>CM046348.1:35373630-36665990 GCA_025403435.1 Artocarpus heterophyllus | reverse complement strand
ACGCCGGAGTACGGGAGGTGACGTGGCGGAATATTTAGATTAATTAAAAGAGAGTTTAATTGAAAACCGAGAGTTTGAGAATCCAATTAAATAAAAATTAAGAAGATTTTCCACCACATTTGATAAAAGAATTTATAAATATTAAGCAAATAATAATAATTGAATAAAAACCGCGAATATGGGTTCCACAACCCACAACTTGTGCACACACATGGTTCTGACAATATCATAAATACAATTACAGTCCAAGTACAAATAGAGTTAAGTCTTACATGCCTTGATTAATAAATACAGAATGTAAACAAATTCTCCTATTGCTCCTGAGTTCGGTCCGAAGAATCTTCTCCAAACCTAAATGGGAAACCACCTAGAAGGGGGGGGGGGAATTTAAAAACAGATAAAACGTGAGCGAAAGGCTCAGTAGGACTAAGTTTTATAAAATAATTTAATGCAAAGAAACATAGCATTATCAGGAGTTATGCAAGAAGAAACTTGAATAAATAAATAAATAAATTGAGTAGAACCGTTCTGACACAGAACAGTCTACTCGTCAAATCAAAACACCAGTTTACTTTTACCTAGGCAAACCATGATATCACCACCGTAGTGGCCCAGCTGGGTTTCGGGACCTGCCCCCAAGGTCAATCACGACCCGATCTCTGATATGGCATCATGCCCATGTGTTTATTATCATTATCATTCAAAACCCAATTACCGAGTGTTGTCAATTACATTCATTATGAAATTCATTTCATGTCACGGTATATAAAAATATAACCGATAAAACCATTTTCAAACAACCGTTGAAAACATTTTGATAGAAATCATTTTTAAAGCCAAATCATTTCAAAACCAGGCTACCAAGAAATAGGATAGAAGTCCTACCTCAGTACTCGTGCCGGTACCCCACACCGTAATCCCGATCCGCTATACGTTAGCTCCACGGAACCACGAACAATCCTAGATACCAACTAAATCAATCAATATCTAGTTCGAAACATCCTATGTTACTAAATCATTTCATGATGTCCTAGTGTGCCATTTGTATCATTAAAATCATCCTATAAGGTTGGGATTTAAATATGAGTTCAAAACAGTGAAAACGGGTAAAAATCACAAAATTTTCCATGCCTCGGTCGGCCTGCCGGACGCCCTGCTTCGGCCTGCCGAACTGTACAGTTCGGCCTGCCGGAAGCAAGGTTCGGCCTGCCGAACATGTCCCCAGATTCGGCCTGCCGGTCGGAAGAACACCGGCCTGCCGATCATCACTTCGGCCTGCCGAACATGAACTTCGGCCTGCCGAACTGGGAAAATCCAGAAATCCCAGCCACGGGTTTCTCGATCCCCAAAATCCAAATCTGAATTCCAACCTGTATTTCTCAATTCCCAGGCATGAAAAATAACTATAGTTGATAGAAAAACATTCTAAAACATGTTTGGAATCATTTAAACAACATTTGAACTCGAAATCCTCAAAAATCCGAAAATGAGAAAAAGAGGAGAAAAATGAAAATCTTGAATCCAATCCGTTTTTCTTCAATCTAGGTTTAGATTCTAGTTGTTCTAAGCTCATTTAACACAAATCCACGGTTTTCTAAGCTTAAACAAACTTAGATTTCAAAAACACACAAAATTAAAAATTTTGTAAAAAGTTTAGAAATTTCGAATCTAACCTCGAATCGAAGCTTCAATCCGTGCTCTCGGTCGCCGAATCACGTCCCCGAGCTTCCTCCTTGCTGTTCCGAAGCTTGGATTCGAATGGAAATCAAAATTTTTTGAAGAAATTAGAGAGAGAGAGGGACTGCCGAGAGAGAGAGAAGAGAGAGAGTTGCTCGTGAATGAGGAGAGAGAGAGAGAAGAGAGAAATAAATAGAGAAAATCGGTGGGCGGTTTTACTGTACGAAAACCATGTGCCGCCCACGGTTTTGTAAAACGGAGTATTTTTAACATTTTACAAATCGTTGTGTTTTAAAACTCAAAACATCATTTCAAATCAATAAGAAATCTTTTGAACACATCAATTTAACAAAACAACCAAAAACTAAAAATCCAACCAAATAATCTAATTAAAGTTAAAACTTTAATTATGGCACACTAATTCATCATTTACATTACATTAATGTTAAATAAATTTTGGGACGTTACAGCTCTCCACCCCTAAAAGAAATTTCGTCCTCGAAATTTACAACTCATCTTAAAAACAAAACAAATGCGGATACAATTCCCGCATACTCGACTCTAATTCCCAAGTGGCTTCATCAACCCCGTGATGCTGCCACACGACCTTTACCAACGGTATCTCACGACGACGCAAGCTAATCACTTTCCGGTCGATGATCTGAATCGGCACTTCTTCGTACGTCGTATCCTCCTGAACCTGTACATCGCGAAACGATACTATCTTACCCTGCTCAGGTGGACACTTCCTAAGCATCGACACATGAAACACATCGTGCACATGAGAAAGTTCGGGCGGAAGATCAAGCCGATAAGCGACCACACCAACACGCTGAGTGATCTCGAACGGCCCAATATACCTCGGCGCGAGTTTCCCACTCACTCCGAACCGCATAGTTCCCTTACGAGGTGACACCCTCAAGAGAACAAAATCTCCAACCGCGAACTCCAAGGGTCTACGTCTTCTATCCGCGTAACTCTTCTGCCGACTCTGAGCTGCCCTCAATCGATCCCGAATCACCACGACTTTCTCGTTGCTGTCACGAATCTCATCTGGCCCAAGAATAACTCTATCTTCCGGCTCGGCCCAACACACAGGTGACCGACATGGTCGCCCATACAACGCCTCAAATGGTGCCATACCGATACTCGCCTGATAACTGTTGTTGTACACGAACTCCGCCAAATGCAAACATTGCTTCCAATTCCCGCCGAAGTCCAACGCACAAGCACGCAACATATCCTCGAGAACCTGAATAACCCGCTCAGACTGCCCATCAGTCTGAGGATGAAACGCCGTACTGAAGTTCAAATCTGTACCCAAAGCCTCCTGAAAACTCCTCCAGTACTTAGCATTAAACCTGGTATCTCGATCAGAGGTGATGGACAAAGGAACTCCATGCAACCTCACAATGTTCTGCATATACAGCTCCCCGAGAATCTTCCTGGAACACGTCGACCTAAACGGAATGAAATGCGCCGATTTCGTCAACCTGTCGACCACAACCCAAACTGCATCATGCCGCTGCTCCGTCCTCGGCAAACCTGTGAGAAAATCCATCGTCACATGCTCCCATTTCCACCCTGGAATAGGAAGCGGCTGAAGCTGACCTGCAGGCTTCTGATGCTCAGCTTTCACCTGAGGACACGTCGAACACTTGGCCACGTACTCGCGAACATCTTTCTTCATGCCTCTCCACCAGTAGTGCCTCTTCAAATCACGATACATCTTGGTGCTCCCCGGATGAATAGCAAACTGAGACCTATGAGCTTCATCTAGAATGGCTTTCGTCACCTCGGCGATAACTGGAACTGCAAGACGCTCCCGGAAGTACAACGACCCATCTGCATGCACGCTCCATTCCTCGAACTGCTCCCCGTTCTGAATCCGCGACCAAATTCCCTGCAAATGTCGATCCTGCCACTGACCTTGCTTCACCATCCGAACAAGAGCTGGAGTCGCTTCCACATGATATAACAAAACTCGATCACCGTCGTCATGATACTGTAGCCGATACTCACTCACTGTCGCATCCCTGCTCCAGTCCTCAAAAATCAAACAAGCGAGAATCCCTGAAGACTTTCTGCTAAGCGCGTCCGCTACCACATTAGCTTTTCCGGGATGATACTGCAACGCGAAATCATAATCCTCCATGTACTCCACCCATCTGCGCTGCCTCAAGTTGAGATCCCTCTGAGTGAACAAATGCCTCAAACTCTTATGATCGGAGAAGACCTGAAACGATGCTCCATATAAGTAACATCTCCAAATCTTCAGCGCGTAGATCACCGCTGCAAGCTCTAAATCGTGAGTAGGATAATTTCGCTCGTGAGGTCGTAGCTGTCTCGATCTGTACGCAACCACACGTCCATGCTGCATCAACACGCATCCAAGTCCGCGCCCTGAAGCATCAGCATAAACCTCATACGGCTCGTCACTACTAGGAATAACTAATACTGGGGCTGAAGTCAACCGGTTCTTCAATTCCTGAAAAGCAGACTCACAGTCTTCATCCCACTCAAACCTGACGTTTTTCCTGATCAACCTCGTCAACGGAGCTGCAATCTTCGAAAAGTCCTTTACAAATTTCCTGTAATATCCAGCAAGACCTAAGAAGCTGCGAATCTCCGCTACATTCCTTGGTCGTTCCCACTCCAATATAGCTTCAATCTTGGACGGATCCACTGAAATACCATGCTCCGAGATGACATGACCCAGAAACTTGACCTCAGTCAACCAGAACTCACACTTTTCCCTCTTAGCATACAACTGGTGCTCCCGCAGAATCTGAAGCACGATCCGAAGATGCTGCTCATGCTCCTCCCATGTCTTAGAATACACAAGAATATCATCGATGAACACGATCACAAACTGATCCAGATACGGCCTAAAAATCCTGTTCATCAAGTCCATAAAAGCTGCTGGAGCATTCGTCAACCCGAAAGACATAACCAGAAACTCGAAGTGCCCATACCGAGTCCTAAAAGCTGTCTTGGGAATATCCTCTTCCTTGATTCTGAGCTGATGATAACCTGACCGCAAATCAATCTTCGAGAAGTATCGCGAACCTCCCAACTGATCAAATAGCTCATCAATCCTAGGCAAGGGATAATTGTTCTTCACCGTAACACGATTCAGCTGCCGATAATCCACACATAACCTGAGAGTCCCATCGTGCTTCTTAGCGAACAAAACTGGTGCTCCCCACGGAGATGTGCTATTCCGAATATATCCTTTATCAGCAAGCTCCTGAAGTTGCTTCCTCAATTCCTTCATTTCTGCCGGCGCCATCCGATAAGGTGCCATAGAAATCGGTGATGTCCCTGGAAACAACTCGATACCAAACTCAATCTCCCGATGCGGTGGTAATCCTGATAACTCGTCGGGGAAGACATCCTCGAACTCATCAACCACCGGAATCGCTACACTACTACTCGAAACATAGGGCTCGCAATCTAGATTGGCAAGAAAAGCAAAACAATCTAGATTCCTTCGCCCTCCTAGACATGACTTCATGAGACGCTCACTCATTAGCCAATCACCACCACCCTGGTAAGTGATCACCGTTCCCCTATCAGACATTAGGGTCACTTTTCTAAGTTGGCAGTCCACAATTGCACTATACCTGGACAACCAGTCCATCCCTAAAATCACATCATAGGAACTCATGGGGAGTACAATCAAATCACTTTTCAAAATCTCATCCCCAATCTTTATTTTACAAGATTTACACACACAATTTACACACACCCGCCCCAAGGGAGAAGTTATAACTAGGGGTTCATTAAACTCTTCTACTTCTAATCCCAAGGCATGTACAAAGGAACTCGAAATGAGAGAATGAGAGGCACCGGTATCAAATAAAACGCGAGCTAGAGATCTAGAAATCAAAACCATACCATCGACAACCGCGTTACCAGTCTGAGAATCTGACCCTCCAGATGCCATTGCATGAACCTGCACTGGCGCCTTCCCTTTTCCTCTACCGACATTGCTGGGTCCTGCATTACTCGGCCGATGCTGCTGAGATGGAGATGACTGCACACTACCTGTACTCGGAGCTCTATACTGAGGAACACTGCGCTGAAAATACTGCGGCTGCTGTCCCCGTGCCGGATATGAGAATTGCTGAGGAGAAAACTGCGGATACTGCAACTGCGGGTACTGCGGAGGCGGAGGTAGGGTCTGGGGCTGAGACTGAGACTGACGACTGGCATCCTCCCCGGTCTGCGATCCAAGACGAGCACTCCTGATCGGGCAATTCCTCTTGATGTGTCCGGGCTGCTGACAGAAATGACAATGAAAGCTGTAGGGGTTGTTGCGCCCGCTGCCAGACGAACTGCTACTGCCACTGGTCGCACCGCCTTGCTTGCCTTTCCCCGGAGCCGGACGACTACTGATGCTCTTCCTGCCACTCCTCTGCGGTCCTCCTGAAGCCTTGGCTCGGTCCTCACAATACTGCACGTAATCATTCTCCACGGAGATCGCCGACGACACAAGCTCTCCGAAACTCCTAAGCCGTAGAGCAACCAACTGCCGCCGAATAGGAGCCTTGAGTCCTTCCTGGAACTTGATGCATTTCTCGCGCTCCGATGCCACAGCTGATGGAGCAAACCTAGCCAACTCGCTAAACTTTGCCTCGTACTCCCGAACTGACATATCACCCTGCTGCAATCTATAAAACTCAGCTGCTTTCTGATCTCTATATCCCTGCGGAAAATACCGATCATAGAACAGATCCTCGAACTTGTCCCAACCGATATCGCCACCGCGCTCCAGACGCTTAGTTTGTTTCCACCAGGTGTTAGCGCCACCCTCGAGCTTATACGCCGCAAACTCCACACGATACTCCTCAGGCACACCAAGGGTATCCAGATGCTTCAAGATCGAATCCAACCAATACTCTGCTAACTGCGGATCCCCATTGCCATCAAAAGTCGGAATAGACGCCCGCCGAAATTCCTTAAAGAAAGCATGCCGACTACCAACACTGGAGTCTTCCGGTCTAGTCCTGGCTGCCATCTGCCGGAAAGCCGCGATCATAGACCTCATCAGGCCCTCATCATTTTCGAACTCGGCGTCAGCTGTCGAACGACGTCTAGGTGCCATTCTCTCACTTCTGAAAACAAAATTTGGACTGTCAGAGGTATTTCATTGTCAAACCTATGTGTGCACAATTCCCAAGGTTCATAACCTTGAGGTATCAGTCTGATACCATTCTGTCACGCCCCGGAGTACGGGAGGTGACGTGGCGGAATATTTAGATTAATTAAAAGAGAGTTTAATTGAAAACCGAGAGTTTGAGAATCAAATTAAATAAAAATTAAGAAGATTTTCCACCACATTTGATAAAAGAATTTATAAATATTAAGCAAATAATAATAATTGAATAAAAACCGCGAATATGGGTTCCACAACCCACAACTTGCGCACACACATGGTTCTGACAATATCATAAATACAATTACAGTCCAAGTACAGATAAAGTTAAGTCTTACATGCCTTGATTAATAAATACAGAATGTAAACAAATTCTCCTATTGCTCCTGAGTTCGGTCCGAAGAATCTTCTCCAAACCTAAATGGGAAACCACCTAGAAGGGGGGGGGAATTTAAAAACAGATAAAACGTGAGCGAAAGGCTCAGTAGGACTAAGTTTTATAAAATAATTTAATGCAAAGAAACATAGCATTATCAGGAGTTATGCAAGAAGAAACTTGAATAAATAAATAAATAAATTGAGTAGAACCGTTCTGACACAGAACAGTCTACTCGTCAAATCAAAACACCAGTTTACTTTTACCTAGGCAAACCATGATATCACCACCGTAGTGGCCCAGCTGGGTTTCGGGACCTGCCCCCAAGGTCAATCACGACCCGATCTCTGATATGGCATCATGCCCATGTGTTTATTATCATTATCATTCAAAACCCAATTACCGAGTGTTGTCAATTACATTCATTATGAAATTCATTTCATGTCACGGTATATAAAAATATAACCGATAAAACCATTTTCAAACAACCGTTGAAAACATTTTGATAGAAATCATTTTCAAAGCCAAATCATTTCAAAACCAGGCTACCAAAGAAATAGGATAGAAGTTCTACCTTAGTACTCGTGCCGGTACCCCACACCGTAATCCCGATCCGCTATACGTTAGCTCCACGGAACCACGAACAATCCTAGATACCAACTAAATCAATCAATATCTAGTTCGAAACATCCTATGTTACTAAATCATTTCATGATGTCCTAGTGTGCCATTTGTATCATTAAAATCATCCTATAAGGTTGGGATTTAAATATGAGTTCAAAACAGTGAAAACGGGTAAAAATCACAAAATTTTCCATGCCTCGGTCGGCCTGCCGGACGCCCTGCTTCGGCCTGCCGAACTGTACAGTTCGGCCTGCCGGAAGCAAAGTTCGGCCTGCCGAACATGTCCCCAGATTCGGCCTGCCGGTCGGAAGAACACCGGCCTGCCGATCATCACTTCGGCCTGCCGAACATGAACTTCGGCCTGCCGAACTGGGAAAATCCAGAAATCCCAGCCACGGGTTTCTCGATCCCCAAAATCCAAATCTGAATTCCAACCTGTTTTTCTCAATTCCCAGGCATGAAAAATAACTATAGTTGATAGAAAAACATTCTAAAACATGTTTGGAATCATTTAAACAACATTTGAACTCGAAATCCTCAAAAATCCGAAAATGAGAAAAAGAGGAGAAAAATGAAAATCTTGAATCCAATCCGTTTTTCTTCAATCTAGGTTTAGATTCTAGTTGTTCTAAGCTCATTTAACACAAATCCACGGTTTTCTAAGCTTAAACAAACTTAGATTTCAAAAACACACAAAATTAAAAATTTTGTAAAAAGTTTAGAAATTTCGAATCTAACCTCGAATCGAAGCTTCAATCCGTGCTCTCGGTCGCCGAATCACGTCCCCGAGCTTCCTCCTTGCTGTTCCGAAGCTTGGATTCGAATGGAAATCAAAATTTTTTGAAGAAATTAGAGAGAGAGAGGGGCTGCCGAGAGAGAGAGAAGAGAGAGAGTTGCTCGTGAATGAGGAGAGAGAGAGAGAAGAGAGAAATAAATAGAGAAAATCGGTGGGCGGTTTTACTGTGCGAAAACCATGTGCCGCCCACGGTTTTGTAAAACGGAGTATTTTTAACATTTTACAAATCGTTGTGTTTTAAAACTCAAAACATCATCTCAAATCAATAAGAAATCTTTTGAACACATCAATTTAATAAAACAACCAAAAACTAAAAATCCAACCAAATAATCTAATTAAAGTTAAAACTTTAATTATGGCACACTAATTCATCATTTACATTACATTAATGTTAAATAAATTTTCGGGACGTTACATGAATAGTATTCATAGAGTTGGTAAGCATTATATAGATTCTGATTTTGATCTAAACAATACATCCGCCAAGATATTACCCTTAGATAGTTTTGGAGGTAGTTGTTGATGAGCCATATTATGTTTCTTGATCTCTTCCTATTGTTAACCCATAAATTGGATATTATTGATTTATCCAATTTGATGAGTAGTGTTCATGGAGTTGTAATGATATCTCAACACTAAGTTGTGGTTGAGGATACACAGGTATATCAAAGAAACCATATTGGTTTTGTACTTCTAAACTCCTCCCCGTTTGAGAACTATAAAGAATATATTATAACTACAAGGACTTTAGTTAATTCCTAAGCTCACGAGGTTAAAACTCAAGGCAATAGAATCCTCATTAGTTTGACTCGTTTAAGATTCACCACATCTTCTTATATGTTGCTCTATAACTACCCCCACATGCTGCCCTACAACTATGATATTCCTCTTGTGTAGAATGCATAAATTCTTCTTCTCCAGTGAATTGACTTAAGGGTATTTGACTAACACTGTACTTCTTCTTTTCCTATACCAATATCATCATTATGATGACCACCCTAGCATCATTATCGCCATCATCATCATCGTTAGTATCATCATAATCATTACAAAATTCATGTGCTCCATGAAGAACAATAATTAAAACTAGTAGGCAAATATAGTAAAAAAAAAATTTAGTACACATGTGTACATGTAACATGATATAGGGGTTTGTAGAAGAGTCACAAACTCTTCATGTTAAAAGTAAAAGTTATTTAAAGACTAAAATTTTTATCATCGTTAGGTTCAAAATATTAGTTACACTTTATTGAAAAAATAATTTAAAAAATCCTACAAAATTAATTTTTGTGCAAGAAGGAAAATTTTCTCGACCTTTTTGGACATTTTGTAGAAATTTTCAGAAATATCCAAGATTTTCATCAATATTCGCTAATATTACGGATGTCAAAACTTCAAAAAATGAATATTGTCGTGGAAATATCAATAATGTCTTGGATATTTTCATCATTGTCGGCCAATAACCATGATGAATACAGGATACCTGAAAAATATATTTAGTATTTTTAAATATAGTGTGATTATGCAGCTTGACATTCTTTGCAATTATTTTTTTAATGGCATAAATCAATTTGTGCTTTGTTTTTGTGTGATATATGTAAAGAATTGTATTAAAAGCCCACACCTTTTCTTTTAAGAAAAGATATACACATCTTAAAGACTCTTTCTTTTGGTGTAAAAACTTAAAATTTCCATACGGAAATTGGAGTTTTGAATATAGAAATCATTTAGAGAATTCATTACAAAACAATGCCTTCAGCTTTTGATGGTAGAGAACAAAGGAGAAAGAATTATGTTGTATAGTAATTTCTACAATTTGATTTGAAACCACCGACGAAAGGTGAAAAATGATATAATGATTTTTTTTCTACGGATTCTTTTTTTCCCGCAAGATATCAAAATCCGAAAATTATTTTCCAAGAACCCGAAATAGAAATTTCTATATCAATCTGAGCAAGGCATGCAACTATTGATTTTTAAAAAATTATACGCTTCAACACTATGATTTTCAGAAGGGTACTCATCAACTTAATCCACTATACTGGTCTATATATTATTTTCTATGGACCAGCCAGTTGATAAACTTGAACTACATTGAAGGGACTTGTAGGATTATCTATTTATTTCATGCGGGGCATCCGCTTTCAAGGCATCTCGAGGATGTCTAGCAACATGTAATCTGCATTGTATTGACGTACTCCTACCGAATTCTTCATAACATTCCTGCTCAAAAAAAAAAAAAAAAAAAATCAACGTCTTTATATATAATCCAAAAATTTACAAATCCTTTCCAATTGCATAATTGTCGATCTTTTTATTCTTACTAACTGGTTCTTTTACAGCCAAGATACTCGAAGAATCTTTAGCTTGAATGTCATCTCCTTATTCGGCTGTCTAATATTTTCTCCAAAAAAGTCAACATTTGATTCAGTTTCTGTTCTTCACAATGTTATGAACCGTGAATTTCTTGATTTAATATGCGTGGTATCTGGTTGAATGTCAGTCACATTGCTCCTTCTAATGTAAGTACAGTTTGTTAACCAAATGATCTACATGGAATAAAGAGACAATCTCGGACAAATATAGCGGATGATGACTCTTCTAAAGATTGAAACCTGAAAACGGATAATATGCTTAGTTTCTGTACTTGATTAGAAAAAGGCAAAAATTGCAACTTCTGTATCTTTGGGAAAACTGACAGGTTTGATATTTTTGAGGGAAAAAATTGAACACCAATTTAAAGAACTAATTACATTCCTATCAGTATAAAGATCGTAATGGAAAAGGTTTTAAAATGAGAAAATCTCATGTTTTTTTTTCCTAGATGGCTTCTTTGTTTTTAATTTTTAATTTTGTTTCGTTTGCTTTTGTTTTATTCTTTTTATTTTTTTAATTATTCTCAGACTTTTAATGTTTTAACTTTGCAAGACTTTTTCTTTTTTTTAAATTATTCTCATCTTCACCATGCGTCTGTTGCTAACCATTGCTTATCAAATGTTGTTGACAAGTTCTTTACCTATAACATGAATATAACTAAAAGAGTTTTTACTTAGCAAGTAAGAAATTAGACTTGCAAAACATATTTGACTTATTATGCTTAACATAATACATCATATCATACATAGGATGGTATGTATCACTGATTATGATTTAGCATAATACAGCATGGCATGGCATGACATCATATGGTATGCCATGACATGATTTAACATAATACAATATATCATACATAGCATGGTATAATATATCACATATCATGCATTTCATAATTTTTATGAAAACATGTAAACATTTTATTTCGAAACTGTTCTTACTATAGTTGAGATTCTTACTTACATAGATTTCGAGTTAAGTGGTTCAAATTGTATCTCGTTAGTCTTACAATCCATGAAGCATCCTCGATGGTGGTCCTAGAGTGATTATAGATGGATAGAAATGCCTCTTGGAGATTGCAAATTGCTGGAAAGTTTTTACTTATTAAAAAAGGGAAAAGTATTAATTTTATTGTTCAGTAAGAAGGTTATCACTGTTACGTATGCCTTAACGGCTTAATAGGCTTGGCTTAATATAATGATGAGTCCCAATAAAAAAGACAGCCTAAAGGCATGTGCAAGGCACTTGGTGAGCATCAAACTGATTTCAAATTGGCGAAATTTACACAATAAAAACTCTCCTGAAACCTACCGTAGACGTAGCTCTCGAATTGAATTGAGCATGACCTAGTCTAGATTCCTATATTCATTTAGTATTTCGCATGTAATTTCGTTTTCATTTGAGTTTTCAATACGTGGTGTGGTTTAATTTCTCCCGAGAGCGTTTATGGAATAATTTCCATCGTCAAAAATCACCCATCTTTCTTGCACGACATTTTGAACTAATTAATTTTCATTATCAATTTCAATGTTTCCATTTTTTTATTCTCTACTATTTTAGTCATCCTTATCTTTCAAAACACCACCAAAAGCAGGGACAACAAATGAGTTTGCGAGTTTTGGAAATATTCCATTAGACTTTGTTCACTGTAAATAGGAGCACGCCCATGTATGACCTTCTTGTAAGTTAATGATGCATCTTTTACTTTGCTGCAACCCCTTTTTCCTCCCTCCTCTTTTTAACCAACAAAATACTCTAGTTGCGTATGAACTTTAAGAAACTAATATTATATATAAAAATAGTCCTCAATCGAGTATATTGACTAATCTAACACATGTAACATTTTTTAGTTTACAAATATAACAACATTGTTTATATATTTATGTAACATTTAATAATTGTTTAAATATAACATATAATGTTATATGTGTTCAAGTATATTTATTAAGTATTATATATAAACAAATTCAATGTTATATAAATGCACGAACGATAAAACATACATTTGCGAACGAAAAATGTTACATAGGATTACTCACAGCGCCCAACTGAAGACTATTCCATAATATATATAAATATATATATTACTCCATAATACACACACATATATATATATATATATAAAGTACATATGTCCTCCATTTTGATTCAAAAACTAGTGATCCTTGCTAAGGAAAAAAAAAAAAGCAGTGGCAGAGATTCAATACATTGTTTCAAACGATTCATTATGACAATAATTAATGTTAGGCTCCAAACCACACCAATAACATGTCCAAACTACTTTAAGAGGGGAGAGAGTGGGAGAGAGAGAGAGAAAGAGAGTAGTGAGTTCACATTTTGGAGGAATTAGGAAAACATGGCCTCACCTTTCAAGAAAAGAGGCGGTGGATTCTTCCAAGAAGAAATACATTCTCAATGATAAGGAGGCCGAAAAGAATCAAAATAAACATTATTATAGATGACCAGTGACTTTTTGCTCGTGCATGTTGGAATTAACAAGGTTAGGTAATCTCCAATGTAAAGTTAGGGAAATGGTTGGAAACCACATCATCTGAAACAAAAAACTCTGAGGACAAATTTTAAATATGGATACAAAGAAAAATAAATTTATGTAACTTAATTATAGTCATTAGTCATTGTAGGACCATTCACAATTATATGTATTATACATAAAGAAGAGCTACCTATTGCTTCAGAGATTCCGTTTGACTGAAATAATGAGAACCATTTACATATGTAGCAATACGTAGTGAAGAAATAGTGGAATCTACATCACCAATCAGTGTCGGTGTCACGCCCCAGAGTACGGGAGGTGACGTGGCGGAATATTTAGATTAATTAAAAGAGAATTTAATTAAAAACCGAGAGTTTAAGAATCCAATTAAATAAAAATTAAGAAGAATTTCCACCATATTTTATAAAGAATTTAAAATCATTAAACAAATAACAATAATTGAATAAAAACTGCGAATATGGGTTCCACAACCCACAACTTGTGCACACACATGGATCTGACAATATCACAAATACAATTACAGTCCAAGTACAAATGAAGTTAAAATCTTACATGCCTCGATTAATAAATACAGAATGTAAATAAATTCTCCTATTGCTCCTGAGTTCGGTCCGAAGAATCTTCTCCAAACCTAAATGGAAAACCACCTAGAAGGGGGGGGAATTTAAAACAGATAAAACGTGAGCGAAAGGCTCAGTAGGACTAAGTTTTATAAAATAATTTAATGCAAAGAAACATAGCATTATCAGGAGTTATGCAAGAAGAAACTTGAATAAATAAATAAATAAATTGAGTAGAACCGTTCTGACACAGAACAGTCTACTCGTCAAATCAAAACACCAGTTTACTTTTACCTAGGCAAACCATGATATCACCACCGTAGTGGCCCAGCTGGGTTTCGGGACCTGCCCCCAAGGTCGATCACGACCCGATCTCTGATATGGCATCATGCCCATGTGTTTATTATCATTATCATTCAAAACCCAATTACCGAGTATTGTCAATTACATTCATTATGAAATTCATTTCATGTCACGGTATATAAAAATATAACCGATAAAATCATTTTCAAACAACCGTTGAAAACATTTTGATAGAAATCATTTTCAAAGCCAAATCATTTCAAAACCAGGCTACCAAAGAAATAGGATAGAAGTCCTACCTCAGTACTCGTGCCGGTACCCCACACCGTAATCCCGGTCCGCTATACGTTAGCTCCACGGAACCACGAACGATCCTAGATACAAACTAAGTCAATCAATATCTAGTTCGAGACATTCTAAATTACTAAATCATTTCATGATGTCCTAGTGTGCCATTTGTATCATTAAAATCATCCTATAAGGTTGGGATTTAAATCAGGGTTCAAAACAATGAAATCGGGTAAAAATCACAAAATTTTCCATGCCTCGGTCGGCCTGCCGGACGCCCTGCTTCGGCCTGCCGAACTGTACAGTTCGGCCTGCCGGAAGCAAAGTTCGGCCTGCCGAACATGTCCCCAGATTCGGCCTGTCGATCGGAAGAACACCGGCCTGCCGATCATCACTCCGGCCTGCCGAACATGAACTTCGGCCTGCCGAACTGGGAAAATCCAGAAATCCCAGCCACGGGTTTCTCGATCCCCAAAATCCAAATCTGAATTCCAACCTGTTTTTCTCAAATCCCAGGCATGAAAAACAACTATAGTTGATAGAAAAACATTCTAAAACATGTTTGGAATCATTTAAACAACATTTGAACTCGAAATCCTCAAAAATCCGAAAATGAGAAAAAGAGGAGAAAAATGAAAATCTTGAATCCAATCCGTTTTTCTTCAATCTAGGTTTAGATTCTAGTTGTTCTAAGCTCATTTAACACAAATCCACGGTTTTCTAAGCTTAAACAAACTTAGATTTCAAAAACACACAAAATCGAAAATTTTGTAAAAAGTTTAGAAATTTCGAATCTAACCTCGAATCGAAGCTTCAATCCGCGTTCTCGGTTGCCGAATCACGTCCCTGAGCTTCCTCCTTGCTGTTCCGAAGCTTGGATTCGAATGGAAATCAAAAATTTTTTGAATAAATTAGAGAGAGAGAGGGACTGCCGAGAGAGAGAAGAGAGAGAGAGAGAACTCGTGAATGAGGAGAGAGAGAGAGAAGAGAGAAATAAATAGAAAAGATCGGTGGGCGGTTTTACTGTGCGAAAACCATGTGCCGCCCACGGTTTTGTAAAACAGAGTATTTTTAACATTTTACAAATTGTTGTGTTTTAAAACTCAAAACATCATTTTAAATCAACAAGGAATCTTTTGAACACATCAATTTAACAAAACAACCAAAAACTAAAAATCCAACCAAATAATCTAATTAAAGTTAAAACTTTAATTATGGCACACTAATTCATCATTTACATTACATTAATATTAAATAAATTTCGGGACGTTACAGCTCTCCACTCCTAAAAGAAATTTCGTCCACGAAATTTACAACTCATCTCAAAAACAAAACAAATGCGGATATGACTCCCGCATACCTGACTCTAATTCCCAAGTGGCTTCATCAACACCGTGATGCTGCCACACGACCTTTACCAACGGTATCTCACGACGACGCAAGCTAATCACTTTCCGGTCGATGATCTGAATCGGCACTTCTTCGTATGTCGTATCCTCCTGAACCTGCACATCGCGAAACGATACTACCTTATCCTGCCCAGGTGGACACTTCCTAAGCATAGACACATGAAACACATCGTGCACATGAGAAAGTTCGGGCGGAAGATCAAGCCGATAAGCGACCACACCAACACGCTGAGTGATCTCGAACGGCCCAATATACCTTGGCGCGAGCTTCCCACTCACCCCGAACCGCATAGTTCCCTTACGAGGTGACACCCTCAAGAGAACAAAATCTCCAACCGCGAACTCTAAAGGTCTACGTCTCCTATCCGCGTAGCTCTTCTGCCGACTCTGAGCTGCTCTCAATCGATCCCAAATCACCGCGACTTTCTCGTTGCTGTCACGAATCTCATCCGGCCCAAGAATAACTCTATCTTCCGGCTCGGCCCAACACACAGGTGACCGACACGGTCGCCCATACAACGCCTCAAATGGTGCCATACCGATACTCGCCTGATAACTGTTGTTGTACGCGAACTCCGCCAAATGCAAACATTGCTTCCAATTCCCGCCGAAGTCCAACGCACAAGCACGCAACATATCCTCGAGAACCTGAATAACCCGCTCAGACTGCCCATCAGTCTGAGGATGAAACGCCGTACTGAAGTTCAAATCCGTACCCAAAGCCTCTTGAAAACTCCTCCAGTACTTAGCATTAAACCTGGTATCTCGATCAGAGGTGATGGACAAAGGAACTCCATGCAACCTCACAATGTTCTGCATATACAACTCCCCGAGAATCTTCCTAGAACACGTCGACCTAAACGGAATGAAATGCGCCGATTTCGTCAACCTGTCGACTACAACCCAAACTGCATCATGCCGCTGCTCCGTCCTCGGCAAACCTGTGAGAAAATCCATCGTCACATGCTCCCATTTCCACCCTGGAATAGGAAGCGGCTGAAGCTGACCTGCAGGCTTCTGGTGCTCAGCTTTCACCTGAAGACACGTCGAACACTTGGCCACGTACTCACGAACATCTTTCTTCATGCCTCTCCACCAATAGTGCCTCTTCAAATCACGATACATCTTGGTGCTCCCCGGATGAATAGCGAACTGAGACCTATGAGCTTCATCTAGAACGGCTTTCGTCACCTCGGCGATAACTGGAACTGCAAGACGCTCCCGGAAGTACAACGATCCATCTGCATGCACGCTCCATTCCTCGAACTGCTCCCCGTTCTGAATCCGCGACCAAATCCCCTGCAAATGTCGATCCTGCCACTGACCTTGCTTCACCATCCGAACAAGAGCTGGAGTCGCTTCCACGTGATACAACAAAACTCGATCACCGTCGTCATGATACTGTAGCCGATACTCACTCACTGTCGCATCCCTACTCCAGTCCTCAAAAATCAAACAAGCGAGAATCCCTGAAGACTTTCTGCTAAGCGCGTCCGCTACCACATTAGCTTTTCCGGGATGATACTGCAACGCGAAATCATAATCCTCCATGTACTCCACCCATCTGCGCTGCCTCAAGTTGAGATCCCTCTGAGTGAACAAATGCCTCAAACTCTTGTGATCGGAGAAGACCTGAAACGATGCTCCATACAAGTAACATCTCCAAATCTTCAGCGCGTAGATCACCGCTGCAAGCTCTAAATCATGAGTAGGATAATTCCACTCGTGAGGTCGTAGCTGTCTCGATCCGTACGCAACCACACGTCCATGCTGCATCAACACGCATCCAAGTCCGCGCCCTGAAGCATCAGCATAAACCTCATACGGCTCGTCACTGCTAGGAATAATCAACACTGGAGCTGAAGTCAACCGGTTCTTCAATTCCTGAAAAGCAGACTCACAATCTTCATCCCACTCAAACCTGACGTTTTTCCTGATCAACCTCGTCAACGGAGCTGCAATCTTCGAAAAGTCCTTTACAAATTTCCTGTAATATCCAGCAAGACCTAAGAAGCTGCGAATCTCCGCTACATTCCTTGGTCGTTCCCACTCCAATATAGCTTCAATCTTGGACGGATCCACTGAAATACCATGCTCCGAAATGACATGACCCAGAAACTTGACCTCAGTCAACCAGAACTCACACTTTTCCCTCTTAGCATACAACTGGTGCTCCCGCAGAGTCTGAAGCACGATCTGAAGATGCTGCTCATGCTCCTCCCATGTCTTAGAATACACAAGAATATCATCGATGAACACGATCACAAACTGATCCAGATACGGCCTAAAAATCCTGTTCATCAAATCCATAAAAGCTGCTGGAGCATTCGTCAACCCAAACGACATAACCAGAAACTCGAAGTGCCCATACCGAGTCCTAAAAGCTGTCTTGGGAATATCCTCTTCCTTGATTCTGAGCTGATGATAACCTGACCGCAAATCAATCTTCGAGAAGTATCGCGAACCTCCCAACTGATCAAATAGCTCATCAATCCTAGGCAAAGGATACTTGTTCTTCACCGTAACACGATTCAGCTGCCGATAATCCACACATAACCTGAGAGTCCCATCGTGCTTCTTAGCGAACAAAACTGGTGCTCCCCACGGAGATGTGCTATTCCGAATATATCCTTTATCAGCAAGCTCCTGAAGTTGCTTCCTCAATTCCTTCATTTCTGCCGGCGCCATCCGATAAGGTGCCATAGAAATCGGTGATGTCCCTGGAAACAACTCGATACCAAACTCAATCTCCCGATGCGGTGGTAATCCTGATAACTCGTCGGGGAAGACATCCTCGAACTCACCAACCACCGGAATCGCTACACTACTACTCGAAACATAGGGCTCGCAATCTAGATTGGCAAGAAAAGCAAAACAATCTAGATTCCTTCGCCCTCCTAGACATGACTTCATGAGACGCTCACTCATTAGCCAATCACCACCACCCTGGTAAGTGATCACCGTTCCCCTATCAGACACTAGGGTCACTTTTCTAAGTTGGCAGTCCACAACTGCACTATACCTGGACAACCAGTCCATCCCTAAAATCACATCATAGGAGCTCATGGGGAGTACAATCAAATCACTTTTCAAAATCTCATCCCCAATCTTTATTTTACAAGATTTACACATACAATTCACACACACCCGCCCCAAGGGAGAAGTTATAACTAGGGGTTCATTAAACTCTTCTACTTCTAATCCCAAGGCATGTACAAAAGAACTCGAAATGAGAGAATGAGAGGCACCGGTATCAAATAAAACGCGAGCTAGAGATCTAGAAACCAAAACCATACCATCGACAACCGCGTTACCAGTCTGAGAATCTGACCCTCCAGATGCCATTGCATGAACCTGCACTGGCGCCTTCCCTTTTCCTCTACCGACATTGCTGGGTCCTGCATTACTCGGCCGATGCTGCTGAGATGGAGACGACTGCACACTACCTGTACTCGGAGCTCTATATTGAGGAACACTGCGCTGAAAATACTGCGGCTGCTGTCCTCGTGCCGGATATGAGAATTGCTGAGGAGAAAACTGCGGATACTGCAACTGCGGGTACTGCGGAGGCAGAGGTAGGGTCTGAGGCTGAGGCTGAGACTGACGACTGGCATCCTCCCCGGTCTGCGATCCAAGACGAGCACTCCTGATCGGGCAATTCCTCTTGATGTGTCCGGGCTGCTGACAGAAATGACAATGAAAGCTGTAGGGGTTGCTGCGCCCGCTGCCAGACGAACTGCTACTGCCACTGGTCGCACCGCCTTGCTTGCCTTTCCCCGGAGCTGGACGACTACTGGTGCTCTTCCTGCCACTCCTCTGCGGTCCTCCTGAAGCCTTGGCTCGATCCTCACAATACTGCACGTAATCATTCTCCACGGAGATCGCCGACGACACAAGCTCTCCGAAACTCCTAAGCCGTAGAGCAACCAACTGCCGCCGAATAGGAGCCTTGAGTCCTTCCTGGAACTTGATGCATTTCTCGCGCTCCGATGCCACAGCTGATGGAGCAAACCTAGCCAACTCGCTAAACTTTGCCTCATACTCCCGAACTGACATATCACCCTGCTGCAATCTATAAAACTCAGCTGCCTTCTGATCTCTATACCCCTGCGGAAAATACCGATCATAGAACAGATCCTCGAACTTGTCCCAACCGATATCGCCACCGCGCTCCAGACGCTTAGTTTGTTTCCACCAGGTGTTAGCGCCACCCTCGAGCTTATACGCCGCAAACTCTACACGATACTCCTCAGGCACACCAAGAGTATCAAGATGCTTCAAGATCGAATCCAACCAATACTCTGCTAACTGCGGATCCCCATTACCATCAAAAGTCGGAATAGACGCCCGCCAGAATTCCTTAAAGAAGGATGCCGACTACCAACACTGGAATCTTCCGGTCTAGTCCTGGCTGCCATCTGCCGGAAAGCCGCAATCATAGACCTCATCAGGCCCTCATCATTTCCGAACTCGGCGTCAGCTGTCGAACGACGTCTAGGTGCCATTCTCTCACTTCTGAAAACAAAATTTGGACTGTCAGAGGTATTTCATTGTCAAACCTATGTGTGCACAATTCCCAAGGTTCATAACCTTGAGCTCTGATACCATTCTGTCACGCCCTAGAGTACGGGAGGTGACGTGGCGGAATATTTAGATTAATTAAAAGAGAATTTAATTAAAAACTGAGAGTTTAAGAATCCAATTAAATAAAAATTAAGAAGAATTTCCACCACATTTTATAAAGAATTTAAAATCATTAAACAAATAACAATAATTGAATAAAAACCGCGAATATGGGTTCCACAACCCACAACTTGTGCACACACATGGATCTGACAATATCACAAATACAATTACAGTCCAAGTACAAATGAAGTTGAAATCTTACATGCCTTGATTAATAAATACAGAATGTAAATAATTTCTCCTAGTGCTCCTGAGTTCGGTCCGAAGAATCTTCTCCAAACCTAAATGGGAAACCACCTAGAAGGGGGGGGAATTTAAAACAGATAAAACGTGAGCGAAAGGCTCAGTAGGACTAAGTTTTATAAAATAATTTAATGCAAAGAAACATAGCATTATCAGGAGTTATGCAAGAAGAAACTTGAATAAATAAATAAATAAATTGAGTAGAACCGTTCTGACACAGAACAGTCTACTCGTCAAATCAAAACACCAGTTTACTTTTACCTAGGCAAACCATGATATCACCACCGTAGTGGCCCAGCTGGGTTTCGGGACCTGCCCCCAAGGTCGATCACGACCCGATCTCTGATATGGCATCATGCCCATGTGTTTATTATCATTATCATTCAAAACCCAATTACCGAGTATTGTCAATTACATTCATTATGAAATTCATTTCATGTCACGGTATATAAAAATATAACCGATAAAATCATTTTCAAACAACCGTTGAAAACATTTTGATAGAAATCATTTTCAAAGCCAAATCATTTCAAAACCAGGCTACCAAAGAAATAGGATAGAAGTCCTACCTCAGTACTCGTGCCGGTACCCCACACCGTAATCCCGGTCCGCTATACGTTAGCTCCACGGAACCACGAACGATCCTAGATACAAACTAAGTCAATCAATATCTAGTTCGAGACATTCTAAATTACTAAATCATTTCATGATGTCCTAGTGTGCCATTTGTATCATTAAAATCATCCTATAAGGTTGGGATTTAAATCAGGGTTCAAAACAATGAAATCGGGTAAAAATCACAAAATTTTCCATGCCTCGGTCGGCCTGCCGGACGCCCTGCTTCGGCCTGCCGAACTGTACAGTTCGGCCTGCCGGAAGCAAAGTTCGGCCTGCCGAACATGTCCCCAGATTCGGCCTGCCGATCGGAAGAACACCGGCCTGCCGATCATCACTCCGGCCTGCCGAACATGAACTTCGGCCTGCCGAACTGGGAAAATCCAGAAATCCCAGCCACGGGTTTCTCGATCCCCAAAATCCAAATCTGAATTCCAACCTGTTTTTCTCAAATCCCAGGCATGAAAAACAACTATAGTTGATAGAAAAACATTCTAAAACATGTTTGGAATCATTTAAACAACATTTGAACTCGAAATCCTCAAAAATCCGAAAATGAGAAAAAGAGGAGAAAAATGAAAATCTTGAATCCAATCCGTTTTTCTTCAATCTAGGTTTAGATTCTAGTTGTTCTAAGCTCATTTAACACAAATCCACGGTTTTCTAAGCTTAAACAAACTTAGATTTCAAAAACACACAAAATTAAAAATTTTGTAAAAAGTTTAGAAATTTCGAATCTAACCTCGAATCGAAGCTTCAATCCGCGTTCTCGGTTGCCGAATCACGTCCCCGAGCTTCCTCCTTGCTGTTCCGAAGCTTGGATTCGAATGAAAATCAAATTTTTTTTGAAGAAATTGAGAGAGAGAGAGGGACTGCCGAGAGAGAGAAGAGAGAGAGAGGGAACTCGTGAATGAGGAGAGAGAGAGAGAAGAGAGAAATAAATAGAGAAAGTCGGTGGGCGGTTTTACTGTGCGAAAACCATGTGCCGCCCACGGTTTTGTAAAACAGAGTATTTTTAACATTTTACAAATTGTTGTGTTTTAAAACTCAAAACATCATTTTAAATCAACAAGAAATCTTTTGAACACATTAATTTAACAAAACAACCAAAAACTAAAAATCCAACCAAATAATCTAATTAAAGTTAAAACTTTAATTATGGCACACTAATTCATCATTTACATTATATTAATATTAAATAAATTTCGGGACGTTACAGTCGGTTAGCCAAATAATATTATAGACTAAAAAAATATTAATATTTCTTGATTCCACAAAGAATGAATGGATTAGTTTTCTGTTAAATATTGTACTTTTTTAAATAAATTTTATGGCCTTTTAAATATTGTTATTGAAAATTGACATGAACTTTCATGGTCATGATGATCATTCTTTGTTTCGCTTCAACATACACACACACACAAAATTGTGAAAAACATGACTGCCTAGAGTATTCAATAAAAGTAGTACTGAGAAATCCAATAAAACCAACTGGCAAACCCTTCTGTGTTCAACCATTTTTTTGTCATTGATATGCCGTGCATATGCATGGGAATTGGAAACCAGCCCTCAGAAGATAAAACAGTCAAAAACTGTTATGATCAATGGGCCCACAATTGGTTCCAAAAAGTTGGCCCATAATTTACCATGCACGTGGATGCAGTGGATTTATTTATTTTTTTTTTTCCCAACTAAGCAATAAGTTCCTGGAAATTCCAAAAAGTCCCCTACAATTAGCTAGGGTTTTGATATTTTGGCTCTCTATTTTCTTCTTCCGCATTGAATTTTTGAGGGTGGGAAGTGGTGTTGTAGTGTTGTAGTGTTGAACACGGCACGTACATATATTACGCAGAAACCGGGTCCAAAAGTAGGCACCGTCTTTTGTTGACATGATGTTGATCGAAGATAGAGACGGGTTAAGTAGGTTCTTTTAAATCCTTATTTTGACTTATCAGGCATTTTTGCTTTGCTTTTTGTGGCTCATTATCCTTAGCCACAAAGTTGAACAAGAAAAATTGTACACATGAATTGTCATAGGATTTTGCGCACATGTTTGGCATACTACATATATATGTGTGTGTGTGCATGCATATATGCACATGCATGTTTGTTATCATACAATTGTTTTGTATGCCAAAAATAATTTATATATATTTGGGAACAAATTTGACTCACTTTAAGCAAAAAGAATATTAATTTTTAACGGGAATTCTGTGGTAGGATACTTAAGCTTATATATCTCAATGATTCATTAAAGTCGGTTAAGTTAATATGATAATGATTCCTTAAAAGTCGGTTAAGTTAATACGACATATTTTTATTATGATATTATTTGAGGGTTCAAAATTGTTTTCTATTAATAGCATTTATTTTACTTTTAAAACTAGGTGAAAAAAAGGTTGAAGAGGTAAGAAATCGATATAATTATGCACTTTTTAGAAAAAAGTGAAGATAGGTGATTTCAATATCTGAGAATAAATGGTTTCTCAAAAAAAAAAAGGTCTATGAATAAATAGCGAATTTAATAATTTACAAAAGACATGATCACTAATTCTTAAAAGAAAAATACCAATGATCTTCCTTTTTTTTTTTTTAAGGAAAAGGGTTTCAGGTTGTACAAATAAAATCGGCGTGTTTATTTCTAGTTTCCATTTGCCTTCTTTATAAGGTTGTTTCTCTTACTTTTTTTTCCTCCTTTTTTGTCATCATTTATTAAAAAAAAGATGGCTAATTTGTTTGAGTTGCTTAGTGAATGCCAGTCCAGTTCAACTATGATAAATTTAAGTTGTGTTGTCCATTTTTTTTGGTAGAAATTTTTTTTCTGCATTTACTCATAAAAATGTAATATAATCGCCCAAATCGTTTAAAAATAGCAATGAAAAAAGAAATATGAAAGTAGATGAATATTGTTCGATCACTTCATGCTGGACGCGCGATTACATCATGATTAATCAAAAAATTTTTATTCTATTCTTGCACGGTTACATCATGTTCTCGACTTTTGAGCTTTGGACCTTTTCACCAATGTTTTTCCTGTCTTTTTCCTCTTTTCTTGACGTGTTCCATATACCAAATATACGCTGTCAAACAGATGAAAAATGCAGAATGATATTATTATAATTATTTATACAATGAGCTAATATACAAAATAAATATGCATTAAGGCTATTAAATAAGACTGACTTAATTAAAATAATATAATAAAATATAAAGTTTTAGGCACTAAAACATCTTATAAAGTATGGACCTAATTATAGATGTAGAGACCTAAAAGTCTAATTTCTATTTTTATGATAAGTCAAAATAAAAATAAGACAATTTAAGAAATTTTATAAAATAAATGGTTATGTTCCCTGAGTCAGGGAGTATGTAACTTTTCTAACATCCCATCACTGAAAAAGACAGAGATAAAACTTCATCTCAGAGAAATCGTACTTTCTTGACTCAAAAGATCATGAACCAAAAGAAGATTCGAGGATTATATCCATTCATATGGATTCAGGTATGCTTTCGCTAAATTTCTTGATGGATTAACATGAGACTTTGGATTTGATGATGGTTTTCATTTGTAAAGTTTTCTCCAACAAGGGGCATCAGGGCCTTCTTATGTTGAATCATTGAAAAATATTTTCTCAAGACTTTTGGTTGAATTTTACATTAATTTAGATTTAGTTTAAAGATTTGTTATATGTTCAGTTTAATATATATAAGGATTCATTAATAATATCTTTAAACTGGATTCAATTTATATTTTTGGGATTTGTGTTTGATTTGGTTTGTGCATAAGGATTCATTGATAATGTATATACACATATTTGGGTTTTTGTGTTTATTTTTGTCCTTTTTTTTGTTCAGTTTAAACACAATACAGCAACCCTTCAGATTACCGGCTACAATCTCACTGCCACCAGCAAATAACACCAGGCGTTGCTATTAGGCCATGTCGGAGAGGAAGAGCTGCGGCCAGGCACACAAAAAGGGCGGCCAAAAGCCACCTCATAAGGAGAAGGAAAATTAAAAAAAAAATGATGCTGGGTTTTGGTCGGTGGCTCGTTGTGCCACCGCTGGTGTCGACATCACGGCCACACCGGCGAGTAGAGCCGCAGCAAAGACCCATTGTCGGTGGCCATGGCCGCCGCCTGAAGACGTTTCCCAGGGGTCGTGACCCCTGGGCATGAGACTTGTTATGGGCTTCGGCCCAAAACTTGCATCTGATCTACACAGGCCCAAAGGGGCCCGTGACCAGAGGAAACCTAGGGGCTCAACCCCTAGGTGACCAGACACAAAAAAAAGAATAAATAATTTGGGCCTAGGTCATTTTTTAAATTTTTTGGTACAATTTTAAATTCAAATATTGGTATTTTATATGTATTTTGAAATGAATTAATTGAATCAACATGTCACCAAAGTGGCCTTTCTTGTGAAAATTAATTTGTTTTAGAATATAAAATGTTGTGTCCATGCAACTTATGTGAATATTAACCGGCCCAAATGAAGGCTAATATTTGATAGAATTGCATATATACCTGTGGTAATAAACACGTGATAATTATTCAGTTCTTTATATGTAAACAATAAATCAGCCCAAAGGAAAATTTATTGTTTGACATGTTCTTATTGTCAGTGTTTGATTACTACACCAAGAGTACCACTTACAAGTTAATATTTATGTCCAAAGACTAAATATTAATCTTGTGCTAGGTATCTTGTGATGGGCCCTACCATTATTTGAATTTATTTAAGTATGATATGGAACTTATGTGAGCTTGTTTTTTTTTTTTTTTTTTTTGTTGTTTTGTTCTCTATTCAGTTGCAAGTTTTGCTTCTAATATTTCTGCTAGCATCAATTCAATTCCCATGTTTAGTGGCACAAACTTCAAGGCATGGTAAGACAGCATTATGATTGTTCTTGGTGTAATGGATCTAGACCTTGCATTGAGGGTTGAACGACCTACTGACCTTACAGATAACAGTTCCTTTAATGATAAGAGGGACATGGAAAGGTGGGACTGTTTGAATCGCATCAGTCTTATGATCATGTAGCATGCTATTCCAGAAACTTTCAGGGGCACTATGTCTGAAAAGGTTACTACAGCCAAAGGTTTCCTTGAGGAAATAGGGAAAAGGTTTGCCAAGAATGAAAAGGTTGAAAC
Source organism: Artocarpus heterophyllus (assembly GCA_025403435.1). NCBI lineage: Eukaryota > Viridiplantae > Streptophyta > Magnoliopsida > Rosales > Moraceae > Artocarpus > Artocarpus heterophyllus. Next base: position 36,639,211 of record CM046348.1, on the reverse strand, counting down.
AAGTACGCTTTTGGCAAACCTTATTTTAATGAGGTACAAAGGAAAAAGGAACATAAGGGAGTACATCATAGAGATATCTTATCTTGCTTCAAAACTAAAGGCACTCAAGTTAGAGTTATATGAGGACTTACTCGTGCATGTAGTTTTGATATCTCTTCCCGCACAATTTAGTCAATTTAAGGTGAGCTATAACTGTCAAAAGGACAAATGGTCCCTTAATGAGCTCATCTCATATTGTGTGCACGAAGAAGAAAGGCTGAAGCAAGAGAAGGCAGAAAGTGCTCATTTGGCTACAACCTCTAAGGACAAGAAAAAGAAAAGGAAGAAGGGTAAGGAAGCTACGGGTGTGGCACCACAGAAGAAACAACAGAAGGGATAAGGTGATGAATTTGCCTGTTTCTTCTGTGAAGGTGCTGGACACAAGAAGAAGCAATGTACTAACTATCACGCATATCGTGCAAAGAAAGGTACACTTCTCAATCTAGTTTGTTCTGAGGTTAATTTAATTTCGATACCAAAACACACTTGGTGGATAGATTCCGATGCTACTACTTACATAAGTGTGTTTATGCAGGGTTGCCTGAGCTGCCGAAAGCCAAGCGATGGTAAAAGATACATCTACGTGGGCGATGGCAAATCAATGGAAGTTGAGGCAATAAGAACATTTAGGTTTTTATTAAGGACTAGAATTTATTTGGATTTGAATGAGACTTATGTTGTACTGTCGTTTAGACAGAATTTGGTTTCTATTTATGTACTGGACAAATTTGATTATTCTTGTTCATTTGGAAATAGTCAATTTAGTCTTTTTCAAAATTCAAAAGTTATTGGTTCTGGTTCTTTATCTGTTTATGACAACATTTATTTGCTTCATATGGTTGCCTCATTTAATGATACCTTGCATATAAGTACATGTAGTGTAGAGCAAAAATTAACCAATCAAAATTCCACTTCATTGTGGCACAAGAGATTAGGACATATCTCCAAGCAGAGAATGGAGAGACTTGTGTTCGACGGGATTCTTGATCCCCTTGATTTTATAGATTTTGAAATTTGTGTTAATTGAATAAAGGGGAAATAGATAAACATAAAGAGATTAGGTGTCAAGAGGACCTCAGACGTCTTAGAACTAATTCATACGCATATTTGTGGGCCTTTTCCTATGGCTTCTTGAAATAGTCAACAATATTTTATCACGTTCATAGACGATTTTTCATGATATGGCTACATGTATCTCATTCATGAGAAGTCCCAATCATTGGATGTGTTCAAGAATTATAAGGCTGAAGTTGAAAACCAACTCGGCAAAAGGATTAAAAGCGTTAGATATGACCATGGTGGATAATACTATGGAAGATATGACAGATCAGGTAAACAACGTCCAAGACCGTTTGCTAATTTCCTAGAGGAGTACAGTATCGTCTTATAGTACACCATGCCGAGATCACCTAACATGAATGGTGTTGCTAAGAGGCGAAACAGAACACTTAAGGACATGGTGAGGAGTATGATTAGTCATTCTACCTTACCAGAATCTCTTTGGGGAGAAGGTTTAAAGATTGCAGCTTACATACTCAACAAAGTTCCAACTAAAGCAACTATCAAAACCCCTTATGAGCTTTGGACAAGCAAGAAGCCTAGTTTGAAGCACTTGCACATTTGAGGTTGTCTAGTTGAGGCAATGCCTTATAGGCCAAATGAAAGGAAACTGGACTCCGGAACTGTCAGCTGCTATTTTATTAGATATTCTAAAAGGTCAAGGGGTTACAAATTTTATGATCCCATGACTAAGTTGATTTTTGAGATAGGAACTGCTCGGTTCTTTGAGGATACTAAGTTTGCGAGGGGAGATAGGATTAGAGATATTGTCTTTGAAGAGAAATATGTCACTATATATTCCTCCAATTGTTATTGACAATGATCATGATCGGGCTTCTTTTCATGACATTGTTTAAGAAGCAACTTCGGTACCTCTTGTTCAAAATCAAAAAATTGTTCCAGAAGAACAAACTCAATAGCCTCAAGAATCTATGCCATTAAGAAGATCCACTAGAGAAAGGAGATGTAATGACCAAAGGAAATACATTAATAAAATTTCATATTTAATTGGGTTTAATTAATGAATTTACGCTTGTAAATTGTATTTTCTATAAAAATTACGATAATGTACAAATAAGTAGTATCAATAGGAAATTCCATGGTGGACCTGATGTAATGTTGGATATTGCCAAAATGTAGATTTTTAAAGTATAAATGCTTGAAATTTTGTGAAAAATATCCATGAAACGAATTTTATATCACAATTCATTATAGTATTGTGATATAAATTAATAGATGATTAAGGGTATAACTAAGGTAGAAAAGTATGATAAAACCCTCAAAAGTGTCAAAAAGGGTACGACGTAGTGTAAGTACATTACTAAGGTAAAAACACAAATATAAAAAATGTTGTGTTTGGATTTCAAAAGTGAACCAAAGGATAAGAATGAGATTTTATACTATTTAAGAACACGACTTTCACTAATTCTACTCTAGCAGTATAAGAAAAATACTGCGTGGTAAAAAAAATTACATGTATAAAGTTTTGAGGCCTACTAAGTGGACACCCAACGAATTTTATTGGGCCACCAAAGCACAAAATGTGGCCCAATCATAGTTAGCCACCACTAACCTACTTGATTACCATAGTGACTCACCATAAAAAAAGTTAGATAAGTCTTAATTAAAGACTTAAAATATCAAAACCATTTCATTTCGTTCTCCACCAAGATTCAGCAGCCCTTGGTTTCTTCCTCTCAAAATTTTGTTCAAAACAAGCATCCCACAAGACTAATTCCAAGCAAGTCTCAAGATAGAACCAAGTCGTAGTTCAAGATTTTCTTAACTTTCAAGGTAGGATTCCAACCTTTTCTAAGTTTTTCTTAGGGTTTCCTTGGAATTCAAGGGGAGTTTAATGAAGGTTTTCTTTCCTATGGAACATGTTTAGGAGGATTTTCAAGGAAATCAAGTGTTGAAGGTGCTTTAGATCATCAACTACCTTTGGTAAAGCCTAATCCCCAAATTTCAAAGTTTGTGATGATTTGTTTTTGGTTATTTTGGTTTTTCATCAAGTATGGTATGTAATGATTTAGATTAGTTTATGGCATGCTTAAATGATTTTATGGTATGTTTTGATGTGAATTTGAGGTATGAATGTTTAAAATTTCTATTTGTGGTTAAATTAGGAAAAAATTTATAAATGTTGAATTTTTTTTTTTAGAATTGTGATTTGGGCATGAAAATGGTTTTGAAGGGTTTTGAATCTACCTTTACAGTGGTAAAAATATTGTTTTAAAGCTGGGTTTTACAAAAACTGCCTAGGGACTAAATTGTAAATAAAATTTTTTCTTGGTAGAATTGAAAAAGGGCCAAAAACTCACCTGTACAGTGGGAATTTCAAAAGAGTCAAAACATGAAAGTTGTAGATTTCGATGAAACTGTTAAAAATAATGGATGGTTTGTCAAAAATCGCCTTTGTTTGTGAGTTATGGATTTTACAAAATTTGTTGAAATTGAAAAAAAAATTTCAAAGGGCAAAAACGTCATTTTTCAAAAGGAATTTGGGTATGGTATTTTGAACAAATTTGATCCTTATGAAAATGGAAAATTATAGTTTAAAGAGATTATTTTTGGTCCTAGGGGTAAAATTGTCAAAATTTTCAAATAAGGTCGAGATTGTAAAGTTTTGTTAAACTGGGGCATTAATGCAAAATAAGAAAACCTGACACCCCGGGTTATTGTTTTAAAGCTAATAAGCAACAATTTTCATTAAAATAGCAAAATCAAACTTGAGAAATTTAAAAATTCTATTGAGGGCAAAATCGTCATTTTTTCACAAAGTGTCCAGAACGGATCCAAAATGTTCGAAAAAGGAAAAAGAGGTTACTAGTAAGATTTTCATCGTTCGTTGGAGGCAACAAGGTAGAGTAAGATCTGTGGCTATCGGAGTTGTAGACTATTAAGCAACCTAATTTGTTAATTAATGAACATTCTGTATTGACACATAAATAAAATAGTGAAATAGGACGCTAGAAGATTAGGAAAAAAGGAACTAAGGTCGGTTTGTATAACAGCCTATACAAGTAAGTACTAACCCCACCTACAATATGATATATATATATAGCTGTGCGTGTATCAAAATGTAAACCTGTGTGTATATCAATATGTATACCCGTGTGTATATTAATATGTGTACCTGTGTGTATGTCAATATGTGCACTTGTGTGTATATAAAAAGAAATGTACATGTGTGTACTATCCAGTTAGAAGGATGTTTATATTTTTGCACTCAATATGTGAATATGACCTCATGCATGATATGATAACCATAATAATCGGATTAGTAAATGCACGACCAGAAATAGAGAATAGTGCCATACCAACTCCCAACTCAAGAGGAGTTAAAGGTTATGATATGGTCTTGGTGTCACGAAGATCTATGTGCATATATGGTACAAGTACTTGGGCCCTAGTTAAAGACAAGACATGATAAGGATAGAGAATGTTCACAAGGAAGCATAAGTGGATCATGCATATTAATGAATGTTGCATGTTGGCTACGTTTGGACTTACTGGGTATAAGCTCACTTAGTTATTTCATGCTGAAGGTATTCCCACTAAGAGGTCAGAATAAATTTATTGATGAGTTGGCGGGGGAGGCATGGGCTATGTGCAGACAGGGAATGGATACTATCACTGTTATGTTTCCGCTTATTAAGTTATTTTGGAAGACTAAGTTATAGTATGATCAAGTAAGACAAAACCTTTTTGAGAATGCTATGTTGATTATATAAAATCATATGAAGAAAGTCTAGTTAAATGTGTATATCTAAAAAAAATAAAAAAATATTTTTGAAATTTTTCATAAATACATAAGTAAGGAAATTGATTAAGCATGGTCCGAAAAGCGGGTCGTGATAGGAGAGTGCAATTCCTGATGAGTATATCATATTTCTGCAAGAACATAAGGTTGACATTGGCGTGGTGGAGGATGATCCGATCAGTTTCTATCAAGCCATGCAAAGTTTTAACTCTCAAAAGTGGATTGATGCCATGAATAAGGAGATAAAGTCCATGAAAGACAATGACATTTGGGATTTTGTCCTGTTGCCTGAAGGAGCGAAATTCATTGGTTGCAAATGGATATTTAAGACTAAGGGGGATTCAAAAGGTAATGTGGAGAGATATAAGGCTTGTCTTGTTGCAAAGGGCTTTACTCAAAAGGAAGGCATTGACTATAAAGAGACTTTCTCTCCGGTTTTATCGAAAGACTCTTTAGGATAATAATGGCATTAGTGGCACATTTTGACCTTGAGTTACATCAGATGGATGTAAAGATTGCATTTCTTAATGGTGACATTGATGAGACAATTTACATAGTGCAGCCAGAAAACTTTGTGTCGGGAGACTCAAAGCAAATGGTTTGCAAGCTAAAGAAATCCATCTATAGGCTTAAGCAATTTTCCCATCAATGGTATTACAAATTTCATCAAGTTATAATCTTGTTCGGTTTTGAGACCATAGGTTCAGTGGGAGTAAGCATATTTTTCTGGTTTTATATGTCGATGACATATTGCTTACCAGTAATAATATAGGCTTATTGCACGAAACTAAGAAATTTCTAGCAAAGAAATTTGAGAGGAAAGATCTTGGGGTTGCCTCTTTTGTATAAGGCATACAGAAATATCGGGATTGCTCTTGGGGTATACTTGGATTATCATAAAAGAGCTATATCGAGAAGATACTTGAGAGATTTGGCATACAAGATTGTAAACCAATTGACACACTTGTTGCTAAGTGAGACAAGTTCAGTCTCAGTTAATGCCCCAAAAGAGACTTTGAAGTTAAAGAGATGCAAAAGATTCCTTATGCATCAGCCGTAGGGAGTTTAATGTATACTCAGGTTTGTACGCGTCTGGATATTACGTTCATTGTTGGGATGCTAGGCAGGTACTTAAGTAATTCAAGAATGGATCATTGGAAAGCAACCAAACGAGTTATGCGGTATTTACAAAGAACAAAGGATTACATGCTCACATATAGAAGATCGAATTAGTTGGAGATCATTGGGTATTCTAATTCTGATTTTGTTGGATGCCAAGACAGTCGGAGATCCACATTGGGCTATATCTACCTGCTAGTTGGAGGAGCTATTTCTAGGAAGAGTGCTAAGCAGACACTAATAGCTTCTTCCACCATGGCAGTAGAGTTTATAGCATGTTATAAGGCATCCAACCATGGGATATGGCTACGGAATTTTGTCACTGGGTTACGAATTATGGATGGAATTGAAAAACCACTTAAGTTATTTTGTGACAATAAGTCAACAGTGCTATATTCTAAGAACAATAAGAGCTCAACAAAGTCGAAACACATAAATATAAAGTTCCTAGTTGTTAAAGAAAGAGTACAAAGTGGTCAGGTATCTATAGAGTATATTAGGACAAACTCTATGATTGCGGATCTGCTTATTAAAGGAGTACCACCCAAGGTCTTTCATGAGCATACTGCTGAAATGGATGTTGTATCTCTTGAGGATATGTCATTTTAGTAGGAGTTTGTATTTTGGATGTTTTTCAGTTGTAGACACATTTTATGGTTATTTTATGGATAATTTATGGTTATTTTCTACAGAAATAAAGTCTACAGTTTATTTTCACTCTAAATATGTTTGATTTGATCTCAATAAAGAATAGGGTTAGACCTGTACAAAATAGGCATGTTAAGGTCACATTGCATGAAATTTTCTTGCTACATATCCATGCTTGATCCATGTCATTTGTTATATTAATATGCGTGACCATTGATGGGTTTAGTTATGTTACATGTAACAAAGACCACTTTGATCCTATATTAATATGATTGATGAACCGGATTGATTGGAGATACTTGTGGTAATGATAACACAATTCATGAGCTCATAAGGTATAATTCACATTTATAAAGTTTCATATATAGCCCACGTGGGAGATTGCTCAAATTAATTTCAATATTATATGGGCTAATATATTAAATAAATGTGTATTAAGGTTATCAGATAAGGTTGACCTAATTAAAGTGATCTAATAAAGTATAAAGTTTTGGGCATTAAAGCATCTCATAAAGTGTGGATCCAATTATGTGTGTAGAGACCTAAAAGTCTAATTTCTATTTTTATGATGGGTCAAAATAGAAATAAAACAATTTAAGGAATTTTATAAAATAAACGGTTATGGGCCCTGAGTCAGGGGGTACGTAACTTTTCTAGCATCCTATCATTGGAAAAGACAGAGAGAAAACTTCCTCTCAGAGAAATCATATTTTCTTGACTCAGAAGATCAAGAACTAAAAGAGGATTCAAGGATTACATCTATTTATATGGATTCAAGTATGCTTCTACTAAATTTCTTGATAGATTAACATAAGACTTTGGATTTGATGATGGTTTTCATCTGTAAAGTTTTCTCCAACGATTGTCACACAAGCACACACATATATATACATATATACGGATGTATTAATACACAAACAATCCGTACATATTTCCCTTAAAAATTATCAATAGTTTTTCTTTTTATATTTTTTTGCAAGGGATTTTTCTTTTTATATCTTTGAAACAATTTAATTTTATTGGTCGTGCTCTGTCACGAAAAATTATATAAAGTTATTTCCAGTTATGAAATTTAATTAAAAAACTCGTCAGATTTCAGACTAACAAACTAAAATAGGAAATCTTAAAATTGACGAAGAAAAGTATTTGTACAGTTAATTGTCTTAGATTATGATCACGCTTTTAATAGAAAATGTAGTTCTCCGTTCAATCGGTTCTCCAATTGCTAACAAGAGACCGATGCATAAGTTGAAGAAAAAGTCAAAATTATCATTTGGAGATAAAAGATGTTTTTATAAGTTGGGAATTGGACAATTTCCTTAAAAAAAGAAATAAAAGTAGGCAAATCCAATGGAGGCAAAATATGTGTGGGACAAGATAAATTCCTTATATGCAAACCAATAATTAGTGTTGGAATTGGTTAAAAAATTGCGGCTGCAACAGATGGGAATTTCAAATGTTGTCAAGTCAAAGACTAAAAGTTTTTCTCTTCGATAATAGCTTAGAAGTAAAATAAGAATTCTTTATACATATCCTTTTCTAAGCGTAATTACGTACATAAGACAGATTAAGATGTTTTACCTTATATTTTTGATATGGTCACAAGAACATTACTTAAAAAAAGTCAATTGTTTGATGAGATAATATTCAAATAAAATTAATTCTTACAAAAAAAAGTATGATTTTTTTAAGAAGGTGAGATATAATTTTAACTGTAGATCTCTCGGCCTATTTGGCTAATACTATCCATCTAAGTATCTGTTTAACAAGCTTTCAACAGTTATAATAAAAAGTAAAAAATTGTTATAATATAAATTTCTTACATATTATAATTTTAAAATTTTAGTTACAATTGAAATGTCAAACGGCGTATAAGCTAGTGGACACGTAATAACAAAAACATGAATTCGGTCCTTATTAATTATGATAATAATGGAATGGAATATGCGTAAAAAGGAAAAGGTCTAAGGACTCTAAACCAACCAAGAATTTCTAAGCGCATTTATGTTTCTTAAAAGAAGCGCTTTTGTTTTGCTTAAAATATTAAGCTAATATATATTGGGACGTCCAAACTGAGCAAACTAGCTAATAATTAGAAACAAAATAATAATTATAAATCAATAGTAAAGCATGCTTTTAATAGGCCCTTAAGCACATACCCTCAAAAGTCCAAGGTCTCAGCCTCAGCAATATTTTTTTTTTCTTTTTTTCTTTTTTTTCTTTTTTTATGGCTAAAGCAGCAATATAATCATTATGTAATTTCTGCATATGCATTCACATTGAAGAGTACCTATCAGAATATATATATATATATATGTATATATTTGTAATTTTTCATTAGAAATAATATAAATATATTATATGTACCCTGAGGAGGGCTTCGTCTAAATACTATTGTAGTTTGCATGATCAAGAGGAATTAAACTATGGATTGCGCTGATCAAGTACATCAGAGAATAGGAGTGAGAAAGTACAACAAATCTGAGTTTCCAAGGCTGAGATGGACGCCTGAACTTCATGAACTCTTCGTCGACGCCGTTCAAAGCCTTGGTGGAAAAGACAGTAAGTACTAAATACAAAGGTCTGGAATTTTCAATAATTAATCAAAATCTGATCTAGATATATAAAGAAATTTTGTGCTGATTTGAAGCTTCCAGATTAAGAGAATTAGGAATTAAGAGCAGAAAATGATAGATAATTATACATATACAGAAATATTTCCGTTAAAATTAGGTTTTTGAATCTCTTACAAAATATGCCATACTGAAAGATCTTCTAGGTGTGAAAATATAGATCTATATAAATGGATAAATAAAGAGAGAAATTATAAACAAGCTAATGAAAATGAAATTAATCGGTTAAGCTCTTTTTGATGAGGCTTAATTTATTGAACTTCTCCAAAATGGATATAATATGGATAATTAAGCTTATATTAAATATAATTGCTTAAAAATTTTGCAGAAGCAACGCCAAGGCGAATTTTACAGACAATGAGTGTGAAGGGACTAAAGATTTCTCATGTCAAAAGCCATCTACAGGTAAAATATATATAATAATTTTCGAATGATCTATATATGGATTATTATTGTCAATGATTGAAATCATAAATATGGTGAAAGATTCGGAAAACACCCATCTGTTATTGCCTAAAAACATAAAAGGGTAACTATTCTCTCTCTCTCTCTCTCTCTCTCTCTCTCTCTACACACACTAGTACTGTATATACGTGGCTAACTTACAAAGCTAAAGCAAATTTTGTGGAAGCTGGCTTGAATGGGTTCAAACAAAATTTTTATTTATAAAACCTTTACCAACTAAAGTTTTTCTTTTTTAGAAAGAAAAAAAAAAAAGTTCCGACGAAAGTATTTGATGATCTTGTTACTATATAGCTTATTATATATATATTAACGCGTTTATGTGCTATTCATTGTAGTAATCACATGTATGCAGGAAAAATAAAAAGTTAAGGATATTAGTGCAGTTTAGAAATTGCATAGCATAATGATCTAATATTTAATAACCTTCCTTTAGATATCATCTGTGCACTCAGTTTCGGCACAAATTTGCTACAACTTTAGAATATTTCAAGGAGAGAAATATATATATATATATATACAGTCATACATTAACGCTTATAAGCATTAAGTTTTTTATGAACCTCTTATCTCTTTGTCATAATTTTTTTTTTTTGGTGAGTGTCCGTGCATATTGGTTCAGAGTTCTCAATTATTGAAGATTCCATAAGTCTCGTGCGTGCACAAGTTAAATACGGAGTTCCTTTTTAGAACTACGGCGTTATGAAAAAAAGAAAAAAGAAAAGAAAAAAAGAGTAGCTTTAGTTTATTAAAGGTAGAATACTTGCGAGACAATGTTTTGGAGTATATAGGAGAATGAGCCGAAAAGCCTGTAAAGACTAGTTATTCTGTCGTTGCCATTCTTTATTCATATACCATTATCATGACTTTGGCGGAAAGGACAATAAGACAGATTAGAGCATATTTATATGCAGCTAAACAATGTGCCAACTTAAGTTTGGAAAATTAGTATGTTCAATGTAGGCACCAAACAAAGTATGTGTCAAAATTTTGGCATTTGGTTACTATTAATGACATGTTAACCTTTTTAGTTAATGTTTAAAATAATAATATCATTTTAAAATTATTTAGAAATTAAAAACTGCTTAAATTTTATAACAAAAAGTAAGCATAGCATTTATAAGTAGTAGTAGTAGTAGTATTATGTATTGAAACTCAAATTAATATTCTAATTTTTCAATTTTTTACATTAAATATAGGATTTGACATTGGCATTTCTATCATAAAGACGGTTTCCGCCAGGTCTAGATCCCAAGTTGTACCTAAATATAAGCTTTAGTATAACCTGTCGTCTGCAGTGACGGATGTAGAAAATATTTTTAGTGGAAACCCTATAAAAAAGTAAAAATTAAATTTTTTATCTTATAACGTTATAATTATATGTTTTAATTGTTGAGTGAGAATACTATTATAACTTTTCTTATACAAGTGGGAGCATAATTAAAATTAGCAGAGAATAACTAAATTTTATTCAAACTTAGAGATAAAAGCTAAAATTTCTTATACTCTGTCATTGGAGGTATGTGTGAACTATTTTTTCTTATTTAGTGCATGCATACATAGATGTATATATACACGCACACGCACACGCACACGCACGCGTGTCAATATATACGTGTGCACATAAATATATATGTATATATATATATATATATATATATATATATAGGTTATATGGCCTGGTCCCTGCCTTTGCCGGTTAGCTAGAGTTAGGTTAAGAAATAGTTTTTGTTAACTGTCAATAATTTATGTATTAGTGCAAAATTGTTGACTTCTGTCTTAATACCTTATGTACGTGAAAACTCATCCATATAAGCTGCCTCTTTGGACTTGGTTACGTATACTTTTTTGATTTGTATGTATTAGTGACACCGAACTAAAATTATATTATAAGCATAATTAAGAATACGGTTCTTTATATATACATGCACATACACATGCATATTTAATTATAATATATTGTCGAAATGCATTATCTTATGTAATTTTATTGCTTTTAAAATGATATGCATATATTGTTCGGGTTGAATGCTTAGATGTATAGAGGCATAAAAGATCGTGAACATATCGATGTGTTTGGACGGACAAGGCAGTACTCGTCCAGGAAGCACTTGCATGGAACACATGTCAAGGATAGTAGCAGGATTTTCTCAACTTTCTCCCCTCAAAGGTATATATATCGGTGTATCTACGCCATATTACTTTACGTATCCTAAACATGACCTCATACATACACATGTACATATGTATAGTTAAGCAAAAGTACAGTTACATATTATACGTACCTCCTTTGGTCTCCCACTAGAATGCGTGCCACACATTTTGGCTTAAATTAAAGCATAGTACTAGTACATAGAGAGGAAGATTCATTATCATCAAGTAGCTTATAACTTCCTGTGTATTTTATTTATTTTCCTCTCCTTGTGTTGTCTATATTATACTTTAATTTCTCCCAACTCACATTTAATAAGCTAGAGGCTCATTTGGTTGAGGGGTTTGTCTTTGATGCCCCCATGCCTAGGTATTAATTTTCTTCTTTTTGTTTAGCTAGTGAACTTTAAATAATACTCACAAGAGATAAGTTAGCCAGGCCCTCGAAGTCGGAGGTGCAGCTAGCCCTAGGTCATTGTTTGTAATTAAAGTGCCTATGACCGTCTTGTTCATAGATTCGACTAGAAATTTTTTCTAAGAGAAAACATTATAATAAAAAGATTTAGACTTTGATTCAAACTTTTGAAACTATAGGTTTTTAGTGACTTTAGATTTCTAAGCAATTATTAAATTAAAAGTTTGTATATTAGTTGTGGCTTTTGTAATGACTATGTATTGCTTGCAGGCCAGTACTAGGAAATGAACTCGGATATGAGTGGAAAGATTTCAATCATGAAATATGCTCGCAAGGAAGAAATGGACTTCGACAAATAATAGAAGAAACTAGCCAGAATAACGCTCTTCAGGTATGTAAATTACTTATAAATTTTCATACTAGAATTTATTTTAACATAAATATATATCTCGCATTGATTTCATAGGACAAGAGATTTGTCTATTAATTAGAGTATGCGATATTAACTTGTGGGATAATTGCAAAAAAAATCTCTTATGTTCTATGGAAATACAGGTTTTTAATTCATAATTTATTTTCAAGAATGACAAAATAGTACTTTTTCTTTTGTTTTTCTGAGGTAAATGAGTATCAATAGTGCCTAGTGAATGTGATAAGAAAATTCAGAGCAAAAAAATGTTAAGAAAATAAGTTAAGTTGTTCTATATAATAACTTTATGCTTGCTCAAAAATTTACATATATCCCCAAGAAAAGAACTAAAAACACACGTCAAAAGAAAACAAAAACACAAGAATTAGCTAGATCGTAACTTGAAATCAAAAGCAGAAAGTACAAGAAATTTAAAGCCACAATGAGAAAGACATCAAAGGAAGTAAGCTCGAGGTTCAAATTTATCTTTCTTTTAAAATGCTTCAAATCTATCTTTTGTTTTTCAATTTTTAATTCACGTATTTAGTTTTGTGCCTCATGTTTTGGATGCAATAAAGCTGCACTAAATTTAACTTCTTCTTTTTTTGGCCGCCGAATCTCTATCAGTGGGATGTCTTGATCAATTTTTTAACGTTTGAGTACTATTCTTAAGATATGCATGAGATATTAATCATCAATTCGTTCAAATCATGAAAAGCATGAAAAATTCGTAAACAACGAAAACTGTTTCACAAAAAATGTCAACCTCATTATAGATACAATCCGGATCTAAGTTTGCTAAACTAAAATATATTATTTGACTTTTGTTACATTAATGTGTAATAATATTTTATTTGTCAATTACACATTGGATTCTGGAGAGATAACCATCTTCCTTTAATCCCTTCCAAATCCTGGTGCAGGTGGGATTGAATTCCAAACACTTAAATTGGATGCCAATTAGATTAAAGTTTACCAAGTCAACTAGTTAATCCTCATATTAGCGTTTTTTTAGGGGAAAATCCTCATATTAATTTTTTGATAATGACAAAAATCTCATTTGTGTTTAACCGAAATATAAAAATATACATTTTGTTCTAAAAAAATATTGAGATTATCCTTCATATTTAGTTTGAAATTAACTAGAAATGGCTTTTTCCCTGTATAACAGAATTTGTGCATTTAGATTTTAAGAACAACTTTATCTTTTATCAGGGAAAAAAATGGAAACGGATCAAAGTTGATTATTCTAAAATGCCGGGTAAAATTGAAGATCAAAGCAATTTATTTTGGAATTTTTCTATTTTGGAGAACCATAATTTTTTTGGTCAAGCATAATTGTTTACTGTACCTTGATTTGACATCAATGATGGATTTTGAATTGTTGAAAGGCACTGGTAATTCTGTCTAATTAAAAATCAAATGGGAAAATCTCAAGTGCAGATAGTTACGTTTCAATCATGCTAGGTTTGGTGGTAGAAAAGAGAAAAGAAGGTATAATTTAGTGTTTTTTTTAATAAGAAGGAAAAGAGTAGGGAGGAATGACATATATGGTGGGCAAAAGTTGTAGAGGGTCTTATCAATTTGAATCTTTCCCATATTAGGTGGATTTTTGGCGAAAGACTGTTCAAACCAGAAAATAGTTACTAAAATATAAAAATAACAATAACAATAACAAAAAATTTTTTTCCTTGTTTTCAAAATAAGGTAATTATAATTAGTAGATGAATAAAATTAAATTGTACAAATTTTTCATGTTCTTTCTTTCCTATGTACTGAAGAGCCTAACACTATGATTTGTAGAAAAAGAACCTAACACTATGTTTGGTAGAAGGGAGAAATAAAGGAAGGAAAAAGAATGGAAGAAGAGATCAAATCCATTGTTTCCTTGGAGGGAGATGAGAGGTGGAAAGATGTAATCTCCCTCGTGATTTACTAAATTGAATTCTCCCAGTAGTAGAAGGAGTCAAGCAATCCATAAATTTAATGTTTTAAAATACCATTTTACCCTTTGAACAAATCATTAACAAATAATATAAATAGACAATATACTAATTAAACAATAACGATTATTTATCATTTGATCTCTCCTTCCATTCTACCAAACAGCATAAATGATTACTATAGTTCTCTCTTTCCTTCCTACTCTTCATCTATCTTACCTTATAGAGCCCAAGGGAAAACTTATAATATCACTTCTATCATTCAAAATTTCTATCTTTTACATCCATAAAAAGCATTTATATCACTATGAAAGAGAATTGAATGAGAAATATTTTTTTATATTTTTCTAAATTGTAATGTGGCAGAGCCAGCATTCTACTTACGTGAAGGCGCATAATAAATTTCTTTTTGGAGGTGAATAGCATGAAAAATATAAAACGCATATGTTAATACTTTTTTAGAAATTAAATAAGATAAAAAAATATAAAAGTTGTATTATATTGGAATTTATGTATGAGAATATTAAATTTGAGGAAGGCAAAATATAGATGTTATAAGATTTTTAAAGCTACAAAAATTAAGTGGGGGGACTGCGCCTTAATTATTGGTGATTATGTAAATGACACATATTATCACCATAAAGAAATTTTAATTCTCATTTTTAGTGTTTGTTATAATTTGTAATTTTTTAGCGTCTAGATTTTCTAGGGGGCAAGAAAATTTAAGAGATAAAAAGAAAATCATTAGTTGTCTCAAGTTTTCCTTCTCTCTTCTTTCCCTCTTTTATCTCTCTATCAATGGGTTGCACACTTGTTACTAAATTCTCTAACAAAAAGATTCACATTAATATCTTTGTGACCGGCAAAGTGCAAAGATCCATCAGTTTCGACCTTGCAAACGATTTGTGTCATTGGCGAGTGACGGCCTCGTGATTTCGAAATGTAAAAAATTTGCAACTTGCAATAGATAAATATTGCAAAGGTCGTGTCGCAATTTGAGTTTGTGACAAGTCATTACTTTATAATTTGTGGGCACTTGCACTTCACCATGTTTGAAAATTCTTCCTTTGATCGAGTTTTTGAACCATAGCTCGTGTGCTTAAAACCCTACTCCATAAAGGGTTGAGAGCACTCTTCAGTGCTCAAGGCTCAATTGACAAGGAGTCTAGAGCATAGATCATTACTGTTAAGTTTGCCCGACCCTAATGTACCCACAACGCTTAGGGGCATTGATTATGTTTACACCATACACTAATAGAAGTAGATTCAATGTTATAAAACATACTTATTATTAGTTATGGTATTTAGCACCAATAATACTCTTAAACTTTCCCAATCAAGTGTCTTATGAGAATTCGAGATGATCTTTATAATGACTGAGTGTACTTGGCCCTAATCAAACCATCTTGACCTCAAGATGAAGAGATTTTTGCTAATGCCATTCATTATAGCAAGATCTAGTACTAGTAACATGAATATAGTTTTGGGAAATTTTCATCCATACCATCTTTTGAAACTTGTTTCTTATACATTCCACACGTGTTTAACTATAGTATAACTTAAACACTAATATGAGTAATAATGTGGTGCAATTTTTTTAAATATGATATGAATAAACAGTTTTTAAAAGGATGACATAGTATGTAATTTTCTCTATTTTTGTACAAACAAAAGTTTCTTTAATTAAAAAAATAAAGATATTTTAAAAAGAGTTACTAAAAGGAATAATTTCTCCCTTTTAAGTCTCCTTTTAATATTTAATATGTGGCTTTATTTGGTAATAAAAGAAGAACTTATTAGTTTCAACTACTACAGTGTAAAACTGTAACATGCTATAGCATACAACAAAAGTATGCTATAGTGTAAACTCTTATATAAATTTCAACTATATTCTCAAACACACTCAATTCATTCTTTTTTTTTTTTTCCAGTTTTTGGCTAAAACATGTAGCTTTTCATTCGAATCACTAAAAATGTTCCTTTATTTTCGTTATTGCCATTGCAGGATACACGTATTTCATTATTTAGCAGCCGGCCTACGGTAAAGGAGAAGTTTGGGCTGAATCAATTCTCTGGGCTTTCATTGTCTTGTACTTCAAGAATTCCAAGCGTAGAATTAAAAAATGCAGAGATTTGGCAGGTGGCTCATAGTCGAAGTATTTCCCAGTCCAATTCAACTTGTACCTTCAGTGACACTCAAGATGTCCACTCTGTCGAAGACAACCACATAAACCTGGACCTAACCATCTGAGCAAGTTTTTCCACCTCGATTTGTATTTAGTAGTTAGCTAAATACCACTGTTTCTTTGTGTTCTATTTTGTTACTTTGCATGTGAATTATACAGCTAGTGATCTTATATTATTGACATATTACCGATATAAATAGAGTATTAATTTTGGACTAATTTTCAAACTTTCAAGTAGATAACCAAATGTCTAATTGAGCACTTAAAAGAAACTGTCATGTTACCATTGTTCTTATGATTTGTTTGATTAAATGCAAAGGCCATTCGTGAACGTAGTTTAAACCAAAAGTTCGAATTAAATTGGTTTAACATTCAGACTTTGTGAGGAGATCATTGGAGAACAAAGTAACTAGAAAAAAAGAGCATTAGAATCTCCGTTTTCTATTTTTACATTGATCATCCAAAAAGCGGGTCATTTTGAATGCATTTAGACAGAAAAGCCTCTCCTCAGGGACCATTTATGTCCCCGCATAAGCAGCAGCTGAAAGAGTCAGATACCACACGACTATAAACTCAAAGAGCAAGAGGAGCTGGAGCATCTCTTTTTTCTAATTTCTAATGTAAAAGCTGGAGCTGTAGTAGCTTCTGGTGTGGGGTTTGCTGTGAATGACTTTCCACAGAAGAGCGCATCAACTTCAACACACAAACAAAAAGACTACTGGCATTAATTAAGGATTAGGTCATTATACTAGATAGCTGCTCTTCGACGAGTGAGCTTTTGGTTAAGGTAAATGTCTCGTGCCTTCCCTGACTAGAGAGGTCATTTTTGGAGGAGAAATTATATGCTTTTTAAAAATGAACCACAATGTTGTGATTTAAACTATATTGCCAAACCCACAAGCAGTCCTTGGCACCTCCTCAAGTGGTGAAGAGCAACTTAAATGACAAAGGTATTTCATCGTGTAAACAAACATCAATATGGCTACAATTACCATGAGGATGTAATTATAAATTTTATAAATATTAAACCAAGACTACATGGTACCATTCATCTATTATGTACATGTGAAGAGGACAAGGAAAAAGAGGGAATACAAAAGGGCATATTAATAGAGGACACACCCAAAGGAATCCTTCAGTAAATACAACCCCTTGTCCCCCTTCTTTTGCTGTGATCTTTTTGTCACTATTGCTTCGGCTATAGGCCTATACTTCAGTGCCTCTTCGCCAATGTCTTCCTCATTCCCTTGTAGATCTTTACAAACCACATCAAGTTCATGACAGATAGCACCAATGGCACCACAAGAACTAAAAGCTGTCCAAAAGTCTCCATCTTTCGAACCTGTTGTAAGACAAACAATAAGATCAGGGATGGAGCCCAAAAAAACTAATCAAGAAGTGAGGGGGCGTAATAAAACTAATGAGATTGGGCAAATAAAGAAATGTAGAGTTTTAGAGGGGGACCAAATATAATTTTAGGAATGACAAAATACAAATTTTATAAAATTTTATATACAAAATCAAAAGGAAAAGAAATTAGGTCGGGCGGCTGCCCACCCCTGTTCGTGGGTGGCACCCCTGAATAAGACAACGAGAATGCAAGAACAAAAACAACGTTTCTAGATAGCTAGTCAGTACTCAGTCCAACACAACAAAAAGCAGAATTTCAGGATCCTCTCATCCCATATTCATTTTGTCCTTTAGTTTTACTTTGGATTATTCCCATTTGTGCCTCCCAAACTTTTACGCTCATTCCCACTTTGCCCCCGATCATTAAAAACTTCAAAGTCACTAATCCAACTTTAAATTAGTCTCACTTAAACTCCCTCCATTAGAATTTTCATTAAAAGCACATGGCACATAAAAGAGTTTCAATGACAAATTTTGAGATTTCGTCTCCTTGAAATAGAAGAATTTCAATACCCATTAAACCCGACTCCAATGTTCCATGGATAGAGCCAACCTACATTACAAATCTTTTTTATTTTTTGATTAAAATCTGATTCTCATCTTAGTAATAACGGTTGTTTATGGTGGGATTACTATCAATCTTTGTTTATTTTTTGAATTAACAAAAATTCTAACAGAAAGAATTAAGTGAGACTAGTTCAAAGTTGGAAGTAGTGAAGTAGGAATTTTTAAAGATTGGGGTGGGTAGAATGGGAATGGTAGTGAAGTTCAAGGGTTGCAAATGGGAGTAATCGTTTTATTCTTTTTGTTTGTTTCTTTCTTTATAAATGAGTCTTGGCAGTCACTTTATGAGCAGTCCTATTCAAAAATTTAAAACATAAACTTTTTTTATTTTTCCCCGAACCTACTCTTAAATGTGCAAAATTCCTTGCTGCTCCCCCCTAAACTTCCAGGTAGTTAGAAATAACATGTACAAGTATGAATTTTAATGAAATAATCAAATTCAGAAAAAAGAGCTTTTGAGATCTTTTTGATCATCAACGTGAAGTTTTCCTTTGTAAATATGGTTATTACCTGATCGTAGTGCAAGTAGACGTGGTAAAACAAATATACGAAAAGGAGTATTCTAGCAACCTGCAAATGAAATGAAATAAGCAAATTAAAGTTGGACAAAATAAGAGATGAGTAACTTTCATTGAGAGAATAGAAGAAACAAAGAATGACAGTTTCTGAACAATTATTGATAGATTTCACATACCAGCCAAGAAAAGAATATTACAACCCCATTTATTACATATGCTCTAGACCGCTTCATACCAGCTGTGTCAAGATACCTTCAAAACAACATTGATGCACATCACGTATTGAAAAAAATTGAGAGTATTTTCTACAGGAATTTTTTTACTAATACAAAAAAAAAAAGAACTTTTTAACTTGCAATAGGAGATTACCATCTTAAGTTGATCCCAGGAGTGGTTGTCTCAGAGATAAGAACCATGTAGGTATAAAGCTGCCCCTCCCCAGTCAACATGGCATATGCTATTGATGCCAAAGACAAAAGATGATGGACCACCTGAAATATTAATGTTATCCCATCTAAATTCCAAGTCCATTTACTCCATACGAGAATACAAATGTGAAACCAAATAAACAGCTATATGTGAGACAGATCTAATAGAATTCCAACTGGGTTTTCTTTACACGTCTACTTGTGTCAGGTTCAACCATGATGAGTCCAAAAAGACAACTTACATATTCCAATCCACCTAGATCAGGATAAAACCAAAAGATCATCCCGAGGTCAGCAATAAAGTAACCAACCGAGACCTGTCAAGGTCGTAGCAAAGAGTAAAATGTAAGATTTGTCTACCAAATAAATGAAGCAGCAGATAATACAGCTCATATAAACATGTGTAGAAGACTTCAATGTCAAAGCCGAAGCAGATTTAAGAGAAGAAAAGGAAAAAGCTAAGGCGGCAACATGCTTAGATACCCAGAAACCATACTTCAACATGCTTAAATATACCTTCTAAGAAAGATAGATTACATTCCTGAAGAAACATAAGTTCTTAAAAAGACAGATCAAGTAATGGAGGAAAAATTGTAAGGTCAACAACATAATCTCACAATTATCAACAAAAGCTCGTGTCAATCTCCTTTCTTTGTCTTATATCCCTAACCAACTCAAATATGGTCAATGAGGGAATTCAAGTCGTTTTTGCAACAGCTCCACCATTTGTTTCATATGTTTGGATCAAAAAGTTTTGGTTCAAACCTTTTTTGCTATAGATTTTTCTCTCACAAAAAATTAAATAAATTTGAATTTCAGTTCAAACCTATGAACCAAACAGGCCAATTACCATCTTGTGACAACTATTTCCTACATTCACATTGCAGCATCGGACCAAACCAATTATATTCCCAGGCTCAAAAGATTCCATTCTCGACGTGCAATTTTACGACAAAGGCCGCATATCACATCTTCACACCTTGCATCCATCAGCCACCACATACATAATTCCTCCAAAGAACTACTCTCTCGGTCACATTCATTCTTTTCTTTCGTTTGCTTGCATTATTGCATACAAGACCATTAAATAACATGAAGACCCCAAAAGTCAGTTTTAAAAGTTCAAATCTCTTAACATATGCAGACTCTCCCAAAAAGTTGATTACACATTTAACAAAATGAACATCAAGGATGATCGGATAGACTATGGTGAACATGTTGCTTTCATGTGCAGATTTGGCGAATAATTCAAGCTAAGGTGAATAAATTTTTTTTTCCCCTTCTCCATAGCCTGCAAATACTGGCAGGATCATACGATCTCCAATAGATACGCACGCAATACACAAACACAACACACGCACACACACAACCCCCAACCCCCCCCCCCCCCCCCCCAAAAAAAAAACTTATTTCGTCTGCTAATGTTTATGTTAAAACCTAACACTTTTCTTTCTTCAACTTTCTTATCGCATCATCTGACACCACATGCCCATGTTGAAACCTAATACTTGTCTTTTGTTCAACTCTCTTTTTCATTGATTATACAACAGACAGGTAGTCCTTCTGCCACTACCTAAAACTCTCCTCTATCCAGAAGACTAAAGGCAAGACTCAATCTCAATCTTTGGTTTGGTTTACCAATTGTCAAGAAAAATATTTTTACATAGTATATATCTACGTGACAATAAATTTCCAAGAGAAGTTTGCTCCAATTTGTTCTCTTCCGCTGCATAATGAAATTGTATTATGAACCATTCGTTCGTGTCACACCACCAGTTCATTTTACCTATGCTAGAAGGGGCAAGAGAGGCAAGGGCCAGCCGTGTTAGTTGGTGATCATGAGTTGATTCTGTGGCAGCTGTGATTTGGTTTTAGGCAGCGTTATGTGCCTGTGATATATGTTATATAGATAGGCAGGGTGTCTTTAGTATTGCCTAGCGTGAAATAGAATTGTGAAGCAGAGGGTAGTTAGTTGGTTGCTTGAGTAGATTCTATTGGCTTGGTAAACAAAGAATTGTGAAAGTAGTGGTCTCTCGAATATTACTGATTTAGGGTCCGCTGATTGTACTTAAGTTCATCAATCTTCTCCAATAAAGATTAATTTTGCAGTCCAATTCCTATGTTTCGAGCTGGAATCTTACCAGTTTACTATAGATGAGTAAATATTATTGGCAACAAGGAGAATGATCACACGCAACTAAAAACACTTGAAAAGTCCAAATCAAAAAGATAAGAAAAATTTAAGCGTCCTTACCCCCAATACAAATGTTGACATTGGAGAGCTTTGAAATGTAACAGGGCCAGCAAGTCGGTCATCAGAATATATTTCCGACCAAAACACTAAATACAATGACATAACTGTAATAAAGACGGCATGAACAGTTGACATAGCCCTGGACAAGAATCGATCAGATAAGTATAAATCTTTTTATAATTTATTTGGAAGGAAAGATAACATAAGCCTTAACCCGAAACCAGATACACCTAAAATCACCTATTATTCCACTCGGTACGTTGCACTTTTGAAAGGCGAGAATAGCTCTTAAAGTGCACAGAACTGATCAACTGAGTAAAATCATACACCTGAAAAGGCACAATTTGGTCAAAGAGATTATCCCATTATTCTTGACTTATCCAAGAATCCATTTAAATGGCCTTACAACAGTGAAGTCAGATAAAGAAATGGCTCAAGACATACCATTTTGCAAGCAAAAATGGCACCAATAATAGAAATATACGGCAAAACAGGGTCTGCAAGTGCAAATTCCTTTAGCAGCTGTTCAGCCTGGTCTTGGTAAGATTTGATTACCATGGTCGCTTGTTCAGAGACCACCATTATCCCTTCTTCTTCTTCTTCTTCTTCCTCCCTATCCAAAAGGCTCTTCCTTTTTGCAACTCACCATTACGTAAAACCTTTTCAAACAAAAAAAAAAAATCAACAAATTGACAATTACAGCCATTGAAATTCACAAAATCTCTACCACTACAGAGGAAAAAAAATGGGATTTTTTGCAATCAAGTCATTATAATGCAAGAAAAACCGCACAGCTTGCTAGACAAAACAAGACTAAATTAAAAAAAAAAATCCTTCCAAAATGAAATTATGCCATCATGTAATCAAGCCAAAACAAACTTAAAGGTCATACAAATTACAGATTACAAGCCGCTAATGCGAAAAATATGAGGGAAGAAATTTGAAAGTGCGGATTTTTCTTCTTTTTT
This sequence comes from Artocarpus heterophyllus, assembly GCA_025403435.1. NCBI lineage: Eukaryota > Viridiplantae > Streptophyta > Magnoliopsida > Rosales > Moraceae > Artocarpus > Artocarpus heterophyllus. The sequence goes on along the minus strand of CM046348.1, from coordinate 36,616,242 downwards.
TTTTCCTTCTTCTTTACCTGAAATGGATGATTTTCCGGAAGTGTCAGGAACAATACATGAAAGTCCTGGGAAACTCAAATGTAGAGAGAGAGTGAGAGAGGAGGTAATAATAATGGATGACGAAAAGGGCGGGAGGTGGGGGGCAGAGGAGGGGAGGGAAACGACCCAAGACTCGGGAGAGAGGGGATTTTTTTTTTTTTTTTTTTTTTTTTGGCCTTTTTGAGTTGGGAGGACCCACGCAAGGGGGTACAAACAGTACAATCTTCAATCTCCTACGAAAACTTGATCCAACCAACGAAACTTCCAGATCTCGCGGCCCTACGACAGCCATCGACACCCCAACCAAGCCTCATCGTCGTCGTCAATTATTAATTAATAATGCTTGTACTATAATCTTTTATAATTTTAACACTGATTGATTTACTTTAGTGTACTGCTATACATGGAGTGGAGCCCACGTCACTTATCATGTTGAGTTTATGAGTTATATGGATGAGTCTCCAATCTCACATAGCGTTAGACATTTGTTGGGTTGCAATTTGGCTAGGCCCAAATTATCCATTGAGACTTAAAATGACGACTCAAAGTTGTGGTCAAAGCAAGTCGAGTCCAACAAGTTCGATCAACTCAAAGTTGTTCGATAAGGGGAACTTCGTTATCAACGAGTTCTATTAGAGTCTTCGATCGATTCGATTGGTTACAAGCCAATCGTGCATTCGGGTAGCCTTTTCTGTTGAAGGTTTTATTTATTCAAAGTCTTAACTCGATGGGATCAATTCACATAATCTGACGGTTATGAACATGTCCAGCCACGAACAAAGGCGTAGGGAGAGCACGATTCTTTACGATCAAGCATAGATCGACACGTGTCCCGCTACTATGATTGCCTTAAGCATTAATATCCTTACTCTGTCAGTTAGAAATCACAACTTCTCTTTATCCTTTATATAAAGGAATGTTGTCTTTATTTAAAGGAACATGAAAAAGGATATACAGAAACTCTGTTGAAATTTCTCATTATTTTCATCTGTCATCTTTGTAATCTGTAACATCTTGAATTCATATATAGTGAAGAACAGTGGGCGTAACTCTCTTTATAGAGTGAACTACTATAAATATGCGTGTGTGGTATCTTTCACCTTTTTAGAATTATTTCATCTTATTTGGCTTGGTTTTTAAATTGCTTCCTGCAATTAGTTTAACAATTTTTCTTTGAAGCTAAACAAGTCTGAATAACAGTGATTTGAGGGCCCAAATCCATTAAAAGGAACACATTAAACAAATTAATATATTTTTCGTATTTGATTGTAGATCCAACGTCTACAGTTTGGCGCCCACCGTGGAGCCTTCAGATCGCCAACATGAGGGTCTTTTAGCTTGATCACCAGGCATGGCAAACAACTTAGACGATCGCCATACGCTTGCAATTCCAAGCGAAGAAACCGAAGCCGCTCCCCAAGCAAACCAGTAAATAGAAGCCCTCATGGCTGAGATAGAAACTCTTAAGAAAATGCTTCAGGAGCAAGCTGTGCTCTCCCAAGAGCACGACAGGAGCTTAGAGCAACTCAACAGCAAGAACTCAACTCTAAGGAGCCAAATCAGTTACCAAATCTTGCAAATGGCATTGTTATCATACTATTACCCATATTATGGGTATTCAACACTCCCCGTCACAACGGCAACATAGTGGCAGTTTCAAATGCCATAGTCAATTAGACAATAATCCTCCTTTAGCCCCATCGAGAGGATGCGACCACTGTACACCACCCCAATTCCAACACCAGCAACTACGATCACAACAACACCAATTGCCACAACTGCAACACTAGTAACACCCATTGTGGGAACAACAAAGAACTTGAAAGGATAATCAAGCCAACCACTCGATTCAAAGCCACTCTAACAGCAACCCTATTAACTCCTGAGTCCGTTCAACAAATGATGAGGGAAATGCTTGAACAAAATTCTAAGCTCGTGGAAGAAAAGCTTGATTAGAAAGTCTCAAAAGCAACAAGCAAAACCCTAGCATTAGACAATATCTTGAAGAACATCGAGAAACTCCATTCACGATGAGGATTACTTCAGTTGTTCCTCTAAAGGATAGTAACCTTGTGTTCGCTCGCTTCGATGGAACATTGAATCCAAAGGATCATCTTCTACAGTATAAGAATGTAGTTAGCGTGACGAACATCCTAGACTTAATTCTAGATGAGATGATGTGTAAACTATTCGCGTAGAGTCTCAAAGGGTCGGCGCTATGATGGTTCAGCAACTTGCCCTCTAGGTCGATCGACAACTTTGAGAACGTGGTGGATTCTTTTGTCAAAGCCTACTTGATGCACATAAAAACTAGGAAGACAACTAAAGACTTATGGCTAATCATACAGAGCCTAGTGAGTTGTTGCGAGCATACATTAAGAGATTCAGTAAAGCTCTCTTCGAGATATTGGATTTGGAAGATGGAACAGCTTGAGAAGCCTTGAAAAAGGGACTCATGCATAAGTTTGCTCTGACTACCCTTAAACCATCCAAGAGGCCTTGAACAGAGCAAATGGATTGATCGATTTGGAAGAGGAGAATGAAAGGTGCGAACGAGAGCTTGCAAGGAATAGATATTAGAACAGGTGGGTCAAAAGGTAACAGAAGACACGAACAGATCAAAGAGGGAGAACAAGGACACCACCAAAGAGAGAATGGAGGAAGAAAGAAGAAAAGTCATGGTTTAGAAGCAAACCATTATCACCACCAAAAATGCTCTAAGCATATCCCCGAACGAGTTGGTCGTGCAGTTGGAAGGAAAGGATTATGTCAGGTGGCTAAACAAAATGGCTCCGAGTCGGTCCCACGATCATACAAAGTACTACGAGTTCTATCGGGACATAGGGCACCTAACAATCGACTGCAAGGCTCTGCAGTCTGAAATAGCAGAATGGCTTAAGAAAGGACATCTAAGAGAGTACTTGTTTAAGCAAGGGAGAAAAGCTTATGGGCTCAATCGAGAACGAATTGGATAGAAAGACCACCAAATTTAGAAGACACCATCGCCACCATCATAAGGAAATTAATCAAAGCCATTTGTAAGGGCTTTGTTTTTAGCGATGACTCTGCTAACCAAATGAAGACTTACTAGAGGAAAGAGTGCCAAGTGAGTACCAGTTTGATAATTGATGAATACGGTGAGCATACAATTCATTTCGAAGTGATGAGGCATTCGGGCTTGATAGTCCTCACAACGATGCTTTGGTGATCAAACTTAATATCGCTAATTACAAAATTGAAAGAATACTTGTTGATAATGGAAGTTCGGCTAACATTTTGTTCCTCTCGATGCTAAAAGAGATGGACATTGATGAAAAAGAGATTAAGAAGTCTATTATAGCCCTTGTAGGGTTTAACAATAAAGCAACCATAGTAGTTAGGAAGATTAAGCTACCTGTCTATGTAGCTCGGGAGAATAGGATGACAAGTTTCCTTATTATGGATTGTCCTTTGGAATACAACATCATCCTTAGGCAACCTTGGATACGCAAAATGAAGGCCGTCTTTTTAACTTTCCAATAGCAAATTAGATTTCCAACGAAGCGAGGAGTTAGAGAAATACTTGGAAGCCAGGAAGTGGCAAGGAGTTGCTATGCCACTGCTATGAAGCAAAAGAAGTCAGCTTTATAGCAATTACAGACAAAACCATCAAGTAGGTAGAGTAATGAAGATTGTGTCGAACAACTTGATGAAGTCCAAATCGATCCAAATGATAAGCAGCGAACAGTGAAAATCAGATCGTAACTCGACCCAGAGGTGAAATCTGCCATAGTTGACTTTTTGAAAACTAATAATGATTGTTTCGCATGACCTCATACAGATATTCCTAGAATTTACCCAAGCATAATCTCACATAAGCTTGACATTGATCTTACCATCAGCCTGTGAGACAAAAGAGGAGGAGACTTGACCTCAAATGAAACAACATCGTCAAAGATGAGGTGAGAAGGTTATGAAGCTGGGTTCATCTGTCCTATGCAATACCCTGATTGGTTGGCACATATGGTAATCATGAAAAAAAAGGGGAAGTGACAGATGTGCATAGACTTCACTGATCTAAACAAAGCCTACCCCAAAGACAGTTATCCGCTGCCACATATTGATCGTCTTGTCGACGCAACAACCAGCCATGAAGTCTTGAGCTCTTTCGACGCTTTTTGTGGTTATAATCAAATTTTCCTACACATAAAAGACCAAGAAAAGACTACTTTCACCATGGAATAGGGGATCTTCTATTTCAAGGTTATGCATTTTGGGCTGAAGAACGTAGGAGCCACACACCAAAGGCTGGTTAATATGATGTTTGAGGAGCAAATCGATAAGAACATTGAAGTTTATATTGATGATATGTTGGTGAAATTGTTTTAGGCTAAGCTCCTTGTTTGACACCTACAAGAATGCTTCGAGGTGCTTTGAAAGTATAACATGAAGTTGAACCCAAAAAAATGCACATTTGGGGTGGCAAGTGGAACGTTCCCAGGCTATCTCATCATAAAATGAGGGATCAAAGCAAACCCCAAAATAGATAAAAGCTTTCCAAATAATGCCATCCCCAAGAAGCAAGCGTGGGATCTAGAAGCTCACCAAATGAGTCACTGCGTTGAGTCAATTCATAGTTTGATCTTCAAACAAATGCCTCCCATTTTTTCAGCTGCAAAAAAAGAACACAAGATTTGAATGGAGCAAATGATGCAAGCAAGCATTCTAGGTATTGAAGAGTTACTTGTCCACGCGCCCAAAGACAGAGAGCCACTCTTTCTTTACTTAGCAATCTTGGAGACCGTAGTGAGTTCGGCATTGGTTAGAGAAAAAGATGCAATTCAAAAGCATGTTTTCTTTGTTAGCCACACAATGTTGGATGCAGAGACGAGGTACTCTATTGTTGATAAGCTTGCCCTTACAGTTGTCATGTCAATGAGAAAGCTTCGACCATACTTCTAAAGTCATACCATCGTGGTGTTGTTGTCATACCTGATGTGCGTCATTCTGCATAAGCCTGACGTCTCTAGGAGATTGACAAAATGGGTTGTCGAGCTAACGGAGTTTGGCATCGAGTATAGACCTCAAAAAGCACTAAAGGCACAAGTGCCCGTAGATTTTATAGCTAGATTAACATAAAAGTAGATGTCAACAGACCTAGGGAATGGATTGTGCAGGTTGATGGAGCTAGCAATGAAAGAGGATCAAGAGTAGGAGTGCTTCTACGATCACCAATAGGCGAAGAGATCGAGCAAAGCTTTCGATTAGGATTCAAAGCCATAAATAATGAAGCTGAATACGAAGCCATGATTGTCGGTTTGAGACTTATCGCAGCACTAGAGGCTGCCAAGCTTGTTGTAGAAAGTGATTCCACTCTGATCATGAATCATATTGCAGGCAAGTACAAAGCGCAAGACAAAAAGATGATCTCTTACCTAAAGCTAGTAAACAATCTCAAGGCCCAATTCGATCAATTCAAGGTGAAGTATGTATCATGAGAGGTGAACTCTAGAGCAGATGCACTCACCAATTTAGGATCATCGATCGAAGTAAACAAAAGAAGAATTATTCCCTCAAAGAGTATCGATCAACCAAGCATCGAATTGGCAAAAGAGGCAAACTATGTGGACCTTAAGGATGATTGGAGAACTCCTATTGAGATGTACATACATGATGAGAGGCTACTTGAGGACAAGCAAATCGCGTGGAAGATCAAAGTCCAAGCTACAAGGTATTGCTTGATTGATAAGAAGCTTTATAGGCAATCTTTTACTGGCCCTAATCTCTGTTGCCTTGGAGAAAACGAAGTCAATAAAGTCATCTGATAGGTGCATGAAGGCTGGTGCGACAACAACTTAGGGGGAAGATCCTTGTGCAACAAGATCAAAAGGCAGGGTTTCTACTAGCCAACCATGCAAGGCAATTATGAGAGTTTTGCTAAGAAATGTGATAGCTACTAGAGGCATGCATCTGCCATCTATCAACCTACTTGTAGTCGTTCATGAAGTACTCGATGGACATTGTTGGACCATTCCCTCTAGCCCCTAAATAAGTAAAGTATCTTCTCGTCCTTATAAACTATTTCTCTAAATGGGTCAAAGTTGAAGCTTTTACATATATTAAAGAGCAAAATGTCAAAAGATTCATTTGGAGAAAAATCATTGCTGGTTTGAAGTACCAAGGGAGATCATCACCAACAATAGTTTGCAATTCATATCCACGTCCTTCAAAAAGTTCTGCCATGAATGGGATATTATTTTAAGCTTCTCCATGCCCAGATACCAGCAAGGGAATGGGCAAGTGGAAGCACCAAACAAGATGATCATGAAGAACCTAAAGAAGAAACTGGAAGCCAAAAAGGGATGCTGGGAGAACTCCTTATAGTGCTATGGGCCTACCAAATGACTCCTAGGTGTGCGACTAGTGAATCCCTATTTTCCCTTGTATACGAAACTAAAGTAACCATCCCGGCAAAGATTGTCGCTCAACATCTTCAAGTCCATTATTCGCACCTCAACGAAGTAAAGAATGAAGAAATGATGCAGGATTATTGGATCTAGTAGATGAAAGGAGAGAGAATATGCTTTATTGCCTTGGTCGTTATCAGCAAGCAGCTGCTAGATACTACAACTAGAAGGTCAGAATCAGAAAGTTTCATGTAGGGGACCTTGTACTTAGAAAAGTCTTTCAAAACACAAAGGAAGAAATTGGCAGCCAATTGGGAAGGTCCGTATTGAATCCGAGTCATTGTTTGAGACGGAGTCTATAAGTTAGAAAAACTTGACGGATCAATCATCATCAAAAGCTAGAATGCCCACTATTTGCAAAAATACTATGTTTAATTTATGCTAAACTTTATTTCTTTAGATTTTGCATTTTGTCATTCGATTTGATTTCATTTCAGCTGTAATATTCCAATTGTAATTAAACTACATTTAGCTTAATCCCTACAAATGGGTATGTAGGTAGCCCATGAATTATAAACGGGTGCAGCGGCATTATTATTACAAACGCCATCTTTCCCAAGGCTTGCCATCATCATGGCTCTGACAGGTCCCTAAATTCGATCTTTAATCACCATTTTCGTGGCTTGCCTTCACCATGGCTATCTAACATCTAAACTACGAATTCAATCAACTTATCTTGAGTTCAATCTTGCATCGCCATCATGGCTTTCTATTAAGTTTCTATGGACTTGATCAAATTGTCCCGAGTTCGATCTTGCATCGCCATCATGGCTTTTTATTTTCTATGGGCTTGATCAACTTGTTTCGAGTTCGATCATATATTGTCGTTATCATGGCTCCTGAAACATTGAACTCGATCATTTCATCTCGAGTTTGATTCTATATTGCCATCCTCATGGCTCGCCATTTTCATGGTTCATTATGAGTTTGATTCTGCATAAACTTCCAACTTGATCATTTTGTCGAATGCTTGGTCGATTCTTATTCACAACATCATGGTTCATTACAAATTAAATTGATTTATCAGTATTTGATCTCACGTTTGAATTAACATTATTCGGCTCATGCTGAAAAACTTTGGCTCGCTAAACCATCTTATTGGTTTAAATTTTATGCCAAATTCTCTCAAGCTTGATTTAAAACAGTTATAATTATCATTCAATTTCCACAAGTATTAAAGCCTAAGGAATTCGAAGTTTAATTATTCTTAATGAATCAAAACTTTAAACAAGGGATCAATATTACCGATAGTGGAACAAAATGAATGGTGATTAGTTCAACATAGTTCAACACAAATTATTCAATACAAATTGTTCAATTCAAAGCAAAATGATGATGAAATTGCTAGATTGACATCAAATAATCTTGATGTTTTCTTTTTTTGCTGTTCGATAATTTCCCCCCTTGTCGCCTAAACAGATAAAGGTACGACAACTTGTTTGCTCGCTAACGATGCCTCGATCCTTGAAGAATAATTAGCTGAGGAAGCCTTGGCCCTAGTCTCCTCACAAACTACCTCGCTCGTATCTACTTCCTCGACATTAGACTCATCGGGAGATGTAACCTCTTCAAGCTTTATGATTTCCTTGTCAATATCAAGGCTGCTAAGTGGACCTGATTTGAACTCCTTTAGTGTCTCAAGCCTTGTTTTAATGGAGGAATTACTATGAATATCGAGCAGTTGCTCCTTGATCTCTTCAAGTTCTTGGGTCTTTGTCTCCATCCTCTTAGTCAGGTTGCTTACCTTCTCCTCCTCTAAACAGAGACTACTACTCAAGTTGAGAACTTTTTTGTTTGACTCTGCCAATGCATCGATAGTATTATCTCTCTCCCTTTTCCTATCATCCCTCTCGGATTCGGCCTTTTCAAGCTTCTCTTGAAGTTCCTTGACAGTCAAAATTAATTGTTCGTACTTATAGACAGCTTTGTTTGCAAAAATATTATGAAGCTGAAGGGCCAATATAATGGAAAGATTTAGTATAAGTCAATGTGACGAGGTAAAAAAGAAAGTTTCAAGTCAAGACTTAAAGGCCTTACCTATCCAAGGGCCGAAGTGGATTTGTTACAAAACCAAGAGAATGACTTCCCACCGAAAGTATCTTTGTCCAATGTGAAGTTAAAACTCTTCGACGCTCTTAACACCACCTTCTTGTCCTAAAGGATGCTGACATTCTTTGGGACATCAAGAGTTTTATCGACAACCTTTGCTTCAATGTCCTCGATAACAGCAAATGGTTCCACAACTTTTCTTTTCTTCAACACCTGGGGCTAAATGTCAAATGGAGGTGGTGGAGGAAAATCAGAAGTATTAGTTGGTGGAGTCAATTTTTCTTGGGCATTGGATTCGCCTCCATTGCCTCTCTTTTTCTTTTTTGCCATAGTTCTTGCGGCAACCTTCCTCTTCATGGTGTCATCGAATGCAAGAAGTGTGATCTTCATTGATGACAATGCAGCATCTATGAGAAGAGCGTCTTCATCAATGAAAGGAGTTATGAATTTTGACATACCGTACAGCCGCTGAAGTGCACCGCAATATATAAAGACCCAATCGACTCGTTTTGGAAAGTAAATAGGAATACCTATTGGGATTTCTATGAGCCTTTTCCAAATTATGGCTTTTCAAGTTGATCAGGGTGGGAGATTTCAGTCCAAGTTTGTCCCTTCAACGCGAGCAGAGCTTTAAGTCTGGCACGAAGCATTTCTCCAATAGGAACTAGATGGTTTAGCTTGTAATCTACAAAAAGATAAATGCTAAGAATTAGTTGAAATTATTGCTTAAAATAGATAGAAGTGTTGATACTTACCAATATGACCGAACGTGCAAGGAAAAAGGAATTGAGTGGTTAGTTCGACTGAGTCATCATTAATCAGCATGAGGAAATATTTCTCTTCTTAACGCCTATCTGCATTGATAAAATCAAAGATGAGTTGCTTCAATTATCGGTATACAAAATAGAAGCGCCCTCTATTTTTATTTTTTGGCTTTAGATAATAGCACCAAAGGAAGTCATGAAGATCGAAATTAATGCCAACCAGCTTCTTCGATCAATACTATTAAGGAAATTAGTAGCCACATCCCATTCGGTATAAGTTGTGTTATGGAGATATCATAATGACTGACAATTTCTAGCATGAATTTTGGAATGGGCAATCAAAGTCCAAGTTCAAACCAGTTTGTATATATGCATCACTAGTTGTCGTTTTGCGTGTCTACTCACTCCTCCAGATAGGGAAGTCGAATGTCGACTAAAGAAGGAATCCTATACCTTGACTTAATTGTTGACAAGTCCCCCTCGGTTAGAATCAATTTCAGGTTTTTCACAAAGAAGGAAACTCATTTTGTTGGTGAGATGTATTTTCTCTTTCCAGCATTTCAATTTGCTCGATTCGATTCGAAGGACCTGCAGTCCTATTTCTCTTTTCTGCTAGGTCCTTTTTAGCTTCCTTGCTAGTCCCAGCACTGTCAGTTTTTGAGTTCCACTCGATTTTGGATTGTTCCGTAATCCAATCATCTAATTCATTGTAGTCGCTACTAGACCACGGATCCTAATTCCCACTCGAACTTGAACTAACATTGATGGCCTTTGATATTTTCATTAAAACTGATTCTTAAAAGGAGAACTAGGGTTTCAATGATTTAAGGGCTGAAGTTTTTGAGATTTGAAGAATCTCAAGAAGTTATTAAAGGTTCTAAACCCACAAGAGCCAAACAGACAAGAAATCATGGATTTTCTTAGAAAATGAGTTGGAAATGGCACTTAAATGTTTGAAATCGAAAGAGAAACAAATTTATGGAAAGGAAATCATAAGAAAATCAATAAAAAAGAGAGGAATCTTGCCTAGAAGTTACTGGAAAGCCTAAGAAAACAGAAGAAAATCACCTTAGGTTTGAAGAAGATTGTGTAAAATGGAAAGAGAGAGAGAGAGAGAAAATGGCTTATATATTGTCCAAAAGAGTTTGATCAATGGTCAAGATCAGTTTTTGAAAAGTTGATCTGATGGATAAGATTTCAATTTTTTTTTTAAATTCTAGCTCAAACTGAAACAATGTCTTTTCGAGTCAGATGCATGCGTCAGCACTATAGAGATATTTTGGGGCCTACCAATTACATTGTGACACGTGTTACAAGTAGTTGAGTATTGCGATTTCCTAAGAGAGGGTGACGATTCTAGTGTGAATGTAAAGTTTCAATCAAGATGACGTGTCATCAAACTAAAGTTTGGGATTTGTCTACTCCTATCATCGATTAAATCGATTCACATAATCTGACAGTTATGAATATGTCTAGCCACAAAACAAAGACGTAGGGAGAGCATGATTCATACGATCAACTGTAGATCAACACATGTCCCACTACTATGATTACCTGAAGCATTATCATCCCTCCTTTGTTAGTTAGAATTCATGACTTCTCTTCATCCTCTATATAAAGGAATATTGTCTTCATTTGAATGAACACAAAAAAGGATACATAGAAACTCTATTGAAATTTCTCCTTGTTTTCATCTGTCATCTTTGTAATCTGTAACATCTTGAATTCGTACATAGTGAAGAATAGTGGATGTAGCTCTCTTTATAGAGGAAACCACTGTAAATCTGCATGTGTGGTTTCTTTTACCTTTTTAGAATTATTTCATTTTATTTGGCTTGGTTTTTAAATTGCTTCCTGCAATTAGTCCAAGAAATTTTCTTTGAAGCTAAACAGGTTTTCATAATGGTGATTTGAGAGCCCATATCCATTAAAAGGTACACATTAAACTGAATTAATATATTTTATGTATTTGATTATAGATCCATTGTCTACAATATTTAAAAAAACACAAATATTTTTTTAATTGTAAGACATTATAAACTATAAATAATTCAGTTGGTCCCTAACTTTAAAAAGATGCAATTTGGTTATTAATTTTTTTATTTAATTGAGTCTAACGTTTAAAAACTGTACAATTTGGTCCCCAGTTATTAAGTTTGACCGTTAAAAAATATGTTGACCACTTTAGTAAGGGTATTTTAGTAAAATATGTAATATGTTTTAAAGAAATTCAAATTAAAACATAGAAAATAAAAAAGTAAATATATTCTTAAAATCAAATTTTTAATATAAGAAATCAGATCCCTTTTAAAAAATCATCTTTTTAATCTTAAAAAAAAATCAGATCTCTACTCAAAAAACAAAATCATATCTTTTTAATCTAAAAAATCAAGATAAAAAAATCAGATCTAAAAACTACTCTACTCCAAGCACACCTAGCCCCATTTGCCATCGGCAACATCCTCTTTCTCCTTCTACTCTCGAGCATCCCCCTCTTCAATTGCAAAACCGACTGGGGAAGAGGGTCGTAGACACGGCCAGGGAGCTTCCTAATGGCAGGGTCAATCTGGCCATTGAGGTGTGGGGACTCATTGTAGAAGGATTGTAGTCAGTCGCGTTTCACAACAGGACGTGATCTTTTATAGGGAGCTCGTGACGGTGGATTGTGAAGGGGTTACAACAATGTCAACGTCTGGTTACGTGATAAGACAGCGGTGCCCGAGTCGTCTCCATTGTCGGACTGCAGTGGGGTCATGATCTATGGTTGCATTTCATGATCAGTCGTGATCTCTCGTGGGGGTCACTAGTATAAGAGTAGGGTGATGAGTAGGGTCACCAGAGTCGGTTGGGCATTTGAGAAGAAAAAGAAGAAGGAGATTGGGTTTTTTAGTTTTTAGTTTTTAGTTTTTTTTTTCCTTTTTGGTTTGCTAATTTTGAATATCTTTTGGGTAAAAATCAAACCAATGGTTACGATTTGGTGTTTTTAAATCAATAGTTGTCATCTATTCTTAATTTTTTAATGTACTAATCATTTGAAGGGTAATTTAGTAATTTTAATTAAAAAATAATATTCATAAATTTTTAACGGTCAAAGTTAATGGCTGGGGACCAAAAATTTCTTAAACATTATACCTTAACTTTAAACATATCTTAAACGAACATTAATCATACTTACTTAGTAAGAAAATGTTAGCTAATGTTTTTCCTTAAACATACTTAAAAATTTGTTGCAATATCTATTGCAACATAAACTAAAACTTAGATTAAACCTTAATTATATATATATCTTTTAAAATGTTTTTCGTAAACATTTTTTTACAAAATATTTCTTTAAACATTAACTTTCTTAAAACTATTAAAACATTAATCAAATAGTAAAAAAACATTTTCTTAAACCCAACGGAAGACTTCTCGTAGTGGTATCGACACTCAAGCCTTCGCATCTGTCCTCCGTAGCACACTGAACTCTTCAAACAGATCTTACTGGTCACCTATAGGACTATTGACAGCATAAAGGAACTTGAAATGAGCTTACACTTAATAAGTTCAAACATTATCTCACTAAACATAAAAACCATCCCTCATAAAACTTTTCTCGTAAAACATTTTTCATAAACGTTTCTCAAATGTTCTTCATAAACCTTTTCTTATAAACATTTTCGTTAAAATGTTTTTCATATATATTTTTTGTAAAACATTTCTTAGAATATTTTTCATAAATATATCACATAAACATATCATAAAAAGGAATGCAAACAATATTATAATACATGATTCCAATTATGTTCAATTATAAACTTTTAGTTACAGGCATTTTATGATCATTCATTTCTTATTTTACTTTCTTCTTTAACTTCTTATTATCGTTCTTATCTTTTCTTATCTTATGAACTTTAGTGTTCATAACAACATCATCAATCATAAGAACATAAACATGATGCTTCCCATGTGGAAGACTTTAGGCCGTCGAACTTCGATGTCATAACTTTAACATAACTTATAACCTTATATCAAGGAAGCTGGTATGACAATTTACTTATCATCTTTGTTTTACCTTCTTTTTAAGTTTAATAAGCATATATCAAATGCTAACATAACATGTTTATACATAGTACCAATCATGACTTGAACCTTAAAATATGATGCATAACACAAGCAAACATTCTTTAAACTTAATAATTGCAAACATCCTTGCAAACCATTTCTTAATCTTTAAAACTTATTGCATAACAAATCCAAACATAAAAACATATAACTTGAATTTTAAAACATTATGCATTAACAAAATGCAAACATACTTTAAACATAACTTTTTGTAAACACATTGCAAAATTTGACTTGATCTTTAAAATATTAAGCATATCATATGCAAACGCGCCTTTACAACAACTTAGGTAATAGTTGCAAACACATTTGTAAACATATTATAAAGCATTTGAAAATCAATTTCTTGATTCTATATGTGAGGTTTAAAACTTATCTAGATAATGCTCCAGAGTTCCTATTTCATTTCTTTTTCTTTTTATTAGTCAGCTTATGTGTCCCATTCAAATGACACGCAACTATTAGCTAACATTTTATATTTTCAATCTACTCGATTGATGATAGAACTTTAAACATTAAACGTTCATCCTTTTTACTTAACTTTGTTTACTATCAGTTTACTTTTCCCTTAGTTTGTATCCCATCGGTTTACCTTTCCTTTAGTTTGTAATTCATTGGTTTACCTTTCTTTTACTTAACTTAAATGTCCCTTAGATAAATTTCTCATCTCACTTGATGGTTTTGTTACTTTGCATATTATGAAACATTTTTTGTTTAAGAATGTTTTGCTGATTTGGAGTATTTGGCTTCGTCATAACCATTTTCTTAAAAACGATGATTTTACCCTCAACGGTTCGTAAACTTCATGACTTTACTAAACTTCTCATTTAACTTTACCATCTTATTACTTACATGTTACGAAAAAAATTCCCGCTAAGGGGCATTTTACGATATCAAGCGTTTCGGGTATGTTTTGGCCCTTTTATAGAAAATGACAATTTTTCCCTTGATGGGTCTTAGAAAACTTTCAGACCCCATTTTAAAACATAACTTACATTTCTATATGTCTCATAACATTACAAAAAACAAAACAACATTTTTCCTTTTGTTAAAAATCTATTTTATTAAAACTTTATAGTTTTGACATGTACTGTAAAAATCTTGACATTTTTGCCCTTAATGTTTTTCCTTCATTATTTACTTGATAAAAACTCGTAATCTTTTCAAACTTAAATCCAATGGTTACTCAGTACCCACAACCATGTAGTAAACCAACATTTCCCTTGGTGAAGACTCAATTTCAGGTCGGAACCACAAAAACTCAACATTTTTGCCCCTAAAACCAAAATCGACCATTCTATACCAACATATTCATTTTTTTACAAGGAATAAAACTTACAAAAGCTCCTTCATAAATTTCAATATATTTCACAACATTTTCATTCTACAAATTTTTGTGCTTAAAATCTTGTAAAATTCATAACTTTCAAACCATGTAGGATTTTGAAAAGTGTCAATGTTGTCTTAATAGTTTTGATAAGTTCTACAACTTTTGTGTTTTAACTTTCTTAAAATTCTAATGTAATATAGACTTTTTGGCTGATTTTTAAATCTGTCGAATTTTTACAAAACTTTACAATTTAGTCCTTCTAGTATTTTACAAAAGTTTGTTCACAAAAGTTGTCTCCCTCACTGTTTTGGCTATTCCCAGACTTTATTTAGAGAACAAATTGGCCTCTAAGGCCTTCAAAACATAAGTTCTTGAAAACTATCCAAACTTTGTTTAAAATCAAAGTTTGTGAAACTTTTCCTTTTAAACCTTAAATCTTAGTTTCTTTGTTTCTGTCATCAACATCAACATTATCATAAAACATAGCAAATCATACCATAAAATTTATTTAACATGCCATGGTCTATAAACATTACAACAAACACTTGTTGTACAAATTAAAACACAAACTTTTCAAGCTTGGGTTTTAGGATTTTACCTAGAGATTTTTCAAGCTTTAGCTCCTCCTTTGAAATGGCTGAAAACCTTGTCAAAACTCTTGACATAACCGTAGCAAAATCCCCATTTAAAACTCATTCAAATCGTAAGCAAAAACCCTAAAACATAATAGGGAAAACTTAAGTTTTTACTTTATAACTCTTTAATCTTCCTCTAGAGCCCATAATCTTGCTTCAAAGCACGATTTGGAGGCTTATATTCAACAAACTTTGATAGAAAATCTCCTACAGGTACTGCTTTTGGTTGTGGGAAAAGAGAGAATTTCTTTCTTTCTTTCTTTTTCTTTTTCTTGACTTTTCTTCATGCTTTTACATAAAAAATACGTGATGGAGACCACTTTTGGTCTCTTTTAGGCAACCAAAACTAAAGGAAACAAATGGGTGAGGAAACCGTTTCTCCACCTAAAAGATGGCATTTGGGTCCCACATCAATTTTTTAACAGTTCAAATTTATACCGACAGTATTTTTTCTATACTGTTGGTATATGTTTCATACTACTACCATTCCTTTTTATATTGTGCTTCATGATCCATAAGATTCCACGTCATCCACACAGTGTAATTCCTATATTGCTTAGCTTCATACAGTCTAATTCTATACTTATTACTTTATGCAATATAATTTCTATACTACTTAACTTTTTGTAGTGTAGTTTCTATATTGCATAAACTTATTAGTATAATTCTTATACTACATAACTTTATCAGTGTAATCTTTACTTTTTATTTTTCTCATACTACATAATTTTTATATTGTGTATTTTTTATATTGTCTTTTTGCCTTAGAATTTGATGCAATATATTTTGCAACATTTAAGCTTTCTAACTTATTTTCATATCGTCTCTTGCTTATTTAGGACTATGGTATGATTTTAAACCTTAAAAATCTCATTTTCACCTTAAAGAAATTTTTCGTAACAATCAAATTTAAACAATAATCCTCGTAATACCAAAATTACCCCTTAAATTAATAAATTTTTTAGCATAAAATTTGGCTCACAAAATTTGTACATAATTTACTTACCATAATCCTTCATTATTGCATTTTTAATGCATTAAAACTTCTCGGGTGTCACATTTTAAATAGTTAGACTCAATTAAATAAAAAAATTGGGGACCAAATTGAACCTTTCTAAAAAGCTTAGGGACCAACCAAGCTACTTATCCTAAACTTTATCATAATATATTTTTTACTAATTAAAAAATTTTAAAATCTTTTCGATCTATTTTAACTTTTTTAAAAACAAGGGTTTAAGCACTTACTAAAGGGAAATACTTTATGTAAAACAGACCCTAAATCACTCAAAACAATAAACGCTTCAAGTAGGATCTTACCAATAATATTTTATCACGTCAAATAAAAATATCATGTTAATTAAAATACAATGATGGATCATTTGAAACAACACATCAATTAAATGTAATGTCACATCAATTGAATAATCCAATATCATTTTAAAAATAGTCAATTAAAATGTTAATGGTTAATAAACATTTTTTTTTCATGTTTTTCCCATCAAGAGGAGTGCTAGCAGCACTCCCTTTCTCTTACATGTAGGATCCACTATCCCATTTGCTGTTTAACTAATAATTTATCATGTTAGTAAATTCCATGTGTCATACTTTGAATACAAAGAGTGTGAAGAGAATGAGAAAGAGAGTGTTGCTAGCATTGCTCCTCTGTGGGTGTTGGCCCAGTCTTTTAGTCAGCCCACACAGGCCAGCAAAACATTGGTCCATGAAAACTACAAACAACGTCCATTTTGTTGGTCGAAGCCAACATTACAGATAGTACCCAACAGTTTTTCCTAGGGCAGATTAATACTAGTGCCTTTCAGATTGTTTCCAAAACAGTCCATGTTATATATATTAGAAAAAATTATGCACAGTGAAATTTTAAAAATTTTATATCAGAGTATTTTCTAAAACACAAGTTTGACACACTATATGCATAAATTAACTAGATCTTACTAACCTGTATGTACCGACAAGCTCCTGCAATTAGTGAAGAGAAGTAACGTTCTAGAAGGACCTCAACCAACTGGCCTTCTTTGCTATTCTATATCCACGATCGGAGTGAGTGTGGGCTCACACGTACAGCTCTTCCTCTAGGTGACTCTCCTTCAAACCAATTGAGAGAACCCAAAGCTAGTGTTCATAATTTGTGAACAAGAGCTCTCAGGGAGTTTCAGATTCTCACCAGTAGAGTATCACTGTTAATCTCTCAATTGATCTGAATAACTTATGAGACTTACTCCCTATTTATAGAGGTTGGGTCTAGGGTCAGTCCTTATCAGATTAGGTCTTAAAAATTCGAATCAGAATCAAATTCAGATCAATATCTGATAAAATCTGTATGAAAACAAGTAATCTTTTTTCCACGCATCAACAGGCAGAACTTCCCCCATCGGCAGGCCGAACTTGAGGATCTGCATGCCGACCTGCCAAAAATGATCTCAGTGAATCTTTTATTTCCACCTAAGATTCTAGAGGATAAAGTCTCAATTTTAATTCAAATAACCCAATAAAAAAGTTATCTAATTAAAACAACTTTATCTAGATAATCTCTAAGAAAATAAATGAATTCCTAATAATTCTACAAGTTTATCTTGATTTAATTTATTCAAATTAAATCAACCGATAAATAGACAAAAATTATCCAATCCTAATAATTCAACAAGTTTATCTTGAATTAATTTTATCACAAAATTAATTCAACCGATAAACAAACATGAATTATTTGATTCTTCCAAATTTCAACCAATCTAATAAATCTAACATAAGTCACCAATTATTGAAAAAGCACGCCGTATCGTTACAGGATTTTGTGAGCTAGCAAAGGGGACCAAATGGATCTATATAGTTCAAGCTCCCGATAATTACAAAACCCAATATCTTAGATGTACATTTCATAATTATCAACTCTAACGCTACTCCACTAAAAGCTTAGAGCTGCACTCTCGAACTACATAGAATTACGAAGCCCGTATAGCTAAGTCTCCATGACATATTATAGTGTTTTGTATCCCTATAGGATTATCCATAATCGGCTTAAGGACAAGTTCTGCCTTACCTTCCCGATTATTTTTATCTTATGTTTCATTATTACACCATTGGAAAACTTACCATCCAAAGACAATATACCATTCGGTTACATCTATATATCTAAATGGTTGAACGCTCTAGTTTTTTAGTTACAAGAGAACGCATATAAGAGGATATCACTACTCCTAAAGAGGAGCTATGGATTCCATATCTATGAATAATAGGTCTACGCTATCAAGAGTCATGCCTCCAACGTACCGGCATACATACCACTATTAAGATGTGGGTGTCACCCTTTGGTACATCAAAAGACACAAGTCAAGACAACGGGCCTACTATTCATCTTAGGATTAAGATATAGTATAAATGATTATCTAAAGTAAATTGAATTACCGAGATAGAATTATTTATCCAAATCAATTCACTTTATGTCCCGATCCAGCACATCATCACCTATGACAACATTCCAATGTTTCTATTCACGGAGTCCACCTCTGATAGTGAAGACAAACCATCTCCCAATAGGGATATAGATAACATAACAATCTTTACATGAATAAAGCATCCAACTCTATTCCCTCGATTGCGGATCTTTTGATTCAGACCATCACCTTAAGAATCCTGTCTTTAGCATAATCTGCCCATCACATGCCCAATTCTTGAGTTTTAGACTAATAGTCTCAGACTTTTGTTTGCTTAACATACATTCAACAAATATGAACGTAAAGAGGACAAGATTTGGTATATAAACAATAAATAAATTCTTTATTGATAAAAATGTCTCCAAAAAACTTATTACATTTTTACTCCTTAGGGCATAGATGTCTTACAATCTCCCACTTGCACAAAGTGAGTAAATATGACAAATCTCACATCCCCATAGCTTCCACATGCCTCTCAAAGACTCTCCCAGTAAGTGTCTTCATAAATGGATCAGGTAAGTTATCCTCTGACGCGATCTTACACACCGTGACATGCCCGCCCTCAACTAAGTCCTTTATTACATGATACTTCTAATCAATATGCTTACTCTTCTTGTGAAATCTTGGTTCCCTAGCATTAGCTACCGCCACATTGTTATCATAGTATAGTGATGCCGCTTTATCCATACCAAGAATTACCTCAAGATCCCTAAGGAACTTGTAGAGCACACTGCTTCTTTCGAAGCATCACTAGCTGCCACATACTCGGCTTCCATCGTTGAATCCAAAGTGCAATCTTGCTTGATACTTCTCCAACTGATGGCACCATCGTCCAGAGTAAACACAAAACCCAAAGTCAATTTCCTAGAATCCAGACAGGATTGAAAATCTGAGTTAGTATATCATAAAGGAGTCAAGCCCTCACCCGAATACACTTGCATATACCCTCGAGTCCTTTTCAGGTACTTGAAAATATGCTTAACCGCAACCCAATGGTTTGGTCCTGGATCCGCCTAAAATCGACTTACAATCCCAACTGCATAACAAATATCCAGTTGTATGCAAAGCATGGCATACATAAGACTACCGACTGCCGAAGCATAAGGCACATTCTTTATGTATTCTCTTTCTTCCTCAGACTTTGGAGAGTCTTTCTTAGAACGAGTAATTCCAGACCTAGATGGTTGCCCACCTTTCTTGGAATCCTGCATTGCAAACCTCTTGAGAATTTTATCTATGGAGCTAGCTTAGGACACAGCAATCCTTTTGTTCTTCATATCCCGAAAGATCTGGATACTGAGAACAAAATTAGCTTCACCCAAGTCCTTCATGTCAAACTGCTTGGTTAACCATAATTTGACCGATGACAACGCCCCAATATCATTGCCAATCAACATAATGTCATCTACATAGAACAGTAGAAAAACCACCTTCCTATCCTTTATGTGTTTGTAAACACATGACTCATCCACATTTTGTGAGAACCCATAAGTCTTGATCACCTGATCAAATCTTATGTTCCAAGAACGAGAAGCCTACTTAAGTCCATAAATTGACTTTAGCAGCTTACAAACCTTACCCTCTTGACCTTTGACCTTGAACCCGTCTGGTTATTCCATATAAATGGACTCATCAAGATAGCCATTTAAAAAAGTTGTCTTGACATCCATCTGCCAAATCTCATAGTTGAGAGCGGCAGCTAGGGACAAGAGAATCCAGATGGACTTGAGCATGGCTACAGGCGAAAAGGTTTCCCCATAATCGATTCCCTCTTTTTGCGTATAACCCTAAGCTACCAGTCTAGCCTTAAAGGTTTTGACCTTTCCATCCACTCCTCTTTTCCTCTTGTAGATCCACTTACACTCTATGGGTTTTACCCCTTCGAGAAGATCCATAAGCTTCCAGACCTGATTAGTCTCCATAGACTTCATCTCTATGTTCATGGCCTCTGTCCAGAGTTTTGAATCAACATCCTCCATAGCCTCTGCATAAGTATAAGCATCCCCGTCATGTTCATCCGGTTCAGCCAAGAAAACCTCCCCATTGAACATATGCCTCTCAGGTTGACGTCCGATCCTCCCACTACGTCGAAGCCCCTTAGGTTGTTATTCAGGTTCGTTTGGTTTTTCTACACTGATCAGAATGGTTTCATTTGGAACCTCTGGAGTGATCGGATCACTCCTTAACTCCTCAAGCACCATTTTGCTTCGAGGCTTAAAGTCATCTATGTAACTCTCCTTAAGAAAAGTTGCATTAGTTGAAAGCACAACTTTATTTTCTTTGGATTATAGAAATAACCCCCTTTAGTCCCTTTTGGATATCCTATAAACATGCAAACTTTTGAACATGCTTCTAACTTATTCGCATCCTTAAACAGGACATGAGTCGGACATCCCCATATGCGAATATGGTTTAAGGATGTCATCCTACCCGTCCACAACTCGTGAGGAGTTTTAGGGACCAATTTTGAAGGCACATTGTTCAAAAGATAACATGCGATTTGTAGTGTGTATCCCCGAAAGGACAAAGGTATGATGAATAACTCATCAGGGATCTTATCATGTCTAATAAAGTCCTATTCCTTCTCTCCGCTATGCCATTCTGCTGTGGAGTACCCATCACAGTCAAATGGAATAAAATCCCATTCTCTAACAAGTGTCCCATGAACTCATCTGAAAGGTATTCTCTACCTCAATCGGATCGAAGTACCTTTATGGGTCTACCCAATTGTTTTTCCACTTCAGCCCAAAACTCTCTGAACTTGTCAAAAGTTTCACTTTTGTGGTACATTAGGTACACATACCTATACCTTGAGTAATTGTCAATAAAAGTGACAAAGTACTCATACCTTCCTCATGCCCGGATGTTCATTCATCCGCAAACATCACTATGCACAAGTTCTAGAACCCCTTCAGCCTTATTGCCCTTAGACCTGTATGGTCTTTTGGTCATTTTACCTTCTAAACAAGATTTACATTGAGGTATAGATTCTACCTTTAAGTGACTTAAAGGTCCATCCCTTATCAACCTTTAAATCCTATTCAGGTTAATATGACTAAAGTGCAAATGCCAAAGATAAGTCTTATTAGAGTGAGAAGTTTTAAGTATTTTAGAGTTATTATCATTCACCTCAGCATTAAGCAGTAAGTCCATCTTAGGTTTGATAAAATATAGATTATTTTGCATCCATCCAGAACAGATAAAAGATTTGTTTTTATGAATCACCACTTTATCATTAAAAAAAACCAAATATGAGTCCTTAAATAAACAAGCTATAGAAATTAAATTACTTTTAAATTTAGGAACATAAAAACAATCTCGCAAAATTAAATTCCTATAATTATCAAAATAAAGATGGACGTCTCCCATTGCTTCCACTAAGACCAAGGATCCATTGCCCATCCGAAGCGTGAAGTCTTCATGTAGCAGACTTCTCGTTTCTTTGAACCCCTACAAAGAAACACAAACATGATTAGTTGCACTGGAATCTATGACCCAAATATCATTGGATTCCTCAACCAAACAAGTTTCTAAATACAAAAGATCACACCTATCTCCTTTGGAAAGGAAGTCCTTGTAATGCTTCTTGATGTGCTCGACTTTCCCACAGAAGAAGCACTTAAGCTTCTTCGGGTTCTTCTTCTTCTTTTTCTTGCTCTTGGTGCTAGCAGGAATAGAAGACTTCCCATTCTTGGCCTGTTGCTTCTTTCCATTCCCAGAGTTGGGATTGGCACCAGAACCAGCTACCATGTTGGCCTTTCCATCCGCAGGAGACTCCCTGATCAGCAGTTTGAACTCCTGTAACTATTTCATTAATTCTATTAAAGTCATATCCCACTTATTTCTTAAATTAAAAGTAGCTCTAAATAGAATAAATTTCTTTGACAGAGTCTCAAAGACTATAGTCATCTGAGTTTCAGCATCAATATCGGCTCTATTGGTTTGAGCCTCAACGAGGTAACCCATGGCCAGCATCATGTGCTCCTTTACAGATGTCCCCGGCCTCTACTTACAGTTAAGAAGTTTTGAAGCACCCCTTGCCGCTTTGTTATGGCCTGGCCTCCAAACATGTCTTCAAGATTATCCAAGATCTGCTTTGCATTCTCATAATCTTCATGTTCAGCCGGTAGCATGTTATTCATGCTGGCCATAACATAGCAGCGGGCTTGATCATTTGCATCTTTCAAGCGATCATATGCTTAGAATTGCTCATTAGTGGAGTCTCATGTAGGCTCGGGCAGACAAGGGCTTGTCAGTACAAATTTCAATTTCTCAAAGGAGAGGACGATATCTAGGTTCTGTTTCCAATCATTATAATTCTCTCCGGTTAATAGGTTTTTGTCAAGTATCAAAGACAAAGCATTTTTGGACATTTTTAATCTACAATAAAGAATCACATACCAAACATAAGCAAACATACAATAATAATTTAGCAAGATAACACAATCTGTAAAAAAATACAAATGTGTTTTTGTGTCAAAACCTTGAAAATATCACAACCTTACAACGATAATTACCAACTTAGAATTCAACAAGTTCTTAGGGGAGTCATGCCAAATTCAATTAGGAACACTGATCCCTTCCTGATTAATATATGCTATCCAAGACCCATATGATCCAGCATATATTAATAATCGTTTCTTTGGCTATTAATTTTATTAACAGAGCTCCTAGAAGAGGTTAATAATAAAATTAATGTGAGTGTATAACCATCGTTTCAATATTTTATCCATGATTTATAATCACCACCTAGGGGTGTGCAACCATAAATCATGCTAAAATACCATATCCTTTCAGAGATCCAATCTGGTATATGAAGGAAATCCCTTCCTAGAGGTCGGGACCACCATGTTCTTCCTATGGACCAACGATGGAGGCCGTAGGTCCTCTCTTCAAAAACCTTCTCCCACTCAATCTTTTGAAATCAAGGTTTTATTTTAAGAACATGCATGAACAATTTTAATATGAGCGGCACTCCTTATTCTATATGACATGTTATCAATATACATGGCAAATCATATTATAATACAGACAAGCAAAGCAATCAAGCAAAGCTACAAGCAAAATAATAATAACCGTAATATTATGGTTCCACCTTAGAGAATAGAAAACAAAGATTACAAGAGAATAATCGAAACATATTATCGAATCTTCATCCTTGAATCCTCAAGTTGTATCCTTTTCATGTAATATCTATTTTTAAGTCTTTAATCTTGTATGAATCAAATACTTCATACTTCAGGTCATATCTAAATTTAATGTTTCTTAGAATTGTCCCAAAAACAAAATTAAAACTACATTGAAAAAATGCACCTTTTTTGGAGAAATTTAAGCCAATCGGGGTGAACGACCTCCCGGTCATGACCCATCGGCCTATCGATTCATGACAGATCGGCCTGCCGCCAGAGCCATCTGATTTCTGCCCCGCTGTCGGCCTGTCAAACCTCACTCTGGCCTGCCAAACTAGAGGGTTTAGCATACCAACTGATCAGAAATCACCCGTTTCAGAAAATACAATTTTTAATGCAATTCATCAATTTTATTTTCAATAATTTAAAAACATAAAATTAGCGACTTAGAAAATACCTGGAAGTATATCATCTATCTTCTAGATCCACCTTTTAGATCCGTTTTCTCCAAATGATTATTTAATTATAAAATTCTTACAAATTTAAAAATAAATAATAATTCATAGACGGAGATGATAGTCTACCATCTAATTACATGAAAAACCTAGATACACATTCTAACCTCTAAGGAACCATAACCAGTATAAATTAACTAATTAATAAATAATTAAATAATCATTTAATCAACCATAATTAATTTATGAACATTCACCACATAATCCATGACAACATAAAAATATATAGAAACCTAGAGTGCCAACTCTCTATAAAATTAAATTCAAGCATAGGAGTGTTTAAGATCACAAAAGTTATACATATAGTATGTTCACAAACTCGTAAATTTATGTAAAAACCATGGCTCTGATACCAATTGTTGGAAAAAATAGTGTGCAGTGGAATTTTAAAAATTTTATATCAGAGTATTTTCTAAAACACAAGTTTGACACGCTATATGCATAAATTGACTAGATCTTACTAACCTATGTGTGCCGAAAAGCTCCTGCGATTAGTGAAAAGAAGTAACGTTCTAGAAGGACCTCAACTAACTAGCCTTCTTTGCTATTCTCTATCTACGATCGGAGTGAGTGTGGGCTCACACATACAGCTCTTCCTCTAGGTGACTCTCCTTCCAACTAATTGAGAGAACCCAAAACTAGTGCTTGTGATTTGTGAACAAGAGCTCTTAGGGAGTTTCAGATTCTCACCAATAGAGTATCACTCTTAATCTCTCAATTGATCTGAATAACTTATGAGACTTACTCCCTATTTATAGAGGTTGGGTCTAGGGTCAGTCCTTATCAGATTAGGTCTCAAAAATTCAAATTAGAATCAAATTTAGATCAATAACTGATAAAATCCACATGAAAATACGTAATCTTTTTTCCGCGCTTTGGCAGGCCAAACTTCTCCCATCAGCAGGGGAACTTGAGGATCGTTATGCTGAACTGCCGAAAAAAGATCTCAACGAATCTTTTATTTTTCACCTGAGATTCTATAGGATAAAGTCTCAGTTTTAATTCAAATAACCCAATAGAAAAGTTATCTAATTAAAACAACTTTATCTAGATAATCTCTAAGAAAATAAATGAATTCCTAATAATTCTACAAGTTTATCTTGATTTAATTTATTCAAAATTAAATCAACCGATAAACAGACAAGAATTATCCGATTCCAATAATTCAACAAGTTTATCTTGAATTAATTTTATCACAAAATTAATTCAACCGATAAACAGACATGAATTATTTGATTCTTCTGAATTTCAACCAATCTAATAAATCTGACATAAGTCGCTAATTATTGAAAAAGCACGCCGTATCGTTAAAGGATTTTGTGAGCTAGCAAAGGGGACTAAATGGACCTAGATAGTTCAAGCTCCCGATAATTACGAAACCCAATATCTCATATATACATTTCATAATTATCAACTCCAACGCAACTCCACTAAAAGCTTGGAGCTGCACTCTCGAACTACATAGAATTACAAAACCCGTATAGCTAAGTCTCCATGACATATTATAGTGTATTGTATTCCCATAGGATTATCCATAATCCGCTTAAGGACAAGTTCTGTCTTACGTTCTCGATTATTTTTATCTTACGTTCTATTATCACACCATCGAAAAACTTACCATCCAAAGATAGTATACCATTCAGTTACACCTATGTATCCAAATGGTTGAGCGCTCCAGTTTTTCAATTACAGGATAACATATATAAGAGGATATCACTACTCCAAAAGAGGAGCTATAGATTTCATATCTATGAATAATAGGTCTACGCTATCAAGAGTCATGCCTCTAACGTACCGGCATGCATACTACTATTAAGATGTAGGTGTCACCCTTTGGTACATCAAAAGACACAAGTCAAGACAACATGCCCACTATTCATCTCAGGATTAAGATACAATATAAATAATTGTCTAAAGTGAATTGATTTGCCGAGATAGAATTATTAATCCAAATCAATTCACTTTATGTCTGATCCAACACATCATCACCTATGACAATGTGTCAATGTTTCTATTCACAGAGTCCAACTCCGATGGTCAAGACAAACCATCTCCCAATAGGGATACAGACAACAAAACAATCTTTACATGAATAAATTGTCCAACTCTATTCCCTCGATTACGGATCTTTTGATTTAGACCATCACCTTAAGAGTCGTATCTTCCGCATAATCTGTCCATCATATGCCCAATTCTTAAGGTTTAGACTGACAGTCTCAGACTTTTGTTTGCTTAACATACATTCAATAAATATGAATGTAAAGAGGACAAGATTTAGTATATAAACAATAAATAAATTCTTTATTGATAAAAATGTCTCCAAAAGCTTATTACATTTTTACTCCTTAGGGCATACATGTCTAACAATATAAATGTAATCTCATAAAATTTTAAAGCAAAAATTTTTAGAAAATAGATTATAAAAGCTCTAATAGAATGCTCCATCTTGATTATTCTTCTTCATAATTACATAGGAAACCCTAATTTTAAAAGAGCAATAAATTCTAGACGGTGATGATAGACCGCATCCTATTAAAATTACAATTACATGAATAAATCCTAGACATATATTTCTAAACTCTAAGGAACTATAATCGACAATAATTAAAAAGTAACAAAGATTAATTAATTACCATTCTCCATAAATTCATATGATAACAAATAATTAATATTCCCCACAGATTAATCTTTTACTTATCAATACATGTAATATTTGCATTATTATTTATCTCACCAAAAATATCATAAATACACCTAAAGTATTTATTCTTTAAGGCACTAATCCTAACAATTGACACCTCATCCACAATCAGCATAGCTTTTCAAACTAAAATTGTAGTCACCAAAGTCTCATATGATTTGGGTAGGAAAGCTAAAAAAATTATAGCTTTATTCTCCTCATCAATCTTGACCTCTACACTTAATAATTGAGTTATACATTTAGTACCCAACATTTGAAAAGTGTCATTTTGGTCCCTAATCTTTTACTATATTTCATCTTTGGTCTCTTTTTTCAGTTAGATATTAAATATTTAATAAAAATATTCTTAAAATGTGTAACGCCCCTATATGGGGGTTAACAGTTTTTAATGAGATAAAATAAAAATAAATAATAAAAGTAAAACCTTAAAAATAAAATTTGCCCGGGACTTAAATGAAAACTCTCAACTCAAAAATAAAAATATAAACGATAAATAAACCACAGTTTTAATGTAGCACCTTAAATTTAATAATATAAACTGTTGTCATCATCATTTTAACCCTCAACACATTATAATACAGTCACAGAAAGTAACAATTGATGATTACATTATCATGAAGAACATTCTCAACGATTGAAGCAGTCCCAATGTAGTATAGTTACATCACTTCCTCAACTATATTTCTCGTAGCCACCTCACACTTAGTGAGTCCTGAAAAGATATAAACATAAGGGTATGAGCAACACTATGCTCAGTAGAGAAAGCCTTTACTCACCTTTAGGTTTTTATCATTACCACATTAAAACCTGCATGGTTAATAAGTTACATCATATTCCAGATTATGAGGTTTATTATGATCACATCTTATGGATACCGTAGTTAATCATTACCAAGTGTCATAATTACACATTTATACAAATATTACCAATCATCATTGTTCCTAGGTATCCATGTTAAATTGAGTATCACTCAACTCATCGAAACCCAAATGGGCGCACTTGATCACCCTATAAACATTCCAAGGGTGTTCCGGTGAGGGGACATCAAGCCCCGAGTCCTCACCAAATCGATTCCTGTACAGTGTGTTCTGGGACTTTCAACCCAAGGAAGCGTCATCGCCTTCCCCCTATTTTACCTTTTAGGGTATTCATGCCCAAGGACGTAACCGTCGCCCTCTTCATGTCTTACAATTTCTCTATATTGAATCATTATTAAATAGAGTTAGTTTTCCTAACCATGCTTCTCAATTTATAACATGTGCAAATTCATTATGTTCCTCGCCGTACAATACAAGACGAGTCCATGTCATAGTTTCATATGTGATACTCATATAATATCAGTTCAACATAGATATATATATATCGGCAAAACAATCAATTTTAATTCTATAAAAACCTCACAAAAGATGAGTAATAGAATCCCTACCTTTTAAGCTTATCAACAGTCTCTTAATCCTGGAATCAATTAACGTTAGCTCCATACTCCCTTGATCCTAAGGCGTGCATAAGGACAATTAAAACTAAAGCACAACATACAACTACATTCATAAAATTTATTTTAATTTAATCTTAGAATTTCAAGAAATAACCACTGCCCATAGAGGTATTATAAAGTTTAACAATATAAATTTTCTGTCTAGGGCATATACACTTAGACTTCATACATATGCTCCAAAATAGCAACAAACATATACTTAGGTTTAAGAACGCAAATTTGAATAATCCTTTAGTATAAAAGAAAATTTATAAATGAAAGACTAAATTTGTTCATAAGATTCTAACCTCGGATTATGGTTAGTTGGAAGCTTGAAATGGCTTCAAAACAGGTTCCTTTAGTTCGGTATGACTGAAATTCTTGCTCAAATGGAGGTGATGGTGGCTGATTTTTATGGCTGCCTTGAAGAAGTTCTCTAAGTATTTTGCTTCAGCAAAGAAATAAGAAGAAGAGTGTGGGAACCGTGGAAGAGAAAGGAAGAAAATATGAAGTCTTTGAAGAGAAGTGATAGAAACAATTATAGAGGAGACATGTTGAAGCATGTCACGGAGGAAATAAAGAAAATGAGGGTCAAGAGTAGTTGGAAAAGATATCCTTATGTCTCATCTAAAGACTTTAACACACATAATGCCAATATGACATTTTTGAGATTTATTAGAAGTTCTAAGGCTTTTTAGTAATCATACTAAATAAATATAGGAGAATTTTAGAAAAATTAAAAATAGATAAAAATAAATATTATAAAATAAATTTAAATGAAGCAATTTTTTTTTATACATTAAAAATTAATTTAATTACCTCAATACCCGTTAGAAGAATAACGGGTGTCACAAAATGCCATGCTTTGGTCCCTAGTCTATTACTTTGTTTCACTTTTAGTCCTTATTCTATTATTTTGTTTAACTTTTGATCTTCCGTTAGCAAGATATTATTAGGGATCAAAATTAAAAAAAAAAACTAGAGTGAGAAACTAAATACAATGGTTTTAATTCATGTTACTAAAATAAAAACAATGTATTATACTGTTATTTTGATGAGCTTTGATATATTCTTTTTAAAAGATAAATATTATTTAATACTAATATATTATATATGCACAAGTATTTATAGTAACCAAAATGATTAGAATTATGATTATTAAGCACAATATATATATGTACATATATATAAATCAATGTGTGATTATTCATTTTTAAATAAAAATTCCTCTTACTAATAATATAATAATTTTTTTAATTACATGCATCAAAATCGTTATATTTAGTTTTCACTTTAAATTTTTCAAATTTTAGTTCAAGTAAATTACTTGAATGGTCCTCGAATTATTAAAGATGTGACTCACTAGTTTCCGTTCCTTTTTTTTAGCTCAAACAACCCCAAACTTAAAAAAAAAAAAAAAAAAAAGATGCAAAAGGACTAACTTGACTTACGTCCATCAATTTTCCCTTTTTTCTCAATCTCTTGCCATACACATGATCATCATTTGGTTAAAAAATACTAAATTACCCCTTACTAAATCAACTATCATTTAACAATAATAATTGAAAAAGGGTAAATTACACTGATACCACTTATATTTTGCCTAAATTATAGAGACACCTCTTGAACTAAAACTAATCACATTGACACCCCTTAACTTTTTGAAAAAATCACACAGAGAACCCTACTGTGAGGGTTGATCGTTAATTTTGTCCAAAATACCAAAAAAGTCCCTTCATTCATTAAAAAACATTTTTTAGTTATTTTATGCAGTTAAAAATAATGATTTTACCCTTCTTTGACATTAAAAATGAGTTTAAATAAGTTGTACACACTTGTAACTATAAATTTCACTTTGTTACAAAATAAATTATTTTTTCTCCAAATATAACGATTATGTCCAAAATAAGATAAAATGTAATTAGAACAAATTAATTACAACAAAACCGAAACTAACTAATTCCAAGAAAACAATAATTCAATTATAAAAATGGTTTTTTTCAATAAATTAACTAATTCTAGCGAAACCTAAAAAATTCTTCCTCTTCTTTAGTGCTTTGTTTTTCAGAAAAGACTAAAAAATTATAACAAAATTATAAAAAAAAATAAAGAAAACAAAATTTTTTGAGAAAAATGAAACAAATAATCATGTAAAAAGCTTTAAAATAAATGCAAAATTAAAATCTTAAAGTAAATTAACAATGTAAAAATCATATAAGACATAAATAGCAATGTAACTAAAAAAGCCTTCAAAAAATGTAGCAAAAAAATTACTCATTTATTTCTCTCCCTTCATTTTCTCTCTCTTTCTTTCTCTTTCTCTCTTTCAAGGTAGGGCACAAGAATGGGATAACGATGGGAAAGGGGGGGACAGGGAAGGAGGCCTGACGGGGAAGGGACAACGACAAGTGGGGGTGCGACAGGTGGCTGGCTGCGACGGGGAGGGGGCTAATGGGGGTGGTTGTGCTCGACGAGAAGGGGTTGGGCGGGGCTAGGTTACGCTAGGCTGGGCTCAATGGGAATAGAGGGTTAATAAGGCGGCTTGATGGAAAAGGGGCCGACGGGGTTGAGCTCGATAGAATAAAGGGTGAGTGGAGTTAGGGCGTGATTGAAGATGGCATGTGGTGTTGGACGCGATGAAAGCGAGGGTAGGCGGTGTCGTTGAGTTTGGTTGTGGGGTTGCCGAGGGTTAACGGTAGAGGGTGAGCTAGATGGATTTGGGTAGGGATCGGGTAGCGTGGAGGGGGGGGTAAGGGAGGCTTGTCTTTTTTTTTTTTTTTTTTTCCTTTGTTTTCTTGATTTTGACTTTTTAAAGATTTTGAATTTTTTTGGGTAAAAAAAGCTTTTTTTGTTTTCCCTTTTTTTAGCTAATTTTTAATTTTTAGGTAAAAAAAAAAATAAATGATTGTGATTTGATGATTTTAGGTCAATGACTGAGATTTAAGGAGTATTTTTGTCATTTTATATGACAAGTTAACAATCTTAAGCTTAGGAAGTGTGAATGTGATTAGTTTTGATCCATAAAGTGTCTTTGTAATTTGAGCAAAACATAAGAGATGTTAGTGTAATTTATCAAAAAAAAAAAACTAATCAAATAATGTTATCTTCCCTAGCTTAGGCCTTCAAGTCAAGGGATTTTGACAAAAGGCTTTAAGAAAAAGCCTTTTTGGACAAATGGCATCTTTTTTTTTATTATTTTTTTGAGCACCAAAAAACAAACTTTTTGGGTAGGAAAACTGCTCTAGTTTTTTTTTTCTTATTCTATTGAGGTTTCTTTTCTTACTATAATTCTTTTCCTCTTTTTTTTTTCTTAAAAAAAACTAGAGTAGTTTCTTTGCCTAAAAAAACCTGCTTTTTAATGCAAAAAAAAAAAAAAAAGATTCTATTTTCCCAATTGAATTTTTTTTTTGGCCCTTTTTCAAATTTCTGCCTTTAAGTCAGTTGTCTAACCCAAATTGGCGGGGCATTTTGAAAAATGACTTTAAGAAAAAGTCATTTTAGGCAAATGACCCTTTTTTTTTTACAGTTTTTTGACGCAAAAAAATGGGGCATTTTGAGAAATGGCCTTCGGCCAAATTTTTTTTGGGTAAATAGACCACTTTTTTTTGGACAGTTTTTGGCACAAAAAAAAAAGGTTTATTGGACATCAAAACGGTTCCAGTTTTTTTTTTTTTTTATCATGTTGAGGTTTTTTATTCTGCTACAGTCATTTTTCTTATTTTGTTGAAAAAAACTGAGACAGTTTACCTGCACAAAAAAACGTGTTTTTTTTGTTAAAAAAAAAAGGACTTTTACCCAATTTGAAAATTTTTTTTGCCCTTTCATCAAAATCTTCCCAAAAAAACATGCTTTTTGGGCATCAAAACAGCTCGAGTTTTTTTCTTTTCACTCTGTTGAGGTTTCTCTCCTCATTACAGTTATTTTCATCTTTTTTTTGAAAAAAAAAACTAAGACAGTTTATCGACATAAAAAAATATTTTTTTTTTGTGTCAAAAAAAATATATATATCATTTTCTTAATTAAGAAGTTTTTTTGCCCTTTTGTCAAGTTCTTCCCAAATTGGCTGACTCTCTATCGTGAGCCCTAAAACAAACTCCGTAATACTGAACCTAAGCTTGCAACTCCTTTCACGAACCCAAGCCACGGATCCCTCAAAACCCAGCCGTCGAAAGCCCGCCTTCGCAAACCAAAAACCCCATCACCGGTCACTCCATGCCCGTTGCCGTCGGTGGTGAGTTTTCCATCTCCGGAATTGGGAGAAAACTTCCCAAATAGCACCCGAAGTCTTTCACCGTTTTCTTCGAGCTTAATTCCAAAGGCGAAAGAGCTTCTTTCACGACTTGAAACGAATTTAGAATCGACTCAATTGGGTCATGTGCAGTCACCATTACTATCAACCTTATGCAATCCTCGTTTCATCTCTTTTATATTTATACAATTAGCAATCTTATCTGCACCTACCCAATCCAATCTCAACAAAAGCCACAGAATTCCTATCACAAAGATTAAAAAAATCAAACCCTAAATTGAAAAGAGGAAAGCGACGGATGTTCTCGAATCTGATGATCGCCATAAGTTCCGAAGGAGAAGCAGGTCAATCGGTTGAATCCGAAACTTCAAAGAAGAAAAATCCATGCTCTAATGGCCACAAATCTAAAAACCACCGAACATTTTCTACCCCAACTCAAGAACAATCCATATTTATTCACCAAATACCAAAAATAGTTTACCGTTTCACCTTTCATCTTTTAGTTGTCAGTCAACCATTTGACCAATTAAAGGCAAGAGGCTTTAAGTTTTCAAAACAGGGGAATTCATTATAGAGATAAGAGAGCTCAGATGGAGAAATCTGGGTGTTTTGTTCTTGTTTATGAGAAAGAGATATTTGAGTAATAGAATGACGACGATATGACGTCGGCGAAGAAGAAGAAGAGGGGGTGCTCGTTGGGGGGGTCGCCGGAGTGAGTTGTTGTTTGGGGTTCCGGTGGCAGGGGTGCTTGGTTTGTAGATTTTCGGAAGATTTTGACGAAAGGGCAAAAAAAAATTTTAAATTGAGTAAAAGTTTTTTTTTAAAAAAAATAAAAAAAACATATTTTTTTATGTAGGTAAATTGTCTCAGTTTTTTATAAAAAAAATAAGAAAAATGATTGTAACAGGATAAAAAATCTCAACAGGATGAAAAAAAAAAACTAGAACCTTTTTGATATCTAAAAAGCCTTTTTTTTGTGCCAAAAATTGTCCCAAAAAAAAGATCATTGACAAAAAAAATTTTTTTCAAAAGGTTATTTTTAAAAATCCCCTAGATTTTTTTTTCTTCAAATGGATTTTGATTTTGATTTTGATTTTTTTTTTCTATCATGCTTTACAATTTTCAATTTAATTTAGCTTAATTTTCTATATTAAAAAAGTAAAAAAATATATTATTTTACTAAAATGCTCTTAATATTTAATAATGTGCATGACACGTGATCGAGAACAGTGAGGAAATTAACATATGTCAGGTAAGTTCTTCCTTTCACAGTAATTTCTTAAGTTCTAGATCATTTGTGCTGAAAAAGGGAATGAGGATTAACAGGTCATCTTTTTGATAGTTCAAGGATTAATGGAGCAATTTATTCTTTTAGTTCTTGATAATTCTTAGTTTGAGGACCAATGGAGCAATTTATTTATTTTTAGTTCTTAATAATTCTTAGTTATAATAGAGAGACCAAAGTGAAATAAAATAATAGATTAGGGGCTAAAGTGAGATATTTTAAAAGTTTTTTGTTAAAAAACTTTAACTGTTAACTAACAGAGGGATTGAAACTAAAACAAAATAATATATTAAGAATCAAAATGAGACTTTTAAAATGTTAGGGACTAAACTAGGACCAATGGTAAACCTCAACGATCATTTGTAAAATTAAGCCTTTGATCCCTAACATCAAGTTTCTAATCCATTTTAACTCATAGTACTTTATTAAATATAATCTATTCGCTACGAAATTTTATTAAAATTTCTCTATTTTTTCATAACTCAAAATGAGTTGCTTCATTCATAACAATGTATTTTAGTTCAGAAGCCAAACTTAGATAGTAGTGGTTATGATCGTGCTAAACTTATGAGCTTAAAGTAGGACATTCATTTAATGTTTTCCTTGAAATTGAAAACGTACATTTCCCCTCAAACAAAAAAGAAAGACGTGTGTTGTTGTTGTTCGAGGAGAAATTTTT
Organism: Artocarpus heterophyllus; assembly: GCA_025403435.1. Classification (NCBI taxonomy): domain Eukaryota; kingdom Viridiplantae; phylum Streptophyta; class Magnoliopsida; order Rosales; family Moraceae; genus Artocarpus; species Artocarpus heterophyllus. The sequence goes on along the minus strand of CM046348.1, from coordinate 36,581,394 downwards.
ATCTTATGTTACCTTACATGTATAAAAAGTTAATGCAAATTTTTGGTCATTTCTTTAATAGATGCCTCTAATTTTTTTTTTTTAAATTTCACTAATGGTCCTTGTTGGGGGTATACTAGACACCCCTCCCGAAGAGCACTCCTCGGTTGTCTAGACAACTTACTCAAATATAGCCATTTTTTACATACATCTGCTACTCTTCTCTGATTGGCACTTCCACCCGAGGTGCACCCTAGGGCCTCTATTGGTTGCCATGCAAGACATCTCTTTTTCAGGAGGAACATGTGCTCAGGATAGACTGATATAGCCTGCAACTAAGCAATAATTCATCTCCAAAGGTTGACAGATGGCTTCATCTTAGCCCTCGGATAAAGGGCTGGCCCTCTTTCGAGATTGTGACAGTTGTCACCAACTACCTAATACCACCCGATAGGACGCATGGGTCACGGGTCAAACCCACCTAACACCCGGTTCAAGTGGTGGCCTATAAATAGAGAGCGTTTACTCCATCTAGAGGGTAACATGGACTTTCATACCTAACCCTTCTTATGATCTCAATTGAACAGGTACCTGACTTGAGCGTCAGAGAGCCTTTGGCCGGCACCACAGCAGTGTCCCCTTTGATCTCCAAGGCGTCCCCCCTTCTTATTGTAGGTTCACCTTGAGAAGCTGAGATGAGTAGGGTAGGTAATCCGACCACCGTGTGCAGCCACATGTGGCGTTGATCACCATTTAAGCAAGCAAAGTATCAACAATTTGGCATTAGAAGGAGGGCCACGTACCTTTGTTGCACTCCCATTATTAACATCCTCACTCAGCATGGCTACAAGAGGGAATACTCAGGAAAGGCTCCCAATAAGAGGGGTCGGGGAACGTCTAAAATTGGAGCTAGACCAGACCTCTTGGCAGGCCCTACATAGCTATGTCCTGGTTAGGTGGCTAGGGTAGTGAAGACAGAGCAGCCCCAGCTGCAGAAGACCCAATCTGAGAATTGACTGCCATAGATAGCGCAATAACAAGCACATTAATCACCCCCCGTTCTCCTTTTGTCAGCTTGAGAAGACCGGGTAGGTGGTCGAGCAGGGCCAAGGGACAGCTCTCATAATGAGGGATATTTCGAGCAAGTCAACCCTAGGCCTTGGAAAGCGCCTCTCGAAGAATTGACTAGTCAAAAAAGGCTAGCTTGGGCCCTGAGATGGCCATAACTGATCCCTACAAGGTTCCCAGGAATCAGTCTTTGACAAGCTCAGGAACCAAGGGGCTCGCCTTGTCCAAGACTGACCATAGGCTAGACATAATGATAAGGTAGAGGGTGACACCCTATACAGGGTGGAGTTGCCTGAAGATACCAACAGCCGACAACTATGAGCCCTATGATAGCATATCGATCAAATCAAGAACAACTACTATAGGGTAGACGAAGGTGGCATGCCTAACTCATACTTTATTGATGCCATCATGAGGGGCCCTAGATTAAGGCCTATGATGGAACAACAGATGCTGACGAGCACCTTGAGCTCTACAGGGGCCACATGATGCTGTAAAACACCAGCAATGCTGCTATGTACAAAGCATTCTCATTGACCTTGACTGGCCCTGCTCAACAGTGGTTCTGATGTATAAAGTTGGGCACAATGAGCTTTTTTAGGCAATTGTCCAATGAATTCTCAATAGCCTTCACCCCGTCCAAAACAAGGAGGAAAAAGGTCATCCATTTTTATGTTGTGATACAAGGAGACGGAGATGTGCGAGATTACATCAATCGCTTCACCCAGGCAACATTGGAGGTGAGGTGCATTGAGGAAGAGACCCTCAAGCATGCTTTTAGCAAAGGGTTAAGAGATAAGGGCCTACTCTGGTCGCTCACCCTAAAGTAGCCAAACACCTTCTCCCAAACATTTGCGTATGCCCAGAGGCACACAGATGCAGTGGACTAAATGAAAAGCCACCATAATGGAGAGGGGGGTAGCAAAAAAGGCAAGAAGAACAAAGTTTGACCTGAGTAGGGGGAAGACCGACCAGAGCAAGAAGCCCCAAACTGACAAATCAAAGTTTTCGATTAGGAAATTACAGAGCTACACACCTCTGGTTGCCACCATTGATGAGGAGCTCAACTAGATGAGCAACCGCAGTCTACTGGTGGACCCACCTCTGCTAAAAGGAAACCGAGCAAGATGGGACCAAAACAAATATTGCAAGTTTTATAAGGACATTAGACACAACACCCAAGACTACATCCAACTAAAGGACTAGATAAAAAAGCTCATCCGATATGGACACCTCAGGAACTTCATCGAACAGGTCTTCACCCCTAGCAATAACGCTAAAAGGATCGACCAGCCAGCCCAGGAAAGCCAGCCGAGAACACAGAACGCTGATGGTGGGAATGTACCAGACCCCCGAACATTATGCATACGATCTTCGATTGGCCAATTATAGCGGACACTGCGGGCGGTCGGCAGTCCTATGCTTGGGAGACCCACCTGGTTAAAAGGGAAGATTTAATGAATATGTCTAAACACATTAACAAGATGTGCCGACAAGAGGACATTGCAATTACCTTTACAGAGGAGGAGGCGGATAAGCTCATCCATCCCAATAATGATGCCTTAGTATGTGAGCTTCAGATCGCAAACAACATAGTTCATTGTGTGCTGATTGATAATGGCAACTTAGTTGACATTCTGCTCAAACAAGCATTTGACAAATTAAAGATCAACAACACTATACTTGTCCCAGTCAGAACCTCCCTCTATGGATTCTCGGGGGAGTGTGTCCGAGCAGTAGACAATATCTGTCTATCAGTATGAAGATCATGCTTAGGTTATACGACTCGTCAAATTCCTTGTAGTTGACAAGCTGTCCCAACATAATATCATCATTAAGAGGCCGACCCTCAATGTCCTAAAGGCCGTGGTCTCCACCTACCACCTAGCCATGAAGTTCCTAATCAAGAATGGAGTCGGTGTAATAAGGTTAAGACAAAAAGACTTCAGGGACTATTGTGCCAAGGCCATGAAGGAGGCTGCGCTTGGCAGTTGAACATCTCGACCATCTACAAGGTAGAAGAAGTGGAATTCCCTGTTGAGGAAAGACCAAAAATGCTAACCGACCTAGACCTACGACTCCCTGAGGAGGAGGTGAGTGTATCTCCTGTACAAGATCTGGTCCCCTACCATTTGGACCCCAAATATCCTGACCTAATAAACATGCTCGTGTCTCAGCTGAAGCCTAAGATCTGGGCAGATCTAGAGACGTTCCTTATGGAATATCAGGACATGTTCGCCTAGTCCTATGAAGACATGCCCAGGATCGACCCAAACATCACCAACCATTATTTGAATGTTAATCCTGAGCATAAGCCGGTTATCTAGAAGAGAAGAGCCTTCAATTTAGAGAGGTACATCGCCATAAATAAAGAGGTTTAGAAGCTATTGAAGGCCAGATTTACCCCATAAGTCACCTATTTGGAGTGGTTGGCGAATGTAGTCTTAGTCAAAAAATCTAGCGGGAAGTGGCATGTCTATATTGACTTTACAGACTTGAACAAAGCTTACCCGAAAGACTATTTCCCCTACTTTGAACTGATCAGCTGGCAGACGTAATTGCCAGCCATGAACTACTTAGCTTCATGGATACCTATTTTGGATACAATCAAATTAGAATGGTCGAGGAAGATCAAGTCAAAACTACAGTCACCACTTACCAGGGGCTATTTTGCTATGTTGTCATGTCATTCGATTTGAAGAATGTTGGAGCAACCTATCAGTGCTTAGTGAACAAGATATTTTCTCGGCAAATTAGAAAGACCATGGAAGTATACGTCGACAACATACTCATGAAATCTGTCCAAGTAGCTGATCACATCACCGACCTCTAATAGCTTTGACATCCTCTGGGAAAACAAGATGAAGCTCAATTTAACTAAGTGTGCATTCAGAATAGAGTTAGGAAAATTCCTTAGATTTATGGTCAACCACCATGGCATAAAGATCAATTTTGCCAAGGCCAGAGCCGTGGTGGACATGTGCTCCCTCCATACAGTCAAGGAAGTCCATAAGCTCATCAGATGATGGCCGCTCTATCCTGATTCTATACCAGTCTACTGACAAATGTTACCTCTTTTTCCATGCACTTAAAGGGATGTTTAGATGGAACAGAGAGTGTGAGGAAGCACTCTAAAGCGTCAAGAAATACCTAGCCATACCCCGGCTCCTATCCAAATCTTTGCCAAGATACACTTTATGTCACAACCCGCTTTTTAACGGGTTGTGGTTTAACGTTTTCCTTACTTACGTATCTATAAAAACTTGAAAATATATTTTTTTAATAAATATATTACACATACATACTGAAATTTCTTTTATAATTATATGTATAATTACACAAGCAACTTTCTTTTTAAAACAACACCTACTTAGAATGTCCAAAAGAGATTTTGTCTCACTTAACCATACTATATCATTTATACATTATGATCCAAAATAACTTAAAATACATAGCAACGAAAACATATCTGTGGCGGTATCCACACCCTGGTCTGCACATTGCTCATATTCCCCCGCTAGCTCATCAACATATTCATTCTGACCTTCTAGTGGAAATTCCTACAGCATGAAATAACTAGGTGAGCTTATGCTTAGTAAGTCCAAACATAGCCCACATAACTCTTATACTAATATGCATGATCCATTTATGCTTTCTTATGAACATTCCTTATTCTTGTTATATCTTTTCTTTCATTAGGGCCCAAGTGCTCGTACCATATGTGCACATAGGTCTTCGTAACACCGAGACCATAACATAACTTTAACTTTAAACTCCCCTTTGCTTCGAGAGTTGGTACGACACTTTCTTATTTCTAGTGTTTCATTTACCAGTCTAGTTATTTTGGTTATCATACCATGCATGACAATATATGCTCATACTAAGTGCAAAACATTTACACTTTTTAAAAGTGTAGCACACACAAACATGTTCACATAAATACACCATACCCTTAAACCTACTTTTTCATACTGTAGGTGGGTTTGGAACTTACTTGTTTTTGCCGCTATTAAAACCGTCTTCAGGTTTTCTTTGTTACTCGTTTAAGGACTTGTTTGGCCAATTATATCATTATTAGCCAAACATCACTATTTAGCTATACATCAATAAGGTATATTTTTTTATTACTATTTTGAAATACTTTTTCGACTACTTAAAGTTCAACCATCCTCTCGTTGTTCTCTATCTTACACGTTTCGAGGTCCGTATTGCTCATTTCATAAAAAATGACGTTTTTGCCCTCCATGGGTCGCTTTGAATTCCTAAGCCCGATTTGACTAATTTCACATGAAATGTCGTTTATTAGCGTGAAAACAAGTGCTCAAGGCATCGGGTTACTAGTTTGCAATAAAAGCCTAAGTTAAACAAAACTTTATAATTTTATCCCTTATGTGAAAATTTTTGACGATTTTACCCCCAGGACAAAAAATAATCTTTTTAAACTATTAGTCCCCATTTTTCAAGAGGATCAAATTTTCTCAAAGTACCATACCCTAATTCTTTTTGTAAAATGATGTTTTTGCCCTTAAATTTTTTTTTTTCAACTTTAACAAATTTTGTAAAATTTATATCTCACAAACAGAAGAGATTTTCAACGAACTGCCTATAGTTTTTAACAGTTTCATCGAGATCTACAACTTTTATGTTTTAACTTTTTCAAAATTCTCACTACACAGGGGTGTTTTTGGGCATTTTTCAAATCTGTCGAGAAAAAACTTTTTCTTACAATTTAGTCCTTATGTTATTTTTATAAAAATCCATTTTAAAACAGCATTTCCACCCCTATAAAGGCAGTTTCAATCTTTGCCTAAACCATATTCATGCCTAACACTATTTTTGCAAAACAAGCGTCGAAATTTACAAAACTAACCTTTTTTTGCATAAACTAATACTTTTCACATTTAACCTCTAATTTCAACAATACTAACATGCCATAAATCATACACCCATGGAATTCAATCACAATCTTGCTTGAATACCCACATTCTTTTTGAAATAACAAGAATCAAAACAAAAACCACTAAACTTTAAGTTTAAGAAATTAAAACTTACCCAAATCAAAAATTTGTGCTTTTAGCCTTTCCAAGGGCTCCTTTAAAACTTTTTCCTGGGCATTTTTCATACAAAATTCCCTGAATTAAATTTCCCCCTGAATGCAAGAAAACCTTAGGAGAACTTGAAAAAAGTTTCAGTTTTTACCTCAAATTTGATAATATCCTTTGAACTTTGCTTCTTGAACTCAATTGAGGTCAATTTTACAAAGATTTGGGCTTGAGAAAATTTTTGAAAGGGAACTTCAATGGCTACCGTGGGTAAGGAAGAAGAAATGAGAAAAAAAATTTTGCTTGTTTCACATTTATTTCATTCTTATCTTACTTGGTGACTTACCAAGTGATCAAGGGGGCTACTTAGGTGGCTTGGTGTGATTGGGCCACCTTTCATGGCATGGTGGCCCAATAAAATTTCAATAGGTGTCCCCTTGGTGGGCCCCAAAAATTTTACACAGTATAATTTTTCACCATACAGTGTTTTTCTTATACTGCTTTAGTAAAAGCAGGGCAAAAACATATTCTTAAACTATAGGAAATATTTTACTTACCTTTGATTTATTTTTGGAGGCCAAACATAACATTTCTTATATCTGTGTTTTCACTTAGCAGTATACCTATACTGCATCGACCTCCTTTTACACTGGTTTAGGGTTCTCTATCTTATTTATACCTTAATTACCCATCTATTTATATCACAATTCTATAATTAATTGTGATATAAAATTCATTTTATGGATATTGTTTATAAATTGTTGAGTATTTCGACTCACAAAATCTGTATTTAGTAATATCCAACATCGTACCAAGTTTATCATAAAATTTTCTACTAATATTGTTTATTATACATTATCATAATTTTTACAAAAATATAATTTATAAGATTAAATTTATTAATTTAATCTAATTAAATATTAGATTTTATTAATGCATTTCCCTTGGCCATTACACTTTACGCCTACTAAGTGGTATCTAAGAAGGCGATCAGCTCAGTCCTTATCTAAGAAGAAGGAGGCATCTAGAAACTGGTCTACTACACTAGCAAGGCATTTTAAGGAGCCAAAGAGAGGTACCTACCATTGAAAAAGCTAGCATTGGCCCTTGTTACCTCTGCTCGGAAGCTCCGGCCGTACTTCCCAGGGCACACTGTTTGAATCTTGACCAAGTTTCCCTTGCTTCAAATACTCCAAAATCAAGAAATTTTTGGTCGGATGGCTTAGTAATCAATTGAGCTCAGGGAATTCAACATACAATTCGTGCCCTAGATGGCCATTAAGGCGCAAGCTTTGGCCAACTTTATTGTTGAATTCATAGGCGTCGATCAAGCCACCCCCTTGACCGAGAAGGCAGCCGTGGAAGACTTTATCCTGCCAGCAACAGCGTAAGTGGACCCAAACCTGAAAGGAAACTATTTGTGAATGGGTCATCTAGCATGAATGGGTCAAGTGCCGGACTTATCCTTATTAGTTCGGATGGCTACAAGGCTAGCTATGTACTCCAATTTGATTTTCAAGCCTTCAAATATGAAGTCATGATAGCTGGTCTCAGAATCACGTGGGAGCTTGGTGGCCCACATTCATGTTCGTAGCAATTCCATGCTCATGGTCCAACAAGTGACTGGCGAATTCTAAGCCCAGAATGAGTGCATAATTGGTTATTTGGGCAAGGTCAAAACCCTACTTGGGCAATTTAAGAGCTTCACAGTCACCTAAATTCCCAAAACAGAAAATTGCAAAAGCTGATACCCTTGTTCAGCTAACTTTAGGCCTTGAAGACAGTGACCTGATGTCAGTACCAATTGAGTGGCTGGCCGAGCCAACATCAGAGAAGAATTAGTGAGCAAGGCTGCTAATCAAACAAGAACCTAGATGGACCCGATCATCTGATACCTAACCACAGTTGAACTACTCGGCAACTGAGAGGAGGCCCAACACATTCGTAATAGCTCGGCCTGGTATTCGATGATTAAGGGAAGACTTTATAGACGCGGCTACACCATGCCCTACTAGAGGTGTGTCAAACCAGAGGAGGCCCAGTACCTCATGGAAAAAATCTATAGTGGTCTGTGTAGCAACCATGCAAGTGGGAATTCCTTGTCCTTGGAGTGCCTTCACTAGGGCTATTACTAGCCGACCAAAGATCTAGACTACAAGGAACATACTTGCAAATGTCTCAAATGCTAGCAATTTGCTCGGGCAATTGGGCGTCACGTCGAGCCGCTCAACTCAGTAGTGTATACCTGGCCGTTTGCCAATTAAGGCATTGATCTTATAGGACTCCTCCTTGTGGCCAAATCACAATTTAAGTATTATATAGTAGCCATTGACTACCTCACAAAATGGGTAGAGGTCGAGCCCTGCACTGATATGACGAGGCTAGGTGTACCAACTTCATATATAAGAACATAATTTACCAATATGACATCCTGCACACAAGAGTCATCGACAAACTCAAGTAGTTTAAAGTAACAAGCCTCCTTTCCAGCTAGGCATCAAAAGGTGTTCTCCTTTCCAGGGTATCTCCAGAGCAACAAGCAAGTCAAAGCTGTTAAGAAGACCATCACAGACAACCTAAAGAAGAAGTTGGAAGGCATCAAGAGAGCTTAGATCAACGAGCTACCAAAGATGCTCTAGGCATACATACAACTCTTTGGACTCCCACAGAATCAACTCCTTTCTCCCTGGTCTACGTAGTTGAGGCTATGATCCCGACGAAAGTTGGCTTGCCGAGCTACAGAATAGAAGTAGCAAAACACTGAGCTCATGATGACCGAGCTTGACCTGGTAGAAGAAAAATGAGATGCAACATTCATCCAAATGGTAGCTCAGAATCAAGTTGTTGCTTGGTACTATAACAAGCAGGTGAAACCTATAACGCCCGCCATTTTCTTTTGCTATGTAATGCCCTTAAGTGGGGGTTAACAGTTTTTAATAAATAAAATAAAGAACAGAAACTATAAATAAACATCAAAAGAAATTTTCCCAGGACTTAAATAAAAACTCTTAAAACAAAATAAAAATATAAACAACAATTAAACCACAGTTTAATGCAGCACCATAAATTTAATAATACAAAACTGTCATCGTCATCGTTCCAACCTTCAACACATTTTAATACAATCACAGAAAGTAACATACGATGCTTACCTTATCATGAAGGACATTCTTAAGCAAATGAAACAATTTCCAATGTATACAGTTACATAGCTTCTTCAACTATGTTTCTTGTCACCACCTCACATGTTGTGAGTCCTGAAAAGATGAAAATATAAAGAAATGAGAGACAACATGTTCAGTAGGGAAAACATTACTCACCTTTAGGTTTTTATCATTGCCACATTAAAACCTGCATGGTTAGTTAGTATTCATCATTATCCAGGTTACAAGATTTATTATGATCATATTCCGTGGATACCATTGTTAATCATTACCAAGTTTCATACACATACATATATACAAATACTACAATTTATCATTATTCCTAGGTATCCATATTCAATAGAGTATCACTCAACTCCTTGAAACCCAAATGGGCGCGCTTGACCACCCTCCAATCATTCCAAGGGTGTTCCGATGAGGGGATATCAAATCCTGGATCGTCACCAAGTCCATTCCTGTATAGTGCATTCTGGGACTTTCGATCCAAGGGAGCGTCGTCACTTCCCCCCTATTTTACCTTTTAGGGTATTCATGCCCAAGGACGTAACCGTCGCCCTCTTCACGTCTCACCATTTCTCTATAATCAACCATTGTTTATAAAGTTAGTTTTCCTAACCATGCTTTCAATTTACAACAACATGTGTTAAATTATTATGTTCCTTGCTGTACAATACAAGACGAGTTCCACATCATCAAGTTATAGATATAGCCATATATATTCAAAATATCATATACATATCTTGCAACATAAAACAACCAAATTTTAAGTTAACAAAACCTCACAAAAGATGAGTAATAGAATCCCTACCTCTTGGTGAATACCATGCTAATAACTTTCAGCTCAAGATACTAAGCTCACCATGTAAGCTTCAAGTACTTCGTTATCCTATAACGCATAAAATTACCATAATTTAACTTAAATCCTAATTTATAATTATGACAATTTACTATTTATTTTTATAAGTGTGTCATAGTCATTAATGTACTAAAATTATGAATATCAATTTTTTCAACTTAATTTTACTAAAATAACAATAAAATAAAAATATACGAATTTTATTTTGGTGTGAAATATGTTAAATGAATTTTTAGAATAAATAATACGATTATAAAATATTTAGAAATAAAATAATTAAAAAGTTTGATATTCATTAAAATAGAATTATTTGAAATTCAAACTTTGTAGAAAACTATTTATTATTTTCAAAACATAAGTTATCAAATAACCACCCATGGCCTGGTGGTTTGGCCTCCTTTACATGTCCCTAAGGTTGGGGGTTCAAATTCCACCTGAAGCTAAAATTCACCTCTATTTTTATTAAATAATTGTTTTGGAAAAACGACATGTCATTTCCCCTTCATAGGAAAAACGATAGAAAGCCATAAAAATGACAAAATCTGAAAAAATGGACATATGGGTTCTTGATCCATTCTCAATCAAAATTTAGGTTTGTAACATGTTTCTAAACTTAAAAAATGATGTATAATCATTCACAAACATCAAAAACACATTTCTCACAAATTTTCATACCAAAATACAACTTAAAATCAAAATTAAAGTTTTAGAAATCTAACGTTAAAACTTAGCTTAAATTGTGATTTGATCTTGAAAATGTTTAAGTCTTCTTGATCTTCGAGCTTGTGAGAAGTTGTTTGTGAAGATTTATGAGAAAAGATCTTGAAAATCTTGAAGAAAGTTTGAGCTCTTCCTTTGGTTCTCTCTGGTTTGTCTCACCGTGGAAGGAGAAATGAAGAAGAAGAAAAGAAAGAAAAGAAACAGAAGCAGGGAGAGATGTGAGAGAAGAAAGAGAAAGGGCAAGGGAGAGTAAGTCATGGAGAAGGAAAGAAAAGAAGACAAATGATGAAGAAAATTATTAGGGGGGACAATTGGGTGGTTGGGTACAGGTTCGAGTTTGTCTCCTTTGGTGACTTCCTTGCCACATGATGCCAATATGGCATTTCGGTAAATAAATGGTATGATGATGACAACAAGGTAAATTTAAATACAATAACAAAAGTTTAAATTGAAACGTTTTCACATTAAATTTTACAACATCATACCCGTTAAAATATTGACTGTTACTTGCTGACATTTGTATTAATCTAATGTTAGAATGTAATATCTTATGCGCTATCATTATTTATGTTAAGTAATTTTTTTTTGTTTAGTAATGTTACAGGTGATAGCCACAGGGGATCGATGTACTAGAGATGTTCGTGTCAAAAATAATGATAAGCATAAAGTATTTATTATTTTTTTAAGAGTTTCAACTTGTTCTAAGTTTATGATTTATAATACTCTATTGTTATGTATACCCTAGAGTTATATTGTTGATGATGACATGAATTTTTTTTTGCATATTTTCTTATTTTTATGACATTTATAATACCATGATAATTACATGTGTGACATTTTATTATGGCATTAAGAAACTTGATAATATAAAGTGTACAAGAGAATAATGTAAAAATTAATATTTTTGGGGGTTATAGTAGTAAATGTTATTGTTGTGTATAAATAATTATGTATTTATAATTATATTATATCATATTATATTATATTATATAATTGTTTATATGATATAAGGTTTAAACGTTTATATTATATTATATTATATTCAAGTGTTTGTGTGTGTGTATATATATATATACATACATGATAATGTTGTTTAAATGTAAAAAAGGAAGAAACGAAAAAGAAGAAAAAGAAGAAAGAAATGGCAATTGCCGTGAAAGGAAAAAAAGAAAAAAAAGAATGAAACTGAATTAGATTAGGATTATATTAATTTAAGAGAAAAAGGAAAATCTAATTAGATTAGGATTACACTCATTTAAAAAAAAAAGGAAATCTAATTGGATTTGGAATAAAGTTTTCTACACTTATCTAATCTTTTTTTTCTCATAAACCTATAAATATATCTTTAAGCCACCAAAGTCTTCATTTTTTTAATTTCTAGCGAAAGAAAATTCTTTCCCTCACCCCCTCTTAAAAATCTCTCCAAGAAAGCCCCCATCATCTCTCTAATTCTCAAAGCCATGAATTCATTACCCTTAATTTCTTTCAAGCCAAAGTAGAAGGAATTATTTTTAGAGATTTTGTGTGCAAGGAGTGTTAGATTGGAAACGGAGTTACGTCATGAAAGGAATTTAAAGTCAAACAAAATTTAATATATTATGTTTCGTATTTTTATTTGTTTGAGACGTAGTTCTATTTGTGATTATTTTGTGAACTTTTATTGAATATAATTTGTATTTTAGATTTTTAATTTCTTAGGTTATTATTAAAGAATATGCTATATAGTTTTTTTTCGTAAATAATCTTAATTAGTTGTTTGATTAGAAGTTGAGAGTGCTTGCATTATATGTGTGAGTTTATATTTGTTAAATATTTGGTTTTTTGCAAACTAAGTTTTCTGTAGGTGGTCGGTTAGTCGAATGCCTTAAGGGTTTCATCGAGCTAACCGAAGAGGAAAAGTTAAACCCAATAAGTGGTTTTTTTTAAATAGATATATTTCCTGGGATATTTTTTTAAGTGTTGTTGATTGTTTTGAACTTCTTATCAGTAATTATTAAGTTTAACGGTAAAAGCAATGTCTCTTGTGGTGCTCGTAAAGGGGCATTACAGTTATGGTATTAGAGCAGTTTCCGTTTCCAATCACATCGCCACACGTCAATTTCTAGTCCTTCAAGTAAGTATAAGATTCTTCTCTTTTAGTATATTATCTTAGAATAGATTTATTATGATCATAACCAGATTACTTAGGAGGCTATAAAACCAAACTTTTATTGCTCAGAGTAAGAAGCGATCTTTGTTCATTATTTATATATAATGGAATAGTTGATAATCAAGAAGTTTTGTGACAAGAGTTTAATTACATGATTGTATTATTTTTCTTGGAGAAAAATTTTATGGAGGAGTAGGTGAATGATATGTAGCTCAAGAGAAGTGCAATGATGGTTATGGATTATTAATGAACAAGTTTGAGAATTATACAAGGTTTAAGAAAAAGGATTTTGTAAGGTCACATGTGAGATCTCTATAGTAATTTTTTAAGTAAAGGATATTTTGCAAATGTACATGTTATCAACAAGATTGACTATATGAATATTTGAGGCTTAGTGAGGACTACTTTGGGAGAAAATTATTTATGATAACAGTTTAGCAAATTAAATGGCCCATAAAAAGATATGATAGAGATCATACACAGTAGTTCCTTTTATGGATGACCTTTGAATTAGTGGAGACTTCAATGAAGTATTCTAGAATTATTAATGCAGAAGACTAAAGATTAAATATGAGATTACTGTTTTCTTTTAGAGGATATTGGTTGAGGAAATTTTAGAACGGAGATATAGAGTAAGCCTAAAATTTTTATGGTGATACATGATGTTTCAAAAGCAATGTTTCGTACTCTGTTGTGGATATTGTGGAAAAGAAAATCAAGCTTCAAGTATGGTGTATATTTCACTGTTATAAATGGGATAAGTTAGTTCATGAATGAGGAGATGTGCTAGTAGATTTATTGGAGTGTGTGATGTTTTTTTGTATCTTGAAGTTAAATCTAAATATTTTGGAATCATTTGTCTATCCTAGAGGAAAGAGTTCCTAGAGTACAATTCTCTTTTGGCATGTAATTAAAGACAGGTTCACATACATGGAATGTGAGAGATAAAGAAAAGAGAGAGAATTAATGTTGCACTTAGATTTATACATCTATGAAGGATGGTAGATAGAGAGGCAAGAAGAGAATTCAAGCATTGCATATGATATTGTAAGTTGGATGTATGATGACTTCAATTAGACATGATTTTTGAAGAAATTTTTATATGAAGAGAAAGAATGTTAAGAAAAAGGATTAAAATTTTTTATACACATTCATTATTACACAAATTTCAAGGACAAAACCCTTAGAAGGAGGGAAGGATGTAAAACCTCGAATTTTTACACAACATTTTTCATATTCATATGCTAAGGAAGTACATACCGTGTAACGCCCCCTTCACGGACGTCACAAATGTCGTTACATTCATACATTATATACTTATTCTGGAACTTTAAGATAAACTTTAAGTACAAAACTTATTTGAAACTTTAATTGTAAACGTAGTTAAGGAAAACGTAACCAGGATCCATACATACACATTTTTTTTTTTACAACATTCATTCACTTAATCCATACTATTAATAATTCAATTGAATATTAAATTGATCATAAACTTCCTTTAATAAAGTAAATATACCAAATAGTAAAATCATAACTTATGAAACATCACATCATTTAAAATTATATGCCCCCACAGTTCGGCAGGTTGAACATGGTCGGCAGGCCGGAAATCGTCAACCGGCAGGCCGGCAGAGGCTCTGCAAAACAGGCTTATAAACTTTCAAAGTTCGGCAGGCCGAAATTGAGGTCGGCAGGCCAAACTTTCTTACATCGGCATACCGACCAATAATGGTCGGCAGGCCGTCCGAGACAAAACAGAAACTTTAGAAAACTTAATTTTAAGACAAATTCATTTTTCTTTCAAAATGCGGAAGATCAAAATCTTAAAATGATAAAATAAAATATTAAAACATAGTTCTTGTATTCTTTAAAACTTATCATAAAACTATGTTCAAATAATAAAACATAACTTAAATCATAAAATTTGCTTCATTGGCGTTCTTCCGGTTACAATTCATCTTCCTTATACTCACATGCCTTCACATGTCCTCTGCCTAATCCATTACTTTCTTAACCTTATCTGCAACATGATATAAACTTGAATAAGCTAAATCTTAGTAAGTACATATAATTCTTACAATTTAAAAACATTTCATAAACATCATCATCATCATTATCATCATCATAATGTAATAGTGTAGTAAGCACATTTTCATAAAAACATATCTTTCATTACATTGACCATATTAAAACTTATTCCATTTCATCTTAAGGGCCCAAGTGTTGCACCATAATCATCATCGTAGGTGCGCCGTCATGAGAGGAGAAGGGTAGCTAATCCTAAACCAAATATGACATTATAACATATCATATCATAGCATTGGTGTGTAACACTTATTAGGTGATACATATATATACATAATTTTTTTTATGCCTTGAAAATTTGTCATTATCATGTATAACTTTATGAACATCAAAATATTTCATAAGGAAACTTTATATGAAACCATCATAAAATCCATAATAGATATCATCAAGAACATATTTTCAAACCTTTATAACATATCATGTTGTAGGTGAGAATGTACTTACCTTAGAAGCTAGCTTACTTAACCTTATATGTATTGGTGACGACGCCGCGGTCTCGATGTGCTCGTTCCTTTGCGTGTTCATGCTATTTATTCATTTAAAGATACAAAATAAAACTAAAACCTATTATCATAAAATATAACAACCATTCATATTACATCACATATACATTCATCTCATACGAACATAATTCATAACATACATCCATAACTATAATCATCAAAAACATAAAAATCATTATCACAATCACTTCACTGACCTATATGGATTCAAGACTTAAAAACTTAATATTCACACATACTTTAGACACCATACTTAACAGGGGTAAAGTTAATTTATAAACATATTACCATAATTTTTCTTTAGTCATAAAAATTACATTAAGTATCTAAAAATAACCTATACATTTCAAACATGAAATCTGCCAACAATAATAAGGTAGTGAGTAATCTTTTGAAAACATTTTCTAACAATTAAAACTCATATAGTTTAATTTTAAAATTCATACTAACATCTTACTAACATATATTTAAATTTCATAAAATTATTTCATCATCAATAAAACCATTTAAATATATAAAACATCACATAAAACAAAAGTCCAGTACTAACATTGTTAAAACAGTTCCTTGACCTAGTCTCAATAGAAAATTCATAACACATAATTCACTCATCAAAACATTACCAAACTTTACAGTCCATAATATCACATATACATGAACATTCGTGCCAAATTTTGTAGCAAACAAAGCACGTTTACCCCTTGAACGAAAATCATATTTTTATGCATCATAACCAAATAGCAATATTTTACTTACTGTGAGTGGTAGAGAATAGAAAATTCATAACTTAATTTAGAAAAAATTGAATTGACTTAAAACTTGAAAGAACATACACATATGAAGATCATATTAAAAATTCATAACAAAATAAAATACCTAGACAAAGTTAAGGCAGACGGATTGAGGAGGAGAAATGCTTTTCAAAATTACCGAAAAAAAAGAGTTCTTACCTTAAAAATTTCTTCTCAAAATCCTTGAACTTAACCCCAATGGAAACTCAATATATTTTTCAAATAATAACAGAGGAATTGAGAGGAAAAAGGAGGATAAAAACATGAAGAAGAAGAGAGAAGAGAAAAGAAACATCTCAGAAGATTAAAGAGAGAGAGAGTGAGCGGTTACGTGAACGAGGATAACGTCAAAGAAAATTTCAATGCCCTCAATTATGTCAGAAATTTTTTGACTAATCTTGGATTAATTCGCGTGGGGAATGGAGAGAAAAGAGGAAAAGTTAAACAAATCATCTCATCGTACCACAATTTGCCCTCTAAAAATAGGAAACCATTAACAATTACATTCAATCAATAAAAGTCAATGATTTCATTTCCTTAAATGAGGAAATTAATCCATAAATATGTCAATTAACCACAATAAACCATCCAATCATCGTAATCATCTCAATCACAAATTTGGAGAGATTTGTGGTGACTGCTCATCAGCTGTCATCAGCCTACCGATCCTTAACTTCGACCTGCCAATTCCATAAAGTTCGGCCTGCCGATGGTTTCCATCGGCCTGTCGATTCTTGGAAGACTTTTCGGCCAGTTGAACTTGAAAGTCTGGCATGCCAAAATGTCCTTAAAATGCAATACATCAACATCATAGCATTCAAGTCATAATTGCATCATAAATAAACATACATTGAAATTAACATGAACACTTAAGCACATCAATTTCTTGCGATCGTCACCTGTCATAACACTTAGAATAAATAGTTAGTAACATTAAAATCATAAATCATAACATATATCATAAATCATGAATAAAATTACTTAATGTCGTTACTAACTTAACATGATCCGTTACATAAAAATAGGTGCGTGTTACAATTCTCCCCGCCTTATAAAAGTTTCATTCTCGAAGCTCAAAATAATTGCGGATACTTTGATCTCATGTCATCTTCACGTTCCCATGTAGCTTCTTCTACTTGATGATTTCGCCATAACACTTTGACCAATGGAATTTCTCTGTTCCTCAAGGTTGGTTTTCCAATCGAGTATCTCTATTGGCTTTTCTTCGTAACTTAAGTCTTCTCGTATCTCGATCACTTGTGGCTCAATCACATGCGTAGGGTCTGGAACATACTTCTTGAGCATAGAAATGTGAAACACATCATGCATTGCTGACATTTCTGAGGGCAACTTCAGTTGATAAGCCACCTTGCCTATCCTTTTCATGATTTCATAAGGACCAATAAATCTTGGGCTTAACTTGCTTTTCTTCCCAAACCTTATAACTCCTTTCATCGATGTAACTTTTAAAAACACAGATTCACCCACGGTGAACTCTAAAATTCTTCTTCTCTTGTCAGCATAACTCTTCTAACAGCTTTGAGCGGTCTCTATTCTTCTTCTTATCAACTTTATCATCTCAGAAGTTTCGTTAACAAAATCAATTCTTTCAGCATCGACGCTTTTCATCAATTTCTTCTCACCAGCTTCGTGTCAACATATAGGTGACCTGCATTTTTGCCCATACAGAGCTTCATAAGGTGCCATCCCAATTGTCGCCTGAAAGCTGTTGTTGTAAGCAAACTCTGCTAACGACAACATTTTACACCAGCTTGTCTTAAAATCGAGAGAGCAAACCTGTAGTATATCTTCTAAAATCAAGTTTGTCCTCTCCGTTTGGCCGTCTATCTGAGGATGAAAAGCTGTATTGAAATGTAGCCTGGTTCCCATAATAGTCTATACACTCTTCCAAAGCATAGATGTGAACCTACCATCACGATCTGAGATGATTGACTTGGGAATCCCATGAAGTCATACAATCTCCTTGACATAGAGTTCCGCTAACCGTTCCATAGAGTAAGTGATCTTAATGGGAATGAAATGCGCCGTCTTAGTCAGTCGATCCACAATTACCCAAATTGCATCATAACCGTTCATAGTTCTGGGCAAACCGGTAATGAAATCCATTGCTATATTCTCCCATTTTCATTCTGGTATTTGGATAGACTGTAAATCACCACCAGGTCTCCGGTGTTCGGCCTTTACTTGTTGACAAGTCATACATTTCTTCGTATACAAAGCAACATCATGTTTCATTCCAAACCGTCAGAAGTTTCCCCTTAGATCATTATACATCTTTGTTGCACCTGGATGAATAGAGTAAGGAGTGTCATGAATTTTGGTTAAGATCTTTTCCCTTAAGCCATCAACATTGGGAACACATAAGCGGTCCTTGAGGTACAGAGTTTCGTCGTTCGCAATACGAAACTCTTGATATTTTCCTTCTTTCATTTCCTGCTTAATCCTTACAAGACTTACATCTTCATCTTGTTTTCTCTGAATTTCATCATACATCATCGGAGCAAGAGTGAGAGCTAAGAGCTGACCTGCTATAAGTTCCAAACTGAAGTCTAGCATTTCCTTTCTTAAAGTTGGAGACATTGCTTGCATTGACATCAACGTGGCAACTGACTTCCTACATAGAGCATCTGCTACTCGGTTAGCTTTTCTAGGATGATAACAGATTTCACAATCGTAATCTTTTACCAACTCTAGCCATCTTTGTTGTCTCATTTTCAAGTCTCTTTGCGTGAAGAAGTACTTCAGACTTTGATGATCAGTGAAGATCTTGCATTGGACCCCATATAAATAGTGTCTCTATATCTTCAACGCAAAAACGATTGCTGCTAACTCAAGGTCATGAGTAGGATAGTTCTTTTTGTAATCCTTTAGTTGTCTTGATGCATAGGCAATCACCCTTTTATTTTGCATTAAAACAGCTCCGAGGCCTATCTTGGATGCATCACTATAAATTACAAATCCATCATTCCCTTTCGGAATAGCCAATATTGGAGCTGTCGTTAGCCTCTTCTTCAGTTCTTGAAAACTCTTCTCGCATGCTTCTGTCCATTCATACTTCTTTCCCTTGCGAGTCAAATTTGTGAGTGGGGTTGCTATTTTGGAGAACTCTTCTACGAATCTCCGATAATATCCTGCTAGACCCAAGAAGCTCCTTATTTCACTTGCATTCATCGGTTGCTTCCAATTAAGAACAGCCTCTACTTGAGCAGGGTCAACCATAATCCCTTTCTTTGATATAACATGCCCCAAGAAAGATACTTTATTAAGCCAAAACTCACACTTGGAGAACTTTGCATATAGCTGGTGTCTTCTTAAAGTCTCCAGCACAATCCTTAAATGCTCCTCATGTTCTTCTTGATTATTTGAATAGACAAGAATATCACCGATAAACACAACTATAAATTTATCGAGAAAATCCTTGATTCATCAAATCCATAAAAGCCGCTGGTGCATTCGTCAGACCGAAAGGCATAACCACAAATTCATAGTGACCATATCTCAACCTGAAGGCAGTTTTAGGAATATCTCTTTCTTTAACTTTAAGCTGGTGATAACCTGACCGTAGATCAATCTTTGAAAACACAGATACACCCTCGAGCTGATCAAACAAATCATCCATTCGAGGCAACGGGTACTTGTTCTTGATTGTCACCTTGTTCAGCTCTCTGTAGTCGATGTAGAGTCTCATCGAGCCATCTTTCTTCTTAACAAATAAAACTGGAGCTCCCCATGGTGAGTAGCTCGGCCTGATGAAGCCTTTGTCAAGTAGCTCCTTTAATAGCGTGTGAAGCTCCTTTAACTCTACAGGGGCCATTCTATACGGTGCCTTTGAGATTGGATCGGTGCCTGGTGCGAGCTCAATCTCGAATTCGACTTCTCTTTCTGGCGATAGACTTGTTAGATCATCAGGAAACACTTCTGCATATTCATGAACTACAGGCACATCTTCAATTCTTATCTTTTCTTCTTGGCTTTTGTCTACAATGTTCACCAGATAGCCCATGTAGCCACTTGCTAATAACTTCCTTGCTTTCATTATAGATAAAAACATGTTGGGTTTCTTTCTAGACTCGCCAACATAAACAAACTTCTGATCACCCTTTGGATGGAAGATCACCTTTCATTTTCAGCATTCAATAGAAGCATTGTACTTGCTTAGGAAATCCATCCCTAGAATCATATCGTAGTCATGCATGTCGATCACAATAAGGTCGATGAAAAGTTCCCTATCAGAAATCCATAGGGGTACTGTACGCAAACAGTGCATAGATAATATCACTTCCCCGGAGGGTAGTGTCATAGTGAATCCCTGTCTCATAAACTCTAATAGAACCCCTAACTTCTTAGCAAATGACATGGATATAAAAGAATGAGTAGCACCCGTATCAAAGAGAACATAATCATCATTAGATAAACTTGTTATCTGACTTGTGACCACATTTGAGGCTTCAGCAGCCACTTATTCCTTCGTCATGGCATAGATTCGGGAATTCGTTGGTGGGGCTTCAAGTCTCCCTTGACTAATAAGTGGCCCTTCAAGGGAAGCTTGCATCTGATGGAGCTAGGCTTGAGGAGAAGCTCTCTAAGGGGCATTGGCATTCATCAGTTTGGGGCAGTTCTTGACAAAATGATCTTTACGCCCACAAATAAAACATTGGTTTGTTCCCAAGCGGCATTCCCCTAGATGTTTCTTTCCACATTTGGCACATGGTTGAAACCGTCTGCTATTGTTGTTGTGCTGACCATCATTATGCCTCTTGTTGTCTTGGCCTTACTGGTTTTGAGGATTGCCCTTCCTCTTGTTATTCCTCCAGTTTTGGTTGTTGTTGTTGCTACTGTTATTGTTGTTGTTGTTGTTGTTTCTATGTGGAGGGCGGTTCTGGTTGTTTGCATTATTGGCTTGCTGGCCCGACTAAGGCTGGTTCCTTCTTAGCTTGGATAAGTGGAACTCCGCACGTTGGGCCCTCATGACAACCTGCTCTTGAGTCCTGGGTGGACTTGCCCCATCAACGATTGTAGCAATTTTTGGCCTAAGGGCTCTGATCAGTCTTCTGACCCTTTCACTTTTATCCATAACCATCCCTGGGCATAGACGAGCTAGTTGGTCAAACTTTGTCATAACATCTGTGACTGACATATCCCCCTGGTGCAGGTTTTCGAACTACTCATAATGCTTCCTTGTAGCATTCATGTGTAAGAACTTCATGTTGAACTCCTTAACAAAATCTGCCCATGACATCTCTTCAACATTCCTGCTCTGTTCGATGCCATCCCACCAAATTCTAGCCTCCATGGTGAGGCAGTATGAGGCACAGAGGACCTTCTCATTGTCTATAAAGCCCATGAGTCTTAGGGTAGCCTCAATCGTCTTCAACCATCCTTGTGCGACTAACGGGTCCTTTGAACCCTCGAAGTCTACTGGCTTAACCCTCTTCCATCTGACTAAAAGAGGTTCCTGATAGGCCACTCTTGGTTCAGCAGCAGGAGCTGGGACTTCATTGACTTGTGGCTAAGAAGGAGGAGGAGACACGTCGTTGCCTTGCCATTCACCGTTCTAGCCGTTGGCCCTTAATTCGGCTATCTCTCTTCTTTGATCCTCCAACTGCCTTTGCAGCTCAGCGATCATCGTCATAAGCCTTTCGTTGGTTTGGGTGCATGCTTGCATTCTTCTATGGCCGTCCATTATCAATTTCCTAAAAGATTTAGGAATTTATGAATAATCTTCTAATTTATGAGACAGGTTTTCACTACTAGAACATTAATCATTAAACATCTAAACCTCATTCTTATCCTCATACTTGCATCAAAACATCTAACTTTATAACATACTTACATGGAGGACTTGGATTGACGTGTGGCGATATGAATTGTAAACAGAAATTCTCTTTGATACCAAAGCCTGTAACGCCCCCTTTACGGACGTCACAGATGTCGTTACATTCATACATTATATACTTATTCTGGAACTTTAAGACAAGCTTTAAGTACAAAACTTATTTGCAACTTTAATTGTAAACGTAGTTAAGGAAAATGTAACCAGGATCTACACATACACATTTTTTTTTTACAACATTCATTCACTTAATCCATACTATTAATAATTCAATTGAATATTAAATTAATCATAAACTTCCTTTAATAAAGTAAATATGCCAAATAGTAAAATTATAACTTATGAAACATCACATCATTTAAAATTATATGCCCCCATAGTTTGGCAGGCTGGAAATCATCAATCGACAGGCAAGCAGAGGCTCTACAAAACAGGGCTTAAAAACTTTCAAAGTTCAGCAAGCCGAAATTGAGGTCGGCAGGCCGAACTTTCTTACATCGGCATACCGACCAGTAATGGTCGGCAGGCTATCCGAGACAAAACAGAAACTTTCAGAAAACTTAATTTTAAGACAAATTCATTTTTCTTTCAAAATGTGGAAGATCAAATTCTTAAAATGATAAAATAAAATATTAAAACATAGTTCTTGCATTCTTTAAAACTTATCATAAAAATATGTTCAAATAATAAACCATAACTTAAATCATAAAATTTGCTTCATTGGCGTTCTTCTAGTTACAATACATCTTCCTTATACTCACACGCCTTCCCATGTCCTCCATCTAATCCATGACTTTCTTACCCTTATCTACAACATGATATAAACTTGAATAAGCTAAAGCTTAGTAAGTACACATAATTCTCACAATTTAAAAACATTTCATAAATATCATCATCATCATCATCAGCATCATCATAATGTAACAGTACAGTAAGCACACTTTCAAAGAAACATATCTTTCATTACATTGATCATATTAAAACTTATTCCATTTTATCTTAAGGGCCCAAGTGTTGCACCATAATCATCATCGTAGGTGCGCTGTCATGAGAGGAGAAGCGTAGCTAATCCTAAACCAAACATGGAATCATAACATATCATATCATAACATTGGTGTACAACACTTATTAGGTGATACATATATATACATAATTTTTTTTATGCCTTGAAAATTCGTCACTATCATACATGCATAACTTTATGAACATCAAAATATTTCATAAGGAAACTTTATATGAAACCATCATCAAATCCATCATAGATATTATCAAGAACATATTTTCAAACCTTTATAACATATCATGTTGCAGGTGAGAATGTACTTACCTTAGAAGCTAGCTTACTTAACCTTATATGTATTGGTGACGACGCCGCAATCTCGATGTGCTCGTTCCTTTGTGTGTTCATGCCATTTATTCATTTAAAGATACAAAATAAAATTAATACTTATTATCATAAAATATAACATCCATTCATATTACATCACATATACATTCATCTCATATGAACATAATTCATAACATGCATCCATAACTATAATCATCAAAAACATAAAAATCATTATCACATACACTTCACTGACCTACATGGATTCAAGACTTAAAAACTTAATATTCACACATACTTTAGACACCATACTTAACAGGGGTAAAGTTAATACATAAGCATATTACCATAATTTTTATTTAGTCATAAAAATTACATTAAGTATCTAAAAACAACCCATACATTTCAAACACGAAATCTACCAACAATAATAAGGTAGTGAGTAATCTTTTGAAAACATTTTCTAACAATTAAAACTCATATAGTTTAATTTTAAAATTCATACTAACATCTTACTAACATATATTTCAATTTCATAAAATTATTTCATCATCAATAAAATCATTTAAACATATAAAAGATCACATAAAACAAAAGTCTAGTATCAACATTGTTAAAACAGTTCCTTGACCTAGTCTCAATAGAAAATTCATAACACATAATTCACTTATCAAAACATTACCAAACTTTGTAGTCCATAATATATCATATACATGAACATTGTTACCAAATTTCATAGCAAAAAAAGCACGTTTACCCCTTGAACAAGAATCATATTTTCATACATCATAACCAAACAATAATATTTTACTGTGAGTGGTAGAGAATAGAAAATTCATAACTTAATTTAGAAAAATCGAAATGACTTGAAACTTGAAAGAACATACGCATATGAATATCATATTAAAAATTCAGAACAAAATAAAATACCAAGACAAAGTTACGGTTGACGGATTGAGGAGGAGAAATGCTTTTCAGAATTACCGAAAAAAAAGAGTTCTTACCTTAAAAATTTCTTCTCAAAATCCTTGAACTTAACCCCAATGGAAACTTAATATATTTTTCAAATAATAACCGAGGAATTGAGAGGAAAAAGGAGGAGAAAAACATGAAGAAGAAGAGAGAAGAGAAAAGAAATGTCTCAGAAGATTAAAGAGAGAGAGAGCGAGCGTTTACGTTAATGAGGATAACATAAAAGAAAATTTCAATGCCCTCAATTGTGTCAGAAATTTTCTGACTAATCTTGGATTAATTCGCGTGGAGAATGGAGAGAAAAGAGGGAAAGTCAAACAAATTAACTCATCTTACCACAATTTGCCCTCTAAAAATAAGAAACCGTTAACAATTACATTCAATCAATAAAAGTCAATGGTTTCATTTCCTTAAATGAGGAAATTAATCCATAAATATTTCAATTAACCACATTAAACCATCCAATCATCGTAATCATCTCAATCACAAAATTGGAGAGATTTCTGTTGATTGCTCGTCAGCTGTTATCGGCCTGTCGATCCTTAACTTTGGCCTACCGATTCCACAAAGTTCGGCCTACCGATGGTTTCCATCGGCTTGTCGATTCTTGGAAGACTTTTCGGCCTGTCGAACTTGAAAGTCTGGCCTGCCGAAATGTCCTTAAAATGCTGTACATCAACATCATAGCATTCAAGTCATCATTGCATCATAAATAAACATACATTGAAATTAACATGAACACTTGAGCACATCAATTCCTTGCGATCGTCACCTGTCATAACACTTAGAATAAATCGTTAGTAACATTAAAATCATAAATCATAACATATGTCATAAATTATTAATAAAATTACTTAAAGTCGTTACTAACTTAGCGTGATCCATTACATAAAAATAGGTGGGTGTTACATACCGGGTCCATGATCTTTTGCCCATAAAGAAAAAATAAGAAGTTTGAGGGAATATAATTTAAGAAAATAGGCAGACTATGTCTTTGGTTGAAAAGAAAGGTATTAGAGAAT
Organism: Artocarpus heterophyllus; assembly: GCA_025403435.1. NCBI lineage: Eukaryota > Viridiplantae > Streptophyta > Magnoliopsida > Rosales > Moraceae > Artocarpus > Artocarpus heterophyllus. Next base: position 36,555,859 of record CM046348.1, on the reverse strand, counting down.
AGAGAACAAAGACATTTCTCTAATTAAAGAGCTATTGGGAAATCAAAAGATTAAATAAGCTACACAGAAAAGAGATATGAGATTAGGACCAAGACTTTGAGAATTACAAAAATCGCATTAGTTAAAGTCTTATGGCGTAAGACAAAGAGAAGAAGGCTATGTGAAGCCTTTTATTTGCCGTTGTTTTGAGTTTTGAGGACGAAACTCTTATAAAGTGGGGAGAGTTGCAACGCCAACCATTTTCTTCTGCTAACATTTGTGTTAATCTAATGTTAGAATGTGATATCTTAAGTGCTATTATTATTTATGTTAAGTAAATTATTTTTTTTGGTTTAGAAATGTCATAGGTGACAATCACAGAGGATCGATGTGCTAGAGATGTTCATATCGAAAATGATGATAAGTATAAAGTATTTATTATTTTTTTTAAGAGTTTCAACTTGCCCTAAGTTTATGATTTATAACTCTACAATTATGTATACCCTGAAATTATATTCTTGATGATGACATGAATTTTGTTGCATATTTTCTTATTTTTATGACATTTATGATGCCATGATAATTACATGTGTGACATTTTTATTATGGTGCTAAGAAACTCGATAAGATAAAGTGTCCAAGAGAATAATATAAAAATTAATATTTTTGGGGGGTTATGGTAGTAAATATTATTGTTGTGTATAAATAATTATGTATTTATAATTATATTATATTATATTATATTATATAATGGTTTATATGATATAATGTTTAAACGTTTATGTTATTAAGATGTTATATAATTTATTTGTTATAACATATTATATTAAAGTGTGTTTATATATATACATGATAATGTTGTATAAATGTAAAGAAGGAAGAAACGAAAAAAAGAGAGAAAGAAATGGTAACTGCTGTGAAAGGAAAAAAAAGAAAAAGGAAAAAAAAGAAGAAGGAAACTAAATTAGATTAGGATTATATTAATTTAAAAAAAGAGGGAAATCTAATTAGATTAGGATTACACTCATTTAAAAAAAGAGGAAATCTAATTAGATTAGGATTAGGGTTTTCTTCACTTATCTAATCTCTTCTTTCTCATAAATCTATAAATATACCTTTAAGCCACCAAAGTCTTCATTCTCTTAATTTTTAGCCAAAGAAAATTCTCTCCCTCACCCCCTCTTAAAAATCTCTATAAGAAAGCCTCCATCGTCTCTCTAATTCTCAAAGCCATGAATTCATTCCTCTTATTTTCTTTCAAGCTAAAGTAGAAGGAATTATTTTTAGAGATTTTGTATGCAAGGAATGTTGGATTAGAAACGGAGTCACTCATGAAAGGAATTTAAACTCAAAAAAAAAATAATATATTATGTTCCATGTTTTTATTTTTCTGAGACTCGATTCTATTTGTGATATTTTTTTGAATTTTTATTGAATATAATTTGTATTTTAGATTTTTAATATCTTAGGTTATTTATTAAAGAATATGCAATATAGTTTGTGTTTTTTTCGTAAATAATATTAATTAGTTGTTTGATTAGAAGTTATGAGTGCTTGCATTATATGTGTGAGTTTATATTTGTTTTTTTGTAAACTAAGTTTTCCACAGGTGATCGGTTAGCCGAATGCCTTAAGGGTTTTATCGGGCTAACCGAAGAGGAAAAGTTAAATCTGGTAAGTAGTTTTTTTTAATATATGTATTTCTTGGGATATTTTTCTAAGTGTTTTTGATTATTTTGAACTTCTTATTGGTAATTGTTAAGTTTAACGATAAAAGAAACACCTCCTGTGGCACCTATAAGGGGGCGTTACACAACCGCGAAGCTTCAAAGTTGGAGACTTAGTCTTAAAAAAAGTGATCGTCTAGCAACCCAGGCTCAGATCTTTTGGACCCAAATAGGATGGACCATTCAAAGTGGTCGGCATTGTCTGACCAGGCATGCATAAAATTGATGACACCAAAGGGAACATGCTTACCTATTCGTGGAATGACGAATACTTGAAGAGATTTTATTGCTGACTCAGGAGGTAGACCACTTTTTTTGACCTTTGGATCTAATATTCTTTTTGTAAAAGATTGTAAAGATCTGTCGACCGAGGCATGACACATATACAAATATATATCAATGAAAACATGAATTCAAGAATTTCTAAGTAAAAAAAGGGGGACCAAGACGACACCATAGTTCGAGTTTAGGTCACCTTTCTTAACTCCAACATCGGAGAAGGCTACCTTTAACTCCTATCAAGGGGGGCCATTTCAACTCCTGATTGGAGGTTGGTCGGCCTAAATCTTGACCATAGGTGAACTTGAAACACTAGTATTCCAGTCCACTTACGGACTATCCAACCCGGTCATGCTGAGCACTAGCTAAGCCCGAGGATTAAAGACACCTAACCATTTCTAGACTTATAGAATTCCTAAAGGACTCAAGTTCACCTATGGTCAGGTGGGTAAAACGGTATTATGACTCCATACCTGATTTGAGTAGAACATGCTTGACGCAAGAATAATAATAATAATAATAAATGACAAGTGATAATGATAAATCAACTTGAAAAAATTAGAATAATTTTATTGAAAATGTTTGGGGGAGGGAGGTACAATAACTGGGCACCTCCCATACTAGGGTACAAATAAAAAAAAGGGGAAGATGAGAATTGGAGCCCCAAGTCTAAGGCTGGGTGTTCTTAGCATCGTCAGCATCCAAGTCGATGACCAACTGCTCCACGCTGTGCTCCTGCCTACCACCGTCCTGGTCAGCCAGAGCTAGGGTCTCCACATCCTCACCTCCCTCCTCGCCTCCTTCCCTCTCCTCTTTAGGGTCAGCCACAAGCGACCAATCCATCACGGCGGCCTCGGGATGCTTCGATAGAAGGTATTCTTGTAAATCCTTCATCCCCAGGTAGTAGTTGTTGGCAAACTCACTGGAGTGCTTGAAGTCCTCCATCGCCTATGTTAGCCTACTCTGTAGCTCCTCCTAAAGGAACCTCTAATGCTCCACCCTCGCTGCCTAGGCCAGCTCTTGTGCCCCAAGAAGGTCAATATTAGCCTTTCAGCTTCTTCTCAAGCCCGAATAGCCTCTTCCTGGCTGTTTCTAATTTGGCCCTAATTGGGCCATCTCACTAACACACTCCTTCAGCTTCTTCTTCACCTTAATGGCCAACTTAGAAGCCTGGTCGGCCTTGTCACACTCTATGTTGGCCTGCTACTCAACCTTAAGGCTGGCGACCTTTAAGCTTGTGCAAGCTTGCAAAATACAAGAAAATTAATCAAGTTAAAAGATGCTCAGAGTACAAAAGAAAAAAGAAGAGAAAGAAGAAAAAGAAGAACCTACCTAAACGAGTTGACGAAATGCCATGCTGTAATAACCTAGGTAGGACTTATGCCAAATGGAGTTAAAGTATTCCTTTGGGGCATTATATCCTCGAAGTACTCCACAAATGAGGGGTGAATGGGGTGCTGCCTCCTTTGACGCTTGGCCAGAGGAGCTACTACTAGCGAAGGAGGTGGATCATCTTGGCGGGTCAAGGCCCCTTGGGACGGCTGCCTGGGCCGTTGGTTACTTGGAGGGATTATGACCTCAAGCTGTTCGGCTCACTTAGGTTTTTTCCTTTTTAACCTTGCTATGTATTTGCCTTTGCCTTAGTCCTGGAGTTCTGCCATTTGCTAGAGCCTCTCCTCATTGGAAAGTTTACAGGCTAACATGTCTACAAAACAAGAGAAACGAAGTTAATTAGAGATTGGACAAATCACTAACAAAAGTAAAAGACTAGTTCTTGAGTTAAACCCTTGATCCAAAGTGGGCCTAGCAGGTAGAGCAGTCTGATCACATCCCTGAGGTCCTCGTTGGCAACTAATGGCCCCAAATCAGGGGAACCACTATGCGAGTCCTTAGAACTGGACAATGATGGCTTCCCCCGCCTACTGCCCGGGTTAGGAGGAACTTGACCTTGGGACATTGATGACGCTACTCCAAGCTATTGTCACTTGCTTGGGTGGACCACCTGAGTGAGTAAGATATTATCCTATTACGAGTTGGTTGAGCTAGAACCCTTGAACCTGCCATAATTATCAAAGCTAGTCTTGTTCAGCAAAAGTGATTACTACTAGATAGCCTCTGCCTCGTCAATAGCTCCTCAGCAATAACAATAATGACCTTCAGCTCCCACGGCCTTTTCAACCATAAGTGCCCCTACTCAGACCTCGTGGCACACTTCCTGATTGGTAGGAATGACCTCTCTAAGCCACGACCGTCACATAACCACTCAAACTTCCACAACTTGTCTGAGTTGGGGTTACCAAGGATAAAATCCTTAACAAACCATGTGAAATAGTACCATTTGACTTGCCAAGGAAGCTTCTTCATCTTGAACATCTATTTAAATGCTTCCTAGGGCATCTCGGTCACACGGCTGTACATGCATATGTTAGACATGTATGCCCTGGGGAGTAAAAATATAATATATTTTTGGAGACATTTTAATCAATAAAGAATTTATTTATTATTCATATATCAAATCTTGTCCTCTTTATGTTCATATTTGTTGAATGTATGATAAGCAAACAAAAGTTTAAGGCTGTCAGTTTAAACCTTTAGAATTAGAATTATGATGGATAAATTATGCAGAAGACATGATTCTAAAGGTGACGGTCTAAATCATAAGATCCACAATCGAGTGAATAAAGTTTTACGCTTTATTCATGCCAAGATTGTTATGTTGTCTATATCCTTAACAGGAGATGGTTTGTCTTGGCCATTGGAGGTGGACTCTATGAATAGAAACATTGGCACATTGTCATAAGTGATGATGTGCTGGATCGAGACATAAAGTGAATTAATTTGGATTAATAATTATATCTCAGCAAATTGGTTCACTTTAGAAATCATATGTATTGTATCTTAATCTTGAGATGAATAGTGGACCTGTTGTCTTGACTTATGTATTTTGATGTACCAAAGGATGACTTCCACATTTTATGTTAGTACATATGTCGATACATTGGAGGCATGACTCTTGATAGCATAAACCTATTATTCATAGATACGGAATCTATAGCTCCTCTTTAGGAGTAGATGATATCGTCTTATATACGTTATCTTGTAATTGGAAAACTAGAGCGCTCAACCATTTGGATACATAGGTGTAACCAAATGGTATACCGTCTTTGGATGGTAAGTTTTCTGATGGTGAAATAATGGAACATAAGATAAAAATAATCAGGAAGGTAAGACAGAATTTATCCTTAAGTTGATTATGGATAATCCTATGGGGATACGATACATTATGACATGTCATGGAGACTTAGCTATACGGGGTTCGTTATTCTATATAATTCGAGAGTGCAGCTCTAAGCTTTTAGTGGAATAGCGTTGAGTTGATAATTATGAAATGTGTATTTGGGATATTGGGTTTCATAATTATTTGGAGCTTAGACTATATAGGTCCATCAGGTCCCTTTTGCTAGCTCATAATAAATCCTGTAATGATATGGCGTGCTTTTCTAATAATTGGTGACTTATGTCAAATTATCAAATTAGCTGAAATTTGGTAAGATCAGAAAATTTATATATGTTTATAGGTTTTATTAATTTTGAAAAAAAAATTAGTTTAAGATAAACTTGCTGAATTATCTAGATTAAATAATTCATGTTTGTTTATTGGTTGGATTAATTTTGAATAAATTAATTCAAGATAAACTTGTTGAATTATCAGAAATATTTATTTACTTAGAGATTATCTAGATATGACCGTTTTAATCAAATAACTTCTCTATTGGGTTATTTGAATTAAAATTGAGGCTTTATCTTAAGAATCTAGGGTGGAAAATAAAAGATTCATAGGGATCATTTATCGTAAGTACGAAGGCTGATCTTTAAGTTTGGCCTACCGATGGAGTAAGTTTAGCAGGCGGTCTGCCAGTTCGGCTTGCTGACAGAACGATTTCTGATCATGCATTTTTAGATGCGATTTCTTATCTGATATTGATTCTGATTTGAATTTTTGAGGCCTTATCTGATAAGACAAACCCCTAAGCCCAACCTTTATAAATGGGGGAGTAGGACTCATTGTTATTTAGATTAGTTGAGAAATCTAGAGTGAGTACTTTTCTATTGAGACTCTAAAACTCTCAGAGAGCTATTGTTCACAAATCACGAACTATAGCTTTGGGTATTTCTCAATTGATTGAAAGGAGAGTCGCCTGGAAGAAGAGCTATACGAGTGTGCCTACACACACACTGGTCATGGATAAAGAATAGCAAAGAAGGCTAGTTTATTGAGGTCCTTCTGCAACGTCCTTTCTCTTCATCAATTGTGGGAGCTTTTCAGCAAACAATGTTAGTAAGATCTGGTTAATTTATGCATATAGCATATCAAACTTGAGTTTTGAAAAATACTCTGGTATAAAAAAATTTTAAAATTCTGCTGTATACTACTTTTCTAATAGCATAACACATACATGCTGATCAGGGAGCGATAACAGCTCGGATTTAGTTGAGTATGGCACATGTTCAAGTCATTTAAGGACTAGCGTATGAAGGGATGTAATGGAAGGTAGAGTCTTGCTCAGAAGAACTCTGCATAAAGTGTAATGCATCCTTCTAGTGGCTCAACAGGGGTGTCTTTGGCAATAGGCAGAATAAGAAGGACGTCATTAGGAATTGCATACTCCCAACGAAGCATATCCAATCGAGCCTGCATCATCACCGACATGTATTCGATGGCTGAGGTTTGACTAGGCCGGTGCCCTAGTAGACTCTAAGGCCGTTGGCATGTCCTTCTTGTCCTTAGCATCGTCACCTCCTTGGATTGGTTGCCTTTCCTCGATGACATCTTCCTCAACAACAACTTCACCTATTACTAGGGCGTCTTCAACTGTGTCCTGGCTAAAAGATCTTGGCCTGCTCACGATAGCCGCTAAGCGAGCACACTCTTTATCAGTTACTCAGAACATGCCTGTGGTGGTTGCCTAATGTAAGGATCTTCTCCCCCACATAGCCTAATCAGGACTGTTTCTTCAATAAGATCTAGGAATCTTACCTGGGGGCCGTCCCGCGCCCTAAATTATGATCTAGGCTAATTGAGCCACCCTTTTTTGCTTAGTCACTGCCCTTGTACTCTCCCTATCCTCGGATCCTGCTCTATCAATCTCGGTGCTCTCATTTGACCAAGAGATACTCGCTGACTGGTTTTAAGAATTGCTCAAATCACTCATGTTTATGTTCAAGAGTTACCTATTTGGGATTGGTTGATCTGATCTAAAAATTCTTTAAGATCACAAGCCTTATCCTCGGTAGCTAAAGATGCTAAACTCTCAAGGATTTAGAAGCAACGTGCGCTGAACGAGCATGGGTTGACTATTATTTATAACCAAAGGTTAGGCACAGAAATCGAAGGGGGGTAATGATTGCGCCCATCAAGGAAACCACTAATCACATTGTGACACGTGTCAGCCGTGCTTGACCGATTGCCCTCTCAAATTTCGAGATCACGAAGACAAACCCAAAGACCATCTTCAGCCGAGCAACCCCTTGGGTAGAGTGCATCTAGGTCGAGCATCGACTAGGTGCATTAAGGGGCTATTGTTGGGGGTATACTTAATGTCCCTTTCAAAGAGCACTCCTCTGTTGTCTAGACAACCTACTTGGATATAGCCATTTTTTACATACATCTGCTACTCCTCTTTGACTGGTACTTCCTCCCGAGATGCTCCCTAAAACCTTCGCTGGCCACCATGTAAGATGTCGCCTTCTCAAAAGGAACATGGACGCCAAAGAGACTGATGTGGTCTGTAACTAGGCAACAAGTCATCTCCAAAGGTCGACATATAGCCTGATCTCAACACTCGGATGAAGGGCATGCTCTCTTTTGGGATTGTGACACTTGTCACCATCTATTTGACACCACTTGATGGGACACACGATTCATAGGTCAAACCCACCCAACACGCAGTCCAAGTGGTAGCCTATAAATAGAGGGCATTTAGTCCACCCAGGGGGTAACATGGACTTTCTCACCTAACCCTTCTCTTGATCTTGGTTGAACATGCACCTGACATGAGCGTCGAAAAGCTTTTGGCCAGCACCACACCAGTGTCTACCTTGATCTTCGAGGCGTCCCTTTTCTTGTTGTAGGTTCACTTCGAGAAGCCGAGACGAGCAGGGAAGTAGTCTGACTACCGTGCGCAACCGCACAAAGCGTTGATCACCAACTGAGCAAGCAGAGTATCAATAGTTCTTAAGGTTTACCCTTAGTCTCTTTTTAGTCTCTAAAATTTTATTTTAGTTAGGCATTAAATATTTAACAGAAAACTTTTAAGATATTCCACTTTATTCCCTAACTTGTTATTTTATTTTACTTTTAGCCTCTCTGTTATAACTAGGAGTTATTAAAGACTAAAATTTGAAAAATGTAAAGTAAAAAACTAAATATAACAATTTTGATGCATATAATTAAAAAAAAATCATATTGTTGTAAGAGGAATTTTAATTTAGAAAAAATAAGTTGAATTTCTAATTCTAGAATATAAGTATGGGATAATCACACATTTTAAAAAAAAACAAGTTATGCATTATGATTTATATACATGTGTGTGTGTGTGTTTATATACTATGGTGGATAATCATAATTTTAAACATTATAGTTATCATAGTTATTATATATACACCTGTATATATAATATACTAACCTTAAATATTCAACTTTGCCTTTTTAGAAAAATTAAAGCTCATGTAAATAATAACATGATAAATTGTTTTTATTATAGTTACATGAATCAAAATCTTGTATTTAATTTCTTACTTTAGTGTTTTTTTTATTCCTAATGGAAGGACAAAAAATGAAACAAAGTAATAGATCAGGTGTCAAAAGTGAAACAAAGTAATAGATTAGATATTAAAGTGGAATATTTTAAGAATATTTCATTAAATATTTAATACCAAATTAATAGAGGAACTAAAACTGAAACAAAATAATATATGAAGGGCCAAAATATGACTTTTTAAATATTAGGGACTAAAATAGGATTGAAGATAAATTTTAGGAACCGTTTGTGGATTTAACCCTTTATTTTTTAATCCTCCCTCCTTTTTTTATTTCTATTCTTTGGATTTTTATTTTTATCTCTTCTCACTTTTTTTTTTTCAATTTTAGTGGTACTCATAATTATAATTTGTTAATAAATACCCATTCATATATATCCCTATTCAAACTGAACATGCATGCGCGTAGCGCATCGTTTCCAGTAGTATATTACAATATGATAGACATATCCATAATCAATTTGATCATGTATCACTATTTATGAGGGAAGAACTTGTTCAAAAAATGATGGAAAAACTCAATTGATGGAGATAATTAATTGTAACTATGGATGACAATGATGGCGGATTTGAGGTGGGGTAGTCTTCTTGCCAACACATCCTGTAAAAAAGAAATCTTCATCCCATCCCTGTTAACCTACATAAATTGGTGGGGGATGGAGCATACTTTCTCGTTATGGATTAGGGATACTTACAACACCCCATTTACTTGATTCAATATTTTCATGATAAAATAAATAAACAATTAATTAAATAATTAACATATCTATATAAGACTTTAAGTTAAAAATAAAAAGAAAATTATATTTTTTAAAATTTTTATAGATATTATATAATATAACATTATATTTAAATTATATACCAAAAAAACAATATACTTAAAATTATATATATTATAGCATATAAATTTAAAAATATGATATAATTAAATAGCATAAATAAATAGGGAATAGGGTCGGGGACCTTTACACCCATAATCGCCTAGTAACCTATGACAGGTTTAATCTTTAACTTGATTACAACCCTAACTCGTTTAAAATAAAATTTTTTTCTATCCCATTTAAATGATCCCCAAAAATGAATAGGTTTGTGATAAATTTCTCATCCCAAACAAATTATTCTTGATTTAATTTTTTTTTTTAGGAGAAGAGCAACTTTTGAGGCCTTTTTTTTTAACCTTTCTTGTCTAAGAAGCAACATAAATAAATAAGTGGCCTAGTTTTCTCATTTTATAATGGATATTTTTACATTTTCCCTCAGCCTTCTTTTTGCCATTTTCTAGTTTCTTTCTAGCTTCTTTGTTGGTGCAGATGAATTTTTAAATTGACGATATTACAAAGGCAAAGCTTATTCTACAACATACATTTTTCCCTACTAGAAAATATTATGATTTTAAAACTAGGGAATTGCAATAAATGATTTTTTTAAAACTCATTGAAAAGAAAATAGTAAGTTTTGAAAATATTTATAATGAATAAAAAATTTAATCAGTAAAAATGGTTTTTACTCATAGTTATAAATAAATAAAAAGAATTTTTATTGATAAATTTTCTTTTTACTAATATTTACTACAAACATTTTCAAAATCTGCTATTTATTTAAAAAAAGGTTTCAAAAATCTGCTATTTCTCTCACTCTCTTTTTTTGACTATTGGATTAATTTTTTAATAGTCTAATCTATGACAAAAAACAGTTCTACATCATACGCTATAAATTTTTAACATAGATACTCTTGATCATATCGTTAAAAAATTAATTCAAAGGTTACACTAATTGTACCTGTTAGTAGGATAAAAATATTGTCCTACCTTTCTTCAAAAAAAAGCGTTGTCCTATCGAAAAAGCTCTCTTGTATAAAAACTTAATTGAGATTAAAGAGATGGACTTAGTAGCCAAAAAAAAGGAGAATTAATTAAAAATAAGAAAAAATTATTTATAAAGAAACAATTAATATATATATACACACAAATCTGTTAAGTTCTAAAGAACGACTAGGATGTGATATTAAAGTTTTATTTTTATTTTTAAAAAAATTACACAAAATGTGAGATTTTATTAGTTCATTGCTAGACAATATCGGGCGTTTTAAAAAAGTGAAAAAATAGCAAAATTAAACAAAACAAAATTTTAAAAGAACCAAAAGCCCCAAAATGCCCCTCAATCATAGATATAGTTTTGGTTTTTTTCCCTTTATTCTTCCCTCTTCTATTTCTAACTAGAGCCGAGGTCGGAGACAAGCTGTTGGATTGGCTCACCAGAGTTGACGACGGCGAAGGCAATCAATAGCCAACGGCTCTATTCAACATGTCGAAAACTCGTCGGAGCTGTCGCTAATGCAGTTGTTGAAGGCAGAGGTTCGTCGCCGATGCTCAAATCACGGAAAGAATTCTTTGCTCTCACCTCATCAGAACGGCGTCGGACGGTGGCGATGGATGGGAGATATCTTGGTCTTGTTCGTCGCGACTGTCTCAGATGATCAACAGCGGTGGTGGATCATAACGTGCGGCGAATGGAGATGCGGAAACCGTCAAAAGACGATCGGAATTCGATGTTAGCCTTGTTTCCGTCCGTCTTTCCTCAAATTGTCATCACGATTTTGTAGATTGGCTTCTTCAGAGCACAACGGAGTGGGCAATGGCGAAAGACGTGCGGCAGTGGACAGCAGCGAAAGGGAGATGTTGTTTTTATTTTGTTTCTTTTTTTCCTTTATGTGTTTTTTTTCTGGTTTTGTGGTCTGTTGAATTTTTGTGTGTAAAAAATAAAACATCTATAGCATTTTCTAGCAAAAAATGCCGCCGGTGTCGATAATGTTCGGTGATAATGGTAATATATTTTTAATTTATATGGTATTGTATTTTTTGGTCACCGATGATCCAGTTAAATCAGTGAATTTTATATTTACATGATAAATATGATATTTTTGAGTAAATATGGTATTGAATTTTGGATAGAAAAAGTTAATACTATTAATAATTAAGATGAGTCAATGTCCTTTGCTACCATTTCTTGCACAAAGGGGCATTCAAATAAAGTGTTTGGTATAGTGTTTAGAACTATTGATTATGACTGTAAATACTATGGTATGTGAGAGCTTTACACTGTAGCAACTTTTTTCTTTTTACTATAACATGTGAGAGCTTTATACTATTTTTAACTGAAAAATTGATTAAAACTAATTTTTGCTAAACAGGCAAAAAGTCAGTTCACTTCATAAAAACTTCATACATCGAAATTCTTCAATATTGAACGAAGTCAAGTTCACTTTTCCATAATCAAGTTTTCTTCCAAAACAAAAAGACTAAAAAAACCGTCCATAATTTTCTCTCAAGAACAAAAAGCTTAAAGAACTTATCCATAATAAAATTTATCAAAAAATAAAAAAAAAAAACAAAAAACTCCATCCAATAAAAAAGATCACTTTTCCTTGTAGGTAGCTTCTTCCTAGTGGCAAATAGGAAAAAAAGTTTACAATCCAAGTTTTAAGTTGTGGATCATGTATTAAGAATACACTCTAAATTTAAATTTATAGAAAGAAAAAAGATACAGCAACTTTGATTTTTCATTTCATATAAAAAGAATTATTACCCACTTGTTTAGATTTATCGGTAACTAAGAAACTCTTAAAGTTGAATCAAATAGAGAGGAAAAAAATCCTAAAGCTTAAACAAAACACAAATTTAAAAGAAAAAATAAAATTACTCGCTTGCTTCAGTTTCCAACAAATCAGAAATTTTCTTCATGTTCTTCATATTTATTTTTTTCTTTGCTTGCAAGGGATGCTTTAGTCTCTAGGGTTCAAACGCATAAGGTTTAAGTTGATGTTTTGGAGTTGACTAAAAAAAAGTTGATGCTTTGATTCTTTTGGGAAAAATTACAATAGGGCCCATTTTTTAAGTGACATTATAATATTATCTAATTTTTTTTATCTAAAATTAACTAAGAGACTAAATTTAAAACAAAAAAAAGTTCAAGAATTATGTTAAAATATTCTTTTGTACAAGGACGAATTTTACAAAGAGAAAATATGAATTTAACTATAATAGTTATATAATCATAAATGAAGGTCTGACACCTGTATCTTTATCTCTAAATAAAATAAAGACAAAATCCCTTTTCTAAAATCCTGCATCTGTTTAGATTAGCAAGTACCGTTTGCATTTCACACGATTTTTTTTTTAATTATTATTGGTTTAAAAAGAGAGAACAGCGTTTGCATTTTGCTTGTGAAAAAGTCAAGCAAGTGTTTCCATAAAACTAAAAAGAAAAAGATATGGAAAGGTGAATGATTTTTTTTCCAAGTATTGTTAAAATAAACAACAGTAACTTTTTAAAATTAAATAAATAACTGTTTATTAATAACAAATTTAAATTTATCTAGTTTAACACTAATAAACTCAAAAATTTATTAATAAAATCAATTTATCACTAATAAACTCAAAAAATATCATTTAAACTTAGTTTATCATCGATAAATAACTATTTACTTAATTTTAAAGAGTTATAGTTATTTATTTTAAAGAGGTTATCAAAAAGACTATTTAGCCCAATTTTCTAGGAAAAATAATATTAATGCTTCGTACAAAAAGAAAAAACCACAAGTTCATATAATTACACGGTTTTTTATGGTAAAATTGTTTAATGCTTGGCATCAATGTTAAAATTACAGCTCCACGTTTATACATTGTAATCTAAGCTCATCAATCACCGCCCTCTTGTTGAGATCATACAAAAAAAAAAAGAAGCTAAAACATAGGGTCTTAAAGAAATCTATTTAAGGAAAGAAAAACTCCACAAAACTGACCAAACAATCATGGGTTTCCATAGGAAATATATGATCAACACCTTTTCCGGCCCTTGTAGGTCACTGTCTCCTTAAGGGAGGAGGAGGAGGAGGATGACGATGAAATTCCTGTTTTGTTATTTCCTGATTCGTTATTTTCAGCTATGTCCTTGGAGAAGGCCTTCTGCACTTCCTCTTTGAGTTCCATGAAGCGCATCTTCTTCTTTGATTGCTCCTCTGGGGTGCCCTTTTCAAGGACATAGGCATCAGGCATGCCCATCTCGTCGTCTAAAAACTTGTCAAGCACATCTGAGCAGTGTGGGAAGAATCGACGACCCTTTTCCACTGCCAACTCATACAACATTAGTACACAGTTATTGCTCATAGAGAAAAAATCATAACAAGGTAAGAATTTTCCTAAGACCAGCCCAATTTATGGGTTTGAACAGAAAGTTGGGCTAGAAATTTAAATTTTGTAAAGAAAACACTATAACAAACATGTTTGAATTGTGGTTCAAACTGCAAACCCAAGGGGGTTGTCTCCAAATATCTTAATTATATTTTGAGCTAATCAAGATACTTACTCGATGTCACCACCAAAGTGGGCAAGATATTGAACAAAGGAGGCAAACTGAATTTACTAGGATTTGGGGTGAACAAAATTTGCCATTGCCACGACATAAAACTCTACTCTTGCAGAAAATTAATGTTAGCGAAGCGATTGTACCTGTTTTAATCAGGGCCTGCAATCTTGCTTGGAGTCTTTTGGTTCGTACAGAGGGTGTTTCATTCAAGTCAACTTCCCGCAAGTTTCCGCTTGATCCTCTGTCTCTTGATCCTGAAAGACTAGCGGCGATGTACATAGAAGTTGAATGAGCATCTGCCATTTCCATGGCTATACTGGCTTCGGCTGGAAACAACAGCCGTGCAAATGCCACTGCAAAGCAAAAGAAAAGTGTTTGGTTCCTTAAAGAGGAAGAATCAAAATGTAAGAATGGGAATGATAAAAGAAATCAATTTCTCGGTATTAAGTCAGCTAGCTAGGATTGCAGGGAATGTGATTGCCTGAGACAGTTCCACCAACAGAACGATATTCAATTCATCACATGATTTACTTATGACTGAGGGAGGGGATGAATTGGGAAATCTTCAAAGAAATCCCTCAAAAGAAGAAACCATTTCAAGAAATGAGTCAGAATGTAAATTATAATTGATTGATCACATGAAAACTACTACAAATATGAATAAATAAACAGACAAGTTGAGAAATATCACCTCTATTTTCAAAGTAGACCAGCTTTGCATGCAAATCATCAGCCACAGGCTCTGTTGCCATTGACATGTTCCCAGAGATTGAATTCCTTCTCATCTCTCGCTCCAGAACATCTATGCATATTTGGTCTTTGTTCTTTTTCTGCCCTTGCTTGGTATTCTCATGATAGTCTTTCGGCCTAGTCAATCTCCGACAGATTGCAACAGCAGTTTGACCATCGCTCGTAGTCTCTACTGCAGAAGCTCCTCGATCCAAAAGCGCTACTATCACAGATGGCTCCTTTCGCCTTGCAGCCACGTGAAGCACAGTGTACCCTTGGGAGTTTCGAAGGTTGATATCAGCCAAGTTTAGGCCAAGAACTTCCTTCACGACCTTAGGATCACAGTACGCGACGGCATAGTGGAGAGCGTGAGCGTCGTCAAGGGTAATATCAGATTCATTAAGAAGAAGCTTCACTAGTTCTACATCGTCAGAGTCCAATGCTTTGTGGATTCTTCCAACTCTCTTGTCCTGCACCTGTACTACTTTCGCAACCATACTAGATTCATCAGCCTCTTGCTGAAATTGTCGACGGAGTGATTTGATTTCCTTTGAAACTTCATAAGGAAGCTCTTTCTCTAGAGCCACATCGTCAAGATTTGACTTTGCAAGCCTCTGGATGCAATGTGAGAGCAGCTGGTTGAGTTGGCAGTGGAAGGCAACCACGAGAATTGGAATTACATCTTCCACAAAAGCTTTCTCAACAAAGTTTAGAAGCCGACGCTACATGAATTTATGAGATTGTCAGGAAGTGGACAATACAGACAATAATGATCTACATTGAAAACATGAGAGATCTTAAAACTGGAGAACCAAATGACACTTTAATTCTGAAAAGAAGCCATCTTAAAATCTCGTTTCCATTCAAATTATTGTTCTATGTTCTAATTTAATAGCAAAGAGGGGAGTTTTGAATATAGATGATACCTTTATTGCTAAGATTATGATTTGCACAATTGAAGACGAAAGAAGAGAGACTAATATCACAGGTTCAATACACTTTAGACTCTCGGAGAAAAGTTATTACTTCACTGAAAGTTTCCCCAACTCCACTTTACATACAAAAATTGAACTCTTCAACTTTATATCACAAGTTATAGCTATTAGAATCATTATTGGAAAGTAAATTCACTAAAGACTAACACCCTATCGAAACTAAAACTGAAAGCCATAGATAACTTGAGAAAAGGAGATACAACTTTCTGTTAAATAAATAAAATCTAAAGATATGGTGTACCTGAACAAGCAAGACTAGCTCTTTTATTTGAAAAGTTGCAGAAGCATACATCAACTCCACGGCATAATTAATAGCAGGTGGACAAGCATCATGGGCACAATTCTCATCCACACAAGTTGATATCTCTTGTGGAGAAGCCTTGAGCTTTCCAGTTCCGGTATACAAATAGTTCAAGAAAACATCAAAGGCCTCACGTCCAACCTTCCCATAAGGCACCAATTCAGACATGAGATATCTTGGCTTGCCTTCCTTCACCAAATCCGGAGTCCCTTTCTTGAAAAGCTCATGAAAGAACTGACTCCGGGACGCCAATATGCACCGGTGCACACCCACCGGAACCCCCCCGACAACGACCTCTGCGTCGGTATAGTCAGCAAACTCAGCATCAACCAGGAGCTTCTCAAGATTGCTGCTGAGCTTGCTCAGGCTCAGATTGTCAAGATTTTGTCCAGGTTCAGAACTGGCCGAGGCATATACATTGTGGCTAGTACTTGAACCGTTTGATATATAGGATGATGAGGCAAAGCTCAAGAATGATGAGAATTCATCCAGATTATCCATATCCCAACGAAAAAAAAAAACCTATTCAGTTGTTAAGAAATCCATCCCAAGTTTCCATAGACAAAGCTGAACAAAGTATAGCTTGACCCAAATTGTTAAAACACTAATCAAATTAGGAAACTCCCACAATCAGTACAAGAATTACAATAAGGAACTCCAACCCAACTCAGAACTTGATCTTCACAATTACCCACTTGCTGAAACACGACGAAAATCCATACTTTTCTTCTTCTGAAGCAACACAAACATTATATAGAATTTGGATTCAAACAAGCTCTTTTGGAAACATAGGAACTTAAAGCCTCAAAAGATTGAGAAAAACTTGAAAAGAGAGAAAGGAAAAAGATTATACATATGAAGCGGGCCTTGACTCTTAAGACCATAAATCTGCAGCAAAACCGAGGATCATGAGAGAGACTATAACCAAAAACCTCAGAGTTGACTCAGAAAACCCTTCATGTCTGAGAAGCTGTGGAATTCAATGAGACTAGGGCAACACAGGAAAGTGAAACTTCGAAGAAGATAAATGGGCTTCTTTTTTTTCTCTCTTTAAAGAAGAAGAATCTCACAAAAAAAAAAAAAAAAGCAAGTTCTCACTCTTCATCACAAAGCTAAATTTGTGTCCATACTCCGTCTTATTGGTGGAGCCAAGGTTGACTGACCAAATACGAACAGACAACTTCCCAGGCAGAAAAATAAATAAATAAATTGCAATGATGGAATGATAACACAAATAAAGTAAATAAAAACAAACAAATGAAGGCACAGAACCGAACCAGAAATATTCTATTAGCGCTATACATAAAACAAATCTAATGCACACCAAAATATAAGAAAGAATCCTTCACAAAATATATATATAAATAAAGGAAAATTAAAAATTAAAAAAAAAAAACAATTTTATCTTCCAGTGCAGGGTTGTTGTGCATGATGTGACGTATACAGGAACTATGTCAAGGCTGTAGATATTCGGATGAGCACTCCCCTTCTTTTGGGTCAGTCAGTGCCATATAACAGTTGACTTCCAATGCTGCTTTATTTGTCAATAATACTATTTTGTTAAGTTTTGACATTCTATTACAATTTTTAGTTAATATAGTTTTTTTATAATTATGTTTTTTATTATTCCATAACCTCATAATCTTTTTTTTTTTCACTAAATTTCGGGGCCCACCATACTTTTATTTGTCCTTTTCTTTTTTCTTTTATTTATGTAGATCAGAGTTTACACAATGGCCCTTCTTTAAGCTGCCTACTCCAAACTACCATTGAAATGGAATGGTGCGAAAATCAGAGGAAGAAAAATATTTTTATGATTCTGCAATGGAAAAAAGAAAAAAGAAAAAAGTTGTTTTATATTTGTATACGGTACGTATCGAATTTCTATTCAGTATATCATTATAACTTATTTTATAGCATGTTATATTTTACCTGCTAGCTATAACAGCAATTGGTATTATTATATTGACGTTGGATATGCCAGTGTACCCTTTCTACTTGTGGCCCATCAGGTGCCATTTTGGCATTTTGTTATACTTACATGACAGTAGGGCTGAACAGGGAACTCGATCTCCGGCTCAACCCGTTCAATGCAGCAGTTTTAATTTAGGGTTTTATTGTATCGTGAAGAAGAAATTAATTACTAGATAATAATATTTCTTAATGGTAATAAATTTTGCGCGAGTTGAAAAATTTTAAGAAAAATAGTAATAATAAAGCTATTATGTGAACAAAGCATGTGTTTTGAATAAAACATTAAAATAGTAAATTTAAAGAAAAATAAAACTTTCGAAAATTTTAAAAAATCATTTCAGATGGGGTTTAAAGGAAAAAAAAATACTTCTAAAAAATACAAGATTTCTACATAAAAAAGACCAAACAAGTAACTATATAAATATATACAGATAAAAAATGTATTATATCTACGTTTGGTCGAAACACTTACACAAAATATTAAAAAGTTTCTATTAAAATCATAGTTGACAAAATAATGTTTTAGCGGATTATGTAAACAAATGTTTAGGTAAGAACATGCTTGAGAAAAATAAAGTGCAAAATATTAAAAAAAAAAACACACACAATTAAAAAAATAAACCAAGAATTGGGTTGAAATATACAAAAAGGCAATCAAGTAATAGCTGATGTAAGAGCACAAGCAAGCATGTTGAAGAACAAAAACATCCGCACTTCTATATTTTTAGGATATATTTGAAAGCATAATAAGTCGATCTCATGAAGAAAAACTGTACCTCTGTCTATATCTCTCATACTCAAACATACATCCCATAATCCCTAGAATAAATTTAAATCTCACCTGCTCAAACTTGACTAGGTCGATTAAAAAGCTCAAAAACTTACATAACTCACAAATCTTCATCCCTAGAAGCCATCTCCATCAGAGCTTAAAGTTCACAATAGCTAAAAAAAAGGAAAAGAAAATAAGACTCTAAAATATGAAAGGTGTCAACAAAAACAACCAAACGAGAAGTAAAAGCCTAGAAGCCGAGCTTGTGAGCTACAACGATGCAGGTCCTTCTCATCCAACAAAAAAAGTGGCAAAATCTCGACCAAGCTGAAGATTCTCCATCAATTGAGAAGCAGACGCCTACAAAACATAAAGCAAGACCAAAAGGAAGCCCTAAGTGCCCACAAAGAAAGAAAAGAAGAGACCAGAATGGTGGAACCAAAAACACCTACCTTGAAGAGCACTCCGAAGCAAACAAAGCCCAACAAGCCACTCTATGAGCGACAATGTTATCGGTCCTCCTCATCCAATTAAAGAAAAAGGACAAAAAATTTCAAGTCAAGTAAGGTACTTGGTCTTCAACATAGTTAACCTCCCAATCAGTGCTTGAACCTGCTAAAGCCAAAATTACTAATTTTATACCGCCTTCATAAATTGGTAAAAGAATATCCAACTCTGCGTCTGAAGGAACAACCAGCAAAGCCGATAAACCTTCGCCGTCACCAAATCATCCTCACCATATTTGGAATGAAGACCCATCTGGCTAAAACCCCTGGCCCTGCCAAACCAAACTACGACCACTAAAAACCACTTATTCTTGACATAGTAATACACAAAAACTGGTATTATTACAATAGATATAATGAAACAGGAATCATTTCTATTTGAAAATTTTGAGAGAATACTTTAGCATCAAAAACTAAAAAAAATAAAAACAAGTTCAGTATAATTTTAGTACACATTTAATCCTTACATATAGCGGGAAAAAATTGGTTTATCTGACAAAATTTATATAATTCTTTTTTTCCTTTAATCTTTGTTTTTTTGGTAATAATGTCTAGCTTTCAGGATAAATGCCCTTACAAAAATAATCTCATATGTTTGAAAATTTATTGATTCAAGTAAAGTTTTACGGGGTGTCCATAGCACGACACCCCTTTAATGAAGAATAAAAATATCACCTGATTGAGATCTGTTGGATCAATCTATACAGCTCTGAGAAGCATAGGGGCAGGCAATCTTTGGTTGTGATATGTTCTGATAGAGGCAATGATAGTCTGTGGAACCGGTACGAGAAGTGAATTGGTGCATAATGCATAGAAGAATATGAAGCACCGTATTAGAAAGAGGGGCAAACAGAGCAAAAGCAAAAGAAAGATGTGGAATTGGATCTTTTATTTGTATTAAAGAGGTATTCTAGTTTTTTTTTTAAGAGAAAAAAAAACCCTTCAAAGAGCGTATGGTGGTAGATGCACTGGTGGCTGAGAAAGGGAGAAAAATTTTCTGATTAATTTTTAATTTAAGAATGAAATAAAATTAAAATTTATATTAAGAGGGGTAGCAAAAATAATTTTTGATTTATTGAAAAATTTAATAAAATTTTAATGTTAATAATCTTAAAAAATATGCAATATGGATCTTAATTTTTTCATCTCTTCATGAGGAATACAATGAAAAAAGAATCATCTCATTTAGATATTAAATGAAAAAGTTATGAATTTTTTCTTTAAATATAAGATAGAGAATTTTAACTTTACTGTAGCAAAAATATACGAGTATCAAAAGTTTTAAGAGGACTGAAGTTAAAAACTTAGAGGCCCGTTTGTTTCGTGGTTCGAATCACGGTTCAAATCATTTTGCTATAGTATTTTCTCTCATAAAAATTTAAATCTTCATTCAAATACTCTATTCAAATATTCGAACCAAACAGGCTCTAGATTCTTGATTCACGGTTAAGAGGACTGAAGTTAAAAACTTAGAGGCCCGTTTGTTTCGTGGTTCGAATCACGATTCAAATCATTTTGCTACAGTATTTTCTCTCATAAAAATTTAAATTTTCATTCAAATACTCTATTCAAATATTCGAACCAAATAGGCTCTAGATTCTTGATACTCAAAAGATTTAGACTTTCAAAAAAAGTATAAAATATTATTAATACTTAAATATAAATTTAAATATATTAAATCTAAAAAATACACAAAACAAACAAACTTTAAATATACAAATAAGATTTGGTAGTGCTTTTTGCTAGACTATGTTGCCAAACAGCTTTTTTTTGTTTGAAAAAAAAAAAAGCTCGGGTCTAAATGTATAGATAAGGAAAGAAAAACACCCAAACTCAAACATTTCCTGGACCATGCATGGCCTTAGTGGACGTGATGTAATTTGTTGAGTCCTAGGTGGGGAAACCTTTTCCGGCTAGATTCTTGTGATTATTTATCTTCTCTTACAAAATTTTCAACTTTGCTGCTCTATTTCATGACCTCTATTTTGATGGGTTTTTTATTTTTATGGCTATGAGTTTCTTTTATTTTTGCTATGATCTAAGCTAAGAGTCTGCTAACATGGTCTGTGAAGAGAAGTGTACCGACGAATACAAGTGGCGCAAGAAAAGAAACAAGAAGAAAGAGAAAATGGAGTTGGATGTTGGATAGAGATAAGTTTAGTGGTCCTATCAGGTGTAAATATTTGTTAGACAAGTCATTTGAACCTTTAAATTAAACCAAAAAAAAAAGGGCACTCTAAACAATCAAATTACCAGCCGCATCAGCGCCGGCTGGTTGTGGGGAGAGGTAGCTTTATTCCAAACAACATGATTTGAAGCCCTATAAATTTAATTAAATAAATGGAATGCTTTCATTTCGAAATTCCATAACGTTGGGTTTTGCATATAATTTAATTATTTCCTCGAATAATGGGTATACTCCATTTTTAACTAGTTTGTAGTCTGACTATCAATAACTCCATCTTCCCCCATTTTTAATTTTCATCATGATCTGTGACTTTACCAAGTAGACACGTTTCTTAAAAAAAATTTAAAGACTTTGGTGGCAAATTTTAAATTTGCTAAACGTGGAAAAACAAATGGAATTCATAGCAGTAAAATGTGTATTATAGCATTAACTCATTAATATAATGACGTCTTGTATATTATAATCATATGTTTCCTTTTCACGACTTATGCAATATCAGGCCATAATTGTAAAAACTACCAAGTATAGAATAATATTCTCTCAACAGAAAAAGGAATTACTAAACCAAGAATTAATAGGTTATCAATTAATGCAAATATATTTAGTGTGATATGCAAATATAGCAATCATGTAAAATTTCAATCTTGTGTCCGCAGACACATAAAGCATTTACGCATCAAATCATTATATAACATAAGAGTACCTAATTTGATATCTAAGTTATCTTCTCTCTACAAATATGCATTTTTAGACTTAGAAATAAGGGTTAACTTAGGGCACCTTTCATTGACGCATTTGAATTTTGTTGACTTGGAATGTTTTTATTTGAGTCTTGTGTTTCGATTTGTGTGCTTCCAATTTGCAATCCAATTCCTAGGTTCATTGTGTCTATAAATAGTGTTACTTTGAATATAGAATAAATTTGGGTTTTCTAATTGGATTGGTCTTTAAAAAAGTTTTCTATTTAATAATAAATACAACAAAACCTCGATGCATGTGTATTAAAACAAAGGTAACAATTGGATCTTTATTTTTTCTCCTCTTATATAGGATATGAAACAAAGAAGTTATGATGATGCACAAAACAAATATGCATTACACCTAACATAAAACTCTAACCTCGGTCACAGTTTAATCCCTAGTATTGAAAAGGTCTTGTATTTAACTTTATTCTACCACTTTGTCTCGATATCTGTTACTCATTAATCACCCGATAAATACTTAATCGAAAAGGTTTAAAAACAAGGTACCCTTCTTTGGCATCGTACTTCAATAAGATAGTCTACTACGTAACAAATTTCGAGGATTAGAACAATCTAGCAAAGACTGAGCTGACGAACTTAACTGATAAGTTTGAGCAACTATTTGCTGCCGCACAACTACCGCCACCTTCCACGCAACAAGGACAATCTGGCCATGATTCTACCCTATCATTCAAGTGCTGCAAGATTTGGTAGTGCTGAAGAAGAAGGAAATGTGCTATATGCAAAGGACATGGACATAGCAAGGCAACATGCAGCCTTCAATGTAATTGAAGAACAAATACTCTGTCATGTTCTAGCTAAAGTCTAAGGTCCATGCAACATGATCAATCTCCTCACTCTGACCAAAATGTTGACATCAACATGCCCACTCTCGATGCCCCTGAATACGCGCCGATGTATGACAACGTACATAATCAAGGAACTAATCAATTCGTTCCTTTACGAGATGCTGACATAGGGATGCATAATAAGAGCTCTTGCTAGGATGGTGAGTTGTTACTTCAACGCATATAATAGATTTATTGCCACAACTGTGAACTTTTAATGCAAGGTTATGTGTAATTGTCACTTATTTTTCTAGCCACTGTGTTATTTGTTTCGCTTTTAATGGTCATTTTGTATTAATGCTACTTATTTGTAATATGAACCTATCATTTATTCATACTTTTGTGTTGAGTGAATATTTCAATTATGATTACTTTCATTCTCATTACACTTCATAAAAATCCATTCGCTTGTTATTAGTTTCGTTTTCCTTGCATTTCATCAAAATTATTCAATAGTAACAAAATTAAATTTCATTTCTTCATCCATTAGTGCTTTCAACTAAACCAACAATTTTTACCCCTATCAACTCCTCATTCTACACTCCTCATTTACTTTTACAAGCGAAACAATAAACCAAATCAATTATACCAATAATAAAACAGAAAAATATGCATTCTACAGCAATTGTTCTTTATATTTTCTTCTCCTAAACTACATTTAAGAAATACTACAACTCTTGCTAATATTGGAATTTATAGTTCAAAATATGAAATGGTACTCTTTTCCTTCTTTAAAAGTTTTAATAAACCTAAATAAACTCAACACAACCCTAAACCCTACATTGTTTCCACAATTTTTTCCCAAACACGTCATAACTCGGACAATTTCTTCCTTTCTCAGCAATGTTATTGTCTCTTCTTAAAGTGATGTTACTGTGTCATTTTTCTTCTTCAGCCACCATCATTTTTTATTACTGGAGATTACACAAATCATGGTATAATTGTAATAAATTCCCCCTAACCAGATTTTCTTACAATTAAAAAAATCAAGTGCAACACTTGAAACCGGCTTCTCTCGCTTGGAGGCCTACTTCAATGTTCCACTTGTAACTATTTAATATCTCTAGCCTGACAAGGCCTTGTCAGAAGATCTCCTGCGGATTTGGAAGCAGATTTGGCGTAGAGAGGGATGACCACCTGAAGTGAAACGTCATTCATTCAAGTTTTGATACATATGCTGTACTGAAGCAAGGGCCAAGAGCGTTATTATTTCATATACCATGTACCTAAGTTTTTTTGAGAAAAGTTTATTGGATGTTTTGAAAATGTTTAATGTTTTCTTATTGTGGTTTCTTGAGGACTTTGTTATGTTTCTTTATTTTGACATGATTAATCTATTTGAACATATAAGTATTTTTTTCAAGGGTCTTTAAACATTGTTTAAAGTTTTGTAGGTCTATAATTTAATAAATATTTGTATTTGTAAACTAATCATTTCTGCAGGTTGTCGATTAGCCTAACAACATGACTTTTAATACCAACACCTTAAATTACACATATTGGGAATATATGTGTGAGGACTAGTCTGCAATCAGAAAATAAAGTTGGCACTTAGTTTTTTAGAAGATTTTAATAATTGTTTCCTTCATAGGAAATGGTTTATCTTGAGAAGATGGTTCTTTTTGTAATACCTACGAAACTCTCAAAGCTCATTACATGTATAATATTTGAAGAATTATGATAAGTAAATGCGTGTAATGAGGATTAGTGTTCAAATCCGATTTTTATAATAAGTTCTATAAAAGTAAATCTGTTATTTTTTTATGTTAAAAATCAAATCATAGTCCTAAGCAAAGTATGAATTAAATGAAAGATAAGGATTAGCTAACAAGCAAGGAAAAATAAGCTAGAAAGCTTTATTACTACAAAATATGTTGTAACAAATTAAAGAGATAGAAATATAGTAAAAGAAAATGTTATATGACAAATATAAGAATTATATAGTTTAAAAAAATACTGTATGAAAATTAAAGATTATATAGTATAAAATTAAGCAGTATAAGAATAATGTAGTATAAGGATTATACTGATAAAGTAATGTAATATAAAAATTAGACTGAATAAAGTCAGTATATGAATTATGTTGTTTAGAGGACGTAGAATAGTTTAGAAGGCTATAGGGCCTATAAATTGCATACCTATAAATTGCATAGAAAAGAATACTGGTAATATGAGAAATATACTGATAGCATAGGAAAAAATATTGTCAGAAGAAATCTAGACTGATAAAAACAATGAAGTAAGGCCCACAAGGTGACACCTAAAAAATAAAAAATATGACACAACTTTCCCTTGATGACTAGATTTTATGAGTGGTGAAAAGCAATTGTTTTAATTGCAATTTGGTCCATAGATTAAATATTTTTGTAATTAAGGACCTAAGTGGATAAGTCCACCAAAGTGCCGCCTTTAAGTTGAAAAATTAACCACATCTCCCATAAGGTGGAACCGGTTTTGGCCATAATCTTTGAAGCAATTTTTAATTGCAAATTGGTCCTTAAGATGAGTCATAAAGTGATTAAGGACTTAGGTGGAAAAGTTAGTTTCTTTCCTCCATCTTTTGCTCCATGAAACTTGAAAAAAAAAAAAAAAAACCATTTCTCCACACAAAATCGACAGTCTCATTCCACCTTCTTTCAAGGTTTTTGATGATTTTAAACTACCAAATCATGTTTTAAAGTAAAATCAAAGGTATGGAGAAAGAATAAGGAAGTTTTAAGGTACTCAAGATTTTACCCATTGTGTTCAAGGGGGTTTGCTCATGTTTTTGATGAGATTTTCATGGAATGTGTTATGATTTTTGTCAACAGATTACAAAAGGTTTTCTAGCACTACAGAGGAGGAACAAAAGCCCTTGAAATCCCTAGAAAAATTCTAAACCCTAGCTTAGAAAGTTTATGTTTTTTTTAAAGCATACCAAGTGTTTGTTGTAAATAATGGACTATGACGTGCAAGAAAACATTATGATATATTTAGTTTATATGTTATGAGGTCGTGAGGTGATTGAATAGTTGAGAAACTTTTAAGTGAGAAAACGAAAACTATGACAAACTTTGCCTTAAGCACAAAGTTAAGCATTTAAAGTGTTTGATAATTTTTTTTGGATTATGGCAAGTAAAATGAATATTATGACATGATTGTTTAGAGTATTAAATACTTAAAATATGCTTAAAATGGTTAGAATAGCATTAAACCCTAGTAAAGCAAGATAAACTAAGTTTTGACACAAAAAGTGTGTTTAAGGACAATTTTGAAAAATCTAAGTGTTTGAGGCCCTTAGAGGTCAAATTGTGTAACGCCCCCTTACGGACGTCATATATGTCGTTACATTTATTCCCGTTCTTATTACTTTTAAAATAGATCATTTAAATAAGGTAAAGTTTATTAAACTTATCCTAGGATCCATGCACACATTTTTTTTAAACTAAATTTCAATATTTCAAAACTTCTTATATTTATTTAAATAGTTTATCAATACCAAATTAACGAATACATAATATAAATAGAGTTTAAAATCATCACTTAATTTTATTTACAGTTCAGTAGGCCAAACATGACCGGCAGTCTGAACTTCAACCATCAGTAGGCCGTCCGAGGCCTTGCAAAATCAGAGTTTTAAAAATACAAGGATCGGCAAGCCGATATCGGGTAATCGGCAGGCCGATCATTGCATCAACAGTCCGACCAATAATGGTCGACAAGCTGATCTACTGTTAAAACCAAAAATAAATTAAAACAAGTCCCAATATCTCAAAGTGCAGAAAATAAACATACATATAAAATAAACATAGTTCATAAATTTAAAACTTCTTTCTTGGCGTCTTCCGTTTTCAACCCATCGTGCATAGCTCACACGTCTTTCCTTGCCCTCTACCTTATCCATGATCTTTTTACATCTATCTGCAACATGATGTAAAACTGAGTAAGCAAAAGCTTAGTAAGTATATTTCTATCTCACATCGTAAAATATATTATGAAAACATCATAACCATAATCATCATCTTTATCATCATAAAAGTGCATTAGGCATGGTTTCGTATAGAACATATCTTTCGTTAACATTAACCATATTAAAAACCTCATTCATTTTATCTTTAGGGACCCAAGTGTTGTACCATTATTATCATTGTAGGCGTACCGTCGTGAGAGGAGAGGGGTAGCTAATCCCAAACCAAACACGATATCATGAACATAAACATAACATTACTTTGGGTGTGCAACGCTTATTTAGGTGATACATGTATACATATTTATACTTTCATACTTTGAAATACGTCATCATTTAATACGCATAATTTTGATAAATCAAACTTTCATAATAGAACATCAATAACACCATCAAAGATTCATCATAGAAATCATCATAAAAACATAATGAACATAGATTTTCAAAGTTTTGTAAATTTTATCATATTGCAGTTGAGAATGTCAACCTTAATTGTAGGTGACGTCGCCGCGGTCTTGATGTGCTCGCCTCTTAGAAATGTTCATGTCAACCATTCATTTACACAAGAAATTAACATTCATCTCCATGATATCATTCAATACCACACAACATACTCATACATGCTTCTCTTAAGAACATTAATTCAAAACACATTTTATCAATCTAAAAAAAAAAACACTTAAGCAAAACTGCCTATACACATGTTGTCTAACCCTTATGAATTCATAGCCTAATATCTCATATTCACACACAATTCAAGCTCCAAACTTGGCAGGGACAAAGTTAACATATAAACATATTACCATGATTTTTCATTGGTAAAATAAAATCCATTTGTTATTTAGAATAAGTCACAAATTTCATGACACAAAATCTGCCAGCAATAGTTAGGCAGTGAACAACTCTAAACTTAGGCCCGTTTATCACATTTTGATGTTGTAGAAAAATCTACAAAAATTAACACATATAATAGACATATATAACTATAACATATAGAAAAATTGGCTTCAACAAAAATCGGAGTAGGTCAAAATACACAATTGAAGTCGGCAATAAAACTGATTTTATAGACATGGGCAGCGAACACCTTTCAAACTAGCATTTAAGAAAAATATCACGAAAATAATTTTGACCCCAAAATTTTTGTGACAACCTATATGTATAATAACACCCAACCACAAAAATTCCCATCACCAAACAAAATCAATCAGACACAATAAAAAGTTAGAGAAACAAGAGGTCCAAAGTTTGTAAGTTCATAGCCATAAAAACCTAGTTAGAAGAAAGTTTAATAATTCACAACATACACATCATATTACCATGAAATTTTCCAGTTCACACCTAATATAACCATGAACATTTTTGTCAAATTTTGTAAAAATCAAAGCACATTTGCCCCTTGAACAAAAACCACGTTTTGTGCAACATAACCAATCAGCAACAATTCATTATGAGGTGTAGAGAATGAACATTTAATATCTCAGCCTACACAACACCAAATGGCACGAAATTTGGAGCAACATCACATAGCATATACATGAAAATCATATTAAAATTTCAGAGCAAACGAAGATTTGTAGACAAAGTTATGGGGGGTCGAAAGATAGAGAAAATACAATGTTACCGATCAGCATTAATTAACAATGAGTGGCAAAGAGAAGAAAATTCATATCTCAGCGTAGAAAAATCCAATTGAGGTAAAATTTTGAGGGTTAGCAATAACATACATGAAAAACACATTAAAATTTCAGAGCAAAAGGAAATTTGTAGACAAAGATATAGCAGTCAGATTGCAAGGTGATCAAAATTTTAGAATTGCTGAGAAGAGTCTCTTACCTCAAAACAATTTCTTCTCAAGCTTGCTTCAAATTCGCCCAAAGAAAACTCAATATTTCTTTCAATTATTTGCAGGAGAATTGAGGGAGAGAATAAGGAGAAAAATGTGTAGAAGAGAGATAGAAGATGTCTGAGAGAAATTTGAGAGAGAGAGTGTGTGAGAATTTTTTTACGTGAATGAAAAAATGATGGAGGAGGTTAACTATCTCTGTTAAATCAGAATTCTTTTTACGTGATTTTTTTTTTGAGTGATTCGTGGGATTGAAGGGAATTAGGGAAAGATTATAATGATTTGGTCCACTTACCAAATTTTAACTCTCAAAATAGAAAACCCTTATCAATTATCCAATCATCCACAAAAGTCAAACATTCTATTTACTAAAATAAGAAAAAAGGGCCAAAAATATGCTAATCAATCAACATTAATCATCCAATCACAATAATCATCATTGTTACAATTTTTGGAGAGTTTCTACTAATTTCCAGTCAGCTTTCTTCGGCCTGCCAAAGTTGTAAGATCCGGTCTGTCGATGAAATTCCATCGGCTTGCCAAACAGCCGCATACACTCAAATACGACAAAATCTTAACTAATTGCTAAATATATATCAAGCATGCAACATAATTGACATGAACACATTGAGCACATCAATTCCACATGACCGTCACCTGTCATAATACTCAACAAAATAGTCAGTAACACAAAATCATATATCAATAAGGAAATTACTAACATCGTTATTCATTTGACATAATCTGTTACATGAAAATTTGACAGGTGTTACAATTCTCCCTACCTTATAAGAGTTTCGTCCTCGAAACTCAAAATAGTTTTGGATACTTAGTTCTCATGTCATCTTCGCGTCCCATGTGGCTTCTTCCACTTGGTGATTTCGCTATAGCATCTTGACCAATGGAATTTCTTTATTTCTTAGGGTCTTGGTTTTTCGATCTAGGATCTCCATTGGCTTTTCTTCGTAGCTGAGATCATCTCGCATTTCAATCACCTATGGCTTAATCACGTGCGTAGGATCTGGGACATATTTCTTGGGCATCAAAATGTGGAACACAACATGAATAGATGACATTTTCGATTGTAGTCTCAACTGATAAGCTACTTTGCCTATCTGCTTCACAATTTCATAGGGTCCGACAAACCTTGGGTTCAACTTGCCTTTCTTTTAAAATCTCATGACTCCTTTCTTTGGTGCAACCTTCAAGAACACCGAATCACCTATAGTGAATTCTAAGGGCCTTTTTCTTTTGTCAGCATAACTTTTCTGTCGGCTTTGAGCGGTCTCTATTCTTCTTCTTATCAACTTTATCATCTCGGAGGTTTCATTAACAAAATCAATCTTTTCATCATCAATGTTTTCCATCAGCTTCTTTTCTCCAGCTTTATGCCAACATATAGGCAACCTACATTTCGCCCATACAAGACCTCATAAGGTGCCATTCTAATCGTCGCCTGGTAGCTGTTGTTGTAAGCAAATTCCACTAACAGCAACATTTTACACCAGCTGGTCTTGAAGTCAAGAGTACAGGCCCGAAGCATATCCTCTAAGATCAAGTTTTTCCTCTCCGTTTGGCCGTCTGTTTGAGGATGAAAAGCTGTACTAAAATGCAACTTAGTCCCCATCGTA
Source organism: Artocarpus heterophyllus (assembly GCA_025403435.1). Classification (NCBI taxonomy): domain Eukaryota; kingdom Viridiplantae; phylum Streptophyta; class Magnoliopsida; order Rosales; family Moraceae; genus Artocarpus; species Artocarpus heterophyllus. Next base: position 36,525,212 of record CM046348.1, on the reverse strand, counting down.
GTTTGTACACTTTTCCAAAACTTGGACGTGAACCTACCGTTAGGATCAGAAATGATAGACTTAGGGATTCCATGAAGTCGCACGATCTCCTTGACATAGAGTTTCGCTAACCGCTCTATAGAGTAAGTGATCTTGATAGGAATGAAATGTGCTGTCTTCATCAATCGATCAACAAAAACCCAAATAGCATCATAACCATTCATAGTCCTGGGTAAATCGATAATGAAATCCATTACAATCTCTTCCCATTTCCATTTTGGTATATGAATTGATTGTAAATCACCGCCAGGTCTTTGGTGTTCAGCTTTGACTTGTTGGCATATCAAGCATTTCTTCACATACATTGCAACATCACGTTTTATCCCAAACTGCCAAAAGCTATCCCTTAGATCGTTGTACATCTTTGTTGCACCTGGATGAATTGAATAAGGAGTATAATGTATTTATGCTAAAATCCTTCCCTTTAACCCATCATCGTTAGGAACACATAGGCGGTCCTTGAGGTATAGAGTTCCATCATCAGTAATTCAAAACTCTTCACATTTCCTTTCTTTTATTTCCTGCTTAATCCTTGTGAGGATTACATCTTCGTCTTGCTTACTCTGAATTTCATCGTGTAACGTTGGAGCAAGAGTAAGTGCTGATAGTTGGCCTGATATGAGTTCTAAACCGAAGTCCAAAATTTCTTTCCTTAAAGGCTGAGACGTTGCTTGTAACGATATCAACGTGGCAACTGTCTTCCTACTTAGAGCATCTGCCACTCAATTAGCTTTCTGGATGATAAAGGATTTCACAATCATAATCCTTTACCAACTCTAGCCATCTTCGCTTTCTCATGTTCAGGTCCTTCTGAGTGAAGAAGTATTTTAAACTTTGGTGATCAGTGAAGATCTTGCATTGGACCCCATACAAGTAATGTCTCCATATTTTTAATGCAAAAACAACGGCCGCTAGCTCGAGGTCATGAGTAGGATAGTTTTTCTCATAATCCTTTAGTTGTCTTGATGCGTAAGCGATCACTCTGTCATTCTGCATCAGAACAACATGAAGGCCCATCTTAGAAGTATCACTATAAATTACAAATCTGTCGCTCCCTTCAGGAATGGCCAATACTAGAGTTGTAGTTAATCTTTTCTTCAGTTCTTGGAAACTCTTCTCGCATGCATCGTCCATTAGAACTTCTTTCCCTTGCGGGTTAGATTTGTGAGTGGTGCTGCTATCTTAGAGAAGTCCTCCACGAATCTCCGATAATAACTAGCTAGGCCTAAGAAGCTCCTTATCTCACTTGCATTCGTTGGTTGTTTTTAGTTGAGAACAGCCTCTACCTTAGCAAGATCTACTATTATCCCTTCCTTTGATACTACATGCCCCAAGAAAGACACTTTGTCGAGCCAGAATTCACAGTTGGAGAATTTTGCATACAACTTGTGTCTCCTTAATGTCTCTAGCATAATTCTCAGATGCTCAGCGTGTTCCTCCCGACTCTTCGAATAAACAAGAATATTGTCAATAAACACAACGACAAATTTATTGAGGAAATCATTGAATACCTGATTCATCAGGTCCATGAAGGCTCCAGGTGCATTCGTTAGACCAAAAGGCATAACCACAAATTCATAGTGACCATACCTTGATCTGAAGGCTGTTTTTGGGATGTCTCTTTCTTTAATCTTCAACTGGTGATATCCCGACCACAGGTCAATATTTGAGAGCACAGATGCACCTTTTAGTTGATCAAACAAGTCATCGATTCGAGGCAATGGGTACTTATTCTTGATCGTTACCTTATTCAGTTCTCTATAGTTGATGTAAAGTCTCATAGATCCATCATTCTTCTTGACAAATAGGACTGGGCCTCCCTAAGGTGAGTGACTAGGTCTGATGAAGCCTTTGTCTAGAAGTTCCTTTAGTTGAGAATGAAGCTCTTTCAACTCTGCTAGGGCCATTCTATATGGTGCCTTCGAAATCGAGTCGGTGCTTGGACCGAGTTCGATCTCAAATTCAATCTCTCTATTAGGGAGTAAGCTTGATAGATCATCTGGAAACACCTCTGAGAATTCTCGTACCACTACCACATCTTCAATCCTTGTCTTTTCTTCCTGTCTCTTGTCTACAATGCTCGCCAAGTAACCCATGCAGCCGTTTGCTGTCAACTTCCTTGCTTTCATGGCTGACAAAAACATACTCGGTTTCTTTCTGGACTCACCCACATACAGAACTTTTGTTCACGTTCAGGATGAAAGATCACCTTTTGTTTTCGGCATTCAATAAAAGCATTGTACTTGCTCAAAAAATCCTTCCTGAGAATCATGTCATAATCATACATGTCGATCACAATAAGGTCGATGAAGAGTTCCCTTTCGGAAATCCACAAAGGAACAGTACGCAAACAGTGCGTAGATGTCATTACTTCCCCAGAGGGTAGTGCTATAATGAATTCGTATCTCATTGGTTCTCAATGAACCCCTAACTTCTTAGCAAAAGATGATGATACAAAGGAATGTGTGGTACCTGTATCAAAGAGAACATGTGCATTAGTAGAGATGCTTGAAATCTGACCTGACTATGGCTGGTTTCTTCTTAGCTTCGACAGGTGAAATTCATCATGTTGGGCCCTCAAAACAACCTACTCTTGGTTTTCGGGTGGACTGGCCCCATCAACAATTGCAACAATCTCTGGCCGGAGGAATTTGTTAGTCTTCTGATCCTTTCACTCTCATCATTAACCATCTCTAGGCAAATGCGAGCTAGTTGATCAAATTTTGCCACCACATCTGTAACCGACATGTCTCCCTGGCGCAGGTTCTCAAACTCGTCATAGTGCTTCCTAGTAATGTTCATGTGGAAGAACTTTGTATTGAACTCATGAACGAAATCAACCCATGTCATCTTATCGACATTCCTGCTCTGTTCAATTCTGTCCTACCAAATTTTGGCCTCCATGGTGAGGCAGTATAAAGCGCAGAGAACCTTCTCATTATCTGTGAAGCCCATGAGTTTTGGAGTGGCCTCAATTGTCTTTAGCCATCCTTGAGCAACTAGAGGATCTTTAGAACCTTCAAAGTCTACTGGCTTAACCCTCTTCCATTTGACTGAGAGTGGTTCCTGATAGACCGGTCTTGGTTCAGTAGTAGGAACCGGGACTTCATTTACTTGTGGCTGGGGAGGAGGAGGAGGTGGCATATCATTGCCTCGTCGTTCATCGCCTTGACCATTAACACTCAATTTTGCAATGTCCCTTCTTTGTTCCTCAAGTTGTCTCTACAGCTTGGTGATCATCGTCATCAACCTTTCATCGATTTGAGCACGAGTTTGGATTCTTCTACATCCATCCATTGTCGATTCCCTTAAAGGATTGTAAATTTAGGAACAATCTTCTAATTTATGAGACAGGATTTCACTACTAGGGCATTAATCATTAAGCAACTAAATCTTATACTTATTATCAAACTTGCATTCTTAACCATTAACTTAAAATATACTTACTTGGAGGACTTGGACTGACGTATGGCGATATGAATTGAAAACGGAAGTCTGCTCTGATACCAAAGCTTGTAACGCCTCCTTACAGACGTCACAGATGTCATTATATTCATTCCCCTTTTAATTACTTTTAAAATAAACCATTTAAATAAGGTAAAGTTTATAAAACTTATCCTAGGATCCATACATACATTTTTTTTAACTAAATTTTAATATTTTAAAACTTCTTATATATATTTAAATATTTTATCAATACCAAATTAACAAAGACATAATATAAATAGAGTTTAAAATAATCACTTAATTCTATTTACAGTTCGGTAGGTTGAACTCCAAACACCTGTAAGCTGAACATGACTGGTTGTTCAAACTTCAACCACCGGTAAGCCGAACATGACCGGCTGTTCAAACTTCAACCACCGGTAAGCTATCCGAGGCCTTGCAAAATTAGAGTTTTAAAAATACTAAGATAGGCAAGCCGATATAGGGTAATCGACATGCTGATCATTGCATCTACAGTTTGACCAAAAATGGTCGACAAGCCGATCTACAGTTAAAACCAAAAATAAATTAAAACAAGTCCCAATATCTCAAAGTGCGGAAAATAAACATACATATAACATAAACATAGTTCATAAATTTAAAACTTCTTTCTTGGCGTCTTCCGTTTTCAACCCATCGTGCATAGCTCACGCGCCTTTCCTTGCCCTCCACCTAATCCATGATCTTTTAACCTCTACCTACAACATGATACAAAACTAAGTAAGCAAAAGCTTAGTAAGTACATTTCTATCTCACATTATAAAACATATTATGAAAACATCATAATCATAATCATCATCTTTATCATCATAAAAGTGCACTAGGCACGGTTTCATATAGAATATATCTTTCGTTAACATTAACCATATTAAAAACCTCATTCATTTTATCTTTAGAGGCCCAAGTGTTACACTATTATCATCATTGTAGCTGCGCCGTCATGAGAGGAGAGGGATAGCTAATCCCAAACCAAACACAACATCATGAACATAAACATAACATTACTTTGGGTGTGCAACACTTATTTAGGTGATACATGTATACATATTTATACTTTCATACTTTGAAATACGTCATCATTTAATATGCATAACTTTTGATAAATCAAACTTTCATAATAGAACATCAATAACACCATCAAAGATTCATCATAGAAATCATCATAAAACCATCATGAACATAGATTTTCAAACTTTTGTAAATTTTATCATGTTGCAGGTGAGAATGTACTTACCTGTTTATCTTACTCAACCTTAATTGCTGGTGACGTCGTTGCAGTCTTGATGTGCTTGCCTCTTGGAAATGTTCATGTTAACCATTCATTTACACAAGAAATTAACATTCATCTCCATGATATCATTCAATACCACACAACATACTCAAACATGCTTCTCTTAAGAACATTAATTCAAAACACATTTTATCAATCTAAAAAAAAACATTTAAGCAAAACTGCCTATACACGTGCTGTCTGAACCTTATGAATTCACAGCCTAATATCTCATAATTCACACACAATTCAAGCTCCAAACTTGGCAGGGACAAACATATAAACATATTACCATGATTTTTCATGGTAAAAAAAAATTCCATTTGATATTTAAAATAAGTCACAAATTTCATGACACAAAACCTGCCAGCAATAGTTAGGCAATGAACAACTCTAAACTCAAGTCCGTTTATCACATTTCGATGTGGTAGAAAAATCTACAAAAATTAACACATATAATAGACACATATAACTATAACATATCCAAAAATTGGCTTCAACAAAAATCGAAGGAGGTCAAAATACACAATTCAAATCGGTAGTAAAACTGATTTTATAGACCTAGGCAGCGAACGCCTTTCAAACTAGCATTTAAGAAAAATATCACGAAAATAATTTTGACCTCAGAATTTTTGTGACAACCTATATGCATAATAACACCCTATATAAAAATTCCTATGACCAACAAAATCATTTAGGCACAATAAAAAGTTAGAGAAACAAGAGGTCCAAAGTTTGCAAGTTCATAGCCATAAAAACCTAGTTAGAAGAAAGTTTAATAACTCACAACATACACATGATATTAACACGAAATTTTCCAGTTCACAACCTAATATAACCATGAACATTTTTCCCAAATTTTGTAAAAATCAAAGCACATTTTCCCCTTGAACAAAAACCATGTTTTTGTTCAACATAACCAATCAGCAACAATTCATTATGAGGTGTAGAGCATGAACATTTAATATCTCCTACACAATACCAAATGGGATGAAATTTGGAGCAACATCACATAGCATATACATGAAAACCATGTTAAAATTTCAGCACAAACGGAGATTTGTAGACAAAGTGAAAGATAGAGAACATACAACGTTACCGATCAGCATTAATTAGCAGTGAGTGGCAGAGAGAAGAAAATTCATATCTCAGCATAGAAAAATCCAATTGAGGGGAAATTTTGAGGGTTAGCACATAACAATACATGAATAACATATTAAAATTTTAGAGCAAACGGAAATTTGTAGACAAAGATATAGCAGTCGGATTACAAGGTGATCAAAATTTTAGAATTGCTAAAAAGAGTCTCTTACCTCAAAACAATTTCTTGTCAAGCTTCCTTCGAATTCGCCCAAAGAAAACTCAATATTTTTTCAATTATTTGTAGGAGAATTGAGGGAGAGAATAAGGAGAAAAACATGTAGAAGAGAGAAATAAGATGTCTGAGAGAAATTTGAGAGAGAGTGTGTGTGAGAATTTTTTTATGTGAATGAAAAAATGACGGAGGAGGTCAACTATCTCTGTTAAATCAAAATTGTTTTTACGTGAATTTTTTTTTTTGGAGTGATTCATGGGATTGAAGGAAATTAGGGAAGATTTTAATGATTTGGTCTACTTACCAAATTTTAACTCTCAAAATAGGAAACCCTTATCAATTATCCAATCATCCACAAAATTCAAGCTCTCAAAAAGGGCCAAAAATATGCTAATGATCAAAATTAATCATCCAATCACAGTAATCATCATTGTCACAAATTTTGGAGAGTTTTTGCTGATTTTTCGTCAGCTTTCTTTAGCTTGCCGATGGCTTGCTTCGGCCTGCCTCCGAAGTTGTGAGATCCGATTTGCCGATGAAATTCCATCAGCCTACCGAACTGCCGCATACACTCAAATACAATAAAATCTTAACTAATTGCTAAATATATATCAAGCATGTAACATAATTGATATGAACACCTTGAGCACATCAATCCCACATGACCGTCACCTGTCATATATCAATAAGGAGATTACTAACATCGTTATTCATTTGACATAATCCGTTACATGAAAATTTGGCATGTGTTACAAATTGTTTTTTGAGTTTAACACAAGATTTGTTGAAAACATCTATCCGAACAACTTTTGTGAAGAAATCTTTCTTAAATTTTGATTAGGTCAAGCTAAAAAATATGGATTTTAGTTCTGCCTGTCCAAAAACTTTATGAAGATAAATTATTTTAAGAAATGTTAAAACATAAAAGTTGTAGATCTTATAAAAATGTTAAGTACTATAGACGGTTTGCTAACATTCTATACCGATTTTAAGTTAGGAATTTTACGAGATTTAATCACGAAATTTTAAAATGCTAAAATAAGGAAAATGTTTTGAAATGATTTAATTTTGATCAAAGAGCTTTTTTAAGTTAGAATCCTTATGAAAACTAGATGTTTTAGTATAAAGTAGTTATTTTTGGTTCTAGGGGCAAAAATGTCAAGATTGTTGTTTTGGGCCAAAATCATAATACCATTTAGAATATGAATTTTCACTATATAAAGATGGCTTTCTATACAGTTATGCTGAACAAGTAATTTATGTTTGAAAGCCCAAAAGAATTTGGGAATTTTCTAAGAAAAACGTGCCAGGGACGAAGCCGTTAAGATTTTTGTATTTCGAGATAAAACTTGTAAAGTTTTGTTAAAATAGGTTTTTCACTAAAAGAAAATTGATTTTTGTTTTAGCAACATTATGAGTGGCAAGGAAATGTAAGTTTTGTTAAAATAGGTTCTAAAAGTTTTCTAAGACCCTTCAAGGGCAAAGCAGTCATTTTTAATATAATCACTAAAACAAACCCTGAGCCTCCGAATTAGCGAAATGCCCTTAGATGGAAAATGTTCTGTACCACGTTAAGTAACAAAACCATCAAGAAAGACAAGAAATTTGACTATGGAATGAGTAGGTTAAGTAATAAGGAAATAACCAATAAGTAACAAGGTTAAGTAAAAGGCATGAACATGTAATGTTTAAGTTTTGTTATCGATCAGATAGGTCAATAATAAGAAAAGTTAGCTAATAGTCAAGTATCATCTGAACAAGACATAAATCCGACTAATAGAAGGAAAAAGGATAAACTAGGAATGTTAGAGCGTTGCTCAGGTTAATCTTAAACCTCACCTATGGCATGAAGCAAATGATTTATAAATGTTTTAAATGTGCCTGAAATATGTTTGCATTAAGTATGCATAATTTTTTAAAGACCAAGTATGATTTTTAATATATTGCATTTGCTATGTTTAATGTTTTAATGCTAAGTTATAGCATATGGTATGTTTAGCATTTGATATGCACACTAAAGATACATGATGGTAAAACAACAATGTTAATTAAGTGTCGTACTAGCCTCCTAAATGTGAGGTTTACAAGTTATGCTAAAGTTATGATCTCGTTGTTTGATGGTCTAAAGTTTTCCACAAGGGAAGCATTATGCTTATGATCTCATAATTGATGATGTTAGTATGAACACTCAAGCCCTTAAGACAAAGAAAGGATAGGAATATTGATAGGATATTTATAAATTAGCATAACTAGAATCATGCATTATGATATTGCTTGTATTCCTTTTAAATATGACTTTGTGAGGAATGTTTTGTTAAAAAAAAAAACGTTTCATGAAAAATATTTTACGAGAAATGTTTATAAAAAACATTTAATGAAAAATGTTTACAAGAAAAGGTTCGTGAAGAAAGTTTTATGAAAAAAATTTTAAGAGCAATATTTTATGATGAATGTTTTTAATGTTTTGTGAGATTATATTTAAAGTTATTGAGCGAAAGCTCATTAAAGTTCCTTCATACTATAAGAAGTTGTACAAAAGACTGGTAGGATTGGTTGAAGAGCTCGGTGTCACAATGAAATAGAGGCAAAGATTAGGCATGGATACCACTACAAAAGTTTTTAGTTTTATTAAGAAAATATTTTCACTATTCGAAAAATGATTTTAAGAGTTTCAAGAAATAAAATGTTTAAGAAAATGTCTTATAGGAAATGTTTTACAAAAAATATTTTAAAAAAATATTTTACAAAATGTCTTGAATAATTATTAAGTCAGGCTTTATGCTATGCTTCAACCTTTGTTGCAATGACTATCGCAACAGTCTTAAGAATATTTCCAAGCATGCTTTTGTATGACTACAAAGTTGCTTTGTACAATGTTTTAGTTCCAATGCAACAATTTCAAGTATGTTTTTAAGAAAAAAAATTATTCGGTATTTTTCTTACTTGTGAGTAAGAATTAAGAATAAAAATGATGTTTAAAAAAGCTAAGTAATGGCTTGAAAAGGCAGGTCATTGGACTTTCGAAGAGCTACTAGTGTGCGTGTATATATATATATGTATATATATAGGGATGGATGTGTGATGGACTTGGCTTCAAATTGACTTCTTTAATAATTTTGTTAAAGTAATGTATCAAATTCACTTTTATAACCATTTATGCAAAGGTCTAATCCTGAGTGAATTAGTGACTACATATTTATGGTTTACATGTTTTAATGTGTGAGACTCTAATTGAAGTGATCTACCATCTATGGAAATATAATTATTAATTATGACAACATTATTCATATATATATATATATATATGTATGTATTCCATAGCTCAACATGAGCTAATAATATCCTTTCATGGCCATTCCAAAACTTGAACAACATTATTAGAGACCATAATTATTTAGCTTAGTAGTAAATAATTTTTGATCATTAAATACATATAAATAGGATTCTTAGTGTAGATTTACTTTTTATTGGGGTGATTGTCCTCAGACAATAGAAGAAAGAATATATGTTATCTTGAAATTACTCTTAATACATGTTATTTTGTAATTACTCTTTCTAGAGATGGCTATCCTCAGATAGTAAAAGAAGGAGAATACATAAAAAGGCACCTTAAGCCTCAATTATGGGAAGTTTCATGTATGTTATGCTTTACACGAGACCAGATTTTTACTATGCAGTTAGGATGGTAAGTTGATACTTGTCGAATCTTATACCAAAACATTAAAAGGTAGGCAAACATATACTCAAGTATCTTAAAAGAAAGAGGGATTATACACTTGTGTATTATAGAGAGAACCTTACACCTATAGAATACATCGAATCTAACTTTCAGAGGATAAGGTTTCAAACAAATGACTTCGAGTTAGCTTTTTACTCTTAGAGGCAAAACCATAGTGTGGAGAAATATCAAACAAACTTGTATCACTAATTAAACTATTGACACCAAATATGTGGTTGCTAGTGACGCATTTGAGGAGGTGGTTGGGTTCCATAAGTTCATTAGAGGTCTTGAGGTGGTTCCTGATATAGATAGGTCTATAACATTGTATTGTGATAATATTTTATAGCCACCACTAAGGATTCAAGACACCACAAGGGGAGTAAGAATATTTATAAGAAGTATCATATCATTAGGAGCTTCACCGAAAGTAGTTAAGTGGCAGTTTGTAAGATCGCATTAATCAAGGACAACCATTCTATCCTTTTACAAAGGCTTTAGTACCTAAGAGTTTTGAAAGGCATTTAGAGGGTATAGAGATACACAATATGTCACACTGACTCATTTAATATATGCAGGAGATTGTTAGGGTTATTAGTGTCCTAAGAAATAAATATATTGTACGTTTTTTTTCTTTATTTTAGAATAATAAATTATAATACATTTATATCATGTATTAATATATGTCCTATTTACTTTTATATTGTTGATTTATGTCAAGCAAACTAGAAGCACAAAAATTATTAATATTATAACTTGGATCGTGTACATATAAATATAATTATAATAAATAATTTTATTTTCTTATAGTTTATAGCAACTTGAGTTAGTTTTCTTGTAACTAAATATATTTTTTAAAACTTCATCTGTGCACTAGACAATTTTCCAACAGATAGCCCCTATGGAACTGTTAGATGGCATCACAAAGAGAGAAAGAAAGTATTTAATTATTTAGTTATTCAAATAATGGAAGAATTATTAATTCAAAATAGATCCTAATATTTAAATCGAAATTCCAATAGAACATGTTATTATTAATACCTAAATTAAAGTCCAAAGGACCAGTATGGTCTTCCACATATTTCTCAACAATCCAAACCTCACTAGACAATACCTTGAGACCCACACATGCCATGGACATCCATCAAAAACACATCGAATCGAAAAGCACTCACCATTAGATTTAGAGGTTTTGAATTCAAAATTCTTCTTGATAGCTTGTAAGTGAAAAAAATTTGGACCTTTGCTTTACCAAAGAAAACACCCCCCTTACCTTAATGTCATCTAGCTGTAACAGCTTTTCAACTGCACAAATATGCAGCATAGTATTTGTTGTATATGAAGCAGATCCAATCGTATAAGAACTGCCTTGGCCACGAGCTCTAAACGCCTCTTGCAAAGCACGAGGTCCTATAGAAACAATAATGCTTAATGGAGAGCTCATTAGACTACAATTCTTAAACGAGTTCAATTACCAAAGCATGTCTTTGTAACATTTTATCTCTAAAATGCTAAATGTTGAAGTACCTATATCAAGGGCTACCATTAATAAAAAGAAGCAAATAACTAATTTTAGATGATTAGGATTATTTAATTAAGTGGTAGGCAAATAACTAATTTTAGATGATTAGGATTATTTAATTAAGTGGTATTTTTATGTCATCCTTACCTATACATGGCGCTAACCATAAAAGTAGAGAGAAAATTTCTCCTTAAGTCCAAATCAAATTCAAATTGCTCTTAATGCATCTATATAAGAAGCATAGGCACATCATATATATTTGATGATTATAACAACTTTTGGGGAATGTTGTTTTATTATTTTTGTCACCTTAATATGTATGCAAGAAGAGTAACAAGTAAGAATTAACCGTTATAAAAATAATGCGATAAAAACAAAGAACAAAAACACACAAATTTACATGGAAGCCCAAGACAAAAAAAATCACTGGTAGAGGGAAAAAAATTACTAAACTCAAAAAAGATTACAAGATAATGGTGAATAGGGAGGCTAAAAATGATAATACCAAACCCTAGCACAATGCATTATATATATAGGCATAAATAAAACCCTTCGGCCCAATCCCTTGACTACCATCACAGATCTTATGAAAAATCCTATATTTGTTCTTTTATCATAATTGTCGTACTGCAAGCGTTTTGGGTCGGGTCAAACTGAATTCGGGTCATCGTATTCTAACATTAACTAATAGTATAATTATAGGGATTATAATAAAATTACACATATGCACTGCTATGATCTTAAAATCAAGTAACTGATTGTGAGTGATTGTCATGATTGATTGGAGAAGAGGATTTTGCTCTCTTATGAATCCGCAAGATGGCTCTCCCATCAAAGACACCAATTTTGGATCTTAGCTCAACAATTCTTGTTTTGGCTAGCGGATTTGTGATGACGTCTGCAAGTTGATCGTGAATTAAAACATGGGCCACTTGGAGAGCACCATAGGAAAACTTTTCTTATACAAAGTGGTAGTCAAGAGCAATATGCTTTCACGCAGGAGTAAAATTTTTCAAATCAATAGTTAGTTAGAGTTGGTTAACATAATTAGTTAGTTAATAATAGCTAGTTTGTTAATAGTTGGTTATTGATGAGACTGTAAAAGTGTACATTTTTCAAGGATAAAATCATTTATTTATACTTTTATTTCTCATTTAATCCTCTAATTAATAGCATTTTTGTATTAATAGGTGTTTTAGTGTCTTAGTGTGAAAATGTGTGTAAAAATGTATTTTTAGTGTGTTTTTATGTTTAATAATATTTTTGGTAATTTTTAAAGTTGTTTCAGTATGTTAAATATGTGCCTAGTTTGTAAATAATCAAACTGTAAAAATATTATTGTTAGATTTTATCTTTTTTGAGTCTTAAAATGTTTGTAAAATAATTAATTTTGGTTTGTTTATTTTATTTTAGATTTAAAATTTGGAGAAAAAATGGAGAAAAATAACACCAAAACGGACAAAATCGGACATCAAATGCATCAAAATATTAAAATTTCAAATTTCAAAATTAATTGGACATGTGGCATTACGAGACCTATTGGATCCGCTGCCAGAACGATCTCAATCATTCAATCTCTACACATGTCAGCTAGCATCATGCCACGCGTCAACAGGAGAGCGCGCATCAATGCGGGTGTGTCTCAGGTGGGCCCGCGTGTCTTCAAAGCTTGTCCAATCCTATGTTCGCGTCTCCACTGTATCCATTTTCTCAACCGAAAGATCAACATATTAAGATTGATTTGACGGTCTTGTCTCTCGGTCCCAGTGGTCCCTACTTCGGCCATTCTTGTCCATGTCTCCAAATCGTCTTATCGCGTCTTCAAAGGCCTAGATCGCCCCATTGCCCTGCTTCCAATTGCCAAGAAGCAGAAAATTACTAATGAATTCTCAGAATCTGAAGAAGGGACCTTGAGTAGAAAAAAGGAAAGAAAAACAGATCTAAAAGATCCGTGTTTTCTAAATTTGAATAGTAAAAAAAATTTAAAAATTTTATAAATAGTGCTTTTATTGCACTATAAATACTGAGGCCAAAGGCCTCAGTTCTTCACCCCTCAATGGGCCTTCAGGCCTTCTTCTCCCTCCTTCTTCTTTTCTTAGTCTTCTTTCTACTGAGTTAGACTCAGCAGTATCTTCTTAGGTAAAAATAATAAAATAATGTTTAAATTAGTGTAGAAAGTTTGGTGAGGCAGAGAGATGATCTTGTATGCATAGTACTTTGGTATGGATTTTGACTCTATATCTGCTTTGTAATGTTTATATTTTTCTGGAATAGATTATCTTTTTTACGCTTTTAATAATTATTGTTAATGTTGTTATGCTGCCTAATTCTTGCATAAATTTAGTCATGCTTTCTTTATGTAATTTAATTTTATTGCATAATTAATATTAACAATACTGAAGTCATGCTCGTTTATTAAGTTGAGTTTCTATTACATTATAGACATAGACTGACATAGTAAATGCTTAGTAATTCTTGATTTATTGTCGACAGAGGATGTCATAGTGTATTCTTAAACCACTTAATAAAACAAGGTGCTACTGGAATTAATGCAATAATTTATTTCATTAAAATATAATAATTTTGATTTGTTATTATCTTTTCTATCTTAAAATTATATTAATTATAATTATAGTGATAACGGTTATAATTTTCATAATTAGTGCACCTAATCATTAGTGAGAGATGATTATTTTACTACTTTTATAGGAAGACCCTTGTTGCATTATGGCTTGCTATATTGTCGTGCTCGCTTGACTTATAAAAATAGTAAAAGTGCTTGCAATTAACAAGAAAAGCTATAATAAATGAAATGCTTTAGATAATTATTAATTGGAGTTAAAATTCCATATCAGTTACAAAACATACAAAGGATTCTTAAAGCTTCACCGTTTTAATTTTATGTTTTAAATTTTTAATAAAAAATCACAAAAATATTTCTTTTATTTTAAACTTTGTCTTGAAAATATGCTTGTCTTTTTGAATATTTATTTTTAACAATCTCTCGTGTTACAAATTTTTAGCTCTCTGTGGAAACGATAACTTTTTTACACTACAAACATCTGTCATTTAAGAAGAAACATTTTTGGGCTTTACCACCAAAAATTTGGCGCCGCTACCAGGGAGCTGCTGTTACTCTACCAGGTTACTAAATTAAGCGAAAAAACAAGTAAATGATCTATCCCTATCTTTTGTAAAATATTATTTTAATTATTTGCATTTTTAATTAGTGTGTTTATTATTAAAAATAATTAAAAAAATAAAAAAATTAAAATTAAATAAAAAGATAGATACTTTTCACTCACTACTTTATTCGTTTCAGATAAAGAAAAGTTTAGCATCTTGTCTTTTGTTTTCCATGTTTGGGTAGTTGTAAAATTTTTTAGATTCTGTCAAAAAGGCCCATTGTTGGGACTCGATCCCACAGCCATAAGGATAAAACCCTTGCTTAATAAAGTTGAGAATTCTAAGCGTGTCTAGTATAACCCCCCAATGATCTAGGAATCTGATTAATTGAGCATTATTCAGCTTGAAAATTTTTTCTTTAAAAAAATAAAAAAATTTTAAAAATTAAAAAACTAAAAAAATTAAAAAATTAAAAAAAATTAAAAAGAATTAAAAAAATGTATTGGGAAATTCATCGACATTTTGTTGCTAGTTTTTCTCATCAACACTTGGAACCATTTTATAATACTTGGTAGAGATTTAAAGACTTACTAGATGGATAACCCCACCACGGTCTTTCTAGGGAATATCTATTAGCAGTTTTCTATGATGGTTTAAGTCCTAAAATAACAAATTGGGTAGAAAGAGGAGATGAAACTACCACTTTTTACTAATTACCTGTTGACATAGCCTATCATATGTTGGAAGATATGGCCAAATATGATTATTGGAGATTAAATAGTTTTGAAAACAACTTGATTTAGGAGAACAATTCAAATTTTTCAAAACCTTAGCCTGACAATCAACCTGAAATTTTGGAGTCAAATTTTAAATTGCAAGAAACATATAGTGACTCAAGTAGGGTGAATTTGGAAGAAACTTTAGAAACCTTGGAAGAAACTTTAGAGAAATATATGGAAACCATGAGGAGAATAGAACTAGATAGGCTTGAATATTCTCTTGAGTTATTTGAAGAAGATTCTTTAAGTAAGGAAGAAATAATTGACTTAGTCATTGAAGATAATTTAGAACCTACCTATTTTGAGGAACAACTATTAAGAGAGGAATGTGAGGAAGAGAAAGAAGACTTAGCTATAGAACAGGAACATTTATCACCCTTAGTCCTAGGTTCTCAACCTCAGTTGCCACAAGAGTTTACCAAAGACCATTCTTACCAAGATCCTATGTGGCCATCAGCTCTAGCATTATTTTTAAGGACCTACCAAGAACAAAAAATGAGTCTAAGTTGCATGAGTTTAAATGTTTCAAATTTTACCAATCTTGAAGGCATGTTTACACAAGACCCATATGTGGTGTCTTTCGACACTTACTATAGGAGGAAGCCGCTCTTTGACAGTTGTCCACTAGGAGCAGGAGTTGAAAGAAAGATTTACTGAATTTAGAGCATCAAGTGATAGGAAAACACTTTCAAAGTAATATCTTTACCTTCCTTTATTTGTAATATATTTTTGTGTGTTGTTGTGTGCTATTTTGATTTTCTTTTAAAAATATTAAAAAACAAAATTTATTTTGAAAATTTAAAATGAATGCTATTAGTTGAATTTGTTTAGAATGGATGAGTTATGAAAAGTTTCTAGAGATGCATTCTAATGAATTTGATTTTGTAAATGCAATTTGTTTGGATTTTCAAATAAATTTTTTAAAAAAAAGGTGTGTTTTTTATTTTGCTTTTTAATTTGCCTCAAAAAAAATCTTTGAAATTGAATTATTTAATAATTCAATTAAAATGGTTGAGATTAAGGAGGATATAATCGATGTGATTAGTAAGTATTCTGTATTTACGGCCTCTTGAAACCATTTTGAAGAATTTGAAAAGTAATTTTAATTTTCAAACAAAAAATAAAGTCTCGGGAATCTGACTTTAAAAGACCTAGTTTGTAATATATTGTGGTGTGTTTTTTTAGTTTTTAGTTTTGTTTGTTAAGTTTGCTACAGATCATCCCTACAGCTGTGTTGATTTAGGTAATATTTTTGCTGCTCACACTATTCTTTTTATACTTGGGGACAATATACATTTTAGTTGGGAAAAGAGGGTTGTACTTTAAAGTTGTGTGTAATTTATTTTTTTATTTTTCAATTTTTGCCAATATTTTTTACAGTTGTACTTTAGAGGGTTGTACAAGAATTTTTCAATTTTTGCCCATATTTTTTTATTTTTGCTCTAGATTTTTGTGTGTAATTTTTTTTTGTGAGTCATAAAATTAAAAAGAAAAATAAAAAAATGTTTTGTAAATATTAGTTTCTTAGTAATTAATGTGTTATTATTTTGTTTTGATTTTTGAATTTCATATTAATGTAATATCATTTTTCTATTCTTTGAATTATCTAATTTTATGGACTTTCAAAACTTTGGTTTTATTTAACATTTTTATGTGTTTATTTTTCAAAGTGTTTGTAAGCCATTCTTTCACATACACATAGTAATGTTTAATTGTGGTTGTAAATCAAAACTATGAATATTTGAGTTTTGTTATTTTGTGGAGATGAACAATTAAAGGCAGTAATATTTTCAAAATTAATTAACTAAAAAAATAAAAAAATAAAAATAATAAAAATAAATAAAAGAATTGTAAATAAATAAAGTTTATAATTATGTAAATTAATGAATAAATTTGGATAAGTTTGGTTTCGTAGCCTCTTTAACTTGAGTAAATAAGTTTTAAGGGGTGCTTCAACACCTAGTACCTTATACCAATTAGTTTAGGAGTTACGGACTTAAAGCTCGTGAAATGGGTTATGGAGAAAGCCTAAGGGAGCCAAACATTACACTATCCTTAGTTGTAAAGTTTGTAAATATTTCTATTTTATGTTTCTGCTTTTTAATTGTTCTCATCAATAATTTGAAGTGTTGATGCCTACAGGAGTGATTTGAATCAAAATATCACAACAATTTTATTCTTAGTTTTGGATGAAACGTCGTAATTATTCATTACACTAAGTTTGGCTTATATACATTTTGTTAAATAGCACATAAATTATATAATTTTTTTTTTGTCTTGTTAGTCTATTTAGTTAGATTAGTCAAATTATAGTTAAATGCTTTGCATTGTATGATTATTCAGTGAATCATCTCAAAATTCTATCGCTTTAATTGCTAGGGACTAGCAATAAGCTAGTTGGGGGTGTGATGAGACTGTAAAAGTATACATTTTCCAAGGATAAAATCATTTATTTATACTTTTATTTCTCATTAAATCCTCTAATTAATCGCATTTTTGTGTTAATAGGTGTTTTTGCATCTTAGTGTGAAAATGTGCTTGAAAATGTATTTTTAGTGTGTTTTTATATTTAATAATATTTTTGGTAATTTTTAGAGTTGTTTTAGTACGTTAAATGTGTGTCTAGTTTGTAAATAATCAAAATTGTAAAAATATAATTATGAGATTTTATTTTTTTCGAGTCTTAAAATGTTTGTAAAATAATTAATTTTGGTTTGTTTATTTTATTTTAGATTTGAAATTTGGACAAAAAATGGGAAAAATGACACCAAAATGCGTTACGAGAGCTGTTGGATCCGCTGCTAGCACGATCTCAACCGTTCAATCTCTGCGCACATTAGCCCGTCATGCCATACATCAACAGGAGAGCGATGTCAACGCTGATGCGTGTCAGCTGGGCCCACGTGTCTTCAGAGCTTGTCCAATCCTGTGTTCGCATCTCCACTGTATCCATTTTCTCAACCGAAAGATCAGCATATTAAGATTGATCTAATGGCCTCGTCTCTCGGTCCCAATGGTCCCCACCTGGGCCCATTCTTGCCTGTGTCTCCAAACCGTCGGATCGCGTCTTCAAAGGCCCGGATCGCCCCATTGCCCTACTTCCAACTACCGAGAAGCAGAGAATTACTAATGAATTCAATGAATCTAAAGAAGGGCCCCTAAATAGACAAAAGAGAAGAAAAACGGATCTAAAGGATCCGTGTTTTCTAAATTTGAACAGTAAAAAAATATTTAAAAATTTTATAAATAGTGCTTTTATTGTACTATAAATACTGAGGCCGAAGGCCTCAGTTCTTCACCCCTCACTCAACGGGCCTTCGAGCCTTCTTCTCCCTCCTTCTTCTTTTCTTTGTCTTCTTGCTACTGAGTTAGACTTAGCAGTATCTTCTTAGGTAAAAATAATAAAATAATGTTTAAATTAGTGTAGAAAGTTTGGTGAGACAGAGAGATGATCTTGTATGTATAGTACTTTGGTATGGATTTTGACTCTATATCTGCTTTGCAATGTTTATATTTTTGTAGAATAAATTATCTTTTTATGTTTTTAATAATTATTGTTAATGTTGTTATGCAGCCCAATTCTTACTAAACTTAGTCATACTTTCTTTATGTAATTTAATTTTGTTGCATAATTAATATGAAGAATATTGAAGTCATGTTCGTTTATTAAGTTGAGTTTCTACTGCATTATAAACATAGATTGGCGCAGTAAATGCTTAGTAATTCTTGATTTATTATCGACAGATGATGGCATAGTGTATTCTTAAACCACTTAATAAAATGAGGTGCTATTGGAATTAGTGCAATAATTTATTCCATTAAAATATAATAATTTTGATTTGTTATTATCTTAAAATTATGTTAATTATAATTGTAGTGACAGCGGTTATAATTTTCATAATTAGTGCACCTAATCATTAGCGAGAGATGATTATTTCACTACTTTTATAGCAAGACTCTTATTGCATTATGGCTTGTTATATTGTCGCTCTTGGTTGACTTATAAAAATAGTAAAAGTGCTTGCAATTATCGAGAAAAGATATAATAAATCAAATGATTTAGATAATTATTAATTAGAGTTAAAATTTCATGTCAGTTGCGAAACATACAAAGGATTCTTAAAGCTTTGCCGTTTTAATTTTATGTTTTAAATTTTGAATAAAAAATCACAAAAATATTTCTTTTATTTTAAACTTTGTCTTCAAAATCCGCTTGCCTTTTTGAACATTTATTTTTAACAATCTTTTGTGTTACAAATTTTCACCTCCCTATGGATACGACAACTTTTTATACTACAAACGTTCGCCGTTTGAGAAGAAACATTTTAGGGCGTTACCAGTTATGCATGCTGAGCTGTAATTTAATCATTTCTTAGTTGGTTTGTTGCTAGTTAGTTTTTCAACTCATGTACATATATATCAAGCATTATGCTCTGAAGTAATAGAATACAGAGAAGCTTTCTCTCTCCATTCTCATCTTTCTCACTCTAGAATCTAATATGGTATCAGAGAGAATTTTTGCCGCTTGATCTTGTATTGTTTCTTTTTGTTCATGGAGCTGGATTCTCAAAAATTCTTGATTCGGTCAATCTCTAATCATAATCTGGAGGTTTATTTCATGACTCTACTTTATTCATCGAGTTTGCAATCTCGATTTGGCTAGTCTTTGTTCACAATTTGGTGGTTTCATTCATCTTCTAATTCTCATCATCAACATTTATTGAGACTCCCATTTCTGGCAATTCCACTACATCAAATGGAAAATGCACCATTGATGATCCTCTAAGTTTGTATTTCCTTCATCATTCAGATTCTCCAGGTCTTGCACTAGTTTCACAACAATTAATGGGAGATAACTATGTCTCATGGAGTCGAGTGATGATAATTGCACTCTTAGTGAAGAACAAACTGGTTTTATTTATGGATCGATCAAGAAACCATAGGGTAATGATGTAAACCTTCTTAATTCTTGGATCAGAAATAACAATATAGTGATTCATTGGATTCTCAATTCTATGTCTAAGGAGATATGTGCTAGTATCATTTTCTCTGAGTCTGCTCATGAAATTTGGATTGATCTTAAAGATCATTTTCAACAGAGTAATGGCCCTAGGATTTTTCAATTACGGCGTGAATTGGTGAATCTTAACTAGGATCAAAACTTCGCTAGTGTCTATTTCACAAAATTGAAAACACTATGGGAAGAATTAAGCAATTTTATGCTACTTTGTACATGTGGTAAATGTACCTGCGGTGGAGTTAAGAAGCTTAATTGCTATTATCAGATGGAATACACAATGGCCTTTTATGGGTTTAAATGAGTCCTTTGCTCAAGTTAGAGGTCAGTTATTATTGATGAATCCTCTCCCACCTATAAACAAGGTGTTTTCCCTAATTTCACAAGAAGAGAGGCAGAGGAAGATTAGTCTTCATACTAATGCTTATTCTAATAATAACATAGCCTTTGTTGCTAAATCTGATGTTTCTAAAAGGATTGGTAACAATGGTAATAATCAAAGTTCAAATGGTGCAAATTTTAAAAATTAGAGAAAAGATCGACCTTTTTGCACTCATTGTAATTTTCATAGTCACACCATTGAAATGTTACAAGCTCTATGGCAATCCTCCTAGATTCAAGCCACGTCAAAAGAATACTACTGGTAGTCAAACTGCTATTGTTAGCCAAGTTTCTAACCAGTGTATTACTGAGGACAAGAGCAATAAAGAAAGTGGAACTGCTGGAGATTTCTTTCACAATCTCAATAATAATCAGTATCAACAACTGATGACAATGTTCTCAAGTCATCTTGCTTCTACAGCCAAAACTAGTGATCAAGAGAACATTTCCACATGTTCTTATTACTATAGGTACTTGTTTCTCTGTGTCCTTGAATCCCATACTTTCTTCCTCAAGGTTTTGGATAGTTGACTCAGGTGCTTCCAAGCATATTTGTTCTGATGCAACTGCCTTTGTTTCCATGACTCCAATGAAAAATTCTACTGTTACTTTGCCAAATCACACCAACATTCCTACCAGTTTTAGTGGAGATATTAAGCTAAACTTAGACCTGCTACTCAAGAATGTTTTATTTGTTCCACAATTCAAGTTTAACTTATTATCAGTGAGTTCTCTTATAGCTGAGTTACAACTTATAGTAGATTTCTTTCCTGATCATTTTGTGATCTAGGAAATCAGCAAGAAGATGATTGGCAAGGGTGAAAAACTTGAAGGTTTGTACATTCTTGATACTAATGCCTTAAACAAGGATTCTTTGGCTTTTGTTAATAATGTTTTAGATCCTATTTCAACTTGGATTTGGCACAATTGACTCGACCATTTGTCATCTAAGAGATTAGAAATACTGAAGCCTCAGCTAAACTATCATGGTTCCAACTTTACTATTGATGAACCTTGTTATATTTGTCCTTTAGCTAAGCAAAGGAGATTGCCATTTGTATCTCATAACCACATGTCAAAATCCCCATTTGATTTGATTCACTGTGACATTTGGGGTCCTATCATGTGACTTCTTATTGTTGTTATAGGTACTTTTTGATGCTAGTAGATGATTGTACTCGATTTACTTAGAGATTTTTGCCTAAGCAAAAATCTGATGTGGATGTTATGATTCCCAAATTCTTCATTATGATTGAAACTCAGTTTAATTGCAAAATCAAAAGCTTTAGATATGATAATGCTAAGGAGTTGGCATTTGCTAATTTTTTTAATGCCAAAGGAGTTTTGCATCAGTTTTCATGTGTGGATAGACCTCAACAAAATTCTATAGTTGAGAGGAAGCACAAACACTTATTGAATGTGGCTCGTGCACTATATTTCCACTCTCGAGTTCTAATTTAGTTTTGGAATGAATGTGTACTCATTGCTACTTTCTTGATAAATAGGACACCCTCTCTTGTCCTACATTATAAGGCCCCTTATGAGCTTCCATATCAGTTAAAAGTAGATTATTCTGGTTTTAAAGTTTTTGGGTGTTTAGCTTTTGCCTCTACTCTACTTGTTCATCAAACAAAATTCCATCCTAGAGTACGTATTTGTGTCTTTCTTGGATATCCTCCTAGTCTTAAAGGCTGCAAATTGTTTGATGTACAAAATAAACAGATCTATGTCTCCAAAGGTGTGGTGTTTCATGACAATATTTTTCGCTTTCACTTCGTTGCTTGTGCTAAGCAGATTGTAGATCCATTTTCTGACCCAGTCTTACTAAATCCTTCTTTTGAAGTTCCTCACCCTCTCACTTCTCCATCCATGGAAACCACTTAATCCATAATAGGTCCTTCATCCACTCCCCTCCCAGATCCTATCCCACTCAAAAGAACCTCAAGACTTAGCAAACCTCCGTCTTATCTAAAGGACTTTGATTGTAATTTGCTATCTCATCACCAATCACCTTCCATCTCCAAAACCTTATACCCATTATCCAATTACTTATCCTATAACACTTTGTCTACACCATACAAACATTTTGTAGTGAACATTTCCTCTCACTATGAACCTCAATTCTATCATTAAGTAGTTCAATTTTGTCATTGGAGATGCCATGAAAGCTTTAGAAATCAACAATACTTGGTCTGTTGTTCCTTTATCAAATGGGAAACATACCTTTGGCTACAAATGGATTTACAAGATCAAATATAGATCTGATGGATCTATAGAGAGGTATAAAGCTTGAATAGTTACTAAAGGATATACTCAACAAAAAGGAGTGGATTTTATTGAAACATTCTCACCTGTAGCAAAGTTAGTCACTGTGAAAGTATTATTAGCCCTTGCTAACAGTTAAACTTGGCATTTAGTTCAACTAGATGTGAACAATGCTTTTCTCAATGGCGATTTGTTTTAGGAAGTTTATATGGATCTTCCTCTTGGTCATCACAGTAAAGGGGAATCTCTTAATCAACAAGGCAAGTTGGTGTGAAAACTCCACAAATTAATTTATGGCCTTAAACAAGCCTTGAGAAAATGGTATGCTAGACATGTATGCCCTAAGGAGTAAAAATGTAATAAGTTTTTGGAGACATTTTTATCAATAAAGAATTTATTCATTATTTATGTACCAAATCTTGTCCTCTTTAAATTCATATTTGTTGAATATATGTTAAGGAAACAATAGTCTGTAATTGTCGGTCTAAACCTTAAGAATTGGGCATATGATGGACGGATTATGCGAAAGACACGATTCTTAAGGTGATGGTCTAAATCATACGATATGCAATCGAGTGAATAAAGTTAGGCGCTTTATTCATGCAAAGATTATTATGTTGTCTATATCCCTTTTAGGAGATGATTTGTCTTGACCATCGGAGGACGACTCTATGAATAGAAACATTGACACGTTGTCATAAGTGACGATGTGTTGGATCGGGACATAAAGTGAATTGATCTGGATTAATAATTCTGTCTCGATAAATCGATTCACTTTAGACAATCATTTTTGTTGTATCTTAATCCTGAGATGAATAGCGGGCCCGGTGTCTTGACTTGTGTCTTTTGATGTACGAAAGGGTGACACCCACATCTTAATAGTGGTATGGATGTCGGTACGTTGGAGGCATGACTCTAGATGGCGTAGACTTGTTATTCATAGATATGGAATCCATAGCTCGTCTTTAGGAGTAATGATATCCTCTTATATGCGTTATCCTGTAATTGGAAAACTGGATTGCTTAACCATTTGGATACATAGGTGTAACCGAATGGTATACTGTCTTTGGATGGTAAGTTTTCTGATGGTGAGATAATGGAATGTAAGATAAAAATAATTAGGAAGGTAAGATAGAACTTGTCCTTAAGCCGATTATGGAGTATCATATGGGCATACGGTACACTATGATTTGTCATGGAGACTTAGCTATACGAGCTTCGTAATTCTATGTAGTTCGAGAGTACAGCTCCAAGCTTTTAGTGGAGTAGCGTTGGAATTGATAATTATGAAATGTATATCTGGGATATTGGGTTTCATAATTATTAGGAGCTTGAAGTATATAGGTCCATTTGGTCTCCTTTGCTAGCTCACAACATCCTGTAACGACACGGCGTGTTTTTCTAATAATTGATGACTTGTGTCAGATTTATCAGATTGGTTAAAATTTGAAAGAATTAAATAATTTATGTCTGTTTATTGGTTGAATTAATTTTGTAAGAAATTAATTCAAGATAAACTTATTGAATTATTGGGATCAGAAAATTCTTGTTTGTTTATCGGTTGATTTAATTTTGGATAAATTAGATCAAGATAAACTTGTAGAATTATTGAGAATTGATTTATTTTCTTAGAGATCATCTAGATAAAGTTGTTTTGATTAGATAACTTCTCTATTGGGTTATTTGAATTAAAACTGAGACTTTATCCTATAGAATCTTGGGTGAAAAATAAAAGATTCGTGAGATTTTTTATTCGACAGTTCGACCTTCCGATGGGATTTGTTCGGCCTGCCGATCAGGTGGTTCAGCTTGCCGATCTACGAAGGATAAGATCACTCATATCCATGTGGATCTTATCAAATATTGATTCGAATTTGATTCTGATCTAAATTTTGAGACTTAATCTAATGAGGACTGACCCTGGGACCAACCTCTATAAATAGGGAGTGATTCTTACAAGTTACTTAGATTAATTAAGAGATTAAGAGTGATACTCTGCTAAGTGAGAATCCAAAAACTCCTTGAGAGCTTTTGTTCACAAGTCACGAACACTTGCTTTGGGTTCTCTCTAGTGGTTGGAAGGAGAGTCACCGGTAGAAGAGCTGTACGTGTGAGCCTACACTCACTCCGATCGTGGATAGAGAATAACAAAGAAGACCAGTTGGTTGAGGCTCTTCTAGAACATTATTTCTCTTCACAGATTGCGGGAGGTTTTTCAGCATACAAAGGTTAGTAAGATCTGATTAATTTATGCATATAGCATGTCAAACTTGTATTTTGGAAATTACTCTGATGAAAAAAATTTTAAAATTCTGCTGCATACTATTTTTCTAATAATTGGTATCAGAGCCATGGTTTTTACATAAATTTACGAGTTTGTGATCATGTTATATGCATAAATTTTGTGATCTTAATCTCTCCTATGCTTGAATTGAATTTTATAGAGAGTTGGCACTCTAGTTTTCTATAAATTATATATGTTGTCATGGATTATGTGGTGAATGTTTATTAATTAATTATGGTTGATTAAATCATTGTTTGATTATTTATTTATTAATTAATTTACACCGGTTATGGTTCCTTAGAGGTTAGAATGTGTATCTAAGTTTTTCATGTAATTAGATGGCGGACTATCATCTCCGTCTAGGAATTATTATTTATTTTAAATTTGTAAAAATTTTGTAATTAAATAATTATTTGGAGAAGACGGATCTAGAAGAAAGATGATGGCGCATAAAGGTATTTCCCGAGTCTCTAATTTTATATTTTTGAATTGTTGAAAATAAAATTGATAAATTGCTTTAAAATTGTATTTTCTAGAATGGAGATTTCTGCTCAGTCGGCATGCCGAACATTACAGTTCGACAGGACGATGGTCACAGATCGACAGGCCAGACATGTGGTTCGACAGGCTGTCAGTGGGGAAAAATCAACTGGCTCTACTGGTAGGCCGAACTTTCATGAGTTAGTAGGCCGATCTTACTGATCGACAGGCCGATGGAACATGATCGACAGGCCGATCACCCAGATCGGCCGTCGACCAAGAGCTGGAAAATTTCCAAAAAAGGTGCAGTTTTTTCAATGCAGTTTTAATTTTATTCTTGGGACAATTCTGAGAAACATTAATTTTGGATATGACCGGAAATATGAAGTGTTCAATTCATACGAGATTGAAGACTTGAAGATAGAATTACATAAAGAAGGATACAGTTTGAGGATTCAAGGATGAAGAATCAATAATATGTCTCGATTATTCTCTTATAATCTTAGTTTTCTATTCTCTAGGGTAGAGCCGTAATATTACGGCTATTATTATTATTTTGCTTGTAGCTTTGCTTGATTGCTTTGCTTGTCTGCATTATAATATGATTTGCTATGTATATTGATAACATGTCATATGGAATAGGGAGTGCCGCTCATATTAAAATTATTCATGCATATTCTTAAAATAAAACCTTGATTTCAAAAGATTGAGTGGAAGAAGGTTTTCGAAGAGAGGACCTAAGGCCTCCATTGTTGGTCCATAGGCATAACATGGTGGTCTTAACCCCTAGGAAGGGATTTCTATCATGTACCAGATTAGATCTCTAAGAGGATAAGGTATTTTAGTATGATTTATGGTTGCACACCCCTGGGTGGTGATTATAAATCATGGCTAAAATATTGAAACGATGGTTATACACTTATGTTAATTTTATTATTAACCTCCCTTAGGAGCTCTGTTAATAAAATTAATGGCCAAAGAAACGATTATTAATATATGCTGGATCATACGGGTCCTGGATGGCATATATTAATCAAGAGGGGATCCGTGTTCCTGATTGAATTTGGCATGACTCCCCCAGGAGCTTGTCGAATTTTGAGTTGGGGATTATCGTTGTAAGGTTGTGATATTTTTAAGGTTTTGACACATAAACACATTTGTATAATTTTTACATGATTGTGTTATCTTGCTAAATTATTATTATATGTTTGCTTATGTTTGGTATATGATTCTTTATTATAGATTAAAAATGTCTAAAAACGCTTTATCATCAATACTTGAGAAAAACCAATTAACCGGTGAGAACTATAACGATTGGAAATGGAACCTGGATATCGTCCTGTCCTTTGAGAAACTGAAATATGTACTGACAACCCCTTGTCCTCCCGAGCTTACGGGAGACTCAAGTAATGAGCAATTCCAAGCATATGATCGCTGGAAAGATGCTAATGATTAGGCCCGCTGCTATGTTATGGCTAGCATGAACAACGTACCGCAGGCTCAACATCAGATTATGAGACTGCAAAATAGATCTTGGATAATCTTGAGGATATGTTTGGAGGGCAAGCCATAACAAAGCTGCAAGGAGCACTTCAAAAACTCTTAAACTATAGACAGAGGCCGGGGACATCTGTAAGGAAGCACATGATGTTGGTCATGGGTTACCTCGCTGAGGCTCAAACCGATGAAGCCGACATCGATGCTGAAACTCATATGACTATGGTCTTTGAGACTCTGTCTAAGGAATTTATTCCATTTAGAGCTACTTTTAATTTAAGCAATAGACGAGATATGACCTTAACAGAACTGATGAAACAGTTACAAGAGTTCAAACTGCTGATCAGGGAGTCTCCTGTTGGTGGTGAGGCCAATATGGTAGCTGCTTCTAGTTGCAATCCTAATCCTAGGAATGGAAAGAAGCAACGGGCCAAAAATGGGAAGTCTTTTATTCCTGCTACTACCAAGAGCAAGAAGAAGAAGAAGAAGAACCCAAAGAAGCTTAAGTGCTTCTTCTGTGGAAAGGTCAGGCATATCAAGAAGCATTGCAAGGACTTCCTTTCTAAAGGAGGTAGGTGTGATCTTCTATATTTAGAAACTTGTTTGGTTGAGGAATCAAGTGATATATGGGTCATAGATTCCGGTGCAACTAATCATGTTTGTGTTTCTCTGCAGGGGTTCAAAGAAACGAGAAGTCTACTACATGAGGACTTCACGCTTCGGATGGGCGATGGATCCTTGGTCTTAGCGGAAGCAGTGGGAGACGTCCATCTTTATTTTGATAATTATAGGAATTTATTTTTGCAAGATTGTTTTTATGTTCCTAAATTTAAAAGGAATTTAATTTCTGTAGCTTGTTTATTTAAAGACTCCTACTTGGTTTCTTTTAATGATAAAGTGGTGATTTGTAAAAATAAATCTTTTATCTATTTTGGATAGATGCAAAATAATCTATATTGTATCAAACCTAAGATGGACTTATTGCTTAATGCTGAGATAAATGATAATAACTCTAAAAGACTTAAAACTTCTCACTCTAATAAGACTTATCTTTAGCATTTGCGCCTTGGTCATATTAACCTGAATAGGATTCAAAGATTGGTAAGGGATGGACCTTTAAGTCACTTAATGGCGGAATCTATACCTCAATGTGAATCTTATTTGGAGGGTAAAATGACTAAAAGACTATTTGGGTCTAAGGGCAATAGGGCCGAAGGGGTTCTGGAACTTGTGCATAGTGATATTTACGGACTGATGAACATCCGAGTATGAGGAGGGTATGAGTACTTTGTCACTTTTATTGACGATTACTCAAGATATGGGTATGTGTACCTGATGCACCACAAAAGCGAAAATTTTGACAAGTTCTGGGAGTTTCGGGCTAAAGTGGAAAAGCAATTGGGTAGACCCATAAAGGCACTTCGATCAGATCGAGGTGGGGAATATCTTTCTGATGAGTTCTTAGAACACTTGTTAGAGAATGGGATTTTATCCCATTTGATTGCGCCGGGCACTCCGCAACAAAATGGCGTAGCAAAGAGAAGAAATAGGACTTTGTTGGACATGATTAGGTCTATGATGAGTTATTCATCATTGCCTTTATCCTTTTAGGGATATGCACTACAAACTGCATGTTATCTTTTTAATAATATGCTTCAAAATTGGTCCCTAAAAATCCTCACAAGTTGTGGACAAGTAGGAAGACATCCTTAAACCATATTCGCATATGGGGATATCCGGCTCATGTCCTGTTTAAGGATCCGAATAAGTTGAAAGCATGTTCGAAAGTTTGCGTATTTATAGGATATCCAAAAGGGACAAAAGGGGGTTATTTTTATAACCTAAAGGAAAATAAAGTTGTGGTTTCAACTAATGCAACTTTTCTTGAGGAGAGTTACATGGACAACTTTAAACCTCAAAGCAAAGTGGTTCTTGAGGAGTTAAGGAGTGATCAGATCACTCCGGAGGTTCTGAATGAAACCATTCTGATCGGTGTAGAAAAACCAAATAAACCTGAACAACAACCTCAGGGGCTTCGACGTAGTAGGAGGATCGGGCGTCAACCTGAGAGGTATATGTTCAATAGAGAGGTCTTCTTGGCTGAACCAGATAAACATGACAAGGATCCTTATACTTATGCAGAAGCTATGGAGGATATTGATTTAAAACTCTGGACAGAGGCCATGAATATTGAGATGAAGTCTACGGAGACTAATCAAGTTTGGGAGCTTGTGGATCTTCCCAAAGGGGTAAAACCCATAGGGTGTAAGTGGATCTACAAAAGGAAAAGAGGAGTGGATGGAAAGGTCGAAACCTTTAAGGCTAGACTGGTAGCTAAGGGTTATACGCAAAAGGAAGGAATTGATTATGAGGAAACCTTTTCCCCTATGGCCATGCTTAAGTCCATCCAGATTCTCTTATCAATAGCTGCCTCTCTCGACTATGAGATTTGGCAGATGGATGTCAAGACGGCTTTTTTGAATGGCTATCTTGATGAGTCCATTTATATGGAACAACCAGACAGGTTCAAGGTCACGGGTCAAGAGGGTAAGGTTTGCACACAACTAAAGTCAATTTATGGACTTAAACAGGCTTCTCATTCTTGGAACATAAGATTTGATCAGGTGATCAAGACTTATGGGCTCTCACAAGATGTGGATGAACCATCTGTTTATATACACATTAAGGATGGGAATGTGGTTTTTCTACTGCTCTATGTAGATGACATTCTGCTAATTGGCAATGACGTTGGGGCATTGTCATCAGTCAAATTATGGTGGACCAAGTAGTTTGACATAAAGGACTTAGGTGAGGCTAATTTTGTTCTCGGTATCCAGATCTTTCAGGATAGGAAGAACAAAATGATAGCTTTGTCATAGGTCGGCTACATAGATAAAATTCTCAGGAGGTTTACAATGCAGGATTCCAAGAAAGGTGGGCAACCATCTAGGTCTGGAATTATTTTTTCTAAGAAAGACTTTCCAAAGTCTTATGAAGAAAGAGAATACACGAAGAAGGTGCCTTATGCTTTGGCAGTGGGTAGTCTCAGGTATGCCATGCTTTGCACACGACCAGATATTAGCTATGCGGTCGAGATTGTAAGTCGATTTCAAGCAGATCCAAGACCAAACCATTGGGTTACGGTAAAGCATATTTTCAAGTACCTGAGAAGGACTCGAGGATATATGCTTGTATATTCGGGTGAGGACTTGACTCCTCTAGGATATACTAACTCGGATTTTCAATCCTGTCTGGATTCTAGGAAATCAACTTCGGGTTTTGTGTTTACTCTAGGAGGCGGTGCCATCAGTTGGAGAAGTGTTAAGCAACATTGCACTTCGGATTCAACGATGGAGGTCGAGTATGTGGTGGCTAGTGAAGCTTCGAAAGAAGCAGTGTGGCTCCGTAAGTTCCTTGGGGATCTTGAGGTAGTTTCTGGTATGGATAAAGCGGTATCATTGTACTGTGATAACAGTGCGGCGGTAGCTAATGCTAAGGAACCAAGATTTCACAAGAAGAGTAAGCATATTGATCAAAAATTTCATGTGATAAGGACTTCATTGAGGGCGGGCATGTCACGGTGTGCAAGATCGTGTCAGAGGACAATTTAGCTGATCCATTTACGAAGACACTTACTGGAAGAGTCTTCGAGAGGCATGTGGAAGCTATGGGGTTGCGAGATTTGTCATATTTACTCACTTAGTGCAAGTGGGAGATTGTTAGACATGTATGCCCTAAGGAGTAAAAATGTAATAAGTTTTTGGAGACATTTTTATCAATAAAGAATTTATTCATTATTTATGTGTCAAATCTTGTCCTCTTTACGTTCACATTTGTTGAATGTATGTTAAGCAAATAATAGTCTGTAACTGTCGATCTAAACCTTAAGAATTGGGCATATGATGGACAGATTATGTAGAAGACACGATTCTTAAGGTGATGGTCTAAATCATATGATCCGCAATCGAGGGAATAAATTTGGGCGCTTTATTCATGCAAAGATTGTTATGTTGTCTATATCCCTTTTAGGAGATGATTTATCTTGAGCATCGGAGAAGGACTCCGTGGATAGAAACATTGGCACGTTGTCATAAGTGATGATGTGTTGGATCGGGACATAAAGTGAATTGATTTGGATTAATAATTCTGTCTTGGTAAATCGATACACTTTAGACAATCATTTGTGTTATATCTTAATCTTGAGATGAATAGTGGGCCCGGTGTCTTGACTTGTGTCTTTTGATGTACCAAAGGGTTACACCTACATCTTAATAGTGGTATGCATGCCGGTATGTTGGAGGCATGACTCTAGATGGCGTAGACTTGTTATTCATAGATATGGAATCCCTAGCTCCTCTTTAGGAGTAATGATATCCTCTTATATGCGTTATCTTGTAATTGAAAAACTGGAGCGCTCAACCATTTGGATACATAGGTGTAACCGAATGGTATACTGTCTTTGGATGGTAAGTTTTTTGATGGTGAGATTATGGAACGTAATAAAAAAATTATCTAGAAGGTAAGACAGAACTTGTCCTTAAGCCGATTATGGAGTATCATATGGGGATACACACTATGATTTGTCATAGAGACTTAGCTATACGAGCTTCGTAATTCTATGTAGTTCGAGAGTGAAGCTCCAAGCTTTTAGTGGAGTAGTGTTGGAGTTGATAATTATGAAATATATATCTGGGATATCAGGTTTCATAATTATCAGGAGCTTGAAGTATATAGGTCCATTTGGTCCCCTTTGCTAACTCACAACATCTTGTAACAACATAGCGTGTTTTTCCAATAATTGGTGACTTGTATCGGATTTATCAGATTGGTTAAAATTTGGAAGAATTAAATAATTCATGTCTGTTTATCGGTTGAATTAATTTTGTAAGAAATTAATTCAAGATAAACTTGTTAAATTATTGGGATCAGATAATTCTTGCCTGTTTATCGGTTGATTTAATTTTGGATAAATTAGATCAAGATAAACTTGTAGAATTATTGAGAATTGATTTATTTTCTTAGAGATTATCTAGATAAAGCTGTTTTGATCAGATAACTTCTCTATTGGGTTATTTGAATTAAAACTGAGACTTTATCCTATAGAATCTCGGGCAAAAAATAAAAGATTCATGAGATTTTTTATTCGGCAGTTTGGCCTATCGATGGATGTGTTCGGCCTATCGATGGGATCTGTTCAGCTTGCCAATCAGGTGGTTCGGCCTGTCGATCAGCGAAGGATAAGATCACGTGTATCCACGCAGGTTTTATTAGATATTGATCCAAATTTGATTCTGATCTGAATTTTGAGACCTAATCTGATGAGGACTGACCCTAGGACCAACCTCTATAAATAGGGAGTGATTCTCACAAGTTACTTAGATCAATTGAGAGATTAAGAGTGATACTCTGCTAAGTGAGAATCTAAAAACTCCCTGAGAGCTTTTGTTCACAAATCACGAACACTTGCTTTGGGTTCTCTCGATT
Source organism: Artocarpus heterophyllus (assembly GCA_025403435.1). Lineage (NCBI taxonomy): Eukaryota > Viridiplantae > Streptophyta > Magnoliopsida > Rosales > Moraceae > Artocarpus > Artocarpus heterophyllus. The sequence continues at coordinate 36,492,549 of CM046348.1, read as the reverse complement.
GGTTGGAAGGAGAGTCACCGGTGGAAGAGCTGTATGTGTGAGCCCACACTCACTCCGGTCGTGGATAGAGAATAGCAAAGAAGACTAGTTAGTTGAGGCTCTTCTGGAACATTATTTCTCTTCATAGATTGCAGGAGGTTCTTCAGCATATAAATGTTAGTAAGATCTGGTTAATTTATGCATATAGCATGTCAAACTTGTGTTTTGGAATTACTCTGATGAAAAAAATTTTAAAATTTCGCTGCGCACTATTTTTCCAACATGGTATTCCAAGTTCTCTCCTTATCTACTTGAATTTGGTTTTAGTTAATCCAAATCAGATTACTCGTTGTTTACAAAAGGTTTAGGACCATCCTTTATGGCACTTTTAGTGTATGTAGATGATATCACAGTCACGAGGCCATCACTTGCAGTCATTAACTCTGTAAAAGCTTTTCTTCATAGCAAGTTTAAGCTCAAGGATTTGGGGAATCTAAAGTATTTCCTTGGTCTTAAGATAGCACATTCTGCTAAGGGCATTATTTTATCTCAGAGACATTACACTTTTTAGTTGCTTAAAGATGCTGGTTTCCTTGCTTCTAAACCAGTGGCTGTTCCCATGGACCCCAATCTAAAAGTGAACTATACTGATGGTGTTCTTCTCACAGATATGACTCAATATAGATGCCTAATTGGTCATTTGTTATATCTCACATTATCTAGACCTGATATTCATTTGCTGTCCATAAGCTGTGTCAGTTTCTATCACAATTGTGAGAGCCACATTTGAAGGCAGCTCATCATCTACTTCGTTATCTAAAGAACAATCCTAGACAAGGATTATTCTTTTCTTCAATTAATAGCAGTTTCAAATGTAGATTGGGCCTCTTGTCTAGATTCTAGGAAGTCTGTTACTAGTTTCTGTATGTTCTTGGGAGACACTTTAGTCTCTTGGAAAGCTAAGAAACAGACAACTATTTCTAGGTCTATAGCTGAAGTAGAGTACCGGGCACTAGCAACTACTACTAGTGAATTGGTTTGGTTGAAGCAATTATTGAGAGACTTTCACGTCGACAGTTCAACTCCTACTTTCATCTTTAACTATAAACATAACATCTAATCCTGCTTTTCATGAAAGAACTAAATATATTGAGATCGATTGTTATTCTATACGAGACAAAGTTACAAGTGGTCTTATCAAACTTATGCCCATTCGGTCTCAACATCAACTTATGAATGTGTTCACTAAAGCTTTACCTTCTTCATCCTTATTTCCATTACTATTCAAGATGGCTATAAAGGATATCTACAATCCATCTTGAGGGGGGAGTTTTAAAATCAATAGTTAGTTAGAGATGGTTAATATAATTAGTTAGTTTGTTAATAATAGTTAGTTTGTCAATGTTGGTTATGAATGCTGAGCTATAATTTAATCATTTCTTAGTCATTTTGTTGCTAGTTAGTTTTTCAACTTATGTACATATATATATCAAGCATTATTCTCTAAAGTAATAGAATACAAAGAAGCTTTCCCTCTCCATTCATGTCTTTCTCACTCTAGAATCCAATAAAAATACCATATTAGCACAAAGATATGTGGTTCCAAGATTGTCGCACATAAGACACCGTAGTTGTTAGAGCGAAACACCTAACTCAAGAAGTAGATTAGATAACCATGCAAACTTAGTAGCCATAGAAGCAACAGAGTAGTATTCTTCTTTGATCGATGATCGAGCTACTGTGTGTTGCTTTTTATAGCACCATGAAATTGGGTATCTACTAAGAAAACTAATGTATGACGAGATAGATGTGCAATCATCATGATTTTTGACCCAATAAGCATTAGAGTACATAATAAGGGAAAGTGTGTTGCATTATCGAAGAGAAAGCCCAAACAAAATTGTGTGTTTCAAGTAACAAAGTAATCTTTTGGTTGTTTTCCAATGTTCTTGAGTGAAATAACACTATATACGGATCTTGGTTATAGATGCCTTCAAGCTTGGTAAGATTTTGAAGTGATTTGCACGTAGCACCAACAACACATGACTTTAAATGATGTGCTTTCGATGGGAACTTCATTATTGTCTCAAGCTTGAACATGGTGAGATGTGATGGTTGTGATGTCCAAGGCCAACACGAATCAATTGGTGATCTATATATTGGACCCATTAATGAGCTCAAATCAACGGTCTTATATGCTTCTATATCCTCCAATGCCTCTCGTGGCTTCTCCTCATATAGGAATTCCTCTAATAACCCTTTTTTTTGGTCTTTACTTTCCTTTTGGCTATCCATTAGCATGCTTGTGATTTGGTCTTCATAAAAGTCATAGTTTTGGAAAGACTCTTCTTGATTTAGCAAGTGTAGATCGTTGATGATCGAGCAAGAGCCCAACTCAGCAAATGGTTGAGCTAACACAACTTCAAAGGGTTCTTGTTCTTCATCTTGAGGTTCTATTTCCTCTAGAGGCTTAAATTCCTGAGGTTTCACATAATCGTCATCGAACAAAACCACATCCTTTATCATTTTATGGTCACTACAAGGATTTGATGTTGTAATTTCCTCCTTTAGACGACTCTCTAAAATTGTGCTCTTTAAACAGATTTGGTCATCAAGATATCGCCTAGAGTTGGAGATTTCATGACTTCCCTTAAGAGTGGCCTTTAGGCGGTCTAAAGCAACTTCCAAAGGTGTCTTCTCTTCTTGACACTGGCTATAGGATTGTTCCATCATGTTGGGGTGGATATTCCATGGAAGATTTTGATGCCTCTTCTAGCAGGAATTATGCATTGAAGAATTCAAATGCCAATGATAATTAAAGGCTGTCATATTCAAATGCCTCCTATAAGTAGTAAGCTTCATCAACAGTTCTTGAAAAGAAATAATGACCATCGAAAACTGCAGCTTTTTCCACCCAATCTCTAACTTCAAAATACAATCCTTTAATAAATATTTGGAGAAGAGCCCACTTTGGCAAGTTGTGATGTGGGTACCGCTCAAGCATATCTTTAAATTACTCCCAAGCCGCATAAAATGGTTTCATATGTTGTTGGGCAAAACTTGCAAGGATATTTTGATGAAGCATTCTAAAGTTTCTTGGAAAATAAATGACTTCAAGAAAACAATTAGAACAAATAAAAACAAAATAAAACAAAAAAAAAATGTTCAAAGTAATCCTAGAGCTAATTGGTATCGATATTAACTAAATTAAACAACGATCCCTAGCAACGGCGCCAAAAACTTGTTGTGAAAAATCTACAAGTGTACAGAATTGTAGACAAGTAATAAAGAGTGAGTAGAGTATTGTTCCTATGAGAATTGTGTTAATCTAACTAAGTACCAAATTTGTTAACTCTAAAACTGTTTGAACAATCAAACATAAATAGACAAATAACAAAACAAAAAAAAAATGAAAACCTAAATAATAAAAGACTAGGGCATTCGATTTCACCAAAATTAATCCCATTCAAATTATCTAATTTATCAACTAGTGTTTACTCCTATGCCCATAATGAATTTCTCTTAGGTAGTCATTAATCTTTCTCATGCATTAATAATTTATCCTAGTTAGCAAATTTCTTACATCTCTATGTTACACAAGTCTTATAGATATCTCTATCTTATGATGATCTCATGGTATTTAATCATGATATAATTTAATTATCGCTTCTTAGCCTCAAATTAAATCATAAATCATGCAAAAGGTGCACAAACTTTTACAAGCAGATTAAATACTCAGCATAGATAATGAATAAACATCGAATTGAATTAATTAAATAAAAGTAAACATTCATAATCCGGTTACATCATAGCTCTAGAAAAAGAGAAATTAGCTCTTAATGAAACTAAAAAAAATTCTAAAAAATATCTTAAACATGATGAGTGAAGGAAAAGAACTGTGTTTGGATGCGAAGATGATTTTCGTCTCCGAGTTGCATCATTCTTCTTCTCCAAAGCAGTGAGTTCTCCCCTCTTATTTGTAGTTTTTTCGTCTTAAAATTCATCCTTCAACCCATCATAATATTCTAGTTATAGGCTAGAGTTTAAAAGGGCAATTTTGGAACGAAATTAAACTGAAAATTAAATTAGGATCGCAACAGTACCTAGACTCGATTTTCTGGTGCCTAGGCTTTAGAATGTCATCTAGACGCTAAACTATCTTGTAGAAACTTTTTCAAACTAGCGCCTAGGCACCATGATTGTGGCGCCTAGGCTTCGAAGTAGCGCATAGGTGCTACACTGCTCTTTCAAATGGCTCCTAGGCATCCATGTTGTGGCGCCTAAGCATTATGCTCTCGGGTTTTTGTATGAGATTTCTTCTGCAGTAGCTCCTAGGCGCCCATAAGTTGACGTCTAGGCTCCATTTCATCCCCGAGTCCACTTTTGCTTATTTTTCTATCGGTTTTGCTCTGCGCTTTGCCATTATCCATCTTTTTTCTTAAAAACCTATAAAAGAACATAAAACACTATCAAATTCTTATAAATTGCTCAAAACTAACAAAAATATTAAGTGAGAATCATCTAATTAATTAGCCTAAAATTAACTTATCAGGAGCATTTTGCGCAAGCTTATTAACAACATATGCAACATCAAGTGTGGAGATTGAAAGATATTGCATACCACCTATAAGACTTCAATTTTGAGAAGCATCGGTACGTGGGGAAGCAGGGTCACAGTCTCTTTAACACCATCCATTTTGAATCGATGAAGAAGTTCATAAATATACATACATATATATATATATATATTGTGATAGAGAGAAACCCTCTGGCTTTAGTACCACTTCAACTCCAAGAAAGTAGTGGAGGTAGCTAATATCTTTCAATGAGAAGCGTGAAGAAAGAACTTAAAGTATATTTTGAATGAGGCATCAACTCAATGAACCATACACGAGGAGCGTACTTCAAGCCATAGTGGGACTTGAATAAGTGGCACACATGACGAGGTTGACGTTCATCAACAAAGCAAGGGGTTGTGAAATATATATGTTGGAATAAAATATGAAACGCGCAGAAGGAACGGATTATTGACAAACAAAAAATTTTTTAAAAACTTTGTTCATCGAGAATAGATATATAATTTTAATTAACAATAGAAAGCTTTGAGAAGTTTACTAATCTTTTGAAGACTATCAGGGTATCCTAGCTTTCCTCTTTGATACCACGATCTTCAAATCCAGGCCTTCATATGAATGGAAAGACGAGTGGGCGTCAAACTACAAGAATAAATTTTCCTCACACTTTTCTGAATCTGTTATGTACTCAACACATGAGATAGCAGACTTTTTTTTCCAGAGAAGAACTTTCAATTTTTCTCTCTGAGTATTCTGCAAAAGATAAGTGAATGAAAAATCTCTTGAGATAACTGTTATCTCTCCTTTTTTATATATGAGCCATTCGTAATTTTTTAATTAATTTCAAATATGAAATAACCACCATATCAGATATATAGGAAAATGATATATTTTACATGATACTTACCTTTTCCTTTCCTCTTTTTTTTTTTTTAATTTAACCGAATCATGTTTGTGTTTCTTTAAATTATATATATACACACACATATACCTTTTCATAAACGAAAAGTTTCCCTTTTTTTTAAGTTTACTTATATATATATATACACATATATATATATATAAAAGTATATAAAAAAAACGTTAACGAATTCGCTGCCGAATTCGTTAACTCGTGTGTGCATATATATATTAATAAAATCTTATATATATATATTAAAATTTAAAAATAAATCTCATCTATTTTAGAAAATAATATTTAAATGATCAAATTATTCAAATATTACCAATTAGTTAATTAACTAATGCTCAGTTAAATGTGACAACATTTATCACATTACATTATGTGTCACATTAATAGTTCAAGTGTGAAATAATTAATTCAGAATTCAATAATTCTAAACTAAATGTGTATAATTCATTCTATGCATAAATCTAATATAGTATTACAGAGATAGTATTGGAGACCTATGGACCTATAACCCCAGCTCCAATAAATTTGACAATTAATTAAACTCTTTGATTAATGTGCCAAATTTATTAGTTTCAGTCTTATTCTATTAAAAACCTAAAACTAAAATCTTGAGATTATAATAAAATTACTCAAAGAAAATAAGCGAGTAGTACATGGATATAATCATTATATATAAGTTAGTCCTCCATAAATAGTTCATAATAAGAGCTAGGTTCAATTTTCATTTACCTCTCATATTATATCTTTATCCTTGAGTTTCAATAATTCTCTAATGAACAGTTAATTTATAATCTTATTATGAACGAACACTCTACTGTTCAAACCTCGAATTATCACTCAAGAGAACTATTTTTCTAACTTCCATAAGGAAGGAATGGATTCCATATCTGTATAATATTATTCCCAGCCATTTGTTATATTATGTTTCCATGATGCTAAGTTATGATATGTGCTTAGACAAATCTTACCATGCAAGTCAAAAAACATAATGTCAAAAATATGAGTCTAATAAATACTTAGGATTAAGACTGTCAAATATACGATCATCATAGTGGTAAATTTGAATACTCTATTTGTAACGGATGATTATTAGAGATTCATAATTTATCTAGTCCAGTCCTATATAATCTCATTATATAAAGTGCCTCCAATCCAATGTCTTTACATTAATAGTCTAGATAATCACTATTTCATTCTAAATGAGATTAGACCGTACTTGCAATATTTAATTAAAGATTTCAAACTTTAATTAATTATTACAGACTATTTAGATTATTATCTATAAAGTTTATCCTTAAGCATATAATACTTATATGCTAAATTTATAGTCACATAAATAATCATGAAATTTTCTTGATATTTATAAATATATTCATAACACATATAAGCAACTAAAATAATAATAAATGTCACTTTATTTATTTATTAACAATATGTATAATGTCATAGCTTTCAGGGCATCAAACCCAACAATCTCCCACTTACCCTAAAGTAGGTGAGACATGTCTCTAAGACCTAAGCCTTCCAAGTGTCCCTCAAAGCTCTTTGCAGGTAACGTCTTGGTGAAAGGGTTAGCAAGGTTGTTTTTCGACGCTATCTTCACAACTTCCACATCGCCTCAATGTACTATTTCTCTGATCAAATAATATTTTCTCTCTATATGCTTTCCTCTTTTGTGGCTTCTAGGTTCTCTTGAATTTGCCACTGCACCACTATTATCACAATATAGTGTGAGTGGTTTATCCATACCTGTAACTACTTTCAAATCATTTAAGAACTTATGGAGCCAAACAGCTTCTTTAGCTGCTTCACAAGCAGCCACATATTTAGTTTACATAGTTGAATTAGCAATACAAGATTGTTTGATACTTCTCCAAACTATGGCTCCACCACCAAAAGTAAACACTAATCCAGATGTAGATTTACGTGTGTCTTTATCTGATTGAAAATTAGAATCAGTGTATCCAATAGGAATCAAATTCTCACTAGAATATACCAGCATATAGTTTCTCGTTCTCCTGAGAAACTTGAGAATATGTTTAACCGCTGCTCAATGATCTAATCATGGGTTGGATTGATACCAACTGGCTATACCTAACGCATAGCAAATGTCAGGTCTTGTACACAACATGCCATACATTAGACTTCCCACTACAGATGCATAAGGTACCCGTCTTATGTTTTCTTCCTCTTGAGGTGTCTAGGACACTGCTCTTTTGAAAGATAAACTCCATGATGTGTGGGTAAATTACCTTTCTTAGAGTTTTGCATCGAAAACCTGATAATCACTTTATCGATATATGATGCGTGAGACAGCATCAACAGTTTGTTCTTGCAATCTCTTATGAGTTGGATTCTAAGAACATAACTTGCCTCTCCTAAATCTTTCAATTGGAATTGGTTGGCGAGCCATTTCTTTACATTAGATAATACGCCTACTTCATTCCCAATAAGTAGGATATCATCTACATAAAGAACTAAGAAGACCACCTTCTTATATTTGATGTACTTTTATACACAAGGTTCATCAATGTTTTGATGAAAACCATAAGATTTGATCGCTTCATCAAATCTTAAGTTCCAAGATCTTGAAGCTTGTTTGAGTCCATAGATGGACCTCTGCAACTTGCAAACTTTTGCTCTTGACCTTTGACTACAAACCCTTCTAGTTGCACCATATAGTTGCTTTCCTCAAGATGGCCATTCAAAAAGGCAGTCTTGACATCTATTTGCCATATCTCATAATCAAGACAAGTAGCAATGGATAAAAGAATCCAAATGGATTTAAGCATAGCTACAGGCGAGAAAGTTTCTTCATAGTCAACTTTCTCTTTTTGGGTATAACTCTTTGCCACAAGCCTAGCTTTGAAAGTCTCAACTTTCCCATCCACTCCTCTTTTCTTCTTGTAAATCCATTTGCACCCTATGGGTTTTATCCCTTCAGGTAGATCTACAAGTTCTTAGACTGAATTGGAGTACATGGACTCCATTTCAAGGTTCATAGCCTCCAGCCATTTCTCCTTTTTAGAATCTTCCATTGTATCACGATATGTCAATGGATCATCCTCACCATAATCAGAGATAGCAACATGTGCTTCTCCAATTTCCTTGTAGCGAGCAGGTGGTCTCACAACACTCCTACTACGTCGAGGTGGCATGACATTCTGATCGGGAGATGTGGTCTCCTCATTTTGTGCTTCGACAACTGTTGTCGGTTGCGGTCTGATCTGATCAGAAAGTAACTCTTCAAGTACAACTTTGCTATGAGATTTATAGTTTGTCATATAATCATTCTCTAGAAAAGTGGCATTTGTCGATACAAATACCTTCTTTTCCTGTGGACTGTAAAACAAACCTCCCATCGTTCCCTTTGGGTATCCCACAAACAAACATACTTCAAAACGTGGTTCCAGCTTCCCGGTCTTTCCTTTTAGCACATGTGCTGGACTCCCCTATATATGGATATGTCGCATACTAGGTTTACGACCATTCCATAACTCTAAAGGTGTTTTTTGGAATAGACTTAGATGGAACTATGTTTAGAAGATATACTGTAGTATGTAGTGCATATCCCCAAAACGAAGTGGGTAATGATGAGTAGCTGAGCATGGATCTCACCATATCTAGCAACGTCTAATTTCTTCTCTCTACAACACCATTTTGTTATGGTGTACCAGGTGCGGTGAGTTGTGATAGAATACCATGTTCTATCATATAGTCCTTGAATTCAATATCTAGGTATTCCCCTCCTCGATTAGATCGAAGAGTCTTCACCATCTTTCCTAATTGCTTTTTAGCTTCCGCTTGGAATTCTATGAACTTTTCAAAAGTTTCAGATTTCCTTTGCATTAGTTATATGTAACCATATGTTAAATAATCATTAATAAATGTGACGAAATATTCGTATCCACCACGAGCTTGTACATTCAATGGACCGCAGACGTCTGAATGTATTAGCTCAAGTGGTTCCTTGGCCCTTTCGCCTTTTGTAGAGAAAGGCCTTTTAGTCATTTTACCTTCAAGACAAGATTCACAAACTAGTAGAGAACTAAATTTTAACTCTATTAAAGGACCTCCCTTTACTAGTCTGTCAATTCTGTCAAGGTTAACATGACCTAATCTAAGGTGCCATAGGTATGTTTCATTATCAGAAGAAATCTTTTGCTTCTTGTGTTTTGGTTGATCAACTTTGAACATTTCGGTATTAAGCAGTGTTTTTTCGTCGGGCCTTAAAGTGTAAAGCCCATTTTCTAGATGCATAGAACAAATATTCAAACCATTTATAGAAATATTAACATAATTATTATTAAAAGAAACATTAAACGTTTGTTCAAATAGCCTAGAAATAGAAATCAAATTTCTACGAAAACAAGGAATGTAATAAATATTGTCCAAAATTAAAAACTTATTTCTAAAATAAAGTTTAACAACTCCTACTGCTCTTGTCGAAATAATCTCTCTCGTTCCCACTCTCATCGTTTGTTCCCCGTCAGCAAGCTCCCTTAAGGAACTAAGCATCTGCAAAGAAGAACAAACATGGTTAGTTACCCTTGAATCAATTATCCAAGGTGAAGTATCATCTTCAACTAAACAAGCTTCTAAAACAAGTAAATCTGATTTACTGTTGTTCTTCTTTTCTTTGAGCTCCTGAAGATACTTCTTGTAGTTTCTCTTCCAATGCCCAACAACGCCGTAGTGGAAACATTTTTCTTTTGGCTTCTTTTGGTTTGAACTCTTTTTATTATTGTTGCTTTTGTTCTTCTTAGGTTGCCCTCTCTTTTTAGACTTACCACTTCCTTCAGTCCTCTTCCTCTTCTTATTCTATCGAGTAGAAGAGGAGGGTTGAGTCTCTGCAACATTTGCCTCAGCTTTTTTAGTCTTATCTTTCGAAATAGACTCAAAGGTTTACAGCTTATTAAGCAACTTAGTCATATTATATTTCAGCTTGTTCATGAAATAGTTGCTTTTGAACTGAAGGAACGCAAGGGAACGGGTTTCCAAAATCATCCATACCTGTGTGGCTTCATCTATCACCGCCCCGTTCACCTCGGCCTCATGGAGATAGTTAACCATGTTGAGAACATGTTCTTTGACCGAAATCCCTGCCTTTATTTTGGCATTCATTATTGCCTTAACGGCTTCATGGTGGGCCTTTTTAAAAGGTTTGCCAAACATGTCTTGTAGAGACTGCATTATCTCATATGCAGTCTCCATGCTTTCGTGCTTCATCCTAAGCACGTCGACATGCCAGCCAAAAGAAAATAGCGAGCCTTGTTGTTTGCATGGATCAAATAATCATATGCTTCTCATACATTACGAGGAGCATTGGTAGCAAGTGATGGAGGAAATTCCTCCATCAGGACAAACTTGTAATTTTCATAAATTAGTACAATATTCATGTTATTCTTTCACTTGACAAAATTATCTCCAGTTAATTTTTCATTTGAGAGAATAGCGATTATTGGATTAGACATTGTTGCTGTAATAAATAAATAAAATAACATAATTAAATAGTTGCATAAACATCATAAATATATGTTTTTGAATAGTAAACGTGATGCATGATGCATATGAAAAACATACAAAAAAAATTTACTAATTCCACGATTATTCAATTTTAATAAATAAAGTGCCGACGTAGGATAGGTTAAATTATTTATGAATTGAATTGAGACATTCTCAATTAATAAATGTATTCAAAATATCTTATATGTTCTATATTTATTAATAACCATTTATTTTGGTCAAGATGTAATTAACAATTTAATTATGTCTTTATGAGTGTAACCCACTATTTTGGATTTTAACAACTTAACTCAAAATTACCGCCGTAGGGTAGGTCAAGTTTGAAATACATTATAAAATCCTATCTCTTGGAAGCCAACCTTGATATTGATTTAAATGGACACCCTCCCTCCATAGGGAGGACGAAATCAAAGCGTCGCGAGGCACCACCTAAATCTCACGATGTTGTGGTAATAGTGGAGATTGCAGGTTATATTGTCATATTACCTTTTCCCACTCATTATTTTTAAAATGTGTTTTATCTTATAATATATCATATGTTTCATAACTCTAGTAAATAAAAATAATTTTTAATTACTAGGTTATATTATGTGTCAATAGAATCCCATTCTATTTACACTTAAATAAATTATCATATTTTCTAAAAATCTAAATTTATTATGAATTGTCTAATTTACCAAATATTAAACAATTTAAAATTAGATAACTTAGAATTAATGTGAATTTTACCAAGTCTTAACTATTAAAACTAAATTCACATTATTCGATTGATTAATAAATTAAGATTCTATAAAACCAACCCAATTAATTTAATCTCATTAAATTAATTCTAACACATATTAAATCATTTTATAAACACCTTTATAAAAAAAAAATATGCAAGTGTATTTATGTTATATTACAATAACTATAAGTGGGCATTTTCTTAGATGACATGTTATAATGCATGAACATGTTATCATAATCATCACATGAAAATAAACAATGGATTTTTGACTGGGACCTTTTGGATTATTAAAATTACAACCCATAAAATAAAAGAGAAAAATTACATAGGTCTTCTTGTAATTTATACATAATTTCCTGCTCTAATTTTGCAATCTTCATCGGGTGGTTTCCTATGCAACAATTTACTGGGTTACCTTCTATTTTTGCTTCTGCTTTTCTTCCCGATATAATGCTGCCTCCATATTGCCACCTCCTTTTTTTTTTTTGGTTTATGGCACGTAGGCCTTTAGCCTTCAAGTTGCACAAAAGTGCAATAAATGCATTCAGAATGCATAAATTACAAAGCCCAACTCTTGAACCTTTTTTTTTTTTAATAATAATGATGTAAACTTGCTTCTACATGTCTGATGCATTCAATGCACATTAATGAAGTCAACTCTGAAAGCATGCGGGTATAGCAAGTGAAGGAAAGAAGAAGAGAAAAAAAATGGAAAAGAAATAATGATAATAATAGATTACAAAAAGCCTATACCCCTTTATGGGTTTACACAGATTGATCTAATTAAACTGAAAATGAAATTATCAATCCAAAAGGACCATATAATTAACGACCAAAAATCCATTCATTAAATAACCATTCATCTCATGAACAAAAAATTGCAAAGATGCAAAGTGCCCACAAACATGCATCATGAACATGAAATTATCAAAAATAAAATCATGTTTAATTAAAATTATATATGCTATAACCCGCTCTGATGCCGTTTGTTAGAATAAAATATGAAACGCAATGAAAGGAATGGGTCGTTGACAAACAAAAAATTTTCTAAAAACTTTGTTCATCGGGAATAGATATATAATTTTAATTAATAATAGAAAGCTTTAGGAATTTTACTAACCTTTTGAAAACTATCAGGGTATCCTAGCTTTTCTCTTTGATCCACGATCTTTCAATTCAGGCCTCCATACCAATAGAAAGACGAGCGGGCGTCAAATTGCAAGAATGAATTTTCCTCACACTTTTTGAATTTGCTATGTACTCAACACATGAGATAGCAGACTTTTTTTTTTCTAGAGAAGAACTCTTAGTTTTTCTCTTTGAGTATTCTACAAAAGATATGTGAATGAAAAATCTCTTGAGATAACTATTATCTCTCCCTTTTTATATCTGAGTCATTAGTAATTTTTTAATTAATTTCAAATATGAAATAACCATCATATCAGATATATGGGGAAATGATATATTTTACATGATACTTACCTTTTCCTTTCCTCTTTTTTTTTAAAAAAATTTAACCGAATCACGTTTGTGATTCTTTAAATCATATATATATATATACATACACATACCTTTTCATAAACGAAAAGTTTCCTTTTTTTTAAGTTTACTTATATATATATATATATATATATAAATAAGTATGTGCATATATATATATATATATATATTAATAAAATCTTATATATATATATTAAAATTTAAAAATAAATCTTATTTATTTTAGAAAATAATATTTAAATAATCAAATTATTCAAATATTACCAATTAGTTAATTAACTAACGCTCAGTTAAATGTGACAACATTTATCACATTACATTATGTGTCACATGAGAACATTTTTCTGTGTCACATTAGTAATTCAAGTGTGAAATAATTAATTCAGAATTCAATAATTCTAAACTAAATATGTATAATTCATTCTATGCATAAATCCAATATAGTGTTACAGAGGTGGTATTGGGGACCTATGGACCTATAACTCAAGCTCCAATAAATTTGATAATTAATTAAACTCTGATTAATATGCCAAATTTATTAGTTTCAGTGTTATTCCACTAAAAACTTAAAACTGAACTCTTGAGATTATAGTAAAATTACTCAAAGAAAATAAGCGAGTAGTCCATTGATATAATCATTACATATAAGTCAGTCCTCCATAAATAGTTCATAATAAGAGCTAGGTTCAATTTTTGTTTACCTCTCTTATTATATCTTTATCCTTGAGTTCAATAATTCTCTAATAAACAGTTAATTCATAATCTTATTATGAACGAGCGCTCTCCTGTTCAAACCTCGAATTATCACTCAAGAGAACTATTTTTCTAACTTCCATAAGAAGGAATGGATTCCATATCTGTATAATATTATTCCCAGCCATTTATTGTATTATGTTTCCAAGATGCTAAGTTATGATCTGTGCTTAGGCAAATCTTACTATGCAAGTCAAAAAATATAATGTCATAAATAGGAGTCTAATAAAACTCAGGATTAAGACTGTCAAATATATGATCATCATAGTGATAAATTTGAATACTCTATTTGTAACGGATGATTATTAGAGATTCATAATTTATCTGGTCCAGTCCTATATAATCTCATTATATAAAGTACATCAAATCCAATCTCTCTACATTAATAGTCCGGATAATGACTATTTCATTCTAAATGAGATTGAACCGTACTTGTAATATTTATTTAAAGATCCCAAACTTTAATTAATTATTACAGACTATTTAGATTATTATCTTTAAATTTTATCCCTAAGCATATAACACTTATATGCTAAATTTATAGTCATATAAATAATCATGAAATTTTCTTGATATTTATAAATATATTCATAACACATATAAGCAACTAAAATAATAATAAATGTTAATTTATTTATTTATTAACAATATGTACAATATCACAGCTTTCAGAGCACCAAACCCAACATATACTTCTCCAGTCATATGGCCATACGAGAAGGCATTATTGACACCTAATTTTTGGATTGACCAGCCATGAGAGATCACAAGAGTAAGAACATTTTGAATAGTTTTGGGCTTGATCACCAGACTGCAAGTTTCACTATAGTCGAGTCCTAGCCATTGGTGAAAGCTCTTAGCAACAAGGCGAGTTTTGTAGCAAGAGACGCTACCATTGGTATTCATCTTAACACAAAACACCCATTTACATCCAACAATGTCATAGTGAGGTTCTTGTAGCACCAACTCCCCTGTGTTGTTGTTTGTAAGAGCATTAAGCTCTTCGCACATTTTGTCCTTCCATTTCGGATCTTTAAGTACCTGGGAAGCTAAGGCATGCTCAAGGTAGGTGATAGCGTATATTCTTGTGGCTGTGAGTGTGAAACATTTTTTTTTAGTCTAAAAATGTTGTTTTTAGATCTAGTTTGCATGGCATGAGTAGGATAAGGTCGATGAAAGGCAAAGGTTGATGAAGTGAGAAAAGAGTCTGTTCGTGGGTGGAGCTCGAAATCTGTTCATGATTAGTTATTATGGGGCGAATAATATCAAATAGACTCTTCACGTGCTTGCATGGAAGGATTTGTCGCATGATTCTCTGTTGTTGTCACCTTAGACAAATTATTAGATGAGATATTTAGGTTGGGTGGCTTGGGAGAGGAAAGGAGAGATCCAGAAGAACACGAGGAGGACAAGAGGAAGATTGTGATTTTTTGGAAGGTGAGGAGGACGCAGATTGAGACAACAAATTGAAAACTATAGGTGGCAAGTGGGTTGGACGAAAATCATAGAATGAATTGATTTGTGAAAGAAAGTGAACAGTAAAAGAGAAATAGGGAAGTTTTTACTGGATTGATAGATGAGGGAAGATTTCTAAGAGATTGGGACGCGGTTGGCCATGTAGAGATGGTGTAAGAATTGATTTTATCATATTAGTCGAATATGGGTAAGGAAGGGTGTAACGTCCCGAAATTTATTTAATATTAATGTAATGTAAATGATGAATTAGTGTGCCATAATTAAAGTTTTAACTTTAATTAGATTATTTGGTTGGATTTTTAGTTTTTGGTTGTTTTGTTAAATTGATGTGTTCAAAAGATTCCTTGTTGATTTAAAATGATGTTTTGAGTTTTAAAACACAACAATTTGTAAAATGTTAAAAATACTCTGTTTTACAAAACCGTGGGCGGCACATGGTTTTCGCACAGTAAAACCGCCCACCGATTTTCTCTATTTATTTCTCTCTTCTCTCTCTCTCTCCTCATTCACGTTTCACTCTCTCTCTCTCTTCTCTCTCTCGGCAGCCTCTCTCTCTCTCTAATTTCTTCACAAAATTTTGATTTCCATTCGAATCCAAGCTTTGGAACAGCAAGGAGGAAGCTCGGGGACGTGATTCGGCGACCGAGAACGCGGATTGAAGCTTCGATTCGAGGTTAGATTCGAAATTTCTAAACTTTTTACAAAATTTTTAATTTTGTGTGTTTTTGAAATCTAAGTTTGTTTAAGCTTAGAAAACCGTGGATTTGTGTTAAATGAGCTTAGAACAACTAGAATCTAAACCTAGATTGAAGAAAAACGGATTGGATTCAAGATTTTCATTTTTCTCCTCTTTTTCTCATTTTCGGATTTTTGAGGATTTCGAGTTCAAATGTTGTTTAAATAATTCCAAACATGTTTTAGAATGTTTTTCTATCAACTATAGTTGTTTTTCATGCCTGGGATTTGAGAAAAACAGGTTAGAAACAAGATTTGGATTTTGGGGATCGAGAAACCCGTGGCTGGGATTTCTGGATTTTCCCAGTTCGGCAGGCCGAAGTTCATGTTCGGCAGGCCGGAGTGATGATCGGCAGGCCGGTGTTCTTCTGACCGGCAGGCCGAATCTGGAGAAATGTTCGGCAGGCCGAACTGTACAGTTCGGCAGGCCGAAGCAGGGCATCCGGCAGGCCGACCGAGGCATGGAAAATTTTGTGATTTTTACCCGATTTCATTGTTTTGAACCCTGATTTAAATCCCAACCTTATAGGATGATTTAATGATACAAATGGCACACTAGGACATCATGAAATGATTTAGTAACATAGAATGTCTCGAACTAGATATTGATTGACTTAGTTTGTATCTAGGATTGTTCGTGGTTCCGTGGAGCTAACGTATAGCGGACCGGGATTACGGTGTGGGGTACCGGCACGAGTACTGAGGTAGGGCTTCTATCCTATTTCTTTGGTAGCCTGGTTTTGAAATGATTTGGCTTTGAAAAGGATTTCTATCAAAATGTTTTCAACGGTTGTTTGAAAATGGTTTTATCGGTTATATTTTCATATACCGTGACATGAAATGAATTTCATAATGAATGTAATTGACAACACTCGGTAATTGGGTTTTGAATGATAATGATAATAAACACATGGGCATGATGCCATATCAGAGATCGGGTCGTGATCGACCTTGGGGGCAGGTCCCGAAACCCAGCTGGGCCACTACGGTGGTGATATCATGGTTTGCCTAGGTAAAAGTAAACTGGTGTTTTGATTTGACGAGTAGACTGTTCTGTGTCAGAACGGTTCTACTCAATTTATTTATTTATTTATTCAAGTTCCCTTTCTGTATAACTCCTGATAATGCTATGTTTCTTTGCATTAAATTATTTTATAAAACTTAGTCCTACTGAGCCTTTCGCTCACGTTTTATCTGTTTTAAATTCCCCCCCTTCTAGGTGGTTTCCCATTTAGGTTTGGAGAAGATTCTTCGGACCGAACTCAGGAGCAATAGGAGAATTTATTTACAATCTGTATTTATTAATCAAGGCATGTAAGACTTAACTTTATTTGTACTTGGACTGTAATTGTATTTGTGATATTGTCAGATCCATGTGTGTGCACAAGTTGTGGGTTGTGGAACCCATATTCGCGGTTTTTATTCAATTATTGTTATTTGTTTAATGATTTTAAATTCTTTATCAAATGTGGTAGAAAAATATCTTTATTTCTTGCTTAATTGGATTTTAAACCCTTAATTTCAATTAAACTCTCCTTTAATTAATCTAAATATTCCACCACGTCACCTCCCGTACTCCGGGGCGTGACAGAATGGTATCAGAGCTCAAGGTTATGAACCTTGGGAATTGTGCACACATAGGTTTGACAATGAAATACCTCTGACAGTCCAAATTTTGTTTTCAGAAGTGAGAGAATGGCACCTAGACGTCGTTCGACAGCTGACGCCGAGTTCGGAAATGATGAGGGCCTGATGAGGTCTATGATTGCGGCTTTCCGGCAGATGGCAGCCAGGACTAGACCGGAAGACTCCAGTGTTGGTAGTCGGCATGCTTTCTTTAAGGAATTTCGGCGGGCGTCTATTCCGACTTTTGATGGCAATGGGGATCCGCAGTTAGCAGAGTATTGGTTGGATTCGATCTTGAAGCATCTTGATACCCTTGGTGTGCCTGAGGAGTATCGTGTGGAGTTTGCGGCATATAAGCTCGAGGGTGGCGCTAACACCTGGTGGAAACAAACTAAGCGTCTGGAGCGCGGTGGCGATATCGGTTGGGACAAGTTCGAGGAGCTGTTCTATGATCGGTATTTTCCGCAGGGTATAGAGACCAGAAAGTAGCTGAGTTTTATAGATTGCAGCAGGGTGATCTATCAGTTCGGGAGTATGAGGCGAAGTTTAGCGAGTTGGCTAGGTTTGCTCCATCAGCTGTGGCATCGGAGCGCGAGAAATGCATCAAGTTTCAGGAAGGGCTCAAGGCTCCTATTCGGCGGCAGTTGGTTGCTCTACGGCTTAGGAGTTTCAGAGAGCTTGTGTCGTCGGCGATCTCCGTGGAGAATGATTACGTGCAGTATTGTGAGGACCGAGCCAAGGCTTCAGGAGGACCGCAGAGGAGTGGCAGGAAGAGCATTAGTAGTCGTCCAGCTCCGGGGAAAGGCAAGCAAGGCGGTGCGACCAGTGGCAGCAGCAGTTCGTCTGGCAGCGGGCGCAGCAATCCCTACAGCTTCCATTGTCATTTCTGTCAGCAGCCCGGACACATCAAGAGGAATTGCCCGATCAGGAGTGCTCGCCTTGGATCGCAGACCGGGGAGGATGCCAGTTGTTCGTCTCAGCCTCAGCCTCAGACCCTACCTCTGCCTCCACAGTACCCGCAGTTGCAGTATCCGTAGTTTTCTCCTCAGCAATTCTCATATCTGGTACGGGGACAGCAGCCGCAGTATTTTCAGCGCAGTGTTCCTCAGTATAGAGCTCCGAGTACAGGTAGTGTGCAGTCATCTCCATCTCAGCAGTATCGGCCGAGTAATGCAGGACCCAGCAATGTCGGTAGAGGAAAAGGGAAGGCGCCAGTGCAGGTTCATGCAATGGCATCTGGAGGGTCAGATTCTCAGATTGGTAACGCGGTTTTCGATGGTATGGTTTTGGTTTCTAGATCTCTAGCTCGCGTTTTATTTGATACCGGTGCCTCTCATTCTCTCATTTCGAGTTCTTTTGTACATGCCTTGGGATTAGAAGTAGAAGAGTTTAATGAACCCCTAATTATAACTTCTCCCTTGGGGCGGGTGTGTGTAAATTGTGTGTGTAAATCATGTAAAATAAAGATTGGGGATGAGATTTTGAAAAGTGATTTGATTGTACTCCCCATGAGTTCCTATGATGTGATTTTAGGGATGGACTGGTTGTCCAGGTATAGTGCAGTTGTGGACTGCCAACTTAGAAAAGTGACCCTAGTGTCTGAAAGTGGGACGATAATCACTTACCAGGGTGGTGGTGATTGGCTAATGAGTGAGCGTCTCATGAAGTCATGTTTAGGAGGGCGAAGGAATCTAGATTGTTTTGCTTTTCTTGCCAATCTAGATTGCGAGCCCTATGTTTCGAGTAGTAGTGTAGCGATTCCGGTGGTTGATGAGTTCGAGGATGTCTTCCCCGACGAGTTATCAGGGTTACCACCGCATCGGGAGATTGAGTTTGGTATCGAGTTGTTTCCAGGGACATCACCGATTTCTATGGCACCTTATCGGATGGCGCCGGCAGAAATGAAGGAATTGAGGAAGCAACTTCAGGAGCTTGCTGATAACGGATATATTCGGAATAGCACATCTCCGTGGGGAGCACCAGTTTTGTTCGCTAAGAAGCATGATGGGACTCTCAGGTTATGTGTGGATTATCGGCAGCTGAATCGTGTTACGGTGAAGAACAAGTATCCCTTGCCTAGGATTGATGAGCTATTTGATCAGTTGGGAGGTTCGCGATACTTCTCGAAGATTGATTTGTGGTCAGGTTATCATCAGCTCAGAATCAAGGAAGAGGATATTCCCAAGACAGCTTTTAGGACTCGGTATGGGCACTTCGAGTTTCCTGTTATGTCTTTCGGGTTGACGAATGCTCCAGCAGCTTTTATGGATTTGATGAACAGGATATTTAGGCCGTATCTGGATCAGTTTGTGATCGTGTTCATCGATGATATTCTTGTGTATTCTAAGACTTGGGAGGAGCATGAGCAGCATCTTCGGATCGTGCTTCAGACTCTGCGGGAGCACCAGTTATATGCTAAGAGGGAAAAGTGTGAGTTCTGGTTGACTGAGGTCAAATTTCTGGGTCATGTCATCTCGGAGCATGGTATTTCAGTGGATCCGTCCAAGATTGAAGCTATATTGGAGTGGGAACGACCAAGGAATGTAGCGGAGATTCGCAGCTTCTTAGGTCTTGCTGGATATTACAGGAAATTCGTAAAGGACTTTTCGAAGATTGCAGCTCCGTTGACGAGGTTGATCAAGAAAAATGTCAGGTTTGAGTGGGATGAAGACTGTGAGTCTGCTTTTCAGGAATTGAAGAACCGGTTGACTTCAGCTCCAGTGTTGATTATTCCTAGTAGTGACGAGCCGTATGAGGTTTATGCTGATGCTTCAGGGCACGGACTTGGATGCGTGTTGATGCAGCATGGACGTGTGGTTGCGTACGGATCGAGACAGCTACGACCTCACGAGCGGAATTATCCTACTCACGATTTAGAGCTTGCAGCGGTGATCTACGCGCTGAAGATTTGGAGATGTTACTTGTATGGAGCATCGTTTCAGGTCTTCTCCGATCATAAGAGTTTGAGGCATTTGTTCACTCAGAGGGATCTCAATCTGAGGCAGCGCAGATGGGTGGAGTACATGGAGGATTATGATTTTGCGTTGCAGTATCATCCCGGGAAAGCTAATGTGGTCGCGGACGCGCTTAGCAGGAGGTCTTCAGGGATTCTCGCTTGTTTGATTTTTGAGGACTGGAGCAGGGATGCGACAGTGAGTGAGTATCGGCTACAGTATCATGAAGACGGTGATCGAGTTTTGTTGTATCATGTGGAAGCGACTCCAGCTCTTGTTCGGATGGTGAAGCAAGGTCAGTGGCAGGATCGACATTTGCAGGGGATTTGGTCGCGGATTCAGAACGGAGAGCAGTTCGAGGAATGGAGCGTGCATGCAGATGGATCGTTGTACTTCCAGGAGCGTCTTGCAGTTCCAGTTATCGCCGAGGTGACGAAAGCCGTTCTGGATGAAGCTCATAGGTCTCAGTTTGCTATTCATCCGGGGAGCACCAAGATGTATCGTGATTTGAAGAGGCACTATTGGTGGAGAGGCATGAAGAAAGATGTTCGCGAGTACGTGGCCAAGTGTTCGACGTGTCTTCAGGTGAAAGCCGAGCATCAGAAGCCTGCAGGTCAGCTTCAGCCGCTTCCTATTCCAGGTTGGAAATGGGAGCATGTGACGATGGATTTCCTCACAGGTTTGCCGAGGACAGAGCAGCGGCATGATGCAGTTTGGGTTGTGGTCGACAGGTTGACGAAATCGGCGCATTTCATTCCGTTTAGGTCGACGTGTTCCAGGAAGATTCTCGGGGAGTTGTATATGCAGAACATTGTGAGGTTGCATGGAGTTCCTTTGTCCATCACCTCTGATCGAGATACCAGGTTTAATGCTAAGTACTGGAGGAGTTTTCAGGAGGCTTTGGGTACAGATTTGAACTTCAGTACGGCGTTTCATCCTCAGACTGATGGGCAGTCTGAGCGGGTTATTCAGGTTCTCGAGGATATGTTGCGTGCTTGTGCGTTGGACTTCGGCGGGAATTGGAAGCAATATTTGCATTTGGCGGAGTTCGCGTACAACAACAGTTATCAGGCGAGTATCGGTATGGCACCATTTGAGGCGTTGTATGGGCGACCGTGTCGGTCACCTGTGTGTTGGGCCGAGCCAGAAGATAGAGTTATTCTTGGGCCGGATGAGATTCGTGACAGCAACGAGAAAGTCGCGGTGATTCGGGATCGGTTGAGAGCAGCTCAGAGTCGGCAGAAGAGCTACGCGGATAGGAGACGTAGACCTTTAGAATTCGCGGTTGGAGATTTTGTTCTCTTGAGGGTGTCACCTCGTAAGGGAACTATGCGGTTCGGAGTGAGTGGGAAACTCGCGCCGAGGTATATTGGGCCGTTCGAGATCACTCAGCGTGTTGGTGTGGTCGCTTATCGGCTTGATCTTCCACCCAAACTTTCTCATGTGCACGATGTGTTTCATGTGTCTATGCTTAGGAAGTGTCCACCTGAGCAGGGTAAGATAGTATCGTTTCGCGATGTGCAGGTTCAAGAGGATACGACGTACGAAGAAGTGCCGATTCAGATCATCGACCGGAAAGTGATTAGCTTGCGTCGTCGTGAGATACCGTTGGTAAAGGTCGTGTGGCAGCATCACGGGGTTGATGAAGCCACTTGGGAACTAGAGTCGGGTATGCGGGAGTTATATCCGCATTTGTTTTGCTTTTGAGATGAGTTGTAAATTTCGAGGACGAAATTTCTTTTAGGGGTGGAGAGCTGTAACGTCCCGAAATTTATTTAACATTAATGTAATGTAAATGATGAATTAGTGTGCCATAATTAAAGTTTTAACTTTAATTAGATTATTTGGTTGGATTTTTAGTTTTTGGTTGTTTTGTTAAATTGATGTGTTCAAAAGATTCCTTGTTGATTTAAAATGATGTTTTGAGTTTTAAAACACAACAATTTGTAAAATGTTAAAAATACTCTGTTTTACAAAACCGTGGGCGGCACATGGTTTTCGCACAGTAAAACCGCCCACCGATTTTCTCTATTTATTTCTCTCTTCTCTCTCTCTCTCCTCATTCACGTTTCACTCTCTCTCTCTCTTCTCTCTCTCGGCAGCCTCTCTCTCTCTAATTTCTTCACAAAATTTTGATTTCCATTCGAATCCAAGCTTTGGAACAGCAAGGAGGAAGCTCGGGGACGTGATTCGGCGACCGAGAACGCGGATTGAAGCTTCGATTCGAGGTTAGATTCGAAATTTCTAAACTTTTTACAAAATTTTTAATTTTGTGTGTTTTTGAAATCTAAGTTTGTTTAAGCTTAGAAAACCGTGGATTTGTGTTAAATGAGCTTAGAGCAACTAGAATCTAAACCTAGATTGAAGAAAAACGGATTGGATTCAAGATTTTCATTTTTCTCCTCTTTTTCTCATTTTCGGATTTTTGAGGATTTCGAGTTCAAATGTTGTTTAAATGATTCCAAACATGTTTTAGAATGTTTTTCTATCAACTATAGTTGTTTTTCATGCCTGGGATTTGAGAAAAACAGGTTAGAGACAAGATTTGGATTTTGGGGATCGAGAAACCCGTGGCTGGGATTTCTGGGTTTTCCCAGTTCGGCAGGCCGAAGTTCATGTTCGACAGGCCGGAGTGATGATCGGCAGGCCGGTGTTCTTCCGACCGGCAGGCCAAATCTGGAGAAATGTTCGGCAGGCCGAACCTTGTTTTCGGCAGGCCGAAGCAGGGCGTCCGGCAGGCCGACCGAGGCATGGAAAATTTTGTGATTTTTACCCGATTTCATTGTTTTGAACCCTGATTTAAATCCCAACCTTATAGGATGATTTAATGATACAAATGGCACACTAGGACATCATGAAATGATTTAGTAACATAGAATGTCTCGAACTAGATATTGATTGACTTAGTTTGTATCTAGGATTGTTCGTGGTTCCGTGGAGCTAACGTATAGCGGACCGGGATTACGGTGTGGGGTACCGGCACGAGTACTGAGGTAGGACTTCTATCCTATTTCTTTGGTAGCCTGGTTTTGAAATGATTTGGCTTTGAAAAGGATTTCTATCAAAATGTTTTCAACGGTTGTTTGAAAATGGTTTTATCGGTTATATTTTCATATACCGTGACATGAAATGAATTTCATAATGAATGTAATTGACAACACTCGGTAATTGGGTTTTGAATGATAATGATAATAAACACATGGGCATGATGCCATATCAGAGATCGGGTCGTGATCGACCTTGGGGGCAGGTCCCGAAACCCAGCTGGGCCACTACGGTGGTGATATCATGGTTTGCCTAGGTAAAAGTAAACTGGTGTTTTGATTTGACGAGTAGACTGTTCTGTGTCAGAACGGTTCTACTCAATTTATTTATTTATTTATTCAAGTTCCCTTTCTGTATAACTCCTGATAATGCTATGTTTCTTTGCATTAAATTATTTTATAAAACTTAGTCCTACTGAGCCTTTCGCTCACGTTTTATCTGTTTTAAATTCCCCCCCTTCTAGGTGGTTTCCCATTTAGGTTTGGAGAAGATTCTTCGGACCGAACTCAGGAGCAATAGGAGAATTTATTTACAATCTGTATTTATTAATCAAGGCATGTAAGACTTAACTTTATTTGTACTTGGACTGTAATTGTATTTGTGATATTGTCAGATCCATGTGTGTGCACAAGTTGTGGGTTGTGGAACCCATATTCGCGGTTTTTATTCAATTATTGTTATTTGTTTAATGATTTTAAATTCTTTATCAAATGTGGTGGAAAAATCTCTTTATTTCTTGCTTAATTGGATTTTTAAACCCTTAATTTCAATTAAACTCTCCTTTAATTAATCTAAATATTCCGCCACGTCACCTCCCGTACTCCGGGGCGTGACAAAGGGGAAGTGGTTTCAGCAAATTGAACTTGTCTTGAGTAAAAAGATTTATGATCTTATGGCTCAAAGCAAATGCAAGAGTAGTGTATGTTCGAATACCCCAAAAACACACAAGGCCTTGATCTTTGATAATTATGGACAACAGAGGCAACCATATATTCTCAAATGTCCATTGGACAAACAGGGTGACCCATACATCAGTGTAAATAAGATCCAAAGGAAAATCCCTCTCTAAGCTAGAAACACCAAATAGATATTTATGGATTTTTTACATTGACATGAATCACAAAACGGTGACAAAGAAGAATTAGACGAGGTAGAGAGAATAGTTTGGGAAACTACTTGATGAAGGATTTTGGGAGAAGGTGACCAAGTCTGTCGTGCAATGATCAAGAGAAACTTTGGCACCTATGCAAGCTCGTTTCATCTCAGTGGTAGAAGTTCCCATGTTTTGACCACTCGTAAACGTTGTTCTTGCTCCATCCATTGGCGAGAGGTGCTCTCATGGCTAGGTCCTTTATGCAAAAGAGTGAGAAAAATTTTCAATGGATGTTTAATTAGTCTAGCATATAAAAGGAACACAAATGCATTTGAAAGTGTAAGGAATCGGGGGAGTCGAAAGATTGATTTGCCAACATGTGTGATATTCAAAGCTATAGCATCACCTATAATGATGTCATCAAGCCCTTCATATGGTTACCGGAGGGACAAGTTGTTGAGATCAGATGTCACATAATGAAAAGCCCCGTAGTCTAAGAGCCAATTAGACGGGTTGTTATTGTTGATAGTCATCGGATTGGCGGTAGGTGGCGGTGGGAAAAACAAATTCTTGACAGTATAGCACTACTTGGCCATGTGCCTCTTTTTACAAAATCGACGAACAATGGTGGGTTTTTTCCTCGAGTTATGGTTGCCATAATTGTTACTGAAGTTTCCAAAATTGTTCTGATTATTTCAAGAATTTTGTAGGTTTAAATTTAATTGCCTCTGTTATTCTGAATATATATATATATATATATATATATATATATTTACCATTTTGAGGGTGGTTTCCAAATATTATAAAAAGGAAACTTAGTATTGGCAGTAAGATTGGTGGTGGAGCATTGTTCTTGACGCTTGAGAAACATTGCATGTTCAACAAGTTTATCATAGAGCTCGTCAAAGCTAATAACGAAATCTCGAGCGCTTACGGCAGCAGCAATGTCCTTGAATTTTGAGCCCAAGCCATTAAGAATGTGAGTTACGAAGTATTGGTGAGGAATCGGGGCTCCAATAAGAGCTAGTTCATCGGCAATATCGTGGATTGTCGCGAGACACTCAGCAATATGTTAGAGAGCCTCTCATCAGTGATGTTGAATAATAAACTTGTCTTATGAAGCCCAAGTCTAAATCCCAAAGCCCACCAATGAGAACCTTCTAGTGTTTTGAATTATTTGCATATGGTGAAAGATTAGTTGTACTGCTTTTAAATGTGTAGCTTTTTTATTAGTTAAGTTATAGCACTTCATGTGGTTGTAGTTTAAAGTGTTTATTTATTTTGTGTGGTGGAGGATGATTGACATCAAGTATAAATACCCATTTTTTTGGGTATAGCATGGAAGCAAGAAAGAAAAAAGGAAGAGGATGAAGAACCAAAAGGCTTCTAAAAGTAAGGAAGTGAATAATCAAATGTCTTTAAGTAAGTACTTTGAGTGTGTGAGAAATTATAATTGTAAGTGTGTTCAATCTTTTCATAAAAGTTTGGTGTTTGAAGTTTAAAAAAATTTCTAACAAAGTGGCACTAGAGCCAAGGTCGTGAGGTATCTTAAAATTCTGAGTATGCTCTGTCGATGCACCTTTGATTGATCTTTTACATCAGAAAAGATTTCTTGAGATTGAGAATATAAAAAATTTGTTCCAAACATATCACCATAGCACATCAAATCGAAAGAGCACGACAAGTTGAGCAGGTAGCCATAAAAATCAGCTAAATTGGAGTCCGAACGTGCTCAAATGAGCCATTGACTGTTGACTGCGTTGATTGTTGACCATGTCGATCGTTGACTAGGTGTTGACCAAAATTTGACTTTTTGATCCAAGGCCTTCCTAAGGTTTTTCGGCGTATCGGATCCATCCGTGCAGTCAGAATTCTCAAACTCTCATTCTATTAAGAGCTATGGCTACTAGCGATATGACATCTTTCCAAGTTCCACCACTCAAGGAGAGCAACTTCAACAATTGGAGTAGTAAGATGAAGGCACTACTTGGAGCACATGACATTTGGGAAGTCGTAGAGAAAGGCTACAAAGAGCCAAAGGATGAGTCAATGCTATCCTCAACACAAAAGGATAGTTTGTAAGATTTAAGAGAGAGAGACAAGAAAGTTCTCTACCTCATCTATCAAGCATCAAATAATGACGGCTTTGAGAAGTTCTCAAATGCAACATGTGCCAAGGAAGCATGAGAGAAGCTAAAAACCTCTTCCAAGAAAGCGAACAAGTCAAGAAGGTTCGTCTCCAAGCTTCAAGAGGAGAGTTTGAAGTCATGTATATGAAAGAAGCTGAAACAATATCCGATTACTTTTATATAGTCTTGGCAGTTTCTAATAAACTAAAGAGAAATGGAGAGAAGATAGATGATCAAAAGATTACGGGGAAGATTCAAAGATTTTTGGATCCAAAGTTCAAAAACATTGTCTCCATCATTGAAGAAACCAAAAATTTAAAGGCCATGACAATTGAACGATTATTGGGTTCTTTACAAGCCTATGAGGAAAAGAAAAAGAAAAAGCAAGGGATCATGGAACAACTCCTTAAGACACAGCTTAATTTAAGCAAGAAGGACGAGTCTTGTAGGAATGATAAAAGCCAACATAGCCGAGGATGAGGTCGTGGCCAAAGACCAAGTAGAGGTCATGGACGTGGACAAGGTTGGAGTCCTGAAAATAACTCCAACAAATTCAACAACTATGAGAGAGGAGAAAGCTCAGCAAGAGGTTGTGGAAAAGGAAATTTCAACTTGAGGTAGAAAAAATCTCAAGTTACATGCTACAATTGTCATATGTTTGGGCATTACACTCGAGATTATAGAGCTCCAGCTAATCGAGTTAAAAAAGGCCAATTATGTTGAGAAGAAGGACAAGGAGCATGCAACTTTGTTAATAGCTCAAAAAACAATGATGGAGGTCAAGAAGACACATGGTAACTTGACACCAGTGCAAGCAATCATATGACTGGAAGGAAAATCATGTTTGCTAAACTAAATGAAACAGTCTTATCTTGAGAGATGGAAAACATCAGTTCATTTCCAATGTTTACTATGTCCCCAACATGAAAAGTAATATTTTGAGCCTAGGACAACTCCTAGAGAAAGGTTATGATATTCATATGAAGGATTATAACCTTTCTATAAAAGATGATAAGAATAACCTCATTGCTAAAATCTAATGTCGAAGAATAGAATGTTCATCATCAATATTTGGAATGATGGAGCAAAATATCTGAAGGCTTGTTACAATGACTCGTCATGGCTATGGCATCTTTGGTTTGCACCTTAACTTTGGAGGCATGGAGCTGTTATCCAAGAAGGAGATGGTGAGAAGTTTCCCTTGCATCAATCACCCAAACAACTATGCAAAGAATGTTTTCTCAGGAAGCAGTTCAAAAATAGCTTTCCAAATAAGTCAAATACAAGAGCTCGAAGGCCCCTCAAGCTCATTCATTCAGATGTGTGTGGACCTATCAAGCCAAGTTTTTTGGTAAAAGAAACTACTTCCTCCTTTTATAGATGATTTTTCAAGAAAAACATAGGTTTATTTCTTGAAGCAAAAATTAGAAGTCTTTAAAGTATTCAAGAAGCTCAAGGCCATAGTGACAAAAGAAAGCGGCCTTCAGATTGAAGCCATAAGATTCGATCGAGGAGGAGAATTTACTTCAAAAGAGTTCCAAGAATTTTGTGAAGCAAATGGAATTCAACGACCCCTGACTGTTTCAAGATCCCCCAACAGAATGGTGTTGTAGAAAGGAAGAATAGAACCATCCTCAACATGGCATGGAGTATGCTCAAGAGTAAGGCAATGCCAAAGGAATTCTAAGCAAAAGTTATACCAACCGCTGTCTACCTCAACAATCATTCTACGACAAGAAGTGTATTGGGAAAAAAGCCACAAGAAGCTTGGAGTAGAAGAAATCTTGGCATTTTCCACTTAGGAGTTTTTGGAAACATCGTATATGTGCATGTACTAGATGAGAATAAAAGCAACCTAGACGACAAGAGTGAGAGGCTTGTGTTCATTGGTTATGATACTTGCTTTAAAGGCTACAAGCTATACAACTCAAGAAATAAGAAGGTTGTTATCAATCGTGATGTAGAGTTTGATGAGGAAAGCACCTGAGATTGGAATGTCTAAGAAGAAAACTACAACTTCTTATCATACTTTGATGAAAAAGATGAGGAATAGCCAAGTACAATAGATCAACCGATAGAAGATCCCACTACACCACCATTTTCACTGACGATAGTTGATGATGGAAATTCACCGCTCTCTTTTTTGGCTGAAAGAAATGAATAATGTATAAGGAGCCTTCAAGATCTCTATGAGGTAACTGAGAGACCAGATAATCTCACTCTCTTTTGCCTTTTTGTCGATTGTGGACTAGTGAATTTCTAAGAAGCTATGCAAGAGGAGAAATGGAGGGCTGCAATGGATGAAGAAATTAAGGTGATCAAGAAGAATGACACATAGGAACTTAGAGAAATGCTAAAGGAGAGATCGAAAGGCATAGGATGAGGCTTGTCGCAAAATGGTATAGTCAAAAGGCTAGTACAACTATGATAAGGTATTGCTGCCCCATTAGAAACTATGACTGATAATTTCTCCAACAGCTTAGAATAAATGGAAGACACATCAAATGAATGTAAAGTCTATATTCCTAAATGGAGTCTTCGAAGAAGAAGTTTATATTCAACAACCACAAGGATATGAAGCCAAAGGGCAAGAAGACAAGGTTTTGAAGTTGAAGAAGGCTCTTTATGGGCTGAAGCAAGCATCGAGAGCATGGAATAGTCAGATCGACAAGTATTTTTAGAAGAATGGTTTCAAAAAATGTTTGTATGAGCATGCTCTTTACATCAAGTATAAATATTGAGATGTGTTAATCGTTTTCCTATACATGGATGACTTGATCTTCATTGAAAGCAACCCCAAAATATTCAAAGATTTCAAGAAAGCAATGACAAAAGAGTTCAAGATGGCTGACATAGGATTTATGGCGTACTACCTTGGTATTGAAGTTAAGCAAAAGGAAGATGGATTTTTCATCTCATAAGAATGCTAAAGGAAATTTTAAAGAAGTTTAAGATAGAAAATTGCAAACCGATAAGCAAACTAGTAGAATGCAGAGTCAAGATATCTAAGCATGAACAAGGAGAGAGTGTAGATCCAACACTTTTTAAGAGTCTAGTTGAAAGTTTGCGGTGCTTGACATGCACAAGGCTCGAAATTTGCTATGCTGTTGGATTCATAAGTCATTTTATGGAAAATCCAATAACCATTCACTTAAAAGTTGCAAAAAGAATCCTTCACTATCTCAAAGGTACGACAAACTTTAGTTTATACTATTCAGTTTCTAATGATTATAAGCTTATTGGATATTATGATAGCAATTTGAGTGGAGACGTAGATGATATAAAGAGCACCACAGGGTTTGTGTTTTTCATGGGTGACATTGTGTTAACTTAGATGTCAAATAAGCAGCTAATTGTCACACTTTCTACATGTGAACCTGAGTATGTTGCTGCTACCATGTGCACTTGTCATGCAATATGGCTTTGGAATTTGTTGAAAGAATTACATGTGCCACAAGAAAAGATTATAGAGATTTTTGTTGACAATAAGTTAGCAATTGCACTAGCAAAGAATCTAGTTTTCTATGATGAAGGTAAACACATCGATACTTGATATCACTACATAAAGGAGTGCATCAAAACAAAGGATGTGTGATTGAAGTATGTGAAGTCTCATGACCAAGTTGCAGACATCTTCACTAAGCCACTAAAGCAAGAAGACTTTGTCAGGTTGAAAAGCACACTTGGAATCATAAAACAACTTTAGGGGGTGTTGAATAATAAACTTATCTTAAGAAGCCCAAGTCTAAAGCCCAAAGCCTAAAACCTATCAATAAGAACCTTCTAGTGTTTTGAATTATTTGCATATCGTGAAGGATTGTTTGTACTACTTTTAAGCATGTGGTTTTTGTATTAGTTAAGTTATAACACTTCATGTAGTTGTAGTTTAAGTTGTTTATTTATTTTGTATGGTGGAGCATGATTAATATCAAGTATAAATACCTATGAGTTCTTTGGGTATAGCATCAAAGAAAGAAAAAAAAAACAAAGAGAGTAAAAAAGCAACAAGCGTCTAAGAACAAGAAAGTGAAGAACCAAAGGTTCTTAAGTGCGTTCTTTCAGTGTGTAAGAAATACTTGTAAGAGTGTTCAATCTTGTAATAAAAAAGTTTGGTGTTTGAAGTTTGAGCAAATTTCTAACAAGTAAGTTGTTCTGCCAATCCTGTAGTTCTTGATGATGAAGGACCAATTTAATTTTTACAAGACTATCCTAGGCTTCAACAGATCTCTTGCAAGTACGAATCACTGGAATTACTTTGTCATTTAAGATGCAATAATGGCATGAAACAAGAGTGTATATTGCCTCATTCAAAGAATATAATGTGATTTTTGGGATTTGCTTTTTATCTTTAATGACTTTACAGGTGGACAAGGTTTTGTGCCATCAATAAACACAATCAGATCATAGCCAAATAAAAGTGCATCAAATTGAACCTTCAATGAATACTAATTGCAAGGTGTAAGCTTAATAGGGAGTTTGGCTATGGCATTAATTATAACAGCGTTATTTGAATTAAGAGGCATGTTGATGATGTTTGTGTTAAGAGAAGAGGTTATAGTGAAAGTTTCATAGATAAGGAAAAAAAAAAGGATTAGAAGAGAATTGTGAGAGCTTTAAAACGTCTGATACCATATAACAACTTTTGGACAATGTTGTTATTAATTCTATCAACTTGATATTTGTACAAAGAACATAATAGATATGCATTGTGATGATCCTAAAATCAAAGAACTGAATGTCGGTCATTGTTGTGATTAATGTCTTCTACCATTAATAGAGAATTCTCCAATATCATGTATAGGAAAATAGTGGTAACTGGAAAGCGTGACATAATAAATTTATATAGACTTTAGATCTCCTCCCATATTGCTTCCAAATCAATGTGGGAGTATTGATGAAAAAATATCGACAACTTTGTTAATGTTCCTCTGATAAGATCCACAAGTCAGAACCCTTAGTGCAAATATAAGGTAGAGACATTTCTTTCCCAAGTTTCTTTTTAGGGCAAGACAAATAAAGTATCAATATGCTTTTTTCATAATTTTACATGAATATTCGAATATACATCTATAGTTCTTTAGATATCAAATGTAACCTATTTTCTAAATTATTTGTTGAATATATATATATATATATATATATATTATTTGGACGGGGATGGGTGCCAAACTTATGTCACCTCCACACGAAGATCACTTTGATCTTCGAATTTTAGATATGAAAAATGTTTGAATTTAGTTTTGTACTTTGTATGTTTTATGTTGCTACGTTATATACTGTGAGATTTACTTAATGGAGTTATTATTTCATGATTAAATTTTATTAATTTATATTTCTTTTAGGTTTATTATATATACTATAAATATATTCTTTATATGCCAATGATTGTATTTGCAAAATTTCTATTATTTAGTATCTTAGCACTATTATCGTATACATATGATTTAATTTTATTGGCATATAAAAGCAAGAAGCTATAACTATATTATACCAAAAAATTTAAATAATCATGAGTTTAGGAGACTGGTTCAATTAATTAATTTAAAACACTGTAACATGTGAAAACTATACATTATTGTTACCTTTTGTTTTACATTGTAACTGCAAGAGTTTTAAATTGTAAATAATTCAAACTCTTTTTTTTCAGGGATAGATAATTCGAACTTAAAAAGTTCAAATCAGCATGCCAATGGAGGGATAAGCACGATAAAGAAAAACCCCAAGGAAGTACATTTTAAGATGATTGTTGCAACTCATGAGCACCGTCATTTATGGAGATAATATTTAAGATTACATTGTGACCACAAACAAGCAGGGTTCCAAAAAAAAAAAACATTATCCTGTCACAAAAGACACATTTTATTTGATAAATGGAGACAATAACTTTTTTTAGGAGATAAAAATAGACAATATTGCATTCTTTTTTTTTTGGGTTTGAAAGATTTTTCTTACGTTTTTGTAATTATAACCTCCACAAGCCACCCTCCTCTGGCAGACAGGTCTCGGCGCCACCCAACTATGGCAATCGCCTCTCTTATCTCTAGAGCCTAACCTTATTGGAGCACTCCACCATAGCCTAGCGGCCTGTTCACGATAGGAGGGAAGCTCGCAGAGTGGCCATTCTTGTTAGATCAAAAGTCACATCAATCTTTGCTTGTGGTGCTGTCAATCTCTACGAAAGTGGTCGTCAA
Organism: Artocarpus heterophyllus; assembly: GCA_025403435.1. NCBI lineage: Eukaryota > Viridiplantae > Streptophyta > Magnoliopsida > Rosales > Moraceae > Artocarpus > Artocarpus heterophyllus. Next base: position 36,459,328 of record CM046348.1, on the reverse strand, counting down.
CGGAAAAGAAGCTTGCGGAGTGACCGTCGACGCGAGTGTGCCGTCAATCTTTGTGAGAGTTGTCGCTTTACTAGGGCAGATGAAGAAGAAGATAAATTCCTCTTCGTTTAACAAAACCTCTTCGTTTAACTAAATAATAATAAAAAAGTTACTAATATAAATAGTCTTTTAAAATTAAATGTAGATTTTATTTATATTAACAATTTTTTTGTTAAAAAATATTTGTGATAAAAAACATATTATTATATATAACCTAAACACAATTTGAAAAACAATGTTAGCATATTTCTTAAAAATATTTCTATTTTTAAATTTTTTCAAAAACAAAAACCAACGTAAACACATTACTAAACGGGCTTTATGATAGGTGTTCTCTTAAATTTCCAAACAATTAACTTCAAAATAAAAATTCCAAACAATTAATCATGAGCTAATTACACGTGGAATTGACCCTTCTTATCCAACAACGGACCACCACAAGACTCGATGAACTCCAATACACCGGAAACCATCTCCTCAAGGCCAACACCCACCGCAGTGGTATCCACAACAATCCTCGGCACATCGCCGACATCGTACTCCGTACACCCGCCGTACCCTTCCAGCAGCCTCTCGACATCCCGCCACGTGGCCGGCTTGTGCCAGCCGCCCTCTCCGTCTCCGGCTCGATCCTCGGCGGCGCGGCGCTCGAGCCGGCGGCGCCACTCAGCCTCGTCGGTCGGCTTGCACTCGACGATGACGAGGCGCACCGGCGATTGATCGGCGTGGGGGGAAGCGAGGTGGAGGAGGCGGTCGAGGTGGGCCCTGCGGGAGAGGGGTGAGTCAATGACGAGGCTGTGACCGAGGCGGAGCTGGGTGGCGGCGAGGCGCCAGATGGCGGCGTAGGAGAGGTCGTTGAGGAGGGAGGAGGCCTGGGCGGGTGAGATTAGGGAGGAGAGAGACTGTTGGAGGGAGATTGTGGAGTCGCGGATGTCGTCTTTGTCTAAGAGAGGGAGGTTGAGGGAGGCGGCGATGGAGTGGGCCAGAGTGCTCTTGCCTGTGCCTGGATGACCTTTCATTGCTATTATCATTTTCGCCATTTCTCCTTCCCTTTTGCTTTTGATTTGATTTTCTCTGAGTTTTCTTTAAGGTGGGTTTTTTTTTTTTTTTTTTGGCTCTTGCTCTTTTCTTCTTCTTGTTGTTCGCTTAAGAATTAAAGAAATGACAAGTTCATTAAGAAAAAAATAAATAAAAGAGAATTTGCTGGGTTTTGATTCCCTTTTGGGGTTTTAAGAATTAATTCCCATTTTGGCGTGGGTGATGAATGACGATTGATGGGGCAAGCTTTCGGATAAGGTTTTAGGGTCTTCAACAAGGCTTTTCACTTTTTCCGGTTATTTTTGGTATAGGGTTAAACGCCGATGACGATGCGTTTGTCTGCACTGCTGAAACGATAATCTTTATTCTTTTAATTTTTTTTTTTAAACTTATATCTCTTTTTCTTTTTACTATTAAATTGTAATTTTTTCCTTTCGCTTTTTTGCTGTTTTGTCGTTTTGTCTTAATTGAAATAAATTCGTTCAAATGTGTCTCATTTATTTTACCATTTTATTTTATATATATTTTTTAAGATTCTTTTCTACTCTCTTTTGTTTGCATTAAAATTATGTTGTTGGGTTTTTTTAATTAGTCTATTATAATGATTTTTTGCCTAAAATTTGTCTTCTTTTAAAAGTTTTTTTACGACATCCTTTTACTTATATTATTTTTTAACAAATGTATTTCTTGTTCTAGAATTTTGATGCGTGCTTTACCATTACTTCTTTTATCAACACATTTTTTCAGATGTGCTCAGGCTTAGTTTTTGGGTTTTTTTTTTAAGTCTGTTAAAAACCCACTATAGTGTTATCCTTTTTTTGATGTGTTTCTTTTAAATAGTTTTTTCCTATGTGTTTCCATTGAAATATAAACATACATATATGTGTGTGTCCCTATTTAGTTTTTTTCTTGTGTAATCTTTATTATTTTAAAAGTGATTGTTATAAAGAGATTTGTGTTAGTTACGTATTAGCTAACAACTAAAATCTTTATTATTATATAAATTAAAAAAATAATATTACAGGAATCAAAACTTAACAAATTGATAAAGTCTTCAAATTATGCACGTGGGCTTCAACCGATACCAATAAGAATACTAATGATAAAAGAATAAAATGGAATAGAAAATAAAATCTTTGTTTAGTTAAAAGTTTAAAAATAGTGTTAAAGAAATTAGACTTTTTATTCCCCTTAAAATAGCTGCAGACTTTTATCTTGATAAAGCTATCTCTATCCTAAATATGTGTATATATAGCTAGTCTTCTAGCAAAGGTTAATCCCATTAACAGTTCTTTAAGTTTTACCCACAACTATGCTTTAGTCATTAATTTTTACAATATCATACTTTAGTTATTAATCTATTATTTTGTTTCGGTTTCGGTTCTTCTATTAACTAAGTTTCAAATATTTAATAAAAAGAGCATGTTGTCACGCCCCACCAAGCCATTAAGAGGCCACTCACTTGTCTTGGGCGTTTTTGGGAGAAATCAGAGCCCAAAGAAGGTTCTAGAAGGGACCAGAGTGATCTACATTATTCCACAGCATTTCAGGAGGTTCTACCACAGTCTAGAAGCATCCTGAAGAACCTAGGAGGTCTTGGAAGACTCAAGACTACTCTAGAACTCTCTAGAATACTCTATACTTGTAAATATCCTCCACGCTTTGCTAGAACATTCTAGATAGGAAATACTAACCTTTAGATCAATGTAATCTAGACCGTCCATTTATTGGGAGGATGCCTATAAATAGGACCATCTCATTCATTTGTAAACCATCCAAGGAAATCAAGAATCAAAGCCTTTCAAAGTTCTCCTTATTCTCTCTTGTGTTCCCTTGTGTTCAAGGCAAGAGCGTGAGTGAGTTAGGCTGACTTAGCGTTGAGGCTGTGCTAAGGCCGCACGAGTAGCTTGGAGAAAGTAAGCTCGTGACAGTTGGTATCAGAGCCAGGTTCAGGCTGAGACAATGGCTAAGAATAGTGCTGCTCAAAGGGCCACAGGATCCAACCCTTCTGACGTGGAGGTGACGCAAGACCGAGGCCGCAGAGAGATAGTCGACCCCAACGTCGTGACTAAGCGAGGTCGGTCTAAGGACGTGATCTCTAGTTTTGACTCACGCCTATCTTGGGCAAAGGAGGCCGTGAGTGGCGTGGAGGCCTAGGTGGATGACCTAAGCCAACGGGAGGATGGCCTAGAAGCGGAGGATGCTGCTATCCACACTGCGATCCGAGGCATGTTGCTCCAACTAAAGGAGTCCTTGCAGGCTGAAATTGAGAAGGTTCGTGACGAGTTTGCGGGAGAGCTCACTAAAATGCGTCGAGCCCACGAGATGGAGTTGAATAGCACACTCGCATGCATTGAGGATATGCGTGGGGACTTAGCCCTTTGCAAGCGAGCATTGGCGACAGGGTCCAGCAGTAGCATCGTTGAGGCTAGGCGCATTGAGGTGCCAAGGCCTAAGAGTTTCGGGGGATCACGCAATGCACGAGAAGTGGACAACTTCTTGCGGGGCCTAGACCAATACTTTGGAGCCATGGGCATCATAGAAGAGGATTTCAAGATCCAGTCCGCGGCTCTTTATCTTACTGACACAACCATGCTTTGGTGGAGGAGAAGTCGAGGAGACGTCGAGAAAGGTACGTGTACCATGACTACCTTTGATGACTTTAAAAGGGAGCTTAAAAGGCAGTTTTATCCCGAGAATGCTGAGGATGAGGCTAGAGCTCATCTGCGAAGGCTTAAACAATCAGGGTCTATTCGTGATTATGTTAAGGACTTTACTAACTTAGTACTTGAGATCCCTGATTTGTCCGACGAAGACGCACTCTTCAATTTTATGGATGGGCTCCAACAATAGGCCAAGACCGAGCTAAGGTGACGTGGGGTGCAAGACCTTGCCACTGCCATAGCTGTGGCCGAACATTGATTGACTATGCAAGCCAAAAGGAGTCCACCAACAAGCCGAAGGACAAGAAGAGTGGTCAAGCCAAAGGTGGGGGAGACAAGGGCCAACACAAAGATGAGCACCGCCAAGATAACACCTCAAGGGGCAAGGACAAGGGCAAGCAAAAGGACGGCAAGAGTTCAAGTAAGTCCAACAACAACAAATGCTTCCTTTGTGATGGTCCCCACTGGGCTAGGGATTGCCCACAGAAAAGAGCCTTGAATTTGCTCCTTACAAGTCATCAAGACGGGACAGAGGCCGATGGTGGCAACAATGGTGCACACATGGTGTCCTTGCAGCTACTCAATGTGATCCAATCTGCTTCCAAAACCCAAGCCAAAGGGCTACTCTTTGTGGACGTGTCCATTGGAGGAAAACCAGCGGTAGCCATGCTTGACATGGGTGCGACCCACAACTTTATCTCAATCGAAGAAGCCCAAAGGTTAGGACTTAAAGTGACTGGTGGAGGGGGCTCCATCAAGGCAGTTAATTCGGCTGCTCGACCCATTCACGGCATAGCTCGAGGAGTTAAGACCAGCGTGGGAGCCTGGTCTGGACATATGGACTTCTCCATCGTTCCAATGGATGACTTTAGGGTTGTCCTAGGATTGGAATTCTTGGATCAAGTCAAAGCATTCCCAGTACCATTCGCCAACAACATGTGCATCATGGACGGCGATAAGGCTTGTGTGGTACCAACAACAAGGACCAACAAGCAAGACATAAAGGTGCTCTCGATAATGCAATTTAAGAAGGGCATCCGGAGGGATGAGGAAAGCTATTTGGCTATTCTTAAGGAGTATGACGATGAAGAACAAGGGCCACTAGAAGTCAAGCCAAAGGAGGTAGCAGTTGTCCTCGAGGAGTTCAAGGACGTTGCACCAGCAGAATTACCAAAGAAGCTACCACCAAGGAAGGAGGTAGACCATCAGATCGAGCTGGAACCAGGGACAAAGCCACCAGCCATGGGTGCATATCGCATGGCACCACCGGAATTGGCGAAACTAAGAAGGAAACTCAAGGAGTTACTTGATGTAGGGTTCATCAGACCTTCCAAAGCCCCATTCGGAGCACCAGTCCTGTTTCAGAAAAAGAAGGATGGTTCCTTGCGCATGTGCCTCGACTACAGGGCTCTCAACAAGATCACGGTAAAGAATAAATACCCCATTCCTCTGATAGCTGACTTGTTTGATCAACTAGGTCATGCCCGCTACTTCTCGAAGTTAGACCTTCGCTCGGGGTATTACCAAGTTCGCATAGCCAAAGGAGGCAAACCAAAGACCACATGTGTTACAAGGTACGGATCTTATGAATTCTTGGTTATACCATTTGGACTAACCAATGCACCTGCTACATTTTGTACTTTGATGAACAAGTTGTTCCACCCGTATCTCGATCAATTCGTGGTCGTCTATTTAGACGACATAGTGGTGTGTAGCAAGACCTTGGAAGAGCACATGCAACACTTAAGAGAGGTGTTTAAGGTGCTACGAGACAACGAGCTATACATCAAGAAGGAGAAGTGTTCCTTTGCCAAGCCGGAGGTAGTCTTCTTGGGGCACAAGATCAAGGATGGCCAGCTGATGATGGAAGATGACAAGGTGCATGCTATCCAAACTTGGGAGCCACCAACCAAGGTACATGAGTTGCGATCTTTTCTTGGGCTAGTAAACTACTACCGTCGTTTTATCAAGAGTTATTCGACGAGGGCTGCTCCACTGACCGACCTTCTCAAGAAAAACAAAGCAGAGGACTGGACAGAGAAGTGTCAAAAGGCCTTTGAAGATCTAAAGAAAGCAATTAGTGAGGAGCCCGTACTCAGCCTACCAGACCATACCAAACCATATGAGGCACACACAGATGCCTCAGACTTTGCCATAGGAGGCGTTCTTATGCAAGAAGGACACCCAATTGCTTATGAAAGTCGAAAGCTCAATGAGACTGAGCGACGCTACACAGTACAAGAGAAAGAGATGACAGCTGTCGTCCATTGCCTTAGAGTGTGGCACCATTATCGACTTGGGTCCAAGTTCATGATAATGACTGACAACATTGCAACAAGCTACTTCTAGACCCAAAGGAAACTCAGTCCAAAGCAAGCTAGATGGCAAGAGTTCTTGGCCGAATTTGATTATGTCATGGAGTACAAGCCAGGAGAGGTGAATGTGGTAGCTGATGCACTGAGTCGAAAGGCCAAGCTATTGAGTATTTCTCAAGTCACTAGCCCACTATTGAGCAAAATCAAGGAGGGACTAAAGGCGGACCCTCAGGCACAAAGTGTCATCGCCTTGGCGAACGAGGGAAAAACACGAAGGTTTTGGTTAGCTGATAACATCCTCTACACCAAGGGCAACCAAATGTACATACCAAAGTGGGCCAATTTGAGAAAAGATTTAATAAAGGAGTTTCATGACTCCCTATGGGCGGGCCACCCAAGTATGAAATGCACACTCGCTCTCTTGAAGTCTGTCTACTATTGGCCTGACATGCGAGATGGGGTCGAGGAATATGTAAGGACTTGCCTTGTCTGCCAGCAAGATAAGGTAGTCCAACAACAACCAGGAGGAATGCTCAACCCACTACCCATCCCGGAGAGACCATGGGAAAGCGTCTCTATAGACTTCATCACCTGCCTGCCAAAGTCCGATGGATGTGGTAGCATTATGGTCGTGGTGGATAGGTTTAGCAAGTATGCAACTTTTATTGCAGTGCCAACTGACTGCACCGTAGAGGAGGCAGCCAGACTATTCCTACGCAATGTAGTCAAACTTTGGGGCGTTCCAATAAGCATCATCAGTGACCGAGACCCTCGTTTTACTGGAAGGTTTTGGATGGAGCTGTTCAAGATGCTAGGATCAGACTTGAACTTCTCAACAAGCTTCCATCCCCAAAGCGACGGCCAAACAGAACGCATCAATGCTCTATTGGAGCTCTACTTGTGGCACTATGTGAGTGCCAACCAACGGGATTGGGCCAAGCTTTTAGATGTTGCACAATTTTCCTACAACTTGCAACAAAGTGAGGCTACCAACAAGAGTCCTTTTGAGATCATCATGGGACAACAGCCAACAACCCCTCTTTCCCTTGCCACTCACTATGAAGGGAAGAGCCCTGCAGCATTCAAATTTGCTAAGTCATGGCATGAGCAGGCAGAATTGGCCAGGGCATCATTGCACAAAGCGACGAAGCGCATGAAGAAATGGGCCGACAAGAAGAGGAGGCACGTAGAGTTTAAGGAAGGAGACCTTGTCTTAGTGAAACTTTTGCCACAATAGTTCAAGACATTCAGGAAGGTCCATAAGGGTCTAATACGCAAGTATGAAGGGCCTTTCGAGGAAATCAAGCGTATAGGTAAGGTCTCATATAAACTCCACCTCCCACCCAAGCTAAAGATTCATCCAGTCTTCCACGTAAGTATGCTCAAACCATACCATGAATACATGGAAGATCCAGCAAGAGGAGTCTCCCATCGAGCACCCACAGCCGTGATCACCTCCTTTGACAAAGAGGTTGACGAAATACTAGCGGATCGAGTCATCCAAAGACGAGGCGTGCCAAGCTACAGGGAGTACTTTATCAAATGGAAGGGACTGCCTGACACCGAGGCTAGTTGGGAAACTGAGGAGACACTTTGGCAATTCAAAGACAGGATTAAACAATACCATGAGGACACGACGAGGGCGTCGCGATTATAGGTGGGGGAAAATGTCATGCCCCACCAAGCCACGAAGAGGCCACTCACTTGTCTTGGGCGTTTTTGGGAGAAATTAGAGCCCAAAGAAGGTTCTAGAAGAGACTAGAGTGATCTACATTATTCCACAGCATTCTAGGAGGTTCCACCACAATCTAGAAGCATCCTGAAGAACCTAGGAGGTCCTGGAAGACTCAAGACTACTCTAGAACTCTCTAGAATACTCTATACTTGTAAATATCCTCCACACTTTGCTAGAACATTCTGGATAGGAAATACTAGCCGTTAGATCAATGTAATCTAGACCGTCCATTAGTTGGGAGGATGCTTATAAATAGGACCATCCCATTCATTTGTAAACCATCCAAGGAAATCAAGAATCAAAGCCTTTCAAAGTTCTCCTTGTTCTCTCTTGTGTTCCATTGTGTTCAAGGCAAGAGCGTGAGTGAGTTAGGCTGACTTAGCATCGAGGCTGTGCTAAGGCCGCACGAGTAGCTTGGAGAAAGTAAGCTCGTGACAATGTGCTCTTCACGTGCCAGGTTGTTGGATAAATGAAGTTGGATGTAAATGCTATTAGATCTCATAGGTTATTAGGGAGCAAAAAAAAAAAAACGGAAGTTTAACTAAACTAATGAGTGTACCGATAGTTTCAAGTTTGATGTAAATAACTTTAGATCCCTTTCACACGTTATTGGGGACCAAAATATAGGAAAAAAATTATGAAGTTTAGGACTATTCATAGAAATCAAGTTTTGGTTTTGTATTGCTTTAATTAACTAAACAAACGAGTGTACTGATAGTTTGACATCAAGCACATAATTGGGCAAAAAAGAGAAAAAAAAATTTTGATGTTGGTTAGATGGCAATTAATTCAATACGAAACATAATATATCAGTTTAGAACTCAATAATCAATACATATTTTCAATATATTATATATATATATATATATATATATTAATATATCACTTACTTCGGTTTGTAAATTATCACTTTACCCTCGCTATATCATTATATGAGAAGTACATGCAAGGACCGAACTGAAAATAAATTAAAGGACTGAACTGAAAATAAATTATAGATTAAAGTAGGACATTTTAAAAGTTTGAGACCAAAATAAAATTAAAGAGAAGACACATGGACCATTTATGAGAACAACCCTTTAACACAATATATAACAAATTATGTATTACTTTTTTATGAAACTTTACTATCATTTTTTAGAGCTAATTATACTTACATCCCTTATATTTTTTCAAAATAACGAAGAAATTTTCTTGATTAGAATTAATTACATGAATACCTCTGACTTTATTAAGAAAAAAATTACAAAGATACCCCCTCTCTTAATAGATAGACAACATTAACCAAACTTTGACAAAAAAAATTTTAAAATGCTAAAAATGCCACTCTATGCATAGAAAAACATTTTGAACTACATCTGTTGCTTGAACTAGCCTTTTTACCTTTTTTGCATTAAAAAATGAGTTTAATTGATTTTACACATTTGATTATAATTTTCACTATCATAGAAAGATTTGTTATCTTGATCTTTTTTTTTCTTCAACTTTTTAAGAAAATAAAATGTGTTTTTTCCTTAGAAATCAATTTTGGGTATTTTAAAATTAACTAAATCTTACTAGATTAGAAAATCATGATCTTGATACTCTATTTTTACATAAAAGAATAAACATTATAAAAAATATAAGAAAATTATACACTAAAAATAAAAAATAAAAAAACAGTTATAAATCTTGTAAATAACAAACTTTAAAAAGTTTAAAAATAAAAATAAAAAAATTGAAAATTCTCTCTCTCTCTCTAGAATGAAAACAAAGAGGGGTGTGCAACAATAGAGGGAGAACCCACTGATGGAAAGGGGTGGCACAGGTTGAGTAGGGCGTAACTGGGGACGGCGGCCAACGAGGTTCAAGGTGTTGTGGAGGTGTGATGAGGGTGGGGTAAGGGAGAAGAAGGGATGAGCTCCGATGGCAAACATTAGAAGCTTAGGGGAATGGGAAAAGGTGCTGGGGTGATGCCATGATGGGCAAGGGCGAGGCAAGCAAGTGTGCTATAGGTGAGGGAAAGACGACTCTAGGGAAGTGGACTACAGCGGGCGGGTGGACGACGGAAGGGGGTTTGGTGGGCGAGGGAGGAAGGGCTTATGGGGAAGAGGATGTTATGGTTTTTTTTAGCTCAATTAGAAATGAGATTTAAAGGATGAGATTTGATGTTGTTATATCAATGGTTGATATTAAAAGGGTTTTTTTGTCATCTTAGATTTAAATATTAAAAGAGTTAAGTCCAAAGGATATTAATGTAATAATTAGTTTTGTGTAATGATGTCTCAATTATTTTTGACTAAACACAGGAGGTGTCATTAGAAAAAGTAGAAGATTTTTTTATAATAAAAGTGTTTTTTGGTCCCAAATTAGACACACATAAGGTGGGCTCTACCCTGTAAAGTGTTATATTTAGTTGATAAATCAACAACTCATAACCAAATCAATGATAATATGTTGAGGGTAGGGCTATTGCTTTTTTACTTTTTCCTATCTATAAAGTACATACTATTAGATGACAAGTAAAAAACTTATGGTGTCCCACGAAAACTAAAAATAAGGAACTATATTTGATCATACTCTTTTATTCAAATTAAACAAGTATAAAATCATCTTTGTATTTTTTATAAAAAAATGTTGTTTTCTACCACTTAGTTTTAACAATGACAAAACAATTCTTTTTTTTACAAAAATTTTTCAAATGATTTCTACACTAACTAATGTTTCAAAAATATGAAAATATAATAATTGAGAAAATACCACAAAGATTGAGTCAAATATCTACATAAAATAAATTTCTTACTTATAAGCTCTAAAATACAAAACCCAAAAAATACATGTACTACTAAAAAAGCCCTAAAATGAAATACATTACAAAATTATAAAAAATCTAATATTATTTAAGAAATTTAACCTTTTTTTTTCCTTTCATGGGCAGCAAGCAAACATGTGCATGGTGTTGAAAAAATAAGACGCAGTGGAATTTTAAAAATTTTAAATCAGTCTTTTCCCAAATAACACATGTTTTGTATATAAATTAACAAAAGATCTTACATACCTCTTAGAATTGGAACTGCACTTCTGATAGGATAAACTTCCATAGAACTGCTATTAAGAATCGCGTTCGAATGAGCTTTAACAAACTAGTCTTCTTTACTATTCTCTTTTCCATGACCGGAGTGTGGGTAGGCATACGTCATTCAATTCTCCTCTTAGCAACGTCTCCTTCCAACCAGACAATGGAAAACCAAGAGCTAAGGTTTGGAATCTTGAACAATAGCCCTCTAGGAGTTTCAGAGTTTCTCTCACTAGAATACTATCTCTAAATTTCTCTGGTAATCTAAATAATAATAGGACCAAGTATCCTATTTATAATAGGTGGCTAGGAGCCAATTCCACTAAGATAAGACTTTTAAATTCAAAACTGGGTCAAAATCCAAATCAAAACACGTGAAAACACATAATAGGATTTACGGTCGGTTGGCATATCGATCCAGACGATTGGCTTGCCGGCTGTTCTCATTTGCATATTTACACTCCACTAGCTTGGCGAACTAAGACATTGACTTACCGACCGATGCTGATCTGAAAATCTTTATAGATCCTTTTTAACACGGGAATCTTAGATAAAGCCTCAATTTTTATTCAAATAACCCAATGAGAAGTTATCTTAGATAATCCCATATCAAATAATATATATTCAAATAATTCAACATGTTTATCTTGAATTAATTCATAAAATTAATCTAACTAAGGCAGTACAAAAACCGCCCCGCACCCGCCAACCGCCAGCACCCGTGCCCGTCCATCTCGAAAAAAGTGGGTTTACATTAGCAACCCACTGGTAGGCGGGTTCAACCCGTTCACCAATATATTCAGGTGGACGGGTTTGGTTTTAAGTTTTTGAGGATGGGTTCAACCCGCACCGTCTGCCTATATATATTTTTTAAAAAAAAAACTTATCATTTATTTGATTTTGTTCTTATTTTAGAGATGATTAAACAATCTAACACTCCAAGCACGGGCTCGGCTGCCTCTTGACATATTGGAAACTGAAAATTCTCCTATTATTTTGTAAAGTGATCAAAATTCAAATCAAGTAAGTTAGTACAGAAAGCCCTAAAAAGAAAAAGAACACTTGACTTTGTTCATCATTTCATTTGCAGCATTCTATTATTTTCGAACCCAGTGAATAGGCTTTAATCTTTATAGACTCTTGACTTTGTTTATTACTTCATCTGTAGTTGACGTTTCTTGTCGTTGTGAATGATTATATTTCTTAATTTGTACTTTTGAATATGGTCGCTGTCTTTAGGCATCAAACTTGCTTGTTGTTGGGAATGCTTTATGTATTATCATCTTATATTTTCTATAAATTTTCTTCACTTTCTAAAAAAAAGGTCCAAAAAATTACATTAGGACAATAGAATAGGTCTAAACCGCCTCAACCCACCCGCACCCGCCCGCAACCACCCAAAACCAAACTTAAACCACCCGCCATGTAGTGGGCGGTTTGCGGGTTGGTTAATCGCCAACCCGTCATCCAAAAAAATTACACCGCACTAGCCCAAAAACTATCAAACCGTCCGTCGTTCACCCCTAAATCTAACCAATAAACTAACATAAATTATTAAATTCCAATCAACCAAATTTAAGCTAATCTAAGAATTAACATAAGTTACCGATATGTAAGAAAATACGCCATATCGTTGCAGGAAATACTATGAGCTAACAAAGGGGACTCAATGGATATATAGAGATCAAGCTCCTATAATTATAAAATAATATATCCCAGATATATATATTTTATAATTATCAACTCTAACGCTATTCCACTAAAAGCTTAGAGCTGTACTTTCGAACTATATAAAATTACAAAGCATTAATAAGCTTATTGTCCATGTCATATCATAATATGTGATATTCTCATAGGATATTCATTATGGACTTAAGGATAAATTCCATTTTACTGTTTCGATTATTCTTATCTTATGTTCTATTATCTTACCATTGGAATACTTATTATCCATAAATAATATACCATTTATTTACACCTATGTATCCAAATGGTTGAATGCTCTAGTTTTTCATTTATAGCATAATGCCTATAAGTGAATATCTTGAACTCTACAAAAGAGCTATGGATTCTATATCTATGACAAGTCTACGTTAACAAGAGTTAGGTCTCTAATGTACCGTTATGCATACTATCATCTAATTTAGGGTGTCACCCTTTGGTACATCAAAAGACACAAGTCAAGAAAACAGGCCCATTAATTCATTTTAGGATTAAGATATAATACATATGATTAGCTAAAGTGAATTGAATTAATAAAAAAAGTTATTAATCAAAATCAATTCAACTTTTGTCCCAATCCAATATATCATCACCTGTAACAATATACCAATGTTTCTACTCATAGAGTCTCACTCTGATGATCAAGACAAGTCATCTCCCGCTAGGGACATAGACAACATAACATTCTTGGCTTGAATAAAATATCAAACTTTATTCTCTCGATTGCGGACCTTATCATTTAGATTATCATCTTTAAGATTCATGTCTTTTACATAATATGTTCATCATATGCATGATCTTAAAGATTTAGTCAGATAGTCTCAGACTTTTGTTTGCTTATCATATATTCAACATAAATGAACATAAAGATGACAATATCTAATATATGAAAATAAATAATAAACTCTTTATTGATTAAATGTCTCTAAAAATATTACATTATTTAATCGTTAGGGCACCTAATCTAACTCATGGGTCACCTACGCTACAACCTTCAAACTTGCAACATGGTGAAGTGTCACTTGGGTCATGACTCATAACCCACAGACGGGTGGATTGCACCCCTTGGTTGTTTATGTCCCCACCTCGGTTCCATCCTTTTTTTCTCCTTTTCTCTTTTTTATTTAGGGTAAATAGCTATGGAGATCCTTAAACTTTTAATATTGTGACAACTTAGTCATTGAATTAATTTAATGGCCTAGAATAGTCCCTAAACTTTTAACATTATAGCAATTTGATCCTTAAATTAATTTAATAGGCTAGAAAAGTCATGAACTTTTAACATTGTGACAATATAGTCCTAAAATTAGTTTAATATGCTAAAATGGTGATGGCAGTGATGGCAGGCACTATGATACTACAGTAATGCAGTAGGGCTAGTTGGGTGAGGTAATTGTTGGGGCAGCTACAAAGTAGTTTGATTGCTAAGAGGGTGCAGCAAGAGGGTGGCGCAAGGTCAGTGTTGTGGAGAAGAATGCTATAGCGTGAAGGCCGTTGTGATGTTTGCCATTCAACTATAAATAGTGACTCATTGATAGGATTGATTTTGCTATTAAAAATCAATTCAGGGACTATTTCACCCTATTAAATTAGTTCAAGGACCAGATTGTTATAATATTAAAAGTTTAAGGACTATTTTTTCCTTAAATCTATTGAAGGACCAAATTGTCACAATGTTCAAAGTTTAGGGACCATTAGAGCTATGAACTCTTTTATTTAATTGGTTAGAAATGAGGGACAAGAAGAAATGTTGCTACATTTTTCCCTTTTTCCAAATTTTCGTCAATTTTTTTTTTTTTTTGTAATTTCAAACCACTTAAAACAAGAAAAAAATGAAAGAAACTGTACAAGAACATTAGGGTGTTTGGGAAAATGGTTAGAAGTCTACAGTTCCAACTGCAAAGTGCAAAGCTCTCACATGTTTTAATGCAAAGAAAAAATATGCTACAACATAAAGTTCTCCCATGCTATAGAATATAAACTAAACTATTATGGTTTGAACTCTACTATACACCCTACATATAATGTCCAAACTTTAGTGTACAAAGTGATATTTAAGAAAAAATGAAGATATATCATTTAGTTATAAAAATGATAGCAAAAATGAAAATTTGAAAGACAATATTATTGACCTAAAAATACAATTTATGTAAGAAGCGAGAAAAAAGAAAAGAATAGAGACCCATTAACAAGGAATGTTTATCCAACATTATGTACTCAGTTTCATCTCATGTTGGTATAAAATCTTCAATTCTCTGCTTAATTATTGGTTCCGATTAGGGGTAGCAATTCGTGTTGACAAGCCATGTTCGTCAACTCATTTATTGATTGTGTCAGAAAGAATTAGCCTGAGCACTGACCCATTTATTAAACATATCAGAGAATGTCAACCCAAACATAACTCATTTATCAATCATATTAAACATGTTGACTTATATAACCCATTTAAATTAATATGCCAAAAAAATAATTGGTACAATTAGTTTTAAAAAAGAGTAAATTGTACTGCTGCACCCTAACTATTCACATTTTGCAAATGCACTCTGAATTTTTAATCTTAAAAAAACACACCTGAATTTTGAAATTATTGACAATTAAGGTCCAATAGCCAACAAGCGCTAAAAAACATGAATGATTTTGGTTACGAGATTCGTAGGTGAGTTTTTAAAAAGATTAGAGCTCGTCATTTTCAAAAAAACAAAATTGAAACTTAAAAGAGTACAAAACGGAAATTAAAAGTATCAAAAAATTTTTTGTTATTTTTAGAAGCAGGATTACCAAAATGCCCTTGATTTTAAAATTATTTATCAATTTTCTGTTAAAATTCTAACAGAAGGACCATATTTGTTAACATTTCATACTTTAGGAGAAATAAATGTTACGTTTTAAAATTTAGGAGGTAAAGTATTACAAAAGCTATAATTGTTGGAATATGATTCGGTCATGCCCAAATCATTGGATAGAGGCCCTGCGTGCGAGCCCAACTTATGAAGCAATCGATCGAGCCTAATGGGAGGTCGCCCTAAACTAGAACAAGTTCGGTGGCATAATATTCGGTTCGATTTCAGTTCGATTGGCTTGTTGGTTTCGGTCCAATTAGAAAGTTTGTTTATTCACTTCAAATTAGAGCTAACTGTTGGGAATCCTAAGTGTAGGATCGATGACATCGTTATTCTAAGATTGAACTCAATAATCGTGAGAGGAGATCCATTAAACCACGACGCAAAATGAGGGGAGAGGTTTGGGAATGTGTCCTATCAAAATCTGACATGTGTCCCACCACCGAAAGAGTAATTGCAGCCGCTTCTTCCAATAGGTTAAAGCCTATGATGGCAGAGCCCTTTTATAAATAGAGGGTGAAATTCTCAGTGGATCCAGAACATTCATACTGAAATTTTCCTAGAATTTTTACTTTTAGCAAATTTCTTATTCTAAGCACTTAAATTTTTGTATGTTATCTTTTCTCTATTTTCTTTAATCATGTTTATGAAGCCCACTAAGGATCTAATAATGATGACTTGAGGGCCTAATAATCGTAAATTTGTCAATAAATTGAATTTTAACAATTTTTAATTTAGTTGTAGATCCAACGTCTATAGTTTGATGCCCACCGTGGCACCATCAAATTGTCAACTAGAGGATCTTCATAGCTTCAGCGACAAAAATGGCAGACAAAACCACCAACTAGGATGCACGCAATGAATATATCATGGGGACGTAGGCCATGTTGCAGGGACATAAGCAAATCAAAGTCCTAACAATAGAGATTAAGACATTAAAGAAACTACTCTAGGAGCAGACGGCTCACTCCTAGGGCGTGATAGGTGAGTCGAGCAGCTCAGCAGTGAGAATAGCTTACTCAGAAGTCAAATCAGCTACCAAAACTCTCAACTCTTAGCCTATTTATATTACTATTCGTATTCCAGGTACTCGATAGTTTCGACCACTTCGACCATGCAATGGCAATACTAGACGCCACCCCTTATCAAACAGTAGCCCATGTACTGCCCTATAGGACGAATGCAGCCACAATATGCGACCCCAGCACCTACAGCCTTAACCGTAGCTACAGCAGCTTCAATGGCTCCGATGACTCCAACGATTACGACCACAACACCCATACCATAGGTGCAGGGGGCAGGAGTCACAAGCCGCCAGGTTGCTAAATGAAGGAATTAAGCAGACAGTGCCAAAGGGAGTCCCATTTCTACCCTTATTAACTGCTGAAGCAATCCAACAAATGATGAAAGATATGCTAGACCAAAACACTAAGTTATTTGAGGAGAAGATTAACCAAAGAGTGACTAAGGCGACGAGCAAGATGCCAATGCTCGATGACATTTTGAAGAACATACGAGAGACCCTATTCACCAGAAGAATTACTTCTGTTGTCCCACCAAAGGATAGGAATCTTGTATTTGCACGATTGGATGAGACCGCAGACCTAAAGGATTACCTCATCCAATACAAGAATGTCGTTAGTGCAACAAACATTTCTGACTCGATATTGGACGAAATGATGTGCAAATGTTTGCATGGAGTTTAAGAGGACTAGCTTTCTAATGGTTTAGTAATTTGCCCGTAGGAACAATCGACAAGTTTAAGGAGTTAGCAAGTTCATTTGTCAAAGCTTATTTGTGCACAAAAAAATGGGTAAGATGACCAAGGACTTTTGGTTAGTGATCTAGAGCCGGGGCGAGTCATTATGGGCTTATATTAAGAGGTTTAGTAAAGTGATTTTGGACCTAGAAGACGAAATGGCTCAAGAAGCTTTGAAGAAAGAGGAATGTTGCAAAAATCCTCATTCAATAATAGTATCTGCTCAGAGTACCTGCAAACTATCTAAGGAGCCTTGAATAGAGCCAAGGGGTGGATTGACTTAGAAGGAAAAAAAAAAGAGTAATGTGAGCAAGAACTCGCAAAGAACAGAGAACAAAATAGAAGGGTAGAAAGACCACCATCTAAGGCATGACCAGAGCAAAGAGGACGAACCAAAACATCGTCGAGAAGAGAATGGAGGAAAAATGACGAACAAAAACTGCAAGGGGGAGGTAGACCTTTGTCTCCACCAAAGTATGCTTTAAATATCTCCTCGACAAAACTGGTCACATAGCTCGAGGGAAAAATTGCGTCAGGTGGCTAAGCAAAATGGCCCAAGCCAGTCTTAGGACTAGACGAAGTATTGTAAATTCCACCAAGACACGGGTCGCCTGACCATCGATTGTAAGGCTTTGTGGATAGAGATCGCAACAATACTGAAGAAAGGCCACTTGAGGGAATTCATGTCAGAACAAGGAAGACAGATGTATGGGCTCGACCACGAATGAAATAGATAAAGGAATGAACAAGCCCAAGAAAGACACCACCGCCACCACCAATCAAGATGGTAATCGGAGCCATTTGCGGAGGCTCAATTTACAGCGGAGACACCACCAACCAAATTAAGGCCCATTAGAGAAGGGCAAATCAACCAACAGCTAGCTTAGTAGCAGAGAAATTTAGGGAATACTCGATTTCATTCCATAGTAATGAAGCGTTAGGTTTTGATAGGCCACACGATGATGCTCTTGTGATTAAACTCAACATCGTAAACTATGAAATCGGGAGAATACTCGTCGACAACGAGAGCTCAGTGAACATTTTGTTTCTTTCAACATTAAGAGAAATGGACATCGATGAGAAGGAAATAGAGAAATCGGACACCACTTTGGTCAGATTCAATGGAGAGGCGATTACAGCTTTGGGGAGAATTAAGTTGTTAGTCTACACCACTAGGGAGAACAAGATGATGAATTTCCTCATCATGGACTGCCTCTTTAGATATAACATGATCCTTGGGAGACCTTGGATACAATCGATGAAAGTAGTCTCGTCTATCTACCACCAACAAATCCTTTACGCGACAAAGCATGGGATTAGAGAAATTCAAGGAAGCCAAGATGTTGCTAGAAGTTGCTATTTGACGGCAATGAAGTAAAAAAAACCGACCTTATAGCAACTACAGACAACCTTCTCGAATGGGTTGAGGAATTAAGAGTGCGAGGAGCCAATACTTGAGCAGCTAGATGAAGTACAAATCAACCCCAAAAATAAGCGTTGAAGAGTAAACATCATCTCATAGTTCAATCCAAAGGTAAAAACTTCTATAGTGGAATTCTTAAACGCTAATAAAAATTGCTTTGTATGGTCTCATGCAGATATCTCTGGAATCGATCAAAGTGTTATCATGCACCATCATACTATAAACCCAAACCATCGGCCCATGTGACAAAATCGTGGGGATCGAGCAGAACAATATAGTGAAAGAATAAGTTAGGCGCTTATTAGAAACAATATTCATTAGACCAGCTCAATACCTAGATTGGCTTGCGAACGTCGTGATAATGAGGAAGAAGAATAGGAAGTGACAGAAGTTCATGGACTTCATTGACTTAAGTAAAGCCCATCCCAAAAATAGCTATCCGCTACTTCATATCGATCACCTCATCCATGCAACTACTGGTCATTAAGTTCTAAGCGTCCTCAACGCCTTCTTAGGTAATAACCAAATCCTACTACAATTGGCAGATCAAGATAAGACTGTCCTCATCATAGAGCATGGTATTTTTTGCTTCAAGGTTATGCCATTTCAGTTAAAGAATGCTGATGCTACCTATTAGAGACTCATCAATGTGATTTTCGAGGAGCAATCAATAAGAATGTGAAAGTATACATTGATGATATGATAGTGAAATCTTTACAAGCTTATCTTCTTGTGTAGCATTTATAAGAATGCTACGATGTATTGAGGAAGTATAACATGAAGTTAAACCCAAAGAAGCATACTTTCAGGGTCGCCAACGGAATGTTCCTTGGATATCTTGTGACGAAGAGGGGGATCGAAGTTAATCCTAAGCAAATCAAGGCCTTCCAACTCATGCCATCTCCACAAAGCAAGCAAGAGATACAAAAGTTGACAGGGCGAGTCACCATTCTTAGCCAATTATAGCTCTTTCATTGGACAAGTGGTTGCTATTCTTTCAACTGCAAAAGAAGAATATAAAATTTGAATGGAGCAACCACAACAAACAGGCCTTTTTGGACTTGAAAAAAATACCTCTTTACTTTGCCAATCCTATCAAAACCAAAGGATGCGAACCACTATACCTTTACTTGGCAATTTGGGAAACAACAGTCAGTTCTACGCTCATCAAGGAGGAAGACTCGATCAAAAATCTAGTGTTTCTTGTGAGTTATACTCTACTTGATACAGAAACAAGGTCTTTAGTTATTTAGAAGCTCGCGTTCATGCTCATAACATCCACTTGCAAACTGCAACCATACTTTCAGGGACACACCATTGTTGTTCTCTCGTCATACCTGATGCGAGCCATCTTGCACAAGCTAGACGTCTCAAGATATTAGTAGAGTGGGTTATTGAACTCACCGAGTTCGATAACAAGTACACACCAAGAACTACGTTGAAGGCCCAAGTGTTGGTAGATTTTGTTGTAGAGCTAACATATGAGCCCAATGATGAGGAGCCGAAGGTGTGGACCATCAACTGGATGGTGCCAACAATGAAAGGGGCTTAGGAGTCGGAGTTTTGCTACAATCACTAACGGACGAAGAGGTCAAGCAAAGCTTCAAGTTGGGATTCAAAATGACCAATAACGAAGTAGAGTACAAATCTATGATCGCCAAATTAAGATTGGCCAAGACATTAGAGGTTGTCGTACTCATAGTGGAAAGCAATTCAACTTTGGCCATCAACCAGACTACTGGAGAGTATGAAGCTAGGAACGACAAGATGATTTTTTACTTGGAGATTGATAATAAGCTACAGTGTCAATTTGATTAGTTTGAGGTAAAGCATGTGCCACGCAATCCAACTTAAGAGCTGATGCACCACCAATCTTGGGTCTACATTTAAGGTAAAAGAGAAATAAGCCATTCTCGCTCGGATTCATCGAGCAACCCAACATTGAAATAACAGAAAAGGCTCATTACATTGATCCTAGAAATGACTAGAGGACCCCAATCGAGATGTATATAAGTGAAGGGTGGCTCCTAAAAGACAAGCAAATGGCGAGAAAAATCAAGGTTCAAGCAAGAAGATACTTCTTGATAAACACAAAGCTATACAAACAGTCAATTGTGGGTCCTTACCTCCGATGCTTGAGAAAGGATGAAACAAAGTAAGTGATTCGAAAAATCCACAAGTGCTTGTGTGGCAATCTTTCGGGGGGACGATCTCTGTGCAACAAGATCAAGAGACAAGATTAAAACTAGCCCACTATATAGAGCGACTAGGAAGATTTAGGTAGGAAATGTGATAGTTGCTAGAGACATGCACCGGTCATCCACAAGCCCGCTGAAGAGTTATAGTTGATTAGTTTGTTGTACCCCTTTATGAAGTATTCAATGGACATGGTTCGACCACTTTTGCCAGCCCCTAGACAGGTAAAGTATTTGCTCGTTTTTAACAATTATTTCCCTTAGTGGTTCAAAGTTGAAGTTTTTGCATATATTAAAAGGGAGATGTTGAGCGGTTCATTTCGAGAAACATTATCTGCAAGTTTGGAGTATATATGTAATTTTATTCTGATTATTTGAACTAAACAATTTTCTATTAATTTTCAGGTTTTTCATTTGGCTAGTTCGACTCGTTTCTGTAAGACATGTATGCCCTAAGAAGTAAAAATATAATATGTTTTTGAAGACATTTTTATCAATAAAGAATTTATTTATTATTCATATACCAAATCTTGTCCTCTTTACGTTCATATTTGTTGAATGTATGTTAAGCAAACAATAGTCTGAGACTGTTGGTCTAAACCTTAAGAATTGGGCATATGATGGACGGATTATGCGGAAGACACGATTCTTAAGGTGATGGTCTAAATCATACGATTCAGAATCAAGGGAATAAAGTTAGGCACTTTATTCATGCAAAGATTGTTATGTTGTCTATATCCCTTTTGGGAGATGCTTTATCTTGACCATTGGATGAGTACTCCGTGAATAGAAACATTGACACGTTGTCATAAGTGATGATGTGTTGGATCGGGACATAAAGTGAATTGATTTGGATTTATAATTCTGTCTCGGCAAAATTGATTCACTTTACACAATCAATTGTGTTGTATCTTAATCCTGAGATGAATAGTGGGCCCGTTGTCTTGACTTGTGCCTTTTGATGCACCAAAGGGTCACACCCACATCTTAATAGTGGTATGCATGCTAGTACATTGGAGGCATGACTCTTGATAGCGTAGACTTGTTATTCATAGATATGAAATCCATAGCTCCTCTTTAGGAGTAATGATATCCTCTTATATGCATTATCCTGTAATTGAAAAACTAAAGCGCTCAACCATTTGGATACATAGGTGTAACCGAATGGTATACTGTCATTGGATGGTAAGTTTTCTGATAGTGAGATAATGGAACGTAAGATAAAAATAATCGGAAAGGAAAGACAGAACTACTCCTTAAGTCGATTATGGATTATCATATAGGGATACAATACACTATGATTTGTTATAGAGACTTAGCTATATAAGATTCGTAATTCTATGTAGTTCGAGAGTGTAGTTCCAAGCTTTTAATGGAGTAGCGTTGGAGTTGATAATTATGAAATATATATCTACGAT
Source organism: Artocarpus heterophyllus (assembly GCA_025403435.1). NCBI lineage: Eukaryota > Viridiplantae > Streptophyta > Magnoliopsida > Rosales > Moraceae > Artocarpus > Artocarpus heterophyllus. The sequence goes on along the minus strand of CM046348.1, from coordinate 36,437,126 downwards.
ATTGGGTTTCATAATTATCAGGAGCTTAAACTATATAGGTCCATTTGGTCCCCTTTGCTAGTTCATAACATCCTGTAATGACACGGCGTGTTTTTTCAATAATTGATGACTTATGTCGGATTTATTAGATTAGTTGAAATTTGAAAGAATCAAATAATTCATGTCTGTTTATCGGTTGAATTAATTTTATAATAAATTAATTCAAGATAAACTTGTTGAATTATTGGGATCTAAATAATTCTTTTCTGTTTATCGATTGATTTAATTTTGGATAAATTACATCAAGATAAACTTGTAGAATTATAGAGAATTGATTTATTTTCTTAGAGATTATCTAGATAAAGTTGTTTTGATCAGATAACTTCTCTATTGGGTTATTTGAATAAAAACTAAGACTTTATCCTATAGAATCTCGGGCGAAAAATAAAAGATTCACGAGATTTTTTATTCGGCAGTTCAGCTTGCCGAAGTACGTGTTCAGCCTGTCGATGGGGCCTGTTCGGCCTGCCAATCAGGTGGTTCGGCCTATCGATCAACGAAGGATAAGATCACGCGTTTCCACGCTGATCTTATCAGATATTGATCTGAATTTGATTCTGATCCGTTCGGCCTGTCGATCAGCGAAGGATAAGATCGCATGTTTCCACGCGGATCTTATCAGATATTGATCCAAATTTTATTCTGATCTAAATTTTGAGACCTAATCTGATGAGGACTGACCCTAGGACCAACCTCTATAAATAGGGAGTGATTCTCACAGGTTACTAAGATCGATAGAGAGATTAAGAGTGATACTCTGCTAAGTGAGAATCTGAAAAAGTCCCTAAGAGCTTTGTTCACAAATCACGAACACTTGCTTTGGGTTCTCTCAATTGGTTGGAAGGAGAGTCACCGGTGGAAGAGCTGTACGTATGAGCCCACACACACTCTAGTCATGGATAGAGAATAGCAAAGAAGACCAATTAGTTGAGGCTCTTCTAGAGCGTTATTTCTTTTCATAGATTGCGGAGGTTCTTCAGCATACAAAGGTTAGTAAGATCTGGTTAATTTATGCATATAGCATGTCAAACTTGTGTTTTGTAAATTACTCTGATGAAAAAAATTTTAAAATTTCACTGCGCATTATTTTTTCAATCATGTTATATGCATAAATTTTGTGATCTTAATCTCTCTTATGCTTGGATTGAATTTTATAGAGAGTTGGCACTCTAGGTTTCTATAAATTATATATGTTATCATCGATTATGTGGTGAATGTTTATTAATTAATTATGGTTGATTAAATCGTTGTTTAATTATTTATTAATTAATTAATTTATACCGGTTATAGTTCCTTAGAGGTTAGAATGCATATCTAATTTTTTATGTAATTAGATGACAGACTATCATTTCTGTCTAGGAATTATTATTTATTTTAAATTTGTAAAAATTTTGTAATTAAATAATTATTCAGAGAATACGGATGTAGAAGATTGATGATGATATTCCTATGCATTTCTTGATTATCTAATTTTATGTTTTTGAACTGTCGAAAATAAAATTCATAAATTGCTTTAAAAAAATGTATTTTCTGGAATAGAGATTTCTGCTAGGTTGGCATGCCGAACATCACAGTTCAGCAGGCCGATGGTCACAGATTGGCAGGCCAGACATGTGGTTCGGCAGGCCGTCAGTGGGGCAAAAATCGGCTGGCTCTGCCGACAGGCCGAACTTTCATAGGTTGGCAAGCCGATCTTACTGATTGGCAGACCGATGGACCATGACCGGCAAGCCGATCACCCAGATCGGCCTGTCGACCGAGAGCTGAAAAATTTTCAGAAAAGGTGCAGTTTTTTCAAAGTGCAATTTTAATTTTATTTTTGGGACAATTCTGAGAAACATAAATTTGGATATGACTGGAAATATAAAGTGTTCAATTCATATGGGATTGAAGACTTGAAGATGGAATTACATGAAGAAGGATACAGCTTGATGACTCAAGGATGAAGAATCAATAATATGTCTCGATTATTCTCTTTTAATCTTAGTTTTCTATTCTCTAAGGTGGAGCCATAATATTACGGTTATTATTACTATTTTGCTTGTAGCTTTGTTTAATTGCTTTGCTTGTCTACATTATAATATGATTTGCCATGTATATTGATAATATGTCATATAGAATACGGAGTGCGCTCATATTAAAGTTGTTCATGCATATTCTTAAAATAAAACCTTGATTTCAAAAGATTGAGTGAGAGAAGGTTTTCGAAGAGATAACCTAAGGCCTCCATCATTGGTCCATAGGTAGAACATGGTGGTCCCGACCCTTAGGAAGGGATTTCTATCATGTACTAGATTGGATCTCTGAAAGGATAAGGTATTTTAGCATGATTTATGGTTGCACACCCCTAGGTGGTGATTATAAATCATGGATAAAATATTGAAACGATGGTTATACACTCACGTTAATTTTATTATTAACCTCCCCTAGGAGCTCTGTTAATAAAATTAGTGGCCAAAGAAATGATTATTAATATATGCTGGATCATACGGGTCTTGGATGGCATATATTAATCAGGAGGAGATCTGTGTTCCTAATTGAATTTGGCATGACTCTCCTAGGAGCTTGTCGAATTCTGAGTTGAGAATTATCGTTGTAAGGTTGTGATATTTTCAAGGTTTTGACACATAAATGCATTTGTATAATTTTTACAAGATTGTATTATCTTACTAAATTATTATTATATATGTTTGCTTATATTTAGCATATGATTCTTTATTGTAGATTGAAAATGTCTAAAAATGCTTTATCATCGATACTTGACCAAAACCTATTAACTGGTGAGAACTATAATGATTGGAAACAGAACCTGGATATCGTCTTGTCCTTTGAGAAATTGAAATATGTACCGACAATCCCTTGTCCTTCCGAGCCCACGGGAGACTCAAGCAATGAGCAATCCAAGCGTATGATCGTTGGAAAGATGCTAATGATCAAGCCCGCTGCTATGTTATGGCTAGCATGAACAACGTGCTGTAGGCTCAACATCAGGATTATGAGATTGCAAAACAGATCTTGGATAATCTTGAAGATATGTTTGGAGGCCAAGTCATAACAAAGCAGCAAGGGGCACTTCAGAAACTCTTAAACTGTAGACAGAGGCCGAGGACATCTGTAAAGGAGCATATGATGTTGGTCATGGGTTACCTCGCTGAGGCTCAAACCAATGGAGCCGACATCAATGCTGAAACTCAGATGACTATGGTCTTTGAGACTCTGTCAAAGGAATTTATTCCATTTAGAGCAACTTTTAATTTAAGCAATAGACGGGATATGACCTTAATAGAACTGATGAAACAGTTACAAGAGTTTGAACCGTTGATCAGGGAGTCTCCTGCTGGTGGTAAGGCCAACATGGTAGCTGCTTCTGGTTTCAATCCTAACTCTGGGAATGGAAAGAAGCAACGGACCAAAAACAGGAAGTCTTCTATTCCTGCTACTACTAAGAGCAAGAAGAAGAAGAAGAAGAACCCGAAGAAGCTTAAGTTCTTCTTCTGTGGAAAACTCCGGCATATCAAGAAGCATTGCAAGGACTTCCTTTCCAAAAGAGGTAGGTGTGATCTTCTATATTTAGAAACTTGTTTGGTTGAGGAATCCAGTGACATCTAAGTCATAGATTCCGGTGCAACTAATCATGTTTGTGTTTCTCTACAAGGTTCAAAGAAACAAGAAGTCTGCTACATGAGGACTTCACACTTCGGATGGACGATGGATCCTTGGTCTCAACGAAAGCAGTGGGAGACGTCCATCTTTATTTTGATAATTATAGGAATTTATTTTTGCAAGATTATTTTTGCAAGTTGTTTTCTCTGTAAGGTTAGTGAACTCGAGGGGTTGTGAATCAGTGTTTACACTGCCAGGAGCAACAGTAATCATCTTGGTAGATTGCTTCGTTGGATTTTTCTTAGAATTTCTTGAGTTGTTTCGTCCTCTTCATCGGACTTAGCTTCTGGGGCAAGAAGATCCTCCAATATCGTAATCTTAGCATCGGCATCCCAGTTCTTTCCTTGATAGTCCTTGAACTCTTTAACGAGCTCAAGTCTTGCTTTGATAGTAGAATCACTGTGAACGTCCAATAATTGTTGCTTGATGGTGGTGACCTCATTTGCTCTCTCCTTGGCTTCTTTCTTGTCTTGTTCAAGTTCTGCCCTCCTCAAGCAAAGATTGCTAATGAGGTTAAGCACTTTTTTTTTCGCTATGGCGAAGGCAACAATGGTAGTACTTGCTTCTTTTTTGGCCTCATATTGCTCTTTAATGGCTTCCACCTTTTCCCTTTTAGCTTTCTCGAACTTCTTGTCCAATTTGCAAGTTAGTGTTGTCAGCCTTTCGACCTTGAAGTTGGCTTTGTTCATGAAAATATTAAACATCTGTATGAACTGTTGAAAGTAGTTGAAGTTAATCATCTAATAAAATCAAAAGAAGGAATAATCGATTAAAAAGCTTGAATATAAGTCCAAGAAGAACTGAGGATTCGTCTTGAAACCATGGTAAAGACTTCTCCCCATACTTTGTTTCGTCGGCTGTGAAGTTGAAACTTTTTGTTGCTTTGAAATCTGATTCTGTGCCATGGAGAATACTTCTATGCTTCGCCACTTCAAGTACTTTTTCTTTGATCTCCTTGACTCTGGTCTCCTCAACTTCTGACGGTTCAACTTCAATTGCTTTTCTTTTCTTGGAGACCAGGGGCTGGATGTTAAAAGGAGGTGATGGTGGAAGGTTTGATATGTTAGTTGGCTTTGGACAAGGAGTCTTGTCAAAACCAATTGCATCCACTTCATTGGTATCAAACTTCTTCTTCTTTGGTTTCTCTTTTGCAGCTGCCTCCGCTGCTACTTTCCTTTTTAGTGCCTCCTCATCAAATGGAAGAGTTATCCTTATTGATGACATCGCTGCTTATGTGAGCATAGCATCTTCGTCAGACAGAGGAGTGATGTATTTCAACGGACCATATAGCTGTTGAAGGGCACTACGACAAACAAAAATCCATTCTACTCAGTCAGGAAAGCGAATAGGGATACCCATAGGGATTTCTTTGAATCTTCTCCAAATAGATGATCTTCCTAGTCGCTCTCGTTGTGAGATTTCTAAACAAGTCCTATTTTTGACAAAAGTAATCTTCTCGAATCGGTCTCCAAATTATTCGCTTACAAGTGGAGGATTGCTAAGTTCATGATCTACAAAAGACGTCAAATGTGTGAGGATTAGTTAAGATTAACTGAACCCCAATAAGAACAATGTGCATTAACTCACCAAGAAGTCCAAAAGAAAAGGGAAAGTTAAAAAGATTGGAAAGTTGGAGAGATTCTCTATTGATCGACATAAAAAAGTATTTTTCCTCCCAATATTTGTCCGCGTTAACAAATTCGAGAAAAATCTTTTTGGTTTTTCTATACACAAAAAGGAATCGTTTTAGGTTCTTCTTGTTCTCCTTCATCTAGTAGCAGGTTAAAAATTCTACTATGGAGAATTCAGAGTTGGCCTTTTTTTTAGAATTATCAAGGTGAGAAGAAGGTACAGCCCTTGGGCATCAACTAGGTCATGGAAATTTGGAAGTGAACAAGCACTTCGAGTACGAACTCTAGGATGGGTGATCGAAGGCCAAGTTCAAGGAACTTCATGTATACACAAACCCAGTTGTCATTTTGTGTGTTTGCTAATTCACCTAGATATGGAAGGGGAATCTCAATGGATTTGGGAATGCCATACTTTGCCTTGATCACCGCTAAGTCTTTCTCTATGAGAATTGATAGTGGGCTTTTCATGAAGATAATAAAACCAATGAGGACAAGAAGTTCAAGTTCATGGAGGCCCCAATTTCTTATGCTCGACCAGTAGTACTCGAAGGTTTGTTCCTCTCATTTGCATCCAAGTGCGGGTCTTAAATGCTCTCTGATATGCTCCTATCGACGGTGGTTGTGTTTGACTTGACTTTAGCTTCTTTACTACTTCTGACCTCACTGATTTATGATGCCTAATCAAGTCTATAATGATGTTGAATTTCCTCATCGACGCCTTTGTCATCATCAGTACCCCATAGGTCGCTACATTCCTAGACGAAGGAAATCTGAACTAACAACAATCGATTTCTTTGACATTTTTGGGATAAACAGAGTTTGAAAGGGCGATTTAGGGTTTGAAAGATCTGGAGGGTCTAAAACTCGAGATTCGAAGGATGTTGAGGATATTCTTTTGAGCTTTGGGTTCTAAAAAGCCAAATAGACCTAAAATAGTAGGTATTCCTGAGAAAATTAGTCAAAAATGACAATAGATTACGCGAAAAAGGATGAAAAGCAAGATTATGGGAGAGAAAATGTGAGAAAAACATGGGAAAAGATGGAATCTTACTTGAAAATCTTGAAGAACTCGAAAGAACTTAAGAGGAAATTGTGTGCTTTGAAGGTGGATTTGAAAGAGTAAAAAGAGAGAGGAAGTAAATCGAGGCCATGTCTCATAAATCAAAAGGTGACGTCAGTGATACGAGGATATTTTTAAATCACCTAGTAACATCACGATATGTGTAAAGCATAACTGACTCGTATTTTCTCAAGGAAAGGTCATGATTACAGTATGAACGAATGCTCATGCGTAGAAGAAGTAACGATTGAGCAAGTCAAGTGTTGATTTGCTCGACGCAATCGATTCCACTCTTGTAGCCGATCTTATTGACTAAGGAATAGGGGGGCTAATATGATTTGGTCAGGCCCGAATCATTAGTAGAGGCCCAGCATATGACCCAAATTTGCTGAAGCAATCGAATCAAGTCTAATGGGAGGTCACCCCAAACTAGATCAAGTTAGGCGATATAATATTCAGTACGATTTTGATTCGATTGGATCATTTGTTTTGATCTGATTAGAAGGTTTCTTATTCACTTTGAATTAACAAGAGTCAACCACTGGGAATCCCAAGTATAGGATCGATGACATCGTTATTCTAAGATCGAACTCGATAATTGTTAGAGGATGTTGAATGGTAGACAGCCCACCATTCTAGATTGTCAAGAAAGGAGGCAAGTCTTAAATTGTGGCTGCCTACAACCTTTGAACAAAGTGGTCAAAATGATGGCACCTAATTAGCCCAATTTATTTGACATTTTTAAGTGAAATTAGGTAAAAGGAGAAGGAACCTATAGCTATAAATACCAGCCATTTTATTCATTCCATCATCCCATTCTTGAGACAAAACAATAAGTTTTACATAGAAAGCTTGAGAGATAATTGAAAGCAATTTTTTTTTTTTTGTGCAATTAGGTTATGGGTTTATGAGTTTATGAGGTTTTGAGTGTTGTAAACTCTTGTATATTTCTCTCTTTTACAACACTTGTATATTTCTCTCTTAGTAAAAGATCTACAGTAGCCTGTGGACGTAGCTTAAATTGGGTGAACCACACTAAATATTATGCGTTCTCTTTCACTTTATTTTGCTCCATTAATCTAGTTGCTTAGGGAATTTGTTTTTAATTCCCAATAACTAGTACCAGAGCTTTGGTGGTGGTGACAAAGTTTATTTTGTCAGTTTCTACAAGCTACTATTCATGTGAATAGTAAAACCTATGAATAGTAAAATTTTGTCAGCTACACCGGCTTATCAACGACATTGTTCAAATTGACAGTGGCTTGCAGGACTACTCAAATGATCCAAAGGACCTAGATTTGAGTGGAAGCAATGGCTACAGATGAAGGGAAGATTAAAATTGATAAATTCAATGGTGTAGACTTTGGATTCTAGAAAATGCAGATTGAAGATTATCTGTACTAGAAAAAATTGTACTAGCCTCTCTTAGGTAAGAAACCATAAGATATGAAAGTTGATGAGTGGGCTCTCCTCTACAGACAAGCACTAGGTGTAATTTGACTGACGTTATCCCGCAATGTTGCTTTAAACATCGCAAAGGAGAAAACCACAGCAGGTCTTATAGCGACGCTTTCAAATATGTACGAGAAGCCATCGGTGACAAATAAAGTTCAATTGATGAAGAAGTTGTTCAAGTTGCGAATGTCGAAAGGCGCGTCTGTTGCTAATCATATCATTGAACTTAATTCCATCATAACCCAATTAAGTTTTGTCGAAATTGAATTCGATGATGAAATTCAAGCATTAATTCTCTTGTCCCCATTACCAGAAAGTTGGAATGCCATGGTGACGGTAGTTAGTAACTCTTTCAGGAACACGAAATTACAATTTAGTAATATCTGTGACTTAGCCTTAAGTGAAGAAATCTATGAAAGAGAATCAAGTGCTAAAGCATCAACTTCTTTTGCTTTGCACATGAAATCAAGAGAGAGAACTTTTGAAAGAAACTTTAAACAGAGCAGATCCAAGTCTAGACGGGGCAAGTCTAGATTTGGAAAAACAGAAGCTAGCTGCTAGAATTACGTTAGGAAAGGTCATCTTAAAAAGGACCGCCAAGCACTAAAGAAGAATAATGGTGCAAAGGATTCAACCAATGTAACTAAAGATGGCAATGACGCTCTAATTTTGAATGTTAACAGCCCAATTGAATCTTGGATTTTGGATTTAGGGGCATCTTTTCACTCCACCCCTTGCCAAGAAATTATGGAGAATTATGTCAGCAATGATTTTGGGAAGGTTCATTTGGCTGATGACGAGACCAGAATGAAGCTGCTAAATGGGACTACGTGAGAGCTAAACAATGTAAGACATATTCCTAGTCTAAAAAGGGATTTGATCTCCATAGGACAGCTTGACAGAGATGGTTACTGTACAACCTTTTTAGGTTGTAAATGAAAGATTACCAAAGGAGCTCTTGTCGTAGCTCGTGTGAAAAAGGATGGTACTCTCTACGTAACCTCAAACTTTAAGAATACGATTGCAATTGTAGATGCTAGAAATACATCAAGTATATGGCACCAAAGGCTTGGACACATGAGCAAGAAATGGATGAAGACACTTCTGTCAAAGGGAAAGCTAACAGATCTAAAAACTATAGACGTCGGTCTATACGAGGACTGTATCTTCAGAGGACAAAAGAAGGTCAGTTTCTCAAAAGTTGACAAGACACCCAAGGCAGAAAAATTGGAGCTGATCCTTAGAGATATATGGGGACCCTCTCCTATTTAATATCTTGGAGGTTCGTTATACTATGTCACCTTCATTGATGATTCTACAAGGAAGGTATGGGTTTATTTCCTGAAAAGAAAGTCAAAATTCTTTGACGTATTCAAAAAATGGAAAGCCATGGTGGAAAATGCAACTGGCTTAAAAGTAAAGTGTCTAAACTGCGATAATGAAGAAGAATATAGAGATCAAAGATTCAGAGAATTTTGTGCTACAAATAGGATCAAAATGAAGAAGACTGTCCCTAGGACACCACAACAAAATGGTGTTGCTGAGCACATGAATAGAACTTTGAATGAACATGCCATAAGCATGAGGCTACATGCAGGCTTACCTAAGATGTTGTGGGCAAAAGCCGTCAACACTGCAGCCTACTTGATAAACCATGGGCTCTAAGTTCCTTTGGATGGAAGGTTACCAAAGGAAATTTGGGGCGGAAAAGAGGTAAACCTTTCACACTTGAAAGTGTTTGGTTGTATCTCTTATGTTCACATAGATTCTATTGAAAGAAGCAAACTTGATGCAAAGTCCAAAAAATGTACCTTTGTTGGTTATGGTGGTGATGAATTTGGATAGCAATTTTGGAACGATAAAAATTGAAAAGTCATCAAAATCAGAGATGTCATTTTCAATGAGAAAGTAACATACAAAGATAGGTTAAGTGCAGAATCTAGTGGCCCTAATGATAATGCTGAAAGAAACGAATTTGTTGAGTTGGAAGATATATTTGAGACAGATAATTAACATGGTCCTAAACCTAAAGTTCCTCAATAAGAACCACATAATCTAGTGGTGACACACTCAAGTAGAATTTCTTAACCAATACAATGCTATTTGCCTTCTTTGTATTATTTATTGTTGACCGACAATAGAGAATTGGAGAGTTATGGTGAAGTAATGCAAGCAGAAGATTCAATCAAGTGGGAGTCTTCCATGACAGATTAGATGGACTCACTCATGTCAAATCAGACATGGGAACTAGCTAAACTACCGAAAGACAAGAAAGCTCTCCATAACAAGTGGGTGTTCAGGATCAAAGAAGAGCATGATGGAAGCAAACACTATAGAGCAAGATTGATGGTAAAGGTTTTCAACAAAAATAAGGCATTGACTACACAAAAATTTTCTCTCCAATAGTGAAGTTGACCACTATTAGACTAGTGTTGAAAATTGTAGCTGTAGTCGTGAGCAATTAGATATAAAGACAGCTTTCCTTCATGGTGATTTGGAGGAAGAAATTTATATAAAGCAACCCGAAGGCTTTATCGAAGCAGGCAATAAAAACCTAGTTTGTAGGTTAAAAAAGCTTGTATGGCTTACAACAAGCTCCAAGACAATGGTATAAGAGGTTTGATAACTTCATGAGCAACAATAGTTTCACAAGGCACCAAGCTGATCATTGTTGCTACATCAAGAAGTTCGACAACAGCTTCATTAGTCTACCGCTCTATGTAGATGATATGTTGGTTGTAGGATCCAACATGCAACAAATCAGTAATTTGAAGCCAGAATTGTTGAAGCATTTTTCGATGAAAGATCTGGGCGCTGCAAAGCAGATTCTTGGAATGAGGATCAACAGAGACTAAAAGTTAAGGATTTTGATGCTATCATTATCATGGGCTGAATACATCAACAAAGTACTCTCCAGGTTCAACATGCAGGATACTAAACCAATAAGCACTCCATTAGGTGCTCATTTCAGACTCTCCAAGAAACAGTCACCAAAGATAGAGGAAGCGCGTATAAACATGGAAATGGTTCCATATGCATTAGCTATTGGAATTCTGATGTATGCTATGATTTGTACCAACCAGACTAGACATTGCACATGCAGTGGGAGCTATTAGTAGGTACATGAACAATCTGGGGCAAAGTACGCTAGAAAGTAGTTGAATGGATCCTTAGATATCTACGAGGCACCATAGGTAATGCACTTTGTTTCAAAAGGAGAGATATGACACTAACAGGCTATGTAGATGCTGATTTAGCCAGAAATGTTGAAAATAGAAAGTGCGCTACAAGGTATGTCTATCTCTAGGAGGCATAGCAGTGAGTTGGGTTTCTCAATTGTAAAAAATCATTGCTATCTCCATGACAGAAGCAAAATATGTCGCTATCATAGAACCAGTAAAGAAATGGTTTGACTTCAAGGTTTCTTAGAAGATCTTGGTAAGAAACAAGAAGACAATGTCTTATACAGTGATAGTCAAAGTGCAATACACTTCGTGACGAATCTGTCTTTCCATTCCAAAATGAAGCACATACAGATGCGGCACCATTTCATTCGATCACTTCTGGAAAATGGGATTTTGAAACTTCAAAAGATTAGTGGAATTCAAAATCCAGCTGAAATGTTGATAATGACGGTAACCATTGAAAAGCTAAAGCTATGTTCAGCTTCAATCGGTCTACAAGTGTAAGAAAACGAGGAAGCACTGCTGCAAATGATCAAGGTGTGAAGACAGATTGAAATCAGTCTTCAAATGGGAGATTATTGAATGGTAGGTAGCCCACCATTTTAAATTGTCAGGAAAGCAGGCAACTCTCAAGTTATGGCTGCCTACAACCTTTAAACAAAGTGGTCAAAAATTATGGAACCTAACTAGCCAAATTTATTTGATATTTTTCAATGAAATTAAGTAAAAGGAGGAGGGGCCTATAGCTATAAATACTAGTTATTCTATTCATTCCCATCATCCCATTCTTGAGAGAAAACAACAAGTTTTACATAGAAAGCTTGAGAGAAAATTGAGAGCAATTTTCTTAAGTGTAATTAAGTTAGAGGTTTGTGAGTTTGTGAGATTTTGAGTGTTGTAAACACTTGTATATTTCTCCCTTAATAAAAGATCTATAGCAGCCCATGGACGTAGCCTAAATTGGGTGAACCACACTAAATATTGTGTGTTATCTTTCACTTTATTTCGCTCCATTAATCTAGTTGCTTGGGAAATTTGTTTCTTAATTCTCAACAGAGGAGATCCATTAAACCATGAAGCAAAATGTGGGGAGAGTTCCAGGGAATGTGTCTTATCAAAATATGACACATACCGAAAGAGTAATTACGCCCGCTTCTTCCATCAGGTTGAAGCCCACGATTGCATATCCCTTCTATAAATAGAGGGTGAAGTTCTCATTTCAGGGGATCTGGAACATCCATATCGACACTTTGTAGAAAATTTCCTAGAGTTTTTACTTTTAGCAAATTTCTCATTCTAAGCACTTAAATTTGTGTATCTTTTACTTTATATCATTAGTGAAGAACAATAGACGTTGCTTTCATTATAGAGTGAATCACTATAAATTCGATGTATGGTATTTTTACGTTTATAGCATTAATTTCTTATTATACAATTTTGATTTACTTATCTTTTCTCTATTTTCTTTAATCCTATTTGTGAAACATGCTAAGGATCTAGTAACGGTGATTTGAGGGCCTAATAATCATAAATTTTTTAATAAATTGAATTTTAATAATTTTTAATTTAATTATAGATCCAACGTCTATAATAATTCAAGGGGGATTTTTGTAATTAATCCTAAAAGATAAATGGACCAATAACCTATTGTATGAGTTATAATCATGTTAAATAAGTCATAATTATAACTATTTATTCAATATATCAATTTAAATAGGTTATGCGGGTTGACACGATTAACATAGCTAATAATTGGGTTGTGTTATAGTTGACATTTTCTAACATACTTAATAAATGGATCGTGTCCGGGTTGATGCTTTTTTGATATGATTAATAAATAGATTGATATGAACACGACCAGTTAACATGAATTGCCAACCTTAAAATAAGAACTAATTGTATTATTTTTTTAATAAACTGCTCTGTTGCACCCTAACTATTTGCTTCTTGTATAATACACCTCAAACTTTCAATCTTAGTAAAATACACCCTAAACTTTAAAATCATTGACGGTTGCGGTCCAATAAACTATAATAAAAAGTCTTTGTTGATGATTAAAAACAAAAAAAAATCAATTTAAATCATAACACCATTTGGATCTTTTTTTCAATATGCCAAAATTTTATGAATTTTTTTAACACCCAAAAATATTTTGAAATTTTAAAAGTTATAAATACTTGTGATATAGAAAATATATATAAATATATATATATATATATCACATAAATATATTCAATATAACAAAGAATATAACTAAAATTTTTCAAAAAGAAAAAACAAAAAAATCTAATAGTATTAATAAATTTCTTTCATATTTTTGAAGTTTTCATTTATATTTATAACTTTAAAAATTTCAAAATACATTTTGATTGTGAAAAAAATGAATAAAATTCAATGAAAATTTTGATATGTATAAAAAAAAAAAGGATGGATTTAGATAGTATTGTATTTTCTTTTAATCATCAAAAAATTTCATTTTTACTATTGTTTTATTTTTTTTTTTTTTGTTATTTTATAAGTAGGATTACCAAAATACCCTAAATTTCAAAATTATTTGTCAATTTTCCAATAAGTACTAACAAAAAGACTATTTTTATTAACGATTCATACTTTAGAGGAACAGGAGGGGAAAATGTTAGAAGAACTATAGCTAAGGGAGAAGTTTTGTAATTAATCCTATCTTTTATTTTAAGAAAAGCAAGTAAAATTTGTCTACTAAGTTTAAGATTCATAATAGTTTTATTAAGTAAAAGCAAGTAAAGTTTCTTTGATAGATTATATATATTTTCATAATATATCATAAATAATTATGTTTTGAATCATGTATATAGTTAATCATGTTTATTCGTGTCAATCATGTTATGATGGTTAACCTTAATACAACCTATTTATTAATCGTGCAACTTGTTATTGACCTAAAACTATTTATCCTAAATCCAAATCCTCAAATTTCGTGTGGATTTTGGCTCTGTGTTGTTATGTCATAGCCTAAATTATCAACCCCAATTTATTTAACACGTTTATGACACATAACAAGTTTATTGGTCAATTTATCATTTATTTTAAGAAAAAACAACTAAAGTTAACCTATAGATTTAAAGTTCATAATGTTTAGTAAACTCTCTTTCATGTATCACATAAACTTTTATCTTATATCATATATAATTAAGGTGTAAATTATGCGTATGGTTTATCGTGTCACTTTGGATCAATCATTTTAAGATGGCCAACTTTAACACAACTTGGTTATTATTCATCCCAAACCCATTTATAACAAACCCAAACCCTATAACTTCGTAAAGATCGTTGACATTATTTTAGTTTTGGCTCTTGAGAGTTTTTTTGACATTATTTTTCATCCACACCTGACACGACATTCCAAATACAAATGTTGTTCATTTATATGAATAATTCAAATCTAGGAAATCATTATACCATTTTCACCCCTAAGAAATCCCCGAGTCGTTCCAAAATCTGTTTTCCAAATATTCGTTTTTTCAAGGCTGATGAGAATTTGATAGCGGATATTTATGAGTTTAGTTGCCAGAAGCTTTCTTCAAAACTTGGTGAGAGTTTAAGCAGCTTCACATAATTGAAGATAGACTACAAACTATGTTCAAGCCTCGAGACATTAAGTTTTACTTATGTAGCGTCTGAAAGGACCTCAATGTTAAAAAAAAATGCATCTTGTACCAAAAAGAAACTATTTCCTTTCCCAGAACGAAACTCTATCCTGACAAAAAGGAGTTAATATTCAAAAACAAAAACACTGGAATCTAAAACTGTTGGCAAAATGCTGTGATGTTTGTTTCACCTATATGTTCTGGCATTGAATTTAAGAAAAACTGTTGTGACAAAATTTGGCCATGTCCCCATTATCCACCCACCAACGTACTGGAGATTCTTAAGAAGAAGCTCATTCTAACTTGTATATAATGTGCAATAGAACGAAAATAAGGTCACCGTTACCAGGCATTACCAGGCACCATTTCCTCGTCGCCGCTTATGTAAATCTTCCTTTGAACTGTATGACGAAACTCCCTCCTGACCATATGATCCAAGAACGCTGGTACAATTGTAAAAATTTGGGGGGTTTCTTGAATTTGGTGCCGCAGTAAATGTAGATACTGTTCCATTGGTCATAAAAAGTGATTGGAGGAAGTTGTGTGTGTTCTGTGGAGGACCTCCATTCCCTGGTGCAGACTTGTCAATCTCAGTAGCATTTACCATTGAAGTCAGTGAATCCACTGGTTCTATGGGCAGTGAGACACCAGATAGACCATCATAAGATAGGATGCATGCTATGGCATATACCGAGGCCCCAAGAACAGGAGGCAGAACTTCCCTTGGATGTTGAACCTACACAACGATAGAGCACAAGATCAGACTAGGAATCCAGTCAAAATGTTCCAAGAAACAAAATAATTTGCAAGCATTAATACAAACTATTAGGCATAATTAATAGTTAATAAAAAGGTCCATTGAAGTACTTTGAACAGGATCGCTGCAGATAAACGCTCCCTCAACAAGTAAATCTGAGCAACATCAAGTGCTGTTGATGTAAAATAAAGCCATCGGTCTGCTACGACCTTGACCAAATTCTCAGGTGATGACATAATTTTGTCTTCATGTGCTCCACCTGACTTTTTATTGATGTCCGTCACATCTTCTTCGCTTTCATCATCACTTTCATCGTCCTCGTCATCATCTGCGTCATCCAAAGCTGAAGCAACAGCAATTTCTGTTGAAAGCAATAACAATGGCAGCGGCCCAACGACTGTACAGTTCCTAATGAACGTACCATTATCTCCACGTGTTATTTCATCATACATGACCAAGAGACGATTGGTTTTCTTAAGTGGTAATCTAAAACTAGAGGACTTGGGATGCAAACGAACTTTATCGCAATTAGCAGTATCAACAAATATTCGTTTGCCAGTCTTATAAGGTGGAAGCAATCTCCCGACCATTGGATACAAACAAGCCACGACAACAGCATGGAGTATACCCGGGTCATGTGCATTCAAGCTACAACTCGAGACATCCTCAGGAATCAGCCTCTTTTCTATAAGTTCCTTCTGGAGCTGCTTCCGCATACGAGACAACATTTGCATGGTTTTTGCGGAGACAAAATACCGAGAGCAAAAATCTTTCTCTTGCCCCCTTTCCTTCGCCTTCTTCCAGCACTCAAATGCAGCTACCACTGCTAGTTGGTCACTACGACCTCCATACAATGAGGCGAGCTCAGCTTTAGCGGCATCAGCTTTGCTTCTTTCATGAGGTAACATGGGAAGAGTAAATGGGTCTTTGTAGTCAGCAGCACATGCCAGAGTCAACGCAGGGTCCAGGCAGTTCATCAATATGGCAAAGAAAAGCATCTTGCTCGTAACAGGATGAACAGGGAGAGACCCTAGCTTCTCTCCAAGCTGTGTAAGTTTTTCTTCAGGTGTCAAAGCCCCAATGTCCTGAAGAACAATGACTGCATTTCGTATGGTCTCAATAACTGGAGGATCCAACGTCTTTTTCAAGAAATCTGCAACCCTACAATCTGGATCAAGCATTTTCACCTGTCAATAAGAAACAGCACCAAGTGACGGATTAATGCATCCAAAGTTGCCTTTTCATGTAAACTATAGCAGATTAACATCTATCTCGTCAGAGTGTATATTTTAAAGAGGAAAAGAAAGAGAAACAGAACAGATATTTCTTCAGCTCCCTGGACATTAAAACAAGGTAAACTCTAGTTTGTTTCAAAAGATTAATTTGACATTTTTATGCAGTATGTGGGTACAAGCCTATGAAAGACAGAGCAAAAAGGTAAACAAAACAATAAAAAAATCCAAAAAAAAGCGTGCTATAACAGTTGCTTTCCATGCTCCCTTTCTGTGAGGAGAGGAACGGCCTTGTTACTTTAAATCATCCACCAATTATAGTCAAACAGTAGCTATACTTGTTCCACAACCTTATTCGGCTAGAAAATAAGGACAATAAGATTATCTCCAAAACAAATGTCAATGTCAATAATATATTTGACACAAAAAAGTGTAAAGGTGACAAATTTGATATGCTATTATTTCTGTTTCGTGTTACAATACAAAATGCTATTTCAAATGCTATTGATAGGATTCTTGATCCAAAACTCAGCACAAGAACTGAACTGCAACTTTTATTGACGAAGATATATGAAATTCTGCAGATACAACTCACTAACCCTAACTTGATTGGTATTTGGGAGACAAACCCCCTCTCCCTAGTCTTGGTTTTCTCAAGCCCTATCAATGACTAAAACAATCCACACCATCTTTCAATGCTAAACCCACTTTTCATGCTACAAGTACGAGTGTAACAACTCTAACTGACTAATAACAGAATTCCAACTAGCAGCAACTAAACTAGCCCAGATCCTATCAGCTATATCAACTTTTTGTCATAATTATTAAGCTTTGGAACCTGTAAAAGTAAACTCTTAATAATTTTAAAATATTTTAAGACGACATTGTTGTAATGATTAAATTAAAAGGTGAACACATCAACCAATAGGAATAAAATGCCAAAAAATTAAATAAATGATACACTTGGTGCCAAATTTAGCACCCAAAAATTGCATTGAAGGCTTCCTATTCAAATACAAAATTTTGGCATTGGCACACTAATTTAACATTAATGCTCCAAGAATCTTGAAGAATGATTTTTTGTGCAAGTGTGGGCTATTCTTAAATGGCATAAAGAAAAGCTATGTAACTCTTATTTTATCAGACCAATATAATCAACATCTTTATCCTGGCGTACGAAAGTAATTAAAATGTTGGGACTAATAAAGAAACTAATGTCCACTTTTTTTATTTTTTTGGAAAAGAAACGAGAACTCCTATTAATAAATAAGAATAGTGGACATAATAACTAGTGTCCACTTTCGTTTCGTGGCATTAAATGGTTTGACGTCTCCACTTTGTAACAATCTAAAAGCCATTCTAAATAATAATAATAATAATAATAATAATAATAATAAGCCACAACACATTGCACTGTTAAACAGCTAAGCCGCATTATTTATTTAATTTTACATGTGGACGAAGATATGGACACTACACCAAAATTACATTATGTGTTTCTCATAACAAATAAATAAATAAAAGATTTCACATTCCCTTTTTCGATTCCTTCAAGCTTAAAAGCACATCCATCTTACTGCGTTAACAAGGAACATAAAAGTTATAACCCACAGAAATCTAGGTAAAAAATTTCTAAAAAATACAATCTCACAACCTGGGTTATCATCTCAAGGATTAGTAGCAACCAACTTGATTGGATATGATAAATCATAAGCAGATATGAGTACCTGCAGACAAATTTCCTCCACCGGCATCCTCCTAATTTCAGGAACTTGAAAATCTGGCAAAGAAGCTGCTCTAAGTTTGGAGAAAAGGTGATAACAGATTCCAGGCTGACAGCGACCAGCACGTCCCTCTCTCTGCCTGGCACTGGCCTTTGAGACCCAAGAAGATTGAAGAGTTGATACATTATTATAAGGATCATAATTTTTTTCTTTCATCCTACCACTGTCTATAACATAAACAACATCATCAATAGTTATGGCAGTTTCAGCAATATTGGTTGATAGAACAATCTTGCGGCAACCAGAAGGTGGGCGGTCGAAAACCTTCTTTTGCTCTATGGATGGAATCATGGAATGAAGAGCTAATATATTAAATTTGGTAGTATCTCTGAATAAAGGGTTTATAAGTAACCTGTCACGGGTTCTATTTATTTCATCCCACCCTGGGAGGAAAACAAGAATAGCCCCATCCGTTGAATCAGTAGAAATTTTCATTACTAATTGTTCTATAAGAACAACATCAATGATATCTGGATTCATTTCTGCAAGATATTTCTCAAGTAACTGTTGTTCTGCAACAGAGTTGGAAAGAGTAATTTCTGCATGTCTTCTTAACACGTCAACAGTTTCTTGATGGTCTTCACGTTCAGCCAACTCAAGTGCGGTTAATCCCTCCTTGGTCTGTAATTGGCAGTCTGCACCAAAAGATAGGAGCATGCAAACTTCTCCAACTCTACCCTTTCCAGCAAACACTATTAATGGTGTAAGACCAGTCGAGGAATGCTGGTAATTATACACTTTTAGGTTTCCTTCAGAAGAAACCAACTCTAGAAGGGGATCAAATTCATCATTTGACCAAGCCAAATTTATAGCTTCATCTAAAACAAGCTTATCTTCCTCTGTTAACACAGCTTCTTTGCATGCAATACACGATATGCCACTATCAAGGTGATTTTGGCCTTTTGATTTCAGGATAGAAAGTACATCCTCCAAATAGAATGTTCTAACCTGAAAGAAGAAAAAGATACAATATTGAAACCGATCAATTTAATTTAAATAAGGCCAAGCAGGTAAAAAATTAGTTGTTCGAGATGTTACAGGATAAGTGAACCCAGGGACTTGGATTATTGGGCAGCCACCAAAATATTGCGAAAAGCGTTCCGCATCAAGAGTTGCACTCATCATTATCTGTTGCAAGATTATATATGCATCAATACTAGCTTAAAAGACAGATTTTCATAAGAGAGGTCACCCTTTCATGAAGAATCATAGAAAAAAAAGATAAAGATTTGAACAAACCAGGCGTATATGAGGGTATGAGGGAAGCATGTCTCTGCAAATTGTGGCACAAAAGTCGGAGAAAGTTCAAAAATCAGAACATGAATTGCATAAGCACCTCACTGAGGAACTATAGCCTCTTTGAAAGTAAATTAAAATAAAATAAAATAAAATAAAATAATCCTCAAGAATAGCATACCTGATGATAGCCAGCATGAGATCTGAGAAGCGATCTCGTTCGTGGATTTCATCCTAGCAAATGGAAAGTTTACTTCACTACGACATTATGAATTTACTCTAACCAAGATACATTCCATAAACCAATAGATATTACCATTAGAAGTTATATAGGGAGGTCATAACAAGTTCTAGGAAATAAAGGCAACCCAATATTATAGGCCTATGATCATTCTAAGGACTAATAATTCAGTATATTTACATCTTGTGATCCAGATATCGGACATTAACATATCATCTTTTTTTTTTTTTTTTTTGGGAAATCCAGAGATCCCCCGACTTTGATTGTGAGCCCCAGTTTGAAACTGGAACCTTCAGCCAAACATATATTATCTTATCAGACACATGAAAACTTGTTCTCCATGCATATTCCCAAAGGTAGCCACCATCCAAAATATCGTACAACTTTCTTCATTGTCGACTGTTATTTCTTTATGCATCGCAAGTTCCAATCCTGATAATAACTAATTGAAAGTACCATCATTATTTACTGTCAAGTTCCCAATAATTAACATTTTCTTGTTGCGTGTTACTCTAGAAAAGCATGCATCATTGACTTACCTCAACAAAACTCTCAGTTTAATTTTAAAGGGGGCAATAAAAAGCCCAATATGAAATAAGTACATTTAGGATCATCATCAATAATGAACAAGAAGCAATGCCCAGTAATCTACCCACTTCGAAGCAAAGCACATGAAGAACAAAATTATTATGCTGCTATGTAATACTGTTGGCAGGTTTTGGTGCTAATTTTACGATATAGAACTTTAGCCTTCAAAAACAATTTCAAAAGCAAATTCATCTAGCACATACGCTCATAAGTACAAAATGATCCTTACATGGATCTGGAAAATACATTAAACGAACCTATACATTAGGCAAGAACAGTACCACAATAATATGAGTCATCTCGGGAATGCCTTGCTTGTTAAATCTCTTTCTTGAATCCAGGTGGACACCTCTAGAAACTAGAACTCTCAACAAAAGCCCATTTGTGCAGAACACAACTGATGAGAACCTCCCACCTTTACTTTCTAACCGTACCTAGCATTACCATAAAGATATATGTCAATAAGAGCACACGTACAAGTATTCTGTAATTACTACGCAAGTACCCACAAAATAAACAATGCTTTAGTGCCACTCGGTATCTGTTGTTTGCATATTCAGTAGTCGTAGTTGTAAAAATTGATGACTTTTGACGTATTCAATTGACATGCTATTATTCTATATGTAAAAAAATTATAAAATTATACCAAGGCTCTCCATTTGACCCCCTAATTCAATTACAATATAAACAGACCAACTGAATCAGCTAAAAGGAGAAACTGTAATATAGAATAGAGAAAAGACTGTGCGGTAACCTGCCACAAATGGTGGACTACTCAGTGATGACTCCAAATTTTAACAATTCTTTCTCACCTACCAGATTTTTCAGGTGCATGACTAAGATTTATTTGACGCTGCTTATGGGTTGAAAAAAATCTCCGACTTCAAGTTCAATAATATTGGACTACTCAGTGATGACTCCAAATTTTAACAATTCCTTCTCACCTACCAGATTTTTCAGGTGCATGACTAAGATTTATTTGACGCTGCTTATGGGTTGAAAAAAATCTCCGACTTCAAGTTCAATAATATTTCCCGCCTAAAAGTGTTTTTTTTTTTTTTTGGTGCTCTTATAAACTAAGATAGGCATGCTCGCACAAAAGTCAAACTTTGAACAGTATTACCTTGTATCCAATATTCTCTCCGATTTGTTCTCCTCTTTCATCCGAGACTCTCTCGGCAACTACACATGAAAATTGAAAAAGCTAAGGACTCTTTCCAGTTCAAAATAAGAGGAAAAAGCAGAAACGTTAATAAACAATGCAGGAAATTTAATTGATAAAGCAGACAATAAACCTGACATGGCCGAGAGACGTCGAGGTTGTGTACACACGATTTTACATGCCTCGCCCTTTGCCCACATATAGTCCAAAAGAAATTGTGGAACCTAAATTACAAAAGAAAATATAGATTTAATAGTGATAAAAAAAGTCAACAATATACATGGAAACCAAACAATGAAGCCGGTAAAAGCATCCTCAACTATTTGCTCTTCGTTTTCCTCTGTAGAAATCTGAGAGAGAGAGAGAGAGAGAGAGAGAGAGAAAGTAGCTCTATTTTCATTTTTCAACGTGGGAGAAACAACATATTACACATAGTGTTAGCACACTGAGTGCAAGCCGATAAGACTCAAACTAAATCAAGCTAATCAAAGGAGGATCCTCCACTAAATAACGAAAGAAAAATAAAGGGAGATCTGGTAACATAATACCTGATTCTTCTTATTGCATAATACCAAAAATACACCAATAAAGTCCCTAACTTTAAGAAAGAATTCCACACTCCCCCTCAAGCTGGGACGTAAACGTTGTACATATACAACTTGTGACTCATTTCTTCAAAGTTAGTTCTTGGTAGCGCCTTAGGGAGTATGTCCGATGTTTAGGACCCTATAGGAGTGTAAACATGTTACACAATTGAGTTCACAATCTTCTCTGAGATAAAATGCCGATCTATCTTGGTGCGTTTTGTTCGGTCATGATGCACAAGGTTCTTCGCAATGCTTATGGCCGCTTGGTTGTCGCAGCACATCCTGATGGGTTTCTTAGTAGCAACTCCCATTCCTTCGCATATACCCAGGGCTAGTGCTCTAAATTCAGCTTCCGCACTGCTTCTTAAGACTATGGATTGTTTCTTGCTTCTCCAAGTCACGAGGTTTCCCTATACATAAGAACAATGCCCAGATGTGGATCGCCTGTCCGACACATCTCCTGCTTAGTCAACATCTGAGAAGACTTTACCTCCCTATTGTCACCCTTCTTTTATAACAATCCCTTTTGCTGGTGTCATCTTGAGATACCTCAAAATCCAGTTCACAGCATCCATATGTTCTTCTATTGGATTGTTCATAAACTGAATCACAACGCTAACAGAGAAACCAATGTCAGGTCGAGCGTGTGAGAGGTAGATGAGGAGTCCCACGAGTCACCGATATCTCCCCTGTCGACTGGTACACTACCCTATTCAGTCCCAATCTTCTTGGTTGAATTTCTGCAGGTTTACATCCAACCATACTTGTCTCCTTTAGTAAGTCCAGATCATACTTACGTTGGGAGACAAATATGCCTTTCTTAGAACATGCCATGTCCATGCCAAGAAAATATTTGAGATGGCCAAGGCCTTTAATTTCAAATTCCTTCACTAAGAGTTTCTTCATTCTCAGTAATTCTTCCTCATAGTCACCCATTAGGATGATATCATCGACGTACACAATCAGTACTGCAATTTTCTTATCTGAGGAGAACTTCACAAACAATGTGTGGTCTGCCTGACATTGAGTGTACCCATATCTTACCACTAACTGTGCGAACCTGCCAAATCAAGCACGAGGAGATTGCCTTAGTCCATAAGAGATTTTTTAAGTTTACACACCTTGTTGCTATTGGAGGTAGTTTACAGTCCCAATGGTATTTCCATATAAACTTCTTCCTCCATATCACCATTTAGGAATGCATTTTTGACATCCAATTGGTGTAATGGCCAATCTTTGTTTGTAGCAAGAGAGAGGACCCTGATAGTATTGAGTTTGGCCACTAAAGCAAATGTTTCTTGATAATCTATACCATCAGACCGAGTGAAGCCCTTAGCAACAAGACGGGCTTTTAACCTCTCAATACTTCCATCGACCTTATGTTTGATAGTGAAAATCCACTTACAGCCAACCAGTTTCTTTCCAAAAGGAAGATCTGTGATTATTCATATGCATTCTTCTCCAATACCTTAATTTCTTCATTAACAGCTCTCCACTCTGGATTCTTGAGAGCCTCCTGAATTGAGTTGGGGACTTGCACACTATTAAGGGTAGAAACAAATGCCTAGTAGGATAGTGACAACCCTTCATATGAAACAAATTTGTTGATGGGATGATTGGTGCATGATCTAACACCCTTTCTCCATGCAATCGGCATATTTAAATTATCAATAACAGGTATAGTCGCTTCAGAACAAGAAATTCCCTTGCCTGAGTGAATTTGTATAGGATTTGAACTAGGATCAGATTCTTGGTCCAGTGCAAGAGGTATTGAGTACTCTTTTTGTCTTTCAGGCCTCATCCTCCTAGCATAGACACGGAGCTCTTTGTTTGCAATTTGTGGAAACTTCGACTGGTTACGAACAGCGGTTTGAAGTGGGCTTATAGGAGGATGACTGTCGGTTTGTTCAAAACTTTGAAGTGTGCTTGTAGGCTAATGATTCTCTGGTTGAATGGCATCATTTGACTATGAGATAGGGTGCTGATATCATGGTTGGTATGATAGTGATGGATCCTAGAGCTGGAAGAAAGAATCACTACCAGCACTGCCAGTAAAGGTATACCAAAACTGAGATTCACTCACGTTCTCCCCTTGAATTTCAGGTTTGGGGTAGAAGGATCGATGCTTGAAAAATGTTACATCCATCGAGTTGTATATCTTCTTGGTGATTGGAGAATAGCATTTATAGCCCTTTTGATTAAAGGAGTACCCAAGGAAGACACATTTGATGGATTTAGGATCCAATGTGCTACGATGTTGTTGATGAATATGGACAAATGTTGTGCACCCAAATATCTTAGGGTCTAGTAAGGAGATAATTTTGGAGTGTGGAGATTTCTGAAGAACTTGACAAGGAGTCAGGAATTTGAGGATTCTGGAGGGCATTCTATTGAAAAGATATGCGGCTGAAAGGACTGCTTCTCCCCAAAGGTGTTTTGGGACGTGTGTGGAAAACATAAGGGACTTGGCTACTTCTAACAAAGTGTCTGTTTTTCCCTTCTGCAACTCCTTTTTGTTGGGGTGTGTCATTACAAGAGCTTATGTGAATTATGCCCTGACTCAAGAGATAAGTACCAAGGACAGACTTGAAGTATCCTTTGGCATTGTCAGTCTTTAAAATTTGGATCTTGGTCTGGAATTGAGTTTCTATCATGGAGTTGAAGTTTTGAAAAATTTGACCAACTTCAGATTTTTCTTTCATCAAGAATATCCAGGTCAATCTAGTGTAATCGTCAACAAATGACACAAACCATCGGGTTCCTGTTATATTTTTAACTCTTGAAGGGCCCAACACATCACTGTGAATCATGGCAAATGGATGAGAGGGTTTATACGAGAGACTAGGATAATTATTACAAGTATATTTGGATAATTGGTAGATTTCACAATTGAAAAACTTTGAACTTTTATTGATAAACAGAGCAGGAAAAAGTTTTTCCAGATACATGAAATTTGCATGACCAAGGCGATATTGCCATAAAATAACCTCACTATCTTTATTGACACAAGAATTAGAAACTAATTCTTAAAGAACACACAATTTGCATTTTGAGCTTGTCTTCTTAGAGTATGGTCTTTGAGAAGATAGAGTTGAGAACACATCTCAGCACCACTAATAGTCCTCCCCGAATCTAAATCCTGAAATTCACACAAGTTTGTAAAGAATTTAGTCACACAATTAAGATCACGAGTCAATTTACTTATCGAGAGTAAATTATAGTCCAAATTAGGAACATGGAGGACAGCGTTTAATATTAGGTCCTTTGTAACTCTAATACCTTGGATGTAGAACTGTTAGCTATTTGGACTGTATAATTTTCATGACACGGATTATACTCGTGAAAGAGGTTTGCCTCTTCCGTCATATGATCTGAAGCTCCTGAGTCTATGATCCATGGATTGAAGTGTTGTTTATTCTGATTGAATAATTTCTATAGAACCTCTAGTTGCTCTTTGGTAAAGGGACTTGCCTCTGAGGATGACAGGTTTTCATCTATCGCAACAATGTTGGCGCGGCATTATCTATCATTTGTTGGTCGTGAAGACTTCCAATCAGCCGGTTTACCATGTATTTTCCAACAACTCTCTCTAATGTGTCCTGGTTTATGGCAGTGGTCACACCAAGGTCCTTTCTTTGTCGATTGTCACTATTGTTATTGGACTAGCATCCTCAAGCAGCAAGAGCAGATCCTTCTAGAGTAGAGGCAGAGTTTTGGGATCCCATCATCACCTTCTTCCCGCTTTCCTCACAACGAGCTTCAGAAAATGCCCTTCGGGTACTTAGAAGAGGCTCGGTTCCCACTTTCCCTCTAACCTAGTCAAGATTTTTGTTGAGACCGAGTAGAAATTTAAACGTTCGTTTTCGCTCCACAATTTTACTATATAATGTTGTGTCTCCAGAACACTTCTAGTTATGGACTTTGAACATGTCAAGTTGTTGCTAAAGACAGGTAAGGCTGTTAAAGTACTAGCTAACTGTGAGGTCTCCTTGGCATAAATCATTCAAGTTTGCTTCAATCTCAAACAGTTCTACAGTGTTTTCAGTGCTGGAATACATCTCGACATCACCATGTGATTCTCAACCTTCCAACCCCCGAATTTGGGGTCATTCTTCTTTGAAATTGCAACTTCACCTATGAGATAATCATCCTTGCCTTTTCCACATACATACATCATCACGGATTGAGATCATTGAAGGTAATTATGCCCGTTGAGTTTGTGGCTAGTGATGAGGAGAGAAGTGGCTTTTGTTCCTCCATGATTGTTTCCAGTTGGTGCTAGTTCTAGATTGGAGGTCACTTCAGATGTAGAGCTTTGTCTCTTAGTAGTCATGTCGTACTTTGTCATGGGAGAAATAGATTTTCAGAGGGGCTCTAATACGATGTAGAAATCTAAGAGGGGGGAAGAATAGCCCTATTTTCTTATTCCAACGTGAGAGAAACAACATATTATAGTGTTAGCATACTAAGTGCAAGCCATAAGACTCGGACTAAATCAAGCTAATCAGAGGAGAATCCTCCACTAAATGAGAATCCTCCACAAAATGAGGAAAGAAAAATAAAGGGAGATCTGGTAACATAATACTCGATTCTCCTTATTACATAATACCAAAAATTCACCAACAAAATCCCTAACTTTAAGAAAGAATTCCACGTCCTCCCTTTGCAATTCTAGGATACTAGTTCCTCTATTTACCCAGCCAGTCAAAGAGAGATTGACTCTCTTGGTAGAGAACATACCATTTGCACCCTTCTATTGAATCGTTTATGATAGGTAGCAAAGGAGTTGAAACAATTGAATAGAAAACACCCATTAATCTGCAACCAACTTTGAATTTAACTAGTATGAGTATGAAGCAATAAATTTAGGATAAATTAATAATCCCATATTCCTAATTTTTAAAACAAGAAATAAATTATATTAATGATAAAAATAAACGAGCATTTCCCCAAAGATCTGACCAAAAATGATGAAAAAAGGAGAAAGGCTATCAAAAAGGGGCCCAACTCCTAACTAAATCCGACAAAATTGGACTGCAAATTTTCTGTCTTGGTATACCCACAATGAAAACCCGATATTATCTTCTTCAATGTCTTCAAAAATCCCAATCAAAACAAGGATTCAAGTTCCACGGTCACCAAGTGTCTATGATGGCAACAACCTTAAGTTGTAATCCATATTGAGATGAAGGAAGACAATCAGCCTTAATCATGGTTTGCTTATGTTGTTTCTTCTCACAAGAAACAAAATATATTTCAAAACATAAACAACAAAGGATTAACAAGCTAGCTTATGTAGTTTTTTTATCTTTATCATAGCAATTACAACCCAAAATCCACGAGTATTAAGAAATATTATCCTGCTTTAATTTGAAAATTACCAGACTTCTCAAAACACATCCTACTCAAAAATAAGAAGTCAAATATGTCCAGTTGTTAATGATTTGATTGTACAACATGTGTGGTTCACGGAACAATGACAAAAGAGAAGAAGCGATTCTGCTAAGACGGGTCAGAGAACATTTTGAGAAATATAAACCATACAAAACACAAAGCAAAGAAGTGGTAACCTGCGTGGTCTTTCCACACCCAGTCTCGCCAGATATAAGAACAACCTGCTTGGAGAGAGGGAACAAATAAATCACATAAACAATAAAGGAAACACATTAATCAAATAATAGACCCTAAGAGACAGATATAAGGAGTTTTAGACTTCTTGTAACCAACCAAAAACTCTACATGCTGGGGGGAGAACAAAGAACATATCTGTTCTTATGCTTATATAGGAAACAACATGTCTAACTAACACTCAAAAATGTCACATAATGCAATCTACAATGTGAATGGTGGATGGTAAATAGTTTGAGGAATAAGTACAATTTAACATAAGAAGAATAACCTGGTTAGATTCAAGAGTTGATGTAATCACGTCCCTAAAGGATGCAATTGGAAGCTTAGACCTCTGTGCAGTGACCTGCATGCATGAAATTACAACCTTTAATGCTGAGAAACGAAAAACTTTAACCTAAAAATTGTAAGAAAATAACAAAAGATAAGGATTCAGTAGTTAACCTGTCTCAACTTTGCATCATTCTCTATTTTAGAAGCGAACGATTCCACCTTCTTTGCTATTTGTGCTCTGCTCATCAATGGCTTAGAGAACATACCATCTCCCCCCTGATGTAACTTAGGAAACTTTACAATGTTTCCCCCGACTGTTTCTTTGCCCTCTTCCCCATCCTCAGGCGGAAAACGCATAAACAGATCCTTCAATACCTCTTCAGACTCCTTCGAAAATGTCAGAGAAGTGAGACCCTCCATCACTTTGTTGGCTTCCGCCCTCTTTTTATTTTTGAAAACAGCAACACATCGTTGATTCCCACGCCTATGCAGCAACATTCATATTGAGCTGTATTAGGGACGATTAACAGAACAAAGTTTGTGGATAAGGAAACGTTAAGTCCTCCTTCTCATTTAAGCCTATAGCAGACAAGCACTTACCCAGAACTCTTGGATATCATACCCTGCTTTCTGCATAATTCATGCACAAAAGCACGTTCTTGGGTTGACATACCAGCCTCAAATGTGTACACTGCAATATAAGTCCACATTATTAAACATAGATTTGTGAAAAGGCACATTAATAATAGGAGTTATTTAAGAATCAAAACACTGACTTAGTGTGAACAAAAAAAAAATAGAAGAGATCCCATTTCAAGTAAAGAAGTAGAAAATCATAGCAGGAATATAGCATTCCAAAATCCTAAAGGTTTCCAAATACCCAACAACTCTTTTTTTCTTTTTTTCTTTTTTTTTTTTGGGTTATTTTCCCCTTACGTTCAAACAAACAATAATGGTATCTTCTATGAAAATGCAAGAAACATAAAAAAGGAATAATAAAACTTCAGAACACAACCAATCGAAGAGGACATTGTGTAGTGAAACTCTTTCCGCAGGTACAATATCAATTAACGTTAATTATTGTTATTATTTTGCCGTCAAAGCGAAATCCGAACACAAATCAAAAGCAAGAGCCTTTGGCAATCGCAAAATAACAAGAAAATATAACAAATTTTTTATATGAAAGAATCCAATAATTTTCCATTCCTTTTTATTCTCTTCAGCTTTCTCAGCAACCAAACAGAAAAACAAAAACAAAAACAAAAAAACCTTACCATCGGCGTTGGAGGCTTCGAACTGCTCAAGAGCACGGCGTACATGGATCCTAGTGGATTCGGAAACGCTAGGTCTCCCACTCTTCTTCCTCGCCATTTTCAGCTGCTTCTTCTTTCTCTCTCTTTCTTCTTCGTTAAAGACTGAATCCGCAGTTTCCTCAGCTTCTGGAAAACTCTTGCGGAATGCGGAGTTGTAGTTCTGAAAGACTCCTTTCCTTCTTTCTTTCTCTCTTTCGTTTGAGTTTGTCTCTCCCTC
Organism: Artocarpus heterophyllus; assembly: GCA_025403435.1. NCBI lineage: Eukaryota > Viridiplantae > Streptophyta > Magnoliopsida > Rosales > Moraceae > Artocarpus > Artocarpus heterophyllus. Next base: position 36,407,452 of record CM046348.1, on the reverse strand, counting down.
TTTTAGGCTTTGCCGTCGCAATTCGGCATTCCCACTGGGGATTTTGAAAAAAGAATTTAAGAAAAAGCTGGACAGATGATTTTTTTCGTTTTAGGTAATCTCTTAACGCAAAAAAAGTACTTTTTAAATATAAAAATTTTTTTTTTTTTTACTTTGTAGAGGTTTTTTTTTTGTTATAATTATTTTTATTTTTTAAAAAAAATTAAAGGTTTTTTTACCTAAAAAATATATATTTTGGTGAAAAAAGACGTCATTTTTTTATTAGAATTTTTTTTTTTTGCTCTTTTTTCAAATTCTTCTATATGTATATGTTCTCTGTTCTCTAATTTGCAGAAAAACTCTTCTTTTTCCTTAACAAGAATTTAAGAGAAATTTTATAGTCGGTACATGGATTTTTTTTTTCCTAAAGGAGTCAAATGTTTGGTGAGACCAAAAATTGGTCTATTTTTTCATGCGTTTTTAGTACATTTATCCCTCGAATTTTGGGCTCTTTTACAATATAGGTTTTAAATTTTTTATGACAACTAAGTCTTTAAATTTAACTAAGTATGACAATTAAGTACCTAATCATTAACGATTGTCAAGATTAAGATGAAAACTAATCACATAAAACAACTATGACCCATTTAGAAGGAAAGTAACGTAATTTTAAGCATTTCAACGATAAAAATATACATAAAAATTAACAAAATTGTTAAAAGCATCATTAACAATTATATAATTTCTTTTTTTCTTTTTAGTTTTTGGGCATAATGGTGAATAATTTGACTCTTATAAGAATTAAATAGGTATATAATTGTTCTAAATAGGTCATATGCATATTATATAATCTTCTTCATCCTAATTTTGAAGGAAGTTTGTGACAAAGACTTTATTGCCACATTTTGTGAAGTTTAGGGACTTAATTGTTACAAAAAAAATAAAAACCATATTGCAAAAATATGAGAAGTTTAGGAAGCAGATGTACCAAAAACCCTTCTTTCATTCTTCCCAAAAAAAGAAAGGAAAATATAGAGAGTGAGAGAAGAAATGAGCATTTTTTTCCTAAAAAAACATGGCTATATTTTTTTTTCTTCTTCTTCTGTTGTAAACTTAAAAATGTCATTCCCCTTCAAAAAAAATTCGTCATTTTTTTATCTGGATATTGTCTTTTCATTTCATGAACAACGTATTGCATATCGTTCCAAGAGTAAAAATGATACATTTTTCTTAACGAGTTTCATGTTGTACAAGTCAAAAGAAGGAAACATTTCATGTTTGATCCAGTGAGAGAGAGAAACGCAATGGGTATGTTTTTTTTTTTTTTTCCTTCCTCCATTGTGCACCTGAAAATGTCGGGTCCCCTTCAAAAGAAAATGTGATCTGGATGTTGTCTTCTCATTTCATGAACGACGTGTTGCTCATCGTTCAAAGAGTAAAAACGGTACTTTTTTTTGAAGAGTTTTGTGTCGTACAAGTCAAAAGAAGGAAACATTTCAGGTTTGATTTGTGAGCTAGTAGTATAGTGCGTAAAAGGACATGTCATTAAGATTTTAAAGTCTGGCTCCTCTTTTACCCTTAAGCATAAATTTTCCTTTTTCTTTTTTCTTTTTAAACTAGTTGGAAATTATGCATTATGCGCTATGCACATGCATATTCACTTTGTTGATTGCATTTTAAATACATGAATGATTTTTCAGAGTCTAGTTATTTTTCTTAATTTATTATTCTTTAAGAGCATAAGGTATAAATAAGGTATCATAAAGGAAAAAACCAACGTAAATATAATATATTTAAAAAAAACAGTTTCAAGAAAAATTATATTTGATAGGTGTTAAGCTCTGGTATGTCAATAGCTGCTAGTCAAGCAAAATGCAAAAGAAATAGGAAAGATCGATTAGTTTTTATTGATTTTTGAGAATAAAAGTACCTGGATAGGGGCTTTTCGAGTGAGCCCTACATTTCTTACACAATATAGAAGAAAAATCTAGACAATGATCAATGCTCCTTACTACTCTCTCCTTCCTCATTTATTCTTTCCGATTTCCCTCTCATTCTCCTTTTTCCTAGGCCCAACCACCTAACCAACTTCATTCTTCCGCCTTCCTTTCCTGAATTCTCAGAGCCTCACTCACATGCTTACTGTTGAAAAAATAAGTACGCAGTGGAAATTTAAAATTTTTAAATCAAAGTATTTTCTAAAACACAAGTTTGACATGCTATATACATAAATTAACTAGATCTTACTAACATTTGTATGCCGAAGAGCTCTAGCAATCTGTTAAGAGAAGAATGTTCCAGAAAAGCCTCAACCAACTGGTCTTCTTTGTTATTCTCTATCCATGATCGGAATGTGTGTGGGCACATCTCGTACTGTTTTCCACAAGTGACTCTCTTTCCAACCAATTGAGAGGACCTAGAGCAAAGGTTTGTGATTGTGAACAAAAGCTCTCAAAAAGTTTCAGAGTATTTAACACTATAGTACTCACTTTCAACTTCTCAACTAATCTAAATAACTTAGAAAACGCACTCCCTATTTATAGAGGTCGTCCACAAGATTGATCCTTATCAGATAAGGCCTAAAAATTTTGAATCTGGTTCAACTTTTGATAAAATCGCGTTAAAAATGTGTGATCAAATTATCGTTAGATTGACAGACCAAACTAACGGATCGGCCTACTGAACTTGCTCTATTGGTAGGCCAAACTAACTGATCAGTCTGTCGAACTTATGATAATATGATCCTTAAGAATCTGTTATTTCCTACCTGAGATACTTTAGATAGAACCTCAATTTTAATTCAAATAACCCAATAAAGAAGTTATCTGATTAAAATAGCAATATCTAGATAATCTCTTATAAAATAAATATTCCAAATAATTCAACAAATTTATCTTAAATTAATTTACAAAATTAATTCAACTGATAAAGAGACATGAATTATTTGATGCTATTGAATTTCAACTAATCTAAAAATTTTAAAAAGTCACTAATTTATTAAAAAAGCATGTTGTATTATTACAAGATTTATTATGAGCTAACAAAGGGAACCTAATGAACCTATATAGTTCAAGCTCTGAGAATTATAAACTATAATATCCTAGATACACATTTTAGAATTATTAACTCTAACGCTACTCCACTAAGAGCTTAGAGCTGTACTCTCGAACAATATAAAATCATGAAGCCCAAATTAGCTAAGTATTCATGATATATCATAATGCGTCATATCTCTATAGGATATTCATAATTGGCTTAAGGATAAATTCTATCTTACCTTCCCAATTATTTTTATCTTACGTTTCATTATCTTACCATTAGAAAACTTACCATCTACGGATAGTATACCAATCGGTTACACCTATATATCTAAATGATTGAGCGCTCTAGTTTTACAATTACAACATAACGCATATAAGAGAATATTATTGACTCCACCAATGGAGCTATGGATTCCATATCTATGAATAACAGGTCTACGCCATCAAAAGTCATGTCTCCAACGTATTGCATGCGCACCATCACAAAGTCAGAATGTCACCCTTTGGTACATCAAAAGACATAAGTCAAAACAACAGGCTCATTAGATTTCAGGATTAAGATACAACACATATGATTATCTAAAGTGAATTGATTTGTACATATGGAATAATTAATCCAAATCACTTCCACTTTATGTCCTGAATCCAATATATCATCACATATGACAATGTACCAATGTTTCTACTTGCAAAGTCCAACTCCGATAGCCAAGACAAACCATCTCCTATTAAGGATGTAGACAACATAACAATCTTGGCATGAATAAAGCACCCAACTTATTCCCTCGATTGCGGACCTCATGATTTAGACCATCACATTTAAAATCATGTCTTTCGCATAATTTGTCCATCATATGCCTGATTTCCAAAGGTTTAGACTCATAGTCTCAGACTTTTGTTTGCTTATCATACATTCAACAAATATGAACGTAAAGAGGACAACATTTGGTATGTGAATAATATTAGACATGTATGCCCCAAGGAGTGAAAATGTAATATATTTTTGGAAACATTTTTATCAATAAAGAATTTATTTATTATTTATATTCTAAATCTTATCCTCTTTACATTGTTGAATGTATGTTAAACAAACAAAAGTCTAAGATTATCATTCTAAACCTTTAAGAATTGGGCATAATAAGTTAGTTTTAGGCTAATTAATTAGATGATTTTCACTTAATATATTTGTTAGTTTTGAGCAATTTATAAGAATTTGATAGTGTTTTATGTTCTTTTGTAGGTTTTGAGGAAAAAAGATGCATGATAGCAAAGTGCAGGACAAAACAGACTGAAAATAAGCACAAGTAGACTTTGGGACAAAAAGGAGCCTAGATGCCAGCTTTTGGGCACCTAGGCGCTCTTGAAGATGAATTTTCAAGCAAAAAGACCCGAGAGCATAGTGCCTAGGCGCCATAATTTGGGCGCCTAGGCGCCATCAGGTCGACCAGCAGTAGCGCCTAGGTGCTACTTTAAAGCCTAGGCGCCATAGAGAGGGTGCCTAGGCGCCAGTTCAGAAAATGATCACGGGTAAGTCTAGTGCCTAGGCGCTACAATCATGGCACCTAGGCACCGTAATGAAGCCTAGGCGTCAGAAAATCGAGCCTAGGAGCCATTGCGATCCCAGTTCAAATTTCAGTGTAATTTCATTCCAAAATTACCCTTTCAAACCCTAGCCTATAAATAGAACATTATAGAGGGTTGGAACACAAATTCTAATAGGGAAAAACTTCAAACAAGAGGGAAAAACTACAGACAAGAAGGAAGAACTCACTGCTTTGGAGAAGAAGAACGGTGCAACCTGGAGACAAAAACCATCTTCGCATCCAAATAGAGTTCTTTTCTTTCGCTCATCATGTTTAAGAGATTATTTAGGATTGTTTTTAGTTTCATTAGGAACTAATTTTCTCTATTCTAGGGCTACGATGTAGCCGGATATGAATGTTTACTTTTGTTTAATTTAATTCAATTTGATATTTATTCATTATCTACGCTGAGTATTTAATCTAATCTTAATGCTTGTAAAAGTTTGTGCAATTTTTCCATGATTTGTGATTTAATTTAAGGCTGAGAAGCGATAATCAAATTAAACCATGATTGAATACCATGAGATCATCATAGGATAGAGGTATCTATGAGACTTGTGTAACACTATGAATTTCTTTTTTTTAATGAATCTCAATAAGATTAGAGTTTCCACAGAGATGTAGAAAATTTGCTAACTAGGATAAATTATTAATGCTTGAGAAAGATTAATGACTACCTAAGAGAAATTCGTTATCGGCATAGGAAGTAAACATAAGTTGATTAAGTTAGATAATTTGAATAGGATTAATTTAGGTGAAATCGGATGCCCTAGTCTTTTATTGTTTAGATTTTCACTTATATTTTTTTGTTTTGTTATTTTTCTATTTTATATTTGATTGTTTAGATAATTTTAGAGTTAACTAATTTTGGTACTTAACTAGATTAATGCAATCCTCGTGGGAACGATACTTTACTCACTTTTATTACTTGTCTACGATTCTGTGTACTTGCAGATTTTTTGCAACAAGTTTTTGGCTCCGTTGCCAGGGATTGTTGTTTAATTTAGTTAATATCGATACCAATTAGCTCTAGAATTACTTTGAATTTTTTTTATTTGTTTAATTTTGTTTTTATTTGTTCTAATTTTTTTCTTTTAAGTTATTTGTTTCCCAAGGAACTTCATGATGTTGCATCGGAATATCCTTGCAAGTTTTGTCCAACAACATATGGAACCATTTTATGTAGCTTGGGAGTGATTTAAAGATATGCTTGAGTGGTATCCACATCACAACTTGCCAAAGTGGGCACTTCTCCAAATTTTTATTGAAGGATTGCATTTTGAAGCTAGAGATTGGGTGGAAAAAGGCGCAGTTTCTGACAGTCATTCCTTCTTTTCAAGAATTGTTGATGAAGCTTACTACTTATTGGAGAAAATGGCAGCCTTTTATCATCATTGGCATTTGAATTCTTCAATGCACAATTCTTGCTAGGGGAGGCACCAAAATCTTTCATGGAATATCCATCCCAACATGATAGAACGATCATGTAGCCAATATCAAGAAGAGAAGATAGCTTTGGAAGTTGCTTTAGACCGTCTAAAGGCCACTCTTGAGGGAAGTCACGAAATCTCCAACTCTAGGCGATATCTTGATGAACAAATCCGCTTAAAGAGAACAATTTTAGAGAGTCGTCTAGAGGAGGAAATTACTACTTCAAATCCTTGTGGTGACCATAAAATGATAAAGGATGTGGTTTTGTTTGATGATGATTGTGCAAAACCTCAGGAATTTGAGCCTCTAGAGGGAATAGAACCTCAAGATGAAGAACAAGAACCCTTTGAAGTTGTCTTAGCTCAACCATTTGCTGAGTTGGGATCTTGCTCAATCAACAACGATGTACACTTGCTAAATCAAGAGGAGTCTATCCAAAACTTTGACTTTCGTGAAGACCAAATCACAAGCATGCTAATGGATAGCCAAAAGGAAAGGGAAGAGCAAATAGAAGGGTCATTAGAGGAATTCCTATATGAGGAGAAGCCGTGAGGGTCGTTGGAGGATATAGAAGCGCTTAAGACTATTGATGTGAGCTCATCAATGGTTCCAACATATAGATCACCAACTAATTTATGTTGGCCGTAGACATCATAACCACCACATCTCACCATGTTCAAGCTCGAGCCAATAATGAAGTTCCCATCAAAAGCATATCATTTAAAGACGTTTGTTGTTGGTGCAACGTGCGAATCACTTCTAAATCTTGCCAAGCTTGAGGGCATCTATAACCAAGACCCATATGTGGTGCCGTTTAACACTAACTATGGGTGAAAGCTGCTCTTTGACAAGCACTTCTTTGAGAGTCAGGCCGATGACTATAAAACAAGCGCTTCTTGGGAGGCAACCCAAGCTCTTTATCCTTTTCAATTTTAGTTTTCATAATATTATTTAGTTTATTAGTTGTTTCTTTTCGTTTTAATCTTTTTTGCTACTTAATCATGATGTAAGTCTTGTTTGTGGTGATCCTAGGTTTTTGGGGGACACCAAGGTGCTCAGCTTGCTAAAAAAAATTCAAAAACTGAAACCATATCGGCAACCTGGCACAGATGATGAACCACATGGCCATGCATCTAAACATGAACTTGGATAATTTTTCCACAGTCTCTGCTTTCAATGAAGATAATGAAGAGAATGAGGATGAGGAGGAATAGGCTGCCGCAACCTTCAGTTTAGGGAGTGTTCTTTCCTTTCTTATTTTTGTTTTCTTTTTACATTGAGGACAATATATTGTTCAAGTTTGGGGGTGGTGTGTTGCTTTATGTTTTTTTTTTTTTGTGTCAATTAGTCATTATGGTTTAATTAGGTTTTAGTTTAGGTTTTTTTTTTCTTTGCATTTGATAGTAATTAGGATAGTAAAGTTGTGTCATTTGAGCACTGTTTAACTTGAATCATAGGAGGCCAATGATAAGACAATGGTTGAAATTGAATATGGCTTTTAGGGGATAATAATTATTGTTGGTCTATCCTTGTTTTTCTTGTGATTTTTTTGCCATGCTGTGATTCTTTCAGCACTCACGCCTTGATCACCTAAATATTCTACACTTAAAGGACTTTTATGTTGATTAAGTGATATTTTTCATCTCAAATGAATGCTAGAACCTATTTGATAACCACTCGAGGTGAAATCCTAGGCTACACATCATTAAGGACACGATTTAGGCTATTTTTGGACCGTTTGAGCCTTTCAAGCCTACCATTGACATCATTTAATCATTAGTTACCTCGTTGAGCCTTATTAACCATTTTCTTTGTTACCCACATAATCAACCTAGCCTTTCAATAATTTTATCCTACTTAGTCCCTCACTCATAAGCATGATTAGTTTGTCCAGGAAATTATTTAAAGGTAGTAGGCATTATAGAAGGATGGGTGGAGTTTTGAAGAACTTATCAAGGAAATATGTTTTCCTATCATTCAATCACGGTGGAGTTTTGAGTATTATTATCAAGGGATTATGTATTCATGTTTATTCATTGTCAAAAAAAAAAACACAAAAAAAGGAAAAAAAAGAAAAAAAGAAAAAAATTAAAAAAAAGGAAAAAGAAACATCAAATAAATGTGAATGACAAAGGGAGTGCAACATAAGCTTGAGGGTGTACTTAAAAAGAAGAAATGATGTTCTTATGAGGTGCTAAGACAAATTGTGTGTTTATGGGTGAATTTTGAGCCACATTATATCATTTATCTCACCTTTTTACCTTAGCCACATATTACAAGCCGAATAAAATCCTAATGATCTTTGATGTTGCGATAGTCTACATTGGTGGAGAATGGGTTTAAAAAATAGGCCTATGGAGTTCATAAATTTCACTAATTTAGGGATCTTTCAAAGTAAGCTTGTTGCATAAACTAATCCGAGTGTAGGTACATAAGTGCTAGTGGCATCGCACACACACACTCAAGGAATTATGAGTATGGTAAACTTGAGATTTAAATTATTTTTTTTCATGATCGCAATGGTTAGAGTTTCCTTTGAGTCATAAACTTTATGCAATCTTTGAGGCCAAGTATGATGAAAAATTAAATTGATGCTCAAACTATATCAGGTGCTAGTGTTAGTCCTGTTCTTTTGTCATGTTCTTTGTTTTTCGTTTTTGTCTTTTGCTCGAGGACTAGCAAACTCTTAAGTTTAGGGGTATTTGATAAGTTAGTTTTAGGCTAATTAATTAAATGATTTTCAATTAATATATTTGTTAGTTTGAGCAATTTATAAGAATTTGATAGTGATCTATGTTCTTTTGTAGGTTTTGAGGAAAAAAAATGCATGATAGCAAAGTGCGGGACAAAACGAACTGAAAATAAGCACAAGTGGACTTGGGGACAAAAGGGACCCTAGACACCAGCTTCTGGGCGCCTAGGTGCTCTTGAAGATTAATTTTCAAGCAAAAAGACCCAAGAGCATAGCGCCTAGGTGCCATAATTTTGGCGCCTAGGCGCCGTAATGAAGCCTAGGCTCCAGAAAATCAAGCATAGGCGCCATTGCAATCTCAGTTCAAATTTCAGTGTAATTTTATTCCAAAATTACCCTTTCAAACCCTAGCTTATAAATAGAACATTATAGAGGGTTGGAACACAAATTCTAATAGGGGAAAACTTCAAACAAGAGGGAAAAACTACAGACAAGAGGGAAGAACCCACTGTTTTGGAGAAGAAGAACTGTGCAACCCGAAGACGGAAACCATCTTCGCATCCAAATAGAGTTCTTTTCTTTCACTCATCATGTTTAAGAGATTATTTAGGATTGTTTTTAGTTTCATTAGGAGCTAATTTTCTCTATTCTAGGGCTACGACGTAGCCGGATTATGAATGTTCACTTTTGTTTAATTTAATTCAATTCAATATTTAGTCATTATCTATGCTGAGTATTTAATCTAATCTTAATGCTTTTAAAAGTTTGCGCACCTTTTGCATGATTTGTGATTTAATTTAAGGCTGAGAAGCGATAATTAAATTAGACCATGATTGAATGCCACGAGATCATCATATGATAGAGATATCTAAGAGACTTGTGTAACACTATGAATTTCTCGTTTTTAATGAATCTCGGTAAGTTTAGAGTTTTCATAGAGATGTAGAAAATTTGCTAACTAGGATAAATTATTAATGCTTGAGAAAAATTAATGACTACCTAAGAGAAATTCGTTATCGGCATAGGAGTAAACATCAGTTGATTAAGTTAGATAATTTGAATAGGATTAATTTAGGTGAAATTGGATGCCCTAGTCTTTTATTGTTTAGATTTTCATTTATATTTTTTTGTTTTGTTATTTTTCTATTTTATATTTGATTGTTTAAATAATTTTAGAGTTAACTAATTTTGGTACTTAACTAGATTAACGCAATCCTCGTGGGAACGATACTTTACTCACTCTTTATTACTTGTCTACGATTCTGTGCACTTGCAGATTTTTTGCAACAAGGCATATGATAGATAGATTATACAAAAGACACAATTCTTAAGATGGCGGTCTAAATCAAAAGATCCGCAATTGAGAGAATAAAATTGGGCACTTTATTTATGCAAAAATTGCTATGTTATCTATATCCCAAACAAGAGATGGTTTGTCTTAACCATTGGAGGTGGACTCTATAAATAGAAACATTGGCACATTGTCAAAGGTGACGATGTGTTGGATCGGGACATAAAGTGAATTGATTTGGATTAATAATTCTCTCATAGCAAATCGTTTCACTTTAGACAATTATTTGTGTCGTATCTGTATCTTAATCTTGATATGAATAGCGGGCCTATTGTCTTGACTTATATCTTTCAATGTACCAAAAGGTAGCATCCACATTTTAATAGTGGTATACATACTACTACGTTAGAGGCACGACTCTTGATAGTGTTGACCTGTTATTCATAGATATAGAATCCATAGCTCTTCTTTAGGAGTAGCTAATATCCTCTTATATGTGTTATCCCGAAATTAGAAAACTAGAGTGCTCAGTCATTTGGATATACAAGTGTAACCAAATAGTATATCGTCTTAGGATGGTAAGTTTTCTAATGGTGAGATAATGGAACGTAAGATAAAAATAATTGAAAAGGTAAGACAGAACTTGTCCTTAAGCCCATTATGGATAATCTTATAGGGAAATATATATTATGATATGTCATGGAGCTTAGCTATACAGGCTTTGTAATTCTATATGATTCGAGAGTACAGCTCTAAGCTTTTAGTGCAGTAGCATTAGAGTTGATAATTATGAAATGTACATTTAGGATATTGGGTTTCATAATCATTGAGAGCTTGAACTAATAGGTCCATCAGGTCCCCTTTGCTAGCTCATAATAAATCCTGTAACGATACGGCGTGCTTTCTAATAAATTGGTGACTTATGTCGAATTATCAGATTGGCTAAAAATTCGATAGAATCAGATAATTTATGTCTATTTATCGGTTAAATTAAATTAATTTTATGAATAAATTAATTTAAGATAAACTTGTTGAATTATCAAGATCAGATAATTCATGTTTGTTTATCAATTGGATTAATTTTGAATAAATTATTTCAAGATAAACTTGTTGAATTATTAGGAATATTTATTTTCCTAGAGATTATCTAGATATGACTGTTTTAATAAAATAACTTCTCTATTGAGTTATTTGAATTAAAACCGAAGCTCTATCCTAAGAATGTTGGGTGAAAAATAAAGATTCACAGGGATCATTTATTAAAAGTTCAGCAGGCTAATTTTTAAGTTCGGCCTGCCGATGGAGCAAGTTCGGCAGGGCAATATGCCAGTTCAGCCTGCTAACCTAGCAATTAATAAATCATGTGTTTTCATGTGAATTTTATCAGATTTTGATCTTGATTTGATTCTGATTTGAGTTTTCGAGGCCTTATTTGATAAGGACTGACTCTTGAGCCCAACCTTTATAAAAAAAGGGAGTGAGACTCATTGTTTTTTAGATTAGTTGAGAAATCTAGAGTGAGACTCTGTAACTCCCCAGAGAGCTGTTGTTCACAAATCATGAACTATAGCTTTAGGTTTTTCTCAATTAGTTAGAAGACGAGTCACAGGGGAAAGGCTGAAGGACATGCGCCCACACGCACTTTGATCATGGATAGAGAATAGCAAAGACAGCTAGTTGGTTGAGACTATTCTAGACCATTACTTCTCTTCAAGGATTGTGGGTGATTTTTTGCATTTATGAGGGTAGTAAGATCCGGTTTATTTATGCATATAGTGTTTCAAATTTGTGTTTTAAAAAATACTCTGATATAAAATTTTTTAAAATTTTGCTATGTATTATTTTTCCAACAATTGGTATCAAGGCCATAGTTTTTATATAAATTGCAAGTTTAGGATCATGCTATACGTATAAAATATGTGATCTTGATCTCTCTTATACTTAAATTTAATTTTTTTTAGAGAGTTGGCACTATAGGTTTCTCTATATTTAGATACTGTCATGGATTTTATGGTGAATGTTTATTAATTAATTATGGTTGATTACATTATTATTTAATTATTAATTAATTAATTTATTTATGCCGATTATGGTTCCTTAAAGGTTCGATTGTCTATCTAGGTTTTTCATGTAATTAGATGGCAGACTAATTAAAATACTCTGGTATAAAAAATTTTAAAATGTTGCTATGTATTATTTTTCCAACAATTGGTATCAGTGCCATAGTTTTTATATAAATTGCAAGTTTAGGATCATGCAATACATATAAAATATGTGATCTTGATCTCTCCTATACTTGAATTTAATTTTTTTTAGAGAGTTGGCACTCTAGGTTTCTTTATATTTATATATTGTCATGGATTTTATAGTAAATATTTTATTAATTAATTATAGTTGATTAAATTATTATTTAATTATTAATTAATTAATTAATCTATGCCGATTATGGTTCCTTAAAGGTTCGAATGTCTATCTAGGTTTTTCATGTAATTAGATGGCAGACTATCATTTACGCCTAGGAATTATTGTTTAATTTAAATTTGTAAGAATTATGTAATCAAATAATTATTCAGATAAGATAGATCTAGAGCATGGATGATAGCGTTTCCAAGTATTTCGTAAGTCTCTAATTTTATATTTTTGAATTGTTGAAAACAAAATTGATAAATTTCATTAAAAACTGTATTTTCTAAAAAGTGTGATTTTTGCTTAGTCAGTATGTTGAACCCTCTAGTTTGGTAAGCCGATGGTAGCAGAATCAGCAGGCCGGACTTTGGATTTGGCAGACCATTAGTGGGGCAAAAATTTGGTGGCTCTAGTGGCAGGCCAAACTATCATGATCGGTAGATCGGTAGGCTGATAGATCATAACCGGTAGGCCAATTACACGAATTAGCATGCCAGCAGAGAGCTTTAATTTTTTCAAAAAATGTGGATTTTTTGTTGTAGTGTTGATTTTATTTTTGGGACTATTCTGAGAAACATTAAATTTGGATATGATCAGAGAGATACAATTTGAAAATTCAAGGATGAAGAATCAATAATATGTTTTGATTTTTCTCTTGAAATCTTTGTTTTCTTTTCTTTGGGTGAAACCATAATATTACAGTTATTTATTATTATTTGGCTTTGCATAATTGCTTTGCTTGTCTACATTATAATATGATTTGCCATGTATATTGATAAAATGTCATATGGAATAAGGAGTGCCACTCGTTAAAAATTGTTCATGCATATTTATAAAATAAAACCTTGATTTTAAAAGATTGAGTGGGAGAAGGTTTTCAAAGAGAGGACCTATGGCCTCCATCGTTGGTCCATAGGTAGCACATAGTAGTTCCGATCCCTAAGAAGGGACTTCATCATGTACCGGGTTGGATCTCCGAGAGGATAAAGTATTTTAGCATGATTTATGGTTGCCACCCCTAGGTGGTGATTATAGATCATGGAAAAAATATTGAAACGATGGTTATACACTCATGTTAATTTTATTATTAACCTCCCCTAGGAGCTTTGTTAATAAAATTGATGGCCAAAGAAACAATTATTAATATATGCTGGATCATACGGGTCCTAGATGGCATATAAATTAATCAAGAGGGGATCCGTGTTCTTGATTGAATTTGGCAAGACTCTCTTAGGAGCTTGTTGAATTCTGAGTTAGGAATTATCATTATAAGGTTGTGATATTTTCAAGGTTTTGACACATAAACGTATTTATATGTTTTACATAATTGTGTTATTTCACTAAATTATTATGATATGTTTGCTTATGTTTGGTATATGATTCTTTATTGTAGATTAAAAATGTCTAAAAACGCTTTATCATTGATACTTGATAAAAACCAATTAACCGGTAAGAACTATAATGATTGGAAATAGAACCTAACATCGTCTTGTCCTTTGAGAAACTAAAATTTATACTAACGACACCTTGTTCTCCCGAGCCTATGGGAAATTCCACCGACACTCAAATCCAAGCATATGATTGTTGGAAAAATGCTAATAATTAGGCTTGCTACTGTGTTATGGCTAGCATGAATAATGTGCTATAGCTCAACATGAGGATTGTAAGACTGCTAAGCAGATCTTGGATAATCTAGAAGACATGTTTAGAGGCCAGGCCTTAACAAAGCGGCAAGGGCGCTTTAGAAACTCTTGAACTATAAGCAAAAACTAAAAACGTCTGTAAAGGAGCATATGATGTTGCTCATGGGATACCTCGTTGAGGCTCAAACCAATGGAGCTGACATTGATGCTAAAACTCAAATGACTATGGTTTTTGAGACTTTGTACATTTAATTTAAGCAATAGGTGGGATATGACCTTGACAAAATTGATGAAATAATTACCAAAGTTCGAACTACTGATCAAGGAGTCTCTTGTTGGTGGCGAGGCCAACTTGCCTGCTGCTTCTGGTTCCAATCCCAACCCAAGGAATGGAAAGAGACAATGGGCCAAGAACAAGAAGTCTTTTATTCCTACAAGCGGCAAGAACAAGAAGAAGAAGAAAAAGAACTCGAAAAAACTCAAGTGCTTTTTTGCAGGAAGGTCAGGCGCATTAAGAAGAATTACAAGGATTTCATTTCCTGAAGAAGTAGGTGTGATCTTCTATATTTAGAACTTGTTTGGCTGAGGAATCCAGTGACATTTAGGTCATAGATTCCTAAGCAACTAATCATGTTTGTGTTTCTTTGTAGGGGTTCAAAGAAATGATGCTGCATGAAGACTTCACGCTTTAGATGGGCGATGGATCCTTGGTCTTAGCTGAAGCAGTGGGAGACGTCCATCTGTATTTTGATAATTATAGGAATTTAATTTTGTGAGATTTTTTTTTATGTCCCTAAATTTAAGAGGAATTTAATTTCTATAGCTTGTTTCTTTAAAGGCTCCTATTTGGTTTATTTTAATAATAAAGTGATGATTTGCAAAAATAAATCTTTTATCTATTCTGGATGGATGTAAAATAATCTATATTTTATCAAACTTAAGATGGACTTACTGCTTAATGCTAAGATGAATGATAATAACTCTAAAAGACTTAAAACTTCTCACTTGAATAAGACTTATGTTTGGCATTTGTGACTTAGTCATATTAACCTGAACAGGATTCAAAGGTTAGTAAGGGATGGACCTTTAAGTTATTTAAAGATGAAATCTATACCACAATGTGAATCTTATTTGAAGGATAAAATGACCAAAAGGCCATTTGGGTCTAAGGACAATAGGTTCGAAGGGGTTCTAGAACTTGTGCATAGTGATGTTTGCGAACCGATGAACATCCGGGCACTAGGAGGGTATGAGTCCTTTGTCACTTTTATTAACGATCACTCAAGGTATGGGTATGTGTACCTAATAGACCACAACAGCAAAACTTATGACAAGTTTAGGGAGTTTTGGGCTGAAGTAGAAAAGCTATTGGGTAGACCCATAAAGGCGCTTCGATCTGATCGAAGTGGTGAATACCTTTTAGATGAGTTCTTGAGACACTTATTAGAGAATGAGATTTTATCCCATTTGACTACACCGGGTACTCCACAGCAGAATGGCGTAGCTGAGAAAAGGAATAAGACTTTATTGGATATGGTTAGGTCCATGATGAGTTATTCATCATTACCTTTGTCCTTTTGGGGATATGCACTACAAACTACATGTTACCTTTTGAACAATATGTCGTCAAAATCGGTTCCTAATACTCCTCACGAGTTGTAGACGTGTAGAAAGACATCCTTAAACTATATTCACATATAGGGATGTCCAGTTCATGTTCTATTTAGGGATGCGAATAAGTTGGAAGCACGTTTAGTAGTTTGCATTTTTATGGGTTCCAAGAAGAACTAAAGGGAGTTGTTTTTATAACCCAAAGGAAAATAAAGTCGTGGTTTTAACTAATACAACTTTCCTAAAGGAAAGTTACATGGACGACTTTAAGCTGAACATGACAGGAATCCTTACACTTATGCAGAGGCTATGGAGGATGTTGATTCAAAACTCAAGACAAAGGCCATGAACACAGAGATAAAGTCTATAGAGACTAATCGGTCTAAGAGCTTGTGGATCTTCCCAAAAGGGTAAAACCCATAGGGTGTAAGTTGATCTACAAGAGGAAAAAATGAGTGGATGGAAAAGGTCGAAACCTTTAAGGCTAGACTGGTAGCTAATGAATACATACAAAAGGAAGGAACCGATTACGAAGAAACCTTTTCCCATGTAGCCATGCTTAAGTCCATTTGGATTCTCTTGTCTATAGCTGCCGCACTCGACTACGAGATTTGGTAGATGGATGTCAAGACGGTCTTTCTAAATGACTATCTTGATGAGTCCATTTATATGAAATAACCAGACGGGTTCAAGGTCAAGGGTCAAGAAGGTAAGGTTTGTAAGTTGTTAAAGTCAATATATGGACTTAAGTAGGCTTCTCGTTCTTGGAACATAAGAGTTGATCAAGTAATCAAGACTTATAGGTTCGTATAAAATGTGGACAAACCATATGTGTACAAACACATTAAGGATGAGAAGGTGTTTTTTCTACTGCTCTATATAAATGACATTCTGCTAATTGGCAATGACGTTGGGGCGTTGTCATCGTTCAAGATAAAAAGAACAAAATGATAGCTTTGTCCTAGGCCAGCTACATAGATAAGATGTTGGAAACAAAGTGCGCAGCGGAATTTTAAAAATTTTTCATCAGAGTATTTTCCAAAACACAAGTTTGACATGTTATATGTATAAATTAAACAGATCTTACTAACCTCAGTGTGCCGAAGAACCTCCGCGACCTGTGTAGAGAAGTAACGTTCCAGAAGAGCCTCAACCAACTGGTCTTCTTTGCTATTCTCTATCCACAACCGGAGTGAGTGTGGGCTCACACGTACAGCTCTTCCACCGGTGACTCTCCTTCCAACCAATAGAGAGAACCCAAAGCTAGTGTTCGTGATTTGTGAACAAAAGCTCTCAGGGAGTTTTCAGATGCTCACTAGAAGAGTATCACTCTTAATCTCTCAAATTGATCTGAGTAAATCATTAGACTCACTCCCTTTTTATACCAATTGGTCCTTGGGGTCAGTCCATATCAGATTAGGTCTCAAAAATTGAAACAGAATCAAGTTCGGATCAATATCTGATAAGATACGCGTGAAAAATGCGTAATCTTAACTGTCGCGGTCGGCATGCCGAACTGTGAGATAGGCAGGCCGAACTGGCCAGTTCGGCAGGCCGAACACGTCATCCGGCATGCCGAACTGCCGAGAAAAAATCTCCGCGAATCTTTAATTTTCCACCCGAGATTCTAAAGGATAAAGTCTCAGTTTTGATTCAAATAGCCCAATAGAAAAGATATCTGATCAAAACAAACTTTATCAAGATAATCTCTAAGAAAATAAATCAATTCACAATAATTCTACAAGTTTATCTTGTTCTAATTGTCCAAAATTAAAACAACCGATAAACAGACAAGAATTATCCGAACGCCATAATTCAACAAGTTCATCTTGAACTAATTTCTTACATAATTAATTCAACCGATAAACAGACATGAATTATTTGATTCTTTTAAACCAATCTGATAAATCCGACATAAGTCACCAATTATTGGAAAAGCACGCCGTGTCGTTACAGGATTTTGTGAGCTAGCAAAGGGGACCAAAATAGACCTATAAAGTTCAAGCTCATGATAATTATGAAACCCAATATCCCAGATATACATTTCACAATTATCAACTCCAACGCTACTCCACTAAAAGCTTGGAGCTGCACTCTCGAACTTTATAGAATTACGAAGCTCGTGTAGCTAAGTCTCCATGACATATCATAGTGTATCGCATCCCCATATGATCATCCATAATCGGCTTAAGGACAAGTTCTGTCTTACCTTCCCGATTATTTTTATCTTACGTTCCATTGTCTCACCATTAGAAAACTTACCATCCAAAGATAGTATACCATTCGGTTACACCTATGTATCCAAATGGTTGAGCGCTCCAGTTTTCCAATTACAGGACAACGCATATAAGAGGATATCATTACTCCTAAAGAGGAGCTATGGATTCCATATCTATGAATAACAAGTCTACGCTACCAAGAGTCATGCCTCCAACGTACCGGCATGCATGCCACTATAGAGATGTGGGAGTCACCCATTGGTACATCAAAAGACACAAGTCGAGACAACGGGCCCATTATTCATCTCAGGATTAAGATACAATACAAATGATTGTCTAAAGTGAATCGATTTGCCAAGACAGAATTATTAATCCAAATCAATTCACCTTATGTCCCGATCCAACACATCGTCACCTATGACAACGCGCCAATGTTTCTATTCACGGAGTCCAACTCCGATGGCCAAGACAAACCATCTCCCAAAAGGGATATAGACAACATAACAATCTTTACATGAATAAAGCGCCCAACTTTATTCCCTCGATTGCGGATCATATATTTTAGACCATCACCTTAAGAGTCGTGTCTACCGCATAATCATCCCATCATATGCCCAACTCTTAAGGTTTAGACTGACAGTCTCAGACTACTGTTTGCTTATCATACATTCAACAAATATGAACGTAAAGAGGACAATATTTGGTATATATAAATGAATAAATTCTTTATTGATAAAAATGTCTCCAAAAACGTATTACATTTTTACTCCTTAGAGCATACATGTCTAACATAAGATTCTTAGGAGGTTTACATGCAAGATTCCAAGAAAGGTAAGTAACCATATGGGTCTGAAATTACTCTTTTAAGAAAGACTCTCCAAAATCTGAGGAAGAAAGAGAATACATGAAGAAGGTGCTTTATGCTTCAGGAGTGGGTAGTCTCATGTATGCCATGCTTTACACACGATTGGATATTTGTTATGCGGTCAGGATTTTAAGTCGATTTCAGGTGGATCTGGGACCGAACCATTAGGTTGTGCTCAAGCATATTTTCAAGTACCTCAAAAGGACTCGAGGGTATATGCTTGTGTATTCGGGTAAGGATTTGACTCCTCAATGATACACTAACTCGATTTCCAATCCTATATGGATTCTAGGAGATCAACTTCTAGCTTTGTGTTTACTCTAGGTAGCGGTGCTATCGGTTGGAGAAGTGTGAAGCAAGATTGCACTTCGGATTCAATGATGGAGGCCAAGTATGTGGCAGTTAGAGATGCTTCGAAAGAAACAGTGTGGCTCGCAAATTCCTTAGGGATCTTGAGGTAGTTGATAGTATGGATAAGGAGATATCACTTGTACTATGATAAACAGTGTGGCGGTAGCTAATGCTAAGGAACTAAGGTTTCACAAGAAGAGTAAGCATATTGATCAGAAGTATCATATGATAAAAGACTTTGTAGAAAGCGAGCATGTCGCTGCATGCAAAATTACATCAAAGGACAATTTAGCTGATCCATTCATGAAGACACTTATTGGTAGAGTCTTCGAGAGAATGCGGAAGCTATGAGGATGCGAGATTTGTCATATTTACTCACTTAATGCAAGTGGGAGATTGTTAGACATGTATGCCCTAAGGAGTAAAAATGTAAGATGCTTTTGGAGATATTTTTATCAATAAAGAATTTATTTATTATTTATATACCAAATCTTTACCTCTTTATGTGTATATTTGTTGAATATATGTTAAGCAAATAAAAGTCTAAGACTATCATTCTAAACCTTTAAGAATTAAGCATATGATGGACAGATTATGCAGAAGACACAACTCTTAAAGTGACGGTCTAAATCAAAAGATCCATAATCAAGGGAATAAAGTTGGACACTTTATTTTATGCAAAGATTGTTACGTTGTCTTATCCGTAACAGGAGATGGTTTATCTTGACCATCGGAGGTGGACTCCGTGAATAGAAACATTAGCACATTATCATAGGTGACGATGTGTTGGATCGAGACATAAAGTGAATTGATTTGGATTAATAATTCTGTTTTGGCGAATCGATTCACTTTAGACAATTAGTTGCGCCATATCTTATCCTGAGATGAATAGTGGGCCCGTTGTCTTAACTTATGTCTTTTTATGCACCAAAGAATGACATCTACATTTTAATAATGGTACGCATGCCGATACGTTGGAGGCACGACTCTTAATAGCGTTTTTTTGTTTTTCATAGATGTGGAATCCATAGCTCCTCTTTAGGAGTAGTTGATATCCTCTTATATGCGTTATCTTGTAATTGAAAAACTGAAGCGCTCAACCATTTAGATGCATAGGTGTAAATGAATAGTATATCGTCTTAGGATGGTAAGTTTTCTAATGGTGAGATAATGGAACGTAAGATAAAAATAATTGAAAAGGTAAGACAGAACTTGTCCTTAAGCCAATTATGGATAATCTTATAGGGAAATATATATTATGATATGTCATGGAGCTTAGCTATACAGGCTTTGTAATTCTATATGATTCGAGAGTACAGCTCTAAGCTTTTAGTGCAGTAGCATTAGAGTTGATAATTATGAAATGTACATTTAGGATATTGGGTTTCATAATCATTGAGAGCTTGAACTAATTGGTCCATCAGGTCCCCTTTGCTAGCTCATAATAAATCCTGTAACGATATAGTATGCTTTTCCAATAAATTAGTGACTTGTGTCAAATTATCGGATTAGTTGAAAATTCAATAGGATCAGATAATTCATGTTTGTTTATCACTTGAATTAATTTTATGAATAAATTAATTCAAGATAAACTTGTTGAATTATCAAGATCAAATAATTCATGTTTTTTTATTGGTTGGATTAATTTTGAATAAGCTATTTCAAGATAAACTTGTTGAAGTATCAGGAATATTTGTTTTCCTAGAGAATATCTAGATATGATTGTTTTAATAAGATAACTTCTCTATTGGGTTATTTGAATCAAAATTGAGGCTCTATCCTAAGAATCTCGGGTGGAAAATAAAGATTTACAGAGATCATTTATCGGAAGTTTGGCCTGCCGATAGAGCAAATTTTGCAGGTCGATCTGCCAGTTCAGCCTACTGACTGAGCAATAAATAAATCATGTGTTTTCATGTAGATTTTATCAGATATTGATCCTAATTTGATTCTGATTCAAGTTTTTGAGGCCTTATCTGATAAAAACTGACTCCTGGGCCCAACCTCCATAAAAATGGGAGTGAGACTCATTGTCATTTAGATTAGTTGAGAAATCTAGAGCAGGACTCTACCAGTGAGACTCTGTAACTCCCCAGCAAGCTGTTGTTCGTAAATCATGAACTATAGGTTTGGGTTTTTCTTAATTGGTTGGAAGGAGAGTCACCAAGGAAAGGCTAAACGATGTGCGCCTACACGCGCTCCTATCGTGGATAGAAAATAGCAAAAAAGACTTGTTGGTTGAGGCTCTTTTGGAATGTTACTTCTCTTCACAGATTGTTAGAGGTTTTCTATATTTACGAGGTTAGTAAGATCTGGTTAATTTATGCATATAGTATGTCAAACTTGTATTTTGAAAAATACTCTGGTATAAAAATTTTTAAAATTCCACTGCATGTTATTTTTTGAACAAATAATAAATAAATTCTTTATTGATAAAATGTCTCCAACAACATATTACAACATTTTACTCCTTAGGGCATACATGTCTAACAATCTCCTACTTGTACTAAGTGAGTAAATATGACATATCATGCATCCCTATAACTTCCACATGTCTCTCGAAGACCCTCACAGTTAGTATCTTCGTGAATGGATAAGCTAAATTGTCCTTATGTGTGATTTTGCATACAATAACATGCCCGCCCTCAACGAAGTACTTTATCACATGATACTTCTAATGAATATGCTTACTTCTTGTGAAATCTTGGTTCCTTCGCATTAGCTATCACTGCAGTGTCATCACAATACATCACACCGCGTTATCCAAGCCCGGAACTACCTTAAGATCCCCAAGGAACTTGTGGAGTCACATCGCTTCTTTCAAAGCATCACTAACTACCACATACTCAGCTTCTATTGTTGAATCTGAAGTGCAATCTTGCTTGAAACTTCTCCAAACAATGGCACTGCTGCCTAGAGTAAACACAAAACTAGAAGTCGAACTCCTCGAATCCAAATAGGATTGAAAATCTGAATCAGTATATCCTAGCGGTGTTAAATCCTTACCCGAATATACAAGCATATATACTCGAGTCTTTCTAGGTACTTGAAAATATGCTTGACACAACCCAATGGTTTAGTCCTGGGTCTGACTGATATCAATTTACTATCTTGACCGCATAACTAATATCCAGTCGTGTGCAAAGCATGGCATACATGAGACTACCTATTGCCAAAGCATAAGGCACCTTTTTTATGTATTCTCTTTCCTCATTAGACTTTCCTAAGTCTTTCTTAAAAAGAGTAATTCCAGACCTAGATAGTTACCCACATTTCCTAGAATCCTACATCGTAAACCTCTTGAAAATTTTATCTATATAGCTCGCTTGAGACAAAGCTATCATTCTATTCTTTCTATCCTAAAAGATATAGATACCGAGAATATTATTAGCTTCACCTAAGTCTTTGGTGTCAAATTACTTGGTCAACCATAATTTGACAGATGACAACGCCCTAATGTCATTGCCAATTAGCAGAATATCATCTACGTAGAGCAATAGAAAAATTACCTTCTCATCCTTAATGTCTTTGTAAACACATGGTCCGTCCACATTTTGTTCAAACCCATAAGTCTTGATCACTTGATCGAAACTTATGTTCCAAGAACGAGAAGCCTGCTTAAGTCCACAAATTGGTTTTAGCAGCTTACAACCCTTAACCTCCTGACCCTTAGCCTTGAACCCGTCTAACTACACCATATATATGGACTTCTCAAGATAGTCATTTAGAAAGGTTGTCTTGACATTCATCTTCCAAATCTCGTAATCGAGAACGTCAGCTATTGTGACACCCGTTATTCTCTTAACGGGTATTGAGGTAATTAAATTAATTTTTAATGTATAAAAAAAAATTGCTTCATTTAAATTTATTTTATAATATTTATTTTTATCTATTTTTAAGTTTTCTAAAATTCTCCTATATTTATTTAGTATGATTACTAAAAAGCCTTAGAACTTCTAATAAATCTCAAAAATGTCATATTGGCATTATGTGTGTTAAAGTCTTTAGATGAGACATAAGGATATCTTTTCCAACTACTCTTGACCCTCATTTTCTTTATTTCCTCCGTGACATGCTTCAACATGTCTCCTCTATAATTGTTTCTATCACTTCTCTTCAAAGATTTCATCTTTTCTTCCTTTCTCTTCCACGGTTCCCACACTCTTCTTCTCATTTCTTTGCTGAAGCAAAATACTTAGAGAACTTCTTCAAGGCAGCCATAAAAATCAGCCACCATCACCTCCATTTGAGCAAGAATTTCAGTCATACCGAAGTAAAGGAACCTGTTTTGAAGCCATTTCAAGCTTCCAACTAACCATAATCCGAGGTTAGAATCTTATGAACAAATTTAGTCTTTCATTTATAAATTTTCTTTTATACTAAAGGATTATTCAAATTTGCGTTCTTAAACCTAAGTATATGTTTGTTGCTATTTTGGAGCATATGTATGAAGTCTAAGTGTATATGCCCTAGACAGAAAATTTATATTGTTAAACTTTGTAATACCCCTATGGGCAGTGGTTATTTCTTGAAATTCTAAGATTAAATTAAAATGAATTTTATGAATTGGTTTGCATATTTGAAAAGTAGCATCCTAGGCTTTCTAACGAGCTATCATAAACCTAAATCGGAGTTGTATTTTATTTTCTAAGAATTATTCAATTTTTGTATTGGAAACTAGTAAATCTGCCAGTTTGTTATGGTATACCAGCTGCTAACCTGAACCAAGAACCCATCTTTGCTCACCACCTAATTCTTTAATGTCTTGCAACCTTTCCAATATTATCCTAAGTGATTGATGAATCTTATTAGGGACTAAAACATATAGATTACTTGTTCACATTTTATATTGTGTTAAGACAAAAATTGTTTACTGTGGTATTCAAAAGAGATTTATATAAAAGCTTTAATGGCATACTAGTAAGATAGGTTTACACATGATTTATTTATGAATGTAGTTGTATGTTGTGCTTTAGTTTTAATTGTCCTTATGCACGCCTTAGGATCAAGGGAGTATGGAGCTAACGTTAATTGATTCCAGGATTAAGAGACTGTTGATAAGCTTAAAAGGTAGGGATTCTATTACTCATCTTTTGTGAGGTTTTTATAGAATTAAAATTGATTGTTTTGCTGCAATATATATATATCTATGTTGAACTGATATTATATGTGTATCACATATGAAACTATGACATGGACTCGTCTTGTATTGTACGGCGAGGAACATAATGAATTGACACATGTTATAAATTGAGAAGCATGGTTAGGAAAACTAACTCTATTGATAATGATTCAATATAGAGAAATTGTGAGACATGAAGAGGGCGACGGTTACGTCCTTGGGCATGAATACCCTAAAAGGTAAAATAGGGGGAAGGCGATGACGCTTCCTTGGGTTGAAAGTCCCAGAACACACTGTACAGGAATCGACTTGGTGAGGACTCGGGGCTTGATGTCCCCTCACCGGAACACCCTTGGAATGTTTATAGGGTGATCAAGTGCGCCCATTTGGGTTTCGATGAGTTGAGTGATACTCAATTTAACATGGATACCTAGGAACAATGATGATTGGTAATATTTGTATAAATGTGTAATTATGACACTTGGTAACGATTAACTACGGTATCCATAAGATGTGATCATAATAAACCTCATAATCTGGAATATGATGTAACTTACTAACCATGCAGGTTTTAATGTGGTAATGATAAAAACCTAAAGGTGAGTAATGGCTTTCTCTACTGAGCATAGTGTCGCTCATTCCCTTATGTTTATATCTTTTCAGGACTCACTAAGTGTGAGGTGGCTACGAGAAATATAGTTGAGGAAGCGATGTAACTATATTACATTGGGACTGCTCAATTGTAAAGAATGTTCTTCATGATAATGTAAGCATCAATTGTTACTTTCTGTGACTGTAATTATAATGTGTTGAGGGTTAAAATGATGATGACAACGGTTTATATTATTAAATTTAAGGTGCTACATTAAAACTGTGGTTTATTTATCGTTTATATTTTTATTTTTGAGTTGAGAGTTTTCATTTAAGTCCCGGGCAAATTTTATTTTTAAGGTTTTACTTTTATTATTTATTTTTATTTTATCTCATTAAAAACTGTTAACCCCCATATAGGGGCGTTACAGAATTTTTGGTATCAGAGCCTAGGTTCGGTTAACCTAGGGAGTGTAGCACCACTTTAAAAAAATATATTTTTGAGATGGTTTTGAAGCTGAATTTTCATTGTCATCATCAAAATGAACCTTCACATTGATTTATACAGTCTAGAAGGATGTAACATGGAAAGGCCATAGAATGAAAATATCAATAGTTATATGAGTACAATAATTATATAGAAGGAAAGTATTAATAGTTATGAGGGAATGATAATTATATGGAATGAGTTTATAAGTAGAATGCTTATGAGAGATTCGTATAATATTTGGATCTATAAGCATATCTAATTCGTATAAACGATGAGAAATTCGTATAGATACGAGGATTTAAAAGCCTTTTGTCTCGTGAAAAACAATAAGAAATATAAGGCTTGATTTATTGATTTTAAAGTTTGACATAGATATGCCAAATTTTTCGTAATTGATTCAAACCTAAGTAATGATTATGTGTGGATTCGATGGAGCACATAAGTGTCAATGTCTTTTCTTAAAAGTTCTATATATTTGAGGAATATGATATAAGTTGGGAATCATGGTATTGAATCTTGAGAGAGATAAATGTCAGACTTTTGGTCTGTTGAGACTGTGTAAAGTCTAGAATGCATGAATCTCAAAATTGGAATATTTTGTTACGTACATTGTATTTAAGTGTATCAGTGAATCTTTTGGTTACCTAAGATTTTGTTATATGAGGAAATTATATATTGTATGAGTAGAATTGTTGGGATTGTAGATGTTCTTAAGTAGTAACATCAAGTGTCTTTGTTCGTTGATATGGTCTACGTTGAAAGACGTAAATCGTATTGATTTCAAGGTTAGTCGCATTCTAAACCCTTGGTAGTAATGATGATGAATCCATTGATAGATGTTGAGTATTAGGAATAACATATGGGTGTATGCATTGTTCAATAAGGTTTTGATTAAAACAAAATTATTTGAGTTGCTGGAAGATTATGTTGTTATGAAATGATTTTAAATATCATTCAGGAAGATCCTTGTTGTCGTTAAATTAGATTTGTTGTTCATAGTTAACTTTATCTATAGTGGGCTTTAAATTGGGTTTAAGATTTATACAAATTGGTTTTCAATTTTATGTTTGTTATTTAACTCGTTCTAAATGTGTTAAGGCCCGAAACAACCTGACCATTTTCAACTAAGAACATTTGGGCCTAGTTTAAATCCTAAATCAGTTTGATTCATACTGTCTCTCCCACGTGGTCTCTATACGTGTCATATACAGTGGTTTAATTAATGTTTACAAATACGTTTACTGTGCATAGGAGCTTATTTCTCCGAGTTCACTTTTTCTCTCTTAATTTGTTATTTTCTCTAAATCGCAAATCCTCTTCTTTTTCATTAAAAATTCTTCTTTTCCTCCAAAAGAAGAAGGAATTCTAGGATTCTGCAATTTACTATCTTAATTTTTCCTTTCTATTTACTCTTCTTTCATCTCATCATGGACCCAAAGTACCAACACCTGAGAAAGTATTTCCCATCACTCTCCCAAAAGATTCTCAGAAAGAAATACAAGGCTAGAATTACTCGGTTGTGGATTCTTATGCGTTTTGGTATCCCTTGTGATGTGAGAATGTTGATAGAGGGGAAAATCCGTCCGAGTGACTTTAGTCAAGATGTCGGTTTACCAGGAACAGGTACCAGTCGTAGTGCAATGAAAAGAAGAGCTCGTGCCATCGTGGTCACTTGTAACAAATGTGGAAGACAAAATTGTAACGGTAAATGTACTTCACCTGGTTATATGTCTACGAATAGAGAGGATAAAATAAGGTTTTGTAGGGATGGACTTTCAAAGGAGAACTTGGATAGCATCCATCCTCCTCTCCACGGTCACCCTAGTGGATATGTTCAAGGAGCTATTTTTAAACTCTGGCCTAAATTTTATACAGAAAGACAACGCCTCAGGAATATGGTATTTCTAGATCCTGTTTGCCAAGCCATAAGAAAACTGGATGGGAAATAAGTCATCGCTCTATAAAGGTTATTTAGTCTTTACTTATTTGAAGCAGTTTTAGCTGATGTTCAACAGTTTGTGTTTTTCTTTTACTCAGAATATTTGCTTTTGTGTTTGAAATAATTGTGATTATTAGATTGATACAGTAAGTGTTAATATCTTATTTAATTTATGATTTTCTTAAATATATATATAATAAAATATATTATCTTATCAGACACGTTACATACGGTACAGTAATATGTTTGAATTTTGAAAAGCTTATCCAGATATTTCAAGATTTGTGTCTCAAATTTCAAAAGTTCTACAGTATTTGTCGTTTATATTAAATTTCTAGACTTGGTGTATATTTGTCAAAAAGTCTACAGTTGTGTCATGAGGGTCTTCTGTCAAATTGTTCTCAATTGTCAAAAGTTATACAATTAGAGTCTAATCTTTTTCAAAAAGTGAATCAGATTTTCTGTAAACTATCAATCACCTTATCTTACTTTCTTATCCGCACAAGATTTTGTTTAAATCTTTGGATTACCTTTTCATTACCTACTCGTCTATCTCTTTAGCCCTTTTTGTATATTTCTCATCTTTAAAAACTCATGTAGAACCCGAAGTCTAAGTGGAGCAGACATTAAGCAACCACTTCTATAAACCAAATATGTCTACCTCCCAGTCCACGAAGAAAATAAAGAATGTCTGTGTCTTTTGTGGTTCCAGCTTTGGAAAAGATAAAGCTTATTTAGAAGCTGCAAATCACTTAGGGCAAGTCCTAGCACACAAGAAGATTAACATAATCTATGGGGGTGGTAGTATAAAAATGATGGTAAATATGGCACTAGCAGCTAGGTCTAGCGACGCTACTGATGTAAGAATTTGGCCTCATATTCCAGTTGAAGGAAACCTTTGTAAGGAAGCCATAGGTAAGGGAGAAGGAGTCAGGAGTATCCCTAAAAATTTTAAAGACATAATCTATAATTCTGATGCTTTTATAGCATTACCTGGTGGTCTAGGTACTCTTGAGGAAATATTTATAGTTGCTTGTGGGCAATTGTTGGGCTTTTATTCCAAACCTTTGGGTCTGCTGAACGTAAAGGGTTTTTATGACGGTCTTTTGAAATTTCTAGATTACGCTGTGGAAGAAAACATCACTACAGAATCGGAGAGACAAATCTTTGTTACTGCTTCAACAGCTGAGGAATTGATAGATAAAATGCAAATCATACATCCAGAATCCGACACTGCAACATCCAAGCTTGAATGGGAAAGGGAAAGCCGGGAGCGGCCAATTGATTTGAATCTCCATCTGTAATCTTTTTGTTTTATCTTTGGCATGTAGGCATGTGTGTCCGTATTTCGTGTGTTACGAATAACCGTTTGCCTTGTATTATGTGTTTCTTGTGGTACGTCGTTGTTCAATCTTTTAGATTCATTGAGCCTAATGCCGGGATGGCTGGATACGGAGTACTTGATGCTCTCGAAACGCATCCTTCTTAAGGTCCGATCTTTTGTTTATCGATGTTTTTGTATCCTCTAAGCATGCATGATATGGATAGCTGGTATACGGAGTGCCTTGTACTCTCGAAACGTATCCGTATTATGTTTGTAATGTGTAATATTCTGTTAATATTATGTGGAAGTACCAGAGTCAGTTATGGGGATATTCCATATGAAATATGAGTATATTATTTGGATTGAATGTTTGTGTCATGAGGATAGCTGTTTAATGAAAAATATGTCGGGTATGTTTGCAACTCTAAGATTCCGTTTAATATCTCTATGAATAAGTTTAATGTATGGTTTTGAATATAAGTGTTTGTGATATATGTTTTATGATTATGTTTTAGTTTATTAGTTGAGGTATGAAATCAAATATATTTGACTTTTCCTTACTCAAAAAGGAAAAGGAAGCTAAAGATGAAGTATATAAAATTTCTCTGGCAATCTCCTTAAATGTGATTGTAAATCACAGTCCATGGACAATGAAGGACTGGAATCATGATATGGTCAATATGTAGGCCTGATCAGATTCTTAGACTATTATACGTTGTTATAAGTTGAAACTTGTCAAAAATACTCTCATTGAGGGATTTAGGAGTAAGATTTATTATGCAAG
This sequence comes from Artocarpus heterophyllus, assembly GCA_025403435.1. NCBI lineage: Eukaryota > Viridiplantae > Streptophyta > Magnoliopsida > Rosales > Moraceae > Artocarpus > Artocarpus heterophyllus. The sequence goes on along the minus strand of CM046348.1, from coordinate 36,378,090 downwards.
TAAATAAGTGGAGATACGATAACTTAAATTTGGAGGACAAAAAACATTAACGGTTTAGACTCAGAATTGGAATCATAGTGGAATCATAATTTTTACTAGTATTGCTAGAATTGAAATTTCGAGGACGAAATTTCTTTAAGGGGGGTAGAGCTGTGACACCCGTTATTCTCTTAACGGGTATTGAGGTAATTAAATTAATTTTTAATGTATAAAAAAAAATTGCTTCATTTAAATTTATTTTATAATATTTATTTTTATCTATTTTTAAGTTTTCTAAAATTCTCCTATATTTATTTAGTATGATTACTAAAAAGCCTTAGAACTTCTAATAAATCTCAAAAATGTCATATTGGCATTATGTGTGTTAAAGTCTTTAGATGAGACATAAGGATATCTTTTCCAACTACTCTTGACCCTCATTTTCTTTATTTCCTCCGTGACATGCTTCAACATGTCTCCTCTATAATTGTTTCTATCACTTCTCTTCAAAGATTTCATCTTTTCTTCCTTTCTCTTCCACGGTTCCCACACTCTTCTTCTCATTTCTTTGCTGAAGCAAAATACTTAGAGAACTTCTTCAAGGCAGCCATAAAAATCAGCCACCATCACCTCCATTTGAGCAAGAATTTCAGTCATACCGAAGTAAAGGAACCTGTTTTGAAGCCATTTCAAGCTTCCAACTAACCATAATCCGAGGTTAGAATCTTATGAACAAATTTAGTCTTTCATTTATAAATTTTCTTTTATACTAAAGGATTATTCAAATTTGCGTTCTTAAACCTAAGTATATGTTTGTTGCTATTTTGGAGCATATGTATGAAGTCTAAGTGTATATGCCCTAGACAGAAAATTTATATTGTTAAACTTTGTAATACCCCTATGGGCAGTGGTTATTTCTTGAAATTCTAAGATTAAATTAAAATGAATTTTATGAATTGGTTTGCATATTTGAAAAGTAGCATCCTAGGCTTTCTAACGAGCTATCATAAACCTAAATCGGAGTTGTATTTTATTTTCTAAGAATTATTCAATTTTTGTATTGGAAACTAGTAAATCTGCCAGTTTGTTATGGTATACCAGCTGCTAACCTGAACCAAGAACCCATCTTTGCTCACCACCTAATTCTTTAATGTCTTGCAACCTTTCCAATATTATCCTAAGTGATTGATGAATCTTATTAGGGACTAAAACATATAGATTACTTGTTCACATTTTATATTGTGTTAAGACAAAAATTGTTTACTGTGGTATTCAAAAGAGATTTATATAAAAGCTTTAATGGCATACTAGTAAGATAGGTTTACACATGATTTATTTATGAATGTAGTTGTATGTTGTGCTTTAGTTTTAATTGTCCTTATGCACGCCTTAGGATCAAGGGAGTATGGAGCTAACGTTAATTGATTCCAGGATTAAGAGACTGTTGATAAGCTTAAAAGGTAGGGATTCTATTACTCATCTTTTGTGAGGTTTTTATAGAATTAAAATTGATTGTTTTGCTGCAATATATATATATCTATGTTGAACTGATATTATATGTGTATCACATATGAAACTATGACATGGACTCGTCTTGTATTGTACGGCGAGGAACATAATGAATTGACACATGTTATAAATTGAGAAGCATGGTTAGGAAAACTAACTCTATTGATAATGATTCAATATAGAGAAATTGTGAGACATGAAGAGGGCGACGGTTACGTCCTTGGGCATGAATACCCTAAAAGGTAAAATAGGGGGAAGGCGATGACGCTTCCTTGGGTTGAAAGTCCCAGAACACACTGTACAGGAATCGACTTGGTGAGGACTCGGGGCTTGATGTCCCCTCACCGGAACACCCTTGGAATGTTTATAGGGTGATCAAGTGCGCCCATTTGGGTTTCGATGAGTTGAGTGATACTCAATTTAACATGGATACCTAGGAACAATGATGATTGGTAATATTTGTATAAATGTGTAATTATGACACTTGGTAACGATTAACTACGGTATCCATAAGATGTGATCATAATAAACCTCATAATCTGGAATATGATGTAACTTACTAACCATGCAGGTTTTAATGTGGTAATGATAAAAACCTAAAGGTGAGTAATGGCTTTCTCTACTGAGCATAGTGTCGCTCATTCCCTTATGTTTATATCTTTTCAGGACTCACTAAGTGTGAGGTGGCTACGAGAAATATAGTTGAGGAAGCGATGTAACTATATTACATTGGGACTGCTCAATTGTAAAGAATGTTCTTCATGATAATGTAAGCATCAATTGTTACTTTCTGTGACTGTAATTATAATGTGTTGAGGGTTAAAATGATGATGACAACGGTTTATATTATTAAATTTAAGGTGCTACATTAAAACTGTGGTTTATTTATCGTTTATATTTTTATTTTTGAGTTGAGAGTTTTCATTTAAGTCCCGGGCAAATTTTATTTTTAAGGTTTTACTTTTATTATTTATTTTTATTTTATCTCATTAAAAACTGTTAACCCCCATATAGGGGCGTTACAGCTATGGACAAGAGAATGTAGATGGACTTTAGCATGGCTACAGGTGAAAAGGTTTCCTCATAATTGATTCTTTCCATTAGCGTGTATCCCTTAGCTACTAGTTTAGCCTTATAGGTTTCAAATTTTTCATCTACTCCTTTCTTTCTCTTATCGATCCACTTACACCCTATGAGTTTTACCCCTTCGAGAGGATCCACAAGTTCCCAGACTCGATTAGTCTCCATAGACTTTATCTCAGTGTCATGGCTTCTGTCCAGAGTTTTGAATCAACATCCTCCATAGCCTCTTTATAAGTGTAAGGATCCTTGTCATGTTCATCTGGTTCAGTTGAAAAAGCCTCACCATTGAACCTATATCTCTCGGGCTGACACCTAATCCTCCCACTATGTCGAAGCCCCTTAGGTTGTTGTTCGGTTGGTTTTTCTACATTGATTGGATTAGTTTCCACTTAAACATCCTAAGTGATCAAATCACTAGCTAACTCCTTGAGTGCCACTTTACTTTGAGGCTTAAAGTTGTTTATGTAACTTTCCTTAAGAAATGTTGCATTAGATGAAACCACGACTTTATTTTCCTTTGAGTTATAGAAATAAACCCCTTTAGTCCCCTGTGGATATCCTACAAACACACAAATTTCTGAATATGCTTCTAACTTAGTCACTTCCTTATACAGGATATGAGCCGGACATCTCCATATGCAAATATGGTGCAAGGATGTCTTCTTCCTCATCCACAACTCATGAGGAGTTTTAGGAACTGATTTTGAAGGCACGTTATTCAAGAGATAACATGCGGTATGTAGTGTATATCCCCAAAAAGATAAAAGCAATGATGAATAACTCATCATGGACCTGACCGTGTCCAACAAAGTCCTATTCCTTCTCCCAACTACGCCATTCTATTGCAAAGTGTTTGGTGCAATCAAATGGGATAAAATCCCATTCTCTAATAAGTGTTCCAAGAACTCATCGGAGAGATATTCACCACCTCGATTGGATCAAAGTGCCTTTATGTGTTTACCTCATTGCTTTTCTACTTCAGTCCGAAACTCCCTAAACTTGTCAAAAATTTTGTTTTTGTGATACATTAGGTAGACAGACCCATACCTTAAGTAATTATCAATAAAAGTGACGAAGTACTCATACCCTCCTTATCCCGAATGTTCATAGGACCGCAAACATCACCATGCATAAGTTCTAGGACCCTTTCGGCCTTATTGCCCTTAGACCCAAATGGTCTTTTGGTCATTTTTCCCTCCAAACAAGATTTACATTGTGGTATAGATTCTACATTTAAGTGACTTAAAGGTCCATCCCTTACCAACCTTTGAATCCTATTCAAACTAATATGACCTAATTGCAAATGCCAAAAATATGTTTTATTAAAGTGAGAAGTTTTAAGTCTTTTAGAGTTATTATCATTAACCTTAGTATTAAGCAGTAAGTCCATATTAGGTTTGATAAAATATAGATTGTTTGGCATCCATCCATCACAGATAAAAGATTTATTTTTACGAATCACCACTTTATTATTAAGAGAAACTGAATAAAAGTCTTTAAATAAACAAGTGATAGATATTAAATTCCTTTTAAGTCTAGGAACATAAAAGCAATCTCACAAAACTAAAATCCTATAATTATCAAAATAAAGATGAACGTCTCCCACTGCTTCAGCTAACATCAAGGATCTATCGCTCATCTGAATTGTGAAGTGTTCATGTAGCAAACTTCTCATTTCTTTCTTTAGAGAAACACAAACATGATTAGTTGCTCTAGAAGCTATCACCTAAGTGTTACTTGATTTCTCAACCAAACAAGTTCAATAAGTAGAAGATCACACCTACCTTCTCAGGAAAAGAAGTCCTTACAATTCTTCTTGATGTGTCCGACCTTCCCACAAAAAAACACTTCAGCTTCTTTAGGTTCTTCTTTTTCTCCTTCTTATTCTTGCCATTTGTAGGAATTGAAGACTTTCTGTTCTTAGCCTTCTACTTCCTTCCATTCCCAGGGTTTGGATTGGAACCGGATGCAGCCACCATGTTGGCCTTGCCACCCGCATGAGTTTCTCTGATCAGATTTTTGAACTCCTGTAGCTACTTCATTAACTCCGTTAAGGTCACATCTTGTCTATTGCTCAAATTATATGAAGCTCTAAACGTGATGAACTACTTTGATAGAGTAAAAAAAACCATAGTCATTTGTGACTCGGCATCGATATCAACTCTATAGGCTTAAGCCTCAGTGAAGTAATCCATGACCAACATCACATGCTCCTTCATAGACGTCCTCGGTCTTTGTTTGCAGTTTAAAAGTTTTCGAAACATCCCTTGCCGTTTTGTTATGGCTTGGCCTCCAAATATGTCTTCAAGATTATTCAAGATCTACTTCGTAGTCTCATAATCTTCATGTTGAGCCTGCAGTATGTTATTCACACTAGCCATAACATAACACCTGGCTTAATCATTAGCATCTCTTTAGCGATCAGACACTTAGATTTGCTTATTGGTGGATTCCTCAATAGGATTGGGAGGACACAGTGTCGTCAGCACAAATTTTAGTTTCTCAAAGACTAGGACGATGTTCAGGTTCTTCATCCAATCATTATAATTCTCACCGGTTAATTAATTTTTATCAAGTATCAAAGATAAAGTGTTTTTAGACATTTTAATCTACAATAAAAAATAATATACCAAACATAAGCAAACATACCATAACAGTTTAGCAAGATAACACAATCAAGTAAACATACAATTGTGTTTATTTGTCAAAATCTTAAAAATATCACAACCTTACAACGATAATCCCTAACTCATAATTCAACAAGCCACCTAGGGGAGACTTGCCAAATTCAATTAGGAACACGAATCACCTCCTGATTAATATATGCTATCCAAGACTCGTCTAATTTAGTATATATTAATAATCTTTTTTTTTTCCATTAATTTTCTTAACAGAGCTCCTAGGGAAAGTTAATAATAAAATTAATATGAGCGTGTAACCATCATTTCAACTATTTTATCCATGATCTATAATCGCCACCTAGGGGTGTACAACGATAGATTATGCTAAAATAAATTATCCTTTCGGAGATCCAACCTAGTACATGATGAAATCCTTTCTTATGGGTCAGGACCAGCATATGCTACTTATAAACCAATGATGAAGGCCGTAGGTCCTCTCTTCGAAAACCTTCTCCTACTCAATCTTTTGAAACCAAGGTTTTATTTTAAGAACATGTATGAATAATTTTTAATGAGTAGCACTCCCTATTCTATACGACAAGTTATCAACATACATAGCAAATCATATTATAATGTAGACAAGCAAATCAATCATGCAAAGCTATAAGCAAAATAATAATAAATAACTATAATATTATGGTTCCACCCTAGAGAACAGAAATCAAAGATTATAAGAGATCAATCGAAACATATTATCGATTCTTCATCCTTGAATCTTGAAGTTGTATACGTCTTCATGTGGCATCTATCTTCAAATCTTCAAACTCACATAGATCAAATACTTCACTTTTTCGATCATCATAAAATTTCAGGTTTCTAAAATTTGTTTCAAAAATAAAACAAAAATTGCACTAAAAAACATACCTTTTTTGCAAAACCATAGCTCTCTGCCGGCATGGCGATCTATGAGATCGACCTGCCAGTCATAAGCCATCGGCTTGGCCAGAGCTGGCTGAATCCTACCTTGTAGATGGCCTGCTGAATTGGAGGTTTAGCTTACTGGTTTTGAGACCATCAGCCTACCAATCGAGAAGGTTAGACCAGCTAATCTAGCAAATTTCACGTTTTTCCAAAATACATATTTTATGTAATTTTTTAATCTTATTTTCAACAATTCAAAAACATAAAAAATTTAAAGACTCAAGATATACCTTTGGAATCATTATCATCTATCTTTTAGATCCGTCTTTACTCGAAATGATTATTTAATTACAAAATTTTTACAAATTTAAAATTAAATAATAATTCCTAGACTGTAATGATAGACCGCCATCTAATTATATGAAAAACATAGATTCACATTCTAACCTCTAAGGAACCATAACCGGCATAAATTAATTAATTAATAATTAATTAAATAATAATCTAATAAGCTATAATGAATTAATAAGCATTCACCATATAATCTCATAACAACATATAAATATATAGAAACCCTAAAGTGTCAACTCTCTAAAAAAAATTAAATTCAAGCATAGAAGATATTAAGATCACATAATTTATATATATAGCATAATCAAAAACTCATAACTTTACGTAAAACATAGCTCTGATACCAATTGTTAGAAAAACGAGTACGTAGTAGAATTTTAAAATTTTTAAATCTAAGTATTTTTCAAAAAACAAGTTTGATATGTTATATACATAAGTTAACCAAATCTTACTAGCCTTTACATGCCAAAGAGCTCCTATAATCTGTAAAGAGAAGAACATTCCAGAAGAGCCTCAACCAACTGGTCTTCTTTGCTATACTCTATCTACGATCGAAACTTGTGCGGGCACATCTCGTATAGCTCTTCCACCGGTGACTCTCTTTCCAACCAATTGAAAAGACCTAGAGCAAAGGATCGTGATTGTGAACAAAAGCTCTTAGGGAGTTTTAGAGTATCTAGCACTATAGTACTCACTCTTAACTTCTTAACTAATCTAAATAACTTAGAAAACTCACTCCCTATTTATAGATGTCGTCCCCAAGGTTGGTCATTATCAAATAAGGCCTCAAAAATTTGAATTTGGATTAACTTATGATAAAAATTGCGTAAAAAATGTGTAATCAAACTATTGTTAGATCGGTAGGCTGAACTAATGGATCGACCTACCAAACTTGCTCCAACGGTAGGCCAAACTAACTAATTGGTCTGCCGAACTTACGATAATATGATCCCTTAGAATCTTTTATTTCCTACACAAGATTCTTTGAATAGAGCCTCAGTTTTAATTCAAATAACCCAATAGAGAAGTTATCTGATTAAAACAATCATATCCAAATAATCCTTTGGAAAAAAAATATTCTCAAAATTCAACATGTTTATCTTTAATTAATTTACTAAAATTTATTCAATCGATAAATAGACATGAATTATCTGATTCTATCAAATTTCAGCCAATCTAATAATTTAACATAAGTCACCAATTTCTTGGAAAAGCATGCCATATCATTATAGGATTTATTATGAGCTAGCAAAGGGGACCTAATGGACCTATATAGCTCATGCTTTGATAATTATAAAATATAATATCCCAGATACATATTTTATAATTAATAACTCTAACGCTAGTCCACTAAAAGCTTAGAACTATACTCTCAAACTATATAAAATTACGAAGCCCAAATTAGCTAAGTGTCTATGATATATCATAATACATCGTATCCCCATAAGATATTCATAATTGGCTTAAAGATAAATTCTATCTTACCTTCCTAATTATTTTTATCTTGCATTCTATTATCTCACCATTAGAAAACTTACCATCCAAGGACAGTATACCATTCGGTTACACCTATGTATCCAAATGGTTGAGTGCTCTAATTTTTTGATTATGGGATAATGTATATAAGAGAATATCATTGACTCTACCAATGGAGCTATAGATTCCATATCTATGAATAACAAATCTACGCTATCAAGAGTCATGTCTCCAACATACCAGTATACGCACCATCACAAAGTTAAGATGTCACCATTTAGTACATCAAAAGACATAAGTCAAAACAACAAGCCCATTAGTCATTTTGGGATTAAGATACGACACATATGACTATCTAAAGTGAATTAATTTGCACAGATGGAATTATTAATCCAAATCAAGTCCAATTTATGTCCTAATCCAATACATTGCCACCTCTAACAATGTACCAATGTTTCAACTCATGAAGTCTAACTTCGATGGCCAAGATAAACCATCTCCCATCAGGGATGTAGACAACATAACAATGTTAGCATGAGTAAAGCGCCTAATTTTATTCCCTCGATTGCGGACCTGATGATTTAGACCATCATTTTTAGAATCATGTCTTTCGCATAATCTGTCCATCAGATGCCTGATTCATAAAGGTTTGACCGACAGTCTTAGACTTTTATTTACTTATCATACATTCAACAAATGTGAACAAAAAGAGGACAACATTTGGTATGTGAATAATAAATAAATTCTTTATTGATAAAATGTCTCCAAAAACATATTATAACATTTTACTCCTTAGGGCATACATGTCTAACACTTACTACATTCTCTTGTTTCCACCTCTACATCACCAGCTCCACTCTCAGTTAGCCTCATAGATAATGCTTTTGCCAACTCAACCTTTTTCTTAGTGCCACGTCTAGCATATGTAAACCTTATTGGAGGTCTAGAAGGACTATTCACATCAATACCCTTCCCCAAAGATGCACCTTGTCCTCAAGGTGGAACTCCAAAAAAGGAGCATTTATTACCTCAAAGGATTCCTAAGTATCATCGTGTTTAGGAAGGCAAAACTAGTGTATAAGAACTTCCAAGTTTGATGATGCACCCTGATGGGCCTACCACACACCATGGAGCTCAACAGGTAGAGCCACTAACTCTGGTTCAGAAGTCAACTATGAAGGTAAGGAACAAGCAAGGATTGAACTACACTTGGCTATATGAAGCTGAGACATATGAAAGACCACATGGTTAGTGGCAGAAGGTGGCAGCTTTAGGCAATACACCATTGCTCCCACTCTCTCCAAGACCTCAAATGGACCATAATATCGAGGGTCAAGTTCTCAAACCTATGGCATGCTAACAATCCCTACCGATAAGGCCATAATTTGAGGAACACCAATTCCTCCACCTCAAATTGAACATCCCGACACCATCCATCTAGTTGAGATTTCATCTTCTGCTAGGTCCTCATAAGATGCTGCTTCAAGTCATCTAATATGGTGTCTCTCTCATGTAGTTCCTGATCCACAGTAGCCACTGGAGACGTGCCTAGTGCATAACAGATCAATGAGGGAGGATCGCACCCATACAATGCGCAAAAAGGTGTGGTTTTAGTGGCTATATGGAAGCTTGTATTATACCAGTGCTCAGCCCATGAAAGCCAATGGATCCACCGCCGAGGCGTCCTGGAAGAGAAGCATATCAAATAAGTTTAAAGACAATGATTTACCACCTCCGCTTATTCATCAGTTTGGGGATAGTAGGCCATGCTCCACAAAAGAGTAGAACCCTGCTGCTTAAATAACTCTACCTAGAACAAGCTCAAAAAATATGTGGTGTCTATTTGACACTATGGTACGTGGAATTTTGTGCAAACAAACTACCTCATGGATGAAAGCTGTAGCCATGGTAACAGCTCATAAGGGCATTTCAATGGAATGGAGTAGGCATATTTGCTGAGACAATCAACCACGACAAGGATAGCATGAAACCCTTCAGACTTGGGTAACCCTTTAGTAAAATCCATGGACAAATCCTCCTAAATATGCTTGGGTCAGAGGTAAAGGCTGCAAAAGACCGTCTAGGGCTAAATCCATGTATTTGTACTGTTGACAAACTTGGCGTTTTGCCACATAGGACATCACATCTGCCTTTATTTTAAACCAAAACTATTCTGCTGCCAAGCATCAGTAGATTTTCAAAACTCCAAAATGTCCCCCAACAGCTCCATCATGATATCCTTGAAGCAAATCTAAGATAAACGGAGAAGGGGCATGAATGGACTAGGTCACCCCTTATAGAACAAATTACCCTGCTCAATAGTGAACCCTAGGTGTGCCTTCAAATTTTGTAGAATATTTGCCTTGATTTGAGCTAACTTTTCATCCAATTCCACCTACTGGGCCAACTCTTCCATGTTCAACACCATAGGCACTGAGAGGGCTCCGAACCCAGCTGCTATTGGCACTCATGATAAGGCATTAGCCACTCTGTTTTCCCCTCTAGCCTTGTACTGAATCTCAAAATCATACCCTAATAACTTTGACATCCTTTTCTTGTTATCTTCACTAATTACCCACTGCTCTAAGAGGAACTTCAAGCTATGCTAGTTTGTACAAATAATAAAATGCCTCCCTAGTAGATATGGTCGCCATTTTTGCACAGCTAATGCAATAGACATCAACTCCTATTCATAAACTAATTTAACACAGTTTCGTGGAAAGAAAGCTCGGCTGAAGTAAGTAATAGGCTGCTGCCCCTACATCAAAACCACCCTTACTTCAGAAGCATCAGTTTCCATAACAAATGGTCAACTAAAGTCAGGTAAGGCTAGCACAGGAACTTCCACGGAGCTCTCTCAAATTGATTGGAACTGGCCAATTCTTTGTCACCTCTACCTTAGACACATCAACTGCTACCACTTGCCCTGAAATGATGTGCCCTAGATATTCCATACTAGGCTAGCCAAATATGCATTTTTTTCATTAGGAAACAGCCCATTTTGATGCAATTCTCCCAATACTATCTCTAAATATACAACATGCTCCTCCTCCAAGCGGCTATACGCAAGTATGTTATCAAACAATACCAAAATAAACTTGTATAAATAGGGTCAAAATACCTCATTTATGAGGGATTGGAATGTCGTCGGTGCATTTGTGAGACCAAATGGCATCACTAAGAACTCATAGTCGCCATCATGAGTACGGAAAGCCATCTTAGGCATGTCTTAACTGCAAACGTGCATTTGGTGGTACCTCGACTTAAGATCGATCTTAGAAAAAATGGTTGCTCCATGTAATTCATCGAGTAACTCATCAATAACTAGAATTGAAAAATGATCGGGAATGATTTCACAATTGAGAGCCCTATAATCCATACAAAACCTCCAACTCCCATCTTTGTTTTTCAACCAACAGCACAAGACCTGAAAATGGGCTAACACTTGGCTGTGTTATGCCTGCAGCCAACATTTCACCAACTAATCGCTCAATCTCATCCTTCTGCACCTGAGGATAACGATATGACCTCAAGCTGATCAGTGACACCTCCTCTTTGAGCACAATTGTAAGCTCCTGGCCTCGAATTGGTGGCAGCCTTTTTGGAACTTGGAATACACCTTCCCACCACTATAACACTGCTTGAATTGTGGCTGGGACCCTTACAATAGAACTAGCCCTGTCCTTATGTCTCCTACCAGCTGCCTCAATTCTAGCAAGTTGCTATAATCCCTCATGTCTCACTGTTCTCTTCATAGCCTTCAAAGAAATTGCCATATTACAATGCTTGGGTCTCCTTGTAAGCAAACTAAAGTCTCTCTGATACAAAACCTCACGGTAAGTGACGACCAATTGACTTGCATTGCTCCCAACGAAGCTAGCCACTACATTCCCAAAATGACATCTATGCTTCCCAAATTGAGAGGCAAGAAATCCTTTACCATTTCTATCCCCTATAATGATAGGACCACTCCTCGACAAACTTTTTCACCTCTCACGGAAAACTTTATGCCGATAACAACTCCATAGCTCCCTGTTGTATCCATTGGAAGCTCTAACTTTCTTACCAAATCAAGAGAAATGTAATTATGGTTAGCTCCATAATCAATAAGTACCACGACACCTTGTTGTTTCATTGCCCCTTTTAACTTCATAGTTTAAGGAGTTGTAAGTCCCACTACTAAATTTAAGGTGATCTTGACCACCTCTTTCGACTCGCCTCCCCCCTCAACTTCGTTGCATCATCTAGCTCGCTCTCCTCTTCTTGAATCACCAATACCTATACTTCTTGTTTTGGGCAGCGGTGGCCATAAGAGTATTTGCCATCACATTGATAACAGAGGCCTTTTTCCCATTTGCCCTAGATCTCAGCATTTGTCAATCTCCTAAAGGAAGTCATGGCACTACCATGGGATTTATCTGATATCCCCTGTTGCCTTTGGGATCTAGAAGTTGGGTTTTTGAAGCATTATTATTGAGAATATTAGAGTTAGGTCGGGGCCAAACACTAACCTGGCTAAGAGAGGTTTTGGTAGGCATGAATTGAAAATTTTTGTCTTCAATTCGTTAGGCCATATCCATTATCCAGCTCAGGCCTTGAGGCTTCAAAACTCTAATCTCAACCTTGATCTCTGAGCGCAAGCCATTGATGAAGGAGCTTTCAAGAACCTACTTCGATAAGTCCACGAGTGGCGCGGCGAGCAGCTCAAACTACTAGCAATATTCCCAAATGGTGGACACCTATCAACGGCTAAGTAATTTTTTTGCACTAATTCCTTCCTACGTTGGTTTGAACAGATCCACTAGCATCCCTTTCAACTCCATCTAGTTCCGTACAGCACCATCCTCCCATTGGAACCACACTAGAGCTTCCTTGTCGAAGCTCATCATTGCTACTTCCAATTTCTTATGCTCACTCAGACGATGGAGCACAAAGTAATGCTCCACCCTGAAAATCCAATCATCTAGGTTCTGGCCGTCAAAGGTGGGCATTTCCACCCTTTAAGTTTGACACTCCATCCTTCCGCCTCCCTTGTATCCCCTACGCATCTCTGTCGTGTCTTGTCACCCGCCAGACTCTTCCTCCCCCAGTGCGACCATCAACTGAACCGTCGGTGTAGTTGTTCTCACCGATGGCACCTTAGATGTCCCCTTTAAGAGTTGTCTTATCCCTAGTAATTCAATCAGTAACTTCGCCATTCCATCCTCCAATTGACAGAGTTTCTTGACATGGGTCTTCATTTCTTCCAATTCTCGTTGGAAAACTTCCTTACTCAACTCCACCTTCTTCAAATGGTCTTTGAACTTCTTTGTAGTTGCTACCATTACAAAAATTGAAACCCTCTGATACCAAATTTGTTAAGCTTTGGTATGTCAATAGCTGTTAGTCAGGCAAAATGCAAGAGAAATAGGAAAAATCGATCACTTTTATTGATTTTTGAGAATAAAAGTATCTGGATAGGGTCTTTTTAAGTGAGCACTGCATTCCTTACACAATATAGAAGAAAATTCTAGATAACGATCAATGCCCCTTACTACTTTCTCCTTCCTTATTTATACTTTTTGATTTCCATCTCAATCTCTTTTTCCCTAGGCCCAACCGCCTAACCAACTTCATTCTTCTCCTCCTTCCTTTCCTAAATTCTTAGAGTCTCACTCACATGCTTACTACATTCTCCCATTTCCACCTTTACATCACCAGCCACACTCTCAGTCAGCCTCATAGACAACGCTTTTGCCAACTTAGCCTTTTTCTTAGTGCCATGTCTAACATATTTAAACCTTATTAGAGGTCTAGAAGGGCCATTCATATCAATAGGACAATAGTAAAGAGGAATTTAAATAAGGATTGTTTAAGAAAAGCTATTATAGTAGGGCGGTTAATAAAGAAAAAGTACCCATAAACGTCACATTTGAAATAAGAAAGTATAATTGAAGAAAACTACTAGAAAAGTGATTTAAATATTAGTACAGTTTGAAAAAGTTTTTCAATAAGAAGAATTAGAAAAGAAAATAAATAATATGCATCTAAAATTAAACAAAAGTGTGGATTGAAATTAACACTTTAGTTACATGTGCTCTGGTAGAATACCTATGTATGGGGAAGTAGAGCATATTAAGGAAAATAAATAAGTGGTCAAACAATATAGGAAATTAATTAAAAGATTCATATGAATTATATAGTAAGGAAAAATTAAGTACGGATATTTTTTTAAGAATATTGTAGTGATAATTATTAAATTAAAATTAAAACTATGTAAAATGTTAGTGGTAAAACATCAAAAAAATAAAAATAAAAGTAAAAAAGGCAAGGGAAAAAAGAATGAGTTGTTGCAGACATAGTCTACTAGTAAAGCCACACCTTATTCCACTTAAAGATAAAGAGTTTGAATTCATCCACTCTTAAACTCAAAAGAAAAACAAGAATGAGACTAAAGAATGCCAAAAAAAATAGAAGGATTGAAAGAAAAACGAAAAAGGATAAAACTTGTATCAGTTACCATAAAACAAAAGAAGGAGGACAAAGTAATAATTTGTGATTGACACAGTAATAATTTGTGATTGACAAAGGCAAATAGAAAGGTTGAAAAGAGGGGGAAAAAACAAAAAGAAAAGAAGGATAGGAAAGAAATGGAAGCAATCAGTTACACTCCTTTTCAACCAAAATGTGGTCGTTTTAATTGAAAGTGATAAATAGTGTCTAACATTCACATTTCTATATATTGTTAGATACACTATAATTGGAGCTCTAGAAATGGGCCACGTCAAATGGACTTACTCTTGGCCTATAATTTTGATTCGTTGCCCAGTCTAACTCTTGGTATTAAATATGAAAACACAACAGAAGGAACAGATCGCTGATAAACAAAGATTTATAGAAAACTTTATTCATAAAGAATAGATATATAATTTTAATTAAAAATAAAAAGCTTGAAGAATTTTTTACAAACCTCTTGAAGACCTATCAGAGTATCCTAGCTTTTCTCTTTGACACCATGATAGTCCAAGCTAAGCCTTTACACTAATAGAACGACAAGTGGGCGTCAAATTACAAGAATAAATTAATCTCACACTTATCTAGATGTGCTATGTGCTCAACATTTGATATAACAGACCTTTTTTTTCAAAAAAAGAACTCTTAGTCTTTCTCTCTAGATAAAAAATATTACGTACAAAAGTTCTAAGATAATTGTTATCTCTTTCCTTTATAATTAAGCAATTAGTTATTTATTTAATTAATTTTAATTTATTTTAATTTTGAAAATCACCCACTAAACTCTTTAGTAGGTACATCTCATACACACACTATCAGATATGTAAAGGAGGTGCTTAAAAGCACCTTCATGTTTCTTTTCTTTTTCTTTTTTTTTTTTGAATCTTTTAATCACGTTTACGTGATTTTTGATATATATATATATATGTACTGTATATATAAATATGATGGTTAAGAAAACTAAAAAATCACGTTAAACATGATTTGAAAATTTTTGTTTACATATATAATATAATATTAATAAATCTTATATATGTTTAAGTCCAAAAATAAATCATATTTATTTAAGAATGAATTTTAAATTAATTAATAATTTAATTTTGTGTCCATTTTGGGAAAGACAAAATGTGGTCCTAGCACACATGTGTCTCACACAAATTAAAATTATAATTAAATAATCTTATTATTGAAATATTATTAATTAATAAATTTAAAAAATATTTAATTAATCGCATTAATTAAATATAATCAATCAATTAATTAATTGATGCTCAATTAAATGTGACAATATTTATAACATTAAATGCAATACAACGTTATAGAGGTGGCATTGGGGACATATGGACCTACAATTCAAGTTCCAACAAATTTGACAATTAATTAAACTCTTTAATTAATGTGTCAAATTTATTAGTGTCTGTGTTGCTCTACTAAAAACCTGAAACGGAACTCTTGAAATTATAGTAAAAATTACTCAAAAAAATTCAGCAATTGATATAATCATTACATATAAGTCAATACATATAAGTCAATCTTTCTTAAATAATTCATAATAAGAGCTAGGTTCAATTTCTATTCACCTCTCTTATTATATTTTTATTCTCTGGGTTTAATAATTCTCTAATGAACAGTTAATTCATAATCTTATTATGAATAAATGCTATACTATTCAAACCTCGAATCATTATTTAAGAGAACTATTTTTCTAACTTTTCTAAGGAAGGAATTGTTAGACATGTATGCCCTAAGGAGTAAAAATGTAATAAGTTTTTGGAGACATTTTTATCAATAAAGAATTTATTCATTATTAATATACCAAATCTTGTCCTCTTTACGTTCATATTTGTTGAATGTATGTTAAGCAAACAATAGCCTAAGAATGTCAGTCTAAACCTTTAAGAATTGGGCATATGATGGACATATTATGCGAAAGACATGATTCTTAAGGTGACAGTCTAAATCATAAGATCTGAAATCGAGGGAATAAAGTTTGGCGCTTTATTCATGTAAAGATTATTATGTTGTCTATATCCCTATTGGGAGATGGTTTGTCTTGACCATCTGAGGTGGACTCCATGAATAGAAACATTGGCATGTTCATAGGTAACGATATGTTAGATCGAGACATAAAGTGAATTGATTTGGATTAATGATTCTGTCTTGGCAAATCTATTCACTTTAGACAGTCATTTGTATTGTATCTTAACCCTAAGATGAATAGTAGGTCCATTATCTTAACTTGTGTCTTTTGATATACCAAAAGGTGACACCTACATCTTAATAGTAGTATGCATGCCGGTACGTTAAAGCATGTCTCTTGATAGCGTAGACCTGTTATTCATAGATATGGAATCCATAGCTCATCTTTAGGAGTAGTGATATCCTCTTATATGCGTTATTCTATAATTAGAAAACTGGAAAGTTTGACCATTTGGATACGTAGGTGTAATCGAATGGTATACTGTCTTTGGACGGTAAGTTTTTCGATGGTGAGATAATAGAACTTAAGATAAAAATAATCGAGAAGGTAAGACAGAACTTGTCCTTAAGCCGATTATGGATAATCCTATGGGGATACGATACACTATGATATGTCTTAGAGACTTAGCTATATGGGCTTCATAATTCTATGTAGTTCAAGAGTGCATTTCCAAGCTTTTAGTAGAGTAGCGTTAGAGTCGATAATTATGAAATGTATATCTGGGATATTAGATTTTGTAATTATATGGAGCTTGAACTATATAGGTCCATTTGGTCCCTTTTACTAGCTCATAAAATTCCGTAATGATACGACGTGCTTTTCCAATAATTGGTGACTTATGTTAGATTTATCAGATTGGTTAAAATTTGAAAGAATCAGATAATTCATATCTATTGATCAGTTGAATTAATTTTGTGATAAAATTGATTCAAGATTACTCCCACAATCTATGAAGAGAAGTAACGATCCAAAAGAGCCTCAACTAACTGGTCTTATTTACTATTCTCTATCCACCATCGAAGTGAGTGTGGGCTTGAGCGTACAACCACCATGTGACCCTACTTCCGACCAATTGAGAGAACTCAAAGCAAGTGTTTGTGATTTATGAACAAGAGCTCTTAGGGAGTTTCCAGATTCTCACTAGTAGAGTATCTCTCTTAATCTCTCAATTGATCTAAATAACTCTTGTGACTTACTCCCTATTTATAGAGGTTGGGTCTAGAGTCAGTCCTTATCAGATTAGGTCTCAAAAATTTGAATTAGAATCAAGTTTGGATCAATATCTGATAAAATCTGCATGAAAATGCATAATCTTATCCTTCGCACATCGACAGGCCAAACTGCCTAATCGGCAAGCCGAACTGTCAAAAAAATATCTTAGCGAATCTTTTATTTTCCGCCTGAGATTCTATAGGATAAAGTCTTAGTTTTAATTCAAATAACCCAATGGAGAAGTTATCTAATTAAATCAACTTTATCTAGATAATCTCTAGAAAAATAAATGAATTCCTAACAATTCTACAAGTTTATCTTAATTTAATTTATTCAAAATTAAATCAACTGATAAACAGACAAGAATTATCTGATCCCAATAATTCAAGGCATATATACATTTTGTTAAATAGCATATAACTTGTTTAAATAAAATTTTTGTTTTGTTAGTCTATTTAGTTAGATTAGTCAAATTATAGTTAAATGATTTTCATTATGTGAATATTTAGTAAATCATTTCAAAATCATATCGCTTTAATTGCTAGGGACTAAATCCTTTTTCTAAGGCTTAAATCATTTCTTTATAGTTTTTTAAGGCTGTAAAAGTATGATGAGACTGTAAAAGTGTACATTTTGTAAGGCTTAAATCATTTCTTTATACTTTTATTTCTCATTATATCCTCTAATTAATAGCATTTTTGTGTTAACAAATATTTTTGTGCCTTAGTGTGTAAATGTGTTTAAAAATGCATTTTTAGTGTGTTTTTATGTTTAATAATATTTTTGGTAATTTTAGAATCGTTTCAAAGTGTGTTTTATAAGTGTTTAATATGTAAATAGTTAAAACCGTAAAAATAATATTGTGTTATTTTATTTTAAGTCTTAAAATATTTGTAAATAAGTTGAGTTTGTAAATATGTTTTAATATGTTTCTAGTAATTTTTAAAAATAATATTGAGTCTTAAATAGCATATGTATTTAGGTTTGTTAATTTTAGAAGTTTTTATCTATTTTAATTATTTTTGTGTGTTTCAATGTAAAATAAATATCTTTAATAATTTTGTAATTATTATATTTGTAAAATAATTAATTTTAATATGTTTGTGAATTTTAGATTTAAAATCTAAAGAAAAATGGATTAAAACTAACAAAATTAGACATCAAATACATCAAAAAGATGAACAAAATTTGAATTTGAATTTAATGGGACGTGTGGCGAAATATGGAACGTTTGATGAGCCATCTAATCGATTTTAGCTCTCTAAGAGAGGGATGCATGTCAGCACATCATCTGTTGCATCAGTGTCACTCAGCAGTGCTTTCACGTGTTGCAATTTTATTTGAGTGCGCATCACACGCGCGTCAGAGAGTGGTTTAGGCTGTGTTGGATTGTGTGTGGATGAGTCCATGTGTGAACGTCCTGTTACTCATTAGATGGGCTGACCTCGATCTATCTGACGGTCTGCATTTGCTATCCCACTGGTCCTACCTGGGCCCATTTTTGCGCACGTCTACTAGTTGTTGGATTTCAAAATTAACGATCTAGATTATATCATTTGGATACGTTAGCAACCGCGTCACACCTGATCTCAAACTTAAATTTACACAATCATGAGACGAATCTCGCGTTGAAAAATTGAAGAAAAAGGATCAATTTGATCTGAATTTGTCAACACTTGAATACTAAAAAACATATAAAAAATTAGCAAATAGTTAATTTTTTAGCCCTATAAATACCGGGCCTTTGATGCCCAGTTTTGCATCCCCCCACAGCTTTTAGGCTGAATTTTCTCTCCTTTCCTCTACTGAGCATTCTGCTTAGCAGTATCTCTAATCCCATTAAAAATAATAAAATAATGTCTAAATTAGTGTAGAAAATTTAATGAGGCAGAGAGATGATCTTTTATGCATAGTACTTTGGTATAAATTTTGACTCTATATCTATTTTGTAATGCTTATATTTTTGTAGAATAAATTATATCTTTATGTTTTTAATAATTATTATTAACGTTGTTATGCTGTCAATTTTTACATAAAGTCAGTCATACTTTTTTTATGTAATTTAATTGTGTTGCGTAATTAACATTAATAATAATGAAATGATGCTTCATTTTATGGAATGTCTTTTGCTACAGTATAACTTGTTATATTGTCGATTCTAGATTTTTCATAAGATGAAGTGCTGCTAGAGTTCATGCAACAATTTATTCCATAAAAATATATTAATTTTGATTTGTTATTATCTTTTCTATCTTAAAATTATGTTAATTATAATTGTAGTGACAATGGTTATAACTTTCATAATTAGTGCACCAAATCATTAGTGAGAGATGATTATTTTGCTAGTTTTTATAAAAAAACCATTACTGCATTATGGCTTGCTATATTGTCGCTATCGATTAACCTATATAATTAGTAAAAAGTGCTTGCAATTAATGAAAAAAGATATAACAAATCAAATGCTTTAGATAATTATTAATTAGAGTTAAAATTCTATATCAGTTACAAAACATACAAGGGATTCTTAAAGCTTTACCGTTTTAAATTTATGTTTTAAATTTTGAATTAAAAAATCACAAATATATTTCTTTTAAACTTTATTTTGAAAAATTGCTTGCCTTTTTGCCCGTTTATTTTTAACAATTTGTCGAGGTATAAATTGTCATCTCCTTGTGGATACGACAACCTTACTTTACTACATATGTCTGCCATTTAAGAGAAACATTTTAGGGTGTTACAAGTAACAGACGATTATTAGATATTTATAATTTATTTGGTCCAGTCCTATATAGTTTTATTATATAAAGTACCTCAAATCTAATGTCTCTACATTAATAGCCTAGATAAGACTATTTCATTCTAAATGAGATTGGACTGCACTTGTAATATTTAATTAAAGATCCTAAACTTTAATTATTTATTACGGACTATTTAAATTATTATTTATAAATTTTATCCCTAAGCATATAACACTTATATGCTAAATTTATAGTCACATAAATAATCATAAATTTTTTTTGATGTTTATTAAAGTATTCATAATAAATATAACCAACCAAAATAATTATAAATTTTATTTTATTTTATTTATTAATAATATGTACAATGTCATTCCTTATATAACACCAATCCCAATACTAACATGGTTTACTCTATATTTTTTAAAATTTGAGAAACTGAAGTATATAACATTTTTTAAAACATATTGAAGTAAATTTCAGATTTAAAAATATAGTAAATAAAAAATTTACTTAGGAAAAAATTCTTTTACTTTTCTATTTACGATGAGTAAAAAACTCTTTTAGTAGATAAATTTTCTTTTTGTTGTTATTTACTACAAATATTTTTAAAATCTACTATTTACTTTAAAAAATTTTAAAAGCTTCTATTTTCTTATTCTCCTTTTAAATTTTTATAGCGAAAATTACATGTTATGTCGTACTTTTAAAAAATATTTTTATTCACACCACACTTAGAAAGATGTGCAACCCCTTCAAAAAAAAATAGTTATGTCCTGCTAACATTCTTAATAATTGTTTAAGTTGTGCCATACTTAATCATGTGTGACATTTATCAAAAGTAAGTTTTAAAAGATGGCATTTATATTTCTAAGGTATTTGGGAACATAGTTGGAACTACAAAATTTAAATAAAAAAACTACAAAAATGAAATTTTAACTAACTTTCGCTACTCTATTTTCTCTCATAAAATTTAAATTAAAAGTTAGTTAGAACTACATTTTATAGCTCCAACTAAGTTTCCAAACACCCTAGACAGTTGTTGGGACTGATCATTATAGGATCCAATGGTTATTGGGCTAAGTTTGGCCCTATTTTATTTCTTATGGGTCCAACCAACTCGACTTATTTTCTTATTTTGTCATTTTTGGGGAAAACCACATGTTCTTTATTTTTTTTAAAAGTAATTTGTCGTCATTTACGAATCTAAATGAAACATCATTTTTCAGTTTGTTGTTGGGGGAAGGTTAATTGCAATAGTGCATCCTAAACTTTTAGTGTCTTGCAACTTGGAGCCCAAACTCCTACTTTTATAGGGTGTTTAACAAGGGTGGTTAGAACTAACTTTGTAGTTAAAAATGTTAGAAGAAAAAGTATACAGTAGAATTTTAAAACATTTTTAAATCAGAATAATTTTTCAAAACACAAGTTTGTTATGCTATATACATAAATTAATCAGATCTTACTAACCTTTATATGCTGAAGAGCTCTAGCAATCAGTAAAGAGAAAAACGTTCTAGAAGAGCCTCAAGCAACTGGTTTTCTTCGCTATTTTTTATCCACGATCGGGTGTGTGTGGGCACACATTGTACAACTCTTCCTCCGATGACTCTCCTTCTAACCAACCGAGAAGACCTAAAGCTAAGGTTCTTGATTATGAATAATAGCCATAAGGGAGTTTCAGAGTTTCTCATAATAGAGTACTCACTCTTAACTTCTTAACTGATTTGAATAACTAAGAAAACTCATTCCCTATTTATAGAGGTTGGATCCAAGGTTAGTTATTATCAAATAAGGCCTCAAAAATTCGAATCTAGAACAACTTCTAATAAAATCACATAAAAACGTGTGATCAGATTATTGTTAGATCGACAGTCCAAATGAACAAATTGGCCTACCGAACTTACCCAATCGGTAGGCCAAACTAGCAGATCGGTCTGTTAAACTTGTGATAATATGATCCTTGATAATATTTTATTTTCCACCTGAGATTCTTTAGACAGAGTCTCAGTTTTAACTCAAATAATCCAATAGAGAAGTTACCTGATCAAAACAACCACATCTAGATAATCCCATTATAAAATAAAATATTCTCAATAATTCAACATGTTTATCTTAAATTAATTCAATCGATAAACAAACATGAATTATCTGATCCTATTGAATTTCAGTCATTCTAATAATTTAACATAAGTCACTAATTTGTTAGAAAAGCACACCGTATCATCACAGGATTAATTATGAGCTAGCAAAAAGGGACCTAATGGGCCTATATAGTTTAAGCTCTGATAATTATAAAATATAATATCTCAAATACATATTTTATAATTATCAACTCTAACATAATTCTGCTAAAAGCTTAAAGCTACACTCTCGAACTATATAAAATTACGAAGCTCCAAATAAGTTAAGTGTCCATGACATATCATAATGTGTCGTATCCCTATAGGATATTTATAATCAACTTAAGGATAAATTCCATCTCAGCTTCCCAATTATTTTTATCTTACGTTTTGTTATCTTACCATTGGAAAACTTACTATCTAAAGACAGTAAACCATTCAGTTATACCTATGCATCCAAATGGGTGAGAGCTCTAATCTTTTAATTATAAGATAATGTATATAAGAGAATATCATTAACACCACAAAAGAGCTATGGATTCCAAAATTATGAATAACAAGTTTACGCTATCAAGAGTCATGTCTCCAATGTACCGGTATGCGTACCATCACAAAGTTAGGATGTCACCGTTTGGTACATCAAAAGATAAAAATCAAGATAACAGGCCCATTAGTCATTTCAAGATTAAGGTACAACACATATGATTGTCAAAAGTGAATTGATTTGCACAGACAAAATTATTAATCCAAATCAATTCAACTTTATGTCTCGATCCAATACATTGTCACCTATGACAATGTACCAATGTTTCTATTCGTGGAGTCCCGCTCCGATGGCTAAGACAAGCCATATCCTGTTAGGAATCTAGATAGCATAACAATCTTAGCATGAGTAAAGCACCCAACTTTATTCCCTTGATTATGGATCTTGTGATTTAGACCATCACCTTTAGAATCATGTCTTCTGCATAATCAGTTCATCATATGCATAATTCTTAAAGGTTTAGAGTAACGGTCTCAGACTTTCGTTTACTTATCATACATTCAATAGATATGAACGTAAAGAAGACAATATTTGGTATATAAATAATAAATAAACTCTTTATTAATAAAATGTCTCCAGAAACATATTACAACATTTTACTCCATAACGGCACCATGTCTAATAGAAAACACTATAGCGAGCTTTATACTGTAGTAACTTTTTGCTTTTCTACTTATCATGTGGGAGCTTTATATTATTTGCAAACTACAAATTGGTTCTAACCACACTTGGTAAACACCTTAGTAAAGAGAATTCTATATTTTAGAATTTGTTACAATTGTAATTTAACAACTAAAGACATAAAAATTTAATGGACAGAAATTGCCCACCATTTTTGCATAAATGCACCCTAACCTTTTCATTGGTTGGCGAGTTGGTTTTGCATTTTGATTTTAAGGGTCCATTTAGTAAATGGATTCGAATTAGTGATTTGATTTGAGTTGTATGATTTGAATTAGTGATTTGAATTGTTATCCGAATTAACATTTTGGATGTGCATTTAAGTTTTAACCTAAATATGGAATAAAATTGAAATTTGTGTTTGAAGAGGTAGTGAAAATAGTTTTTAATTTATTAACAAATCTAATAAAATCTTAATGTTAATGATTCTAAAAAAATACACAATATAGATATTAATATATTCCTTTATTCACTAGGAACACAATAAAAAAAGAATCATCTCAATTGGATATCAAATGAAGAAGTTATGATTTTTTTTCTCAAATATAGGAGAGAGAATTTCAGCTTTTACTGTAACAAAGATATCTAAGTATCAAGAGTTTAAGAGGGTTAGAACTCTGAAAACTTAGATTCTTGATACTTATTTGATTCGGATTTTGGGGGAAACTAACACGTATCTAAAGGATTCTTGATACTTGAATATAAATTTAAGTCCAAAGAATACATGAAACAAACGGACCCTTATGTCTGATATTAATTGGACTATGTTTTAAAGGACCGTAAAGTTTAAGGTCCTCAACGCCAAAATTAAATTTTAGGTGCCATATGCAACTAAAGATTAGGTTTGGGTCTATAAGTGCAATTCACTCATTTTTTGGCTCTTTTGCTTAGGAATAAATAAACTAAATGTCATTTGTAATTAAAAGGGCACTTACGAATTAGAATAAGGAATAACATTAAAAATTTTTACTCTATTTAACTGAAAGCTAGGAATCTACTATGTGTTTTTAAAAATATTGATTTTTTAACTATACAAAATCCATCCTTTTGTATCTTTGTATTCATAAAAAATCACCAACGATAATAGATTTATTTAATCTTAATGACCAAGAAAAAAGAAGTAATTTGCCCTCCATGAAATAAACTATGTTTAAAAAAACAAACATGTAATAAATTGGGTCTTAAATTTTTTAGTATTTGTGAATAAACATTCTGATTTTTTTTTAAAAAAACTCATTTATGTTGATACTTGATAAAATTATTGTTCTTAAAATAAAAGAAATCGTTACTCTCATCACATGCTCAACATATGTTATTTAATTAGAAAACAAAATATGGGTTTGGATTTTGGTAACCCTTTGTTTTATTAGAAAAATAAATGAGATAATCTTAACATTTTTTGGAACACAATATTCTAACATTTTTTACCAAGTACATGAAAAATTTAAAGATGATTATCATAGGAAATATTACGTTTCTTAATAATGTGCCCAATTATGTTGATTGTTTCATTTTAATCTAAAAGAAGACATAAGTAAGTTGCATTGATGTTGAAATGAGGTCTTTTACGGAGTATCATTTCACATTGTTAGACAACTTTTGGGCACTTTTCACACAGCATCTTAGGTTGTGTGACTATGGCGTTGATTTTCAGCTGTGGCAAGCAAGATTGAAATGGAAGTGATTGTGGTAGTCTTTGGATTTGGAAATGTTGGTTAGGGAGGTCAATTATTCATCAATGGAGGACTTTAGAGGTGAGTATGTCAAAGTTGTGCACCCAAAATCTTGGCATGCGTCAACACCAATAGCAAAAAGTTTGAGGTGTGAACGAATTTCAATCTAGTTCGTTGGAGCTGGAGTATCAATTTTAGTAGAGTATGTGTTAATTTCTTGAGTAGTGATTTAAATAAACTCATACATATATACATACAGATATATTAAAGGATTTTAAAATAGCCAACATTTTGCTTTGTGAGATTATAACAAGGCTTTTGCTTTTTCTTAAAACTGAAATGAAAAGTTTGAAAAATTTTATTTTATAATCCTCTCCCTATATTTTCTCTTATTTTTGGTAAGTAATGAATTTTTTTTCCAAAAAACTAGAGATTCCATTATACATATTAGAGGATTCGTCACACTAGAGAGGAAGCATGACAATGAGGGTCGTATTGCTTAAAAACATTTTTCACAAAACGTGTACCAACAAACAATATGATTTAGATGAACTATGAAATTATGTACTTATAAAATGATGTCTATGTAATGGCTGCAATTGAGTTTCTGTCACGCCCCGGAGTACGGGAGATGACGTGACGGGTTATTTAAATTAATTTAAGGAGTATTTAATTAAAAATCAAGAGTATAAAGGTTGAATTAAGTAATAAAATATGAGGTTTTCAAAACAACACCTTATAAAAGAGTTCATATACATTAAGCAATTGAAATCATTAAACGAATAATAATAAAATAATAAAGTCATGAGTATGGCTCCCACAGACCCACAACTTATGCACACACATAGTACTGGCAATATCATAAATACAGTCACAGTCCAGATACAGTTAAAGTTAAAATCTTACATGCCTTGATTTAAATAATACAAATAAATTTACTAGTCTCTCTATTGCTCTTGGGTCCTGTCCGATAAGTCCTCTCCAAACCTAAATGGAAAACCACCTAGAAGGGGGAAAATTGAAAACAAATAAAACGTGACCGAAAGGCTCAGTAGGAAAATGTTTTATAAAATAATTTAATTTAAAGAAATATTTCACTATTCAGGGGTTATTTAAAAGAAACCTTGAATAAATAAATAAATAAATAAAGTTGAATAAAACTGTTCTTACCCAGAACAGTTTACTCGAACAACCAGAAATATCATTTTCTTTTCCTAGGCAAACCATAAGAATATCACCACCGTAGTAGCCCAGCTGGGTTTCGGGACCTGCCCCCAAGGTCGATCACTACACGACCCGATCTCTGATATGGCATCATGCCTATGTGTTTATTTTCATCATCATTCAAAACCCATTTACCGAGTATTGTAATTTACATTCATTATGAAGTTCATTTCAGTTCACGGTATATTAAAATATAACTGATAAATTCATTTTCAAACAACCGTTGAAAACATTTTAATAGAAATCATTTTCAAAGCCAAATCATTTCAAAACTAGGCTACCAAAGAATGGGGTAGAAGTCCTACCTCAATACTCGTGCCAGTGCCCCACACCGTAATCCCGGTCCGCTATACGTTAGCTCCGCGAAACCACGAACGATCCTAGATACACACTAAGTCGATCAATATCTAGTTCGAGACATTCTATGTTACTAAACCATTTCATGATGTCCTAGTGTGCCATTTATATCTTTAAAATCATTCTATAAGGTTGGAATTTAAATCGGGGTTCAAATAGTGAAAACGGGTGAAAAATCACAAAATTCTCTATGCTCGGCCAGCCTGCCGGACTCCCTGCTTCGGCCGGCCGGCCGGACTGCACCAGGAAGCCAAGTTCGGTTGGTCGAACATTCCCAAGTTTGGCCTGCCGGAGAGATGAACACTGGCCTGCTGATCCCTTGATCCGGCCTGCCGAACATGCATTTCGGCCTGCCGAACTGGGAAAACCCAGAAATTTCAGCCACGGGTTTTTCGATCCCCAAAATCCAAATCTTGATTCTAACCTGTTTTTCTCAAATCTCAGGCATGGAAAACAATCATAGTTGATAGAAAAACATACTAGAACACATTTGAACTCATTTAAACAAGATTTAAACTCAAAAATCTCAAAAATCTGAAAATGAGAAAATGAGGAGAAAAATGAAAAATCTTAAATTTAATCCGTTTTTCTTCAATCTAAGCTTAGATTCTAGTTGTTCTAAGTTCATTTAACTCAAATCAAAGGTTTTCTAAGCCCAAGCAAACCTAAATTTCAAAAATATACAAAATTGAAATTTTTGGAAAAAGTTTAGAAATTTCAAAACTAACCTCGAATCGAAGCTTCAATCCGCGTTCTCGGTTACCAAATCACGGTCCCGAGCTTCCTCCTTGCTAACCCGAAGCTTGGATTCGAATTTTGATTCAAAAATTTGAGAGAGAATTTGAGAGAGAAGAGAGAAGCTGAGAGAGAGAGAGGGAGAGAGCTCACGGGTAGGAGAAAGAGAGGAGAGAGAGTGAGGAGAGAGGAGGGAAAAAAGGAAATAAATAGAGGAAATTTTTAGGTGATTTTACTGTTCGAAAACCAAATGCCACCAACGGTTTTGTAAAACAGAATATTTTAACATTTTACAAATTGTTGTGTTTTAAAACGCAAAACATCATTTGAAAACAATATGAAATCTTTTGAATTCATCAAATTAACAAAACAACCAAAAATTCAAAATCCAACCAAGTAATCAAATTAATGTTGAAACGTTAATTATGGCACACTAATTCATCATTTATATTACAATAACATTAAATAAATTCTGAGGCGTTACAACTTTCCACCCCTAAAAGAAATTTCGCCCTCGAAATTTATATCTCATTTCAAAAACAAAACAAATGCGGATACAATTTCCACATACTCGACTCTAGTTCCCAGAAGGCTTCATCAACCCCATGATGCTGCCACACGACCTTTACCAACGGTATCTCACGACGACACAAACTAATTACTTTCCGATCGATGATCTGAATCGGCACTTCTTCGTACGTCGTATCTTCCTGAACCTGCACATCGCGAAATGAAACTATCTTACCCTGCTCAGGCAGACACTTCCTAAGCATCGACACATGAAACACATCGTGAACATGAGAAAGTTCGGGCGGAAGATCAAGCTGATAAGCAACCACACCAACACGCTGAGTGATCTCGAACGGCCCAATATACCTCGGCGCGAGCTTCCCACTCACTCCAAACAGCATAGTTCCCTTACGAGGCGATACCTTCAAGACAACAAAATCTCCAACCGTGAACTCTAAAGGTCTACGTCTCCTATCCGCGTAACTCTTTTGACGACTCTAAGCTGCCCTCAATTGATCTCGAATCACCGTGACTTTCTCGTTACTTTCACGGATCTCATCCCGCCCAAGAATAACCCTATCTTTCGGCTCGGCCCAACACACCGGTGACCGACACGGTTGCCCATACAACGCCTCAAACGGTGCCATACCAATACTCGCCTGATAGCTATTGTTGTATGTGAACTCTGCCAAGTGCAAACATTGCTTCCAATTCCCGCCGAAGTCCAACGCACAGGCATGCAACATATGCTCGAGAATATGAATAACCCGCTCAGACTGCCCATCAGTCTGAGAATGAAACGCCGTACTGAAGTTCAAATCCGTACCTAAAGCCTCCTGAAAACTCCTCTAGTACTTAGCATTAAACCTGGTGTCTTGATCAGAAGTGATGGACAAAGGAACTCCATGCAACCTCACAATATTCTACAGATACAAATCCCCGAGAATCTTCCTCGAACACGTTGACCTAAATGGAATGAAATGCATCGATTTCGTCAACTTGTTGACCATTACCCAAACTGCATCATGCCGCTGCTTCGTCCTCGGCAAACCTATGAGAAAATCCATCGTCACATGCTCCCATTTCTACCCTGGAATAGGAAGCAGCTGAAGCTGACCTGCAGGCTTCTGATGCTCGGTTTTCACCTAAAGACACATCGAACACTTGGCCATGTACTCTCGAACATCTTTCTTCATGCCTCTCCACCAATACTGCCTCTTCAAATTGTGATACATCTTTGTGCTCCCCAGATGAATAGCGAACTGAGACCTATGAGCTTCGTCCAATACGGCTTTCGTCACCTCGACGATAGCTGAAACTGCAAGACGCTCTTGGAAATACAACAATCCATCTGCATGCATGCTCCATTCTTCAAACTACTCCCCATTCTGAATCCGCGACCAAATCCCCTGCAAATGTCGATCCTGCCACTGACTTTACTTCACCATCTGAACAAGAGCTGGGGTCGCTTCCACATGATATACCAAAACTCAATCATAGTCTTCATGATACCATAGCCTATACTCGCTCACTGCCGCATCCCTGCTCCAGTCTTCAAAAGCCAAACAAGCAAGAATCCCTGAAGACTTCCTGCTAAGTGCATCTGCGACCACATTAGCTTTCCCGGGATGAACTGCAATGCAAAATCATAATCCTCCATATACTCTACCCATCTACGCTAGCTCAAATTAAGATCCCTCTGAGTGAACAAATACCTCAAACTCTTGTGATCGGAGAAGACGTGAAACGACACTCCATACAATTAACACCTCCAAATCTTCAGCGCGTAAATCACCACTGCGAGCTCTAAATCATGAGTAGGATAATTTCGCTCGTGAGGTTGTAGCTTTCTCGATCTGTACGCAACTACGCATCCATGCTACATCAACATGCACCCAAGTTCGTACTCTGAAGCATCTGCGTAAACCTCATACGGCTCGTCACTGCTAGGAATAATCAACACTAGAGCTGAAGTCAATCAGTTCTTTAATTCCTGAAAAGCAAGCTCACAATCTTCATTCCACTCAAACCTGACATTTTTCTTGATCAATCTCGTCAATGGAGCTACAATCTTTGAAAAATCCTTTACAAATTTCTGATAATAACTAGCAAGACCTAAGAAGCTGCGAATCTTCGCTACATTCCTTGGTCATTCCCACTCCACTACGGCTTTAATCTTGGACGGATCCATAAAAATACCATGCTCTGAGATGACATGACCCAGAAACTTGACCTCAGTCAACCAAAACTCGCACTTTTCCCTCTTAGCATACAACTGGTGCTCCCGCAAGGTCTGAAGCACGATCCGAAGATGCTGCTCATGCTCCTCCCAAGTCTTAGAATATACAAGAATATCATTGATGAACACGATCACGAACAGATCCAGATACGGCCTAAATATCCTGTTCATCAAATCCATGAAAGCTACCGTAGCGTTCGTCAACCCAAACGACATAACCAAAAACTCAAAGTGCCCATACCGAGTCCTAAAAGCTGTCTTGGGAATATCCTCGTCCTTAATCCTGAGCTGATGATAACCCGACCGTAAATCGATCTTTGAGAAGTGCCGCAAATCTCCCAACTAATTAAACAACTCATCAATCCTAGGCAAGAGATGCTTGTTCTTCACCGTAATACGATTCAGCTGCTGATAATCCACACACAACTTGAGAGTCCCATCATGCTTCTTAGCAAACAAAACCGATGCTCCCCACAGAGATGTGCTATTCCGAATATACCCTTTATCAGCAAGCTCCTGAAGTTGCTTCCTCAATTCTTTCATTTCTGTCGGCGCTATCCGATAAGGTGCCATAGAAATCGGTGCTGTCCCCGGAAACAACTTGATACCAAACTCAATTTCTTGATGCGGTGTTAATCCTGGCAACTCGTCGGGGAAGACATCCTCGAACTCATCAACCACCAGAATCGCTACACTGCCTCTCAAAGCATAGGGCTTGCAATCTAGATTGGCAAGAAAAACACAACAACCTAGATTCCTTCGCCCTCCTAGACACGACTTCATGAGACGCTCACTCATCAACCAATCACCACCACCCTAGTAAGTGATCATCGTCCCCCTATCAGACACTAGGGTCACTCTTCTAAGTTGGCAGTCCACAACTACATTATACCTGGACAACCAGTCCATCCCTAGAATTACATCATAGGAGCTCATGGGGAGTACATTTGAAAAGTTGAAGGAGCTCTTCACTTCAGCGCCCATGATCTAGCCGCAAAATTGGGATTTCCCTTTTAAGATCATAAGTGATGCCAGTGTCTTTGCCATGGGAGTAGTCTTGGGGCAGATCGGGAGAATTCCACATGCCATCTACTATGCATCTTGAACATTGAATGATGCCCAACTCAACTATTCCACCACCAAAAAAGAGCCTTTAGCTGTTATATTTGCTTTAGAAAATTTTCATTCTTATTTAATCGGCTCTAAGGTAATTGTATATTCTGATCATGCAGCTCTTAGATACTTGTTCACTAAAAATAGGCAAAATAAAGATTGATTAGGTGGATACTTTTCCTTTTAGTCTTTGAATTGGAAATCAAAGACAAGAAGGGAACCAAGAACTTAGTGGTGGATCATCTTAGCTGCCTTGTTTGTGAGGAGGGGACTTTACCTTTACAAGAGAACTTTTTCGATGAGCAACTACTTTCGGTGGGTGTGCCAATTACATGGTATATAGACATTGCCAATTATTTGGTTACCAAGAGAATGCCAGATGACTTGACTAGAGCTAGAAAGGAGAAGCTCAAAAGTGACGCCAAGTATTACATTTGGGACGACCTGTATATGTGGAAACATTGTTCTGACAAAGTGATAAGAAGGTACATACTTAAAACTGAATTTTATTCTATTCTAACCTTGTCACTCTTATGCATATGAAGGAAACTTTAGACCAAGAAGGACAACCCTCAACGTCCTTGATTGTGGTTTTTACTAGCGATCGCTAGTTAAAGATTCTTACCTCTTTCGTACGACTTGTAATTGTTGTCAAAGAGTAGGTAATTTAGGTTCCCGAAATCAAATGTCATAAATCCTTATTTTTGTTGTTAAAATCTTTGATGTTTAGGGCATAGATTTTGTAGAACCTTTCCCCTCTTCTTTTAACATTTAC
Source organism: Artocarpus heterophyllus (assembly GCA_025403435.1). Taxonomy (NCBI): domain Eukaryota; kingdom Viridiplantae; phylum Streptophyta; class Magnoliopsida; order Rosales; family Moraceae; genus Artocarpus; species Artocarpus heterophyllus. Next base: position 36,345,753 of record CM046348.1, on the reverse strand, counting down.
ATTATCTTGGCTGTAGATTATGTGTCGAAATAGGTGGAAGCAAAAGCCACCAAGACTGATGATTCTAAAGTTGTTGTAGATCTTGCAAAGTCTAACATCATACCTAGAGTTATGATCAAAGATAGAGGTGCACATTTCTACAACAAGTTAGTTGAGCTCTATTAAGAAAATAAAACATCACACATAAGCTCTCTAATGCATACCATCCATAAATAAGTGGGCAACTAAAGTGTCAAATGAGGAAGTGAAATTCATTATTGAAAAGACTATTAAGTTGAATAAAAAATATTGAAGTCTACAACTTGATGACGTACTTCGGGCATACATGACAACATACAAGACACCCATTGGAATGTCCCTTTATTGGTTGGTGTACGGTAGGCCATGGCATTTTCCATTTGAGCTACAACATAAAGTGTTTTGGGCGATGAAACAAAGCAACGTGGAGATAGAGGCCACAGGACAACAAAGGAAGCTTCAACCGTAAGAGCTAGAGGAAATTCGGAATGTGCCTATGAGATCTCAAGAATTTACAAGAAGAAAACTAAGGCTTTGATTTCCCGCGAGACTTTTATTATGAGACAAAAAGTTCTTCTATTCCATGCATGTCTTAAATTATTTCTAGGTAAGTTACGTTCTCATTGGGTTGGACCATTTGTTGTTACTAATGTCTTTTCTCATGGTGCAGTTGAAATACAAAGCATGAAGACGTGAAGCACGTTCAAGGTGAATGGACACCGCTTGAAGCCATACAACAAGGGTTTTATAACACATAATGTAGAGAAGGTACCGCTAGGTGAGCCAGCTTACCTTCATGAATGAAGCAAGTCTGCATCAGGCTAAGGATACTAAATGAAACGCTTATTGAGACGCAACCCAATGGATGGAGAGCACACCATAATAGATTTGATTTCTCTTACTCTCCTCCATTCTATCTCTTTATCTTTTCTTTATACTTGTTTTTCCACTTTCTTGTACTTGTTTTTCCACTTTCTTGTTGAAAAAATGAATAAATGAAAATGTCAAACCTCCACCAATCAGTTAAGTCTTTTGCGCTTAATTTTCTTTTTATTTTTAAAATTTAAGGGCAATATTCAGTTTAGGTTTACTAGTATGGCAAAAAAAAATCAAAAATTCAAAACTTTTAAAAAAAGAGAGGAAAATTTGTTTTGTTTGTGTTTTGAGTTAGAACTTGTTTTAAAATGTCTATAGCTCCTGAAAAATGATAAATATTGTGTTTGTATATGCTTGATTCATCTGTTGGTTCCATTCTGCTTAGATTTTTCTAAACACTTAAATATACATAGCCATGATAACTTAGTTGTTTGCAAGCTTAGAGAATGTTTACGTGAACTTTACAACTTTTAATGATCTTACAAACTCTAAAACTTGTCTGATTATCTCTCGAGGCAAAATCCCAGGCGCAGCAATAAGAACATAATTTAGGTCATCTATAGACCGTTTGAGCCTTTTTAAACTTACCTTGTGATTTACAGTAATCCTTAGTCGCCCCATTGAGCTTTATGTTCCCCCTTTCTTTGTCACCTACAAACTATAACTTAACCGTTATTTGTTTTCTATCCTTCCTTCACCCATAAGCATGTTGGTTATTTTGTGATAGATTTTGAAGTTTATTCTTGTACATGGGAGGAAGGGTAGTATTGTGATATATTGGTTTGTACTATTATTTTCATCATAAATTATGATATCCATAAGTTTCTCACAAAAAAAAAAGACAACAACAAAATAAAAAACAAAAAAATATATATGTGGAAAAGAAAAAAAATGAACAAATGTAGATGACAGAAGAGGGCAAAGTTCAAGTTACTAAAGAATTAAATCCTTGAAGTTGTGAGTATCTGCTTTTAAGCCGTCCAAAGTTGAGCCAAGCCCCTAATAGCCCCCTGTGCCTGGACCTAGAGTCGAGGGCAAGATCGGATCTGACAGTCTTCAAATCTTCAAGCTGGCTCACCACATCTCTTTGCCTCTAAGCCATCATATCATGCAAATTTAAGGGCCATATTGCATTGTTTTTGTCTGTTCAACTGATGAGTTGTACTAGGTTTAAAGCCATAACTTGCACAATAACCAGTTGCAACCGAGTAAAGAAAACAAGAAATAAAAAAGAAAAGAATCAAAACTTTTGTTTTGATTCAATCCAACTACAACTGGCGGAGACAAAAATAAAAGAAAAGAAAAAAATATTTTAAAATGCAACGAGTGTTTCTTAAAGCAGTAGTCGAGGAAAGAAAAGAATGTCTCAATCAATTTTCAATTCTTGAAGCATAAGCCGGGTCATAAAATTGCTTCCTCAATTTGCAAAATACAACGGAATTATTCACCTGCTCCTTCAGAAATGCGGTGCATTCGTCCATTCTCAAATGCAAAATTTTGAAAGGAATAGCACGAATTTGCCTATAAAAAGGCAATAATCCATCAATTCCAAAATCAATTCTTCGTTCAAAAATTCAATAAACACTCAAAATTTTGAAAGAAAATAGAGATAATAGAGGAAGAAGATGGGATCCAAGGAGGTTTCTGCAAGAAAGTTCTTGGAACTATCACCATTCTTTAAATTGTCAATCTTCTGAGCTACAAATGTTATTAGTTTTTATGCTTTTGTTATTTTCAATTATATATAGCTAAATTTATATTTAGTTAAAGATAATTTCAAAGCCTCAGACATGATTATGTAGCTGCTTGTATGAATTATTTTTCAAGTTTTCAATTGAGATTGTTTATGTTTCACTATGATTCATGCTTATGGTTATTTTCTTGTTAAATTTGGGTGCGCAGCTAAATAAGACTAGGAAGTCACCTAATATTATGTTAGAAATCTAGATTCATAATTTTATTGTAATTTTAACCATTAGTAGCAAATTATGATCCACGATTGTGGGAGGCTTTTGTTTGATTGTGATGTGAAACATAACTTAAGTTCAATAAACAGAGTTTGTGTATTTATTGTTCAGATCAACCTATCTTTCTTAACCTAATGCTTCTATTAGATTGAATCTAAAGAGTTTAATCTAGATTATTTAATGGAAAAAGATTTTGTAAAGAGCTTGTTTTGCTAAATTACAAAATAAAGAAAGATCGGGATAGCAGAGCTTGTTGCTATTTACTGTTGGTCTACGAAAAATTGGAAAGAATTCTATGACCACTGCAAAATTATTGTCTAACGGTGGAGAGTGAACCTTTAACCAGTTTTATCATTTTTGCTTACAAATTCTGGAATTTTATTATAATTTTATTTATCTGCAATTGTTATTTTGATTCAACTTTTGATTTTCGATTTTGTTAATTTAATTTTGTTATTATAATTTTTCTTTTAATTAATTTTTTCATTTTCTAATTTAGATTCACATTTGAATTATCATTTATCTTACATTTTAATTTTATTTTGTTATTTTATTTGTCTTAAGTAATTTAGTTATTAAATTTAAAAACCTTCCCCAGTTCAATTCGATAAAAAAATATAAAAAATAAAAGAAAAATAAATATAGATTAGTAAAAATTAATAACATATTAATTAAAATCCATCCTCGTAGAAACGATACTTCACTCATCATTTATATTACTTGATATGACTACGTATACTTGCGTGTATAAGAATTACCATATCACTCACTTAGCACATCGTGTGCCAAGGAAGGTGAAGAGTAGTGCACCTAACAAGTCCCCTCATCGAGACCTCTGTTTCATGCCCAAGGCATCCTATTAACAAGGCGGCATGGCCCTACGGGTTGTCTCACAGGGCCATCCAGGGGCGGTCGGAGCTCCCCCTAAAGAGACTTTTGAGCTTTTTTCTTCATAGCATGAGGAGACATGAAAAATCCAAGTAGGTATCAAAATAGAAGCAAAGCAGGAAGGAAATAGAGAGAAATGAACATATAGAAAGAGGAAGGCAGAAATAAAAATGTTTTGTTGGTGTTGGGATTAGAGAAATAATATTCAAAAGAGAGTATTTAGTCATTTAGATAATGGTTAAAATGAGAGAGAAAAGTCAAATGTTCAGGTTAATTATGGCATAACTTTGAACTTATGTGTAGTTTGTGATATGCTACTTAATTTTATGTGTTACAAGGTTGTATTTAGACACATGAAAACCTACAATTAAAATGGTTGCAGACATACTATAATGGTAACTTTACACTTGACTCGACCACAAGGGATAAAACAATGGTGAATAAGGTTCAATTAGGTCAATTTTTAGCACCACTGGCCGACTGAAATAGATGGTTCGGTCCTAAAATATTGAAATATCAAGACCAAAACAGCCAAGCATGGTTAACCAACCGATAACCAATGGTGGTGATTGGTTCAGTCACTGTTTTAACTGTCGGTGCAAGGCGAGAGCCGAGATTGCAACTTAGTGAGAGAAGCTAGAACAAGATAACCAATCGTAGACGACACATGCAAGATGCTTAGTGAGAGAAGCTAGAATAAGATAACCAGACACAGATGACACATGTGAGATGAGCAGCAATGATGACGACACATGCAAGACTAGCAATAGACGACACAAGCAAAGTGGAGCGCAAGACCAACAGTGGTGAGGTGGATGATGGTGAAGCTGTGTCGGTGAGATGAGAGAAAGGAACATGATGTGAGAGAGGCGAGATGAGAGAAGAGAAAGGCAGAGGGTTTAAGTCCTTGAGAGACAATAGGAGTAAATTGTAGGAAAGGGCCATGAGGATGATAGGTTATTGGGCTATTGGCCTTTTGGACAGATATATCGTCTTTTGGAAATGAAAAGTTACAAAAAAAAAAAAAAAGTATGCAACGCTCTTGGTTAGGTTTGGTGGGAACCGAGGTTATCAAATCTATAACCGAAACTGGCCACAATATGTCTAGTATATTTAGTATGGTTTGATTTCCTTTAAAAAAAAAGTGATCCTTTGGTTTGATCCGAACTTGACATTTGTTTTGTCAGTTGATTCGGTTGGCTTGGTTTTTTTTTGGTACACCCTTAGTATAAAGTAAAATCCCCCTGCCTCAAGTTGGAAAAAAGCTTATAATTAGAAGCACATATTAATTGGACTGTATATTTCGTAGAGTTGCATCTCAAGTACATATCACTTTGATGAAATTAAAAGTGGTAGGTTTAAGATCCAACCTGCGCCGTCCTCACCCAACTTAACTTTGAACCCAAATTTAACTTGAATTGGGCTTTGGACCGTTGACCATAGAACCTTCCAAGTCCAAAGATAAGCAAAGCCCAAGACAGCCATTAGATCCATCTCCTCCCTCTCTACTCTACAAATCTGTACATGACCCCACTGAGTTGGTTTCCTCCACGCAAAGAGAACTCAGTGTGTTGTGTTGTTCTACCCACAAAGGTACCAAAAATGCTCTTCTTCATTCCCTTGGATACCAACAAGCAATACCCTTAGACCCTCTTACCAGATTGCTGATTTTCTCTTTTTCTCTTCATTTTCGCATAATTTTCTCATTTTTTTCTCTTAATCTGGTGTCTGGCCACCAATAATAAATAAAATAATATTTGTAAATTGCCGACAGATGGGAAAATAAAGAAAGCCCTCGTCGAGTCCTTTATTTTACCCACTGTTGATTGTTGGATTCTGAATCTAATTTCTGTGTTGGGTTCTTCTTCTTTGATCGGATTCGGTTGTCAAAGCAAAATCGCTTTCTGGGTATTTTTTTTAGATATATTTTGTTATATATTTTATTTATTATTGCCTTATTGCCACTGAAAAAATTGGGCTAATTTTGTTATTGTCGATTATTTGTGAGTTAGTTTTTATTCTTGCTGAACATTATAGTTTTGGGTTTTGATTTGGTGTTCTATTTAGAGTGGACTTTTATGTGTTATTGTGCTTCACACCGATTCTTTGTTTAGATTTATTGTTTTCATTCATTTATGGCCTCTCTATTCCTGCCAAACCGTTGATTTTAATTGATTAAGTTGCTGGGTTCCCAAATTTCTGTTTGATTCTGATGTGGGTTTTAGATAATAATTTGTTTAAGATTTCTCCTGTTGTTATTAAGAAATGTTCTCTTCATTGCTTTCCTCTTTGTGGTTATTGGATTTTCTACTTTGCCTTCCCGTTGAATATATTCAAAGTCGGACTACTTTCTATGAAATGTGATCATCACGTATGAAATGTGATAATGTGGTTCATAAAGCTTCTCAGGTTCTTGTATTAATTGTTTTGCTGATTGATGTACATTATGATCCATAGGTTGTGTCTCACTGAACTATTCAGTTCTTTGTTCTCGAAACTTAGAATCATGATTGGATTTATTGTTGGTTCAAGATTCTTGAGTCTAAAATTAGGGACTTGACATGCTGAAATTATACTGTTCTTCTGTCTTTTGACGTGAAGGATCCATCTATACTTGGTTTTAAATATGTTGTCACTGATACGATTTATTTTTCTTGGAGTCCTGTCCTGTGATCAGTTTCAATGAATTATGCACTTAGGTTCTTCTTGTGCTTAAATTGGTCATTGTAGAAATGTAGACATCTTTTGTGATTGTCTTTGTACCTGTATTTGGGCAACGGAAAACTTGATACCCCTATTGAGATAATTTTACAATATTCTTGAGGGATTTTCTCTTGTCATGTCTTTTGTTGCTAGAAAATCATATCTAGAAAGCTAGACGTAGAATAGAAACCTATCTAGAACTACTTTGACTGCAGACGCAAACATAGGATATTTGTTCCTTAGAATCATAACAGCAGTGAGAAAAACACCCTTGGCTTGCCTTGATTAATTTTACGTGCTTGCGCTTGATACATTAATCAATGACTTTGTTCTTGTTTGTTGTGGTTAAAAATATGCTCTTGTTCATATATAAGAGAAATTAAAATCATTTTATTTATTATCTTATGCAGGAATCTACTTCTTGCAATTTACTAGATTGATTTTCGAAATCATCATCGTTCTTGTTTCTGTACCTCATTTAGTAATATATGGGCTAAGGTGCACATTTCATGGGAGGTGTAGGGGATGAAGAGCCAGCGACAAAACGCATGAAATTGTCCTTTGGGGAGTTGAGGGGTCTTTCCAACGGCACGTCTTCTGTTGAGCCTGTAGCCGGCTGCTGTTCGAAAGGCTTGATGGCTCGGCCCCTACAATCTTCAGGGGACGATGAGGTTGTTGGTTCCAAAGGAGTAATAAAGAGAGTTGAATTTGTCCGATTAATTGCCAAGGCATTGTATTCTCTTGGTTACAAGAAAAGTGGTGCTCATCTAGAGGAAGAGTCTGGAATATCTCTGCATTCCTCTTCTGTAAATCTTTTTATGCGGCAAGTACTTGACGGTAACTGGAATGAAAGCGTGACAACATTGCACAAAATCGGCGTACTCGATGAAAACATTGTTAAATCAGCTTCCTTCTTAATACTGGAGCAGAAGTTTTTTGAGCTTTTGGATGGTGAAAATCTCATGGATGCATTGAAAACACTGAGGACTGAGATTGCTCCTCTTTGCATTAATGGTCCTAGAGTTCGTGAGCTATCTTCATGCTTAGTTGCTCCTTCATTGTTTGGTTCTTCTGGTCAAGGTGATGTTAGTCAGGTCAAGGCGAGGCCGAAGCTTCTGGAGGAATTGCAGGAACTGCTTCCTCCAACAATTATGGTACCAGAAAGGAGGTTGGAGCATTTAGTTGAACAGGCTCTTGTCTTGCAAAGAGAAGCTTGCTTCTTTCACAACACATTGAATGAAGAAATGTCATTGTACACTGATCATCTCTGCGGGAGAGATCAGATTCCTTCTCGGACTTTACAGGTTAGGAATGTTTCTTCTTTGTAGATATATATACATGTTATATATAAAAGAAATTGCGCATATATTTGTAAATGTTTCTATTGATGTTTTGCTCTGGTATTAATTATGTCTTCTTAAATTCTTTAGCCTGTAGTCCCATGGAGAGTCATTTGTTTCATGGGCTATAAAAAATAGAGTTTCCAGTCTGTCATTTGTTTCTTTTCCATTTAGCCTAGCCATTATTTTGAAAGTAGAAGGGTTTGTAATAAGTAGTATGTGGTTTCTTACTTTCATGAGCTCTGTGCGAATGCATGCCCATGTGTTTCTAGTGAATGGAGAAAAATGTTACTTCTCTTTCTGGTATTTTACAAAATGTATAGGGGTTAAGAAAATTTATTGTGTGTTGTTGTTTTAATATAGTAACTATTTAATTCATGTTTCATGTTGTTTCAGGCGGATATTCGTTCGTTATGAATTTGGTTTTTCAGTGTTACAAGGATATTTACTTTGATATCTTTTGCTGCTTCTGTTCATACAGATATTGCAAGCACACACTGATGAAGTTTGGTTTCTGCAATTTTCACATAATGGGAAATACTTAGCTTCATCCTCCAATGACAAATCCACAATAATTTGGGAGGTAAAACTTCATAGTTCATAATTGTTCTATGGTCTTTTTCCAGCTGCCTTTTTCCGAATGTTTCATATCTTCTTTGTTATTAAGCGGGCAAAACTTTGAGTTCGTGTCGTCAAATTTGCTTACATGGAGAACATGATGAAATGTTTGGACCTCAAACTCTCGTTGGCCTAATAATGGTTACAACAGAGTCTCCATAGTTAGTATTATTTTTGGTTCCAACTGAAACAGTAGTTAAAACTACTTTTGGTTCAAACAACATTTTGACAAATTTACCAAACATAAGTTCTAACTAGGAATGGTCACCAAATTGATTAAACCGATGAAACGGACCAAACTAAACCAAACCGAACTAAGATAAAACCAAACCAGTTTAAATAACAATCGGTTTGGCTTGGTTTAAAATTTTGAAAAACTAATTAAATTGGTTTGGTTTGGGGTTTTATCCCTAAAAAAAACCAACCAAACCAAATTTTGGTTATATGTATTTTAAATAGTATTTATCTTATTTATTTTTTAAAATATAATTAATTTTCTTATAATACATTTTGAAAAAAATAAACATACTCTAAAATTTAATATTCCTCATGCAAATAATAAATAAATGACCATAGAGAATTTTTTTATCATATCAAAGTGTTGGTTCTAATTATAATTAAGAAAAAAAAAATTATGTATTTTAGTTCAAACCGATTAGAAAAACCAAACCAAACCGATTTGCAATCAATTTGGTTTGGATTATATTTGATTCCTTAATTGGTTTAGTTTAGTTTGAAAATCTCCAATCCAATATATAATTGGTTTGGTTTGTGGTTTACTTGAAATAAACGGTTTGATTTGGTTGCCCATCCCTAGTTCTAACCATAAATTGTGGTTCTAACTTATTTTTTTGCTTCTAACCAGTTGGTTCCAAACAGGCTTCCAAACAGGGGCTACGTGAATGCATTGTCTCCTCCTTTCTCTTCTCAAATATTTTTTGGGCTAAAAATTTGTTGGATGATTTTACATCTTATCCTTATTCGGTTCACCTGCTTGAACCAAATATTTTTGGTTCAACCTTTTTTGCTGCAATGTTTTCTCTCACAAAGATTTGAAAAATTTTGAAATTTAATTCAAACTTTTTGTTCGAGCCAGTGAACAAAACGGGCCATTAGTCTTCGATTATTCCATTTCCTCTCAAGAATGTGGGAATAGTTGGTAATTGACCTGCCAATTTTTTTTGGAGGCACGTATAGCTTTGATTGTATCTATGCTCTTAATGTTACTTTTTTGTTCATAGGTTGGTGTGAATGGTGGGGTGTCATTAAAGCATAGATTGTTTGGTCACCAGAAACCGGTGTCCTCGGTATCATGGAGTCCTGATGACCATCAGCTGCTCACCTGTGGAGTGGAGGAGGCGGTCAGGCGTTGGGATGTTTCTTCTGGTGAATGCCTCCATGTTTATGAGAAACCTGGTCTTGGCCTTGTGTCCTCTGGGTGGTTTCCAGATGGAAAATTGATATTTTCCGGTGTCAATGACAAGAGTATCTGCATGTGGGAGTTAGATGGGAGAGAGATGGAGTGTTGGAAAGGACAGCGGACTCTAAGGATCTCTGATCTGGAGATTACAAGTGATGGGAAGCAGGTTATTAGTATCTCTAGAGAAACTGCAATATTGCTACTTGACAGGGAGGCCAAAGTTGAGAGATTGATCGAAGAAAATCAAACTATAACATCATTTTCATTATCAAAGGATAACAAGTTCTTGCTGGTTAATCTTCTGAACCAAGAAATTCATCTCTGGAACATACAAGGAGAAATAAAGCTTGTTGCCAAGTACAAAGGTCATAAACGCACTCGTTTTGTCATTAGATCTTGTTTTGGTGGAGCCGAGCAAGCTTTTATTGCTAGTGGTAGTGAGGATTCACAGGTAACCAATCTAGTATAACCGTTCAGATTTACTTGTCCCATTTAGATTGTCACACGACATGTTTGTCTAATGTTCAAACTTCATATGCATCTTTATCTTTTAAGCCTGAGGCCAAAAATTTTATGTCATATTTATTAGTAAATTATTTCACCCTTCAGAAAAGAAAGCAAATCATTTCACTATATAACTTATGATGGGGGTTCTTGTCAAGTACCTCCTTTTGCCTCATGCTTGCTTTTTCTGCCATTAGACTTTTTGTATCCTTTTGAATGGGTAGACACTCATTCCTGCTCCAGAATTATTTAGAAGGGAAGATGGCTTGGTTGCAGCCCCAGATTATGCTTCAATGTTTTTTCTTTAGCCAAGGATTATGCTTCAATTATGAATGCATAAAATGGCAGATTTTTATTTGTCTACACTACTGGGTTTTTTATGTTGACATTTTAAATTATCTGTATTAAAACAGAAAACTTGGTGCGGAAAATCTGGTTGGCCAATTCTTGTTTTCGACATATTAATAGATGGTTCTTCACCTGAAATGCAGGTTTACATCTGGCATAGAGGAACCGGTGAGCTCATCGAGGCGTTACCGGGTCATTCGGGAGCTGTTAACTGCGTAAGTTGGAATCCTGTAAATCCTCACATGTTAGCTTCAGCAAGCGATGATCGTACAATTCGGATATGGGGCTTAAATAATCTAAGTGTGAAGTCCAAGGGTAAGGGTGCACACAGCAACGGCATCCATTACTGCAACGGGAAAACTTGAACTGAGGTCTAATGAAAGCTTATATTTGGTTACAATTTTCTCTGACCATTGCTCTTATGTAAATACTCTTATTATTGTCAAAACTCACAGTCAGACATTTATGTCAAACAACTATGCAGCAAGTTTACTATAATAAATCTCCTGTTTTCATTTTCTACTTTTTCTGTACCTCTGAAGATTTTTATTTTTATTTTATTTATTTATTTTTTTAAAAAAATGAGTACCTTGGAAGATTTTAATTGAATTCACAGTTAAAAAAAAAAAAGTTTTAATCGTTGTGTTCATTGAAATGCATCTTTTACTCTTAAAACTTCACTGATTGTTTCTTCTCAGCAGCTTTTTGTGGTGGGCACCCCTATTAGTAATGCTTATTTTTGAGCTTTAGATTTGATCAAGATCACCTATAGTATGCAAAACTGATAAAACTTGATATAGATCTAACGGTTTACAATGAGTCATATTGATAGGGTATGTTCATACCTACTGTAGAATTCTCCGTCTAATTATAGCAAACAATGTGAGTAGGGTCATAGATTGAACCGGGCCGAGAAAATATGGTAAAGAAGGTGATGATAGTTGCCTTGATTTTCAGCTTCAGCAGTGACAAATGGAGCAGTTGAAACATTCTATCAAAATCAATTCAAAATTTCAGTCCCGAAATTCTGATGGGAACTTTGTCTTGCAGTTAAAGCACTCTATTGCATTTGGTTTACTGATTAGATTATCCAATCAGATATTTCAGGTATTATGTATTATAGCTCTTTATCTTGAGTCAAAAAAGAAAAAAAAATAAAGAAGAAAAAGAAAAGGTATTATAGCTCTTTAAGACATGACCTTTAAAACTAACGCAAGAAGTGATCTTCAGCAAAGTACTTGAAACAGTTTAAAGTACCGTTCTCAGAACTTTGGACACAAGGAACAATTGGATCTGCTTGCGTGTATTAGACGTTAAATTTATCAAACAAAACATGCATTTCTCAAGTAACGTACCAAAGTTGAGCATATCTTCGAATATTCTCCAGCAATTACGGTTTTGCTGAGAAAGAGATCTCATGTATAGAAAGAAATATATAGACCAAGCCATTGCCCGATACGACTTAAGCTAAGAATCAGAAGCTTCCTTCACTCTCAAATCTAAGTTATTGCATTTTGCATTGGATTTTAAATTAATTTTTAATGTGCTTCATGTTAGAACAAAGTATTGCGATAAAAAACATCGTTACTCAGATCATTCATGTTAAATCACCGAGATAATTAATAAGATGCAGAAGTTAACTTGAATCCATTGACTGAACTGTGATTCCCGAGTCTGTAGGTTGAAAATCTTTCAAATCTAATATGTAAGTCCTCCTTTAAAGTTTACCTCTGTAATTTTTCTGTAGATGAATGATAGAAAAATAACGTACGTACTGACTTGGGAACCACAACATTTTTATATAACTGTTAAACCCTAACAGTTATCTTTAATTATTAATTTAGCCCATCATTAAATTAGTAATTATATTTTGGTCTCTACACATAGGAGGTCCATACTTAATGATGCATTAAAAGCCTAAAACCTAAATTGATCACTTTTAATTGGGTATCCTTATATGATAGCTTTTAATTTACATTTATTTAATATATTAGCTCATATATATTGAATTTATTCTAACAATCTCTCACTTGGGCTATATATGAAATTTTATAAATATGAATTATATTTTATGAGCTCATGAATTTTGCTATCAAAACCTTATGCATCTCAACAATCTTATCCATTAACCATATGAATATAGGATCAAAGCGACCTTCGTTACATATATCGTAACTAGACCCATCAATAATCACATATACCAATACAACTAATGACAAAGATCAAGCATGGATATGTAGCATGAAATTTTCATGCAATGTGATCTTAACATGTCTATTTCCAACTGATCCACTTTAAAATCTTAATAAGATCAAACCATACCAAAATCAGATTATGAATAAACTGAAAACTTTATTTCTGTAGAAAATAACCTTAAAATATCTATAAATTGAAATAACCAAAAATGACTATATCAGAAAAGCATCTAAAATTACAAACTCTCACTAAAACTGAATATCCTAAAATGATATGACACCCATACAAGCAGTGTGCTCATGAAACATTTTAGATGGCAATCGCTTAGTAAGCGGATCCACAATCATGGAATTTGCATCAATGTGCTTTAAAGACAACTGTCCACTCTTAACTCTTTCTTTCACAACTAGGAATTTGATGTCTATATGTTTTGACTTCGTCGAGCTCCTGTTGTTGTTGGAATATAGGACTGTTGACTTATTGTCATATAATAACTTGAGTGATTTTTGAATACTAACCATTATGCGCAACCCTGTCACAAAATTCTGCAACCATATTCTATGATTGAACACCTCATAACATGCTGTAAATTCTACCTCCATGATAGAAGATGTTATAATAGACTGTTTAGCACTCTTCCAAGAGACAGTACCTCTAGTTAGAAGGTAGACATAGCCCGATATAGATGTTATACTATCTTGGCATCCAGCATAATCGGAGTCAATATACCCAATGATCTTAAGTTGTTCCGACCTTTGAGATGTGAGTATGTAGTTCTTTGTTCTCTGTAAATACCTCAAGACTCGTTGGGTTGTATCCAGTGATCCTTTCCAGGATTGCTTAGTATTTGCCCAATATTCTTGTAACGTATGCAATATCCGGACGTATATAAACCTGAGCATAGATCAGACTCCCTCGTATTGTCGCATAAGGAATCTTCTACATTTCTTGAATCTCAAAATCATTCTTAGGGCAATGATTGAGACTAAACTTGTCTCCCTTAGCCACAGTGGTATCACCTGGTTGGCAATTCTGCATGCCATATCTCTTGACAACTTTTTTGATATAGCCCTTTTATAATAATCTAAGAATACCCTGAGAGCGATCCCGGTGTATCTGTATACCCAACACAAAAGAAGCGTTACCAAGATCCTTCATCTTAAATTTCTTTGATAAAAAACTCTTAATATCGTGTAATAATCCTACATCATTACTGGTAAGCAAAATGTCATCAACATATAAAACTAGAAAAATATACTTACTCCCACAGAACTTATGGTATATGCAATCATTAACCATATTCATCTCAAAACCAAACGAGATGATAGCCTGATGAAATTTAAAATACCACTGACAAGACACCTGCTTAAGCCCATAGATAGATTTCTTTAACTTGCAAACCATCTTCTTTCCATTTCCCAATACAAAGTTTTTTGATTGCACCATATAGATTGTTTCATTAATTTTGCCATTGAGAAATGTAGTCTTAACATCCATCTAATGAAGCTTAAGATCAAAATGTGCCACCAATGCCATTATAGTCCTAAAGGAGTCTTTTGAAGAAATCAGAGATGAATCTCTTTATAATCAATGCCCTCTTTCTGTGTAAAGTCTTTAGCAACAAGACGAGCCGTGTACCTCTACACATCGCCTTTTAAATCCCTCTTGGTCTTAAATATCCATTTGTAACCAATGGGTTTCGCTCCTTTAGGAATTGGAAAAAGATCCTAAATGTCATTGTCCTTCATGGACTTTATCTCTTCATTCATGGCATCAATCCACTCTTAAGATCTAGAACTTTCCATGGATTGACGGAAGTTGATTGGATCATCTTCCACCACACCGATATCGAACTCATGTTACAATGTAATCATCTGACACCGCACTTCTCATTTTTCTAGTGGATCTCCTTAATAGCATAAGTTCTTGAGGTAGTAGAGTTTGTTCTTCTAGAACAATACCTAGAATGTGAGGTTCTCTGACATTGTCTAAATTTGGGTCTGCTTCTTAAACAATGTCAGAAATAAGAGCCTGATCAATGTCAATAACAACTATAGGAATATCAACATATTCCTCTTCAAAGACAAAGTCCCTAACCTTATCTTCCCTTGGAAACTCGCCATCCTCAAAGAATTGAGCGTTTCCCATCTCTAAATCGACTTAGTCATGGGATCATAAAACTTGTACCCATTGGATCATTTAGAGTATCTAATAAAATAACAACTCACCATCCTTGAGTCTAGTTTCTTTTCAATAGGCCGATAAGGCCTTGCCTTAGCTGGACATCCTTAAACATGCTGATGCTTTAGACTAGCTTCTTGCCCGTCCAAAGTTTATAAGGGGTTTTGGTAGTTACTTTAGTTGGAACCCTGTTAAAGATATATGTTGCAGTCTTAAGTGCTTCTCTCCAGAGTGATTTTGGTAAAGTAGGATGAGAGATCATACTCTTCACCATGTCCTTAGGCATCTTGTTTCATCTTTAAGCAACACCATTCATAGTGAGTGAACCTGGCATAGTGTAATGTTGGACGATACCGCATTCCTCTAGGAATTTAGCAAACAATCCTAGATGTTATTCACCTGAACTGTCATATTTACCATAGTATTCACCACCATGATCAGATATAATGCTTTTAATCCTTTTGCTGAGTTGATTTTTAACTTCAGCCTTATAATTTTTGAACACATCTAGCGACTGTGACTTTTTATGAATGAGATATATGTAGCTATATCTAAAAATCGTCTATAAACGTTATAATATATTGTTAACTATTCCAAGAAACCGTAGAGAATAGCCTACAAATATCTGTATGTATAAGTTCTAAGACGTCCATAGTCCTGTTGACTTCAAATCTTCTTTTATTGGTTTGTTTGCCCTTTATACAGTCAACACAAACATCAAAATCTGTAAAATCTAAGGGCTCTAGAATATCATCTAACACAAGTCTCTCTATTCACCTTTTGGAGATATGACCTAATATTTTGTGCCATAACGTAGTTGAATTCTTATTGGTTAATTTCTGTTTATACCTCGAGTACTTAATTACAGGGGTTCATTAAATGAAGCAATTGTATCAATCAAATAAAGATTATTGTAACTTGATAAAGAACCAGAACTAACCAATTTTAAATCATGAGACAAACTGAATTTTCTATTTCCAAATGAACAAGAAAAACTAGATTTGTTCAAAGCAGAAATAGAGATCAAATTCTATCTAAAAGATGGTACAATAAATGTCTCATCTAGATCCAAATAAAATTTGGTCTTTAACAATAATCTAAATTTTCTTATTGTTTCAACTTCAACCTTCTTGCCATTGCCCACATAGATGTATCTTTCACTATCATTTGGCTTTTAGCATCTCAAGCAACCCTGCATAGACACACTGATGTGAATAGTTCACTAGAATCTATCCATCAAGTGTGTTTAGAGTTAAATTAACCTCTAAACAAACCAAATTAAGAAGCATTCCTTTATTAGCATGCCAAGCATGATAGTTAGTGCAATGCTTCCTTTCATGCCCTTTAGCTCTATAGAATAAAGAATTTGTACTTTATGGATCATCCGGTCTTTTTTGTTGTTTCTTTTGAGGTGTCGTAATTGCAACTTTCTTATCCTTATTTCTTTTCTTCCCTTTGTCCTTGGAGGTATTAGCCAAGTGAGCACTTTCTGTCTTCTCTTGCTTCAACCTTTTGTCCTCTTGCACACAGTGTGAGATGAGCTCATTAAGAAACCAAGTCTCCTTTTGACAGTTATAGCTCACCTTGAACTGACTGAACTGTGTGGGAAGAGATATTAGAACTAAATGCACTAGCAAGTCTTAAAAAAGGTCAAGCTTAAGTGCTGTCAATTTTGAAGCAAGATGAGACATCTCCATGATATACTCCCTAATGTTCCCCTTACCTCTATATCTTATTGAGATGAGGCTTGCCAAAAGTGTACTTGTTTCGGCCTTTTCATTGTTGGCAAGTCTCTTCTCAATGTCTTCGAGGAACTCTTTGGCTGTCTTTATCGTTTCTGTTATAGTGTCTCAGAATGCTTCTGGAATGGCCTTCTTCATGATCATTATACATATACGATTTGACTTCTTCCACCTTTCCATGTCCCTCTTTTCATCAGAGGAACTCTTATCTATAAGGGGTGTAGGAGAAGGAACCCTTAACGCAAGATCGAGATCCATGACTTCGAGAACTATAAGGAAGTTCTCTTGTCATGATTTGAAGTTGTTACCATTCAGCATAGGAATAAAATTGATGTTGGCAGTAATGTTTGAGATATAACCAGTAGCTATATCAGAGAACAAAAACAAACAAACCCAAAAACAAACTCACAAAAGAATCCAAAATAACAATAATAAATTCAAATAAAGGTAATTCCATCTCAAGATATGGGACACTTCATTAATATTTAGTCTTTAGACAAAAATACTAACTTGTAAGTGATATCTTGGTATAGTAATCAAACACTGATAATAAGAATATATCAAACAATAAATCTTCCTTTAGGTCGATTAATTGTTCACATGTAAATTGAATAATCATCACCTGTTTATTACCACAGGAGTACATGCAATTCTGTCAAATATTTTCTTCATTTGGGCCGGTCAATATTCACATCAGTTGCATGAACACAACCATTTATATTTCAAAACAAATTAATTTTCATAAGAAAGGTCACTTTGGTGACATGTTGCTTCAATTAATTCATCTCAAAATATATATAAAATACTAATATTTGAATTTAAAATTACACAAAAAATGACCAAAATTAAAATAAAAAATTTAATCAAAAGTCAACTTGATCAAAGTCAACTAGTTAATTTGACTGGATCAGAGCTAGACCAGGTCGGGTGAACCCAACCTGAATCCTAACCCAAACCCCCTCTATTTTCTTTTTTTTTTTAATTTGGGTCACTCAAGGGTTTAACCCCTTGGGCGCTTACTGGTCAAGAGCCCAATTTGGCCCATGTATTTGCTTAGTTTTTTTTTTTTTTTTTTATAACTTTGGTCACTTAGGGGTTTAACCCCTGGGTTCCACTCTAGTCACATGCCTAGTTGGACCCGTGTATGTTTCCTCTCATTTTTGGGCTTAAGCCCAGGTCTGTAAAATAAATAAATAAATAAATAATCCTAGGGGTCTTTACCTTATGTGACAGTGGCTGAATTAATATAGCAAAAAACTAATTAAAAAAATTTCTATGTTCTCCTTCAAAGTTTGCCTCTGTAATTTTTCTGTAGATGAGACAGAAAAATAACATACGTATTGACTTGGGGACCACAACTTCTTCATATAACTGCTAAACCCTAACAGTTATCTTTAATTACTAATTTAACCCCTATAAGAGGCCCGCAATTAATGATGCATTAAAGACTCAAAACCTAGCCTGTAATTCACATTTATTTAATATATTAACTCATATATTTATTCCAACACTTCTAATTAAAACAAACACAGCGAGATATTCCATCTCATTACAAGAGGGTCCTTAAATATGCCATAAAACGTTTCAGTATATGCACAAATTTACTCCAGCCAACTCCCTCGAACTTGATAAACCGATTTTGAGACTCTGGAAAACCAAACCAAACCAAAAGGAAAGAAGAAAGGGGGAAAAGAAAGAAAAACTAGAGGATCTCATGAGAAAACGTGATCATAATCTTAAGGTGATTTACATATACATCAAACTAATGATTAAACTCTCAAGCAACACTGAAAGAACTTGCAGTGCTCTCCACAAATTTCCTAGCTCCCTTAAACCACCTCTTGTCTCCGGCTTGCGCCTTGCATATGTAGAGCTTTCCGTCCTTCACGGTAGCGGTGATCAGTTGGTGCTTCCCACCTTCGTCTCCATCAGCGGTTCTTGTCAACACAGACAAGAAGTAGTACTGCTTCCCACTGATTACTGGGGTCGAGCTTTCCAATATGTTTGCTGTTGCCACGGCATCTGCGTCAAAACCACCCTGCACCCATTTTACTCAAATTGCATCAGAAAAATTATTCTCATCATTTCTACCAGTAATCCTTCTGAGTACAAACTTAAAGGGAAAAAAACAATTGATTAATCAATTTTTCAAATCTTCTTCATTAATAATGAATTGGAGAATCAATTACCTCAGCATCAGTTTTGCCAGAGTAGGCTTGTTTCCCCAGCAAATAGTCCACCTACAAAAACCCATACAGGAGCTGTTGAATTAGCTGATGACAATGCATGCCCACCTGGCAAAGGATCAATAGTGCATTTTGCAAGAAAAGAAAGAAAAGATTCATGACAATAAGGCCAGTTTTGCATTGCTTTTGGAGGCCTCTAAAATCTTTTGCATATAATACGATGCAATTAGTGTGTTTTGTAATGTGACGGTTGGGAACCTAATTCAATCAACAAAATTGTGATTCAACCAACTTTGCTACAATATTTTTTCTCGACTTTGATTCAAACTCTTAAATAGAATGCGAAACTATCCAAAAACAAATTGCATAGCTAGACATCAATGCATTGTTATGTCTATTTGATAAGTCTAGGATTTTTTAACTTTGCTTTCTGCTTCTTCTTTGCTACAAGTAAAATTAGAACTTCTATAAAAGCACAATAATGCCCGACTAGACCTGAGTATTTTATGTGATTTATTTAGAAAGTTTGACGACTTGCATAATATAATTAAGAATACGGTTATTTTCTAGATGTCACTAATGTTTATAATACACAAGGATTGTGTGTATATTTATATACCTTGGAGAGAAATTCCTCAGGGGAACCATAGTCAGTGATGGCTTTCTTGTCAGTTGGTGTGATCATGACAGCTACATTGCTGTTGCCGTCAAAGTTGTCCTCGTACCTAAGGACTTGGCCAGGGTATTCCACCTCTTTGCTTGGGTTCCACTTTGAGGGAATGGAGAGCTTGAATCCATTTCCATTGTATGGCAAGAAGTCTGTGTTTGTCTTTGGCTTTCCAAAAATGTTGGCTTCACAAAAACCAATACCATTTGTTAGTTAATTAACCCGAGGCTTTGAGACATATAACCTGTTTGAATCATTGGTTCGAACTGAAAATACTATAGCAATTCAAAGTTTGAAAGAGAAAATACTATATCAAAACTGGTTCGAACTGCAATGAGTTGGAATGAACTGATCTTTCCAAGCAGGCTACTAGATGTCTAAAATCAATTATTCTGATTGTATTACATGCTGCTAATTTTGAATCAGTACAACGTGTGTGGCTCCAATTAAATTTTGAAGAAACTGACTAACTACTCGTTTTTACATTTCTCTTTCTGAAAGGTATCATCATGATGATAATCATGTGCATTTTTTTCTTAACTAGAATATCAATCATTGAGTCTGGCTAGTTTATCAAATTCAGGAAAATTATAAATAGCATACATCAAATATATGTATAAAATATATTGATGCGATATAATTAATATTAATAAAAAAAAAATGTGTACATACCAGATTCTCCGTAAGCAGCATCGGCAGGGGAAACCTTGGAGCCAAGGGCAGCAGCGCCAATGAGGACAGTGAGGGCCAAACGGCGAGACATGACACCGCCATCTTCGTCATTTACGGCCAGCTTCTGAGCCCGGATAACCAGCTGAGCCGATCTGACGTTGCCGGCCACTTGGCGCTGCGACGAAGAGGAGGATCTACCCGCGGCGGCAGTGAGAGCGTGGTGGTGAAGAAAGCAAGAGGTGGAGGCCATTGGTTGATCCTTAGCTAGCTAGCTAATAATAAGAACAAGAGGCTCAGCTAGTTTTGCAAAGCTTATTGTCTGCGTTGTGTTAGGAGCAAAGTTTTAATGAGAAGAGAGAAGTGTGTTGTGGTACATTGGATTAATGTCCGCCAAGGAAATGACCCTTTTGGATGGGACATGTTGCTTCGTTTGATAGGTGAAGGGAAATCGCTGGCTTTGGAAACTCGATGGGGCAAATTGGATTACATTTACCTGGGATAAGGGTCTATAGGTTCTCATTGGGCCACGTGGCATTGCATGCATTTCCCAGTTGTTCATTTTTCACGTCAGAGCATTCATTTTCAGTCTATGAGATTATTTTTGTTGATCTAAAGAAAAAAAAAAGGTATGCAGTACTATCAAGTGATTTTCCTTTCATTTCATTTATGATATGATATGATATAATGGTTCATGCTGGAAATAGAGTTGGGCCGCTTTCAATTTCTGTTGTAAGCTATTTCTACAGATAATGTGTGTTTAATTAGTTTGTGAAATTAAATTTGTAAATTTTTAACAAAAATTAATGAACTTAAGCTAAGAACGTGTAAGCACCGACAGAGGAGGTAGTAGTACATTGGTTTTCGTAATTGCACAATTGACTAAATACTTCGTCACGCCATGCTCTGTCGTGGGAATATGACCTCTAAACATGAAATTTTAACTATAGTCCTACGTATATATATGTTAGGCAGCAAGAATTTCTCCGAACACTTGGGACTCTTTTTTCTTTTTTGTCTTGATATATACTTTAGAGAAATCTACTGAGAGTAAAGGTGAAACGAACCTGATTATTGTTTTGCCACCTAACAGCTAGGACCCAATCATATATTCAACAAGCCCACTGAAAGTCATAAATTGCAACCTCATTACTGACGAGAGGATTCAAACTTTGGATGTTAGGAGCAAAAGCTCTAATAGGTCATCCTCTTGCTCCGATACCATCACTACCCTTAGGACATTTTTGATTCACTATATTAGCACTCATCATTTAAGAATATTATATTATTCAAGAATAATGGCAACATATATATACATATAATTTAATACGAAATTCACACTTTGTGCAACAAATTGTTTTGTTGCATTGTGATATCTAATATGGAAAAAATATACTTATATGAGACCGTATTGTATTATTTAACTTAAAATGGTCTAAAAACAAAAAATATTTCACAAATATTGACGCTCGAGATCAGGACTGAGATGGGGTCGAGTTTGAGGATTGGAATTCTAGCGTCCAGATCAAGTTTCAAAATGGTGCCATGGTCAAGGTTGACTTGGAGTGAAACCATAATTTATAAAAATTGTGGGGTCAAAATGTAGCTTTATATTTTGAATCCTCAACGTTTAAAAAATATTTTGTCCCCTTAACGTTTGGAAATTACTTTGTAGCTCCTCAAGTTTTAAAAAATTACATTTTAGCCCTCTAAATTAAAAAATTACTTGATATAGTTTTCAAAAATATTTTCTTCTATTGATTCCCTCCACTTTCTCCTCATCCCCCTCCAGGTGTTGGCTCGAATTGAGGCTAGAGTCAAGCTAGGTTGAGATTAGAGATGCAACAATGGGCCGGGGCCCGTGGGCCGGCCCGAGCCCGTCCTGATACAGTGATAGGCCGGGCCGGCACGGCCCGACACTGTTCACGGCCCGGCACGGCCCATAAATACTTGTGGGCTGGGCCGGGCCTATATATGTTGGCCCATGGGCCGGCCCGGCACGGCCCATGGAAAATCATGGGCCGGGCTGGGCTTGGGCCGGCTCGGGCCGGGCTGGGCTGGGCTGGGCCTGGGCCGGCCCGGCCCGGCCCGTCTAGGCCCACAATGGGTCGGCCCACCGGCCCAGGTTGGGCCGGCCCATCTAGGCCCACAATGGGCCGGCCCATCCCAGCCCATAATGGGCCAGCCCACCAGCCCAAGTTGGGCTGGCCCATCTAGGCCCATACAGGGCCACAAGAGGCCCATTGTGAGCCAATTTCATATATATATATATATATTTAAATATATTTTTTCATGTTCATTCACGGGTGAACATGGCTGAGTATGGCCTTCTCCAAATAAGTCATGTAAGGCTCATTGTAAGTCATGTATTGTCACATCAAAAGACTATACATTTAATATATATATTGTTTAATTCATATAAGAATTAAATATTATATAATATATATACATGCCATATTCACCCGTGAATGAATAATTGAATATGCCATGAGATTTTCCCAATGCAATCACATCACAATACGTCTACCAAGTTCTTTTTCTTCTCTTTTCATTTTTTTTTATTTTTTTATTTTTTCCTTGTAGGCATGCTTTGCTTTTGAGAAGTAAAGTTGAGAATCAGATGCTGAATCTGTAGGTTATGTATTATCACATCAAAATACTATACATTTAATATATATATTATTTAATACATGTAAGAATTAAATATTATATAATATATATACATACCATATTGAACACATCACATTGCAATAGGCCTGACAAGCTCTTTTTCTTTTCTTTGCATTTTTAAAATTTTTTTCTTGTAGGCATTGTTAGTATGTGTGGAGCTTAATTATTACCCTGACGTAGATTACCCCTACGCAGAGGCTGTATGCGGATCGACCTTATGCAAGTTTATTACATCGGGGCAGTTTAGGTTTTTTACATAAGACATGCTTTGTTTTGGAGAAGCAAAGCTAAGAATCAGATATTGAGTCTATAGGTCATGTATTATCACATCAAAATACTATACATTTAATATATATATATATTATTTAATACATATAAGAATTAAATATTATATAATTTATGCATGTCATATTCACCCGTGAGTGAACATGGCATTAGATTCCCCTATGCAATTATAAAGGGGCAGGCCTAACATAGAGGCTCAGAAGGAAGGCCTGCAATGTGCAAAGCTGAGACGTTAAGTCTTCAGCGAATTGTCTAATCAAGTTACACTTGAAAGAAAAAAAATTAAAAAAAAAAGATTTAAAAATAAAAAAATAAACTTTTTTACCTATAAATAAATGTAGAACATTCACAGAGATACTCATTCAACAAACTTCTAAGATCTTATGTATTGTCTTGTTTTTTAGATTACTTAGAGTTCTTCAGAAAGGGAAAAAAACTTGAAGGTATAATTTATTTCATTTATTGTTCATTAATTTTGTATTGTTATAAGTTAATTTTATTGTGTAATTATTTTATTTAATTTTTATGTTACGTTAATTTATTGTTATTTTTTATTGAAGCTATGGCATCATCACCTAGAGGGAGAGCCAACATTTCACATTTGGTGATCAACGAAGAAGAACAATTTAATGATCCACTGGAAGAAATTGGAGTTGACTTGCTATCTCAAGTTGATGGCTCCTCTGAAGTCACTCGTAAGGGCAAAAGGAAAATTCAACGAACTTCACCAGTTTGGAATTACTTTGATCTCGTAACACGTACAAACGAGCATGGTGCAACAGAAGAGCGCGCAATTTGCAAAGTATGCAAACAAGACTACACAGGTAAATCCTCTTCTGGCACTGGTCACTTAGAGAGGCATCGCAAAAAATGCGAAGCTAAGCATGGTGTAGGTGGTGTTGATTGTCGTCAACAAACACTTCAATTTAGCCTCGATGGTAGTGTTACCAATTGGTCATATGACCAACAAAGAGTAAGAGAATGGCATGCTAGATATTTGGCTAGTGCTCAACAACCAATTAGTCTTGCTGATGATCCAGCCTTTGAGGAGTACATTCAAAATGCCTATATTCCACAATATAGGCGTGTTTCAAGAACTACCACAAGAGCTGACACCATGAAAGTTTTTTATTCAATGAGAGGAAAGTTAGTAACTGAATTTAATTCATTCACTGCATCTGTTGCATGCACATCTGATTTGTGGGAAGGTCGTACCAAAACTAGTTATATCTGTGTAACTGCACATTATGTGGATAAAGATTGGTCTTTTCAAAAAAGATTAATTGCTTTTCGACCAATGCCTTATCCGCATGATGCCAAGGCCATTCATGATGTCATCATGGAAGTTTTTGATTTTTATGGCATTAAAGAAAAGGTTTTGAGCATCACATTTGATAATGCATCTGCTAATACTGCTGCTATTAACCTTTTCAAAACAACATTGAGACCACAACATGGCGAAACACTTTTTCACCAAAGATGTGCTTGTCATATTATTAACTTGTGTGTTCAAGATGGCATGAAATTTTTTCAAGGTTATTTGGAAAATATTCGAACGGCCTTGGGTTACATAGCAAGTTCTGGCTCTCGAATTGAAGAGTTTGCTAAGCTTTGCAAAAGAGCAAGCATGAAACCCAGAAAACTTCCAACTGACATAGGACACCGGTGGAATTCAACATATTTGATGCTGAATGCATGCCTACCATACAAAGAGGTCATAACCGCGTATTACAACTTGAAGAATCCAACTGAGCTGCTTCAAGAATTTGATTGGCAAATTGCTTCATGCTTTTACAATTTCTTAAAGGTTTTTTATGAAGCCACTCTCCAACTCTCAGGTGTGTACTATCCTACCTCTCCTCATGCATTACATAAGTTGTACGATATTGCTGCAACCTTCGATATGCATAGAGATTTTGACATGTTTAAGGAATCTGTTGAGTTCATGGAGCAAAAATTCAAAAAATATTGGGAGCGTGTTCCACCGTTGTATTGCATAGCTGCTGTATTGGATCCGAGAGTTAAATTAGCTGGTGTTGAATATTTGCTTAAGGGTATAGGGAAAAAATTAAGGGTGCATTCTGACATCATAACCATTCAAAATGTGCAAGCAAAAGTTAACAACATATTTACTGCATATAATGAAAAATATGGAGGAGGCCAAACAATATCCCCTACACCTTTAGCAAATACTACTTCTGTTCCACATGGTTCTTCATGGGCAAGTATGATTAGCTACACAGGATTTGGTTTCGGTGCATCGTCTACATCTTCAACACGCAGTGAATTGAAAAATTATCTGGAAACAAATTTTGCAGCATTTATTTTCAATGAGCAAGGTGGTGGTCATGATTTCAATAAGTTTGATCTTTTGTCATTTTGGAGATCACAGTCAAGAACTTTTCCTGTGCTCTCTAAAATGGCTTGTGATATACTAACCATACCAGTATCCACAGTTGCAAGTGAACAAGTATTTAGTTGCAGTGGTAGAGTACTTGATGAACGGCGTGCACGTATGAGTGACGATATTCTGGAAGCAGTAATGTGCGTCAAAGATTGGGAGGATGCTCGTAGAAGAAGCCAAGAAGTTCAAGATGATTGGGTTGATGACTTTGAAAATTTGTACATTTCTGATACTCCCACTGGGAGTAATACTTTGTAATTAATTATGAACAATATTTTTTTTATGTTTTTTTTGTTGTTTTTAGTAATTTTGTAAACATCTAATGTATAATTATCCCGATTGTACTCTTTTTTCCTTACTAAGGTTTTGTCCCACTGGGTTTTCCTTAGAAAGATTTTTAATGAGGCAATCGTAAATAAAATATCCTTTTTTATATTTCCCTTAACTATTCAAACTTTTATATTTATTAACTTGTTTAAAAATTAAAAAATTAAAAAATACATATTTAGATGGGCTGGCCCATTTAAACCCATGATGAGCCAAGATGGGCCGGCCTATTTAAGGCCCACGGTATGGCCCGGCACGACCCACGGCACGGCCCGGCACGACCCACGGCACGGCCCGGCACGACCCACGGGACGGCCCGGCACGGCCCATATAAAACTAGCCCGCGGGCCGGGCCGGGCCAAGTTATTTTTAATATGGGCCGGCCCGGCCCGGCCCGGCCCGCGGGCCGTGTGGGCCTAAGGAGAACGGGCCGGGCCGGGCCGGGCGGGCCCGTTCTTGCAACACTAGTTGAGATAAGGCCTAAATTTGATCTTATTAAAAAATTCAATATGCAATAGAATATGATAATAAACAAACATGGTAAAATATAATTTAATAATTTATATGACACATTAGGATCACCGAATTATATAAAAATTATATAATACACTTCAATATAATAGGATGCATCAAATGTGCTCTAAAGACTTTTTTTTAATTACTTACCAAAAGAAAAAAATTGAAGATATCTCTGTAATGATTGGGTAGTTTTGTCTTGTCACGCCCTCAAATCGGGGTGGTGACGTGGTGTTTAATTAAGAATAATTAATTAAAATTAACCTTTTATACATAAGTGAATATCCTAATTTTAAAACATTTTCAAAAAAATATACATAAAAAAGAAACAAAAATAAACATGTTGGAAAATAATTTTAATTATTTAATCATGGCATAAAAGGAAAATTACTAAAATAACTTCAAAGTCATTGAAAACCTAAAATCTACCAATATCCGTCTGAGTCCTACCAAACCACACAGCAGTACATACATAACTTAGATATAAAAAGAGAAATACAACCAAACCACAGTCTAATAATCACAAATCAAATAACATGATTAAAGTCTCATTATTACATGTCTTGATAAAAACAAATAACTAAAACAACTTACGGACTCTGCCAGTAAATCAACAACAATATTCTTAGCTACATACTGCAAAACACCTAGAAAGAAGGCAATAAAACAGTGGAAATCATAAGTGAAAGGCTTAGTAGAACTTAAGTTCTAAAACAACATTTGAAATAATAAATGAAAGTAAGAGAGAGGAACATAACTGAAATTAAAATGAAATATAAATAAAACAGCTTAACAAAATGACAAAGGTTCTTACCGTTAATTATCTCATAATTTATCTCAAATTATAAATTCTTATTTATCGTGTGCAAAGCCAAATATAATCACCACCATAATGGCCTAGATCACATTTCGGGTCATGCCTCCTAAGTCGCCCTATGCACGACCTAATCTCTGTGTGGCGTCATGCACTTAAAACTTAACTAATTGGGGTCTTAATCGATTGGTGTTTAAAAAATCGTTCAAATACTTTATCTCACTTGGTGACACTTATACTGAGATGATAAAAATCATTTTCTAACATACATATTTTCGTAAATGAAAATATTTAAAATAAATTAAATTCTTAAAAATGTTTAAGAATGTGAGACATAGCCAAACACTTATTAAAATCATGGCTATAAATAAAGAGGAATTGAGTCCTACCTCAATTCTTAGTACCAACACACGTCTACATGGTAATCTCGCTCTGCGAAACTTTAGCTACATGGGGACAATGAACAACCTTATGCATAGACTCACATATTAATTGCAGAACTCAAACTAAAATCCATTAGTATGTAATTTCATGGTTTTTTTAATGTACCTTACTTAATTAGAACACCACAATTACTCATGTAGTAATTAATCACACCATAAAATGCATTAACAATGATTTTCAATTAGTAAATCAAGCATAAAACACACTCAAAATAAAATTTGGAACAAAGAGGGTTCACATGGCTCAATAGAGTGCCTCCTGGTGCTGCATAGTCGATCGAGGTACACTACGCTCGATCGACTACGTTACACAGACCGTAGCCAACCACGGTGTCGCAAGCAACAGTCCTCTGTTTTGAGCACCCAAACTCAGATCGAGTTCAAATTCCTCCAAATTAGTTCTAAGGCTTACAGAACATGTTCTATTGACTCGAAATCATCATATGAACTATATACAATCACTTTGACACACATGCATTCACATTTCAATATTTTTCTAGCACTTTTCCCATTTAATCCGAAAATAAGGAAAATACACACAGGAACACGTTTTAATCCGAATGTATGAGTGTAAAATGGTTAAATCCTATTCTCATGCCTACAAAAATCATAAATGAACCTCATTAAACGTTTTCATCATTTTCAGCAATTATAATCAAGATCAAAAGTGAAAATCTTAGCATACAAGTTCAACTCTAAAGCTTCAAAGGAGAAATTGATAATAAAACACTAATAACCAGACCTAGAAGTGCTAATTATAAGCTGATAATCAGAGAAATATTTATTAGCAAAAGATTGAATGAATTTACAAGACTTTTTTGATCTTAACTTGTTGGAAATCAAGTCTGAAACTTAGAATGGTGCCTTTGGTTTGTTGCTGAAAATGAGTATCTTTGGGTCCGAGTTTTTGAAACAGAGAGTGAGAGAAGGGGAGAGAGAGCGACATGAGGGAGAGAGTGAGAAAGAGAAATGGGGCTGCAAAGTCTGAGTGTTCATCAGATTTTAGAATCAGACATTGGAGAGTTGTTTTTAGATTGAATACCATGGGTGCTCTTGGTTTCTGAATGGTGGTTTCTATGTCCAAACACTTCATGTGAAAGTGTCTGAACAAGCAATAGGTTATTCTCGTAATTCCAAAAAATGTTGGGTGTTGGTTTAAATAAACAAATTAAAGAAAAATGCTGCAATTTAATTAAAACTAATAAAATAATTAAAATAATATTCAGAAATTTATTTTAAAAGAATTTGATAATTGTTGAAAATGAATGAAATTAAATAAAATAAATTTGGAAATTAAAATTTGAAAGTCATTAATTAATTTTAAAGACTTCAATTTGACACACTAATTATCAATTAGCACACAAATTATAATTAATTTAATTCGGTGTATTACATGTCTATTCTGATAAATAATTAAAAAACAAAAAATAATTTTTTCTCTAAAATTAGTCTTTGTAAAGATGTTTGAGGACTATGATGAGCAAGAATTTTCAATTTAGGATAGGGAGATTTAAACTCTATATATTATGTGGAGTTAGATATAAAATTGTCGCTTGACATTATCTACAACATTTTTTTTTTTTTTAGCATTTACACTATCTATCCTCTTTGAAAAGTAGTTTGGATTTGGGTGGAAATAAGAGGGGGTTTGGGGGTACACTTCCCCTTGATACTAGGCATAAAGAAGAGGGAGCTAGTGGTTGTTGTGGCTAATATGCCTAATATGCTTGTTCCTGTTGTTTGGTCTAGGCGAGGAGAAAGGGAAAAATAATCTGATTTAAATTCTCTTCTATAATTATTCACTTAACTCGGAGATGATGAATTTAGCTTGAAATCCCTTCCTCTTTCTTGAAAAAAGAGAAAGTCGAAATGTCTTTATCATTTGCAAAAATGTCACGCGTTGTGAAATATTTATTTATTTATTTAATGTTTGATCCATAAGATTACGTGCAAATTAAAGTAATAAACGACATTTATATTGATCAAATCGAAACCTTCATTTCACATTAGACAGCCTGCATAAATTAAAACTCATAAGCCCACAAGTGTTGGTAATATTAGAAAAAGTTATTTCTTCCAACACCAAGGAGCATTATAATTCATCTGTTTGTCTCATTTTTTTTTCCTTCTGAAAACATACTTTTTTTCTTTTAAGCATCCACGTCACTGACAGAGTCACTCGAGAACGATAGGCAGCCTCCCGTACTCAGTTCTTTTTCTTTTAATAACACTTAAAATTTTTTGATTTTGTAGTTCAGCTCCACAGAAATATAATTTTTTGCTTGCACGCCATATAGAAATTTACAGCTTGTTATTTTTATTTGTATAATTCAAAAAATGTAATTTAGGGGGTGTTTGGCAGAGGTGGGAACCACTCAGTTCCCACCACAATCTCAGTTATGAATAGTGTAAAGCTCTCATTTGTTACAGTAACAATAAAAAAATATGCTACAGTATAAAACTCTCACATGCTACAGTAAAAATGGTTTCCACCACTGGTTCTCACCACCCTTCCAAACAACCTATTAGTGTATGCCCCCATTTGAAGTAGAAGTCGTCCACGGTTGGTCTCACTTGTAGAACCAAAGACTGTGGTCCACGTACTCCACAATGTAACCTGCCTCCAATCTTTTTTATTTTGGAAAGGAAGACCTTAATGATTATTAATACAAAAGCTTATAGCCAATTGAACTAGGTGTTTAGTAAATGCTTGAGTTGTTTTTTATGTGTTAAGTTCTGAGATCAAATGTCATAGGATAATAATAAAAAAGGTACATAAACATATATTTTTTTAAAAAACTCTACAAGTATGAAAAATATCTATTAATCAAAGTTTGTTTTGGATTATAAATTACTAAATATAATGTTTAGAAACATGAATTATTGTTAAAAAGAATTTTTTCGACACAACACTACTTGTTGTTAGGATTTAAACCGGAGATTTCCTTCATATCGCTAAAAAAATTTACGTACATCTAATATTAATTTTGATTTTTCAACTGTCATGTTAGTAAATATTATAATTATTATAAATAATTATAAAAGCACTATTTTCCTTACAAAAATTATAAATGCACTACTATAATTTATTTATAATAGCTATAATGACTAAAAAAAATTGGCCTAATAGTAATGACAAAAAAAAAAAATCAAAAATCGTATTTTTTTTTATGAAAGGTGAAATATTTTTTTGTTATCTATAAATAATTAATTCTAAATTAGTAAAAAACTAAAACTATCCTAATTTCTCCTCCAACAACTCCTAATTTGTATATTGTAGATAATACTTTCACATATACATTGACATTATAAATGTTGACCTTCTAACAATACGTGGAATTTTTATATCAGCCTTGGGATGGCAGATTACGACGCAACTAACATTTAAAAAATATCCATTAACCTATTCCTATTAATATTATGAACAACTTTGACGTGTACACTTTGTACAGGTAATTTGGTACGTTTCGTATTTTGTGGTGAAAGAATTCATATCTTATGGATGATATTTTTTTAGAATATTATGGATGATACTAGTTTAACTATTATTGGAATTTTTATAAATGCAAAATTGAATGACGGCACTTTTAGTTGATATTTTTATTTCAATGACTTGGAATTAATCAAATAATTTTACATTTTTTTAATAAACTTCATATTTTTTAAAGTAGATTTAAAAATACTTACTTTTACATTTTTATGAATTTTATATAATTTTTTATAATGTGTAAAAGTTTATAAACATTGAATTCAAAAGTGATATCTAATTAAACTTAATCCTAACATAGAAATAATTAACAAGAATCCAATCTTATCTTATCTTATACACTCTAATCTAATCTCATATGATAATCCAATCTAATCTCACAGGCCAAAACATAAACAACTTTGTTTTGTGGTGAACAATTTAGATAAAATGATTCATATAGTTCCATTCCTGTTGGAATTTTACAAATGCAAAATTAAATGATGACATGTTTAGCAGAAGAAAAAAATTAAAATTAAACCACATAAGTAATACTACATTTAATATTAACGACAACAAAAATGTTGTAATATACCTTTAGTTTTAACAACTACACATAAAAAATAGAATACGTCTAAAAAACCAAAATGCAACGACCATAAACATAGATAATGTCAGAAATGTGTCAAAGCACACATAAACAAATTTTGACGTCGATGCTGCTAATAAGATTGATTTGACGATTTTAACCAAAAAAGTAAGTATTTTTTTTATTTTGTGCAAAAAGTTTTTAAATCTAATAAATTCAATAGCAATAAATATTTTCACCCTAAAACATACAACATCAAATTTAGGATATGATTAACCGCAATTAAATTCAATCTTATCCGTAAGAGAAAAAAAAGAGGCAATTTTATTCTATACATTCCTATCCAAGCATGGTAATTTAATTAATTCAATTCAACGCATAGTTCGTCATTATTTTATCCTTATTTTCAATTTTTTCAGCTAAAGAATATCCCCTATAAAATAATGAAATCAGTGAACCCCTATTATTTGCGTTTAATTATAATTTTTATGTTTGTTCATTGCTCTTTGTACTCTGTGAAAGAAGTCAAACTACACCGACAATTAAAATAGATCTCAACTGTTAGAGGTTACCTTTTCGCATTATTGATGAACGGTGTAGATTTGGCGAGAGTGTCCAGAAGCCGCATACAACGTCTTTCCTCAAGCTGGATTCTGCACACACACACACTCTCTCTCTCTCTCTTGGCGTCGTCTTCTTCTCGAACTCCCTTCGCTGTCACAGGTACGGCCTCTGTAGTTTCAATTCTTGCCTATCTCCGAAATCGCATGTTTCTGTTAGGGTTTTCATGTCCGATTCCATTTCGTTTGTTCTATTTTTGGATTTGTTTTTATTTTTCTTCTGCTTCTTCTCCTTCTTCTCGGCTGTGTTTCTTTTCAGTAAAAGAATGCGTGATTGATGATATGTATCGCCGAATCGTTGTTGATCCTGTGGAATATCAATTAATGTTTGGTGAATTTAGCAAATTTATTTATGGTTGGGATCTGTGAAAATCGTGAAAAATGTTATTTATTTTTTGTTTTCGTTGCGTTGGGATTAATAATTTTTAAGCCATGAATCTGTTAATTGTTAGCTGGGTTTAATCTTTCTTTTTTTTGGGAACTACAGCTAGGTTTAATCCTGGGGATGAGATACATGTGGGATGTGAAAAGACGTTGGAATCTACAAGTGATGCTTTGTATTTATTTACTTTTTTTGTCTGGATTTTTTAGATTTAATTTAAATAGTTGGAGAAGAAAGATTTTACTTTTATGGAGATTATGGCGAAATTGAATCCTTCAGTGGAGAAGGAGAAGAATGAACAGTTTTCTAACATTTCTTGTGCCCACGTAGGATGCTTAGGAGCAATAATAGTATTTATTATAATATTTTCAATGACCCCGTTAGAGGTGTTGAGTTGAGCTGCATTAACTGCATCAGTTTACGACACAAAATCTGTCATGAAGTCCATTTTCTCCTTAGAGAGGGAAATTGCTAAGCGTGGACTCTTTCAAGGTCTCTTTCTGGTAAGATTCGTTTCTGGGCAACTATATGCAATGTGGAAATAGCTGGTGCTAAGCTTTATGGGTTGGGAACACATATTTTGTTGGCCGGAGCCAGAAAAAAATTAGTGGGTGGGGGCGGAGATGTGAGTGAACTAATAAGCTAAAGGACGAAATTGATATTAGGAGGGGATGTAATTTTAGAGGGGGTGGGGGTGGAATAAAATTTTTATAAAAATTTCATATACAAAATTACTAGAAAAAAAGTTTGGGGGTGGTGGGGGGTGACTGCCCACCCTCGTTGCATAAGTGAAAACTGCATCAGTGGTGAGACTGTTCAAAAGACATTGGAGACATAAGTATAGAGATGGCATATGTCTTCCTCTTTGGAGGTGGAATCTAATTATTGAAGACATTAGAGACCAGTTTTTTGCGTGGTTGATGGCTCATTTAGGAAAAACTAAATCTTATAAATTGGTCTTATGAAAGTGTGAGGTGACGGATTAGGACGATCCATTTGTCATTAAGAAATGATGCGTTTTTAATAACTAAGATATACTGATGCTTTTATTTCTCCATATGCTAGAGACTGAGTGCTACCCATTTTAACCATAGTTAATGAGTGGAGAAGCATAGACCTAACCATGATTAGTTCTGTTTTCAGGATTTTCTGAGGAAGAGGTGCTTAAATTTTCAAGAGGAAACTCTTGTAGTACTCGTTCTTCTCCTGTTATACCCTCTCTCTTTCTCTCGACATATTACCTCTGAAGGTTTGAAGTCTGAAATCTAGGAACCGCAGCTATCTTATCTCTTAGTCTAGACACATACAAATATAGTTTTCGTCTCCAACTTTCATTTTCTTCAAATCAGATCATTTATCCAATGGATCTATCCTCAGAAGAGCTCCAATTTTTGACAATACCAGAGATCCTCCGAGAATCAGTCTCAATCCCCAAACAGTCTCCCAAGACCTTCTACCTCATTACCCTGACACTACTCTTCCCTCTTTCTTTTGCAATCTTGGCCCACTCCCTCTTCACCCACCCACTCCTAGCCCAGCTCCAGAATCCATATGCTGACCCGACACAGACTGGTCATAGATGGACAGTTCTCCTTGTCTTCCAGTTCTGCTACCTCATTTTCCTCTTTGCCTTCTCTCTCCTCTCCACCGCTGCTGTTGTCTTCACTGTGGCCTCTCTCTACACGTCCAAGCCCGTCTCCTTCTCCTCCACTTTTTCAGCTATCCCAAAGGTCCTCAAGCGCCTCTTTATCACCTTCCTGTGGGTCACCCTCTTGATGGTTGTCTACAACTTTGTCTTTGTTGGTTTCTTGGTTCTCTTAATTGCAGCCATTGACATCCAGAATGCATTTTTGGTTGTTTTTTCACTGTTGGCGATCTTCTTGCTCTTCCTGGTCATCCATGTCTTTATCACCGCATTGTGGCACCTAGCCAGTGTGGTTTCAGTTCTGGAGCCGATTTATGGATTCGCAGCAATGAAGAAGAGCTATGAGCTGCTGAAGGGGAAGACTCGGGTTGCAGCAGCGCTTGTTTTCATGTACTTGGCAACTTGCATGGTCATAGGGGGAATATTTGGGGCAATTGTGGTGCATGGAGGGGATAAATATGGTGTCTTTATGCGGATTGTGGCTGGTGGGTTCTTGGTGGGCGTGCTGGTGATTGTGAATTTGGTGGGATTACTGGTACAGAGTGTGTTTTACTATGTTTGCAAGAGCTACCATCATCAGGGGATTGATAAGAGCGCTTTGTATGATCACCTTGGTGGCTACCTCGGAGAATACGTGCCTCTGAAAAGCAGCATTCAGTTGGAAAACTTGGATGCCTGAGCAAGAGTGTTGTGTGCATTTATGTCCAAGTTTGTTTCATTGAAACAGTGTAAAAGAAAAACAAAAAACAAGGGGAAAAATAAGAGAGGAAAGAAAAGAACATGTGAATTTTTATGTGGTGTTCTCTTACGCAGAAACTTAGTTGTATGTTCTTTCTTTTGTGTTTGAAAAAATAGAATTATATCATGTAATCCTTTATTTAATTGCATTTCTCAAGTAGATTCACATTGTGTGTGTTAACAAACCATCTAGGGAAGGAATTGGATTTGTTTTACGATTTATAAATCAAACCATCTAGAACGAATTATGACAAGGGTGCTATTCATGTTGGCACATATGCGAAACTAATAACTTTTGTCTTCTTGCCTAATTTCTTCTTTGCTTTAATTGCATCATTTTCATCAAATAAGCTGATTAATCTTCAAGTTATAAGTGTTTGGTACTTGACTATTTGTCTGTCTTCTAGAATTTGCTCAAGCATACCATTTCCATTTTGCGGCTAGTTCTGTGTTTCTGATGTCTATTGGCTCTTGCTGCTTGTCAGTCCTAGAAAATATTGTGCCAAATTTTGTGCTATTTGGCTGTGAATATGATTATACTAATTGCCACTCTTCTACGGAATTGAATTTTTAGTTGGTATTACTTTTAGCTGTTTGAACTTTCGAGATAATGTCAACTATTGCAATTTGCCGGCCAATGGCCTACGAACCCAATGCTCCCTGTTGGCTACAGGACAAGTCACCCCCACTTTCCTTTGCGTCCACTTCCCCTTTCCTTTGCGTTCGCTTCTTCCCTCTTTCTCACTTGGCTATCTTTTGCTCTCCTTTCCACTCGTAAAGGTGCCATTTTATTATATATTTAAGCGCTTATCCTAAAACTGGTTCTTGAATTTTACACCAAATTTTTACTTTGGTCTTTCACGTTTAAAATGTCCCAAAATTGATCCAGATATATCTTAGAGTAACAAAGTGGTGACAATATGTGTCATTGTTACGAGAAAATCCCGTATGCGGCTATTAGGTTTATTATTATTGATAGATTTGGGTCAATGATTGGATTGACACGATTAATAAATATGTCGTGTTTAAGACCTAATTGAGACCTATCTAATTGAATTGATGGCATGAAACAGCCAACAAGTACGACACAACATGACACCGCCACGTTAGGCATGGCACTTACAGCATTTAAATTATGTATATTTTTATTCTATTGATTTTCTCTTAATTTACAAAGAATCTACAATGTCTTTTGCTAATAAAAGAATCGATAATGTTTCAACACATGAAAATTGTATTGCTTGTACGTTAGACTTTTGACTTCCTGCTGGTTTCTATGAATGAATGAATTGAACCAACTTGAAACAAAATTATATATAGACACACGTGCATGCATGCTAAATTATCCATAAAAAATTGAATTGCTTGTATGTTACACTTTTGACTTCCTGCTGGTTTCTATGAATGAATCCAACAAATTTAAAACAAAATTATATATATACACACATACATGCATGATAAATTATTCATAAGCATACTAGTATTATTAATTTTTTTTTTCTGGATGTGAATTATTTTTTCAAAAATCAAGATTGTCCTTAAAATTTTGATATCAGTATGTGAATCATATTAAATTAATTATCAAATTTCAATATGAGTTTGTACAATTTTGATATTTAAGTAAGATAATCAAAATTTGGCAGTTAATTTTTCATAAATGCTATCTTTTAAGATTTACTTTTTATAAACGCACGTATGTTTATTTGTGGAACAATTTAATATGTAATATGAATGATAGTATAGCATAAACTTTCCTAAGTGTGATATAAGTAAACACAACTTTTCAAAGTGTGACATAACATATAATTTTCTCTTAATTTAATAGGCCAATATGAGCTTAAAGGCTAGTACATTTTAAGCAAGTGAGCATAACATGATACATAAGAACATGTGCCAACATGCAGTGCTAGGGCAATAAATAGAGACTTGTGGGCCGAAAAAACACATGCATAATGGAACATGGCAAGCACGACACTAACATGATTATTGTTACAAAAATAATGCGATAGAAACAAAGAACAAAAACACACAGAAATTTACATGGAAACCTAAGATGGGAAAAAACCACGGGTTGAAGAGAAGAAAATCACTAAACTAGAAAAAGATTACAAGATAGAGATGATTAGGGAGGCTAAAACGATAATACCAAAGCCCTAACGCAATACATAATATATATAGGCATAAACAAAACCCTATGGGCCCAAAATATAAACTAAATGGCCCAAAACACAAAGGTCTATACTGCGGGTGCTCCGCCCTCTCACCCCTAGTGAGATCAATGGTGGGCTATAGGATTGAGCTATTGCCCCGATCCCTCTACTACCATCACAGATCTCATGAAAAATCCCATATTTATTCTTTCACCATAATTGTCATATTACTAGTTTTCGAGTCGAGCCAAACTGAATTCGAGTGACCATACTCTAACAATCTCCACCTTGATGCGAATTCCACTCTAAAGAACAAATCTTCAACGAGCTCTCTCCACCTCTTCCACAAAAATGCCCCTAAGGGCAAACCTCAACAACGAATGCCAACCAAATCTAAGCAATGCTCAAACTTGGATGTAGGTAATAACTTAGTCATCATATTGGCAGGATTATCATAGGTACTAATCTTGCTCACAACAATATCACCACGAGCAATAACCTCATGAACAAAGTGATAACCAACATCAATGTGCTTAGTTCTCTCATGAAACATCTGATCTTTAGTGAGAAAAATAGCATTCTGACTATCACAAAACACCGTGGTAATCTGCAAATCTTCACTGAGCTCACCAAATATCCCCTTCAACGAAATAGCTTCCTTACAAGCTTCAGTGATCACCATATATTCTGTCTCAGTAGTAGACAAAGCCACCGTAGTCTGTAAAGTAGTCTTCCAGCTAATAGCATAGCCACAACGGTAAACACATACCCTGTAAGCAATCTCTTCTTATCAAGATCTCCAACAAAATTAGAATCAACATATCTAATGTAATGTCCCCCTTACGGATGTTACAG
The DNA here is from genome assembly GCA_025403435.1 of Artocarpus heterophyllus. Taxonomy (NCBI): domain Eukaryota; kingdom Viridiplantae; phylum Streptophyta; class Magnoliopsida; order Rosales; family Moraceae; genus Artocarpus; species Artocarpus heterophyllus. The sequence continues at coordinate 36,307,526 of CM046348.1, read as the reverse complement.
ATGTCGCTACATTCATACATTACATATTTTTATTTAAGATAAACTATTTGTACAAAACTTAATTGAAACTTTATTTGGGAAAAACATACCCAGGATCCATGCATGCATTTTAATTTACAATATTCAATAACTTAATCCATAATAATAATAGTGCTATTAAATATTAAATTGATCATAAACATTCTTTAATAATTTAAATATGCCAAATGATAAAATCATAATTTCTCACTGTTCGGCAGGCCAAACTTGAGCTTTCGGTAGGCCAGAAAACATCCACCGGCAGGTCGCCCGAGGCTCTACAAAAACAAGGTTTTAAACTTTGCTAAGATCGGCAGGCCGATCATCATTGTTTGGCAGGCCGACTGATTTAAAAAAAAAAAACGTTCGAAATCTAATTTAAAGACAAGATTCAATACTTCAATATGCAGAAGATCATATACTTAATATGAATAAAGTAAAATAATAAAACATAGTTCGTGCTTTCTTTAAAAACTTAACAAATAAACACGTTCAAATTGTAGAAGTCTTCTACAAATCTCCGATAATAACCAGCTAGGCCTAAGAAGTTCCTTATCTCACTTACGTTTGTCGATTGCTTCCAGTTGAGAACAGCCTCTACCTTAGCAGAGTCCACCATAATCCCTTCCTTTGATATAACATGCCCCAAGAAAGACACTCTATTGAGCCAAAATTCACACTTGGAGAATTTCGCATAAAGCTTATGTCTCCTTAATGTCTCCAGCACAATTTTCAAATGCTCCTCATGTTCTTCTTGACTCTTTGAATAGACAAGAATATCATCGATAAACACAACAACAAATTTATTGAGGAAATCCTTGAACACTCGATTCATCAGATCCATGAAGGCCGACGGTGCATTCGTTAGACTCAAAGGCATAACCACAAATTCATAGTGACCATACCTCGATCTAAAGGCTATTTTGGGGATGTCTCCTTCTTTAATCTTTAGCTGGTGATATCTTGACCGTAGATTATCTTTGAAAATATAAAAGCACCCTTAAGCTGATCAAACAAATCATCGATTCGAGGCAATGGGTAATTGTTCTTAATCGTCACCTTGTTCAGCTCTCTATAGTCGATGCAGAGTCTCATCGAACCATCCTTTTTCTTAACAAATAGAACTAGAGCTCCCCATGGTGAGTGACTTGGCTTGATGAAGCCTTTGTCAAGTAATTCCTTTAATTGCATGTGAAGCTCCTTTAACTCTGCTGGGGTCATTCTATATGGTGCCTTTGAGATCGGGTCGGTGCCTAGAGCGAGCTCAATATCGAATTCAACTTCTTTTTCTAGAGGTAGACTTGTCAGGTTATCGGGAAATACTTCTGAATATTCACATACTACCGGCACGTCCTCAATTCTTGTCTTTTCTTCTTGGCTTTTATCTACTATGTTGGCTAGATAGCCCATGCAGCTACTTGCTAATAACTTCCTTGCTTTCATGGCAGATAAAAACATATTGGGTTTCTTCCTAAACTCGCCAACATACATGAACTTCTGATCACCTTCTGGATGGAAGATCACCTTTCGTTTCTAACATTCGATAAAAGCATTGTACTTGCTTAGAAAATCCATCCCAAGAATCATACCGTAGTCATACATGTCGATCACAATGAGGTCGATGAAAAGTTCCCTATCAGAAATCCATAGGGGTACTGTACGCAGACAATGCGTAGATAATATCACTTCCCCGGAGGATGTGTCGTAGTGAATCCCTGTCTCATAGGCTCTAAACGAACCCCTAACTTCTTAGCAAATGACGTAGATATAAAAGAATGTGTGGCATCCGTATCAAAGAGAACATATGCATTATAGATAAACTGGTTATCTGACCTGTGACCACATTAGAGGCTTCAACAGCCACTTGTTCCTTTGTCATGGCGTAAATGCGGGCATTCGTAGGTGGGGCTTCAAGTCTTCCTTGACTAATTAGTGGCCCTTCAAGGGAAGCTTGCATCTGATAGAGTTGGGCTTGAGGAGGAGCTCTTTGAGGGGCATTAGCATTCGTTAGGTTGGGACTGTTCTTGATAAAATGATCTTCTCGCCCACAAATAAAACATTTGTTTGTCCCCAAGCGGTATTCTCCTGGATGTTTCTTTCCACATTTGGTGTATGGTTGAAACTATTTGCTATTGTTGTTGTTAGGCTGGCCACCATTGTACCTCTTGTTGCCTTGGCTTTACTGGTTTTGAGGATTGCCCTTCCTCTTGTTATTCCTCCAGTTCTGATTGTTGTTGTTCCGGTGTGGAGGGCGGTTCTGATTGTTTGCATTATTGACTTGCTGACCTGACCGAGGTTGGTTCCTTCTTAACTTAGACAAATGGAACTCAGCTCGTTGGGCCCTCATAACAACCTGCTCTTGGCTTCTAGGTGGACTTGCTCCATCGATAATTGCAGCAATCTCAGGCCTGAGAAATTTGATCAATCTTCTGACCCTTTCACTCTCATTACTAACCATCCTTGGGCATAATCAGGCTAGCTGGTCGAACTTTGCTACCACATCCGTGACCAACATATCTCCCAGGCGTAGGTTCTCGAACTCCTCATAATGCTTCCTTGTAATGTTTATACGGAACAACTTCATGTTGAAGTCATGAACAAAGTCATCCCATGTCATCTCTTCAACATTTCTGCTCTGTTTGATGTCATCCCACCAAATCCTGGCCTCCATGGTGAGGCAGTGCAAAGCACAGAGGACCTTTTCATTATCTGTGAAGCCAATTAGTCTCAGAGTGGCCTCAATCGTCTTTAACCATCCTTGTGCGACTAACAGATCCTTGGACCCTTCAAAATCTGCTAGCTTAACGCTCTTCCATCTTACTAGTAAGGGTTCTAGATGGACCATTCTAGGCTCAGCAGCAGGAGTCGGGACTTTGTTGACTTGCGGCTGGGGAGGAGGAGGAGGAGGCTCATCATTGCCTCATCGTTCGCCGTTCTGGCCATTGGCCCTTAATTCAGCAATCTCTCTCCTTTGATCCTTAAGTTGCCTCTGTAGCTCGATGATCATCGTCAAAAGCCTTTCGTTGGTCTGGGTGCAGCTTTGCATTCTTCTATGACCGTCCATTGTCAATTTCCTAAAAGATTTAGGAGCTTATGAATAATCTTTTAATTTGAGACAGGTTTTCACTACTAGAGCATTAATCATTAAACATCTAACCTTATTCTTATCATCATACTTGCATCTTAACATTTAATTTGAAAACATACTTACTTGGAGGACTTGGACTGACATGTGGCGATATGAATTGTAAACACAAATTCGCTCTGATACCAAAGCTTGTAACGCCCCTCTTACAGACATTACAGATGTCGTTACATTCATACATTACATACTTTTATTTAAGATAAACTATTTGTACAAAACTTAATTGAAACTTTATTTGGGAAAAACATACCTAGGATCCATACGTGCATATTTTTTTTACAACATTCAATAACTTAATCCATATAATAATAGTACTATTAAATATTAAATTGATCATGAACATTCTTTAATAATTTAAATATACCAAATGATAAAATCATAATTTAAAAAGAAACGTCACACATTTTTAAACAATCAGCTCTCACTGTTCGGTAGGCCAAACTTGAGCTTTCGGCAGGTCAAAAAACATCCACCGGCGGGCCGCTTGAGGCTCTACAAACACAGGGTTTTAAACTTTGCTAAGATCGGCAGGTCGATCATCATTGTTTGGCAGGCCGACCGATTTAAAAAAAAATGTTAGAAATATAATTTAAAGACAAGATTCAATACTTCAATATGCGGAAGATCATATACTTAATAAGAATAAAGTAAAATAATAAAACACAGTCCGTGCTTTCTTTAAAAACTTAACAAATAAACACGTTCAAATTGTATATCATAGTTTAAATAATAAAACTTGCTTCTTTGGTGTTTTTCCGATTACAATTCATCCTGCTTAGCTCACATACCTTTCCACGCCTTCCGTCTAGTCCATAACCTTCTTACCCTTATTTGCAATATGATATAAACTAAATAAGCTAAAGCTTAGTAAGTACATTTCATTTCTCACAACTTAAAACGTTTTATGAACAACAACATCATCATCAACATAATAGTGCACTAGGCACAAATTTCATAAGGAACATATCTTTCATAACATTAACCAAATTAAAACTTATTCCCTTTTATCTTAAGGGCCTAAGTGTTGCACCATAATTATCATTGTAGGTGCGCCGTCATGAGAGGAGAAGGGTAGCTAATCCTAAATCAAACATGACATCATAACATAACATTGGTGTGCAACACTTATTTAGGTGATACATATATATTCATATATAACTTTCATGCTTTGAAATACGCCATTATCGTACATGCATAACTTTTGAACATAAAAATCTTTCATAAGAAATCTTTAAATGAAATCATCATAAAATCATCATCGATATCATCATGAACATAATTTCAAACCTTATAAAGTAGATCATATTGCAGGTGAGAATGTACTTACTTTTTTTTAGCTAGCTTACTTAACCTTAATTTTGTTGGTGACGACGCCGCAGTCTCGATGTGCTCACTTCATATTATGTTCATGTCACACATTCATAAAAAAAAAAATTTGCAATTAACATATATTTTCAATGAATTAATCACCACAACATATCATCCATTACCATATATCATTTCACATACATTCATCTATTGAAACATAGATTATAACATATTTCATTTAACATTTAAAAAAAGTCATAATTTCATGACATAAAAATCTGCCAATTAGTGAGCAACACATATAAACGGGCTCGTTTAACACATTATTAAAACTGTAGAAATTCCATGAAAATTAACACATATAAAAGACACATAAAACTATAACATATCCTAAAATCACCTTTAAATAAATTCCATACAATCCAAAACGTATGTTTGAATTCAGAGACAAAACAACAATAAACAATTCTGGTAGTGAGCTACATGAGTTCATCATTTTCAAACAATCAAAACAAATTCATTTAGGCCTCAAAATTCTAATGACATCATAGTAACATACAAATACAATACGTTAAAAATTCTTATCACCAAATAAAATCATTTATTCATACAAAAACATCACACAATAAGAGTTCAACAATTTACTGATAAAAACAGTCTAAAAACCTAGCTTCAAATAAAATTCCATATTACATAAAATTGTCATCAAATCATCACCAAACTTTCCAGTCCATAACATAATATATACGTAAACATATTTGCCAAATTTTGTAAAACTCAAAGCATATTTTCCCCTTGAATTAAAACCACATTTTTGAGCAATATAATAAAATAGCATCATTTTACTGTGAGTGGCACAGGGTACAAAATTCATATCTTAATGTAGAAAAGTCAAAATAATGTGAAACTTGGAGAAACATTACATAACACATATATGAACATCATACTAAAATTTCGGAACAAAATAAAATTCCTAGATAAAGTTATGGTAGTCGGATTAAGGAGGAGAAATGCATTTCAGAAAAATCGAAAAAAAAGGTTCTTACCTTAACAAATTTCTTCTCAAAACTCCTTCAATTCAACCAACGAAAATTTCCATTTTTCTTGCAAATAATAGCAGGGAAATTTGAGGGGGAAAGCAAACGTGAAGGGAGGAGAGTGAGAGAGAGGAAACGTCAAAGAAATTAGAGAGAGAGAGAGCAAATTATTGTGAAAGTGGGAAATGAGAGTAACGTTCTTGAGGATGCATGTCTTTTCCATTATTATCAGAAATTTTCTGACTAAAATCATGGGGAATGGAGAGAGATGAGGGCAAAGTAAAATCAATTTGTCTCTCTTACCATATTTCACAATTTCAAAATAGGAAACCATCTCAAAATAATTCCAATCAATCAAAAGTCAAAGGTTTTATTTCCTTAAATGAGGAAATCAATCCTAAAATATGCCAATCAATCAATAATCATTATCCAATCATCGTAATTATCTCAGTCACAAATTTGGAGAGACTTTTGCTGACCACTCGTTAGCTGTCATCGGCTGCCGATGTCTCACTTCCTCACTTCGGCCTGTCGATTCTACTAAGTTTGGCCTGCCGATGATTTCCATCGGCCTGCTGATTCTTGAGGGACAATTTGGCCTGTCGAACTTGAAGGTTCGACCTGCCGAATTGTCCTTACATACAAGAATACATCTTAGCATTTAAATCATTAATGAATCATAAATAAACATACAATGTAAATAACATGAACACTTGAGCACATCAATTCCACGTGATTGTCACCTGTTATAACACTTAGAATAAATAGTTAGTGACAATAATATCATAAATCAATATGGAATAAAATGCTTAACGTCGTCACTAATATAACATTATATGTTACATAAAATAGACGGGTGTTACAATTCTCCCCACCTTATAAGAGTTTCATCCTCGAAACTCAGCACAATTGCGGATACTTAGTTCTCATGTGTTTTTCACGTTCCCATGTAGCTTCTTCTACTTGGTGATTTCGCCATAGTACCTTCACCAAAGGAATTTCTTTATTTCTTAAAGTCTTGGTTTTTCGATCTAGAATCTCCACTGGCCTTTCCTCATAACTCAAGTCATCTCGTATCTCGATCACTTGTGGCTCAATCACATGCGTAGGGTCCGGGACATATTTCTTAAGCATCGAAACATGGTACACATCATGCATTGCGGACATTTCTAAAGGCAACCTCAGCTGATAAGCTACTTTGCCTATCCGCTTCACAATTTCATAAGGTCCGATAAACCTTGGGTTTAACTTGCCTTTCTTTCCAAACCTCATAACTCCTTTCACCGGTGCAACTTTCAAAAACACAGATTCGCCCACGGTGAACTCTAAGGGTCTTCTTCTCTTGTCAGCATAACTCTTCTGACGGCTTTGAGTGGTCTCTATTCTTCTTCTCATCAACTTTATCATCTCAGAAAATTTCATTGACAAAATTAGTCCTTTTAGCATCGACGCTTTCCATCAACTTCTTCTCACCAGCTTCATGCCAACATATAGGCGACCTACATTTTTGTCCATATAGAGCCTCATAAGGTGCCATCTCAATTGTTGCATGGTAGCTATTGTTATACGCAAACTCCGCTAATGGCAACATTTTACACCAGCTGGTCTTGAAGTCAAGAGTATAGGCCCGAAGCATATCCTCTAAGATCAGGTTTGTCCTCTCTATTTGGCCGTCTGTCTGAGGATAGAAAGCTGTACTGAAATGCAACTTGGTCCCCATAGCAGTCTGTACGCTTTTCCAAAACTTGGACGTGAACCTGCCATCACGATTTGAGATGATTGACTTGGGAATTTCATGAAGTCGTACTATCTCCTTGATATAGAGTTCCGCTAACCGTTCCATAGAGTAAGTGATCCTGATAGGAATGAAATGTGCCGTCTTTGTTAGTCGATCCACAACAACCCAGATAGCATCACAACCATTCATAGTCTTGGGCAAACCGATAATGAAATCCATTGCTATATCCTCCCATTTCCATTCCAGTATCTGGATAGACTGTAAATCACCACTAAGTCTCTGATGTTCAGCTTTAACTTACTGGCATGCCAAGCATTTCCTTACATACATAGCAATATCACGTTTCATTCCAAATCACCAGAAGTTACCCCTTAGATCATTATACATTTTTGTTGCACCTGGATGAATTGAGTAAGGATTGTCATGAATTTCCACTAAGATTCTTTCCCTTAAGCCATCAATAATGGGAACACATAAGTGGTCCTTGAGATAAAGAGTTTCATCATTCGCAATACGAAACTCTTGACATTCCTCTACTTTCATTTCCTGCTTAATCCTTGCGAGGCTTACATCTTCATCTTATTTTCTCTGAATTTCATCGTACATCGTCGGAGCAAGAGTGAGTGCTGACAACTCTCCTGTGATAAGTTCTAAACCGAGTCTAGAATTTCCTTTCTCAAAGGTTGAGACATCGCTTGCATTGACATCAACGTAGCCACAGTCTTCCTACTCAAAGCATCAGCCACTCGATTGGCCTTTCTAGGGTGATACAGGATTTCACAATCGTAAACCTTCACCAATTCAATCCATCTTTGTTGTCTCATGTTCAGGTCTCTTTACGTGAAGAAGTACTTTAGGCTTTGATGATCCGTGAAGATCTTGCATTGGACCTCATATAAATAGTGTCTCCATATCTTCAGTGCAAAAATGACTGCTGCTAACTCAAGATCATGAGTAGGATAGTTCTTTTCATAATCCTTCAGCTGTCTCGATGCGTAAGAAATCACCCTGTCATTCTGCATTAGGACTGTACCAAGGCCCATCTTAGAAGCGTCACTGTAAATCACAAATCCATCACTTCCTTCAGGAATGGCCAACACTGGAGCTGTCGTTAACCTCTTTTTCAGTTCTTGGAAACTTTTCTTGCATGCTTCTGTCCATTCATACTTCTTTCCCTTGCGAGTTAGATTCGTGAGGGGTGTTGCTATCTTGGAGAAGTCTTCTACAAATCTCTAATAATAACCAACTAGGCCTAAGAAGCTCCTTATCTTACTTGCGTTCATCGACTGCTTCCAGTTGAGAACAGCCTCTACCTTAGCAGGGTCCACCATAATCCCTTCCTTTAATATAACATACCCCAAGAAAGACACTCTATCGAGCCAAAATTCACACTTGGAGAATTTTGCATAAAGCTTATGTCTCCTTAATGTCTCCAGCATAATTTTCAAATGCCCCTCATGTTCTTCTTGACTCTTTAAATAGACAAGAATATCATCGATAAACACAACAACAAATTTATCGAGGAAATCCTTGAACACCCGATTCATCATATCCATGAAGGCTGACGGTGCATTCGATAGACCGAAAGGCATAACCACAAATTCATAGTGACCATACCTCGATCTGAAGGCTGTTTTGGGGATCTCTCCTTCTTTAATCTTTAGCTGGTGATATCCTGACCGTAGATTATCTTTGAAAATATAGAAGCACCCTTAAGCTGATCAAACAAATCATCAATTCGAGGCAATGGGTAGTTGTTCTTAATCGTCACCTTGTTCAGCTCTCTATAGTCGATGCAAAGTCTCATCGAACCATCCTTTTTCTTAACAAATAGAACTAGAGCTCCCCTAACGTAACCAAGATAGATTACAAAATAGAGACGATTAGGGAGGCTAAATCGATAATACCAAAACCCTAACGTAACCACTGATTTCATGAAAAATCTCACATTTATTCTTTCATCATAATTATCACATTGTGAGCTTTTCGAGTTAGGCTAAACTGAATTCAGGTCACTACACTCTAACAATTATCACTAATTAAATTGGTTGTGCTAGATCAAGACAATCTAATTAACAACTATAAACTAGCCGGAATATACCAATAATAGAATATAAATACCAAGCCTTTTTTTAATCAGTTAATCATTCTTTGAAATATTTTAGCCCACTTAAAATGATTTATTTCATCATAATTTTAATGCATCTATCATAGAAGGTCAATTTTATTATGCCAAGATAGATTAATGCCAGTTTTGGAACGTTTTAAACGTCATGGTCCATACTAAAATCTAATGTAAAGTATGAAGACTTTTTTGGGATTATTCTTCTTTTTTATTTTTTATTTATCATATCATAATATATATATACACACATATATATTTAATTTTGAAAACTAAGAGATTTCAATAGAGGTGAGTATAGAATTAGTTTAACAAAACCAACAATTGCTCATCATACTAATTTTGTTTATTTAATTATTTAATTTAGTTTGATTTTTAACTTCAAAATGGGGACATTCAAACTCTAAATCTCTAACATTAAAGAAATAGGCATTGATATGCAACTAGACTGATTTGGCAACCACCTTATCTTATTTTTTTTTCGAGAAAAAACACTAAGCATTATTAAAATGGAGCCCATTTCATACGATGGGGAGTCGTTAGGGTATTGGGCACTACTCTACTATATGCTATTGTAGAAAATACTTTATTTGAAGATGGTGATGGTGCAAATACATTCCGTGCTTTTAACCCAACTCAAGCTGAAGAAACTTATTCAATGGTAACTGTTAACCGCTTTTGGTCCCAAATCTTTGCAGTTGCCATATCGACAAGAATTACATCTCCCACAAAGTGAAGGATTACACCTAGACCAACAAACTCCTCATTATGAACAAAAATATGGTTAGCCCATGTTCCTAGACCTGGTACATGATAGAAAGTAATATCACCTATAACTTGAGACATTAGAACTCTAATATAAGCTATAATTAGTCTTGAAACACCCGTGCATAATCCATTAGCCACATTAAGGATTCAAACTCCACCCAATGGACTACAAAACCATTTTGCAAAGAAAATTCGAGCCCTTCACTTAGCGCTAAACACTTCGCAATGTAAGGAGAGAAAAATCCATATAGTTTCTTGGCTAAACACACTAGAACTGTACTTTCATGGTCCTTGATCATAGCTTTAATTCCTACAAAGTCTTGGCCTTATTTAACAGAAGCATCAACATTAAGTTTGAATATACTTATTAGAGCATAGACCTATTAAGGAGGCCTCTAAAGTTGTACAGTGTTCTAATCTGCTTCCAGAGCATGAAACATTTGGAAGTCTCTGAGTGACCTCCTAGCCATATCTAATACATACTCTGGCGTGTTCCACTTTTTTGTCAAAACACCTCGATTCCCAGTCCACCAAGTGGACCATGCTATGAAGGCAAAAATTTCCATCTCACCTTTCCTTAGGTGGAGCGCAATATAAATGTTCATATGATATCACGAAATTTCATGAAAATAAAGTTTTGTTATCGAAGTGTATAAGAATTTTAGGGTTTTCGGTTAGTTGGTAAGGTTGCTGGTAATGTTTTGAAAACAAATGCTTTTATTTTGTTGCGATTTTTAGATATGATATGTATATATATGTTATAAATGTCTAGAATTTTTTTTATAAATTTTCATTCATAATATTTTTAGGGTTATGAGCTTTCAATCAAACATGCTCACGAAATTTTATTTGCTGGTAGATTTGTATTTGTGTATTGTAGAGTCCGTTTTATTGGACAAAAGCCTCTTTTGATTCTATAAAAAATTATGACTCATTGTTGATATGTTAACTAAATGTCTGTAAATTTTTAGCTTCATATCCTTATCATGTTTTAAGATAAAATTCATTGATTGCCAAGTACAGTGGTTATAAATGTCTGCCTGATATGCTTTATATAATTTGTGAAAAGATAAATCATACTTTATTATTTTTCTAACTTTTATTTATATGTTAAGTATGTCACATAAAAAATTCAGAGGCATATCATACAAATTTGATTTTATAAAAATGTTTGAATGAAACGTGTTCGCTATTTAGCATGTCTGGTGTTAATATTAAATATGAATTCAAACGTGTGTTTTGAATTACTACAAATTTATTTGAAGCTAAATTTTAGATATTATGATTTTATGTGTCTGTTATATGTAGTAATTTTTATAAATTATTTTATGGCATAAATAATTTAATCTATAATTTTTAATTAGGACTACTCACTGCTCAGGCTTTGTTGGTAGATTTTATAGTATTGATTATATGATTTATTTAAATTACCAAAAGAAATATTTATGGCTAAAGAAAAATCTAAAAGATATATGTATGTGTAAACTTTAATTTTCATGCTCTAATTGAATGTGAATTGAAGAATATAGGGTTATGAATCCTTGAAGGTTAGTCATTTTTATGACTGTTATATTTACTTGAATGTCTTGAAAATTAAAAAAAAAAGTATTTTGGATTAATATTTTCAAGAGGAGAAAATTTTAGTGATATTTATATATGTTGGCTGTGCTATGGAATAATTCTTACACTTTATTTATGCGTTCAGATTAATTTCTCTAAGTGATTAAAGGTTGGGTTTTCTATCTTTAGGTTTCTTAACTCTAAGTGCATGTTTGTGACTCAAAGATACAGTGTTTCCTTAAGAATGATATATGATGATGTAATATAGCATTAAATGATATCATAACCATGAATATTAATTTCATGTATTATATGAATGATTGACATAGACACTCCAAAAGATAAGCGCACTGAGAACCACGACAACGTCACCCAATTTAAGGTCTAGTAGCAAGCAAGTCAAGTGAGTACATTCTTACCTGTAACATGATAAAAGTTTATGAAAAAGTTTTAAGAATATGTTTTATGATAATTTTTAAGTTTGTTTTTACATATTATCTTCTCATGAAAATTCTTGTTGCAATAAGAAGGTTTAACATATGTTTCAATGACAAGGTATGTTAAAGGTATATCTATATATATGTATCACTTAATTAAGCATTGCACGCCCCATATTTATATTTGTCCTGCTATGTGGACTATCCCGTAAGGTGGACTTGTACGTTTGGTTTGGGATTAGCTACCTCACTTCTCTTGTTCAACTATGTTAATGTTTATGGTGTAACGCTTGGGCCTTTAAAAATAAAATGACTAATTATTTAATATGAAAGTTTAAATAAAAAGATATGTTCTATAAAAACCTATGCCTCGTGCACTACTATGATTATGATTATGATGTTATGTAATGACTTCTATGAAATGCTTTATCTTGTAAAATAGGAATGTGTGCTTACTAAACTCATGCTTACTTAGTTTATACCATGTTAGAGATAAGCATAAGATGCAGGTTGACTAGGATGGAGGATAAGGATGGGCTTATGTGGAAGAAGTGTTGGATTGAAAACAGAGTCATGTCTTTAAACTCAAACAAAATTGAATATATTATGTTCCACATTTTTATTTGTTTGAGATTCAGTTCTATTTGTGATATGTTCTTTTGAACTTATGTTTTACTAAATGTAACTTGTACTTTAGATTTTTAGTTTCTTAGGTTAATTATTAAAGAATATGCTGTATAGTTCATTTCTTTATAATTAGTCTATGTGTGAGTTTGTATTTGTTAATTATTATTATTATTTTTTTGTAAACTAAGTTTTTTCAAGTGGTCGGTTAGCTGAATGCCTTAGATGTTCAGTTAGGCTAACTGAGGAGGAAAAGTTAAATCCGATAAGTAGCTTTTTTTTTAAAAAAAAAAGATATATGCACGTATTTCTTAGGATATTTCTCTGAGTGTTGTTCATTGTTTCGAACTTCTTGTCGATAATTATTAAGTTTAACAATAAAAACAATGTCTCCTGTGGTGTCTGTAAGAGGGTGTTGCAGCACGTGTGGAATCACGTGACTATTAAAATTCCTCTCTCCATGTCATTAGCTTTCCAAGTCAACTACACCTTAGACATACTCTTTGGAGAAGGAAAATATTCTGAATTGACAATCCTTCCTTATAATGTCGCCCCGAATTTGAAAAAAAAGTGTAACTATTGGGAATCCTCCATGTGACATTCCAAGCTTGAAATTTTTGTGCTAATTGAATAAGGCCTCAATCCAACCTGATCTTGGTCAAATGATTTTGAAGTCTTGGTTGTTTCCTGATGTTGTCTATCCTCCTTGCAACTATTCCGGTGCCTAAAAAATTAACTAGATCAGGGTCTGATATCGCTCTAAGCTTGTGCCCATAGGGAAAGCCGTTGTGTCCAAAGATTGATATGTGAAAACATAGCCCTTAGAAACATAACCAATGCATCCACACCTATAAAAAAATCTAGAAATTTCTCATAATATAAAATGCCCCAAACCATTTGTCCAAAATCACCCAAATGTACCCAAATCCCTCGTTGGAAGGGTTTAGTGACATCAAGTGCTACCTTGACATGCATAAACTTACCAATACATCTACCCTGTTCATCCTTGTCTACCTCCACAAAATCGCCCAAAGTCTTGCCCATCCCCTCACCTATTGTAACGTCCCCTTTCGGGCGTCACAAGAACCGTTAACTTTCATTGTTTCCACTTAATTATTCAATGGAAAAACCTAAACTTGTAAGTATTGTCTAATTGTTAACCTAAGATTTTTGTATAATTTTTTTATTTATTTAACACTACCATGTGAATATAAGAATTAAAATTTTAATTTATTTCCAAAAAATTGAATGGTTTCTTAGTGTAAATTACTAGGACTTCTTAGGATTGCAACTTTCAAATAAAATCAATACTTACTTAACTTAAAAAATTTTCCTCCTTGGTTACCCCGGCAGAACATCCAAGATATTAGGCTAACTGACTACCTACAGAAATAGTTAGTTTAACATAATAAATATAAAATATGAAGACAAATTACAACCCATATATTAGTACAAAACCAAAAAAAGTTATCTCATAATGTGTGGAATTAAGTTTAAAAATAGCATCATTAATATTTTATTTCATGTCATAACTCCGTGATGCAACAACACCATCTTTGTACACACATTTGTCCATCCATCCTCCATCCATAGCTATAGCCTCACCCTTACCTACAACATGATTAACTTATGTAAGAGTTAAGCTTAGTAAGTGCAATATATAATCTCACAAACATTACAACAACTGTAACCATAGCATAAATCATTTCATCTTTGAAATAGTAATCATAGTGCATATAGCACACTTTGTAAGAACATATCTTTCCTTTTACCTTTTTCCATATTAATAACATTCATTTTATTCTTTAGGGCCCTGGCGTTGCACCATTAACATCATTAGGGTGCGCCGTCACGAGAAGAGAGGGGTAGCTAATCCCAAACCAAATGTGACAAGTCCACTTTGCGGGACAATCATCATCATCATCATCATCATCATTGGGTGTGCAACGCCTTAATTATGTGATTCATATATATACATATATTTTTGTGAAAAAGTCATATGCATCATGAAACAACGATGAATACATTCGTAAAAAGACATTCTTCATAACCATGGTAAAAGGAGTCTTTTGAATGAGAAATGTATAAACATCAAAAACATATAAAACATATTATTTCTCAAAACTTTTCATAACTCTTAATCATGTTGCACGTGAGAATGTACTTACTTGATTTGTAGCATTTTTTTTTTTTAAACCTCTTGCAACTGGATAGTATCCTTTCTACTTCTAACGACTCAAGTGCCTCAAACGTCTTTAATGTTATAACATGGTAATAAAAGAAATATTCTCGGTATAAGAACATACTCAAAACATCACATTCAACATCATTACAACAAGCAATTCCATACTTGATCATTTAAATTAACTTATCCTATTATTACAATTAAGATAGGTACATAATCTCAACCCGGCAACCAACACTCTATGATTGTTATAAAATCATAGAAAATTCCAATAGCTTTGAAATTTTTACACAACATTCCTAACATGTACGTATATCACCAAAATAAATTTCATGACCTTTGGATTAGTCTAACTACTATCTTTGTATTTTTGAAAAACACAACATGGTTTTTGGATGAGTAACTTGGACAGCTAGAATTTCATGAATTTTTAAAAATCACAAAAAATTTCAAATGACTTGAAATTTTTACCACATATTCTCAACATCCATAAGAATCCTCATATTTAATAAAATCACAATTGAATCAACTTAAGCTATTATTTATCGTTTTATATCTCATGACTCTATTGTTGGAATTTTGGTTCAAGTAGTGACAATCAATGAATTTTAGAAAAATCACCAAAATTTCAATGGCTTTAAAATTTTTACAGGACATAATAGACATCTAGACCTACTACAATAATTAATTTCATCAAGTTTGAGCAAGTATAAATATTTTTATTATACTATAGAACTCACAATAACAATCTACCGTTATGAATAACCTACGGGCTATCAACAATCAACGAATTTTATAAAATCATACAAAATTCCAATCAATCTAAAATTTTAGCATAGCATTCTTAGCATCCCCACATAGTAACAAAAAAATTTTCATTATGTTTAAATCACTATAAGTATTTTTCAACTATGCCAATTTTTACAAAAATGTTGCGGTAAAATTACCGAAACAATGAGTAGTATTTGTTCTATGATTTAATTCTCTAATTCTAACATATTCATGTGGCTTAAAATTTGCAGGCATAAAACTAGACATATTAATGAGCATTCACAAATTTTTCTAGCATTAAACACAACATATAACATCATCAAATAAATCATCACATTTAAATGAAGTTTAAAGACCGTAAGAATAACTTTTAGTATACATTCTCGAACAAATAAAAAATAGCTTATATGAATCCAAAATTTTTATGAGAGATGCCTAACATATAGATATACAATGCTCAAAAGAAATTTTCCAAAATATCATGTCTATTCTTTCTGAAAAAATCCCAAAATAAGGGTTTTCGCCTAAAAACAGGATTAGAAAATAATATTCATAAAAATTTTGTTTCTTAAATAACATCAAACATTAAATCACATAAAATCATTGCCACAAAGGCCATAGTATCATAGTAAAACAATTTGGCATAAAATAGATAGAAAACCGACCTCAAAAAGTGGTCAAAACTCCGTTTTAGCCTGATGACGGTCTTGGCGAAACACATGGTAACTCGTCCGTTTAGTTTCTGATTTGTTTTTGGCTCAAATAGGGATTGGGAAGGACTTAGTGAGGATTCAAGAGTGACATGAGAGTGATGATGATAGAGTTTAGAGGCTAACCCGTAATGTATGTGTGCGTGTATATTATTTGGTTTTGTGCATCGGCGTAAGAGTAAAAGAGATAAAACAAGAGAGATGAAGAGTCGTAGATCCGGAGAATAGATTGGAGCTTGTGATTATGGTCTAGTACATAGGTAGTTTTCAAGGAGAAAGAAACAATACAAAAAAAAAAATGGAGGGTGGTGGTAGTGGTGGACATGTACTGATAAGTTTTGTTATGTATGTGTCGGATGAAAAGAAGGTAAAGAGAAAAAAATGAAAGGTTGAGACATGGGACTGCACCATCGTCCACCAATAATAGACCACTTGACTAGTTTAATGAAATAAACAACTAATGCCTCAAGAATTGACACACTAGCTGCCAAAACAACTTTTTGAATTATTCAACATAAAGTGCATGTATAGTGGAATGGTGTTTTATGAAATATATTATAATATGAGTGATGAAGTGCGTACGTGAAAGTTGCATTCATGATTTAAATTTATACATGTAATATATAGCCCAGTAGATACAAACATGGAATGGAAGATAACTAATAATGCATGTGGTATAGTATAGCTGTCGAAGTATGAAGCATGGGATAGGATAAGGGGTTGCATGCAACGTGGAATATGAATTGGTTTTCTTGAAAAAAAAAAACATAAACAAAATGTTGGAGCTTTGAGAGCAGTCAGATCTAAACTATGTAGAAGATAGGGAATGACTCTCCTCAGTTCACCTTGTTGTGAAAGAAGTAAAAGACAAAAGAAGAGGGGTAGAAACTATAAAGAGTAACGTGGATTTGGTATAGTTGATGGTATGTAGGTTTTCTAAAAAAAATCATCCTGAACACACTCATATATAAACAAGTATAACAATTTACTATTATGTTTGTGTGTGTATATATACACACACATTCCTATACGAACTAAGACAAAGAAACATAATGCAGAAGGTGATCCTAGAAAAGGGATTGATGAGCAAGTTGCATTGAATAAAAATTCATCTTCAATTCTTTTTTTTATAAATAATTTTAAAAAGTTTTGAAAATATTAAAATATCACATTCAAGTAATTAAAATTCCAAGCAAGTTACGAAGACGGATAATTTACAAACAAATCACAAGAATTATATTCTAGTACTTTGTGTCGTTGGAATCTTCTAAGTCTATCCACTGCCAATAAAGTCATTAGCTCATAATAAATTTCATAATCATAAATAACATATTGAAATTTTTGCACAAAATATGATTCTGAGTTATAATTTCATTCATGTGACATATAAAATTGTCAAATGTTACCTAACAACAGTTAAAGAAAATGGTGGGTGTAATAACCCTCCCTTCCTTATAAAAGTTTCATCCTCAAAACTTAGAATTATTTAGGGTACTTGATTCTCATTTCTTCTTCTCGTTCTCATGTAACCTCTTCTAGTTTGTGGTTAAACCAAAGGGTCTTAACCAATGCGATCTCTTTATTCCTTAGGGTCTTGATTCTATGGTCTAGAATCTCATATCAGCTTCTGCTCATAGCTGAGATATTACAGTATCTTAATGGCTTGAGGCTTGATTACATGAGTGGTATCTAGGATGTACTCCTTGAGCATTGAGACATTAAAGACATTGTAGATAGATGATACATCTAGCGGTAAATTCAATTCATAAAGCCTATAGTTGCGTCATTGCACCATTTATTTTTATCAGTGCGCCATACTCATTAATATGAAATTTTTATACTCTTCATATACACACATAATATAGATATTTTATTTTATTTTATTTTATTTTATTTTATTTATTTTTTACGGGAAATAGTCATCTTTGTAATGGGAATTTATCATCTTTGTAATCATCTTCAGATACTTCATAATAAATATGCCAAATGGCATTTTTAAACTTAACTAAAAGTTCCAAAGGCATTTTGGATAAATTTGCTAAATAGATATAGGAGAACTTTTAGAAAATTGAAAATAGGTGAAATAAATAATATGTAATAGGTCTTAGATGAAACAAAATTTTTCAAAAATTTAATTAGCACAGTAATAATAATTTAGTCATAATTATACCCATTAATAATAATGGGTGTCACATCCTCAGAATTCTAAATCTATGGTATAAGTAAAAAAATCACAATCCATTATTTTTTTTTTGACAACTTAACATCGTCAATGTTAATTGTCTCCATTATAGGTTCCCTTGCCTCTATTCAATTACTTGAGATATTAAACTCTAATCACTTAATCTATGATATTGTAATAGGTCCTATTTGTAATGACATGTTGTGACCTTGGAATATGATTAGTAAAGCGTACAAGTTAATCACACCCTTTCAGCCCTTTATATATATATATATATATATATGAATTGTTGTTTACAATCAGAAGAAGATATAACTTGAAAGACATTTATGTATCTTGTCTTGCATCATGATCCTAACTAAAATGATACCACATTTTCATATTAAAAAAACACATTGCATTAATACGCAGGGATTTCAGAAGGAACCCATAATTGTAGACAAGCTTACGGGCACTCCTATAAATAAATGTTCTTTCTCATAATACAAATACTCAATAAGTACACACACACACACACACACACATATGGAGTATTCCCACAATTACAAATATGACGTGGATACGTTTCGAGAGTACAAAGTACTCTATATAATTAGCTATCCTAATCATGCATGCGTAGAGAATACTGAAGCTTCGATAACAAAAGATCGGACCTTAAATGGGATACATTTCAAGAGTACTAGATATTTCATAATACTAACCATCCCAACATTAGAGTTGATAAATACAAAGGTTTTAACAATAGCGTGCCACAAGAAATATAGGATGAGGAGGAGAGTGGTCATTTGGGATGTAATAACTATAGGTGTTCATGCTGTGGGCAAAACCAAAAGAATATAGGAGGAGGTTCAAGTCCAATGGCCATTTTTGGCTTCCCTTCTCCTAAGTAAGCTTGGACATTGTAGTGTCAGACTCCGGATGGATGATTTGCATCTTATCCAATAACTCTTGGCTATTAAAGCAGTAACAAAGATTTGTCTCCCTGACTCTACAATGAAGTTTTGTTCCATAGCGTAATCTAAAAATTTTAAAAGGAAGTCATAAAAACCATTTGCATTCAAGAAACCCAAAGGTTTGGAGTGAATACTTAATAAATTCTTAGCAACTACAAATATCTCCCCAAAGATGCCTAAACCACCAGGTAATGCTATAAAAGCGTCAGACTTATTGATCATGGTTTTAAGATGCTCAGAGATGTCCAAGACTTCTTTTTCCCTGCTTATGGTTTTCCCACACAAGTTGCCTTCAGCTAAAAGAAGAGGAATAATCCCTATGACTTCGGCACCATTAGACTTAACTGCTATCGCTACACTCCCCATTAATCCTAAACTTCCACTCCCATAAATCAAATTGATCTTTCTATGTGCTAATCCTTGCCCTAAGTGTTTTGCGGCTTTAAGGTAGACTTTATCTTTCCCAGGGTTAGAACCACAAAAGACATAGACATTTCTTATTCCCCCTGGATGAGTGGGAGGTAGACATGTTTGGTTTGTATGACTGGTTGACTCCTTCTTTTTTTTTTCCACTCAATCTAAATCTTGGCTCATAGATGGGGTTTTAAATATGATGAAAACATAAAAGGGACTAAAGAGACAGATAAGCAGGTAACGAGTAGGTAATCTAATCATCTAAGCAAAAATTGAGCAGGTAAGAAGGTGAGAAAAAAACATAGACAAGTTATAGAAAGTCAAGTCGACTTTTAAAAAAAGTGAGTCTCAAACTATATAACTTTTGACAATTGAAGACAATTCGACAAAAGATATCCTGACATCATTGTATACTTTTTGACAATTGTACACTGAAAATAAAGAATCAATATAACTAACAAACTACTGTAGAACTTTTGAAAGATTAGACACGAATCTTGAAAAGTCTAGATAAGTTTGACAATTCAAATACGCTATAGTGCAAACATGTGATGTACCTAACAAGATCTCTCTTTCTTTTCTTTTTTTTTGAAAAATAATAAAATAAAGAGAGTAATTATTCAACACTTACTGTGACAATCTCAAACAAAAGAACACATATTCTGAATTTAAAACATTTTTTTTACAGGACAAGGAACACATATTTTTAAACATCTACTGTAACAATTTTCGATAAACAAACACTTAGACGGCCTCTAAAGGGCGAGAATTTATTCTCCATCAAATTTTCTTATGATCTGGCAGACAAGATCTTGAATTACCATATTCTTGAGACATTGTTTCTCCGCATAGAATTTAGGCCAGAGCTTAGAAATCGTACCTTAGGCATATCCACTAGGATGGTTCTGAAGAGAAGCATAGAGGTCATCTAAGTTCTCATTTGAAAGTCCATTTCTACAAAAATTTATTTTATCCTCTTTATTTACCAACACATATCCAAGCAAAGTACACTTACTATTACAATTTTGTCGCCCACATTTGTTACATGTGACTGCGATGGCACGGGCTTTTCTTTTTATAGTACTACGACTAGTGCCTGTACCAAGTAGACCAATATTCTGATCGAAGTTACTCAGACAAATCTTCCCCTCTATAACATCCTCACATCACTAGGGATGCCAAAATGCATGAAATCCATAATCGAGTGATCCTCGTCTTGTATTTCTTCCTGATAACTTTCTAAGAAAGTGGTGGGAAATACTTTCTTAAATGTTAGTACTTTGGATCCACAGTAAGAAGAAAGAAAGATAAAGAGAAAAGAAGAAGAAGAAGAAAAGAAAATCAAGGTAAAAGTTGGAGAATTTTGGAAAATGATTTAGAGAGAGAAGAAGAAAACCTAGAGAGAAGGAAGAGGATTTGAGGGTTAAAGAGAGAATGAAAAATTTAGAGAGATTGTGAGCTTAGAGAAATGAGCTCTTATGCACAGTAACCATATAAATAAACAAAGAATAAGACACTATGCTGGAAACGTGTGGAGGCCACGTGTGAGAGATTAACTGAGCTGGGTTAAAATTTGAACTTGGCCCAACCATTTTGGGCTGGAATAAGTTCGGCTAAAATTTGGACTTGGCCTAAACATTTTGGGCTAGAATAGGTTCGATTATTTTAGGCCTTGATATTTTTGGCCCAGTTAAACAACAAGCACAAATTAGAAGCCCAATACTGAAAGCTTGTCGATGGGGTCTACTTCATTTACTTTGACTGTTCAAAGTCGCTTTTTTTTGGTACATTGTAGATTAGGGACTTAGGAACATAGTCCCAATTCAACATGAAATTAGCATGTCACTAGAAGATACAAATACAAAACATGTCTATTAGCATCTAAATATCATAAAATTTACTTACTTGGAGAATTTAAGGCAGACGTGTGGTGATGTATGTTGGAAATAGATATCGTTCCGATACCATATCTATAACGTCCCTTTACGGACGTCATAAGAACCGTTAACTTTCATTGTTATCACTTAATTATTCGATGGGAAAACCCAAACTTGTAAGTATTGTCTAATTATTAACCTAAGATTTAGGTATAATTTTGTATTTATATAATATTGCCATGTGAATATATGGATTAAATTTTAATTTATTTCTAAACAATTGAATTGTTTCTAAGTATAAATTACTAAGACTTCTCAGGATCGCATCTTTCAAATAAAATCAATACTTACTTACCTTAAATAGTTTTCCTCCTCGGGTAGCCCGACGGAATAGCCAAGGTATTGGGCTAACTGACTACTTGTGAAAATAGTGAGTTTAACATAACAAATATAAAATATGAAGACAAATTACAACCCATACAAAACAAAGTCCATAAAAGTTATCTCATAAAGTGCAGAATTAAGTTTAAAAATAGCATCATTAATATTCTATTTCATGTCGTAACTCCGTGATCCAACAACACCATCCTTGCACACATATCTGTCCGTCCATCCCCCATCTATAACTATAGCCTCACCCTTATCTGCAATATGATTAATTTATGTAAGCATTAAGCTTAGTAAGTACATTATGTAATCTCACAAACATTCTCAAACCAAACGTGACAAGTCCACTTTGCAGGACAAACATCATTATCATCATCGTCATCATCATTGGGTGTGCAATGCTTTAATTATGTGATACATATATATAAATATATTTTTGTGAAAACGTGAAATGTATCATGAAACAACGATGAATACATTCGTAAAAAGACATTCTTCATAACCATGGTTAAAGGAGTCTTTTGAATGAGAAATGCATAAACATCAATAACATAATAAAATATATCATTTCTCAAAACTTTTTGTAATTCTTAATCATGTTGCAGGTGAGAATGTACTTACTTGACTTGCAGCAATTTTTTTTTTACTTAACCTCTTGCAAGTGGGTGGTTTCTTTTCTACTTCCAATGACTCTAGTGCCTCAAACGTCTTTAATATTATAACATGGTAATAAAAGAAATATTCTCGGTATAAGAACATACTCAAAACATCACATTCAACATTATTACAATAAGCAATTCCATACTTGATCATTTAAACTAACTTATCCTATTATTACAATTAAGACAGGTGCATAATATCAACCCGGCAGCCAACACTCTACGATTGTTATAAAATCATAAAAAATTCCCATAGCTTTGAAATTTTTACACAACATTCCTAACATGTACATATATCACTGGAATAAATTTCATGACCTTTGGATGAGTCTAAGTACTATTTTTGTATTTTTCAAAAGCATAACTTGGTTTCTAGACGAGTAACTTGGACAGCCAGAATTCCACGAATTTTTGAAAATCAGATAAATTTCAAATGACTTGAAATTTTTACCACATATTCTCAACATCCATAAGAATCACCATATTTAATTTCATCACAATTTAATCACTTTAAGCTATTATTTATTGTTTTATAAATCATGACTCTATTGCTAGAATTTTGGTTCGAGTAGTGACAATCAACAAATTTTAGAAAAATCTCCAAAATTCCAATGACTTTGAAATTTTTTATAGGACATAAAAGTCATCTAGACCTACTACCACAATTAATTTCATCAAGTTTGAGCAAGTATAAATATTTTTATTATACTTTAGAAGTCACAGCAACAATCTGCCACTATGAATAACCTATAAGCAGTCAACAATCAATGAATTTTATAAAATCATATAAAACCCTAATCGATCTAAATTTGGCATAGCATTCTTAATATCCCCATATAGTACCAAAAAAATTTTCATTGCATTTAAATCATTCTAAGTATTTTTCAACTATGCCAACTTTTAAAAAAATATTGCAGTAAAATTACCAAAACAATGAGTAGTATTTATTCTACGATTTAATTATCTAATTCTAACCTATGCATGTAGCTTAAAAATTGTAGTCATAAACAAGACATACAAATGAGCATTCACAAATTTTTCCATCATTAAACACAACCTATAACATCATCAAACAAATAAACTGCATTTTAATGCAGTTTAAAGGCCGTAAGAACAACTTTTAGTATAAATTCTCAAACAAATAAAAAATAGCTCATATGAATCCGAAAATTTTTATGAGAGATGCCTAACATATAGATATACAATGCTCAAAAGAAATTTTCCCAGAATATCATGCCTATTCTTTTCGAAAAAATCCCGAAATATGGGTTTTCGCCTAAAAATGGGATTAGAAAATAATATTCATAAAAATTTTGTTTCTTAAATAACATCAAACATTAAATCACATAAAATCATTCCCACAAAGGCCATAATATTATAGTAAAAAAAAGTAGTATAAAAATAGATAGAAAACCGACCTCAAAACATGGTCAAAACTCCATTTTGTCCTTATGACAGTCTCAGTGAAACACACCATAATTCATCCATTTAGTTTCCGATTTGTATTTGGCTCGAATAGGGATTGGGAAGGACTTAGTGAGGATTTTAGAGTGACATGTGAGTGATGAGGATAGAGTTTAGAGGCTAACCAGTAATGTATGTGTACGTGTATATTATTCGGTCTTGTGTATTGGCGTAAGAGTAAAAGAGAAAAAACGATAGAGATGAAGAATTGTATATCCATAGAATTGATGGGAGCTTGTGAATATGGTCTAGTACATGGGTAGTTTTCAAGGAGAAAGAAACAATACAAAAAAAATGGAGGGTGGTGATAGTGGTGGACATGTACTGTTAAGTTTTCTTATGTGTGTGTCGGATGAAAAGAAGGTAAAGAGAAAAAATGAAAGGTTGAGACGTGGGACTGCACCATCGTCCACCAATAATAGACCACTTGACTAGTTTAATGAAATAAACAACTAATGCCTCCAGAATTGACACACTAGCTGCCAAAACAACTTTTGAATTATTTAACATAAAGTGCTTGTATAGTGGAATGGTGGTGTATGAAATATATTATAATATGAGTGATGAAATGCGTACATGGAAGTTGCATTCATAATTTATTTATGTAATATATAGCTTAGTAGGTACAAACGTGGAATGGAAGATAACTAATAATGCATGTTGTATAGTATAGCTATCAAAGTACGGAGCATAAGATAGGATCAACGGGTGGCCTGCAACGTGGAATATGAATTGGTTTTCTTGAAAAAAAAAAACATAAAAAGAACGTTGGAGCTTTGAGAGCAGTCAGATCTAAACTGTGTAGACGATGGGGAATGACTCTCCTCAGTTCACCTTGTTGTAAAAGAAGTAAAAGACAAAGGGAGAGGGGTGGAAACTATAAAGAGTAATGTGGATTTGGTGTAGTTGACGGTATGTTGGTTTTCTAAAAAAATTAATCCTGAACACACACATATATAAACAAGTATAACACTTTACTATTATTTTTGTGTGTGTATATATATACACAAATTCATTTATGAACTAAGACAGAAACATAATGAAGAAGGTGATCCTAGAAAAAGGATTGATCAACAAGTTGCATTGAATAAAAATTCATCTTCAATTCTTTTTTTTAAATAATTTTAAAAAGTTTTCAAAATATTAAAATATCACATTTAAGTAATATAAAGTCCAAGCAAGTTATGAAGACAGAAAATTTACAAACAAATCACAAGAATTATATTCTAGCACTCTGTGTCATTGGAATATTCTAAGTCCATCCACTACAAATAAAGTCATTAGCTCATAATAAATTTCATAATCATAAATAACATACTGAAATTTTCACACAAAATATGCTTCTAAGTTATAATTTCATTCATGTGACTGCATAAAATCGTCAAATGTTACATAACATCAGTTAAAAAAATCGGTGGGTGTTACCCCTATCTTCGAATTCATGCCACTAGGCAACAAATGATGGACTTGGACCCATAATTTTGTGAAGGCAAAGTTTTCATAATCAACAACTTTTTTTTTTTTTTTTTGCATTGTAAAGATTCAAAACCAAGAGAGAATGGTCAAAGATCCATGGCTTCAAAACTAAGACCATATTCCTCTCCTTCTTGTCATTGAAGGAGAAGAGGAAACAATCTTTAGAGGCCTCTCTGATGGCCACCCCTTCTTGATCCGCCAAATAATAGACATGGCTGCCTTAAAAGCCTTCATGTTGAAGGGTTTTTGAGAAGCCAATCTCCCAAACGAACCTCATTTGATCACTTCCTCCCCTCTTAACATGATTTCATTAGAGAACCCAAGTACTTCTTCCTGGTCCTTTGTGATGGAAAACGTTTCTCATCGATATTGACGAATGAGCAAAAAAATAAGAAAAGCCCACATTATAATGGTGAGCGGTCAACCTCTCATAGAAACCCTAGCAGGGTCACAGAGAGCCTTTTAAAAAAAAAAAACTGACTTCATATTTAGGTTTTTTTTCCTTTCCTCTACTGCCCTTGAATTTCTGACCTGGTGGAAAGATAAAACAACACCATTACAATGACACATGTCAAAAGAATATATTAGCATATGAAAGAAAAAAAAGAAGTTTGAAATAGAGTCTGCATTTAGTAGTTCTCAATTAAAAATGTTAAAAAAGCATTAAGATTAAAATGAACTAACTAATTTGTTTCCCGCTATAATGTCACTTTCTACTAGTTCATTTAACTTAGTTTGTTGCATGCCTTTTTTTTTTTTTTTTTACCTTAGGTTATTCACATCTCTTATTACTTATGAGAATTTTTTCAAGCAAGAACTCAGTGACAAACTATTTATTACTTTTTTCTCCAAGTGAGTCCTATCTCGTTTCATATTTTCTATTAACATATATTTGTCCCTAATAATATTAGTTAAAATCCCCAATGTTACTTGTTGAAGTAAGCTGATTAGTTAGAAAATGTTGAGTTAGCACTCTATTAGTCATGTGTACATATAGTTTTATAACTAATTATTACCAGATTTCATTAAGCTCATTAGGTTGTGTAATTACACAACGTGACATCGATAACAAATTAGTCGATCCATTCCATTCTCTCGCTACAATTTCTTGGACTCTCTCTAGAAATTCAAGTTGGTATTAGAACTTTCAAAAGCATTTCTTTCTGCTCGTTCTCTGCGTTGCTGGAAATTTCAAAAGCTTCCTCTTGCTCAATAATGGTGTCTTCGTCCTCTTACTCGTTTTCCTCCGGTTCTGGATCTTCCACTCCAATTTTCCCTTTGGCTCAACTCTCAATTCTCTTTTTCCGCGTCTCGATCGAGGTAATTACATCTATCAGCGTTCCCAAGTTCTTCCGTCGGTTCGTGCTCACAATCTTGAAGGTTTCCAGCTTGGTACCGCTTCTCGCTGTCTCAATTTCTTGACATGACAGATCCTGAAGGAGGTCAGGCTCTAATTCGCATTCTTAATCCTGATTAGGCCTTGTGGAATCGTCAAAATCAGTTCTTGATTAGTTGGCTTGTCTCCTCCATTTCTGAGTTAATGCTGGGGCATGTTCCTCCTTATGTTCAAGCCTCTGAAATTTGGTACTCTTAAGAGAATGTTCTATACTCAATCTAAGGCTCGCAATCTTCACCTTCGTCTGATGTTGCAAATCCTAATGAAAGATCCTTTGTCAATTGAAGAATATATTGTGAAAATGAGGAACATTACTGATTCTATCAACTTGGTTAGAGGTCAGATAACTAGAGATGATGGATTGAGTTTGTACATTCTTTGGGAATTGAAAAACGAATTTGAGTCTGTAGTAGTATATCTAACTTGTCGTCACCGATCAATCTCCCTTGAGGAAGTACAATTCATGCTTCAGACTCAAGAGATGAGTCTTAAACAACAAATGGCTGCTGCAAGTATGGATCTGCAAACCTCACTAGCTGTTCAATATGCCAATGTTTGAAGAAACACTTCCGGTATCGATAGTTTTTCAACTGGAAACTTTCTTGGTGGTCGAGGTTAGAGTTCTTTCAATCAAGGAAGAGGCAGAAATGGTGGAAGTTGAGGCTTAGATAGACGGGACAATAAACCTGTTTGTCAATTTATGGAAGAACAGGTCATGTGGCTGCAAAGTTCTATCAGCGTTTTGATCTTCATTATCAAGGAGTAGATCAGGGTTCCACTAGTGGCTCAACTCAATAGTCCAGTCAAGCTTATATTGCTTCTCCAGTTACAGTAAATTATCCAAACTAGTACATGGACAGTGGTGCAACAAACCATGTCACAGTAGATTTACAAAATCTCAGCATCAAAGCAGCACACTAGAAAGGGAAAGAGAAGCTGATTGTAGTTGACGATCGTCTCTTTCTATCTCACATATTGGTTATTCAAAATTTTATTTCACTCTCATAAACCTCTATTTTTGAATAAAATTCTTCATGTTCCACAAATAACCAAAAGTTTACTTAGTATTTCACAATTCACTAAAGATGATGATGTAGTGAACTGGTTTTACTCTAGTTGTTGTGTTGTAAAGGACAAGACGGCAGGAATAACTCTGGTGCAGGGGGTTTTTAAACAAGGCTTTTATCAACTCGATCTGACAAGACCTTCTTCCAGTTTCTCAACTTCTAGTTCTCCAAGTCCGTCCGAAAATAACTATTTTATTTCATGTTTTACAAATTCCTATACAACTTCTGCCGGTAATTCTTCTTCCAAGTGTAAAATAGCTTCTTCTTGTACAGGTCAAAGTGATAATAATACTCAGATCAAGGAATTTGACAACAAATTTTATTGTAATTTTGTATTTGTTCAAAGTTCGGTGCCAAAAAAAAGTATCCTGTGACATAGAAGGCCTGGCCATCCTTCTTTTAAAGTTCTGTAATGTCACTTGTAAATAATTCCTTTTGTTTAATAAAAAAAACTGAGTTTCTGCTCTGCTTATAAAAATGGCAAAATGCATCAAGAACATTTTTTTTCTCCTCATCTCTTACTAAAACTGTCATCCATGTCAGTTAGTGTATTCAAATGTTAGGGGTCCTGCACTATGCTTGTTAATAGGTGGCTTTAGATATTAAATTCATTTTACAGATGACTTCACACGCTACACTTGGATTTTTCCTCTCAAAACTAAGTCTGAATGTTCGTCAATTTTTACTCAGTTTCAATTTTTTGTTGAAAGATAGTTCAATTTCAAAATCTGGTGTCTTCAAACTAATTGGGGTGGAGAGAACAGGTCCTTTTTTTTTTTTTCAAAGTTTGAAGTTCCATTTAGACGCCATTATCCTTATGTTTCATAAGCAAAACAGGAAAGCTGAAAGAAGGCGTCAACATATTGGCTTAACCATGTTATTGTTGGAATTAAAACATGAAACGCAGCGGAAGGAACGGATCGTTGACAAACAAAAATTTTCTGAAAACTTTGTTCATCGGGAATAGATATGTAATTTTAATTACAGAAAGCTTTAGGAATTTTTACTAACCTTTTGAAGACTATCAGGGTATTCTAGCTTTTCTCTTTGACACCACGATCTTCCAAACCAGGCCTCCACACCAATGGAAAGACGAGTGGGCGTCAAACTGCAAGAATGAATTTTCCTCACACTTTTCTGAATCTGCTATGTACTCAACACATGAGATAGTAGACCTTTTTCTTTAGAGAAGAACTCTCAGTTTTTCTTTCTAAAAATTATGTGAATAAAAATTACTGAGATAACTGTTATCTCTCCCTTTTTATAACTGAGCCATTAGTAATTTTACTTTTCCTTTTCTTTTCCTTTCCTTTTTCTTCTTTTCTTTTCCGAATGTTTCCCGAATCCTTATCCGGTCTTCACACACATATGCACATGTATATATATAAGGAATCCATAAAAGAGCAAGTTTACCTCTCTTTTTTTTTTTTGACTTTTGACCGAATCACTTTATATATACATATATAGTAAGATAAGTGAAGCGTGAAAGTTTCAAGCCTCCACTTTTTTTTTATAATATTATATTAATATATATATATATTAATATATTATAAAATCTTATATATATATAAAAAGATTTGGTTCAAAACCATATATATATATAAATCTCAATTCAAAAATAAATCACATTTATTTAAGAATAGATTTTAAAATTAACCAATTAATTAATTAATTAATGCTCAGTTAAATGTGACAACATTTATCACATTACATTATGTGTCACAGAGAACATTTTCCTGTGTTACATTAATAATTCAAGTGTGAAAAACTTAATTCAAAATTCAATAATTCTAAATTAAACATGTATAATTCATTCTATGCAAAAATCTAATATATTGTTACAAAGGTGGTATTGGGGACCTATGGACCTATAACCCAAGCTCCAATAAGTTTGACATTTAATCAAACTCTTTAATTAATGTGCCAAATTTATTAGTTTCAGTGTTAATCCACTAAAAACCTGAAACTGAACACTTGAGATTATAGTGAAATTACTCAAAGAAAATTCACGAGTAATCCATTGATATAATCATTATATATAAGTCAGTCCTCCATAAATAGTTCATAATAAGAGCTAGGTTCAATTTCCGTTCACCTCTCTTATTACATCTTTATCCTTGAGTTCCAATAATTCTCTAATGAACAATTAATTCATAATCTTATTATGAACGAGCGCTCTACTGTTCAAACCTTGAATTATCACTCAAGAGAACTATTTTTCTAACTTCCATAGGGAAGGAATGGATTCCATATCTGTATAATATTATTCCCAGCCATTTATTACTTTATGTTTCCAAGATGCTAAGTTATAATCTGTGCTTAGACAAATCTTACTATGCAAGTCAAAAAAACATAATGTAATAAATAGGAGTCTAATAAATACTCAGGATTAAGACTGTCAAATATATGATCATCATAGTGATAAATTTGAATACTCTATTTGTAACGGATAATTAAATTCATAATTTATCTGGTCTAGTCCTATATAATCTCATTATATAAAGTACCTCCAACCCAATGTCTCTACATTAATAGTCTGGATAATGACTATTTCATTCTAGATGAGATTGGACCGTACTTGTAATTTTTAATTAAAGATCCCAAACTTTAATTAATTATTACGGACTATTTAGATTATTATCTATAAATTTTATCCCTAAGCAAATAACACTTATATGCTAAATTTATAGTCACATAAATAATCATGGAATTTTCTTGATGTTTATAAATGTATTCATAATACATATAATTAACCAAAATAATAATAAATGTCATTTTATTTATTTATTAACAATATGTACAATGTCACAGCTTTTAGGGCACCAAACCCAACAATCTCCCACTTGCCCTAAAGAAGGTGAGACATGTCTCTAAAACCTAAGCCTTCCAAGTGTCCCTCAAAGCTCTTTGCCTGATTGAAAATCAGAATCAGTGTATCCAATGGGAATCAAATTCTCACTAGAATAAACTAGCATATAGTTTCTCGTTCTCCTAAGATACTTGAGAATATGTTTAACCGCTACCCAATGATCTAATTCTGGGTTGGATTGATACCGACTGATTATACCCACCGCATAGCAAATTTCAGGTCTTGTACACAACATGGCATACATTAAACTTCCTACTACAGATGCATAGGGTACCTGTCTCATATTTTCTTCCTCTTGAGGTGTCTTAGGACACTGCTCTTTTGAAAGATAAACTCCATGACGTGTAGGCAAATTACCTTTCTTGGAGTTTTGCATCGAAAATCTGATAAGCACCTTATCGATATACGATGCCTGAGACAGCGCCAACAGTTTGTTCTTGCGATCTCTTATGAGTTGGATTCCAAGAACATAACTTGCTTCTCCTAAATCTTTCATTTAGAAATTGCTGGCGAGCCATTTCTTTACATCAGATAATACGCCTACATCATTCCCAATGAGTAGGATATCATCTGCATAAAGAACAAAGAAGACCACCTTCTTATCTTTGATGTACTTGTAAACACAAGGTTCATCAATATTTTGATCGAAACTATAAGATTTGATCGCTTCATCAAATCTCAAGTTCCAAGATCTTGAAGCTTGCTTGAGTCCATAGATGGACCTCTGCAACTTGCAAACTTTTTGCTCTTGACCTTTGACTACAAACCCTTCTGGTTGCACCATATAGATGCTTTCCTCAAGATAGCCATTCAAAAAGGTAGTCTTGACATCCATTTGCCATATCTCATAATCAAGACAAGCAGCAATGGATAAAAGAATCCGAATGGATTTAAGCATAGCTACAGGCGAGAAGGTTTCTTCATAGTCAACTCCCTCCTTTTGGGTATAACCCTTTGCCACAAGCCTAGTTTTGAAAGTCTCAACTTTCCCATCCACTCATCTTTTCTTCTTGTAAATCCATTTGCACCCTATGGGTTTTATCCCTTCAGGTAGGTCTACAAGATCCCAGACTGAATTGGAGTACATGGACTCCATTTCAAGGTTCATAGCCTCCAGCCATTTTTCCTTCTCAGAAACTTCCATTGCATCACGATATGTCAATGGATCATCTTCACCATTATCAGAGATAGCAACATTTTCTTCTCCAAGTTTCCTGTAGCGAGCAGGTGGTCTCACAACCCTCCCACTACGTCGAGGTGGTATGACATTCTGATAGGAAGATGTGGCCTCCTCATTTTGTCCTTCGACAACAGTTGTCGGTTGCGGTCTGATCTGATCAGAAAGTAACTCTTCAAGTACAATTTTGCTACGAGGTTTATAGTTTGTCATATAATCATTCTCGAGAAAAGTGACATTTGTCGATACAAATACTTTCTTATCCTGTGGACTATAAAACAAACCTCCCCTCGTTCCCTTTGGGTATCCCACAAATAAGCATACTTCAGAACGTGGTTCCAACTTCCTAGTCTTACCTTTCAGCACATGTGCTGGACACCCCCATATACGGATATGTCGCATACTAGGTTTGCAACCATTCCATAACTCTAAAGGTGTTTTTGAAATAGACTTAGATGGAACTATGTTTAGAAGATATACTGC
Source organism: Artocarpus heterophyllus (assembly GCA_025403435.1). Taxonomy (NCBI): domain Eukaryota; kingdom Viridiplantae; phylum Streptophyta; class Magnoliopsida; order Rosales; family Moraceae; genus Artocarpus; species Artocarpus heterophyllus. The sequence continues at coordinate 36,274,699 of CM046348.1, read as the reverse complement.
AGTTTGTAGTGCATATCCCCAAAATGAAGTGGGTAATGATGAGTAGCTAAGCATGGATCTCACCATATCAAGCAACGTTCTATTTCTTCTCTCTGCAACACCATTTTGTTGTGGTGTTTCAGGTGCGGTGAGTTGTGATAGAATACCATGTTCTATCATATAATCCTTGAATTCAGTATCAAGGTATTCTCCTCCTCGATCAGATCGAACACTCTCCACCGTCTTTCCTAATTGCTTTTCAGCTTCCGCTTGTAATTCTTTGAACTTTCCAAAAGTTTCAGATTTCCTTTGCATTAGGTATATGTAACCATACCTTGAATAATCATCAATAAATGTGACGAAATATTCGTAACCACCACGGGCTTGTACATTCATTGGACCACAGACGTCTGAATGTATTGGCTCAAGTGGTTCCTTGGCCCTTTCGCCTTTTGCAGAGAAAGGCCTCTTAGTCATTTTACCTTCAAGACAAGATTCACAAACTGGTAGAAAATTAAGTTTTAGCTTTTTTAAAGGACCTTCTTTTACCAGTCTGTTAATTCTGTCAAGGTTGACGTGACCTAATCTAAGGTGCCATAGGTATGTTTCATTATTTGAAGAAATCTTTTGCTTCTTGGGTTTAGGTTGTTCAATTTCGGTATTGAGCAGTGCTTTTTCGTTGGGCCTTAAGGTGTAAAGCCCATTTTCCAGATGCGCAGAACAAATATCCAAACCATTTCTAGAAATATTAACATAATTATTATTAAAAGAAACATTAAACATTTGTTCAAACAACCTGAAAACAGAAATCAAATTTCTACGAAAACAAGGAATGTAATAAACATTGTCTAAAATTAAAAACTTATTTCTAAAATAAAGTTTAATAACTCCCACTGCTCTTGTCGAAACAACCTCTCCCATTCCCACTCTCATTGTTTGTTCCCCGTTGGCAAGCTCTCTTGAAGAACTAAGCATTTGCAAAGAAGAACAAACATGGTTAGTTGCCCCTGAATCAATTATCCAAGGTGAAGTATCATCTTCAACTAAACAAGCTTCTAAAATGAGTAAATCTGATTTACTGTTGTTCTTCTTTTCTTTGAGCTCCTGAGGATACTTCTTGCAGTTTCTCTTCCAGTGCCCAACTACGCCGCAGTGGAAACATTTTCCTTTAGGCTTCTTTTGGTTGGAGCTCTTTTTGTTGTTGTTGCTTTTGTTCTTCTTAGGTTGACAAACAAAAATTTTCTGAAAACTTTGTTCATCGGGAATAGATATATAATTTTAATTACAGAAAGCTTTAGGAATTTTTACTAACCTTTTGAAGACTATCAGGGTATCCTAGCTTTTCTCTTTGACACCACGATCTTCCAAACCAGGCCTCCACACCAATGGAAAGACGAGTGGGCGTCAAACTGCAAGAATGAATTTTCCTCACACTTTTCTGAATCTGCTATGTACTCAACACATGAGATAGTAGACCTTTTTCTTTAGAGAAGAACTCTCAGTTTTTCTTTCTAAAAATTATGTGAATAAAAATTACTGAGATAACTGTTATCTCTCCCTTTTTATAACTGAGCCATTAGTAATTTTACTTTTCCTTTTCTTTTCCTTTCCTTTTTCTTCTTTTCTTTTCCGAATGTTTCCCGAATCCTTATCCGGTCTTCACACACATATGCACATGTATATATATAAGGAATCCATAAAAGAGCAAGTTTACCTCTCTTTTTTTTTTTTGACTTTTGACCGAATCACAAGTGATTCGGTTTATATATACATATATAGTAAGATAAGTGAAGCGTGAAAGTTTCAAGCCTCCACTTTTTTTTTATAATATTATATTAATATATATATATATATTAATATATTATAAAATCTTATATATATATAAAAAGATTTGGTTCAAAACCATATATATATATAAATCTCAATTCAAAAATAAATCACATTTATTTAAGAATAGATTTTAAAATTAACCAATTAATTAATTAATTAATGCTCAGTTAAATGTGACAACATTTATCACATTACATTATGTGTCACAGAGAACATTTTCCTGTGTTACATTAATAATTCAAGTGTGAAAAACTTAATTCAAAATTCAATAATTCTAAATTAAACATGTATAATTCATTCTATGCAAAAATCTAATATATTGTTACAAAGGTGGTATTGGGGACCTATGGACCTATAACCCAAGCTCCAATAAGTTTGACATTTAATCAAACTCTTTAATTAATGTGCCAAATTTATTAGTTTCAGTGTTAATCCACTAAAAACCTGAAACTGAACACTTGAGATTATAGTGAAATTACTCAAAGAAAATTCACGAGTAGTCCATTGATATAATCATTACATATAAGTCAGTCCTCCATAAATAGTTCATAATAAGAGCTAGGTTCAATTTCTGTTCACCTCTCTTATTATATCTTTATCCTTGAGTTCCAATAATTTTCAAATGAACAGTTAATTCAATCTTATTATGAATGAGCACTCTACTGTTCAAACCTTGAATTATCACTCAAGAGAACTATTTTTCTAACTTCCATAGGGAAGGAATGGATTCCATATCTGTATAATATTATTCCCAGCCATTTATTACTTTATGTTTCCAAGATACTAAGTTATAATCTGTGCTTAGACAAATCTTACTATGCAAGTCAAAAAAACATAATGTAATAAATAGGAGTCTAATAAATACTCAGGATTAAGACTGTCAAATATATGATCATCATAGTGATAAATTTGAATACTCTATTTGTAACGGATGATTATTAGAGATTCATAATTTATCTGGTCCAGTCATATATAATCTCATTATATAAAGTACCTCCAACCCAATGTCTCTACATTAATAGTCCGGATAATGACTATTTCATTCTAGATGAAATTGGACCGTACTTGTAATTTTTAATTAAAGATCCCAAACTTTAATTAATTATTACGGACTATTTAGATTATTATCTATAAATTTTATCCCTAAGCAAATAACACTTATATGCTAAATTTATAGTCACATAAATAATCATGGAATTTTCTTGATGTTTATAAATGTATTCATAATACATATAATCAACCGAAATAATAATAAATGTCATTTTATTTATTTATTAACAATATGTATAATGTCACAGCTTTTAGGGCACCAAACCCAATAGTTATCACAAACACATATGCCTTTTAAATATTGGTGGCATGCCTATGTGTCAGCTATATTTCTCATTAACAAGATTCCCTCTACGGAGTTTTTAAATAAATCTCCTAATGAATGCCTCTTTCATAAATTGCCTGATTATCATTTTCTAAAAACATTTAGTTGTTTTTATTATCGCTATCTTAGGCCATATAACAATCGTAAAATTCAATTTAGAATTTCAAAGTGCTTGTTTCTTAGGTATAGTCCTCTGTTTGAAATTAAACTTAATTCAGTTTTAGAACTTTTAAGGGTAGTAGTTAATGTGTTTTTTTTTTTTTTTGGGCGTTTAGATCTTTTCTATTGTGGTTTAATTGTGAAATTATGAGTGGAAGTTTTTATTTTTAGTTTTAAAGGTGGAAGATGAATCATGTGTCAGTTGTGGAATGATGAAGTTTATATAAACAAGGTGTGTTTTTATATTTGGCATGGAATGAAAATGAAAAGTTTGTTTACTACTTTGTTCAAAAGTCCTTTCTCTTAGACAAAAATTTTCTTTCGTTGTCTCTTTATTTGTTCTCACATTCCAACATTGTGGTATCAGAGCTTGAAGAATAGATGACATCAAAATCTCTTTCCTTCCTATACCCACGACTCACCAAACTCAATTGTGAGAGTTGGGCAATTCATATGAAGGCAATTCTTGGTTCCCAAGGAGTTTGGGAAATTGTCGAGAGAGGCTCTGAAGAACCTGAAGATGAGGGAGTCTTGCAAGCAGTGTAACTGTTACATTGGTATTCAGCGGTTTCATTTTGAAACCAATTTAATTTCTATAACAGCTTTACATTAATGGTCTCACATTATGTTTTTATTAAATAATATTAAACTGACAACTGAATATTCTTGCTATATATTACCTTGATGGGAGGAAATGTAAGGCGGGAAAAACATAAAATTTTCACGTTCAGATTTTTGTGGAACGAAAACTTGGGTCCCCAAGTCTAAAAATTCTCTTAAGAAACTAACACCATCAATTGAGGTTTTGAGAGGACTTGGAAGCTCTCAAGTGCAGGCAGTCATGGTATACCGTCGGACTTCTCAGGAGCAATGGCCGGAGGTAACGAAATTCACACGCTTTCGTTTACGTTTTTCAATTTTGATATGTATATAGTTTTGCATGTTAGAATCATTTTATGTTTTACATTTGGCATCAGAGCCGTAAATCACTCTGCCTTGCGTGCGAACTGTGGAGTTTGTTTAAAAAAAAAAAATTTCGTGTTCCACAATCATGGTTGAATTTTTTTTTTTTGATTTCTGGGTTTTGTTTTTTAGCGTTTCTTAATTGAAACTAAGATTAGAAATCATTTAGACATTAGATTTCTATGAATTCTGCAATTTGAAGCGTCAAAATTGGTGTTCGGAGGGTGAAAAACGAGCCGGGTTTGAAACCGGGTCATAATTCGGGTCAGCCGGGTCAAAACGACCCGGTTCAAGGTTGAAGACGACACAAAATGACATGTCATTTGGTCTTGGCTCAGCCAAAATGACACGTCGTTTTGGGTAGTGAGGGGCGTTTTTCACAACAAAGAAAACGACGTGTCGTTTTAGTCCATAATGACCAAAACGACATGTCGTTTAGACAGTGAATGGCTGAGTTTCAAGTAATGAAACAACACGTCGTTTCTGGTCTTAATGACCAAAACGACACGTCGTTTTTCGATATGCAGAAAATTAAAAAAAAAAACTCGAAAATTTTTTTTTGATTTTTTCCAGATTTCTTAAAATGATATTTTTGGGAAAATTTCATAAAATTCTCAGATTTTATATTTTTATGAGATTTTCATAATATCCACAATTTTGGTATATTTTTATGAAATTTTTCATATTATGGAATAATTTATGAAAAATTCATAATTTTGAATATTCATAATTTTGGTATTTGTTATGAATATTATACAATATTTGTATGGATATAATTTTGTAAATTTATGTGCATATAGTGTTCATTATGTATAATTTGTGATTTAAAATTATGCATGCAATATTAAGTTAAATAATTTAGTACATTTAATTTTGTGCAATAATGTGCTAAATTATATTTTTGAATGTATAATTTTAATATATACATAATGAAAATTAGTACATAAATTATGGTTCTTTGTTCATATTTATTTATTGCTTAAGGTAAATGCAATTTATTTTATGAGCAAAAATTTAAGAATAAATGTCTTGTGATATATGTATTTAATTTTTGAATAATTAAAAAGTAGCCACAGCATCTTTAATTATGCAAAAAATGATGTAAGATGTTTAAATTACATATGGTAAAAGGACATTAAATTGTGATTAATCATATGTAATATGATAAATTTTATCCCACATGAATTTTTATTATATTTAATATGATTAGTTATGATGATGTATCAAATTATCTTTCTTAATTTACCCACAGGAATTAAGAAAATAGCATATAATTTGATAGTGTCATCATAAGGATATATGAATCTGTTTGAGTTAAAAATTTAGCCCATAGGCAATTTTTATGTCATTTGATTCATATTTTAATGCATGATTTACATTGGTAAACATGTCATAAAGTATTGTAGCCTCAATTTAGTAACATAAACATGTATGTTTTATTATGCAGCTATGCAAATTGTGAGTTACTCTGATTTCCAGTGTGACATTCCCGAACTTAAGGGAGACAACTATAAGGTGTGGAAGGAGAGAATTCTTCTTCATTTAGGTGTCATGGACATTGACTTGGCTATCCGTAAGGATGAACCACTTGCCATTACGGAGACCAACAAGCCGGATGACGCTGACCGTTATGAAAAGTGGGAGCGATCTAATCGCCTCAGCGTAATGTTCATAAAGACGAAGATCTCGGCAGGCATACGTGGTTCATTGGAGCAATATGACAATGTGCGAGCTTTGATGAAGGCAATTGATGAGCAGTTTGCTACATTAGACAAAGCCTTGGCTAGCACCTTGATAATGAAATTTTCATCCATGAAGCTTACTGGAATTCATGGTGTGCGTGAGCACATCATGCAAATGAGGAATATAGCGGCTCAGCTAAAGACACATGAGGTTGAGATGCCTGAAACCTTCCTTGTGCACTACATCCTCAACACTCTCCCACATCAATATGGACCTTTCAAGATATCCTACAACACACATAAGGATAAGTGGTCCATCAATGAATTGATGACCATGTGTGTCCAGGAAGAAGGAAGGCTTGTTATAGAAGCGGGAGAGAGTGTGCATCTGGCAACTCAAAGGAAGAACAAGGGCCAAGCTAAGAATAAGGGAAAAGGTAAATTGCCCGCTCAAGCTGATATCAAGAAGGAATCCAGGTGCTTCTTTTGTAAAAAGAAGGGGCACATAAAGAAGAATTGTCCTAAATATCAGAGATGGCTTGACAAAAAAGGTACTCAATTCTCACTTGTTTGTTATGAACCTAATATGGTTGATGTTGAACATAACACATGGTGGATTGATTCTGGTTCTTCAATCCATGTCACTAATTCCTTGCAGGGATTGCAAGGCCTAAGGAAGCCAGTGGGAAGTGAGCAGTGTATCTATTCAAGCAACAAGATGCGCTCACATATAGAGGCTGTCGGAACATGCAATTTAGTTTATCTAGTGGTCTTATTTTAAAATTAGAAAATACATTTTATATTCCTAGTTTTTCTAGGAATTTAATTTCAGTTTCAAGGCTTGTACCATTGGGATTTTCCTTTAATTTTTCAGACACTATATTTAGTTTGTTTTATAGATCTGAACTTATTGGAAATGGTATATTGTCAAATGGTCTTTTCAAAATTAATTTACAAGATAAAACTTCTTATACTTCTATGCATGTTCAAGATAATGTTGGCATTAAGAGATGTGTTATGAATGAAGATTCCTCTATGTCGTGGCACCGTAGATTGGGTCATATCTCTATTGAGAAAATAAAGAGACTAGTAAATAATGGAGTACTTAGTACTCTAGATTTTGCTGACTTTGACACTTGTGTGGACTGCATAAAGGGAAAGCAGACCAATACGTCAAAGAAAGGTGCCAAGAGGAGTTCAGACATATTAGAGATCATACATACAGATATTTATAGCCCAGAAATAGACGCGTATGATCAAAAGTATTTCATTACTTTTATTGATGATTACTCACGATATATGTATCTCTACTTGCTTCATAACAAAAATGAAGTTATAGATGCCTTTAAGGTGTTTAAGGCAGAAGTAGAGACACAATGTGGTAAGTAAATAAAGATAGTGAGATCTGATAGAGGTGGTGAATACTATGGTAGATACACCGAAGATGGACAAGCGCCTGGTCCATTTGCGAAGTTTCTTCAAAAACATGGGATAGTTGCCCAGTATACTATGCCCGGTTCTCTAGATCAAAATTGTGTGGTAGAAAGAAGAAACCGAACATTGTTGGATATGGTGCGGAGCATGCTTAGCAGCTCCAAGCTTCCTAGGTCTTTGTGGACTGAAGCTCTAAAGACGGCTGTGTATATATTAAACCAAGTTCCAACTAAGGTTGTCTCAAAGACAACGTTCGAGTTATGGAAAGGTTGGAAACCGAGTTTGTGACATATACGCATTTGGGGATGCCCGTCTGAAGTGAGAGTCTATAATCCACAAGAAAAGAAGCTAGACCCAAGGACCATAAGTGGGTATTTCGTTGGATATGTTGAACGGTCTAAGGGATACATATTTTATTGTCCATCACATACCACTAGGTTTGTGGAATCAAGAAATGCCAAATTTCTTGAGAATGACTTGATCAGTGGGAGCGATCGATCCTGGAACACTGTTCCAGAGAAAGATCATACAGATGCTCAAGCTTTCACTTCATATGATAGAGTGATTGTTATACGTGACATGCCTACAGTTTAAACGCGTGTTGAACAACAGCCAGTCATTCAAGTTCCACAGATTGCTGATCAAGAAGTAGTAGATCCAGTTGAACAACCAGCTGATCAACATGCTCCTCAAGAGAATGTTGAACCAACATTAAAGAGATCTACTAGAGTAAGGCGATCAGCTATTCCTAGTGACTATATTGTGTATCTACAGGAGTCTGACTACAACATAGGAGTCGAAAATGATCCAGAAACGTTTTCACAAGCCATGAACTGTAAGGAATCTAACTTGTGGTATGATGCCATGAAAGATGAGATGAACTCTATGTCATCTAATGGAGTCTAGGATCTTGTCAAGTTGCCTAATGGTGTAAAAGCCATTGGATGCAAATGGGTCTTCAAGACAAAGAAAGACTCATTAGGCAATATTGAGAGACATAAGGCAAGTCTCGTTGCTAAAGGATTCACTCAAAGGGAGGGTATAGATTACACTGAGACTTTTTCTCCTATATCTAAAAAGGACTCCCTTCGTGTGATCATGGCATTAGTAGCTCATTTTGATTTTGAGTTACATCAGATGGATGTGAAAACGGCATTCCTCAATGGTGATCTAGAGGAAGAGGTTTATATGAAACAACCTGAAGGATTCTCCTCTAGTGATGGTGAGCAATTGGTGTGCAAACTCAAGAAATCCATATATGGTTTGAAACAGGCTTCCCGTCAATGGTATTTGAAATTCCACGATGTCATCACTTCATTTGGTTTTGAAGAGAACATCATGGATCAATGTATATACCAGAAGGTCAGTGGGAACAAGATTTGTTTCCTTGTTTTATATGTGGATGATATCCTTCTTGCAACCAATGACAAGGGGTTTCTATATGAGGTGAAACAATTCCTTTCTAAGAACTTTGATATGAAGGATATGGGTGAGGCATCTTATGTCATTGGCATAAAGATCCATAGGGATAGATCTCGATGCATTTTGGGACTATCGCAGGAAACCTATATCAATAAAGTCTTAGACAGATTTCGGATGAAAGATTGTTCACCAAGTGTAGCACCCATTGTGAAGGGTGATAAGTTCAATTTGAACCAATGTCCAAGGAATGATTTCGAGAAAGTTCAAATGAGCAACATTCCTTATGCTTCAGCTGTTAGAAGCCTTATGTATGCTCAGGTTTGTACAAGACCTGACATTGCATTTGCTGTGGGAATGTTGGGAAGATATCAGAGTAACCCAAGCATTGACCACTGGAGGGCTGCAAAGAAAGTGATGAGGTACCTTCAAGGTACAAAGGATTACATGCTTATGTATAGGCGAACTGACATTCTAGAGGTGATTGGCTACTCCGATTCAGACTTTGCTGGCTGTGTTGATTCGAGAAAATCAACTTCAGGTTATATTTTCATGCTAGCCGAAGGAGCTGTATCTTGGAGGAGCGGAAAGAAAACGTTGGTTGCTACTTCCACGATGGAGGCAGAGTTCGTTTCTTGTTTTGAGGCTACTTCGCATAGTGTATAGTTGAAGAGTTTCATGTCAGGCCTTAGAATTGTATATTCTGTGTTTAGGCCATTAAGGATATATTGTGACAATTCAGCTGTTGTCTTTATGGCTAAGAATAATAAGAGTGGCAGTCGAAGTAAACATATCGACATTAAGTACTTAGCCATAAGGGAATGCATTAAGGAAAATAAAGTGGCCATTGAGCATGTAAGCACTGAATTGATGATCGCAGATCCTCTGACAAAAGGAATGCCACCGAAGTCATTTAAGGATCATGTTGTACAGATGGGACTTGGTTCCATAATGTAAATTTGTTTGTACATACAATTTACAGTCTTAATGAAACTCTTATTCAGTTGTGATGATTTCTCATATTTGTTTTGCGCATAAAATTATTACAGAAAAATTCACATTTGGTAGGACCAAGAATAAACATTGGGTTTATTCATAAAGTTAAGTTACCATATAAGGAATAAAGTATGAGAAATGATACATTGTAATACATGGAAGATAATACTCACAATTTAGAGGAACTATCGCCATGATTCATGTATTTGTTTTCTGAAAGTTTGGGTTTAATGAATATAAGGTTAAATATAAAGACCAAGTGGGAGAATGTAACTGTTACATTGGCATTCAAAGGTTTCATTTTGAAACCAATTTAATTTCTATAACAGCTTACATTAATGGTCTCACATTATGTTTTCATTAAACCATATTAAACTGGTAACTGAATATTCTTGCTATATATTACCTTGATGGGAGGAAATGTAAGGCAGGAAAAACATAAAATTTTCACGTTCAGATTTTTGTGGAACGAAAACTTGGGTCCCCAAGTCCAAAAATTCTCTTAAGAAACCAACACCATCAATTGAGATTTTGAGAGGACTTGGAAGCTCTCAAGTGCAGGCAGTCACGGTACACCGTCGGACTTCTCAGGAGCAATGGCCGGAGGTAACGAAATTCACATGCTTCCGTTTACGTTTTTCAATTTTGATATGTATATAGTTTTGATGTTAGAATTGTTTTATGTTTTACAAGCAGATCAAAAGAAAGCATTGGAAAAGCGGAAAAAGAAAGATTAATATGCTTTTACTATCATCCATCAAGGTTTGGATGATGACATGTTCGAGAAGATTGCCAACGAATCCAAGTCCAAGTTATCATGGGATGTCCTTTGAAACTCCATCATGGGAGTTGAGAAAGTGAAGAAAATTCGCCTTCAAACTCTAAGGAGTGAGTTTGAATCTTTCATGATGAATGATGATGAGTCCATCTTAGACTACTTTACACAAATCTTGTTGGTGGTAAATCAAATGAAGCGGCTTGGAGAAAAAATAGAAGATGTTCGCGTGGTCGAGAAAATCCTATATTCTCTCACGCCAAACATAGTCATGTGGGGATAGTCATTAAAGAAACCAAGGATTTGGAGACCCTGACCATTGAAGAGTTGAACGGCTCAATACGAGCGTATGAAGAAAGAATGAATCGAGACAAGCAAGATCAAGTGGAGCATGCTTTGGCAGCAAAATTCTCTCCTAAAGGTAAGGGAGAAGGACAAGAAAAAGGAGGAGTACAAAGAGGACGCAGACAAGCACGCGGTCGAGGACGTGGATGAGGACAAGGATCGTATGGAGGTCGTGGTCAATTTACAAATGAAAAAAAAGGTCAAAGTTCATTTAGAGGTCGTGGACGTGGAAGAGGAAGAGGCAATTTTGCAAAGAGAGACAAGTCATAGGTGGAGTGCTATAATTGTCACAAGTATGGTCATTATGCATCGGAATGTCGCAGCCCAACTAGTGAAGTAGAAGAAAAGGCTAACTTCATTGAAGCAAATGAGGAAACAAAGGAGCCCACCTTATTGTTAGCGCTCAAGAATAAAGTACAAAAAGAGAATAGCTCCTGGTACCTAGATAATGGTGCTAGCAATCACATGTGTGGTGACAAAAATAATTTTGTGATGCTTGAAAAATATGCCGGTGGAGATATCACTTTTGAAGATTCTTCCAAAATTCAAATTAAAGGCAAAGGTACAGTTCTGGCTCGGCTAAAAGATGGTGGTCATCAACTTAGACCTGATGTATATTACTTACCAAAGTTGTAAAGTAACGTTCTTAGTTTGGGACAATTCTTAGAAAAAGGCTATGAAATTCATATGAAAAATCGTAACCTTTGGCTTAGAGATCAGAATGCTAATGTGCTTGCGAACTTGTCTATGACAAAAAATAGGATGCTCTTGTTGATACTCCAAATTGATTCACTAAAATGCCTTAAAGCTTGTGTGAAAGATTCTGCTTGGCTTTGGCATATGTGATATGGCCATTTGAATTTTTGGTGGGCTCAAGGAGTTGGGAGAGAAGAAAATGGTGATGGGTCTGCCCTCTAGTAATCATCCAGAACAATTGTGTGAAGCATGTCTTATCGGCAAACAAACTAGAAAGAATCTTCCTAAGGAATCGTTCTTAAGAGCAACCAAGCCACTTCAACTAGTGCATGCAGACATTTGCGGCCCCATCAAGCCGTGCTCACTTGGTCAAAGCAATTATTTCTTGCTTTTTATTGATAACTTTAGTAGGAAGTCTTGGATGTATTTTCTAAAAAGAAAATCCAAAGCGTTTGACTTTTTTAAAAAATTTAATGCTGTGGTTTAGAAAGAGTCTGGATATGAGATTAAAGCTTTGCAAACTGATAGAGGAGGAGAATTTATTTCAAATGAGTTTAACGTTTTTTGTAAAAAGTATGGCATTCGTTGTCTTTTGGCAGTGCCTAGATCACCGCAACAAAATGGCATCTTCAAGAGAAAAATAGACCAATTCTTAATATGGTTTGAAGCATGTTGAGAAGCAAAGGAATTCTCAAGAAGTTTTGGGCAGAGGCGGTTTCATGCACAGTATATCTCTCTAATCGGTTTCTCACCAAAAACTTGAAAAACATGACACCACAAGAAGCTTAGAGCGGAAAGAGGTCGAATGTTTCACATTTGTGAGTTTTTGGAAGTCTTGCTTATGCTCATGTATCAACACAAGAGAGGTCCAAGCTTGATGATAGAAGCCAACGATATGATTTCATTGGCTATGATGCAAATTCCAAAGGCTACAACTTATATAATCCAGATGATGTAAAAGTTGTTGTCAGTAGAGATGTGGAGTTTGATGAAGATACGGTTTGGAATTGGGATAAGGAAAAGGAAGATTCTTATGATATCTTTCCTTACTTTCATGATGAGGAGGTTGATGATGAAGCTACCAATCCACCAGTGATGTCTTAAATTCAAGAATAGAATGAAGAACAAGAAGAGCTTGCTATCCTACCACCGAGAAGATCAACTAGAGAATGGGGAATGCCAGAAAAATATTTCTAGATAATCCCTCTTTATTCTATCTCTTTGCAGATGATGAACCTTTGAACTTTGAAGAAGCAGTGGAAGAAGCAAAATGGAGAAAAGCCATGAGCGAAGAAATTAATGCCATTGAAAGAAACAAGATATGGGTGCTGTCCATGTTACTAGAAGATCAAAAGCCAATAAGAGTAAAGTGGATTTACAATATTAAAATGAATGCCAAGGGAAAAGTTGAAAGATACAAGGCAAGGCTTGTTGTAAAAGGCTACACTTAAAGGTATGGGATCGACTATGATGAGGTGTTTGCTCCTGTTGTACGTATCAAAACAATCAGATTCTTAATTTCCATAGCTGCTCAAAATGGATGGAAGATTAATCAGTTGGATTTCAAGTTTGCTTTCCTCAATGGATTTCTAGAAGAGGAGATATATATTGAGCAACCTAAGGGCTATGAAGTCAAAGGCTAGGAAGAAAAGGTTCTGAAGTTGAAGAAAGCCTTGTATGGCTTAAAGTAAGCTCCATGGGCTTGGAATAGCAGGATTGAGAAGTATTTTCAAGATGATGGTTTTATCAGGTGTGATCATGAATATGGTCTCCATGTTAAGACATATAAGAATGACATTATGCTTGTTTGTCTATGCGTGGATGATCTTATATTTACAAGCAACAATCCAAAACTGTTCGAAGACTTCAAATGTGCTATGGAAAAAGAATTTGAAATGATTGATGTGGGGCTGATGACATATTATTTGGGCCTTGAAGTAATTCAGTCGAAAGATGGAATTTTTGTTTCTCAGAAAGGTTATACACATGCTGTTATAAAGAAATTCAATATGCTTGGATGCAAATCTATCAATACGCCCATGGAGTGTGGATTAAAGTTGTCAAAGTTTGAAGAAGGTGAAAGAGTTGATCTAACATTTTTTATAAGTCTTGTGGGAAGTCGAGGTATTTAACCTGTATAAGATCAGATATTTTCTTTGCTATTGGAGTAATAAGCCACTACATGGAGAACCCCTCTATTACTCACTTGAAGGTAGCTAAAAGAATATTACGCTATCTTAAAGGTGCACTTGAGTTTGCGTTGTTTTATTCTTCATCCCAAGGATTTAAGCTTCATGGTTATTATAATAGTGATTTTGTTGGTGACATTGATGATAGAAAAAGTACCAGTGGTTTTGTTTTCTTTATGGGTGATAATGCTATCTCGTGGGTCTCCAAGAAGCAATGTGAATCAGAATATGTTGCTGCTACATCTTTTGCCTGCCATGCTATTTGACTTCGAAGATTGTTGAAAAATATTCATCAGCCACAAGAAGAAGCCACAGAGATTTTCATTGATAACAAGTTTGCTCAAGCCCTTGCAAGGAATCTAGTTTTCCATGATCGTAGTAAGCATATAGACAGAAGATATCATTTCATTCGTGATTACATTGCTAAGAAAGAAGTGAAGCTTAGTTTTGTGAAGACACTTGATCAAATTGCTGATAACTTCACAAAGCCTCTCAAATATGATGTGTATTGTAAGTTTCGAAGTCAGCTTGGAGTGATTCAGAAGAATTAAGTTTAAGAGGTGGTCTTTGAAATTAAACTTAATTTCAGTTCTAGAAGTTTTAAAGGTAGAACTTTTTTTTTTTTTTGTTTGGTAGTTATTTTGTTTTTCTGTTTTGGGCATTTTGATGTTTTTTATTGTGGTTTAATTGTGAAGTTATGAGTGGGAGTTTTTATTTTTAGTTTTAAAGGTGGAAGATGAATTATGTGTCAGTTGTGGAATGATGAAGTTTATATAAACAAGGTGTGTTATTGTATTTGGTGTGGAATGAAAATGAAAAGTTTGTTTACGACTTTGTTTTAAAGTTCTCTCTCAAATAAAATTTTTTCATTGTCTCTTTATTTGTGCTCGTATTCCAACATCCTCTTCATAAAGGTTATAAATATATCTCCATCTTTCAGGCAGGATTTACATTGCCAAAACTATGTCCTTTGATGAAATTGAGTTTCCATTGATCCTTGTTTTCTCATTCTTTTGGTAGTATTTCAGTCTTGCAAATTTTTCCTCCATCTTTGTTCCTATCATTATTGATGATTCACCTCCTTGTCCTTCAGTTGTTAGTCCACCAAATCAAGTTAATATAAATCAGGCTATATCTTCTATTAACCTTGTAACAACACCACAACATTCTCCTTTTGTACATCCTAATCTCAGTGCATTTGCATCATCCTTTTCACCTACAACAACTTCAATTTGTCATCTTTGCCTTAAACAGATGAATTTTCTTCCTTTGATTTCCTATCTTTGCCTAATCATCCTCTTCCTTCTTTTACCTAACCCGCCTGTCACTCAAACTGCACATTTTATGACCAACCAGCCTATCACTTAAAATGTACATTCCATGATCGCCAAATCCAAACATGAAATTTACAAACCAAAAATATTTGTTTATGCATCATCAATATGTTAGAAATCTCTTGAGTCTAATATTGTACAAAAAGCTCTATCTGACCCTTAGTAAAAGGCAGGAATGGATGTTGAGTACCGAGCTCTTCTTAGAAAGGAAGCTTGGGCTTTGGTTTCTTACAGTGAAGATAAGAAAGTAGTCTCCAATAAGTGGGTGTTTCGAGTGAAGTATAAAGTATTTGGCTTTATTGAAAGGTATAAGGCAAAATTAGTGGCAAAAGGCTTTCAATGAACTACAAGTGTGGATTATTTTGAGACTTTTAATCCCATTGTTAAATCCTCTACTATTTTGTGTAGTTTTTACACTAGCAGTCAACCATGGTTGGGACATTCAGCAAATTGATATAAATAATGCCTTTCTAAATGGCACCTTTGATGGAGGCTTTTTATGCCTATACCCGTAAGCACATAAGGTCAAGTTTTAGTATAGGATTGGTAATTTAAAAGTTGTCTTGACTTCTGCAAGGATTGAAATCTGAAAACTAGCTAACTACCACAACTATAATAGCCTAGCTTTATTTAGGCAATTAGAGTTTAAAGGAAAATAAATAAAAGGAAAATGAAATTAATTAAACAAAACCCAAAAACAAAATAAATAATTTACAATATGGACAATCTATGAATAATGTATCTAGAGACTTCACTTAGCTCAATTCTTCCTATGCTTATCCTATTTTCACAATTATTAACTTCATTCTATCCAATTCATTAATCTAGGTTCCTAAGCTCACCTCATTACCTCTTCCGAGCATCAAATGAGGTTCTATACGCATTATACCTAAATTGATATCCCTATCTAACTTGGTTAATCACACATGCATTAAGCTCAACCTGTAATTGTTCGCCTTCTGGCCTCACAAAAACCAAATTTCTCAAGTCAATTATCTATGTGTTCTCAGCCCTCCCAGGTCTCAACAACAATGTAGACTATGTTTCCCAAATAACAATAAAACACTTAATATCTCTCGAGCATTGAAATTCTTAAATTGCATCAGCTAGTTCATTAGACAAATTAACTAGTAGCATTAAGTATAGAGAAGCATAAATGAAATTGAAACAATAATTACATCAATAATAAAAAAAAAAATCTAAACATAATCCAAATCCAACTAAACAAGCTTTAAAATAGGAAATTTAAACAAACATAGATGAATCTATTACTAATCTCTTCATGAAATCTATACAAATAAATATGTTCAACACACAATTACAAATACAAAATTCAATCAAGATTAGGATAAAGAGAGAAGGGAAGAAGAAACTCTTTGTGGAGATGCACTTCAAGCCTTAATCTAAGAATCTACCAAAATCCTTCAAGAATCCTCATCTCTAAGCTATTTCTCTCTCTAGAATTTTAGCTCACCCATGGGTTTCTTTCTCCCAATTCCTCCACACCTTGCAAAATGGGGGCTCTAGGGTTTTAAAGAGGTTGGGACGAATTCAACATCAAATCTCAACCCTTGGATCAAGAAATTGGGGCCAAGATTGCCCAAAAACATGAATCAGCTCGAGAAAAGGCATGAAATAGCTCTTAGAAACACGCGGCCATGGAGAAAAGAGTGCAGCCATGTGCATTGCACAAGTTGTTGGCACAGCCACAGAAGAAATGTGTTGCAGTCATGTGGATTTTTTTAGTTAGCTCGCAGCCGCGGGAAAAATGTGGCATGTGGCCGTGTGCTCCACTTGCACTGCGGTGCCAAACTGAGGGCTGCCTATACCAAGGGACCTTCCAATCTCCATTTTTAATCCCAAAAAATTCATAAATCCCCATTTTATTAAGTTCCTACAAAATAACACTAAAACATCAAAATATCTCAAATGCTTGGACTTACACAATATTTAAGCTCAAGAAATACTTGATTTGTGAGTAAAATACTCACTCATTAAAAACCCCCAAACTTAAATATTTGCTCATCTTCAAGTAAAACAAAAGGACAACAAAAACCAAACCAAAAATACAAAGGAAAGAAAACCAAGTGTTAGTTTTGTATCCATTTGATAACTAGACAAACATAAATCCCAAAACCACAAAATGCTTCAAAGCTCAAAAGAAATAAAACATTGAGAATATCTAGAATTTCAAGAATAAACATTAGGTTCACCTCATTCAAGAATCTCTAAGTGTAAATGTATGCTGAATCACTCTCACTTTACGAATTGACAGATAAACTTATGTGATTATATGGATGATAGGAAATCTTTAGATAAAGAAATTTGGAACTACCATAAGCCTATTTTTCTTGTCGCTCTCAATGAATATAGGCTAGTGTGTCATTGAAGATCAAAAACTTTCAAGGCTTGTAATGTAAGGATAGGGCAATTTTAGATAGATGAGAAACGAAAATTTTTGGCCTAGATCACCTTAGACATGTAATGCACCTTGGACCTCGCATGAACGAAGGTAAACTCACAACTGACTTCCCACTAAATCACTACTCTACCTTCAGTCATTTCCACAAAATATGACTCATAAGTATCCGCAAAAAGCTCAAAACATTTAATTCACAAGAATTTATTTTATTTTATTTTTTCATTCATTTTTTCTTTCAATTTTTTATAATTATTTTTCTTTTTTTTTCAATTTTTTTCTCATCATTCTTTTTGAATTGAAATGAAATGAAATTCCTCCAAACTTATTTAGTTCTAAACATTTCGATAACGGGAAAAATACATTAATGAAACTTAGCACAACAAATGAAAAATAACACAAAAACATAAAATGAGTCACTTTACAGATGCAACCAAAACACAAATTCAAATCACATCACATTCTATGCTCGCTCTTAACAATCAATCTTCAAATTCAAACTAAAATACAAACACGTCTATGATGATAGTGTGAGTAAAAGGGAATTCATGAAATGGCACGGTTAAACTTAAGTAGCTAGTGGACGAAGTAGATCAAAAAGGATCAACAAGAGAAACTAGCAATGAAGTTTTCATAGTTTGGCTTCAAAGGCTCAAACAGTCCAACAAAATGCCTTAATCGACTTTCCAATGACACCTAACCCAGGATTTCACCTCGAGTCTCACTAAAATGGGTTCTAGAGTTCATGAGATGTAAAAAACAATCTAATGCACATAAGTTTACCTAAAAGTTCAAATCTAAAATTCAAAATTTCATTTAAAATTCAAAATTTCGAGTGATTGTGATTCACGGTGCCCAAGTGTAGAGAGTCAAAAATGAAGATCACCGGTACAAGTTAAGCACACAGAAATTTCAATGAGTTACATTTCAAAGGACCTTAGAAAACAATTTGTGGTTAACATCACAATCAAATTTTAGTTATCCAATTTCTCAAAACTCACACTTTATTCAAACAAGTAACAAAAACACCATTAAAATAACTAAATAATCTAAGCAAACTAAATAAGGGCTATCAAACAAGAGTGTGGAAAAAAATCATGATAATCAACAAAAATTCGAAAAAAATTTAGGCAAAAACCCAACGAAATAATTTCCATCCCCTACACTTAAACTAAACATTGTCCTCAATATTTGTAACAATCTAAGAACAAGGGTCAAGAACGTATACCTTGGGGGTTAGTCTAACTTTCAAGTTTCTCTATCTTCTAGAATCATTTTCCACCAAAACTCAAGCTCTTAAGCTCTCGATTATTTCAACACCTATCATAATGCACAAAAAATCAAACATTAATGCAAAACATTGAAATAAACTAAAACACAAACACAAACTAAAATAAAAGCAAAAAGAGGGAAAGGATAGAAACATTAGGGTACCTCCCAATAGCGCTTTATTTAAAGTCATCAACTTGACTTTTGAAGAAATGCTCATCAAAGAGTAGCTTCTGTCCATAATAGGTATCATAAAACACTACAAATAAGTCTTGCGATGCAATGCCTTGAAGCTTGGCATGATAGAGAAATGTTTAGCATATATGTTGGAAAAACAATACGCAGAGAAAATTTTAAAATTTTTAATCTATGTATGCAAAAATTAACAAGATCTTACTAACCTTTGAATGCCGAAGAGCTCTTGCAATCTATGAGAGAAGAATGTTTCAGAAAAGCCTAAACCAACTGGTCTTCTTTGTTATTTTCTATCCACGATTGAAGTGCGTGTGGACATACGTCGTACAGCTTTTCTCCTTAGTGACTCTCCTTCCAACCAATTGAGAAAACCCAAAACTAACGTTCGTGATTTATGAACAATAGCTCTCAGTGAGTTTTAGAGACTCTCAGACTAGAGTGCTCACTTTACATTTCTCAACTGATCTAAATAACATAGAAAACTCACTCCCTATTTATAGAGGTTGTCCCCATGGTTATTATCAAATAAGGCCTCAAAGATTTGAATCTTGATCAATATCTGATAAAATTGCATTTGAAATGTGTGATCAAAAAATCGTTAGATCGGCAGGCCGAACTAACTAATTGGCCTGCCGAACTTGTGATTAATGATCCCTGTGAATCTTTTATTTCCCACCCGAGATTCTTTGGATAAAGTCTCAATTTTAATTTGAATAACCCAAGAGATAAGTTATCTTATTAAAACAACTATATCTAGATAATCTCTAGGAAAATAAATATTTCGGATAATTCAACAAGTTTATCTTGAATTAATTTACAAAATTAATTCAATCGATAAACATACATGAATTATTTGATCCTATCAAATTTTAGCCAATTTAATAATTTAACGTAAGTCACAAATTTATTGGAAAAGCACACCGTATCATTACAAGATTTATTATGAGCTAGCAAAGGGGACCCAATAGGCCTATATAGTTTAAGCTCCCAATAATTATAAAACCTAATATCCTATATATATGTTTCATAATTATCAATTCTAACGCTACTCCACTAAAAGCTTAGAGCGGCACTCTCAAACTATATAAAATTATGAAGCCCAAATTAGCTAAGTGTCCATGTCATATCATGATGTGTCGTATCCCCATAGGATATCCATAATCGGCTTAAGGATAAATTATGTCTTACCTTCCTGATTATTTTTCTCTTACTTCCATTATCTCACCATTAGAAAACTTACCATCCAAAGACAGTATACCATTCGGTTACACTATGTATCCAAATGGTTGAACGCTTTAGTTTTTCAATTACAGGATAATGCATATAAAGGGTTATTCCTAAAGAGGAGCTATGGATTTCGTATTTATGAATAACAGGTCTACGGTATCAAGAGCTGTGTCTTCAACGTACCGATATGCATACCATTATGAAATATGAATTTCACCCTTTGGTACATCAAAAGAAATAAGTCAAGACAATGGGCTCACTATTCATTTCAAGTTTAAGATACGACACATATGGCTATCTAAAGTGGATTGATTTGCTAAGACAAAATTTCTAATCCAAATCAATTACACTTTATGTCCCGATCCTATATATTGTCTCCTATGACAATGCATCAATGTTTCTATTTGTGGAGTCCACCTTCGATGGCTAAAACAAACCATCTCTTGTTAGGGATATAGACAACATAACAATCTTGGCATGAATAAAGCGCCCAACTTTATTTGATGGCGGATCTTATGATTTAGACCGTTACCTTTAGAATCATGTTTTCGCATAATATGTCCATCATATTCCTAATTCTCAAAGGCTTAGATTGACAGTCTCAAACTTTTGTTTGCTTATCATACATTCAACAAATATGAACGTAAAGAAGATAATAATTGGTATATGAATAATAAATAAATTCTTTATTGATAAAAATGTCTCAAAAAAAATATTATATTTTTACTCCTTATGGCATACATGTCTAACAATATAATCTCAACATTATACGGACTTTGGAGGATAGGTTCAATGGGGGTGAAGGAAGGTTGCTAACGGTGGTAGAGGAGGAGGTGTTGACCAAAAAGGGTCTTCATAGATGTAATCTATGATAGGCAAGGTTGGCTCAACAATTTGGACAATCAGGACTTGTTCTTCTTGTAATTCCTCTTGAAGGCTAAAGTCTTAGGTCTTATCATCACTTAAAGATTCTTATTAAAAGATCTCTAAGTCCTCCTTACCCAATGCAATCTCCACACATAGTTCCACCTCAAACATAGTTGGCATACTTCATTGTTTCTACTCGACAATTGTATGGGCCAATTGTCCAGTCCAACTTATTCTTGTAAACCGTTAACTTGAGACAACTAGACAATTGACAATTGGTTGTGTTGCTTCTTATGTGGTTGATTATTGTTGTCAATTGAGTCAACACTCCTTCCAATACCGAAATCATCTTTTGAGGCAAGGTGTCAACTTGCAGCTCCATCATGTTAAAATTACTTTTCCAACCATAGTTGATCATTAAACAAGTCATCACCTCATAGTTGTACTCTGCCATCTCTTCCAACAAGTAATAGACTTCATCGATAGATAGGTTGTAGAAATAGGTGGTAACACTTCCTATTTCTACCTAACTTCATGTCATGTCGCTCAAGCTATCAAGGAAGATTTGAAGTTGAACCTCCATGGAAAGTCCATGATTTGGGAAGTTGATAAGCAAGTTCTTATATCGCCACTAAACACCAAAAAAAGGCATTGAATCTCGTTGAGCAAATCTCAACAATAATTATCAATCAACCATCTCCAAAGACCTCACACAAAAACTCAAATACAAAAACTAATATCAAGAAAGAAAAAATAAAAGCAAATAAAGATTCTAAACACAACATAAAGATAAATAAAAGAAAAGAAATGCCTAAATTAAAACCTAATCACTTCATCGCAATATTAGCTAAGGTTTTAAAATTTTCAATCCCCGACAACGGCATCAAAAACTTGATGTAGGCTGCCTATACCTACAAGTGCACGGGGTCAAGTTTTAGTATAGGATTAGTGAGTTAAGGGTTGTCGTCTCTTACAAGGATTGAAATCTAAAAACTAGCTAATTGTCGCAACTACAATAAAGGAGTTTTATTTATACAATTGTAGTTTAAAAGAAATTAAATGAAAGGAAACTAAAGCAAATGAAATTAATTAAACAAAACCCAAAAATGAAATAAATAATTTACAACATGGACAATCTATAAATAATGTGTTTAGGGACTTGGCTTAGCTCAATTATTTCTATGCTTATCCTATTTTATGATTATTAACTTCATTCCATCCAATTCATTAATCTAGGGCCCTAAGCTCACCTCATTACCTCTCCCGAGTGTCAAATGAGGTTCTATACGTAATATACCTAAATTGATATCCCTATCTAACTTGGTTAATTACACATGCATTAAGCTCAACCTGTAATCGATCGCCTCCCGGCCTCAAGAAAAAGAAAACTCTCAAGTCAATTATCTATGTGTTCTTGGCCCTCCTGCCTCTCAATAATAACATAGACTACATTTCCCAAGTAACAATACAAGACTCAATCTCTCCCAAGTATTGAAATTCTTAAATTGCATCAACTAGTTTATTGGATAAATTAACTAGCAGCATTAAGTATAGGGAAACATAAATGAAATTGAAATGGTAATTACATCAACAATCAACAAAAT
Source organism: Artocarpus heterophyllus (assembly GCA_025403435.1). Taxonomy (NCBI): domain Eukaryota; kingdom Viridiplantae; phylum Streptophyta; class Magnoliopsida; order Rosales; family Moraceae; genus Artocarpus; species Artocarpus heterophyllus. The sequence continues at coordinate 36,251,942 of CM046348.1, read as the reverse complement.
AATTCAAACATAATCCAAATCCAACTAAACAAGCCCTAGAATAGGAAATTTAAACAAACATAGATGAATCTATTATTAATCTCTTCATGAAATCTATACAAGTAGATATGTTCAACACACAATTATAAATACAAAATTCAATCAAGATTAGGATAGAGAAAAGGGAAGAAGAAACTCTTTGTGGAGATGCACTTCAAGCCTTAAACCCTCTAAGAATCCACCAAAATCCTTCAAGAATCCTCAACTCCAAGCTATTTCTCTCTCTAGAATTTTAGGTCACCCATGGGTTTCTTTCTCCCAATTTCTCCACACCTTGCAAAATGGGGGCTCTAGGGTTTTTAAGAGGTTGGGTTAATTTAGCATCAAATCTCAGCCCTTGGATCAAGAAATTGGGGTCAAGATTGCCCAAAAACACGAATCAGCTCAAGAAAGGCACGGCACAACTCCTAGGGACGTGCAGCCATGGAGAAAAGTGTGCGGCCTCATGCATTGCACTAGCTGCTAACGCAACCATGCGGATCCTCTAAGCTAGAGCATGGCGACGCGCTTTGCTGGTGCTGCGACGCCAGACTGGGGCTGCCTATAGCAAGGGGGCCTTCCAAGCTCCATTTTTAGTGCCAAAATTCCATAAATCCCCATTTTATTAAGTTCCTATAAAATAACACCAAAAACATCAAAATATCATAAATGCTTGAGGATTTATATAATATTTAAGCTTAAGACATGCTTGATTTGTGAGTAAAATAGTCACTCATCAACCTGTAAAGAAACAATATGTATGCATCACCTTAAGGGGCTTGAAGATGCTAAAAATCTTAACACATATTTGCAAGCTTAAGAAAGCTTGTTACAGGCTTAAACAAGCTCCAAGATCTTGGTTTGAGAGGTTCAAAAAAGCTTTACTGTATTGGATTTTACTAACTCAGTTTCTAGCATTTCACTTCCTTTTATCATGTTGACAACTATTTACTTTTGGTCTTAGTTTATGTCGATGATATTCTTATCAGAGGAGGGAATTCCAACACTACTGCTAGATTAATCAAAGATCTAGATGTTTAGTTTCCCTTGAAAGTACCTGGATCTGTCAGCTGTTTCTTGGGTTTTGAAGCAATCAGAGATGAGCATGGTATTCTTATAATTAATGTAAAGCTTTATCCTAGTATTATGTGTCAAAATCAGAAACTTCATTTATCTAATAGCAAACCTTTTCATAATCCATCTATGTACTTTTAGTACTATTAGAGCTTTACAGTATTTGACACTAAGCAGAGCTAACATAGCTTTCTTAGTCAACAGGCTTAGTCAATTTCTGCAAGCTCCTACTACCAATCACTGGTTAGCTTGCAAACGAATCTCGAGATATCTCGAAGGCTCATATGAAACAAGACTGAAGTTCACCAACGAGAATGAATTTGGAATGCTATTTTGATGTTCATTTTGTGAGAGAAAAAGTGCTAGCAAAGGAAATAGAAGTTTGTTTTGTACCTACTGAAGTACAAATGGCTGATGTGTTTACTAAAGCATTTTAGATCAGTAGGTTTAGTTATCTGTGTGACAAGCTTACTTTGAATCCTATGTTACTTTTTTGGAAAGATTTTGAGAATGTTAGCTAGTTTGTACTATAGCAAGCTTCAATTCAGTGCTCTTCGTCTCACTTGAGGAAAGATGTTGAAGAAAGTTGATTAGTTAGAAAATGCTGAGTCAATATTCGATTAGTTATGTGTACAGATAGTTTAGTAACTAATTATAACTAGATTTTGTTAGGCTCGTTGGGCAATATAAATTACACAATATGACATCAATTACAAATCAGATAAGCCATTCCATTTCTCTATCTTGAAATTCAAGTTTACTAAACACAACACAAAAGTAGCAAAAATAAAATAGCTATAGTGAAACTCAAATAATAATAACTAAGCAAATTGACCAAAAAAAAGAAAAAGAAAAATATAACCAGCTGAAAAAATTGTGGACTTGAAACACTCTTAAATGATGTCATATGAGTTGAAAAGAAGGAAGAAGTAGATGCGATAGAGATTAGAGCCTTTCCTTTTTAATTTTTTTTTCAAGTTTGTAAAATGAACTATGTAAATATCAATCCATATGTAAATAATCAGAGTTTTTTTAAGGTTCATAGGTGCTTAATAAAAAAGAGTTAATTGGTTCAAAATGAAAGAAACGTAGTTGATGTGCATCAAAACAAATTCAATATCATTTAAAAGATTAAACGAGCCAAATTAATAAATTATTTAAAATGTGTAAAACAAAATATTTTAAATAAATTAAGATAATCAAGGTTGATCTCTCCTAGAATGAAGCCCTCCAAGAAGGAAGCCCTCCACACAATCTCCAAATGGCAGTGCCAAAGTTTTAGGCCATTTATTTATTTATTTTCTGTAAAACAGATATGATTAAGAAAAAGAATTACAATCTCTGCACATGCCTGGACTACTCTATGACACAAATTTTTCAAAAAATAAATAAACGAAATATCTACTAAAATTTCCAGGTCCACTCTCTGCTAATGGCACACGTACTTGCAACATTGGTGAAGTACTTGTGTTGTCAATGCTTTAAACAGACAGGTAGACCTCAAAACTTTGACAGAAACACTTTCGGGGGCTATGAGAGCGTGTCAAACGGGGGCAGACCTTGAATACTAGATATATGACATCAAAATAATAGGGATACCAAATGCATCCTTTATCTGATCTCGTTGTTCTTACGGGAAGGAGATGATGGGTTAGTCCATAGATTTTCCTGGCTTTTGCTGCATTTCACTTAAAATTTGAAGGGAGATAGTGAGATAAGCTAACATATTAATTAGATTAGATTAATTAATGTTAATAGATTGGTCAACATTAATATAATTTGATGCAACAACACAATATTATTTGTATCAAGTAGTTTTCTTGGTCGGTGATTAATAAGTGCATAATTCATCATATTTTACATCATTTTTCTTTACATTTATTGTCTAAGTTTTTCAATAATTCTTAAATTTTTATTTTTATTTTGTGATTTTAGGTATTTTAATATCAAAAGTAAAAAGAGGAAGAAAAATGAAAAATTTTAAAATTAAAATATCAAAAATTCAATTTGGAGTCCAATGGAAATCGTGGATCGTAAATCGGAGTTAAAACGGGTGAAAAACGGCAAAGACAGCAAAAAAATCCTAAGTAGCCTGCACACCAGTTACTGCACGCCCCAGTAGTACCCCAGGCTATGCCCAGAGTGCGCCAGCAACCACCCACGCGCCTTGCACGCCCACAGCTCTCTTGCAGCCTCCTATTGTGCGCTTGCACAGTGCCTAGCACAACTATCGCAGCCTGCCTCGGTGCCATTTGCATGGTGGGCTATGCAGTCCACGCCTCTAAACACTTTTTTGAGGATTTTTGCCCCAAAAACTGTTTTTTACTGTTTTAAAACTCTACTAATATATTAGCCTCATTATAGATAACAAGGCCAACGTTTTTGGCCTAAAAACTCAGACAAAAATAGCAAGAAATAAGAGAAAAGAAGGGGAGAAATGAGGAGATCCAAAGGTTTGCTGCTTGAGGAATTCTTGAAGATCTTCACAACCTTTTCTTCTAGTCCATCTATTTGATCTTTAATGTTGATTTTTACTATTTTGTTGTCAATTTTAATTATGTCCAGCTAAGTTATTTGTTGTTGAATGTGAGTTCAAAACCTTAAACATGTTTATGTAGTTGATTGTTTGGATTATTCTTAGAATTTCTTGTTAAAAGTGCTTATGTTTCACTATGTTTACTGCTTATAGCTAATTTTTATGATATTATTTAGGTTTGCAACTAAGTAAAACCTGAAAATTACTTAATGTTATGTTAGAAATCTTCATCGATAATTGTCTTGACTTTTTAACTATAAGTAGCAAATTGTGATACACAATTGCGGTGAGGCTTTTGTGTTCACTGCAATTGTGTGATTGTGATGCAAAATATAACATTAGTTGAATAAACCTAGCTTCTGCGTGTTTGCTACCTAGATCAACTATCTTTCTTAGCATACTGCTTCCGCTAGGTTGCACTTAGTGAGCTTCATCCTAGGTTATTTAATGGCAAGGGATTTAGTAGGGTGCTTGTCTTATTAAATCTAAAATGTAAGGAAGGATCAGGGCAGTAGAGCTTCTCACTATCTACGGTTGTTAGTTCAATGAAAAATTCAGGAATAATAGATTGACTGCATAAATATTGTCTTATGGTAGAGAATAAGCCTTTAACCCGCTTTATTATTATTGTTATTAAAACCTTTGAATTTCACATTTGTTTATTTATTTCGTTGTGTTAATTTTAATTTTCATTAATTTAGTTAAAAAAATGCATATAAAAAATTTGATGGCAAATTAATTAAATTCAATCCTTTACGAGAATGACCTTTGCTTGCCCTTTTACTCAATAACAATCACATTAAATACCTAGCAAGTTTTATCTTTTGACGGGTCCTTCGGGATCTTATTAGTTATTTGATCACATTTTATTCATGAAATAGGATGGGTCTTCTTGCCCACAGATTTATGTAGTGGCAATGATCATGTACTCTTTTTTTTTTTATTATTTTTAGGTTTTTACCACTAGGGTTTAACTGAATAAGGTTTCTCCCTCAGTAGCAGAGCTTGCCATAGTCGAATAAGGTCTTCTAATTTGTAATTTTAGGCTTTGTTACTTTCTATTTTTTGGCGTCATTATTTTGCTCGTTGGAGTTGTTTCGAAGACCTTATTGTATTATTTTCTTTTTTCCTATTTGAGTAAGGAAATTGATGTAGGATAAGATAGCTAAGGGGTGTCAACGTAGTTACAACATGCTAGAAATTTTTAATAATTTCTTTTTATAGATTGAAAAAAAAAACGTTTTTACAAAATTTTACTTTACTTTTCTTTTGTTTTTGTTTTTTTTTAAAAAAAAAAAATTTTCGTCTGTTTTTTTTTTTTTTTAAATTTGAATGGCTTAAAATCACTTGATTATGTGCGTTTTTCTATACATGCGAGCTTTCTTTTTCTTCTTCTTCTGGTGCTAAATATGTGAGGTATTTTATTATTATTATAAAAAAATGTGAAAAAGGAAGAATGAGAGGTGTAAAGAGTTTTAGCAACTCGACAACTAGATACAGGCGATGTAGCCTTCAATTCCACGTTATGGGATAAAGAACCCCTCTAGAAATATTTGATTTTTCTTACGTGTCCTCCTTATTTTAGTTCCGCAGGTGCAATCTTCTTCGATTAACTTATATATGTTAGGCAAGACAAAAAATATTCTGCAAGAAAGAAAATATCTTTAAATATCTTACCGGAAAATGCACATTGATTCATTCTATCAGAAATCAACGAAATAAGACGCAGAGTACCTGCTAATCATTTAACATTCAGATAGATGCGCCACTTTATCAGTCGTTCTGGCTCATGGTTTAATAAATCATACAAGGAGAATAGCCGGAGTGGCTTACTTTTATAATTATTATAAAAAAATATGAAAAGAAAGCGTGAAAGGTGTAAGGATATATATATATATATATATTTTAAGTTTTAAAACAGTAATATACAAGTCATCACTCACCTCCTTCTTATATAATTTCACATGAGATTTTCATATTAGAAGAAAAATAAATTGAGTTTTAAATACTTAAGGGTTCCTTAATAATAACTTGATGTTAAAATAATTCCACAAGAAGTTATCTTAATTGTTGTAGTGGAGGGGTACAGAACTGCAGTTAGATTGCTTGGAGTAGGTGAGGTGAGTAATCCAATATACGAAGGTGGGAGTTTTGACCCATTTGGCCAAACTGATGATCCATGAACCGTTGTAGAGCTAAAGGTCAAGCACATCATATCAAGAATGGAAGATTGATAATATTTTTCATGTTTGGATTCTTTTTCCAGGCCATTGTTAAGAAATGGGCGTCTAGAGGACGTACCTAACCACTTAGTTGCTCCTTGTTATCAACAATGCTTAGGTATGTGCCACAAACTTTGTTCCCAGAAGGCGAGTTTCAAGAGAGCTCCTCTTGAGATTTTGAGTTTGAAATTCTTTTAAGAGAAAAATGTTCTGAAAATGAAAATTGATAGGAAAGAAAGTAAGCTACATTAATGGAGCTCAAGGAGAGAGAGGCTGCTTTATGTCCCCTTTTTATTTTATTGGTTTTGCAGTTTTTTGTGTATTGTGGCAACTTTCTGCACCAGTAGCGACAACTACACTGTTACGTCCTTCTATAATTGGCGAGAGGCCTTGTTGAATGTAAGGCTCAAGACAATAGTTTATATTGTGTGGTAGCTTCATTTCCCGGTGGTTCCACATAAAACAAATTCCAAGAAATTGGGCTTTGCCCATTGTATGAAAGGCAAAACCTCCCACCATCTATAAGCACAATAATATTAGTACAATTATAAATTCTTGAAATGGAGTTGGAAAATGCCTCTAAAAATGAACACAATAGTTCATATTGTGTGTCAGCCCTATTTTCCGGTAGTCCCACATGAAACAATTGTGAAGAAAATGGGTTTTGGTCATTGTATAAAAGGCAAAAGCTCATACTTTTATTTTTTTTTTTAAATGGAGTTAATAAAAGCCTCATGCAAAATGACTATCCAAGTTTACCTCCTAAAAAAACTTATCACCTAAACATATTCTGCTGGCGTCTTGCTGCCACTTCTTTTCGATGTAACAAGTGTGTTTTTGTCGTCACTTCTTTTCGATGTAACAAGCGTGTCTTATGTTGCCTATATTTTTTATTCATCTTTATATGCATCACATTTGGAGTTCTCACTTACATCTAAAGAAGGGATGCCACAAAGAGATTATTTGGAGACATGTTGATTAATATGCTTTACTTCATGGTGGCTACATTTTTGACAATCCACTATGGCGACATGGTCCCAGTCTCCCAGGCTTGACCCGCACAAAGTTATGGGCTTGTTTCTTCATATTGATAGGATGGGGCTTAAATTGTTGGAATAAATTCAAATATGGGCTAATATACTAAATAAATATGTATTAAAGGCTATCGGATAAGGTTACCTAATTAAAGTGATTAATTTAGGTTTTAGGTTTTTAATGCATCATTTAAGTATGGGTCTTCTATGTATAGAGACCAAAATATAATTACTGATTTTATAATAGGCTAAATTAGTAATAAAGGATAATTGTTAGGGTTAGCAGTTATATAAAAGGGTTGTAGTCTCCAAGTCAATACGTATGCTATTTCTCTGTCACCCATCTACAAAGAAATTAGAGAGCGTTCTTCGAAGGAGGATTTACATACTAGGCTTGGAAGATCTCAACCTATAGACTCGGGAATCACATTCTATCGATGGATTCAGGTTAGCTTCTGCATTTTATTAATTATCTCGGTGATTTGACATGAATGATTATGGGTGATGATAGTTTTTATCACAATATTTTGTTCTATCAAGTAGTATCTAGAGCCTCTTCATGTTAAATCATTAGAAATCAATAATGTTGTAGATGTGATTTTCATAGGAAAATTTTTAAATTTAAGAATTTATGATTCTTTAAAATTGTTGAATTTAAGAAAATTATTTAGAAATTTTGGTTGAATTATTCATGGAATATAGTGCTCATATATATATACACACATATATATATATAAACCAAACATTGAATCTGAATCAAAGAGACTTTATAATTATATATATACACATATAATTCAACTGAAAGACTTTATATATATATATATCGGTTTGTATATATAAATTTGGCTGTTATTGTTTTTTTTAAAGATTTCGTTATACATTATATATATGCATATATAAATATATATATATATATATATTTAGAATTGAATTAAATGAATTTTAAGATTCAGTTTTGAAGAAACTTTTTTTCTTTTGATATCATTACGGTGGCAATCTACCAAAGAAAAAAGAAACTGAGGTTTTGGTCGGCGCCTGGCCTTGCTACCGCCGGCGTTGGTGGTTTTTGGGCGTGATCATCAGGCCGCGTTGGAGAGAGCCACGACCACCAAGCCGCAGCAGGTTGCAGAGGCGGTCGTTAGGTCACTTGCCTGCTTTCTTCTCCCACAGAGTTATGGAGATGTTCTGGGCTTTGGCCCAAAATAGATGGTTACATATACGGGCCAAATTTTGGCCCATAATTACAAAAAACCCAAAGGTTTAACCCCAGGTGACCCAAAAAAAAAAAGATAATGTGGGCTTAGGTCCATGATAAAAAAATAGAGGGGGTGGTTTTAGGATCCGAGTTGGGTCCCTCAGACCGGGTTCACCCGACCCAGTTAAAGTTGACTAGGAACAATTGACTTTTATGGTTGACTTTAACTGGTTGACTTTAACCAAGTTAACTTTAGGCCAAAATTTTTTTTATTTTTTATTTTCATTTTGGTCATTTTTGGTGTAATTTTAAATTCAAATATGGTATTTTATATATATTTTGAGATGAATTAATTGAAGCAACATGTCACCAAAGTGGCCTCTCTTATAGAAATTAATTTGTTTTGGAATATATACGGTTATATCCATGTAACTTATGTGAATATTGACCGACCTAAAGGAAAACTAATGTTTGACAGAATTGCATATACACCTATGTTAATAAACACGTGATGATTATTCGGCTTTACATGTGAACAATAAAGCGGCCCAAAGGAAGATTTATTGTTTGACATGTTCTTATTGTCAATATTTGATTACTATTTCAAGATAGCACATACAAGTTAATATTTCTATCAAAATACTAAATATTAATGGAGTGCTTGGTATCTTGATATAGGGTTGCCTTTATTTGGATTTGTTATTGTTATTTTGGATTCTTATGTGAGCGCTTTTTTTTTTTTTGGTTCTTTGATTTAGCTACTAGTTCTGCCTCAAACATGACTGCCAACATCAATTTCATTCCTATACTGAATGGTAGCAACTTCAAATCATGGCAAAAGAACCTCCTTATAGTTCTCGGAAAAGACAGAAAAGGTTGGAGCAAGAAAAGACAGAAAGAACAAATTTGGCTAATACTTCCAAGGACAAAGGAAAGAAAAGAAAGAAGGATGAGGAAGCTGTAGCCACAGCACCTCAAAAGAAACAATAAAAGAGATCGGATGATTTGGAAGGTATGGGTTGTTTCTTTTGTAGAGCTGCAGGACATAAGAAGAAGCATTACACCAACTACCACACTTAGCATGCTAAGAAAGGTATGCTTCTTAATTTGGTTTATTCTAAGGTTAATTTAACTTCCATACCTAAGCACACTTGGTGGATAGATTTTAGTACAACCACTTACATCAATGTCTCTAAGCAGGGTTATCTAAGATGCCAAGAGCCAAGTGATGGTGAAAGATACATCTTTGTGGGTGATGGCAGAAGGTTGAAGTTGAAACAATAGGAAAAGTTAGATTATTGTTAAAGACTGGATTTTATTTGGATCTTGATGAGACATTTATTGTATCATCTTTTAGATGAATTTGATTTCTATTTCTACTTTGGACAAATCAGGTTATTCTTGTTCATTTGGAAATGGAAAATTTAGTTTGTTTCATGATTCAAAATTGGTTGGTTCTGGTTCTTTGTTAGGTTACGATAATCTTTATTTGAGTGATACAATTGCTTTATTTAGTGGATCCCTACAATCAAATGCACGAGGTATAAAGAGGAAATTAACCAATGAGAATTAAGTTGCATTATGGCACATGAGATTAGTTCATATCTCTAGAAAGAGAATAGAGAGACTTATGTTAGACGAAATTTTAGACCCATTAGATTTTACAGATGTTGATGTATGTGTAAATTGTATTAAAGGGAAAAAAACCAATAAAAGGAGATTTAAAGCTAACAGGACTTTGGACGTCTTAGAACTTATACATACAAATATTTATGGGTCATTCACTATAGTTTTTTGGAATGATCAATAATATTTTATAACGGTCATGGACGATTTTTCTAGATATGGCCACATATATCTCATTCATGAAAAGTCACAATCGCTAGATGTGTTCAAAAATTATAAGGCTGAAGTTGACAATCAACTTAGTAAAAGGATTAAAAGTGTCAGATCTGACTATGGTGGTGAGTACTATGGCAGATATGACGGTCTAGGTGAACAATGTCTAGGAACGTTTGCTAAATTCCTAGACGAATACGGTATCATCCCACAATATACTATGCCGAGTTCATCCACTATGAATGGTGTTGCTGAAAGATGAAATAGGACCCTTAAGGACATGGTAAGGAGTATGATCTCTCATTCTACCTTACTAGAATCACTCTGGGGAGAAGCACTTAAGATTGCAGCATATATCCTTAACAGGGTTCTAACTAAAGCAACTGTCAAAACCCCACACGAACTTTGAATGGGCAAGAAGTCTAGTTTATAGCATTTGTATGTTTCGGGATGTCTAGCTGAGGCAAGGCCTTATAGCCCTAATGAAAAAAAAACTAAACTCAAGGATAGTGAGTTGTTATTTTATTGGATACTCTGAAAGATCTAAGGGGTACAAATTTTATGATCCTATGGCTAAGTCCATTTTTGAGACGAAAAACGTCTAGTTCTTTGAGGATTTTAAGTTTACGGCGGGAGATAAGGTTAGAGACTTTGTCTTTGAAGAGGAATATATTGATATTCCCACAGCTGTTATTGACATTGATATTCCTAAATCAAGACAATGTCGGAGAACCTTCCATTCTAGAAATTGTTCTAAAAGAACAAACTCTACCACCTCAAGAACCTATGCTATTAAGAAGATCCACTAGAGAAAGGAGAAGTGTAGTGCTAGATGATTACATTGTATTTCTTCAAGAACATCAATTTGACATTGGAGTAGTGGAAAGTGATCTAATCAACTTCCGTCAAGCCATGGAAAGTTCTAGATCTTAAGAGTGGATTGATGTCGTGAACTTAGAGATAAAGTCTATGAAGGACAATGACATTTGAGATCTTGTCCCAATGCCTGAAGGAGCGAAACTCATTGGTTGCAAATGGGTATTTAAGACCAAGAGGGATTCGAAAGGTGATGTGGAGCGGTACAAGGCTTGTCTTGTCGCTAAAGGCTTTACACTGAAAGAAGGCATTGATTATAAAGAGACTTTTTCTCCGATTTCTTCAAAAGACTCTTTCAGGATTATAATAGCATTGGTGGTGCATTTTGACCTTGAGCTTCATCAAATGGATATTAAGACTACGTTTCGTAATGGCGACATTAATAAAACAATCTACATGATGCAACTGGAAAACTTGTGTTAGGAGATGCAAAGAAGATGGTTTTGCAAATTGAAGAAATCCATCTATGGGCTTAAGCAAGCCTCTCATTAGTGTTATTATAAATTTTATCAGGTTATTATCTCATTCGGTTTTGAGATGAATGTGATCGATGATTGTATATACCACAAATTTAGTAGGAGTAAGTATATTTTCTTGGTTTTATATGTTGATCACATTTTGCTTGCTAGCAACGATATAGGCTTATTACACGAAACCAAGAGATCTTTATCAAAAAAAATTGAGATGAAGGTTTTAGTGATGCATCTTTTGTGTTGAGTATACGAATACACTAGGATCGCTCTCATCGTGTTCCTGGATTATCACAAAAGGACTATATCGCAAAGGTGCTTAAGAAATATGGTATGTAGGATTGCAAACTAAGTGATACCTTTGTGGCTAAGAGAGATAAGTTTAGTCTCAATCAGTGCCCTAAGAATGATTATGAGATTTAGGAAATGCAGAAGATTCCTTATGCGTTAGCAGTAAGGAGTCTAATGTATGCAGAGGTTTGTACGCATTCGGATATTGCATATGTTACAGAGATGTTAAGAAGATAGTTAAGCAATCCTAGAAAGGATCACTGGATAGCAGTCAAACGAGTCTTGAGGTATTTACAAATAACAAAGGACTGCATGCTCATGTATTAGAGGTCGGAACAGCTTAAGATCATTGGGTATCTGACTTTGATTATGTTGAATGCCAAGATAGTATGAAATCTACATCAAGCTATGTCTACCTTCTGGTTAGAGGTGTTGTCTCCTAGAAGAGTGCTAAATAGTCTCTTACAGCATCTTCTACTATGGCAATAGAATTCATAGCGTGTTATGAAGCATCCAATCATAGAATGTGACTGTGAAATTTTGTCACGAGGCTGTGCATAGTGGATAGTATTCAAAGACAACTCAAGTTATTTTGTGACAATAAGTCAGCAGTTCTATATTCAAACAACAACAGGAGCTTGACAAAGTCAAAGCATATAAACATCAAGTTCCTAGTCGTGAAAGAAAGAATTTAGAGTAGACAGTTGTTTGTAGAGCACATCGGTACAAACTCTATGATTGCGGATCCGTTTACTAAGGGATTGCCACCTAAAATATTTCATGAGCACACTGCTCGTATAGGTGATGTCTTTTGAGGATATTCAGTTTTAATGGGAGTTTGTAATTTTTGATGCTTTTCTGATATAGACATATTTTTTAGTTATTTCAATTTATAGATATTTTGAGGTTATTTTCTGTAGAAATAAAGTTTTGGTTTATTCACAATCTAATTTTAGTATTGTTTAATCTCACTAAGATTTTAAGGTGGACTAGTTGAAAATAGAAATGTTAAAATCACATTGTATGAAATTTCCATGCTACACATCCATACTTGATGTTTGTCATTAGTTGTATTAGTATATGTGATCATTAATGGGTCTAATTACGATATATGTAACGAAAGTCGCTTTGGTCCTATATTGATATGGTTAATAGACAAGAATGTTGAGATGCATAAAGTTTTGATAGCAAAATTTATGAGCTCATAAGATATAATTTACATTTATAAAGTTGTACATATAACCCAATTGGGAGATTGTTGGAATAAATCCAAATATGGGCTAAGATACTAAATAAATGTGCTATCAGATAATGTTGCCATATTAAAGTAATCAATTTAGATTTTAGGCTTTTGATGCATTATTTAAGCGTGGACCTCCTATATATAGAGACTAAAATATAATTACTGATTTTATGATGGGTTAAATTGGTAATAAAGGATAACTGTTAGGGTTAATAGTTATATAAAGGGGTTGTGGTCCCCAAGTCAGTACGTACGTTATTTTTCTATCACCTATTTGCAGAGAAATTACAGAACATTTTTTGAATGAGGACTTACGTACAAGACTTAAAAGATTCTCAACTTACAGACTCGAGAATCTCATTCTATCTATGGATTCATGTTAATTTCTACATCTTATTAATTCTTTTAGTGATTTGGCATGAATGATCTTGCGTGATGATAGTTTTCATTATAATATTTTGTTACAACATATATATATATATATATAATATCATAATGAACAAATTCTCTCGATACATTTGCAATCGTCCAAGTGCTACGTTGTGCGTAAAATGCAAGACCGATTGAATGCTATGTTGTCGTGCATAAAATGCGAAGATCAACTTACTTATGTGTCGTCATGCGTAATGTCATCATGTGTAAAGTGCAAAGATGAAATGAGGAAGAAAATTTATAAGCTTTGTTTGCTTCACCGGCTTCTTTTGTGTATACTTATAGGGCATTCGTAACATCCTGTTGGAAGATTTCGGATTGGGTAATAGTTTTTATCTCATCCGGTTGCATCTTTTACTAATTTTAGATGTAAAGAAAATGTGAAGTTGTGCTTGCAAAGCTTGGTCTAACTGTCACGCCCCGGAGTACGGGAGGTGACGTGGCGGAATATTTAGGTTAATTAAAGGAGAGTTTAATTGAAATTAAGGGTTTAAAATCCAATTAAGTAAGAAATAAAGAGATTTTTCCACCACATTTGATAAAGAATTTAAAATCATTAAACAAATAACAATAATTGAATAAAAACCGCGAATATGGGTTCCACAACCCACAACTTGTGCACACACATGGATCTGACAATATCACAAATACAATTACAGTCCAAGTACAAATAAAGTTAAGTCTTACATGCCTTGATTAATAAATACAGATTTCAAATAAATTCTCCTATTGCTCCTGAGTTCGGTCCGAAGAATCTTCTCCAAACCTAAATGGGAAACCACCTAGAAGGGGGGGAATTTAAAACAGATAAAACGTGAGCGAAAGGCTCAGTAGGACTAAGTTTTATAAAATAATTTAATGCAAAGAAACATAGCATTATCAGGAGTTATGCAAGAAGAAACTTGAATAAATAAATAAATAAATTGAGTAGAACCGTTCTGACACAGAACAGTCTACTCGTCAAATCAAAACACCAGTTTACTTTTACCTAGGCAAACCATGATATCACCACCGTAGTGGCCCAGCTGGGTTTCGGGACCTGCCCCCAAGGTCGATCACGACCCGATCTCTGATATGGCATCATGCCCATGTGTCTATTATCATTATCATTCAAAACCCAATTACCGAGTGTTGTCAGTTACATTCATTATGAAATTCATTTCATGTCACGGTATATAACAATATAACCGATAAAACCATTTTCAAACAACCGTTGAAAACATTTTGGTAGAAATCCTTTTCGAAGCCAAATTATTTCAAAACCAGGCTACCAAAGAAATAGGATAGAAGTCCTACCTCAGTACTCGTGCCGGTACCCCACACCGTAATCCCGGTCCGCTATACGTTAGCTCCATGGAACCACGAACAATCCTAGATACCAACTAAATCAATCAATATCTAGTTCGAAACATCCTATGTTGCTAAATCATTTCATGATGTCCTAGTGTGCCATTTGTATCATTAAAATCATCCTATAAGGTTGGGATTTAAATTAGGGTTCAAAACAATGAAATCGGGTAAAAATCACAAAATTTTCCATGCCTCGGTCGGCCTGCCGGACGCCCTGCTTCGGCCTGCCGAACTGTACAGTTCGGCCTGCCGGAAACAAGGTTCGGCCTGCCGAACATTTCCCCAGATTCGGCCTGCCGATCGGAAGAACACCGGCCTGCCGATCATCACTCCGGCCTGCCGAACTGGGAAGATCCAGAAATCCCAGCCACGGGTTTCTCGATCCCCAAAATCCAAATCTTGTTTCTAACCTGTTTTTCTCAAATCCCAGGCATGAAAAACAACTATAATTGATAGAAAAACATTCTAGAACATGTTTGGGATCATTTAAACAACATTTAAACTCAAAATCTTCAAAAATCTGAAAATGAGAAAAAGAGGAGAAAAATGAAAATCTTGAATCCAATCCGTTTTTCTTCAATCTAGGTTTAGATTCTAGTTGTTTTAAGCTCATTTAACACAAATCCACGGTTTTCTAAGCTAAAACAAACTTAGATTTCAAAAACACACAAAATTGGAAATTTTGTAAAAAGTTTAGAAATTTCGAATCTAACCTCGAATCGAAGCTTCAATCCGCGTTCTCGGTTGCCGAATCACGTCCCCGAGCTTCCTCCTTGCTGTTCCGAAGCTTGGATTCGAATGGAAATCAAAAATTTTGAAAGAAATTGAGAGAGAGAAAGGGGCTGCCGAGAGAGAGAGGAAAGAGAGAGAGAGCTCGTGAGAGTGAAGAGAGAGAGAGAAGAGAGAAATAAATAGAGAAAATCGGTGGGCGGTTTTACTGTGCGAAAACCATGTGCCGCCCACGGTTTTGTAAAACAGAGTATTTTTAACATTTTACAAATTGTTGTGTTTTAAAACTCAAAACATCATTTTAAATCAACAAGGAATCTTTTGAACACATCAATTTAACAAAACAACCAAAAACTAAAAATCCAACCAAATAATCTAATTAAAGTTAAAACTTTAATTATGGCACACTAATTCATCATTTACATTACATTAATGTTAAATAAATTTCGGGACGTTACACTAACTTTATTCCGCGCCCACGTTTTATGTCGAAGTCCAGAACTAAAATTCCTGACCTCCTGCAAATTCAAAGAGACAAATGTGAAAATCTGACATGAATGTAAATACATCATTTATTTATTTATATATATATATATATATATATATATATAAAAGGTGTTTTTACAACCCGTTATTAATAAAACAATAGATTTACTCTAAAAAATATACTACATATTAGATTAATACATAGAGTTTTGTGAGTAACAAAATTTTAATCCTATAGGGATGAAAAGTATTTTTCCTCTCAAAAGTATTGAAGTGATATTTTCTATAAAATCGACACACCAACAAATTTATAGAGTGTTTGAAAAGTGTAGTTAGAATTTAAATTTTTAAACTGAATGTTATAACGTATAAGAGCTTTATATTATGGTTTACTTTTTTTAATCACTATAACATATGAAATTACACTATAATAACTAAAAGCTTTAATTAAAACTGATTTTGTCAAATATCACATTAGAATTCAAAAATTTGTTTTCTAGAATCAGTTATCAACTGGAAGGCATTTGCAACATAACACCGGAACAGATAGCGGGCATAAAAATATTATTGCTCGGACTATTACCAAACCCCAATTTTTTTTTATTACTATTTTTTAAAAGAACCCAAAAATTAAAAAAGCACAGGTCCACAGCTTGTGGCTAGACTTAAAAAATAATCAAAAAGCTTTTTCGCATTGTTATAGAGCATGATTGAGGAAATACTCCTATACACATGACATATATTAGTTCAAAATCCCGATAAATTTCTTTTTGTAATATATAATGTTTTGATTCTTGTGTATCTCGTCTAAGTTTGATGTTGTAAGCGTTCAAAGTTTTCAACTAATGAAATAAATATATCAGCAATTATAGAAACCATGATGTTGATATAACGACTCATACTAATTTTCTTTTTTGGCTAAACATCTAGAAGTGGCAGAACGAGAATTGTTTATGAGACGGTTTATTGCGGTCCAAGGACCTTTCTCGCAGGAATCATGTGCTAGAAAAACTTGGAACAAAATAATGGCGGACATAATGATCACTTTGTTAAGGCAAAGAAAATTGACAATCACTTAATTTATTAACAAAGTTCCTGCAAACTTAAACTCAAATCAAAGCCTAACAAAAGTATCACCAAGTTGTTTTTAACAAGACCATGCATTTTTGCAGCCAAAACTTGATCATACCCAAGTAACAAGATCATGTATTTTTTTGATCCAAAACTTGATAATACATAATAATAACATTATGCATTTCCAAATATCTAACATAAATAGTGCTCAAGATACCAACTCTAATATGAATTTCTTATACAAATTTTAAGTTCTCATCTTTTTGGTAATAAATATAATATTTTATTATTGATTGATATGATAATATTTTAAACACAACAATAAAAGAACGACAACTTAAGAGTTCGTACAAACCCAATTCCCAACCTACGAGTTGCATTCTAGTTAATCTCATTGGTTCAACCTTTGATCAGCGCCACAAATCTTAATTGATAAGAAAATGATATGAGGGAAATGAGAGTGGAAATGTGAGTCATAACATGTTAACGACTCTCATTTCCCTTATATCATTTTCTTATCAATTAAGATTAATTTTCAATGCAAATATTAAATTTGATACAAAAAGGCATTGTATTAGAGAGTGTTTTTTACGCTTAGATGTCAAAATTTGACATTAGTATATATCAAATTAGCATTATATTGGAGATACTCTAACTTTTAATAATCTTTTTTTTTTCGGATCAATTTTCATTAATGTTATTTCTCAAACACCTCATGTACTTTTTAGTGAATGTATCACCGTATTCCTGCTTAGAATAAGCGGGTTTTTTTTTTTTTCCCCTCTGATATTAGATCACACCAAGAACATAAAATAAATATGGGAAATTAGTATGGAAATTCCACAAAATCTGATAAAACATGACCATTTGTGTTGTGTATAGTTCCGGTAATACACAATTGTGAATGTTATATCACCAAAACATGAAAAGAAATTCACAAATATTTTGGAACTTGATGAAGATAAATTATAATACTTAGATGGGTTTTGTTTTAATGATCCATCAAAAAAGTTATTTTTCTTTTCTTTTATTTTTTAGACATAAAGAAATGACACGGGCGCTTATGATGGGGATTTCTTATCCCTAGTTCAAGTTTCCGACATTAAAAGTTATGTCCGTGTAAAATTTTTGCACAATATGATAGAATCAGGGGTAAATTACTATTTTGATAATCTAGATTTTCTTTTGGATTATTAAGAAGGATATGATACGCTACTCAGTTTTTCAAGAGAAAATTAGAAAAAGGAGCTATTTTTTGTCACCTTTGTAGATAAATGTATGAACTTTTCAAAAATTAGAGATATTTTTTTTCAATAGTACATCATTGATAGATACTAGAACATCATTGATAACATTAGTAAATCACTAATAAATTCGATTATCATTGATCTATTGATGATTTTTTACTAACAAAAGATAAATTATTGAGTAAAATTAATCTCTCAATTGATCTAAATTATAAAGAGACTCACTCTACTTTTGTAAAGGTTGGGTCCTGGAGTCAATCCTTATCAGATAAGGCCTTAAAAATTTGAATCAGAATCAAATAAGAAACAATATCTGATAAATCCGTGTCTAAAACACATGATAAAAAATCCTACGGTCGGCAGGGTGAACTAGCAGATCGACCTGCCGAACATGTCCCGTCGGCAGGCCGAAGTTCAAGATCGGCCTACCGAACTTATGATTTTTTATCCCTGCGAATCTTTATCTTCCACCCAAGATTCTTAGGATAGAGTCTCATTTTTAATTCAAACAACATAATAGAAAAGTTATCTGATTAAAACAGTCATATCTAGATAATCTCTAGGAAAATAAATATTCTTGATAATTCAACAAGTTTATCTTGAATTAATTCAAAATTAATCCAACCGATAAACAGACATGAATTATCCATTCCCGATAATTCAACAAGTTTATCTTGAATTAATTTTATCACAAAATTATTCAACTGATAAACAGACATAAATTATCTGATTTTACCGAATTTCAGCCAATTTAATAAATCTGACATAAGTCACTAATTATTAAAATAGCACGCCATATCGTTACAGGGTTTTTGTGAGCTAGTAAAGGGGACCAAATAGACCTATATAGCTCAAGCTCCCGATAAGTATGAAACCCAATATCCCAAATATACATTTCATAATTATCAACTCCAACACTACTCCACTAAAAGCTTGGAGCTACACTCTCGAACTATATAGAATTACAAAGCCTGTGTAGCTAAGTCTCTATGACATATCACAATGTTTCGTATCTCCATAAGATTATTCATAATTGGCTTAAGGACAAGTTTTGTCTTACCTTCCTGATTCATTAATTTACAAAAATAATTATTTTTTAATTTTTAAAAACTTCGGTCATGTATTTAAAAAAAACTCAAAAATGGATCATCACCTCAAATATTTTTTTAATAAAAAAATGCTAATTTTGTTCTCTCCATTAACAACCTTCATATTAATAATTTTACGAATATATTAAAATTGTAAAACACATTATTTTTAATACTCAAAATTGAAAGAAAAGGCTCCTAGACCGTAAAAAGAAAAACTGAACTAAAAGAGGGGGAAAAAGAAAAATCAACGCTACCGAATAACAAACACATAGATGATGGAGTTATTTGCATGGCTTGGGAGCTCAAGTGGTTCCTGAAAGGGGTTAATAGGGAAAAATTTTCATAAATGTTATTTTTTAATATTTATTTTTTTTATAACTGCCACATATGTTTATTGGTGGCATAACTTAGCATGCCTGAGTGTTTGGATGGGTGGTTCCCACCACTTTTTTAGCTATAAACAGTGTAAAGCTCTCACATGCTACAATAACAATAAAAAAAATCGCTACAGTGTAAAGCTCTCACATGCTACAATAAAAGTGGTTCTAACCAACGGTTCCTACCACTCTTCCAAACATCCTTGTAATATGAATGATAGTGTGGCATAAACTTTTCTAAATGTAGCATAAATAAACACAATTTTTAAAATTGTGGCATAACATGTAATTTTCTCGTGAATATCCCATTGGGTATTGAAAAGAATTTTCGTAAAATGCCCTAATGTCGGGCCCTACTGCTTATCAAAAAGCATGTTGATAGCAAAAAAGGATTCATGGGGATGTAGTCCTAGACACTCTAAATCGAGCATTAGACTAGTAGACCCAAACCGGGCAATTCAACACTCAAACTTTTGATCACAAACCCACCATAATATTATCGCTAGGCCACCCCACTTGGTTTTGTTTAAGTTGGAATGAGGGTTTCTTTTTGTTAGAGAGAGATGGGAGGAAGAGGGACAAAAAAGATTTAATAATAATAATAATAATAATAATATTATTATTATTATTATTATTCCAAAAGAAGTGGATATATAGGTGAATATAGGTTTTTTTTAATCACAACAAAAACCAAAAACTAACAAAAAAATGAAAAAAAAAACAGTTTAAAAAGTAAAACCGACCGAGTCGGTCGAAAATTGACTGCCCACAAAATGAGTGGTTCATTTATTGGAAAGGATTTTCTTACTGGTTCGAAAACCAAACGGACTGGCCAATTTCTTCTTTTAAAAAATATAAATATAAATTATAATATTATACAATATATTAAACTTCATGTCATGTTTACATTTGAAACTTTGGATTTTATTGTTAAATTATGAATTTTCATGCTAATTTGCTTGTTTTTTATTGGTTACCTTATGCATTATTGTTTTCAAAATGTTGAGTTGTTTAGGTAATCTACTACATAATATTTGTGGAAAAAAAAAAGGAACCGATCGGTTACTAATGGAGCTAAAAGCACATTTTCTTCACTGTACAAAATGAATACTTTTTACAAGTGAGCTCAAAATAAGAGGCACACAATCTAATTACACGGAATTATTTGAACCCAAAATAACAAAATTGGCTAAACAGTGAACTACAAAATTTCTATTTCAGAAAGCCTAGCAAACACCGCCACTACAAAGTAACAAAAATAATTTTTAGGGTGTTTAATAAAGTGATTTAAAACCAACTTTTTGATTAGAAAAATAGTATAAAGCTCTTATATGTTACAATAAAAGATAAAAAATTACTACAATATAAAACTCTTATGTACTATAATTGTAACACCTGAGATTTTTAATACATTAAAAATGCATTTAAGTAAGGATTATATTAAGACAAAAAGTACAATTAAAGGAAAATATTGTATAATATTACAGGAAATTATACAGTATTAGAGCAAAGCAGTATAGGAATTAGACTGTTTAAGGTCATGTAGTATAGAATTGGACTGTGTGGACCATAATTTGGTTTTATAAAGAAAAGAAAAAAAAAGGAAAAAATCAAAAAAATCACACAAATTCGGGTCTCTCTCTCTACTTTCTCTCTCTAGAATTCTCTCTTTCTCCTCAAATCTCGTTCGAGATTCCGGCGTCCATTTTCGACACCTCCCGCGCCAATGGAAAGCTCTCGTTGAGCTGAGTCCAACGAGGTGCCGTGCCGCTCAAAACACCGCCGGAGGAGGCCACACGCGCCGCCCAAAGTGGCGGCGAAACCCATTTCTTTCCGACGAGATATCTTCGCCGTCCGACGTCCGATCGACGTGATTCTTGTTCCTACACGACCACCGTGATGAGAAGAACAAAACCCACCCTTGGTGGCAGCTCAACAACGGCTGGAAAGGCTTCGCCACAGCTGCCTGTCTACGCCGTGTCGCTGCCACTCGGAACCGCCGAACACGGCTGCGGTGAGGTACACCGCCGCCACCGTTCGACTCAGATGGCGATGGGGAGTGAAACCCCTTGCCTAATTTCATGCCACAGCCGCGGCTGGTCGGAGTTCCACCTCCGCCATCGTGCATCGCCACGACAGCCACCGATCACGACGTTCTAGGCCGCGTCGCCCCAAATTGAAAGGGGGAAAATGCTCAGAGTGACTCGGGGAACGAAAGGCCCAAGTCAATTTCACGATAGCTCCGCCGGAGATACAAGATCAGAGCCTCAATTTTTGCCGCCGTCGTCGGGCCTCGATCCGCATGGTTAGAGGCCAAATTGGGTAAAATTGACCCCACCAATCGACTCAGGAGGGTCGAATTAGGGGGGGTAGGCTCGAGCTCAGCCCTCAACGGAGCCAACCGCCGCGGTCAACGGCGGTCAACCACCGGTCAACGGGCGGTCAACGCCAATTTAAGATTTTATGATTTGGACCTCCGATCGAAGATCCGAGACCGCCTCCCGACTCGTTTCGACACTCTGAACGCAATGGTGACCTCTGTTCAAGCTAAATCCACTCTGGTGAAAATTGTCTGGTACCGATTGCACGCGAATCGAGGCGATTCAAACAGTAGTATCGGAGTCTAAAATGACCGTTTCAAGAATGTATGATCTCCAGGAAGCATTCCTAGCCATTCATAGTCGCTCGAGGGGCACTGCAGAGGATGCTTCACATACTGTAGATGCAACGAGATACAATTGGATCTGCTTAGCTTGGAGTTCAAGTAAGTAGGAATCTCGCTTACAGTATGAACTGTTTTAGAATAAATTGTTTTAGATGCTTTCATAAAAAGCTATGAAATGCATGATTAGTGATTGTTACACTATTTTATGTGAGAATGAGTTTTATAACGTTACAAGGTGACGAAAAACTCGTTAAGGGTAAAATCGTCATTATCAAGTAAACGGCTAGAACGGAGTCGAACACTCTGATTTAGCATAACGTTATTACACGAAAAATGTTCCGTAATACGTTAAGTAACGTAACGGTCATATGAGATCAGAGATTTAATAAGGGATGTTTAAGTAAACGAGAGGTAACCGATGGGTTACAAAGTTAAAAGGAAATGTAACCCCGGTGGGTTACAAGGCTAATTGAAGGAAATGTAAACTGATGGTTTATAAGGTTGAGTAAAGAGAATGGTAGACCGATAGTATACCAAGTTATGAAAAAGGAATGAATGGTTAATGTTTACGTTTTATTATCAATCGAGTGGATTGATAATAAAGAAAGTTAATTAATGAGTCGGCTGTCGTATGATCAGGACACAAAAGTCGACCAATGGAAGGAAAAGGAACGAGAAAGGAACGAAATAGAGAACGCTAGGGCATAGTCTGGGTAAGTTCAGATTTCACCTACAGCATAAAGTAAATAGTTTTTAATGCATCCATATGCATTTGTAAATGAGTTTGCAATGGTTATGCAAGTTGTTTTTAAAAGTATATTTGCATTTATTATGCAAAAAAGTTCTAAAGTACAAAATAAGGTTTGCATTGAATTTGCAACCGTTATGTTTGAAGCCTATTTGCATATTGATATGCATGAACGTTATGAACTATGATTGGTGTGTGTATTATAAATGTGACATGACTTAAAGTATTATATGGATATAATGTGAAATAGTTGCTATTCAAAGAAGAAAAATGTATAGCAACTCCATGATATGAAAGTATGAACGACAAATGAATGTATGATATGAATGACATGAGTATGAATAATATGTGAAAGCATGAAATGTGAAAGTATGATATGAACGACATGAATATGAGTAATATATAAAAGCATGAGTAATATATGAAAGCATGAAATGTGAAAGTATGATATGAATGACATGAATATGAGTAATATATGAAAGCATGAAATGTGAAAGTATTGTATGAATGACATGTATATGTATGATATGTTTATGAATATGATATGCAAGTATAATACTTATATGAGCAAATAATATGGATAAGAATGTTATGATTGATGCTTGTTATCTATAATGTAACAAGATATAGTATATAAGTACAATACCATGTAGTGCATAACGGATATGCACAATAAGGTCCATAAGAAATCCATTAAGGATATAATCTTCAATTTGCCTATAGGAAACTAGAAAAAATTACTATAAGATACCCTAGGTTCGATTAGAAATCGTGAGAACGATTTAGATAATCAAGTAAAATTTAGAAAATTTCTCGTGACTGATAGCGAGGTCACAAAAGCAGAGCCAAGACAGAGACTTTATGAATACGAAAAAAAAAGAAGATAAAAGCTAGTTTTTCCTTTTATTGCACCCCCAGGAAATGCTAGACATGTTCAAGAGAGATATAAAAAGTTAAGCGCTGTTATGACCCTTAGAAGTTTTCAGACAGGTACGTAAACATGTTTTAAATCAACATTGTCACTAGTCTAGAACGACTAGATGATAAAAGGCCTATAGACTGAACAATAAAAAGATGAACTTACTGACCAATTTTTACGTACCAAATTATGATCTAGATGCAGCTGTGCAACATAGATACGAAATAAGATTAGTATAAATCCTGCATTTCGACAATGCATAATGTGTTATAATGTAAGTTATAAGTTTTATGAAGCATTGCTATGTAATATATTGCATTTGTATGCAATATGTTTTAGGATAAGAGTTATGATATGCAATATGTGATTGCGTAAAATATTGCATTTGTATGCAATATGTTTTAGGATAAGAGTTATGATATGCAATATGTGATTGTGTAAAATATTGCATTTGTATGCAATATGTTTTAGGATAAGAGTTATGATATGCAATATGTGATTGCGTAAATATTGCATTTGTATGCAATATGTTTTAGGATAAAAGTTATGATATGCAATATGTGATAGCGATATATATTGCATTTGTATGCAATATGTTTTAGGATAAAAGTTATAATATGCAATATGTTTCAAAGAAGAATTATAATTTGCAAAATGTGATTGTGTTATATGATGCATTTGTTATGCAATAAGATGCATTTGTTATGCAATAAGTTTCAGAATAAAAGTTATGATGTGCAGAATGTGATTGCGTTATATGATGCATTTGTTATGCAATATGTTGCATTTGTTATGCAATATGTTTCAAAATAAAAGTTATGATTCGCAAAATGTGATTGCGTTATATGATGCATTTGTTATGCAATAAGTTGCATTTGTTATGCAATAAGTTTCAGAATAAAAATATGATTGCGTTATATGATGCATTTGGTATGCAATAAGTTTCAGAATAAAAGTTATGATTGGCAAAATGTGATTGCGTTATATGATGCATTTGTTATGCAATAAGTTTCAGAATAAAAATGTGATTGCGTTATATGATGCATTTGTTATGCAATAAGTTTCTGAGTACAAATTATGATTATCAAATGTGTTTGCATTTTAAGTTGCATTTATTATGCAATAGATTTTATAGTACAAGCAATGATTTGCAAGTGTATTTGCATATGGTGTGGTTGCATTTGATGTGCTCACTAAGGTTAATAAGAAGGTAACGTAAAGTTGAAAAGAAAGTGCCGTACCAGCCTCCTCGTTGTGAGGTAATAAAAGTATAGTTAAAGTTTGACCTCCCAGATGTGAGGTATACGACCTCGAAGTTCGATGGTCTTAAGTCTTCCACAAGGGAAGCATCACGTTTATGATCTCATGATTAAAGATGTTGGTGCGAACACTAAAAGTTATAAGATAAAGAAAGTTAAGGAACAAAAGGTGGAAAGTTAAAGTGTAAGATAAGAAAATACACGGAACAAGGATAGAAAGTCAAAGTAAGAAAGAATGGTCATAAGATGCTCATAATCGAAAGTTCATTATTGAGCATAAATTAAAACATGCATTGTGATTGTATTTGATTTGTTTATTGTGAAACATTTATATGCTATGAAAAACATCATGAGGAATGTTTTGTATTAAATGTTTATGAAAACATAAATGACGTTATGAAGAGCAATCTGAGAATTATTTTATGTTAGATATTTTGTGAAAAACGTTTATGAGAAACGCTATAGCAATTGCTTTAGGAAAACGTTTATGGAAAACGTTCTAGAAAGGTTTTTTTTAAAAGCATGTTTAAATGCTTTGTGAGATTTTGTTTGAACTTACTGAGCGAAAGTTCATAAAAAGTTTCTTTATGCTGTATGTAGTTTTATGGATGACCAGTAGGACCCGTTAAAAAAGCTGGATGCTGCGGAGGACAGATGCGAAGATTTAGGTATGGATACCATCACTATTTGCTTCCGCTATGCAAAAAAAAAAAGGGTTTTTCATTGTTTAATGTAGTGTTTGTGAAGTTTTAAGAAACGATTTGAAATGATTTTAAGGACAAGTGTTGAGTGATGTCACAACTTGAATGGCGACAGAAGTCGTATCAGTTTTAAAAGATGTTAAAGAAAAAAAAATTATTTCAATATTTTTCTTACTAAGTAAGATTACTATTTATAAAACGATGTTTAAGAAAGTAAAGTGACTATCTAAAAAGACGGATCGTCGCAATAATACTTTAAACAAAAAAAAAATTAATTTTAACTTCATTTGTCAAATACCTTCTTGATTCTTATTTTCAATCTCAGAAGCCCCTTGGCGCGGACTAGGAATAGCTTGGACAACGTTGAATTCAAAAAACAACGGCATTAAAATAAAAAAAAGAGGTCAAACAGAAAGTTGAGGTCTCTTCTATTTTTGTTTAGGTCAGCGTTGTGGACCGCTTATCCGAGTCTCGCTGCTAATTTTTGAGTTTTCCTTAAATCTCTTTTCCTCTTTTTTTTTTTTTTTTTTTTTGTGAGGACAAAAGTAAGAGCCCTTTTTATTATTACTTTTAACCAATAGGATTTTTTTGAATCATTTATGAAGTGAATTTGCCTATACTTTTGGGTAATTAAACAATTAAAATAAAAAAATAACATACAAAACGCAATTAAGTTGGCGCACGCAATTTATATTCAGTTCAAGACACTTCATTGACTCGTCTTCCATTACACGCGCTTTATTTGCTTCCACAACAACAACAACAACAAACACTTTGCACAGGTTTGCTCAAAAAACCCATCATCGTAATCCTCATATCTTCCTCCATTTTGTTCCGATTTCAACTTCAGAAACACCCTTTTGTCTCTGGTTCGTGCTTTCATTATCGAAATATTCTACTCTTCGTTCGTTCTCTCTCTTCTACTCCTTTTTGTTGCGATTGTTTGTGAGAACTAGTTTCTCTGTTCATTTCGTGAATGGGGTTAGCCTGATCTGGTTTTGTTTATTTGGTGATTCTTTTATAGTGATAAGAGTAATCTTTTACTGTTTGTTCTAGTTTGTATGTGAGATTTGGGTTTCTGGGTTAGTGTTTGTATAGTCTTGGAAGAATCTTTCGGAGTTCGTAACAATCGTGTAGCGAAATTTTTTTCTGGGTTTTGAACTAGAATTGAATTTCTCACATTTTCTTGGGTTTCTTGTAATCATTTAAATTTCGGTTTCTATTATTTTAAACCATTTAGCATCTCCCCAGTAGTACTTTTAACGGTTATGTTTGAATTTATGCATTGAAATTCGTATGAAATGATAAAAGTTCGCAGTCTTTTTCTCTTTTGCATTGGAGTGGGAATCTTTGGGTGTTTGTGTTTCTTTCGGCCTTAGAATTGTTGAACATGGTTTTTCTTAACCAGACTAAATATGTAGTTTAGTTTCTGCTTCTTATTTCATCAAAATCAAAAGAGTTAAACTCGAAGGCCATTGGGATTGTGCCCTTTTAAAGTCCTTATGTGTGTGTATCAACTTACTCTTCTGAGGCACTTTTAACTTTTTTTTTCTTTTTCTTTTTAATTCAGAGGTTTTTATGATAAATATTAAAAAAAAAAAAACGAAGATTTACCTGAGCATAACTTTTCTGCTAAAGAATAAGTTCTGGGAATCCTGTCTATCTACTTGGTTTTTTGTGTTGTCCATGATGGAATCATATTGATTGTATGGACTTACTTCCCTAAGTATTATAATCCAGTTTTTTAGATTTTCTTTTATGTGCTTATCGTCATCGGATAAATCATTGTTGATTGCTTCATCGTGGAAATTACGGGGGTGTGTTTTATTGTTGAATTATCTGCCTCCGTTATTTTTTATCCTTCAATTTTTGGCCTTTCCATAAGTTGATTGTTAAGTCATTGATCTTATGGGAAGGCAAATTTTGTTGTTTAAGGTGTTTGCGATAATAGTATGCAACTTTCCAATCCATATTCTTTTTTTGACATAATTATTTCCAAGTGTATTTGTATCTCTACACTTTTGGCAAATTGTCTAGATGAATCCCAAGAGCCTCTTGGTGTTAGTTTGAATCTATTCCTTTGATGCTTCTTATGTTGGTCTATATTTCACAAACAACTCAACATTCTTGATCTTTCATCCTAGTCTTATGTTGAAGCCTTGTTCCTTTTATAAAGTAAGCGCTTTGCAGAGTCTTTATTGTGGCCATGAGATATGGTTCTCAGCTTGGTGTATGATGATCATCTTATCCATTTTTTTTTTTTTTCGAAAAAGGGATCTGTTCTTTCTGCTGTAGCGTGTGTTAGAAGCCAAGTGCGGGTATTTGGATGAAATAACATTCTTGGCATTCACATTCTTCTTTATATCTTCTTTATACAAAGTTATACTCAAATTTAAAAGGAAGTGAAATCCACAAACCTAACTGCTTTATTACATATGCCTCAAACAATTTAGGAACATAAAGTTGTCTATCATTTTCAGACTGGAGTCTTGCTTTATAGATTTTTTATTTTTATTTTTTTAGCTGCTCGTTTGCCTGCTCTGTATTTTTCTTTTTGTTAGTTTGTTTGTTTTGATAAAATGTATGGGCCTGTTACAATAAAGAGATTCCTTCTTGACGCCCCTCATAGTTGTTATTTACTACTTGGTAACTGCAACTAGTTTTTCGAGTGTCAATCCCTTATAACGGTTCATTGAGTACAAATATATATATATGTTTTTTTTTCTTCTGATGTCAAAGCATAGGAACAATGTCTGAGAAGGCTGAGAATCTTCTGAACAACCTTGTTGAGACACTTGCCGCGGAAAGCACCAAAAAGCAGAAATCTGTGTCATTTTTTGGGGAGGAGTCCTCAGAGTCAGTCTCATTTCAGTTTAAGAGGCTTTTCGGACGCCAGAAGCCTGTTCACCATCTTTTGGGTGGTGGAAAATGTAGGAAACTATCTTCTTTTTTCAATAATAATCGATATTGCCCTCCCTAACATCCTTTGTTTTTTTTCTTTCCCTTTATTGCCTCCTGAATTGCGTAGCTGCTGATGTGTTGTTATGGAGGAACAAGAAGATATCAGCTAGTGTCTTAACCAGTGCAACCATTATCTGGGTGATCTTTGAATGGCTCAACTATAATTTTCTCACTATCGTATGTTTTGTTCTGGCTCTTGGTATGCTTGGCCAATTTATTTGGTCAAATGCTTCAGGCATAGTCAGCGGGTAAGCTAGTAGAAACTTTAACCCTGCACTTGTTCAGTATCGATACGAGGTAGAGCAGGATTATATGTTTACATAAAGGCCATTCTTCATAGGAGCAGGTCGCCGTCTTCAGTTCCTCGTCTCAAACTGCCGAAGGATTTGTTCGTAGACATTGCTGTCTCTTTTGGTAGCGAGATCAATAGAGCATTGGATTATCTTCAGAATATTGCATGCAGAGGGAATTTGAAGCAGCTTCTTGTGGTACGCTTGAATTTTTACTCTCTTCAATTTTGCATGTGCACACATGGCTTGATTGTGCATTTTTATGTGCGTTTTGTTTCTTGTTTGATGCATTTGACCAATCTTGATAATGATGTCAAGTGATTGAGAATGGTGAGAAGACATTTTTCGCGAGTAAGTTTTGTTTAGTGAAGAAACAGAAAGACTTTGAATTATGAAGAACCATTAGTTTATAATTAAATATCCAAATCTTCCCAAGAAAATGTCCACATTATTTGAGATTACAAATCTTGTGGAGAATGTTTCCTGTTAACTTGCAATCGGTTTGATAATAAATTTAGAGGGGATGACTACTTTTGCATCTTTTATACCAGCTAACGCTTTGTTAAAACTGTCGTTTCTCTGATAATTGAAAGAAATAATTAATTCTTTTCAGGTTATAGGAAGCTTGTTTGCTGCTGCAGTGCTAGGAAGCTGGTGCAATTTTCTTACCATAGTGTATATTGGTAAGAGATCTCACTTCTTTTGTCATACGATCTAAAGTTAAGTTGGTCTGATCTTTGTGTATGTGGCATGGACACTACTATTTGGAGCCCTTATTTACCAACAAAAACTCTCGTGCAAGTTTGATTTAGGATTTGGGTATTAAATCAAAGAAATAGTAGTGGCTACTACACAATGATAACATATGTAAACTACGTGGTTTATACCGTGACTTTCATGCTTCCCGAAAGTTTTAAGGTTCCACCAGCGTTCCTGGATTGAACTTGGGTTTGCTAAGGAGTTCAGAGTTTTAATCAGATAAGGGGGGAAAAAGTTTAGTGCAACTTAATATTAAGAAGTTTACAAATCTCATTTCTTTTCATGTGCGCTTTTTGTATATATACAATGGAGTCAAAAGATAGGTCAAAATAATTTGTTTTGGCGTTTTGGTGTCTTGGTCTCTTTTAGAACCGGGCGTGGTACACAATGTAGCTTAATTCCTTCTTTCTTGATTTGTCATTGATTTTTTTTTTTTTTTTGGTTTCTTTTTAAGGCTTTATCGCTGCCCACACATTGCCAATTCTGTATGAGAAGTATGATGATCAGATTGACAACTTTGTCTTCCAAGTCTTTGATCAGCTTCGCAATAACTACCAGAAGCTGGATGCTGGTGTTCTCAGCAAGATCCCAAAAGGAAGGCTTAAGGAAAAGAAGCTTGAGTAGATTCTGCTAGTAGCATGAGTAATTTTATAACTACTTGGCCATTTCTTCACTGTTGCTAAACTTAAATGATTTATCTTCATCTATATTGTTGTTCATTGTCATCATTGTTAAGAATATCAATATCGTTCCCGTTCATTGTTTCCTCCTTAGTCTAATATCTTGTAGTCTTGTGCATACTTGTGCTATTGTAAAAGTTGTGATCTTTTGGATAGGTTTAACCTGACGTCAAGATGGGATGATGGGTAGATTAAGAATCTGTGTGAGTACATATTTCGCATATTTAGCATTATCAGAAGTGGAGTTTACTGGCTATGTTAATATAACAGTGGTTATAATTGGGTTTTTATTTTGAGATTTGGACTAGGTAAGTAACACCAAATTACACAATGAGGAAACTTCATCTTCTCATGGATTTGTTTCTTGATATCCCAAAAAGTAGTGATTCGTGGAGTTTTTCTCTTGTAGTAAATAGGTTGAATTTTGTGCCGTATCAGGCTTTCTTTGCAATTTGGTCTCCCA
Organism: Artocarpus heterophyllus; assembly: GCA_025403435.1. Classification (NCBI taxonomy): domain Eukaryota; kingdom Viridiplantae; phylum Streptophyta; class Magnoliopsida; order Rosales; family Moraceae; genus Artocarpus; species Artocarpus heterophyllus. Next base: position 36,220,913 of record CM046348.1, on the reverse strand, counting down.
TTGGGTGATGAGGGTTTTCAGGCATATGCCACGTCTTTAGGGGGACGCCAAATTCTTTTCACCTCGAAATAGTTAGGGAAATTTTCATAAATGCTGTCTTTTAAGATTTATTTTTTATAAATGCCATAAATGTTTATTTGTGACACAATTTAACAAGTAATATAAATAATAATATGTCATAACTTTTTATAAGTGTGATAAGAATAAACACAACTTTTAAAAGTGTGGCACAACATGTAATTTTCTCAAATAGTTATATCATACGAAGATACCGGTCACAGCCTTAAAAGAGAAACTTAACTCAATGCATTATAGTCATTATAGAGATATGATCCTTTCTCTCACACATACGGGGTGCATCTGATCCATCTTATACCTCTAGCTATCTTAGAGAAATAAAATAGAAAAATTGTAGGAAATGGACAATTTTGTTCTTGTTTTGTTAATGGTTGGTATAAATCAAGGATGAAAATGTTGATGTCGACAGAGTTATCGATGTTTTGATTTATGGATAGGGTAAATTGTCACAATAATCTCTAATCTTTTCCGAAAGTGTCATTTTAGTCCCCAATCTTTTTGTTACTAATTGAACTGACCCCAACTTGTCATTTTAGTTGCTGAGCGACCATTTTAATGATCAAACCATTAAGTTTGATCGTTTAAAATTATTGGAGATCATTTTTCATTAAAATTACTAAATTACCCCTCAAAATAACAACTTGTCATTTTAGTTGCTTAGCGACCATTTTAATGATCAAACCATTAAGTTTGACCGTTAAAAATTATTGGAGATTATTTTTTATTAAGATTACTAAAATACCCTTCAAAATAATGGTTTGATTTTTACTCAAAAAATTCAAAATAAAAAAAAAGAAAAAAAAAAGCTTTGGCTTCGTCTTCCTCAGCAAACCTACTTTTTCTTTCGATCTTTCTCATCCAAAACCCTTGTTTTCTCTCTTCTTTCTTCTTCTTCTTCTTTTCTTCTCCAAAAAAAAAAAAAAAAAAAAAGAAAAAATGCCTCACATATCTCTGCAACGTTAAAAAAAAAAAAAAGAAAAAGAAAAAACCCACTCTCTGAATTCACACCTGGAATTACATTTAGGCCTTTTCATTCATTATTATCATTCATTATTAGGCCTTTTCATTCATTATTATGGGTGTATATGAACTTCAAGTTAGCAAGTCTCAAAACCCTAGCAAGAGAACAAACAAATGTACTCCACAACCAACACCAGCTCATCTGATCAACAAAACAAAAACTTCAAAATTTCAATCTAGAATCGGCTTCTAGCAAATTTTGGAAAGATCTGAAAGGGAAACCATGCGAGAAAATTAACGAAATCGAGACAGAAAATTGGAAATAAAAGTAGAGTTAAGGGAAAATTGTAACCAGATCTTGGTAAGGACTTCCTTCTTCTTGAGGGTACGAGTGACTAGGGTTTTAAGGTCTATCATCTACCTTGTGTAGTCGTCCATGGAGCGGGTTTAGAGTCAAAAGAGTAGTCCTTGTGAGAATCGGAGTCATGGGGAACTGAGTGTTAGCCCAAGAATGACTACCTAAGAGGGGGTCAATTGGGTTTTTTAAAATTTTTTAGAATTATTAGAAATTTCTAGATTAATAGTACAAATAAATAAAATACACAAATATCAATTGTGATAAACCTCAACAAAATATAAATGCGTTAAAGTAAAGAGTTAAGGATAGAAAAATGCGAACACTATTTGTAGTGGTTCGATAATATCTACTATCACCGAGCAAAGCTTCGACTTGGCCTCTTCCACTATCATGAACGTCTTTTTGGCATGATCACTCTTTGTACAATCCAGTGACTTTTTCTATCCGAGGCTTACCATAACCTCTTATAACCGTCAATTTTCTACATAGATGGACAAACCAAAACAACTCACCAATTTTATACAGAGATTGGCTAACCAAAAACAACCTTGCACTTGCTAAGGCTTCGGAAACCTAGTTCATTCAGTTTACAAAAATTGGAAACTTTGAAGCACTGGCTCACAACTCCTAAAAATGGATAGAATACAATTTGAAACAAATTAGGAGATGATCAAGCACACAAGAAAAGTATTTAACAAGTTTGGCTTAAATACTAATCAAAGACTTATAGAACACATAGAGATTGATACAATGATGATTCTAGGTGTTCTTCATGCTTAGGAAGGTAAAAAATGAGGCTATTTATAGGTTAACACTCAAAACTAGCCGTTTATGACCATTTGAGACATATTTCTAATGGCCGTTGGATATTACGGTCGACCCTGCTGCAAGAGAACCAGCCTGTCTTGGGTTGGTATGGTCGAACGTCATACACATGGCATGGTTGACCATGCCTCTGTAGCTAGCCTAGGGCACCAAAAATTGGTTTAAAAACAATGTAAGTTTAAAACAATTTTAAAACATCTTAAACCATTTCTAAATCTTCAAATATGATATGAAAAAAATTAAAAACAATTCTACCTTTAAAGTAAATTATAATAATTAAAAAATAATTTTGAACAATATTTCAAGACTTCAAAAATAATTTTGAAAGAAGTACTATCTAACTTGAAAACTTTTGAAATCAAGTATTAAAACTTAAAATAAAATCAACTTCGAGCCAATTAAACTTGATAAACTTCTCATGCATGCTCTAGCATCATACAAGCTTAGAAATAAAATTAACCTATTCTTCATGCTTGTTGATGTCTTTCTTCAATCTTCAAGCTCTCGGTAATATGATTCGTCTTCACGTTAATTTCTTCCGAGTCTTAATAAATTTCTTCCAAATATCTTGAGATGCTAAATAAAATATTACTTTAGCAATTAATTGTTTGTCGTCATCAAAACAAAAATAAATATTATATTTGAAACCTTGGAGCTAACAATCTCCCCTTTTTTGATGATGACAAACAATTGATTCCTTATGATAGAACAATGATAGAAATTTTACTTGAAATAAAATAAGTGTAGCGCTCAAAAATTTCTTACATATACTTTACCTTAAGCTCCTTTTGTCAAGCATAATTTAATCCTTGGAGAAAAATAATCTGTCCCTTACTAGGATGCTCAAATCATAACGCTCAAAACATAATCAATTAATTTTAGCTTAAGGCAATCAATCTCACATTCTTCCCCCTTTGGCATTAACAAAAAAAATCAATAAACTATATCAAACTAAAGTGATGCTTAAACCGAAACTCCCAAAACATATTCCATCTTATAATTGAAATATCTAGATCACATATTGCATCTCTCCCTTCGATGACAGTAAATAAATAAGCAAATTTCCCAAAATTTAATTTTCTTAAAGCAACGATATATCATCTCCTCCTTTTTGGCATCTAGAAGAACAAGCATAAATTTTATATCTCAATCTCAATTTCAATCCAATTGTAATTTATAAAAAGGCATAACCTCCCTGTATCAAAAGAAATCTCCCCCTATCAAAAATAGATTGTAGGTATAGGTTTGACACAAAAATAAAAGTTTTGAGAGAGTTTTAAGAGAATTTGACGATTAAAATCTCAAGGAAATTGGTTGAAATGCCAAAGGAAAGCATAAGAGAGTATTGGAGAACAATTTTCGGCTGCTAGGTCTTGGATTTGAAGGAGAAATGAGGAGGAGTTTTCCTCTTTTAAAAAGTTCTCGGGTTAGGCCAGCATTAGACCTCCTGACAATGTAGTTGACCAGATATGTACATCGCGGTTGACCGAGATTGCTAAAAAATGCTGCCGCAAGCTGTTGGTAAGCAGCATAAATATTTTAATTTCAAAAATTTTAAACTCAAATATTTAAAAACTAAATAAAAAATGGGAATCAAAGAAATTCAGATCTAAGAAAGCTCAATAATCAAAGAATCAAGCAATTTGACAAAATCTTATAATGCATTTGCAAACAACTTTAAAATGAAAAGTAGAGAACCATCAATATAATTCAAACAATAAAAAGCAAATAATCGTAAGAACAAATTAAAACAAAATAATGATTTTTAGTACAAATCCAAAATCAACAATCATAATTAAAAATGCATTCACATCAATGACTATCATACTTAATTATTCAAAATAAGATAAACGTAAAACTAAAACTAATAACAATTAGAGAAAAAATCAAGCATTTTGAATAAAATTTAGATAAATAAGAAACATTCAATTATTCACCACAAAGATTTTAATCAAGATGATATACCCATATCCACAAATAATAAGATTAAATACAAATGAGTAGAAATACATAACCTTCTTATAGATTGAAACCTTGGGCCAGTAACTGAACTTTGTTTCCCACAATTACATTTAGCCCAATATGTTTTGTAGAATTTGTGATGTCACTGAAGTCGCACGTAAAATTCTTTATTTTATGTTTCGATCCTTTTCTATCTAGGAACCTTTTCATCCTCACTACAAAACAATTTAATTTTTGATTTTTGATACCTACATAACTTTGGGTCCGTTTTTGTTAGTTTTTGAGCCTTTGGAAGTCCATCTTTGTTTTACTCCAAAATATACACTTTTCTTGATATAACAATAGGATGCGGTATATCCATCTTGATTGCAATAGATACATATATATTTTGAGTTTTGAGAACTAGTTCGTGCTTTAAAATAATTTTTGAAATATTTTTGTTTAATGTGTAGTTTATATCCTACAGCACCTTTGTTAAAAAACACAATGTTATTCACCAAGCATCAAATCAAAATTTTTCTTTCCATTGGTGAATTTCAAAACTGTTTTTGTCAAATTATCAACCTCTTCTTTTAATGTTGCATTCTTAACCATTAAAGCATCACTCTTAGATTTTTCATTTTTCAAAACTTCAATTTCTTCTAAAAGGATAGAAATTTTCTTTTTAAGTGCAAAATTTCTAAGAGCAAGTTTTTCATATTCATCATGTAATTCATCAAATGCTCTAGATAATTCTTCAACATCAATATCATCATCATCATCGGAAAAGTTAGAAGTACTTATCTTATGAGCATTATTGTCGTCCATGGCTAAGAAGCACATGTTGGCGACTTCTCCCAGTTCCTCGTCATTCAATTCTTTAGATTCAAGTTCATCCCATGTGGCTTAAAGAGCTTTCTTTAATTTTTCTTTTCTTTAGTTTCCTTCTTGCTCTTCTCTTTTTCTAGAGCCTTTTCCATGATTGAATTTTCTATAGAATTTTTATACTTTTTCACTAACAAGGTCATTTCTTCAAAATCCTTTCGATTGAGACATTCATCTTCTTCACCTTTATCCTCTTCTTCTTCGAGAGTGGAAGCCTTCAAGGAAATTTCAAACTTCCTTCTCTTATCTTCTTCTTCTTTATTTTGTCTTCTTGTAATTTCATAGATCATGAGGGATCCTACAAACTCATCTAATTGTAGAGTTGATAAATCTTTCATTTCATCCAATGTTGTCCTTTTAACGTGCCATGAAGGAGGTAAGGATCAAACACATTTTCTAACTGACTCACTTGTTTTGAAAGTCCTACTAAGAGAATTGAGACTATTAACAATATCCGTAAATCTAGTATACAATTCCGTAATAGTCTCATGTTTTTTCATTGTAAAAATTTTGTAGTCATGAAGAAGATAATTAATTTTAATCTCTTTAACTTGATTCATTGCGTCATGAACTACTTCTAAGGTGTGCCATGTATCTTGAGTGGCTGTGCATGATGTGATTCTATTAAACTCATTTTTATCTAATATACAATACAAAATATTAATTACTTTTGCATTTAATGACAATTTTCATTTATCCTCATTATTGTTATCTTTGGGTTCTTTGTTCACTTCTTTCATAGGTTTGTATGGACTATTTTCCAACAATATCCTAAAAAACATAATCTATAGATAGTAATTAAATTGTCATTCTAGCCTTCCAATAATTGTAATCATCCCCATTGAAGAAATGGGGTCTAACTGTAGAATGACACTCCATGTTTTCAAAATTTTGAGTAGCCAAGCTCATGATTGTGAAATCTTTTTCAAAAAATAAATTCGAGCTTCTAGCTCTGATATCAATTGTTAGCCCAAAAATGACTACCTAAGAGGCCGGTGAATTGGGTTTTTTAAAACATTTTACAATTTTTGGAAATTTCTAGATTAGTCGCACAAATTAATAAAACACACAAATATCAATTGTGATAAACCTCAACAAAATATAAATGCGTCAAAATAAAGAGTTAAGGATAGAGAAATACGAACCCTATTTATAGTGGTTCGAAAATATGCCTACGTCTAATGTCACTAAGTAAAGCTTTGACTTGGCCTCTTCCACTATCATGACAGTCTTTTCGGCATGATCACTCGTTGTATAATTTGGTGACTTTCTCTACCCGAGGCTTACCATAACCTTTTACAACCATCAATTTTCTATGGAGATTGACAAATCAAAACAACTCGCTAATTTTTTACGAAGATTGGCTAACCAAAAATAACACTGAAGTTGCTAAGACTTTGGAAACCTAATTCACTAGGTTTACAAAAATTGGAAACTTTTAAGCACTCACTCATAACTCCTAGAAATGGATAATAAAATACAATTTGAAAGAAACTAGGAGATGATCAAGCACACAAGAAGAGTATTTAATAATTTGGCTCAAATATTGATTAAAGACTTATAGAACTATTAGAAATTAATACAATGATGATTCCAAGTGTTTTTCATAATTAGTAAGATCACAAATAAGGCTATGTATAGGCAAACACTTAGAACTAGCTGTTTATGACCGTTTGAGGTGCATTTCTAAAGGCTAGAAATATAGTCGTTGGACATCACAGTTGACCCCATTACACTAGGTGCGGTCGACCTTGCTACAAGAGAACTAGCCCATCTTGGGCTGGTGCGATCAACCGCGGCTCTACAGCTAGCCTAGGGTGTCAAAAATCAGTTTTAAATCAATTTAAGTCTAAAACAATTTTAAAACATTTTAAGCCATTTCTAAATCTTCAAATATGATATAAACAAATTAAAAACAATTCTAAATCTTGAAAGTAAATTATAACAATTAGAAAATAATTTAGAACAATATTTCATGACTTCAAAAATAATTTTGAAAGAATTAAATCCAATTTGAAAACTTTTGAAATCAAGTTTTAAAACTTAAAATAAAATCAATTTTGAGTCGATTAAACTTGATAAACTTCTCATGCATGCTCTAACATCATACAAGCTTAGAAATAATATTAACCTATTTTTCATGCTTGTTGATGTCTTTCTTCGTCCTTCAAGTTCTTAGTAATATGATCCGTCTTTGCATTAATTTTTTTCCAAGTCTTGATAAATTTCTTTCAAATATCTTGAGATGCTAAATAAAATATTTCTTCAAAATAACACTGCATACTCAAGATAAATCATTGGTACTTTAGCAATTAATTGCTTATTATCATCAAAGCAAATTTAAATATTGCATATGAAACTTTGAAGCCAACATTGAGTCAAAGTCAAAGCCACTGTTGTCATCATCCACTGCTGACCCTACCTCAAGGCCCAGCCACCCAACTCTCATACCCAGCCTTCCCCATCGAGAAAAGCCAATTCTACTCCTTTAAGGAGATTTTTATTTTTACTTTGTTTGAAATAATATTTTTTATTTTTCATTTTTTTTGAGATTCTAATTTTGTTGAAATGAAATTCTATTTTTTTAATATTATATATTTAATTTTTTAATTTTTTTTATGTTTTAATATTAATTTCCCTAAAATATATTAGTTATTTTACTAAAATACCATTACTAAAGTGGTCATGTGCCTTTCACATGACACATATTTAACGTCCATCGGGTTAAGTTGTCCCTCAGCAACTAAAATGAAAGGTTGTGGCCAGTTTAATAAAAAAAAGAAAAGATTAGGATCCAACGTAACACTTTCGTGAAAGGTTAAGGACTAGCGTATCCTTATGGATAATATCGACAAAATGTCGATGTTGATGGATATTTTTTTTTAAAAATGAATATCTTGAGAAAAAACTAAAAAAATTTTTCTAAAAACTTTACAAAATACTAAGACAATCATTATTTTTTTTATTTGAACTAACTTAATAATACAAAGGGTTATTACCTTTATAATCTATATTTTAGATTTATTCAAACTCTATCCCTCAATTTTTTATCTTATCAAATGTATATTTTTAGATTAGATTTAATATATAAATTTATGCCTTTTCCTAATAAAACTTCAATTTTGATGAGGAAAATACGTAAAATACCCTTAAATTGAAAAACAAAAAACTTTTTATTAAGGTTATTTTTTTAATTCAAAAATTTATACAATACCCTAAAATGACTTTTTTGTGTTTTTTTTCTTCATATTTTTTAAAAGTTTTAATTTTTTTTCTCTTTTGCTTAAAAATAATTTGGTTATTTTAAGGGTGAAAATTAACTATTGATTGATGTAAGTTATAAATGTGTATTAAATTTAATTTAAAGGTATACATTCGATAAGAACGACAACAAAAGGTATGGTTTTTGAATTAACCTAAAATCAAGGGCATAACAAGATAAATATCCCTAACCTAAATAACACATTTTCAGTCAAATATGAGAGTTTGGTATGGTAGAGCATACTAGAAAATCATCATGATTATACATTGATTATGATTCTAATATTATTTTACATACAAATTACAAACAGGGTAATAGTTATATAATAGAGTACATAAAAAGTTATCGCTAAACATAATAGAATAAATACAAACTTCATGTGTTCTTAATACCAAAGGGAGTTTCCACTATGTTGGAAAGTATCAAGTAGGTTCATATCTTGATCTAAAAAATACATTTGCCAAGATAATGCCCTTCAATTGTTCTAGAGGTAATTGTTAGTGTGTTACATGTATATTTCTTGATCTATTTCTATTATTAACCTATAAATTGAATAATGTTGATTTATCCAACTTGATGAGTAGTCTTGATGGACATGTCATAACATCTCCACATTAATTTGTTGTGGAGAAAATATTAATATTTCAAAGAAACCATCTTGGTTTCTACTATGCAGAATAAACATAAAGAATCTCATAACTATCAGACTATGTTCTTTGTAGAAGAAAAATGACAAAGATTAAAGTCATGAATATGTCTTTTGTTGATGGCCAAGTTTGTATCAAGCCCTTTTGACGGCCTAAGCCTAGCATTCTTGTCCTACAACGCTAACGGGCTAGCTTCAAGGACCCAAGCAACGCTTGGGGAACTAACATGGGTCGTGGTTTAATAGGCCATGATAGTTAAATGGGCCCATTTGTTTTGGTTTGATTTGGTTTTAAGTCTCGCTTGGGGATTTTTAAGTTATTAAACTAAAATAAATGGGTAATGGAGGAAAATAACCTTAAAAGTCTTCCTTTTTGTCTTTAAAAATAACCCCAAACTTTATTTTTGCCTTACATAACCCAAGCAATCAAAACCCAAGTCTGGAAATCTTTTTCGTAGCAAAAATGTCAAGAAAAACCCAGTGACAGAGCCCCAAGTGTGCCTTTGGAGCACCTAGTACACCCATCAGAGGCACATCTCTAAAGGAGCTCTGTCTGTGTCAAGATTACCTCTACTTGAGTCGGAAGTCCACCGATGGAGGTATCATGCAGGCGCCTCTGTCATCAGCTCCCACTCAAATTTTTGAAAGAATTCTGATGACGCGTTGGACATTTCAGACTTGGTGAAAATGGAGAAACCTCGAGCCAGATGGAATAACATGCTTGTTAGGTCTTCAAAAATAGATGGTCAAACTTGATCAAACCCCTTAGGAGCATCAGATCTAGAAGAAAAGTTTTCAAAATATTCATGAATGTATGCCATTCTAGGCCAACCCCAAAATCAACCTTTAAAATTGCCTAATGTCGCTTGCTTTGGAGGGAAACAAAGTTAGCACATGGTGTTAGAGCATAAGGGAATCAGTTTCAAAGCAAGCCTCCTGCCTTCACTATAAGTACCCCTCATCTCCCTTATGTGCATGAATTTTACACCATTTGCACTCTCAATAACTTCAGAAAACTACCTTATTCTTCTTCGAAGTTTGTGCTCTTTGGACTTGAAAAATTTGCCCAAAAAATCTTCATCTCTACTGCCGGAGATTAGGTCCCTCATCCATGTCACTTTAGTATCCCTAAGTCTTAGAAATGATCATCGAAATGCTTTAGAACCTCACAAAAGTCCATCACTACCCTTAGGAGCTTTTGGAATTCAAACATCACCCTTCGACGGTCCAAAGCCAACAATGGAGGTGACTGACATGCGCCTCCAGAGCTCATTTTCTAGAAAACCCAAAGAACTCTAGAGCTTTACGTATAAGCTTTTTCTACCGATCCATATAATTAGACTAGTTCCAATGACAAAGGTAGCTTTGCTTCTAACACGAAAACAACTTTTTCTTTACCCTGTAAATCTAGTCCTTAATCAATCATTGACTATTCCTCCCACCAGCTCTGCTTAAGCCAGTTTCTTTGTTACTAAATTTTTGTGTTTTCTTGATTTTGTTGCAGGTTTTCCCGGTTGTTCGGCAATGGAGTAGATCCTAGAATTCACTTTCTTCTATTCATTTTGGGCTTAACCATCCCTATCACCCATTGGAGGTCCTACTGAAGTTACCTTATATGGACTTATACGTTGCCCCAGCCATGTCAACATCGACAGCAACAAATCGGAGACCAACACGTGTGCCACCCCGACAAGTCATACTCCATGGACTAAACCCCAACATCTTTCAAGGGAAAAAAGGTCTCAAAACTTAAAAAAAAAAAAGGACTAAAATTTTAGTTTTTGAATTTAAGCTATCTGTTTAAAAAGAAAAAAAATGGTTTTTTAGGAAAATTATTTAAAAACTAAATAAATCTTATAGTTATCTTTTAGTATTTGTAGATTGAAAATGTTAGTAAACCTTTATTGAAAAAAAATATAAACAAATGTGATTCAAAAACAATTCTTGCACAAAAAGAAAATTTCCTGACATTTTTGGACATTTTTAGAATTATCTTGATTATTCATGGATATTCACAGATATTGTGGATATTTGTGAACATTGTGGACATCTTACATACACTTTAATAAAGTTATCTGTTCCTCATTATCCATATCGAAACTTTAAAATATAGACATTATCATGGAAATGTCGACAATATGTCAACATTCTCCTCTTCGTATGAGACTGAAAGGTTACTTTTTTTAACACAAAATAATAAGCCATTTATTGTTAAGTTTGCCTAAAAACCAATCAATTTCCTGAAATCCTTCTAAAAAACCATGTTGCTATAATCATTCACTAAAATACTTGACCTGAGATATGGAAACAGGAGTACTGAATTCCTCATGAGCTACAAAAGGATAGCAACTTGAGAGTAGCTCAAATGGTTAGATGTGTATGTGGAAGGGTGTAAGACCAAAATTCAAACTTGAATATGTATCAAATGAGTAAATCCTAAATAAAGGGAGTCAAGCTAGATTAGGAGTCAACACGCGTTGGAGGAACCGGAACGTGAGGTTAACATATAGTAAGACGTCAGTTTAGTGAGGTAAACAATACGAGGAAAATGTTTCAGAATCTCTTTGTCACGCACCGAAGTATGGGAGATGACATGGTGGATTATTTAAATTAATTAAAAGAGAATTTAATTAAAAATCAAGAGTTTAGGGGATTTGAATTAAATATAAAATGTAAAATTTAAAGAAGGCCATTGCATGAATAATTAATATAAAAGAATAAACATAGCGAGTATGGGTTCCACAAACCCACAACTTGTGCACACACATGGTACTGACAATATCATAAATACAATCACAGTCCAAGTACAAATAAAGTTAAAGTCTTACATGCCTTGATTTAAATAATACAAATAAGTTTACTAGTCCCTCTATTGCTCCTGTGTCTTGTCCGAAGAATCCTCTCCAAACCTAAATGGAAAACCACCTAGAGGGGGGAAATTTAAAACAAATAAAACATGAGCGAAAGGCTCAGTAGGACTATGTTTTATAAAATAATTTAATTTAAAGAAACAGGTCATTATTCGGGAGTTATTTAAAAGAAACCTTGAATAAATAAATAAATAAATTTGAGTAACATCATTCTTACCCAGAACAGTTTACCCGTATAACCAACAATATCATTTTCCTTTCCTAGGCAAACCATAATAATATCACCACCGTAGTGGCCCAGCTGGGTTTCGGGACCTGTCCCCAAGGTCGATCGCTACACGATTGGATCTCTGATATGGCATCATGCCTATATGTTTATTATCATCATCATTCAAAACCCAATTACCGAGTGTTGTCATTTACATTTATTATGAAGTTCATTTCAGTTCACGGTATATTAAAATATAACTGATAAATTCATTTTCAAACAACCGTTGAAAATATTTTAATAGAAATCCTTTTCAAAGCCAAATCATTTTGAAACTAGGCTACCAAGGAATAGGGTAGAAGTCTTACATCAATACTCGTGCCGGTGCCCCACACCGTAATTCCGGTCCACTATACGTTAGCTCCGCGGAACCACGAACGATCCTAGATACAAACTAAGTCGATCAATATCTAGTTCGAGACATTCTATGTTACTAAACCATTTCATGATGTCCTAGTGTGCCATTTGTATCTTTAAAATCATTCTATAAGGTTGGAATTTAAATCGGGGTTCAAAACAGTGAAAATGGGTGAAAATCATAAAATTTTCTATGCTTCGACCGGCTGAACTGCACAGTTCGGCCTGTCGAAAACCAAGTCCGGTCGGCCGGTCATTTCCCCAGGTTTGGCCTGCCGGATGAAAGAACACTGACCTGCCGATCCCTTATTCCGGCCTGCCGAACACAGGCCGAACTGGGAAAACCCAGAAATTCAACCACGGGTTTTTCGATCCCCAAAATTCAAATCTTGATTCTAACCTGTTTTTCTCAAATCCCAAGCATGGAAAACAATCATAGTTAATAGAAAAACATACTAGAACACATTTGTACTCATTTAAACAAGATTTAAACTCAAAAATCTCAAAAATCCAAAATTGAGAAAATAGGGAGAAAAATGAAAAATCTTGAATCCAATATGTTTTTCTTCAATCTAAGCTTAGATTCTAGTTGTTCTAAGTTCATTTAACTCAAATCAAGGGTTTTCTAAGCTTAAGCAAACCTAGATTTCAAAAATACACAAAATTGAAAATTTTGGAAAAAGTTTAGAAATTTCAAAACTAACCTCGAATCGAAGCTTCAATCCGCGTTCTCGGTTGCCAAATCACGTTCCCGAGCTTCCTCCTTGCTAACCCGAAGCTTGGATTCGAATTTGATTCAAAATTTTGAAAGAAAATTTGAGAGAGAGGAGAGTAGCCGAGAGAGAGATCAAGAGAGAGAGAGTGAGTGAGCAGAGTGAAGAGAGAGAGGGAGAGAAATAGAATAAATAGAGAAAATCGGTGGACGGTTTTACTATGCAAAAACCATGTGCCGCCCATTGTTTTGTAAAATGGAGTATTTTTAACATTCTACAAATTGTTACGTTTTAAAACTCAAAACATCATTTTAAAACAATAAGAAATCATTTGAATTCATCAATTTAACAAAACCACCAAAAATTTCAAAATCCAACCAAGTAATCAAATTAATGTTGAAACATTAATTATGGCACACTAATTCATCATTTATATTACTATATTATTAAATAAATTTTTGGGGCGTTACAACTCTCCATCCTTAAAAGAAATTTCGCCCTCGAAATTTACATCTCATTTCAGAAACAAAACAAATGCGGATACAATTCCCGCATACTCGACTCTAGTTCCCAAGTGGCTTCATCAACCCCATGATGCTGCCACACAACCTTTACCAACGGTATCTCACGACGATGTAAACTAATTACTTTCCGGTCAATGATCTGAATCGGCACTTCTTCGTATGTCGTATCCTCTCGAACCTGCACATTGTGAAATGAAATTATCTTACCCTGCTCAGGCGGACACTTTCTCAGCATCGACACATGAAACACGTCATGAACATGGGAAAGTTCAGGCGAAAGATCAGGCCGATAAGCGACCACACTAACACGCTGAGTGATCTCGAACGGCCCAATATACCTCGACGCGAGCTTTCCACTCACTCCAAACCGTATAGTTCCCTTACGAGGCGATACCCTCAAGAGAATGAAATCTCCAACCGCAAACTCTAAGGGTCTACGTCTCCTATCCGCATAACTCTTCTGTCGACTCTGAGCTGTCCTCAACCGATCTCGAATCACTGTGACTTTCTCGTTACTATCACGGATCTCATCCGGTCCAAGAATAACCCTATCTTTTGGCTCGGCCCAACACACAGGTGACCGACACGATCGCCTATACAATGCCTCAAATGATGCCATACCAATACTCGCCTGATAACTATTGTTGTATGCCAACTCCGCCAGATGCAAACATTGCTCCCAATTCCCGCCAAAGTCTAACGCACAGGCACGCAACATATCCTCGAGAATCTGAATAACCCGCTCAGACTGCCCATCAGTCTAAGGATGAAACGTCGTACTGAAGTTCCAAACCGTACCTAAAGCCTCCTGAAAACTCCTCCAGTACTTAGCATTAAACCTGGTGTCTCGATCAGAGGTGATGGACAAGGGAACTCCATGCAACCTCACAATGTTCTGCAGATACAAATCCCCGAGAACCTTCCTCAAACACGTTGACCTAAACGTAATGAAATGCACCGATTTTGTCAACCTGTCGACCACGACTCAAACTGCATCATGCCGCTGCTCCGTCCTCGGCAAACCTGTGAGAAAATCCATCGTCACATGCTCCCATTTCCACCCTAGAATAGGAAGCGGCTGAAGCTGACCTGCAGGCTTCTGATGCTTGGCTTTCACCTGAAGACACATTGAACACTTGGCCATGTACTCTCGAACATCTTTCTTCATGCCTCTCCACCAATACTGCCTCTTCAAATCGCGATACATCTTTGTGCTCCCCGGATGAATAGCAAACTGAGACCTATGAGCTTCGTCCAAAACGGCTTTCGTCACCTCGGCGATAGCTAAAACTACAAGACGCTACCAAAAGTACAATGATCCATATGCATGCACGCTCCATTCTTCAAACTGCTCCCCGTTCTGAATCCGCGACCAAATCCCCTGCAAATGCCAATCCTGCCACTGACTTTGCTTCACCATCTGAACAAGAGCTGGGGTCGCTTCCACATGATATACCGAAACTCGATCACAGTCTTCATGATACTGTAGCCTATACTCGCTCACTATCGCATCCCTGTTCCAGTCCTCAAAATCCAAATAAGTGAGAATCCCTGAAGACTTCCTGCTAAGCGCATTTGTAACCACATTAGCTTTCCCAGGATGATACTACAACGCAAAATCATAATCCTCCATATACTCTACCCATCTATGCTGCCTCAAATTAAGATCCCTCTGAGTGAACAAATACCTCAAACTTTTGTGATCGGAGAAGACCTGAAACGATGCTCCATACAAATAACACCTCCAAATCTTCAGCGCGTAAATCACCGCCGCGAGCTCCAAATCATGAGTATGATAATTCCGCTCATGAGGTCGTAGCTGTCTCGATCCGTACGTAACCACACGTCTATGCTGCATCAACACGCATCTAAGTCCGTGCCCTGAAGCATCCGCATAAACCTCATACGGCTCGTCACTGCTAGGAAT
This sequence comes from Artocarpus heterophyllus, assembly GCA_025403435.1. Lineage (NCBI taxonomy): Eukaryota > Viridiplantae > Streptophyta > Magnoliopsida > Rosales > Moraceae > Artocarpus > Artocarpus heterophyllus. The sequence goes on along the minus strand of CM046348.1, from coordinate 36,205,299 downwards.
AACTAACACTGGAGCTGAAGTCAACCGATTCTTCAATTCCTGAAAAGCAAGCTCACAATCTTCATCCCACTTAAACCTGGCATTTTTCTTGATCAATCTCGTCAACGGAGCTGCAATCTTCAAAAAATCTTTTACAAATTTCCTGTAATAACCAGCAAGACCTAAGAAGCTGTGAATCTTCGCTACATTCCTTGGTTGTTCCCACTCCAATATAGCTTCAATCTTGGACTGATCCATAGAAATACCATGCTCCGAGATAACATGACCCAGAAACTTGACCTCAATCAACCAAAACTCACACTTTTCCCTCTTAGCATACAACTAGTGCTCCCGTAGAGTCTGAAGCATGATCCAAATATGCTGCTCATGCTCATCCCAAGTCTTAGAATACACAAGAATATCATCGATGAACACGATTACGAACTGATCCAGATACGGCCTAAATATCCGGTTCATCAAATCCATGAAAGCTACCAGAGCATTCGTCAACCCAAATGACATAACCATAAACTCAAAATGCCCATATCAAGTCCTAAAAGCTGTCTTGGGAATATCCTTTTCCTTAATCCTGAGCTGATGATAACCCGACCGCAAATCAATCTTTGAGAAGTACCGTGAACCTCCCAACTGATCAAACAACTCATCAATCCTAGGCAAGGGATACTTGTTTTTTACCGTAACACAATTCAGCTGTTGATAATCCACACACAACCTGAGAGGCTCATCATGCTTCTTAGCAAACAAAACTGGTTCTCCCCACGGAGATGTGCTATTTCGAATATACCCTCTATCAGCAAGCTCCTAAAGTTGCTTCCTCAATTCTTTCATTTCCGCCGGCGCCATCTGATAACGTGACATAGAAATCGGTGCTGTCCCTAGAAACAACTCGATACCAAACCCAATTTCCTGATGCAGTGGTAATCCTGGCAACTCGTCGGGGAAGACATCCTCGAACTCATCAACCACTGGAATCGCTACACTGCTTCTCAAAGCATAGGGCTCGCAATCTAGGTTGGCAAGAAAAGCACAACAACCTAGATTCCTTCGCCCTCCTAGACACCACTTCATAAGACGCTCACTCATTAACCAATCACCACCACCCTGGTAAGTGATCACCGTCCCCCTATCAGACACTAGGGTCACTTTTCTAAGTTGGCAGTCCACGACTGTATTATACCTGGACAACCAGTCCATCCCTAGGATCACATCATAGGAGCTCATGGGGAGTATTATCAAATCACTTTTTAAAATCTCATCCCCAATCTTTATTTTACAAGACTTACATACACAATTCACACACACCCGCCCTAAGGGAGAAGTTATAACTAGGGGTTCATTAAACTTTTCTATCTCTAATCCCAAGACATGTACAAAAGAACTTGAAATGAGAGAATAAGAGGCACCGATATCAAATAAAACGTGAGCTAAAGATCTAGAAACCAAGATCGTACCATCGACAACCGCGTTACCAACATAAGAATCTAATCCTTCAGATGCCATTGCATGAACCTGTACTGGCGCCTTTCCTTTCCCTCTACCGATATTGCTGGGTCATGGATTGTTCTGCCGATGCTGCTGGGATGGAGACGACTGCACACTACCTGTACTCGACGCTCGATATTGAGGGACACTACGTTGAAAATGCTGCGGCTGCTGCCCCCGTGCCGGATATGAGAACTGCTGAGGAGAAAACTAGGGATACTGCAACTGCGGGTAGTGCTGAGGCGAAGGTAGGGTCTGGGGCTAAGACTGACGACTGGCATCCTCCTCGGTCTGAGATCCAAGACGAGCACTCTTGATCGGGCAATTCCTCTTGATGTGTCCGGGCTGCTGACAGAAATGACAATGGAAGCTGTAGGGATTGCTGCGCCCGCTGCCAGATGAACTGCTGCTACCATTGGTCGCGCCACCTTGCTTGTTCTTCCCCAGAGTCGGACGGCTACTGGTGCTCTTCCTACCACTCCTCTGTGGTCCTCTTGAAGCCTTGGCTCGGTCCTCACAATACTGCACATAATCATTCTCCATGGATATCGCCGATGACACAAGCTCTCCAAAACTCCTAAGCCGCAGAGCAACCAACTGTCGCCGAATAGGAGCCTTGAGCCCTTCCTGAAACTTAATACACTTCTCACGCTCCGATGCCACAACTGATGGAGCAAACCTAGCCAACTCATTAAACCTTGCCTCATACTCCCGAACTGACAGATCACCCTGCTGCAACCTGTAGAACTCAACTGCCTTCTGATCTCTATACCCCTGCAAAAAATATCGATCATAGAACAGCTCCTCGAACCTGTCCCAACTGATATCACCACCGCGCTCCAAACGCTTAGCTTGTTTCCACCAAGTGTTAGCGCCACCCTCGAGCTTATACGCAACAAACTCCACACGATACTCCTTAGGCACACCAAGAGTATCCAAATGCTTCAAGACCGAATCCAGCCAATACTCTACTAACTGCAGATCCCCATTACCATCAAAGGTAGTAATAGACGCACGTCAAAATTCCTTAAATTACGCATGCCGACAACTAACATCAGAATCTTTCGGTCTAGCCCTGGCTGCCATCTGCCGAAAAGCTGCAAACATAGACCTCATCATGCTCTCATCGTTTCCAAACTTGGCGTCAGCTGTCGAACGACGTCTAGGTGCCATTCTCTCACCTCTGAAAATAAAATTTGGACTGTCAAAGGTATTTCATTGTCAAACCTATATGTGCACAATTCCCAAGGTTCATAACCTTGAGCTCTGATACCATTCTGTCACGCCCCGAAGTACGGGAGATGACATGGCAGATTATTGAAATTAATTAAAAGAGAATTTAATTAAAAATCAAGAGTTTAGGGGGTTTGAATTAAATATAAAATGTAAAATTTAAAGAAGGCCATTGCATGAATAATTAATATAAAAAAATAAACATAGCGAGTATGGGTTTCACAAACCCACAACTTGTGCACACACATGGTACTGACAATATCATAAATACAATCATAGTCTAAGTACAAATAAAGTTAAAGTCTTACATGCCTTGATTTAAATAATACAAATAAGTTTACTAGTCCCTCTATTGCTCTCGTGTTTTGTCCAAAGAATCCTCTCCAAACCTAAATGGAAAACCACCTAGAGGGGGGAAATTTAAAACAAATAAAACGTGAGCGAAAGGCTTAGTAGGACTATGTTTTATAAAATAATTTAATTTAAAGAAACATGTCATTATTCAGGAGTTATTTAAAAGAAACCTTAAATAAATAAATAGATAATTTTGAGTAACACCATTCTTCCCAGAACAGTTTACCCGTATAACCAATAATATCATTTTCCTTTCCTAGGCAAATCATAATAGTATCACCACCGTAGTGGCCCAGCTGGGTTTCAGGACCTGACCCCAAGGTCGATCGCTACACGATTCGATCTCTGATATGGCATCATGCCTATATGTTTATTATCATCATCATTCAAAACCCAATTACCGAGTGTTGTCATTTACATTCATTATGAAGTTCATTTCAGTTTACGGTATATTAAAATATAACCGATAAATTCATTTTCAAACAACCGTTGAAAACATTTTAATAGAAATCCTTTTCAAAGCCAAATCATTTTGAAACTAGGCTACCAAGGAATAGAGTAGAAGTCCTACCTCAATACTCGTGCCGGTGCCCCACACCGTAATCCCGGTCCGCTATACGTTAGCTCCGTAGAACCACGAACGATCCTAGATACAAACTAAGTCGATCAATATCTAGTTCGAGACATTCTATGTTACTAAACCATTTCATGATGTCCTAGTGTGCCATTTATATCTTTAAAATCATTCTATAAGGTTGGAATTTAAATTGGGGTTTAAAACAGTGAAAACGGGTGAAAATCACAAAATTTTCCATGCTTCGGCCGGCCTGCCGGACTCCCTGCTTCGGCCAGCCGAACTGCACAGTTCGGCCTGCCAGAAACCAAGTCTGGTCGGCCGGTCATTTCCCCAGGTTCGGCCTACCGAACGGAAGAACACCGGCCTGTCGATCCCTTGTTTCGGCCTGCCGAACACACAGTTCGGCCTGCCGAACTAGGAAAACCCAGAAATCCAGCCACAGGTTTTTCGATCCCCAAAATTTAAATCTTGATTCTAACCTATTTTTCTCAAATTCCAGGCATGAAAAACAATCATAGTTGATAGAAAAATATACTAGAACACATTTGAACTCATTTAAATAAGATTTAAACTCAAAAATCTCAAAAATCCAAAATTGAGAAAATAGGGAGAAAAATGGAAAATCTTGAATCCAATCCGTTTTTCTTCAATCTAAGCTTAGATTCTAGTTTCTCTAAGTTCATTTAACTCAAATCAAGGGTTTTCAAAGCTTAAACAAACCTAGATTTCAAAAATACACAAAATTCAAAATTTTAGAAAAAGTTTAGAAATTTCAAAACTAACTTCGAATCGAAGTTTCAATCCGCGTTCTTGGTTGCCAAGTCACGTTCTTGAGCTTCCTCCTTGCTACCTCGAAGCTTGGATTCGAATTTGATTCAAAATTTTGAGAGAAAATTTGAGAGAGAGGAGAGTAGCCGAGAGAGAGATCAAGAGAAAGAGAGAGAGGGAGCAGAGTGAAGAGAGAGAGGGAGAGAAAGAGAATAAGTAGAGAAAATCGGTGGGCAGTTTTACTGTGCGAAAACCATGTGCCACCCACGGTTTTGTAAAACGGAGTATTTTTAACATTCTACAAATTGTTGCGTTTTAAAACTCAAAACATCATTTTAAAACAATAAGAAATCATTTGAATTCATCAATTTAACAAAACCACCAAAAATTTCAAAATCCAACCTAGTAATCAAATTAATGTTGAAACATTAATTATGGCACACTAATTCGTCATTTATATTACATTATCATTAAAAAAATTTCGGGGCGTTACAATCTTTTAGCTCGGAAGCTTTCTGGATATTTTTCTTTAATGAAAAGGATTGATTAAGAAAGAAAACAACCCAAAGCACAAACCAAGCCAACAACACCAAGGCACTACAGAACACAAGAGAACGATGGATGCCAACACATATAAATCAATGTGAGCCGTTCGTTCATGCGCTCGTCTTTATCTTTAGTTTTGACTGCCACTAATATTTTTCCATATGTCCACCTCCAATATCATATATAAGTACTCTAGAGACCATATATACTTTCTGACTCTCTCCATTTTTTTTCCCTTTTTAATACATTAATATGGTTCTTTACTTAAAAAGACGTGAATTCACTTTAACGACTCCAACAAAAAGGGACTTTTCTATAACTTCCATATTTACGTATACAAAAAAATTTAAAAAAATTATGCATTCACATTCTTCTATAAATCACTTTTAGCATAAAACTACGGATTTTGTTCCTCACCTGATTTTTCTTCGAAGAGCTTAAGCAAAAACTTAGACCTTGAATGAAACGACTTAAAATAAACAGTTTTTTTTTTTTTTTTTAATCTTATTAGGCTAGACAAGCAAAATTGGTTTTTTGACTTTCATAAACTCTTTTAAAATAAGTCACTTCCCTGATATTTATGGAAAAAAGCTTAAGAAAAGCTTTTTTATTTACATTTTTAATCTTTTAATTTTCAATAAACAAATTTCAAATTCACTGTATATCTTTATATTACATCACTTTTATAAACAATAAGAGCTTTTGACTTATTTAAACAAATAAGATGAAAAACTCTTCCAAAAAAAAAATCTTGTTTATATGTATTATCTAAACACTAATTAAAAAGTTTCAACTTCTGCTTCTTTTTTATTTCTTAAAAGTAAAATCACCCAAACAACCTTTACTTATTTCTTCTTATTTGTGTAACCACGCTTCTGTACAGTGTATAGATAACAAAATAAAGAAAGTATTGCATTCATGTCCTAGACTTTTTGTTAGACATGTATGCCCTAAGGAGTAAATATGTAATATGTTTTTGGAGACATTTTTATCAATAAAGAATTTATTCATTTATATATACCAAATCTTGTCCTATTTACGTTCATATTTGTTGAATGTTTGTTAAGCAAACAATAGTCTGAGACTGTCGGTCTAAACCTTAAGAATTGGGCATATGATGAGATGATTATGCGGAAGACATGATTCTTAAGGTGATGGTCTAAAACATATGATCCGCAATCGAGGGAATAAAGTTGGGCGCTTTATTCATATAAAGATCATTATGTTGTCTATATCCCTTTTGGGAGATGGTTTGTCTTGACCATCGGAGTTGGACTCCGTGAATAGAAACATTGGCGCTTTGTCATAGGTGACAATGTGTTGGATCGGGACATAAAGTGAATTGATTTGGATTAATAATTCTATCTTGGAAAATCGATTCACTTTAGACAATTACTTGTATTGTATCTTAATCCTGAGATGAATAGTGGGCCCGTTGTCTCGACTTGTGTCTTTTGATGTGCCAATGGCTGACTCCCACATCTCAATAGTGGTATGCATGCCGGTATGTTGGAGGCATGACTCTTGATAGCATAGACTTGTTATTCATAGATATGGAATCCATAGCTCCTCTTTAGGAGTAATGATATCCTCTTATATGCGTTGTCCTGTAATTGGAAAACTGGAGCGCTCAACCATTTGGATACATAGGTGTAACCGAATGGTATACTATCTTTGGATGGTAAGTTTTCTAATGGTGAGACAATGGACCATAAGATAAAAATAATCGGGAAGGTAAGACATAACTTGTCCTTAAGCCGATTATGGATTATCATATGAGGATACGATACACTTTGATATGTCATGGAGACTTAGCTACACGAGCTTTGTAATTCTATAAAGTTCGGGAGTACAGCTCCAAGCTTTTAGTGGAGTAGCGTTGGAGTTGATAATTGTGAAATGTATATCTGGGATATTGGGTTTCATAATTATAATGAGCTTGAACTTTATAGGTCCATTTTGGTCCTCTTTGCTAGCTCACAAAATCTTGTAACGACACGGCGTGCTTTTCAATAATTGGTGACTTATGTCAGATTTATCGGATTGGTTTAAAATTTGTAAGAATCAAATAATTCATGTCTATTTATTGGTTGAATTAATTTTGTAATAAAATTAATTTAAGATAAACTTGTTGAATTATTGGATCGGATAATTCTTGTCTGTTTATCGGTTGATTTAATTTTGGACAAATTAGATCAAGATGAACTTGTAGAATTATTGTGAATTGATTTATTTTCTTAGAGATTATCTTGATAAAGTTTGTTTTGATCAGATAACTTCTCTATTGGGTTATTTGAATCAAAATTGAGACTTTATCCTTTAGAATCTCAGGTGAAAAATAAAAGATTCATGGAGATTTTTTCTTCGAAGTTTGGCCTGTCAAATGACGTGTTCGGCCTGCCAATGGGGCCTGTTCGGCCTATCGATCAGGCTGTTCAGCCTGCCGATTAGCGAGTGATAAGATTTCGTGTTTTCACACGGATCTTATCAGATATTGATTCGAACTTGATTCTGTTTTGAGTTTTTGATACCTAATCTGATAAGGACTGACCCCTAGACCAATGGCTATATAAAGGGAGTGAGTCTCATGATTTACTAAGATCAATTGAGAGATTAAGAGTGATACTCTTCTAGTGAGCATCTAAAAAACTCCTTGAGAGCTTTTGTTCACAAATCACAAACACTAGCTTTGGGTTCTCTCTCTTGGTTGGAAGGAGAGTCACCGGTGGTAGAGCTGAACGTGTGAGCCCACACTCACTCCGGTTGTGGATAGAGTATAGCAAAGAAGACCAGTTGTTGAGGCTCTTCTGGAACGTTACTTCTCTACACAGGTTGCGGAGGTTCTTCACACAAAGGTTAGTAAGATCTGTCTAATTTATACATATAACATGTCAAACTTGTGTTTTAGAAATTACTCTGATGAAAATTTTAAAATTCCGCTGTGCACCGCGTTTCCAACACTTTTAACATACTGAAACAATGTAATGTAAACATACACCTTCTAGCCTTTCAAACAAAAAAAAAAAAAACCAATACTTTTTAGGTCATGTACCCGATCCCTTTCACTATGTAAAAGTAAAAACTATTTCTAACAGGCCCTTATTAGGACTTGAAGATTTTCTGGTTAAATCATTTGTATACGTGATCTATGAACCGTTGCTCCTTTTACATTTCATGATTTCATAATAAAAAAACTATTATTTTTAAGTCTATTTTCTTACAAAAAGAACTTACTGTTGGGAAATTAGTCGACTCCTAATTCCAAGGATCGCAAGAACGAACAATTGCAGAAAATAAATAAGAGAAAAGAAGAAAGAAGAGACACCAAATTTTATACAGGTTCATCCAAAATTAAGACTACGTCCTGTTTCTGCCGCTTGCAGATTCCACTATGATGAAGGAGATTACAAATTACAAGAGCAGTTTCTCACACACTCACAAATTGTACTTACCAAAACTCTCTTCTATCTAACACCCTGTGGGAATTTTTTCTCTCTCAAGGATAGAGCTCTCAAGAATTTTGCCTCTCACAAAATTATGCCACTCACAATTTTCAGACTCCTTCAACCTTAGCCACCTTGTGTCTATTTATAACCAAAGGAGGAGAAAAATAACAACTAATGGGAAACCCCAGTGGTTTCCTGTTTTTGGGACCTTTGAGTTCGACTCTGACTCAAAAAACATCGCGCAACATAGCGCGTCAGCGCCGCGGCGCTCGAAACGAGCGCTGCAATGCTCCCTGCAATGCCTAGGCGCTCTTCTCCTGGCGTCTAGGCGCCATCCACATTCGGCCTAGGCTTTGTCTTCCTGGCGCCTAGGCACTCTCCACATGGCACCTAGGCGCCCTTGTCCTGGCGCCTAGGCGCCCTCATCCCAGCGCCACACGCTCATCTGTCAGAGCTGCGGCGCTTGCTCCCTGCCTCCGAGGACGCATTTTTCTCCCTTTTTTTCTTCCTTTTGCTTGATTGTCGACTTGATTTGGCTCCACATCGGCAACACTTACGCAATTTCTTACAAATATAAATAGCATTAATGCTTGCGGTATAATCACTTTCGTTTATTTTTTTTTGGAGGGGAAGTGTTTGACCCTCAAGCTATGTCTTGTCCCATCTTTATGCAATAAAGTGTTTCAATATTGTTCACTTTAGCTCCACCAATTTTCATAGAATGCCATGAACACCATTCATAAAGTAAACAATTAATTACCATTCAAGTTAGCAAATGCATATTAATTCCCACCCCAACATCAACCCCCCCCGCCTCCGTTTTTTGACTAATTATAGATTGACATGCCAATTCTAATATCCCAACTTATTGCAAGGAATTGTTAACACGATTCTTGATGCAATTTTTTTTGCTGGTGAAATAATTAGTTGGATTTTTTTTCCTTAGGCATTTTTCTCTATAAATTCAAACTCGCAAACGGTCATTTACCTAAGTACGTCTAAAATATCTCTACGCAGAACACTCATTTATAGTAGGATTGATATGATATTGCGTTTCTAAACACTACTACAAACTGAGGATTCCACGACGGTTTATAATCGTCGTGGAAAAATTTCACGATGGTTAAAAAACCGTCGTGAAAACTTCAATCGTGGTACAACATAGAGTTTTCACAACGGTTTTTTACTGTCATGTAATAGGAAAAATGGCACGAGAAGGGGGGTGTTGGTAATAATTTTTGACAGCGGATTTTTGAAAAACCGTCGTTGAATTAACTAGATTCCTTGCATAGCAAGTGGTAGTAATTGCTGCATCAACACATGACAATCGTGTATTTTCATGTCAATAAGTTTCAAATCCTTCACCAACACGAACTTTTTGAAGTTCGAGGAATACCCGTCCGACACTTTTCAGGAAGCAAGCCATTCACAAAGCTTTCTCTTTTTTGCTCTGGATAACGTGTGCTCTGCCAGAGGTAAGTAAGTAAGGTTCCCTCTTTTCTCAAGAAACAAATTAGGCCTAATCTCCATTTCCATATGATCCAACCGAGCTTTTTCACCATCCTTAGTCTTGCCTGGAATGTCAAGCAATGTGTCAACTACGGATTCAAAAACTTTTTTCTCAATTTGCATAACATCTAAGCAATGACGAACAAAAAGTGTCTTCTAGTATAGAAGATCAAAGAAGATTGATCTTTTTTTCCATGGTGTATCATTTGGCGGCTCCTTCTTACCTCGCTTTCTCTTACCGAATACGATTCTTATATCTTTTACCATTTCAAATATTTGTTCACCTGTCAAAGGGCAAGGAGGGTCTCTTTCTTCGCTGTTGCCATCAAAGGCTTTCTTGTGTTTGCGGTAGTGATGATCTCTTGGCAACCATCTTCTATGACCAAGAAAAATGGTTTTCTTACCATTCTTCAACCGTTTGTGAGACGTTTTCGTCATGCAAATAGGACAACCAATGGAACTCTTCACCAAAAAACAAGATAAATTGCCATATGCGGGGAAGTCGTTAATTGTCCATATCAACATTGCACAGAGTGTGAATGTCTCTTTTCAATAAGCCTCTCTAACTTCAACTCCATTTTCCCATAACTTTTTTAGGTCATTGATTAACGGTACCAAGTATACATCAATGTCATTGCCTGGTTGGTGAGGACCCGAAATCAATAAAGACAACATTAAAAACTTTCATTTCATGCACATCTTTGGAGGGAGATTATAGTTAACAAGTATTATGGGCCAAGTGTTATGCCAACTACTCATGTTACCATGTTGGTTCATTCCATCCATTGACAAAGCAAAATATATGTTTCTTAGATCTGCACTAAAGTTGGGATGATCGGGTTCAAAAGTCTTCCATTGTGGTGAATCTGCTAGGTGTCTAAGCATAGCATCATCCACCCGTTTGTCATGATGCCATGTCAAATTCTTGGCATGTTTTGGGTTTCTGAATAAACGCCTCAAACGTGGTACTAGTAGAATGTACCATAATACTTTCTTTGGCACTCTATTCTTGCCGTCTTTTGGCTCCTTTCCTTTCTTCCACCTTGCTTGTTGACAAACTGGACAATAATTCTCGTCTTCATACTCATTCCTATAGAGAACACAATCATTTTTACAAGCATGAATTTTCTCATAATCCATTCTCAAAGTGCTCAAAGTCTTCATAGCCTCATTTATACTAGTCGGTAATTTATTAACCTCTGATAGAAGCCTTCCTAAAAATTCCAACAGCTTTGTGAAACTAGAATTTGACCACCCATCCGACGCTTTTAAATTCCATAATCCAACTAAAGCAGACAATTTAGTAAAATCGGTACACCCCTCATACACGGGTGTCTTCGCATCATTCATCATTATCTCAAATAAATCTAGACGGTGCACAAAGTGTTCTTCTAAATCATTGACCATGTTAACTATATTGCCTTGATCATCCATACTATCCTCCACAATAGCTTCCTTTTCTTTACTTAGTAAACTTGGATTGAAATTAGACTCGCCATGAAAATGCCACGTTTAATAACTATTTTTAATTCCATTTCGAAATAAATGTCCTGTAATAATTGGAATTGGATGCAATCTATAGTTTTCACATTGAACACAAGGAAACCAAATTTTATCACCATTGGCATGACTTTTGGCAAAATCCAAGAACTCTTCCACACCATTCACGTACTCTCTAGACAATCAAAAATCCCACGTCCATTTCCTATCCATTTTGCAACTCCTAAATCGAAATAATAAATAGCAAATATTCAATTAAAATTAATTTCCCAATTTATATATATACCCACCTATATATATATATTAATTAATCATAAAACAAAAACATCACCTATCATAAAACAAGTTAAACATACTCATTATAAAACAAATAAATCATACCCATAATCCGCAATACAAATTTCACGGAATAAACAACAAAATCAACAACTATTTATCAATTTGGATTAATTATACAACACATTCAACAACAATTTATTAATTTCTAACAAAAACTTACAATTTGGGCTAAGAATAAGGAGTGTGGTGGTGGAGAGGGACGGCAGCCGCTGGTTCAGACGGGTTTGCGTTCGTATTTGAGAAGTAAGTTTTCTGAATTGTATCTGAATGTCGAGGTGGGAAAAAAGGGGTTTTAAGTAAGCTACCACGACAGTTTTATTAAAAAACCATTGTGGAATGTAGTGAAGCTACCACAACAGTTTTTTAAAAAACCGTCGTGGTATCTCTCTAATCCACGATGGTTTTTTAAAAAACCATTGTGTAATAGGTAAGCGACCACGACGGTTTTTTAAAAAACCATCATGGTAGCCAGTAAATTCCACGACGGTTTTTTAATAAAACCATCGTGGTAGCTAAAGCTCTAATCCACGACGGTTTTTGCCTTTGCGGGCATAAGTCGCCGCGCTTTTTCTCCTTACCACGACGGTTTTTGAGAAACACTCGTTAAATAAAGGTTGTATAATAAAAAATTTCTTGTAGTGAAACAATATTCTTATTCCATTTTTTCCATTGTACTTTCAAATGTTCATTAACATATCCCCTGAATCACCGATTTGTCCCAAAGTTAGCCCCAACATCCACAAATCATCAAATTTCAAAGGAAATTGCACATGAGTGACATGTGAGAGATTGTTAAAACATTTTAGACATATATAGTTACTATTCTTGATGCCCATTGATACAAATTTTGAGGTCAAAACAAAGGGCATTCATTTTTCAAAATCAAATTTCATCTATTACTTGCTATTATTAGGTTTGTCCTCTTGGTTGATAGTAGTTATTCGTCCTTGTCATTACAATAACTAAAAGCTTAATTGCTCACAAAAATGATGGATTTCGGTAGTGAGACAAAAACCCTTTAACCAACTAAGCAATTGCACATAACGTAGCCACCAAATACCCTTACAACAAGCAGAATTAATGCCGACTATTAATTCTATTTTTTTTTAACAACCTTCTTACCCATTTCGGGTCAAATTACTAGATGTGATACATCATGAATCATCTTGAAAATCAAGGATCAACATAAGGATTTAGCCTATAATTCGAGTATAAATTTTGAATCAACCTATAGTATATATCCGCCTCATAATATGTCAATTACTTGTTTCCTCCTAGAATAGGCGGGAAGCTTATAAATATAGGTGCAAATTACCAATACACATTTGATGGAATTTTTTGACTTTCTAAGAATTTGAAATTCTATCTTAACACATTAACTTGTTAAGGTAATACAACATCCTTATAAGTTAAGAAGTGTTTGTTTCATTTTTATAAGTTTCTAACCCAAACTATCATGTAAGCAGAAGTTTGAGATAAAAAGTTGAAGGTGTTAGACATGTATGCCCTAAGAAGTAAAAATATAATAAGTTTTTGGAGACATTTTTATCAATAAAAAATTATTTATTGTTTATCTTCCAAATCTTGTCCTTTTTGCGTTCAAATTTGTTGAATGCATGTTAAGCAAACAATAGCCTGAGACGGTTAGTCTAAACCTTTAAGAATTAGGCATATAATGGACAGATTATGCGGAAGACACGATTCTTAAGGTGATGCTCTAAATCATAAGATCCACAATCGAGGGAATAAAGTTAGGCACTTTATTCATGTAAAGATTGTTATGTTGTCTATATTCCTATTGGGAGATGGTTTGTCTTGACCATCGGAGGTGGACTCCGTGAATAGAAACATTGGCACATTGTCATAGGTGATGATGTGTTGGATCGGGACATAAAGTGAATTGATTTGAATTAATAATTCTATCTCCGTAAATCGATTCACTTTAGACAATCATTTGTATTGTGTCTTAATCCTAAGATGAATAGTGGGCCCGTTGTCTTGATTTGTATCTTTTGATGTACCAAAGGGTGACACTCACATCTTAATAGTGGTATGCATGCCGGTACGTTGGAGGCACGACTCTTGATAGCGTAGACTTGTTATTTATAGATATGGAATCTATAGCTCCTCTTTAGGAGTAGTGATATCCTCTTATATGCGTTATCTTGTAATTGAAAAACTAGAGCTCTCAACCATTTGGATACATAGGTGTAACCGAATCGTATACTGTCTTTGGATGGTAAGTTTTCTGATGTTGAGATAATGGAACGTAAGATAAAAATAATCGGGAAGGTAAGATAGAACTTGTCCTTAAGCCGATTATGGATAATCATATGGGGATACAATACACTATGATATGTCATGAAGACTGAGCTATACAGGCTTTGTAATTCTATGTAGTTCGAGAGTACAGCTCTAAGCTTTTAGTGGAGTAGCGTTGGAGTTGATAATTATGAAATCTATATCTAGGATATTGGGTTTCATAATTATCAGGAGCTTGAACTATATAGGTCCATTTGGTCCTCTTTGCTAGCTCATAAAATCCTGTAACGATACGACGTGCTTTTTCAATAATTGATGACTTATGTCAGATTTATCAGATTAGTTAAAATTTGAAAGAATCAAATAATTATGTCTGTTATCGGTTGAATTAATTTTGCGATAAAATTAATTCAAGAAAAACTTGTTGAATTATTGGGATCAGATAATTATTGTCTGTTTATCGGTTGATTTAATTTTGGATAAATTAGATCAAGATAAACTTGTAGAATTATTGGGAATTCATTTATTTTCTTAGAGATTATCTAGATAAAGTTGTTTTAATCAGATAACTTTTCTATTGGGTTATTTGAATTAAAACTGAGACTTTATCCTATAGAATCTAGGGTGGAAAATAAAAGATTCGCTAAGATTTTTATTCGACAGTTTGGCCTGTCGATGGGCAAGTTCGGCCTACCGATGAGCGAAGGATAAGATTATGCGTTTTTACGTAGATCTTATCAGATATTGATCCAAATTTGATTCTGATTTGAATTTTGAGACATAATCTGATAAGAACTGACCCTAGACCCAACCTCTATAAATAGGGAGTAAGTCACATAAGTTATTTAGATCATTTGAGAGATTAAGAGTGATACTCTATTGGTGAGAATCTGGAAACTTCCTGAGAGCACTTGTTCACAAATCACGAACACTTGCTTTGGGTTCTGTCAATTGGTTGTAAGGAGAGTCACCTGGTGGAAGAGTTGTACGTATGAGCCAACACTCACTCCGATTGTGGATAGAGAATAACAAAGAAGACCAGTTGGTTGAGGCTCTTCTGGAACGTTACTTTTCTTCATGGATTGCGGAAGTTCTTTGGCATACAAAGGTTAGTAAGATCTGGTTAATTTATGCATATAGCATGTCAAACTTGTGTTTTGGAAAATATTTTGATATAAAATTTTTAAAATTTCGCTACGTACTATTTTTCCAATAATTAGTATTAGAGCTATGGTTTTACATAAATTTACGAGTTTGTGATCATACTATATGTATAAATTTTGTGATCTTAATCTCTCCTATGCTTGAATTTAATTTTATAGAGAGTTAGCACTCTAGATTTCTATATATTTTTTATGTTGCCATGGATTATATGGTGAATGTTCATTAATTAATTATGGTTGATTAAATAGCTATTTAATTATTTATTAATTAATTAATTTATACTGGTTATGGTTCCTTAGAATTAGAATATGTATCTAGGTTTTTCATGTAATTAGATGGCGGGCTATTATCTTTGTCTAAGAATTATTATTTATTTACTTTTGTAAGAATTTTGTAATTAAATAATTATTCGGAGAAGACGGATCTAGAAGAATGATGATGGTGCTCCCAAGTATTTCCTGAGTCTCTAATTTTATGTTTTTGAATTGTTGAAAATAAAATTGATGAATTGTATTAAAAATTGTATTTTCTATAATGGAAGATTTCTGCTCGGTCAGCATGCCAAACCTTCCAGTTCGGCAGGCCAGACGTGAGGATCGGTAGGTCGACAGCGGGGCAAAAATCAGAGGCTCTGTCGGCAGGCTGAAATGGAGCCAAACTTTCATGAGTCAGCAGGCCGATTTTCCTGATCGACAGGCCGGTGGAGCATGACCGGCGGGCCGATCACATAGATCAGCCTGCCGACCGAGAGCTGAAAAATTTCCAGAAAAGGTGCAGTCTTCAATGTAGTTTTAATTTTGTTTTTGGGACAATTATGAGAAACATTAAATTTGGATATGACCGAAATATGAAGTATTCGATTCATACAGGATTGAAGACTTGAAGATAGGCATTACATGAAGAAGGATATAGCTTGAGGATTCAAGGATGAAGAATTGATAATATGTCTCGATTATTCTTTTGTAATCTTAGTTTTCTATTCTCTAAGGTGGAACCATAATATTTTAGTTATTATTATTTTGCTTGTAGCTTTGCTTGATTGCTTTGCTTGTCTGCATTATAATATGATTTGCCATGTATATTGATAACATGTCATATAGAATAGGGAGTGCCGCTCATATTAAAATTGTTCATGCATGTTCTTAGAATAAAACCTTGATTTCAAAAGATTGAGTAAGAGAAGGTTTTTGAAGAGAGAACCTAAGGCCTCCATCGTTGGTCCATAGGCTGAACATGGTGGTCCTGACCCCTAGGAAGGGATTTCTATCATGTACCAGATTGGATCTCTAAGAGGATAAGTATTTTAGCATGATTTATAGTTGCACACCCCTAGGTGGTGATTATAAATCATGGATAAAATATTGAAACGATAGTTATACACTCACATTAATTTTATTATTAACCTCCCCTAAGAGCTCTGGTAATAAAATTAATAGCCAAAGAAACGATTATGAATATATGCTGGATCATACGGGTCCTAGATGGCATATATTAATCAAGAGGGGATCCATGTTCCTGATTGAATTTGGCATGACTCTCCTAGAAGCTTGTTGAATTATGAGTTGGGAATTATCGTTGTAAGGTTGTGATATTTTCAAGGTTTTGACACATAAACACATTTGTATGTTTTTTACATGATTCTGTTATCTTACTAAATTGTTATCATATGTTTGCTTATGTTTGGTATATGATTCTTTATTGTAGATTAAAAATGTCTAAAAACGCTTTATCTTCGATACTTGACAAAAACCTATTAACTGGAGAGAATTATAATGATTAGAAATGGAACCTAGATATCGTCCTCTCCTTTGAGAAACTAAAGTATGTGCTGACAACCCCTTGTCCTCCTGAGCCTATGGGAGACTCAACTAATGAGCAATTCCAAGCGTATGATCGCTGGAAAGATGCTAATGATCAGGCCCGTTGCTATGTTATGGCTAGCATGAATAATGTGCTGCAGGCTCAACATCAAGATTATGAGATTGCGAAGCAGATCTTCGATAATCTTGAAGACATGTTTGGAGGCCAAGCCATAACAAAGCGGCAAGGGGCACTTCGAAAATTTCTTAACAGTAAGCAAAGACTAGGGACATCTATAAAGGAGCACATGATGTTGGTCATGGGTTACCTCGTTGAGGCTCAAACCAATGGAGCTAATATCGTTGCTGAAACTCAGATGACTATGGTCTTTGAGACTCTGTCAAAGGAATTTATTCCATTTAGAGCTATTTTTAATTTAAGCAATAGACGGGATATGACCTTGACGGAATTAATGAAACATTTATAGGAGTTCGAACTACTGATCAGGGTGTCCCTTGCAGGTGGAGAGGCCAATATGGTAGTTGCTTCTGGTTCCAATCTTAGTTCTGGGAATGGAAAGAAGCAACGAGCCAAGAACGAGAAGTCTTCTATTCTTGCTAGTACCAAGAGCAAGAAAAAGAAGTAGAAGAACCCAAAGAAGCTTAAGTGCTTCTTTTGTGGGAAGGTCGGGCACATCAAGAAGCATTACAAGGATTTCCTTTCCAAAGGAGGTAGGTGTGATCTTCTATATTTAGAAACTTGTTTGGTTAAGGAATCAAGTGACATTTGGGTCATAGATTCCAGTGCAACTAATCATGTTTGTGTTTCTCTGTAGGGGTTTAAAGAAACAAGAAGTCTGCTACATGAAGACTTCACGCTTTGGATGAGCGATGGATCCTTGGTCTCAGTAGAAGCAGTGGGAGACGTCCATATTTATTTTGATAATTATAGGAATTTATTTTTGTAAGATTGTTTTGATGTTCCTAAATTTAAATGGAATTTAATTTCTATAGCTTGTTTATTTAAAGACTCCTATTTGGTTTCTTTTAATGATAAAGTGGTGATTCGTAAAAACAAATCTTTAATTTGTTCTAGATGGATGCAAAATAATCTATATTTTATCAAACCTAAGATGGACTTATTGCTTAATGCTAAGATGAATGATAATAACTCTAAAAGACTTAAAACTTCTCACTCTAATAAGACTTATTTTTGGGATTTGCGCCTTGGTCATATTAACCTGAATAGGATTTAAAGGTTGGTAAAGGATGGACCTTTAAGTCACTTAAAGGTGGAATCTATATCTCAATGTGAATCTTGTTTGGAGGGTAAAATGACCAAAAGACCATTCAGGTCTAAGGGCAATAGGGCCAAAGGGGTTCTAAAACTTAAGCATAGTGATGTTTGCGGACCGATGAACATCCGAGCACGAGGAGGGTATGAATACTTTGTCACTTTTATTGACGATTACTCAAGGTATGGGTATATGTACCTGATGCACCACAAAAATGAAACTTTTGACAAGTTCAGGGAGTATCGGGCTGAAGTGGAAAAGCAATTGGGTAGACCCATAAAGGCACTTCAATCCGATCGAGGTAGTGAATACCTTTCTGATGAGTTCTTGGGACAGTTATTAAGGAATGGAATTTTATCCCATTTGACTGCGTCGGGTACTCCGTAGTAGAATGGCGTGATAGAGAGAAGAAATAGGACTTTATTGGACATGATTAGGTCCATGATGAGTTATTCATCATTGCCTTCATCCTTTTGGGAATATGCACTACAAACCGCATGTTATCTTTTGAACAATGTGCCTTCAAAATCGGTCCCTAAAACTCCTCACGAGTTGTGGATGGGTAAGAAGACATCCTTAAACCATATTCGCATATGGGGATGTTCGGCTCATGTCCTATTTAAGGATCCGAATAAGTTGGAAGCACGTTTGAAAGTTTGCGTGTTTGTAGGATATCCAAAAGAGACTAAAGGGGGTTATTTTCATAACCCAAAGGAAAATAAAGTCGTGGTTTCAACTAATGCAACTTTCCTTGAGGAGAGTTACATGGACGACTTTAAACCTTGAAGCAAAGTGGTGCTTGAGGAGTTAAGGAATGATCCGATCACTTCAGAGGTTCCGAATGAAACCGTTCCGATTAGTGTAGAAAAACCATAAAAACCTGAACAACAACCAAGGGGCTTCGGCGTAGTGGGAGGATCGAGTATCAACCTGAGAGGTATATGTTCAATGGGGAGGTCTTCTTGGCTGAATCGGATGAACATGACAAGGATACTTATACTTACATAGAAGCTATGGAGGATGTTGATTCAAAACTCTAGACAGAGGCCATGAACATTGAGATGAAGTCTATGGAGACTAATAAGGTCTGGGAACTTGTGGATCTTCTCGAAGGGGTAAAACCCATAGGGTGTAAGTGGATCTACAGGAGGAAAAGAGGAGTGGATGGAAAGGTCGACACCTTGAAGGCTAGACTAGTAGCTAAGGGTTATACGCAAAAGGAAAGAATAGATTATGAGGAAACCTTTTCGCCTATAGCCATGCTTAAGTCCATCCAGATTATCTTGTCCATAGCTGCCGCTCTTGACTACGAGATTTGACAAATGGATGTCAAGACAGCTTTTTTGAATGTTTATCTTGATGAGTCCATTTATATAAAACAACCAGATGGGTTCAAGATCAAGGGTTAAAAGGGTAAGGTTTGTAAGCTGCTAAAGTCAATTTATGGATTTAAGTAGGCTTCTTGTTCTTGGAACATAAGATTTGATCAGGTGATCAAGACTTAGGGGTTCTCACAAAATGTGGATGAGCCATGTGTTTACAAACACATTAAGGATGGGAAAGTGGTTTTTCTACTGCTCTATGTAGATGATATTCTGTTAATTGGCAATGACATTGGGGCATTGTCATCAGTCAAATTATGGTTAAGTAAGCAGTTTGACATGAAGGACTTAGGTGAGGCTAATTTTGTTCTCGGTATCCAGATCTTTCGGGATAGGAAGAACAAAATGATGGCTTTGTCCTAGGCCAGCTACATAGATAAAATTCTTAAGAGGTTTGCAATGTAGGATTCCAAGAAAGGTGAGCAACCATCTAGGTCTGGAATTACTCTTTCTAAGAAAGACTCTCCAAAGTCTTATGAAGAAAGAGAATACATGAAGAAGGTGCCATATGCTTCGGCAATAGGTAGCTCATGTATGTCATGCTTTGCACACGACTGGATATTAGTTATGCGGTCGGGATTGTGAGTCGATTTCAGGCGGATCTAGGACCGAACCATTGGGTTGCGGTAAAGCATATTTTCAAGTACCTGAGAAGGGATCAAGGGTATATGCTCGTATATTTGGGTGAGGACTTGACTCCTCTAGGATATACTGACTCGAATTTTCAATACTGTCTGGATTCTAGGAAATTGACTTCGGGTTTTTTGTTTACTCTAGGCGGCAGTGCCATTAGTTGGAGAAGTGTGAAGCAAGATTGCACTTTAGATTTAACGATGGAGGCCGAGTTGTTGGAAACAAAGTGTGCAGCGGAATTTTTAAAATTTTCATCAGAGTAATTTCCAAAACACAAGTTTGACATGTTATATGTATAAATTAGACAGATCTTACTAACCTTTGTGTGAAGATCCTCCGTAGCCTGTGAAGAGAAGTAACGTTCCAGAAGAGCCTCAACCAACTGGTCTTCTTTGCTATTCTCTATCCACAACCGGAGTGAGTGTGGGCTCACACGTACAGCTCTTCCATCGGTGACTCTCCTTCCAACCAATAGAGAGAACCCAAAGCTAGTGCTCGTGATTTGTGAACAAAAGCTCTCTGGGAGTTTTCAGATGCTCACTAGAAGAGTATCACTCTTAATCTCTCAAATTCATCTCTATTAATCTGAGTAAATCATGAGACTCACTCCCTTTATATAGCTATTGGTCCTAGGGTCAGTCCATATTAGTTTAGGTCTCAAAAACTTGAAACAGAATCAAGTTTGGATCAATATCTGATAAGATCCGTGTGAAAATACGTAATCTTATCTCCCGCTAAACGGCAGGCCGAACACTCTGATCGGCAGGCCGAATAGGCCAGTTCTGCAGGCCGGACACGTCATCCGACAAGCCAAACTCCCGAGAAAAAATCTCCGTGAATCTTTTATTTTCCATCCGAGATTCTAAAGGATAAAGTCTTAGTTATGATTCAAATAACCCAATAGAGAAGTTTTCTTATCAAAACAAACTTCATCAAGATAATCTTTAAGAAAATAAATCAATTCACAATAATTCTACAAGTTTATCTTGTTCTAATTTGTCCACAATTAAAACAACCAATAAACAGACAAGAATTATCTGATTGCAATAATTCAACAAGTTTATCTTTAACTAATTTCTTACAAAAATTAATTCAACCGATAAACAAACATGAACTATTTGATTCTTACAAATTTTAAACCAATTTGATAAATTCGACATAAGTCACCAATTATTGGAAAAGCACGCCGCGTCATTACAGGATTTTGTGAGCTAGCAAAGGGGATCAAAATGGACCTATAAAGTTCAAGCTCATGATAATTATGAAACCCAATATCCCAGATATACATTTCACAAATATCAACTCCAACGCTACTCCACTAAAAGCTTGGAGCTGCACTCTCGAACTTTATAGAATTACGAAGCTCGTGTAGCTGAGTCTCCATGACATATCATAGTGCATCATATCCCTATATGATAATCCATAATCGGCTTAAGGACAAGTTCTGTCTTACCTTCCTGATTATTTTTATCTTACGTTCCATTGTCTCACCATAGAAAACTTACCATCTAAAGATAGTATACCATTCGGTTACACCTATGTATCCAAATGGTTGAGCGCTCCAGTTTTCCAATTACAGGACAACGCATATAAGAGGATATCATTACTCCTAAAGAGGAGCTATGGATTCTATATCTATGAATAACAAGTCTACGCTATCAAGAGTCATGCCTCCAACGTACCGGCATGCATACCACTATAGAGATGTGGGAGTCACCCATTGGTACATCAAAAGACACAAGTCGAGACAACGGGCCCACTATTCATCTCAGGATTAAGATACAATACAAATGACTGTCTAAAGTGAATCGATTTGTCAAGACAGAATTATTAATCCAAATCAATTCACTTTATGTCTTGATCTAACACGCCGTCACTTATGACAACGCGCCAATGTTTCTATTCAAGGAGTTCAACTCCGATGGCCAAGACAAACCATCTCCTATAGGGGATATAGACAACATAACAATCTTTACATGAATAAAGCGCCCAACTTTATTCCCTCGATTGCGGATCATATGTTTTAGACCGTCACCTTAAGAATCGTATCTTTCGCATAATCAGTCCATCATATGCCCAATTCTTAAGGCTTAGACTGACAGTCTCAGACTACTGTTTGCTTATCATACATTCAACAAATATGAACGTAAAGAGGACAAGATTTGGTATATACATAAATGAATAAATTCTTTATTGATAAAAATGTCTCCAAAAACGTATTGCATTTTTACTCCTTAGGGCATACATGTCTAACACGAGTATGTGGCAGCTAGTGTTGCTTCGAAAGAAGCAGTGTGGCTCCGCAAGTTCCTTGGGGATCTTGAGGTAGTTCCTGGTATGGATAAGATGCTAAGGAATCAAGATTTCACAAGCAGAGTAAGCATATTGATTGGAAGTATCATGTGATAAAGGACTTCGTTGAGCGCGGGCATGTCACGGTGTGCAAGATTGCGTCAGAGGATAATTTAGCTGATCCATTTACGAAGACACTTACTGGGAGAGTCTTCGAGAAGCATGTGGAAGCTATGGGGATGTGAGATTTGTCATATTTACTCACTTAGTATAAGTGGGAGATTGTTAGACATGTATGCCCTAGGGAGTAAAAATGTAATAATTTTTTGAAGATATTTTTATCAAAAAAGAATTTATTTTTTGTTTATATACCAAATCTTGTCCTCTTTACGTTCATATTTGTTGAATGTATGTTAAGCAAACAATAGTCTGAGACAGTCAGTCTAAACCTTTAAGAATTGGGCATATGATGGACAGATTATGCGGAAGACATGATTCTTAAGGTAATAGTCTAAACATAAGATCCGCAATCGAGGGAATAAAGTTGGGTGCTTTATTCATGTAAAGATTGTTATGTTGTCTATATCCCTATTGGGAGATGGTTTGTCTTGACCATCGGAGGTGGACTCTGTGAATAGAAACATTGACACGTTGTCATAGGTGACGATGTGTTAGATCGGGACATAAAGTGAATTGATTTGGATTAATAATTCTTTCTCGGCAAATCAATTCACTTTAGACAATCATTTGTATTATATCTTAATCCTGAGATGAATAGTGGGCCCATTGTCTTGACTTGTGTCTTTTGATGTCCCAAAGGGTGACACCTACATCTTAATAGTGGTATGCATGCCAGTACGTTGGAGGCATGACTCTTGATAGCATAGACTTGTTATTTATAGATATGGAATCCATAACTCCTCTTTAGGAGTAGTGATATCCTCTTATATGCGTTATCTTGTTATTGGAAAATTGGAGTGCTCAACCATTTGGATACATAGGTGTAACCGAATTGTATATTGTCTTTGGATGGTAAGTTTTCTGATGGTGAGATAATGAAACGTAAGATAAAAATAATCGGGAAGGTAAGACAAAACTTGTCCTTAAGCCGATTATGGATAATCATATGTGGATACGATACACTATGATATGTCATGGAGACTAAGCTATACGGGCTTCGTAATTCTATGTAGTTCGAGAGTGTAGCTCCAAGCTTTTAGTGGAGTAGCGTTGGAGTTGACAATTATGAAATGTATATCTGGGATATTGGGTTTCATATTTATCGGGAACTTGAACTATATAGGTCCATTTGGTCCCCTTTGCTGGCTCATAAAATCCTGTAACGACACGGTGTGGTTTTCTAATAATTGATGACTTATGTCAAATTTATCAGATTGGTTAAAATTTGAAAGAATCAAATAATTCATGTATATTTATCGGTTGAATTAATTTTGTGATAAAATTAATTCAAGATAAACTTGTTAAATTATTAAGATCGGATAATTCTTGTCTGTTTATTAGTTGATTTAATTTTGGATAAATTAGATCAAGATAAACTTGTAGAATTATTGAGAATTTATTTATTTTCTTAGACATTATCTAGATAAAGTTGTTTTAATAAGATAACTTTTCTATTGTGTTATTTGAATTAAAACTAAGACTTTATCCTATAGAATCTCGGGTGGAAAATAAAAGATTCGCTAAGATTTTTATTCGGCAGTTCGGCCTGTCGATCCTTGTGTTCGGCCTGCCGATGGGCGAGTTTGGCCTGCCGATTATGCAGTTCCACCTACCAATGAGCGTAGGATAAGATTACGCGTTTTTACGCGGATCTTATCAGATATTGATCCGAATTTGATTCTGATTCGAATTTTGAGACTTAATCTGATAAGGACTGACCCTAGACCCAACCTCTATAAATAGGGAGTAAGTTACATAAGTTATTTAGATCATTTGAGAGATTAAGAGTGATACTTTACTGGTGAGAATCTGGAAACTCCCTAAGAGCTCTTGTTCACAAATCACGAACACTTGCTTTGGGTTCTCTCAATTGGTTGGAAGGAGAGTCACATGATAGAAGAGCTGTACGTGTGAGCCCACACTCACTCCGATAATGGATAGAGAATAGCAAAGAAGACCAGTTGGTTGAGGCTCTTTTGGAACGTTACTTCTCTTCACGGATTGCGGAAGTTCTTCGGCATACAAAGGTTAGTAAGATCTGGTTAATTTATGCATATAGCATGTCAAACTTGTGTTTTAGAAAATACTCTGATATAAAATTTCTAAAATTTCGCTGCGTATTATTTTTTCAACAGAAGGCATGTTTTGAAATCCGTGAACCCAAGAGAGGACCAAATCCTGATTCAACACATCCCTATTTTTAAGGTTTTCAAACTCATTTGAACAGTATTTACAGTTCGATTTTGAACTTATTTTTCTCACTACACCTAAAATTTCATTTCTCAATATGTACAGTTTCAGATTTTACTAATTATTAAATCAAAATGAACTTTATTTAAATGGTAATTTGAAACACAAATTCAAAACACTTTTTAAACTTCTCATTTCAAATCAAAAAGTTCAAACTCCTAGCCCCACGAAACAAATGGACCCTTAATGTTTGTTTATATCATTTGGACACCCTCGCAAAAAGGTGCTTTATTTGAAGTCGCCAAAGTGAGCATTTTGTGCGCACATATACACATGTAAAAATCCAGGCTGTCACCCGGCCTAACAAAGTTGCACGAGGAAGTGTGCAAGGACGTTCCCACCATGCGTCGAAAATGTGTTCAAAGCCACCTTCCATGAGTTAAGCTCACGTGTGGGCCCTCATGTGCTACCTGGAATCACTAGTGGAGCTCAAGCTAGCCAAATAGTACGCGTCTCCTCTCTCTTGGCTTTCTCTGTCATCCAACTTTTGCCCCTTCCTGACCACTGAGGGCTGGAGCTAATTCAGACACTAGACTTTCAGCTGGAGCCATTTTCCCTTTACAATTGCTATAAATAGGAGACCAAACGCTAGCTTAAAATTCATCAGCAAGTTTTCACCATATATAAGTACTTTTATCTATATATATCGCTCTAAACTCGCTCATTTCTCCACTTTACTAAAGCCAGAATGGTGATTGTTGATAGCGGGAAACCTAAAAAGCTTTCGGCGTTGCTTGTTACTCATGAGGACAAGTTGGTGGCATCATCACTCTTCTCATACGAGGAAAATGACGGTGATGACGATGACGACGACGACGATGATGGGGTTACCGTGGCACCTGCCGCATAAATGTTGGGGCTCTGTACGGTTGTTTCCCTTCACCATATGAGGAAATTTGGTGTTGGGGTCTATAATTTTATGTACATTGCAGGTTATATGTGGGTATTTCTCTCTCTTTCCCTCTCTCTCAAATGTGAGGGAAAGAGAGAGCTAGCCCATACTTAACTATATATTTTAGTTAGCCATTAAGGTTCAGTAGTTAAGTCAAGTCTATTTAGATAATTAATAAAGTAGTTTTAGTTTATATTAATTAAATAACCAAAAATATAGGCCTTGAAATTAGCATATTAGCTAAATTATGGGATATAGAAAACGTGTGGCTTTTCTTAATTAATGGGGCATTTTGACTGCTTTGTAGTGAGTACAAGTGAGTAGTACTACTGAAGTTCTTGAACTGGCTTATTTTTGGAACCTTATATGTACTAATTAATAGTTAGGATTTTGCACTACTCTTCGGAGCTTAATTAATGGCAGTATAATAATAGTTATTACTATATGTCAATTTCTCTATACATGTGTTTCCTCTCTCTCTTTCCTCTCTCCCTCTCAACTCATGCGTCTATTTTTTTTCTCTTCCTTATTAACAATTCTCATTTCCAATGTTTGTATCCTTAAAGTTCCTCTTAGCTTATAGACATACATTTGGAATTAATAATTACTAAATTAGATATATATGTAATTCCATAAGCATGATTTTCATGAGTTGGAGTGCGAAGATGGGCGTCAATCATTATCATCGATCAATCATGCACTTGAGGAAAACTCTTGTATTCCAACAATAAGAAATTCTAAAATCAAATTTGCAAAAACTAATAAAAATCTTGGGCTTTCATTATAATCATAGATTAGAATAAAGAACTCGCATGATCTTAATCAGAAATTTCATATATATAACACAGATTGTTATGCGATAGCAATATGACTAATTAGTTTCACTGTTATGTGAATCATATCACAATATGCATCTGTCGTTAAGTATCCTTTAAGATGTGTGTGTGTACACTGACGTGCAACTTTACCGGGCAAGAGGAGAGAATAAGGGAGCAAGTAATAAGTAATAAATGTTGTAGCCTAATTTTCGATATCTAATCGAGTCACACGAGCATTAATAACAAGTCTATGATAAACTTACAAGGCTTCATTTACCAAGTAATATTATATTTGCAAATAATTGATACTGCTCATTTTTAAGTAAGGACACTAGCTAGATATGGTCTGGGCCGTTTTGATTCAACATTTGAACATGAATTCAAAGAGAGAAAGGGGTAAATAGCACTTTCAATTTTAAATTTTTATAAAGTAAATAATATGTTTTAAAATATTTGAGAAAAATTGTAACATATTTATATTTGAGAATCAAATAATTATTTACACCTAGATATAGAATAAATAAATTATTTACAGAGTGCATAAGATATTATCTCAAATATTTTAACGCATACTATTTACGTTTTTTACATACTAACATTAATTAAAATCAGTAACTAAAAACACTAAAACTAATTACTAATTAATAACACTAAAACTAACAATATAAAAATTCACTAAAATTACATACCAACATTAACTAATAAATAAGCATGCAATGACAAAAACTAATAACCCAATTCAATGAAGCCTGAAGCCTAAACAAATTAAACAGATAATTTATGTCTCCTTTTGAATTATTTCTAATATAAAATCAATTCACAAAACCTAAATAAGACCTAATTATTAATCAAACAACTAATGAAGAAAATTTATTAAATAAATAACAATATATAAGAAACAAACTAAAAAAGAATATAAAATAAACTACTGATTACCAAATGAAGCAATAATGGAGGAAGGACAGTGACGAGGAGCAAGAACGACAGGAGGCGAGGTGACAATAGCGACAGCTATGGAGGAACGCGACAGCTACAGAGCAATAATGGCGAAGCTGGCGAGTCTGAAATGTGAAGGAAAAAGAAGCATTGAAAGTGGTGGACTCGAACACCATGGAGGTGAGAGCGAGGCGACGATGATGGCATTGAGATAGAGAGAAATTGGGGTTTGATTTTTGAAGAAAGAGGGAAAAATATGAGGGTTTGTTCTTCAAATGGGCTGAGTTACTTACGAAATACATTAAACGACAATTTTTTATAAACAGTAGTAATATGTGTTTATATTAGATGGCAGTTTCCTGGAAACCATTGTCTAAAGATGCTCTAAAAATCTAAAGCACAGAGGTCTTCGTGTCGCATTATTCATGACGATGGTGTCCAAAGAAGTTGTCGTCTAATTAGCATTGTAAAAAACATTATTTATTGTAGTGCCTAGACTTGTAGCCCTAGCAAGGAAAATTAGTTCATGATTGAAAACATATTCATCATGCAGATATTATCCATTATCGATTACAAAATTAACTCAAAAAAGAATAAGAGAAGAAGAAGAATGGAGAATCTTGAACATGATGACCGCTCTCCAAGTCCCTTTAATCTCCTCTTGTAAAGTATACAAAAAGAGCTCCTTAAAAGAAACCCTATGATGGTCTATTTATAGATTTTTATATGAGGGTTTTTGTGAGAAAGTTCACAACTTAAAATTTTGAGAAACTCACGAACCAGCGCCATGGCTCTAGGATTTCAGCGCCATGGAGCTCAACTAGAACATATCAATTTCATCGCGCTAGCGCTGTAGCCCCAACTTTCTAGCGCCGCGGCACTCGCTTCTCTGCTACAAGTACCAAGGCTGCTCCAATATGCTCTAGCTTCTCTGTTTCCTTTTTTTTTTTTTTTTTTGCTGCAGGCCTCTAATATACTGATACATTCTTCTTGCCTCAAATATTGTTCTTCTTCACCAAATCACTCCTAAAGCTCCAAACCACCTACAAAATTTGAAATACTAATAAAAATTCAAATAAATCGATAAACTTAGCAAACAAGCATAGAAAATTTGATAGAAAAATATGTAAAATTTAACAGTTATCAGAGAGAAACCTTGGAAGCTTGGAGAATTGAAGGTTAAGCTTACACAACTTTGGAAAGTTCAAGAAAATTGGCGACTAATATATATATACGCATATTTTGTGTGTGTGTGTGGAGGGGGTGGTTTAATCTTCACTTGAATAGTGATCTAGAACGTGATAGAATTTGGACTTCAAGTCTGCTAATGGTTTGTCCCGAAATAATGAGACTACAGCGACGGCAACCAAACTTTTCAGTCCTTATAAACAAAAGTTAAAATAAACAAATTTGGAGCCGGCTACTTGACCTCAATTGGTAATATTGGCATCCTTAGATTATCTTTGACAAAGCTCAGGTTATGTGTATTCCATTAAAGATTGATAGAGCTAAAAGTGATCATGGCCATTTTGCTGGAGTTTAGTTGAAGTTGATGTTGCTGAAAAATTGTCAGAAACTTTAATAATTGAAACGAATGGAGTCTCTTGCTTCATTACTATTAAATATGAAAAGTTACTAGCTTTTTGCTCGCAGTGCAAATCGGTTGGTCATGATTTGGGCAAATGTCGTTGCAACAATCCACAACAGGAACAAATGAAAAAAGAAAAAAAATGTTACAAAAAAATTGTTCAAGAACATAGACCAAAAGACGTTAATATTAAAAATAAAAAACATTTAAACTTTTGATGAGGATCATGATAAGTATAAGAATGCTGTTAAAATAATAACAACAAGTTTGTTGAAACTACTGAAAATAACATAAATTTAGTTGTTAGACAATATCGTTACTTTTATTAAAAAAGACAAGTCAAGCAGTTTTGAGGCAACAAAATCCGTTGTTGACCATTGAGGTGCTCAAACACATAGGGAAGGTACAAATACAGTGTCATAAAATATGGTTCTTTGGTGAATGTCCATAATTTTAACGATATCAACTTTGGAGGTTAGTCTCATTGATCCCTTCAATGTAGTTACAGTTTATCAACGGGATACCTATTAGGATCTATTAGACAAGTTCTCTTATGAAAATTAAACCGGCAGCAGGTAAGCACAAGAAATTCTTGCAAGTAAGAAGGTTGATTTGACAGATCCTGAAGATCCCACTCCTATGCATGGTGCTACAACTAATACTAAGAAAATGGTTTGGGAAGCTGTTAAAGCCACACCACCTTTGAGGGCAGACAAAGTTGATGATGATCAACGAAGAGCTTTTACTCTGATTATTTTCAAAAAGAAAGCCAATAGAGCCAAGGGTTTCAATCACAGATTTGTGCGACTAAAAGTTAACAATAAGTTGAGGAAAGAAACTTGATAACAATCAAAAAGCTTAATAATAAATGGAATAAGTTGTTTTATGTTCTTGGGATACATTGGTGGATTCACACAAAATTGTGACCCTTGACACTGGAAAAAAAAAGACTATGATCTTCGTCATGCTCTAAGGAGGAGTGGTTTCAAGTTGCATCATTAAATCTGGTTTAGCTCAAACCACATTCCGGTTGCTGTTGGCCTTTTCAATTTGGTAGTGTTTTATTATATTTTTTATTTTCTTATCTTTTCTAATTTGATTCCGATTTCTTTCGAATTTGTTTTCTTTCTTTTTTTTTTTACTTATTATTAAAGTTGAACGGATAATTTACTCTTCTTTCTATAATTAAAAAATTTAAAATATGTGATTCATGCAAGTAAAGAAATAATTGCTTACATGTTTATATAGGATGCACCTTAAGAGGATATATTAGTAGATTGAGTACTTCATGTTACGACCCAAAATCGTGGCTAGTGACAAAATTAAAAGAAGTATTTTGAAAATTTTAAAAGTCTAAAAATTTGGAAACTGTAGTTGAGCTTATAAAATTAGAAAAATAAATCAAAGTTGCTCCAGAGCTTTTAATATTAAAATAAAAAGATAAAATACAAATAGGAAATTTAAATGAAAAATATACAAAATTAAATTAATTCTCAGAGAGAGTAAAAATACAAATACACAGCTTTAGTCAAAATAAAAATTTTAAAAAACAAATAAAAACATGATTTATTATTAATTAGTTATCTATTGGGAATGGTCATTCTATGCACCTTCCATGCACTAACAAAGAAGCAAGAACATAGGACGAGTATACCAGTCGAATGGCAAGCAGTATTGACGACAATCCGACATATCATGTAACAATCGACTAACTTGAAAGGAAAGATAGGGAGTGAGCACACGGTGCCCAGTAAGAAATCTATTACTCATCTCTTGATTTTTCTTACTAATTATTATTTATAAAATCCTTATAAAGTTAATAAACAAATTCTCTTATCAATATAAAAATTCATCAAGTTCACAATTTATCAAAACCAATCAATACCTCAAAATCTGTAATCGTCACTCAAATTCTCTAATTCACATCCTAGGGTGTTTAGTGGAGGAAAGAAAAGAAAGAAGGGGTATCAAAAGTTCCGTTGTGCCTCAAATGAGCACCCTGTATCCGTTGTGCCCCAAATGAGCATCCCATGAAATAGACCATGTAGCAATGGTGGTACCAAATAATATATGCTGTTTGTTGTGCCCAACAAGTGAGCATCCCGTGGGATATAACTTTGAGGAATACTTTAAATGGCCTTAAAATTTGTCCGACGGTGCCACGTTAGGTTTCGACATATATGGAATTGGTTCTAACCCCAACAAGTGAGAGTATCCTTTATATATCTAGACATGCAAGTAGAGTGGCCAACTGCAATGACAAACAACTTGGTAACGTTCAACAATGCCTAGAGAAATGATATCAACACCAAAGATAACTGAATTCACTAAAGCTGCATAAAACTCTTCAAATATTCATAGACTCAATTTTAGGAAAGGTTGAACTGCCAACAACTTCTACAAAATAAATTAACCATAACGGAATAAAGACTAAATCTCTAGTGTAACAAAGTAATCATCATGCAATAATTAAAGAAATTACAATAAGTGGATTGGACCTCTAATAACGATCATTTTACTATAGAAGAATTGTTTAATCATATACAACACATATAACCACCCAAAAGGACATATTATGACTCATTCATATAATCTTATACAAGAAAATATTAACAATACCAGAAGAATACAATCATAGGCATGTAAGTCTCAAAAGTCAAACAATTCCCTTAACCTTCTCACAATTAACTTCTACCAGTATTGTTGCTTACATCGAAGGTGAAAAACCAAACTCATGAACAAATTCCACTAATCCTTAAGCCAAAATAAGTCACTAAATCCAAGTCAATACTAAAAGTGACATACAACTTTTATCAATCAAGCCATACCAAATTAACAAATTTAAGTCCTAAACCAACATGAGGTTGCTCGTTGTCCTTTAACTAGAAGTATTGACATTTTATTATAGCATTAATTCTCAAAAGACCTAACTAAACCACGTATTGAAGGTTCTAGAATTACCAATTGTTCTCCAACTCTAAATCCCAATATAAATAACCAAACTATTTTGTATGCACTCCAAGGAATTTAACAATTAATTCCATGCCCCCGTAACCTACAACTCTAAACTTGGGATAATTTTTTTTTTTAAAAAAAAAATTTAACTTGAGACAAAACTAAGGGGTCATCCTTAAAAGCTCCATAGGTAAATAACTTTAAAGTCTCAAAAGCGATACATTCAAATATCAATCAATTTAAAGACCTCCTCAAGATCCATCATATTATTTGAATCTCTAAATGTCACACATTCAAATGTCCAAAACAATATTTCTCAAACAATTCCAGAGGCTATCACCGTCACTCAACTGACAAAAAAAGGGATTATCTAACCTTCTGAAAACATATTCCACACAACACGCAAGCTCATCTCCTTTCAAAGATTTAAGGCTTAGAACTAAGAACATACTAGAAAAATCAACTAAATCACACTTGCTGGTTCTCTTTCCGAAAGTTCCAACAAGTATCAAATCATCCATTAGTTGAAACTAAACTCTTAAATAACTAAAGAAAATTATTCCTAGCATAACCAGATTTCAAATGCCCTCGAATCACCTCAAAGTTTGAGAGAAAAACAAATATAACGAGTCTCGACGTCATAATTAAAAGTCATTAATACCAATTATAAAGTCCAAAAATAATCATAAGGAGTCAAACTTATACAACGCAACCTGAGATACTTTCCAATCCAAAATAAGGTAGTGACTACTATAACTACTAACAATCCTGTAATCCATAATAGAAAAATAATCTAAAAAGGGACAAAACAAATTTCAACCATAATTCTCTAGACCAAAATGATACCCTAAAAACAAATCACTAGCACTACTACCCATCGATACATCAAGGTCTAAAATTAAAAATATCTAAAAATTCATTTTGTATGCAATGCTTAAACTAAATGAAATCATACACAATAATCTTTCAGTTAACAACTAAAATTTAATTTGTACCTCGTACTCATTTCACAATTCCATGACCACAAGGGAACATCTTGTAAACATGTTTATATTCCACAAACTAGAATTGATTTTTTTTTTCAAGCAAAGTCCAAAGTTCATATATTCCTCAGTATCAAAAATACCCAAAAAAACAAACAATTACTCATTAGCTTAAGATCATTACAAAGCAAATACAGCAAAACACTTGAAGAGTTATGATCGTAACTCACCTTTTATTGAATAAAGGACTCCGTATGTTCTTATTCCTTATGTACATAATGTATGATCAAGAAATCAAAACCTAAAAAGATATCACTGATAATCCTATTTTATCAAGCTCTCAATCTATCATCATCTTTCAATTATAGCCATATAAAATTCTTTAAAATAATCTATATCACATATATTTTTTTAATCTTTCCATAGCTCAAGTCAAATCAACACTCTCAAAAACCTATAAAAACTATAGGAGATCTACAACATGATGTCAAGAAGACACCTAATTACTATAAGAGTTAGAAATCTCTTAAGAAAACCCTCAAATATGTGCCCATATTACATATATGTTTTTCCATCTTTCTATAATCTAAACTAAACCAACACTTCTAAACTTCTAAAAACCTAGACTCGCAAAGTGGAAAACATATTAAGAGAACTTTAAACATGTATCTATTGAACACAATAACATCATACAAATCTATCAAATCTAAACAAACCAAATTGTAAGTGACAGGTCAATTTAGTCAAACCATCAAAGACAATATGTGTCACGCCCCGGAGTACGGGAGGTGACATGGCGGAATATTTAGATTAATTAAAAGAGAATTTAATTAAAAACCAATGGTTTAAGACTCAAATTAAGTAAGAAATAAGAAGATTTCCACCACATTTTATAAAAGAATTTATAAATATTAAACAAATAATAATATTAAATAAAAATCGCGAGTAGGGGTTCCACAACCCACAACTTGTGCACACACATAGATCTGACAATATCATAAATACAATTACAGTCCAAGTACAAATAAATTTAAGTCTTACATGCCTTGATTAAATAAATATAGAATATAAATAAATTCTCCTATTGCTCCTGAGTTCGGTCCGAAAAATCTTCTCCAAACCTAAAAGGGAAACCACCTAGAGGGGAAAATTTAAAACAGATAAAACGTGAGTGAAAGGCTCAGTAGGACTAAGTTTTATAAAAATAGTTTAACGCAAAGGAACATAGCATTATTAGAAGTTATTCCAAGGAAACTTAAATAAATAAATAAATAAATAAATAAATAAACAGTTTGAGTAGGACCGTCCTGACACAGAACAGTCTACTCGTCAAATCAAAACACCATTTTACTTTTACCTAGGCAAACCATGATATCACCACCGTAGTGGCCCAGTTGGGTTTCGGGACCTGCCCCCAAGGTCGATCGCTACACGACCCGATCTCTGATATGGCATCATGCCTTAGTGTTTATTATCATTGTCATTCAAAACCCAATTACCGAATGTTGTCAATTACATTTATTATGAGTTCATTTCATAATCACGGTATATTAAAATATAACCGATAAAACCATTTTTCAAACAACCGTTGAAAAAATTTTGATAGAAATCCCTTTTAAAGCCAAATCATTTCAAAACCAGGCTACCAAAGAAATAGTATAGAAGTCCTACCTTAATACTCGTGCCGGTGCCCCATACCGTAATCCCGATCTGCTATACGTTAGCTCCACGGAACCACGAACAATCTTAGATACCAACTAAGTCAATCAATATCTAGTTTGAGACATTCTATGTTACTAAACCATTTCATGATGTCCTAGTGTGCCATTTGTACCTTTAAAATCATCCTATAAGGTTGGGATTTAAATCAGGGTTCAAAACAGTGAAAACGGGTGAAAATCACAAAATTTTCCATGCCTCGGTCGGCCTGCTGGACGCCCTGCTTCGGCCTGCCGAACTGCACAGTTCGGCCTGCCGAACATTTCCCCAGATTCGGCCTGCCTGTCGGAAGAACACCGGCTTGCCGATCATCACTCTGGCCTGCCGAACATGAACTTCGGCCTGCCGAACTAGGAAAACCCAGAAATCCCAGCCACGGGTTTCTCGATCCCCAAAATCCAAATCTTGTTTCTAACCTGTTTTTCTCAAATCCCAGGCATGAAAAACAACTATAGTTGATAGAAAAACATTCTAGAACATGTTTGGAATCATTTAAACAACATTTAAACTCAAAATCCTCAAAAATCCAAAAATGCGAAAAAGAGGAGAAAAATGAAAAATCTTGAATTCAATCCGTTTTTCTTCAATCTAGGCTTAGATTCTAGTTGTTCTAAGTTCATTTAACACAAATCCACGGTTTTCTAAGCTTAGACAACCCTAGATTTCAAAAATACACAAAATTAAAAATTTTGTAAAAAGTTTAGAAATTTCGAATCTAACCTCGAATCGAAGCTTCAATCCGCGTTCTCGGTTGCCGAATCACGTCCCCGAGCTTCCTCCTTGCTAACCCAAAGCTTGGATTCAAAATGGAGTTCAAATTTGAGAGAGAATTGAGAGAGAGAGAGAGCTGCCGAGAGAGAGAGAGAGAGGAGAGAGAGAATGTCACAGGAGAGTGAGGAGAGAGAGAGGAAGGAAGGAAATAAATAGAGAAAATCGGTGGACGATTTTACTGTGCGAAAACCATGTGCCACCCACGGTTTTGCAAAACGGAGTATTTTTAACATTTTACAAATTGTGGTGTTTTAAAACTCAAAACATCATTTTAAAACAATAAGAAATCCTTCGAATTCATTAATTTAACAAAACAACCAAAAATTCAAAAATCCAACCAAATAGTCTAATAAATGTTAAAACGTTAATTATGGCACACTAATTCATCATTTATAGTACATTAACATTAAATAAATTTCGGGGCGTTACAACTCTCCACCCCTAAAAGAAATTTCGTCCTCGAAATTTACAACTCATCTCAAAAACAAAACAAATGCGGATATAACTCCCGCATACCCGACTCTAGTTCCCAAGTGGCTTCATCAACCCCGTGATGCTGCCACACGACCTTTACCAACGGTATCTCACGACGACGCAAGCTAATCACTTTCCGGTCGATGATCTGAATCGGCACTTCTTCGTACGTCGTATCCTCCTGAACCTGTACATCGCGAAACGATACTATCTTACCCTGCTCAGGTGGACACTTCCTAAGCATCGACACATGAAACACATCGTGCACATGAGAAAGTTCGGGCGGAAGATCAAGCCGATAAGCGACCACACCAACACGCTGAGTGATCTCGAACGGCCCAATATACCTCGGCGTGAGCTTCCCACTCACCCCGAACCACATAGTTCCCTTACGAGGCGACACCCTCAAGAGAACAAAATCTCCAACCGCGAATTCTAAGGGTCTACGTCTCCTATCTGCGTAGCTCTTCTGTCGACTCTGAGCTGCTCTCAACCGATCCCGAATCACCGCGACTTTCTCGTTGCTGTCACGAATCTCATCTGGCCCAAGAATAACTCTATCTTCTGGCTCGGCCCAACAAACAGGTGACCGACACGGTCGCCTATACAACGCCTCAAATGGTGCCATACCGATACTCGCCTGATAACTGTTGTTGTACGCGAACTCCGCCAAATGCAAACATTGCTTCCAATTCCCGCCGAAGTCCAACGCACAAGCACGCAACATATCCTCGAGAACCTGAATAACCCGCTCAGACTGCCCATCAGTCTGAGGATGAAACGCCGTACTGAAGTTCAAATCTGTACCCAAAGCTTCCTGAAAACTCCTCCAGTACTTAGCATTAAACCTGGTGTCTCGATCAGAGGTGATGGACAAAGGAACTCCATGCAACCTCACAATGTTCTGCATATACAACTCCCCGAGAATCTTCCTCGAACACGTCGACCTAAACGGAATGAAATGCGTCGATTTCGTCAACCTATCGACCACAACCCAAACTGCATCGTGCCGCTGCTCCGTCCTCGGCAAACCTGTGAGGAAATCCATCGTCACATGCTCCCATTTCCACCCTGGAATAGGAAGCGGTTGAAGCTGACCTGCAGGCTTCTGATGCTCAGCTTTCACCTGGAGACACGTCGAACACTTGGCCACGTACTCTCGAACATCTTTCTTCATGCCTCTCCACCAATATTGTCTCTTCAAATCACGATACATCTTGGTGCTCCCCGGATGAATAGCAAACTGAGACCTATGAGCTTCATCTAGAACGGCTTTCGTCACCTCGGCGATAACTGGAACTGCAAGACGCTCCTGAAAGTACAACGACCCATCTGCATGCACGCTCCATTCCTCAAACTGCTCCCCGTTCTGAATCCGCGACCAAATCCCCTGCAAATGTCGATCCTGCCACTGACTTTGCTTCACTATCCGAACAAGAGCTGGAGTCGCTTCCACGTGATATAACGAAACTCGATCACCATCTTCATGATACAGTAGCCGATACTCACTCACTGTCGCATCCCTGCTCCAGTCCTCAAAAATCAAACAAGCGAGAACCCCTGAAGACTTCCTGCTAAGCGCATCCGCGACTACATTAGCTTTCCCGGGATGATACTGCAACGCGAAATCATAATCCTCCATGTACTCCACCCATCTGCGCTGCCTCAGATTGAGATCCCTCTAAGTGAACAAATACCTCAAACTCTTGTGATCGGAGAAGACCTGAAACGATGCTCCATACAAGTAACATCTCCAAATCTTCAGCGCGTAGATCACTGCCGCAAGCTCTAAATCGTGAGTAGGATAATTCTGCTCGTGAGGTCGTAGCTGTCTCGATCCGTACGCAACTACACGTCCATGCTGCATCAACACGCATCCAAGTCCACGCCCTGAAGCATCCGCATAAACCTCATACGGCTCATCACTGCTAGGAATAATCAACACTGGAGCTGAAGTCAACCGGTTCTTCAATTCCTGAAAAGCAGACTCACAGTCTTCATCCCACTCAAACCTGACATTTTTCTTGATCAATCTCGTCAACGGAGCTGCAATCTTCGAAAAATCCTTTACAAATTTCCTGTAATATCCAGCCAGACCTAAGAAGCTGCGAATCTCCGCTACATTCCTTGATCGTTCCCACTTCAATATAGCTTCAATCTTGGATGGATCCACTGAAATACCATGCTCCGAAATGACATGACCCAGAAACTTGACCTCAGTCAACCAAAACTCACACTTTTCCCTCTTAGCATACAATTGGTGCTCCCGCAGAGTCTGAAGCACGATCCGAAGATGCTGCTCATGCTCCTCCCAAGTCTTAGAATACACAAGAATATCATCGATGAACACGATCACGAACTGATCCAGATACGGCCTAAATACCCTGTTCATCAGATCCATAAAAGCTGCCGAGCATTCGTCAACCCGAAATACATAACCAGAAACTCAAAGTGCCCATACCGAGTCCTAAAAGCTGTCTTGGGAATATCCTCTTCCTTGATCCTGAACTGATGATAACCTGAACGCAAATCAATCTTTGAGAAGTATCACGAACCTCCCAACTGATCAAATAGCTCATCAATCCTAGGCAAGAGATACTTGTTCTTCACCGTAACATGATTCAGCTGCCGATAATCCACACATAACCTGAGAGTCCCATCATGCTTCTGAGCAAACAAAACAGATGCTCCCCACGGAGATGTGCTATTCCGGATATACCCTTTATCAGCAAGCTCCTGAAGTTGCTTCCTCAATTCCTTCATTTCTGCTGGCGCCATCCGATAAGGTGCCATAGAAATTGGTGATGTCCCTGGAAACAACTCGATACCAAACTCAATCTCCCGATGCGGTGGTAACCCTGGCAACTCATCGGGGAAGACATCCTCGAACTCATCAACTACCAGAATCACTACACTACCTCTCGAAACATAGGGCTCGCAATCTAGATTGGCAAGAAAAGCAAAACAATCTAGATTCCTTCGCCCTCCTAGACATGACTTCATAAGACGCTCACTCATTAGCCAATCACCACCACCCTGGTAAGTGATTACCGTCCCCCTATCAGACACTAGGGTCACTTTCCTAAGTTGGCAGTCCACAACTGCACTATACCTGGACAACCAGTCCATCCCTAAGATCACATCATAGGAGCTCATGGGGAGTACAATCAAATCACTTTTCAAAATCTCATCCCCAATCTTTATTTTACAGGATTTACACATACAATTTACACACACCCGCCCCAAGGGAGAAGTTATAACTAGGGGTTCATTAAACTCTTCTACCTCTAATCCCAAGGCATATACAAAAGAACTTGAAATGAGAGAATGAGAGGCACCGGTATCAAATAAAACATGAGCTAAGGAGCTAGAAACCAAAACCATACCATCGACAACCGCGTTACCAGTCTGAGAATCTGACCCTCCAGATGCCATTGCATGAACCTGCACTGGCGCTTTCCCTTTTCCTCTACCAACATTACTGGGTCCTGCATTACTCGGCCGATGCTGCTGAGATGGAGACGACTGCACACTACCAGTACTCGGCGCTCAATACTGAGGAACACTGCGCTGAAAATACTACGGCTGCTGCCCCCGTGCCGGATATGAGAATTGCTGAGGAGAAAACTGCGGATACTGCAACTGCGGGTACTGCGGAGGCAGAGGTAGGGTCTGAGGCTGAGGCTGAGACTGACGACTGGCATCCTCCCCGGTCTGAGATCCAAGACGAGCACTCCTGATCGGGCAATTCCTCTTGATGTGTCCGGGCTGTTGACAGAAATGACAATGGAAGCTGTAGGGATTGCCGCGCCCGCTGCCAGACAAACTGCTGCTGCCACTGGTCGCACTGCCTTGCTTGCCTTTCCCCAGAGCTGGACGACTATTGGTGCTCTTCCTGCCACTCCTCTGCGGTCCTCCTGAAGCTTTGGCTCGATCCTCACAATATTGCACATAATCATTCTTCACGGAGATCGCCAACGACACAAGCTCTCTGAAACTCCTAAGCCATAGAGCAACCAACTGCCGCCGAATAGGAGCCTTGAGTCCTTCCTGAAACTTGATGCATTTCTCGCGTTCCGATGCCACCGCTGATGGAGCAAACCTGGCCAACTCGTTAAACTTTGCCTCATACTCCCGAACTGACATATCACCCTGCTGCAATCTATAAAACTCAGCTGCTTTCTGGTCTCTATATCCCTGCGAAAAATACCGATCATAGAACAGCTCCTCGAACTTGTCCCAACTGATATCACCACCGCGCTCTAGGCGCTTAGTCTGCTTCCACCAAGTGTTGGCGCCACCCTCAAGCTTATATGCCGCGAATTCCACTCGATACTCCTCAGGCACACCAAGAGTATCTAGATGCTTCAAGATCGAATCCAACCAATACTCAGCTAACTACGGATCCCCATTGCCATCAAAAGTCAGAATAGACGCCCACCGAAATTCCTTAAAGAAAGCATGCCGACTACCAGCACTGGAGTCTTCCGGTCTAGTCCTGGCTGCCATCTGTCGGAAAGCCGCAAACATAGACCTCATCATGCTCTCATCATTTCCGAACTCGGCGTCAGCAGTCGAACGACGTCTAGGTGCCATTCTCTCACTTCTGAAAACAAAATTTGGACTGTCAGAGGTATTTCATTGTCAAACCTATGTGTGCACAATTCCCAAGGTTCATAACCTTGAGCTCTGATACCATTCTGTCACGCCCCGGAGTACGGGAGGTGACGTGGCAGAATATTTAGATTAATTAAAAGAGAATTTAATTAAAAACCAATGGTTTAAGACTCAAATTAAGTAAGAAATAAGAAGATTTCCACCACATTTTATAAAAGAATTTATAAATATTAAACAAATAATAATATTAAATAAAAATCGCGAGTAGGGGTTCCACAACCCACAACTTGTGCACACACATGGATCTGACAATATCATAAATACAATTACAGTCCAAGTACAAATAAAGTTAAGTCTTACATGCCTTGATTAAATAAATACAGAATATAAATAAATTCTCCTATTGCTCCTGAGTTCGGTCCGAAAAATCTTCTCCAAACCTAAAAGGGAAACCACCTAGAGGGGAAAAT
This sequence comes from Artocarpus heterophyllus, assembly GCA_025403435.1. NCBI lineage: Eukaryota > Viridiplantae > Streptophyta > Magnoliopsida > Rosales > Moraceae > Artocarpus > Artocarpus heterophyllus. Next base: position 36,164,065 of record CM046348.1, on the reverse strand, counting down.
TTAAAACAGATAAAACGTGAGCGAAAGGCTCAGTAGGACTAAGTTTTATAAAAATAGTTTAACGCAAAGGAACATAGCATTATTAGAAGTTATTCCAAGGAAACTTAAATAAATAAATAAACAGTTTGAGTAGGACCGTCCTGACACAGAACAGTCTACTCGTCAAATCAAAACACCATTTTACTTTTACCTAGGCAAACCATGATATCACCACCGTAGTGGCCCAGCTGGGTTTCGGGACCTGCCCCCAAGGTCGATCGCTACACGACCCGATCTCTGATATGGCATCATGCCTTAGTGTTTATTATCATTGTCATTCAAAACCCAATTACCGAATGTTGTCAATTACATTTATTATGAAGTTCATTTCATAATCACGGTATATTAAAATATAACCGATAAAACCATTTTTCAAACAACCGTTGAAAACATTTTGATAGAAATCCCTTTTAAAGCCAAATCATTTCAAAACCAGGCTACCAAAGAAATAGGATAGAAGTCCTACCTCAATACTCGTGCCGGTGCCCCACACCATAATCCCGATCCGCTATACGTTAGCTCCACAGAACCACGAACAATCCTAGATACCAACTAAGTCAATCAATATCTAGTTTGAGACATTCTATGTTACTAAACCATTTCATGATGTCCTAGTGTGCCATTTGTACCTTTAAAATCATCCTATAAGGTTGGGATTTAAATCAGGGTTCAAAACAGTGAAAAAGGGTGAAAATCACAAAATTTTCCATGCCTCGATCGGCCTGCCAGACGCCCTGCTTCGGCCTGCCGAACTGCACAGTTTGGCCTGCCAGAAACAAGGTTCGGCCTGCCGAACATTTCCCCAGATTCGGCCTGCCGGTCGGAAGAACACCGGCCTGCCGATCATCACTCCGGCCTGCCGATCATCACTCCGGCCTGCCGAACTGGGAAAACCCAGAAATCCCAGCCACGGGTTTCTCGATCCCCAAAATCCAAATCTTGTTTCTAACCTGTTTTTCTCAAATCCCAGGCATGAAAAACAACTATAGTTGATAGAAAAACATTCTAGAACATGTTTGGAATCATTTAAACAACATTTAAACTCAAAATCCTCAAAAATCCAAAAATGCAAAAAAGAGGAGAAAAATGAAAAATCTTGAATTCAATCCGTTTTTCTTCAATCTAGGCTTAGATTCTAGTTGTTCTAAGTTCATTTAACACAAATCCACGGTTTTCTAAGCTTAGACAACCCTAGATTTCGAAAATACACAAAATTGAAAATTTTGTAAAAAGTTTAGAAATTTCGAATCTAACCTCGAATCGAAGCTTCAATCCGCGTTCTCGGTTGCCGAATCACGTCCCCGAGCTTCCTCCTTGCTAACCCGAAGCTTGGATTCGAAATGGAGTTCAAAATTTGAGAGAGAATTGAGAGAGAGAGAGAGCTGCCGAGAGAGAGAGAGAGAGGAGAGAGAGAATGTCACGGGAGAGTGAGGAGAGAGAGAGGAAGGAAGGAAATAAATAGAGAAAATCGGTGGGCGGTTTTACTGTGCGAAAACCATGTGCCGCCCACGGTTTTGCAAAACGGAGTATTTTTAACATTTTACAAATTGTGGTGTTTTAAAACTCAAAACATCATTTTAAAACAATAAGAAATCCTTCGAATTCATTAATTTAACAAAACAACCAAAAATTCAAAAATCCAACCAAATAGTCTAATAAATGTTAAAACGTTAATTATGGCACACTAATTCATCATTTATAGTACATTAACATTAAATAAATTTCGGGACGTTACAATATGCCACACGTATTCATTCATTCCAAATGAAAATAAAATCATCAATATTTCTACAGCTGTACAAAGGGATGATAACAGGAAGCGATAATCAAGAATGGCAGTAGGAGTTTCATCTACACTCATGTCGTCTTATTTATTTACAAACCTACTACTTTCCCAGCCCCAAAACCATAAGTTAAAAATTATATCACTCAACCCAAACAAAATCTAATCTACCCGCATTTCTCATCACGTAAAACAAAAATACATATATAACTTCAAAACCACAAAAGTCAATTAAAGATTAAAGATAGATCTTTGGAGCATAAGTTCCAAAAACATCATTTTTTTTTCATTTTTTTAAACCCAAAATAAACACTGCTGCACCTAACAAAAGGCTCTTCATCTGCCTATGTGACAAAATTTTTTTGAATCGTCTGATATAAACGGGTGGTGATTGGATCAAATAGAAATAAAAATCATGAATAAGTGAAACTCTAGAGATGACCACCTTAAAAATTTTAACAAGCTTCATGTTTCCACAAACATAAATAAAGCCAAAGTAAATCAAGAGGAGGGATCGAGGGGCATTAAAATTACCCCTCGTCATTTTCCTTAAAACAACTGATACAAAAATACATAGGGGAAAGCATAATAAGCAATAAATAGAAATTCATGGTGAACCTTATTCAAATATACTTAGAAGAAATGTTAAAAAAAACTAAATAAATAACATTGCACATGTATTCAACAAAGTGACTCAAGTTTGACGAATGCAATGCTATCTTAAAACGAAGGTATCGAGTGGAACAAAATTTGGATTCTAATTGTTAAAACACGAGAAAAACTTCAATAAAATTCGAGGATCAAGACGACAGACCTCAAACTCATTAGCCTGACAAATTGATGCATGGAGTTCACATTTCTATAAATTCAGTTTCCTAGTAATTAAATCAAATAAAACTTGATAGATTATAGTTTCGAGAAACTTAAAACCATGCTCGAATACCATTTTTGTCATGACCTGAAATCGAAACTAGTGACAAATTGAAAGAAATATTTTGAAGATTTAGAAAGTCTAAAAATTTGGGAACTATAGTTGGGCCCATAAAATTAGAGAAATAAATCAAAGTTGCTTCGGAGTCTTTAATATTTTAAAAAAAGATAAATACAAATAGAAAATTTAAATGAAAATACACAAAATTAAATTAATACTCAAAGAGTAAGTAAAAATACAGCTGCACAGCTTTAGTCAAAATAAAAATTTAAATAATTAATAAAAACATGGTTTAGATTTAATTAGTTATCTATTGAGAATGTTCATTCCATGTACCTTCCATGCACTAACAAAAAATAAAGAAAATAGGGCGAGCATACTAGTCGAATGGTGAGGTGTATTGATGACAATCTAACACGTCATGTAACAATCGACTAACCTGAAAGAAAAGGTAGGAAATGAGCACATGGTGCCTAGTAGGTCCATTACTTACATCTCAGTTTTTCTTATTAGTATATATATAAAATCCTTACAAAGTTAATAAACAAATTCTTTTATCAATATAAAATTCATCAAGTTCACAATTTATCAAACCAATCAATACCTCAAAATCTGTCTCAAATTCTCTCATTCATATCCTAGGTTGTTAGTGGAGGAAAGAAAAGAAAGAAGGGGTTATAAATTCTATTGTGCTCCGAATGAGCACCCTATGTCCTTTGTGCCCTAAATAAGCACCCCGTGAAATAGACCATGTAGCAATGGTGGTGCCAAATAATATATGTTATCCGTTTTGCCCAACAAGTGAGCACTCTATGGGATATGACTTTGAGGAATACTTTGAATGGCTTTAAAATCTGTCCGACGGTGCCGCGTTAGGTCTCAGCATATACCAAATTGGTCATAACACTTATTGGCCCCTAAAAAACTTCTTAAATCATTCTACCCCGATAGTTAGTCCTACCAAAAATCCAGCACCTGTTAGAAAACAATTTTAAAGAGATTTCAGCACGCTATAACTACAAGACATGCCACCTAGAACAGTTGCATATATTATATCATAACCTTACATCAAATTGCAATCATCATTTCCTTAACCTTAATCATACCTATGAAAGTATAGTAATGACAACTCATAAATGACTATAAGTTATAAATACTAAAAATATCGCAGTAAACTTTATAGGATTTTAATAACCAAGATATAAAGCACTCATCAAAATATAAAAACCCCATTGCAAGTAAAAGATAAACCATATAATCCTAATTTTTTGTACATATAATTAAAAATATTGGGTAGCATTATTTTCTTTTTTATTTATCAATAAATTCTAAAGCTCTAATTATATCTAATTCTTAGGTCAAAATGAAAAATAAACAATTTAAATTTGTCAAAATCATTCAATTTATTGATTATCTATAGACTTGCATATTTTTATTTCAAAAGAAAATGTTACTTTTTTTCTAATTTTTAATACTTTAATTATACATGCAAATCTATAAATTATCACATTATTATAAAATACATATAATACATTTTAATGATCTAACAATTTCAATTAAATAAATTAAACCATAAATATCATGAAAAGAAAGTAATGAAATGCCTACCAATTCAACCAACAGCAAGTGGCGGCGAAAAAGACTTCGTTTTATAAAAACTATATTGTTCAATGAAACTTTGAACACCAAAAAACTTAAGTCTTTGGAATTCCTCCTTACAGTTCCAACTTCACAAACATGTCTAGAGTGTCAAGAACAGGCTGGGAACACATTTTCTCGAACTGAGATGGTTGGATCAACCTATTGACCGGTCAAACTTGTTGGTGAGCAGGCCTTGATCAACGGCCCAAGCATGGTTGGTGGCAAATGCGGGTACCATCTCAAAGATCTTGAAGAGAAGAGCCCATCTCCAAGGAGGTTTCTCCAAATAGCGGCTGGTTCGCCAAAAAATGCATAAAAACCATCAAACTGGGGGGCGGCAGACCCAAACTTTTCAGGTGATGATTGAGGTGGTGATGGGCAAGGTCTAGCTCTCCTCAACGAGAGAAACACAATGGTGGGACTTGCCAAAGAAATAGAGCTCGGATGTTGCCAGAATCCGTTGAGAAAGCTTAAAAGCCAAAACTTTCTTCACCATTTTTTGATGATTGAAGGTGCGTTTGATGGTGGTACTTTGACACTAGAAGTTTTAGGTGTCGGTGCTTTGGATGACTCACCACGTGCCGGCGATGGGTGGCTGGAAATGGCGGGTTATTTTAGGGCGGGTGTGTATGTGTTCTTCGGAGAAGAAAATGAAGATGGGAAGGAGATGTTGTCTATGTGGGAAGCAAGGGAAATGAGGGAAAAAGAAAAGAAAATAAGAAAAAGAGAAGGAAAATAATAATAATAATAATAATAATAATAATAAATTATATATATGTAAATGCAGTAATTGTACACAATTATTTAAAATTTCAAAATCACCACAATTTTTGTATAAAACTTTTACAACTAAGTTCTTGAAATGACAACTTTGCCCTAGTTTGATAATTTTTTATCCATTAAAATTTGTGGGTTTTACACTTCAAAGGCAGACAATCTGAATTTATCAATAAATTTATGTTCGCTTAGTCATTATGAATTTGTTCTGTTCTCAATTACTGGATTAATTATCCCAACAAAAAACATTGCAGTTCATTGGGATTGGAAAATGAAGCTTAAATGTTGGAATATGTATCTGAGACAAAAACTTACCCCCACCCTACCAACAAAAAAAATAACCGAACCATTGAAACATTTTGGTTTGGAAGTTGAACCAAACCAAATCATTTAGGTTTGGCTTCAATTTTTGTCTATACTTGTTTGGTTCAACCTAAAGAAAGATGAATATATATATATATATATATATATATATCTTAAAACTACGTCATTTTGCAGAGAATATAAAAGAAAAACAAAAAAACAAAAATCTAAAAAAAGTCTCCATGCTCTCCTCTATGCGGTGGCTGCAACAGGAAAGACCTCTGGTCATGCTGAGGAGACAAATCTCTGCCACATAGTCACAACAGGGAGAGATCTCCCTACGCACATTCGGTCACGACAAAAGAAAAAAAAATCCTTCCTTATAGAAGATAGATGTCATCGCCACGAAATCAGATGGTTTCCCTCCCTACGATGATGAGATAGTCATGGCCCAATAATTTGAAATGGTAGATCCCTCACCTTGTTTAACTCTTACTATGCTGCGTGCTCGACTAATGATGAGTCTGACAAAAGAAAGAGAGACCGAAAGAGATAGAGAGCACCCATGGCAAACTAAACTTGTGGCTTTGTTGGAGGTGATGCTTGGATCGGGTTTAAATTTGGCCATAGATGGCCCGTTCTCTTCATGTGGCTTTTGATCTCCCACCATCAGAGATACCCCTTCCCGTGGTAGTTGTTGTGCGATCCGAGTCAAACATAGTTGAATGATGTTTGGCCATGATGAATGCAAATGGAATCGGACATAGTCTGTTGCTGGTGTGAATAGTTGGAGAACGGAGAAAAGCAAGAGAGGGGTGGTTGTGTAACGCCTCTATCCTCCATTGGACATCTTTTTGGGCCCGCGAACTTATGGGTCTTATACTCGTTACTCATACGTATTATCCCCTCCGGGCACCTAGTGGCCCTTAGAGATTTCTTTCACATCCTCCAACACTTGAACCTAAGACCTCCCTACTTATAAGGTTCTAAAGTCAATGGCTCAACTCTTATGTGGCCCACCTAATGGGACCCCTCGCATAATTAGATCTTATACTCGTTACTTCTATATACTGTTCCCTTTGGGCACCTAGTGGCCCTCAGGAATTTCTTCCTTTGAATCCATGGGGGCTAAAGGTATTATGACTTGGAGACCTTTTTAGAGATGGCCATTCCACTTCCACTACTTTAGCATCTGTAGTTTCAGCTAGCCCACATTCTTAGGATTTAGATTCCTTTTTACTTGTAAATCATTAGTTTGATATTTAAATTGTAATTCAATTTCTAACAGCCACATACAACTGGGAGGCTTCAGTCGTTATGTGTATATATGTAAAATCTTGTAATCATTTTCAATAATAAAGCCATATTATTATTCTCCTTAGTTCTTTTATGGTATCAGAGCCCTATCTCTAACGAGTTTCTTTTTTTTCCTTTCCTCTTTTATTCGCTCCAATGGTCAGATTCCTCAGATAGCACTCCTAATCCTGTCATTGTTGTAGCTCCAAACATAGCAACCAATTTAATCACAATAAACGCTACCGCTCCACTGCCGCTCAAACTCACTCCTCTCAATTATTTTTCTTAGAAAGCTCAATTTCCTCTTTTTTTTTTTTGGGCCCTGATGTACTAGGTTATCTCGATCGTGCTTTTTCTTATCCTTCTGCTACAACTACTACAAATAGTTAACAAGTTCCTAATCCTCAATATACTCTATGGCTTTGATAAGATCATTTGATTCTCCATGCTATTCTGGCCCCCGTTTCTGAGACAGTTATTCCTTTAATATCACATGTAATTCTAGTAACGAGGCATGGTCTCACCTTGATCAGTTGTATGCTAAGCGATCTCATACTCATGTCATTCACATGAAGAACAAGCTCAACAAGATAACTCGCAACTCATCTTCGGTTATTGAATTTTTGTTGTATATCAAAACTATTGTTGTTTATCACCTGAATTTTCGTTACCTCTCAGCTTTCTAATCTCTCCATGCATCAAAACTATGAAGGTCCCAATGAGATTGTTATCGATGATGGTACAGGTTTGAAAATCACCCATACTGGATCCGCTTCTCTTGCTCCGAGCTTTGCCTTGTCTAATGTTTTTTGTGTTCCCACTATGCCAAAAAAATCACACTTTTATTTTTAAATTTTGGTTCTAATAATGGTTCTATTGAGTTCTTTCCATCTTTTTTGGTTGTTAAGGATTTACGCACGGGAACTGTCTACTTCGTGGCCAACATAGGCATGATTTGTATGAATGGCCAATCTCGGATCCCGAAACTAAAAAGGCAGCCGTGTCTTCAACTACTAATCTAAGGAGCACTGCTTCTCTGGATGTTTGGCATGGGAGACTTGATCATCTTTCTGTTTCACTCATTCAATTTTTAAATAGATCTGGACTTTTTGGATTGTCATCTATATTTTTCTCTGATTTTTGATGTGAATCTTGTCTATGTAATAAGAATCAACGGCTTCCTTTTGGTGAATCAATCTTAGAAAGTAGCAGACGATTAGATCTAATTTGCATTGATCTTTGGGGCCTATGTCCTATTCAATCATTTGAAGGATTTCAATATTATGTCATCTTTGTTGATCATTTTACTAAGTATATCTGGCTATATCCACTTCGATTAAAATCTGACGTCTTTACTTTTTTTTGGCAATTTAAAGCAGTTGTTGAGAAATTTTCAATAAACCCATGGTGGCTGTTTATTCTGATGGTAGCGGAGAGTATACGGCCTTAAAAGATTTTTTATCTACTTTGGGAATTCATTTAAAAACCTCACCACACACTCTACAACACAATGGCACTGCTGAAAGACGACAATTGTTGACACTGGTTTAACTCTCTTCATCAAGCCAAAATTGCCTTCTAAATTTTGGTCCCAAGCCTTTCAAAACCGCTGTTTACTTAATTAATCGTTTACCTACTAAAGTCCTTAATTTTTCCTCTTCATATGGGAAACTTTTCCTAAACATCCAAATTATAATAAACTTTGGGTGTTTGGCTCCCTTTGCTTTCCTTGGTTAAAGCCGCATACATCTCATAAACTTGATCCAAAGTCCACTGCATGTGTTTTCTCGGTTATGCTTTAAATCAAAGTGCCTATCTATGTATGGATATTTTAACTAATAAAATTTATTCTTCTCATCATGTTAGATTTGTTGAACAGAATATCCGTTTTCTAAAACCTCTGAATTTTTTTCTACTTTTTTAAATATATTTGACTATATATATGCTCTCTCATCAAATCCGGTGTTTTAGCTTTCCAAAAAATTCGGCCTTACCATCCGTGTCCCACACGGAGTACCATGCAGTTGCACAAAATGCTTCTGATACGTTGATAATCTAGCCATTCAACAGTATGTCCACTTTAGCTGGAAATAAAGGTTCAAATCCATGTGTATCTCCTAATTTGTCTCTTCCTAACTCATCTCCACCTACCTTATCTCCTCCTAATTTATCTCCACCGATTTCAACATCTTTTAGTCAATCTCCACCTACTTCCACATTTATGGACCCTCCTCCCACTAATTTCTGTACACCACCGAACATATCTCACCCAAAAGTTCCCACTTAAGTTAACTCAAAATCAAAAAATACACTTCCTTCCCATACCATGGTCACTCGCTCACAGAAAAATATCTTCAAACGTAAAAAAATTTTCACGTCAATACCCGCCACCCATTACGCCCCTTCATTGAACCAACATGTGTCACCATGCTCTAAGCTTGCAGAATGGAGAAAGGCCATGTCCGAAGAACTTACGACACTTTTTTGAAACAGCACTTGGGATCTTGTGCCTCCGACTTCCTCTCAAAATGTAGTCAGTTGTAAGTGGGTTTTTCAGATCAAACATAACCCCGATGGTTCCATCTCTCGTTACAAAGCCCGTCTTGTCCCTAAACGTTTTGATCAGCGACTAGGTGTTGATTATTACGATACCTTTAGCCTTGTTGTTAAACCTGCCACGGTTCGCATGATTCTCAGCATAGCTTTTTCTCATGGTCTGTCATTACGCCAACTCGATGTGAACAAGGCTTTTCTTTATGGTACTCTTTCAGAACATATATACATGCAACAACTGTGTAGACAAGTAATAAAGAGTGAGTAGAGTATCGTTCCTAGAAAGATTGCGTTAATCTAGCTAAATACTGAAATTGGTTAACCCTAAAATTATTTGAATAATCAAATATAAAATAAAAAAATAACAAAACAAAAAAAGATAAATGAAATTGTAAATAAATAAAAGACTAGAGCATCCGATTTCACCTAAATTAATCCTATTCAAATTATCTAATTTAATTAATTGATGTTTACTCCTATGCTAATAACAAATTTCTCTTAGGTAGTCAATAATCTTTTTCAAGCATTAATAATTTATCCCAGTTAGCAAATTTCCTATATCTATGTGGAAACTCTAAACTTATCAAGATTCATTAAGAACAAGAAATTCACTAGTTACACAAGTCTTATAGATATCTCCATCCTATGATGATCTCATGGCATTCAATCATGGTCTAATTTAATTATCACTTCTCAGCCTCAAATTAAATCACAAATCATGCAAAAGGTATGTAAACTTTTACACGCATTAAGATTAGATTAAATACTTAGCATAGAAAATGAATAAACATCAAATTGAATTAATTAAATATAAAATAAGCATTCATAATCCGGCTACATCGTAGCCCTAAAAAAAAGAGAGATTAGTTCCTAATGAAACTAAAAATAATCCTAAATAACATCTTAAACATGATGCGTGAAGGAAAAGAACTATGTTTAGATGCGAAGATGGTTTTTGTCTTCGGGTTGTACCATTCTTCTTCTCCAAAGTAGTCAGTTCTCCCCTCTTGTCCGCAGTTTTTCTCTATTAAAAATGACCTTCAACCCTTTCATAATGTTATATTTATAGACTAGGGTTTGAAAGGACAAATTTAAAATGAAATTATGCTAAAAATTAAATTGAAATCACAACAGTGTCTAGGCTCGATTTTCTGGCACCTAGGCTTTGTAACGGTGCTGGGCGTCATGATTGTAGTGCCTAGGTGCTGCACTGCCTTGTAGAAATTTTTTTGAACTGGCGCCTAGGCTTCGAAGTAGCACCTAGGTGCCAAAATTGTAGTGCCTAGGTGCCATAGTGTTGCTCGGCCTCCTTCACAGAATGGCGCCTAGGCGCCCATGTTATGGAACCTAGGCGCTTTTCTCTCAGGTTTTTGCATGGAACTTCATTTGTAAGAGTGCTTAGGCGCCCATAAGATGGCGTCTAGGCTCCATTTCATCCCCAAGTCCAATTTTACTCATTCTTTAGTTCGGTTTGCCCTGCACTTTGCCATTATACATCTTTTTCCCTCCAAACCTGCAAAGAAGCATAAAACACTATCAAATTCTTATAAATTGCTCAAAACTAACAAAAATATTAAGTGAGAATCATCTAATTAATTAACCTAAAACTACTTATCAAATACCCCCAAGCTTAAGATTTTGCTAGTCCTCTAGCAAAAGACACAAAAGAAGAACAAAGAACGAAGCAAAAAGACGAGACTGACACTAACACACGACATAGTTCGAGCATCAATTTAATTTTTCATCATACTTGGCCTTAAAGATTGCATAAAGTCTATGACTCAAAGGAAACTCTAACCATTGCGATCATGTAAAAGTAAAATCAATTTAAATTCCAATTTTACCATACTCATAATTCCTTGAGTGTGTGTGTGTGATGCCTCTAGCACTTATGCAACTATACTCGGATTAGTTTATGTCAACAAGCTTGTTATAAAAAGATCTCTAGATTAGTGAAATTTATGAACTCCATAGGCCTATTTTTCAAACCCACTCTCCATTAATGTAGACTATCACAACATCAAAGATCATTAGGACTTTATTCAGCTCGAAATATGTGGCTAAGGTAAAAAGGTGAGATAAAGGATATAATGTGGCTCAAAATTCACCCATAAACACAATTTGTCTCAGAACCTCATGAGAACATCATTTCTTCTTTCTAAATACACCCCCAAACTTATGTTGCACTCCCTTTGTCCTTCACATTTATTTGATGTATGTATTTTTTTTCTTCTTTGTTTTTTGTTTTTTTTTTTTTTTCTTTTTTTTTTTTTTACAATGAATAAACATGAATACATAATCCTTTGATAACATTACTCAAAACTCCAACCATGAATGAATAATAGGAAAATATTTTCCCTTGATAAGTTCTTCCCAACTCCACCCATCCTCCTATAATGCCAACTACCTTCAAATAATTTCCTGGACAAACTAGTCACGCTTATGGGTGAAGAACTAAGTAGGATAAAATTATTCAAAGGCCAGGTTGATTATGTGGGTAACAAAGAAAATGGATATAAGGCTCAATGGGGTAACTAGTGATTAAATGATGTCAATGGTAGGCGTGAAAGGCTCAAACGATCCAAAAATAGCCTAAATCATGTCCTTAATGTTGTGTAGCTTAGGATTTCATCTCAAGTGATTATCAAATAGGTTCTAGCATTCATTTGAGATCAAAAATATCACTTAATCAACATAAAATTCCTCTAAGTATAGAATACTTAGGTGATCAAGGCGTGAGTGCTCAAGCTTAAAGAATCACAGCATGGCAACTAATCACAAGAAAAACAAGGACAGACCAACAACAATTATTATCTCCTAAAAGCCATATTCAATTTCAATCATCGTCTTATCATTGGCCTCCTATGATTCAAGTTAAACAATGCTCAAATGACACAACTTTACTATCATAATTATTATCAAATGCAAAGAAAAAAAATCCTAAACTAAAACTAAATTAAACCATAATGATTGATTGACACACAAAAAACATAACGCAACACACCACCCCAAAACTTGAACAATATATTGTCTTCAATATAAAAAGAAAACAAAAATGAGAAAGGAAAGAGTACTCCCTAAACCAAAGGTTATGGCAGCCTATTCCTCCTCGACCTCATTCTCTTCATGATCTTCATTGAAAGTAAAGACTGTGGAAAAGTTGTCCAAGTTCATGTTTAGATGCATGGCCATGTGGTTTATCATCTGTGCCAGGTTGCATATATGGTTTTAGTTTTGATTTTTTTTTTTGTCAAGCTAAGCACCTTGATGTCTCCCGAAAACTTGAAATCGCCACAAACATGTCTTACATCATGATTAAGTTGCAAAATAGGGTAAAACTAAAAGAAACAACTAACAAACTAAATAACATGATGAAAACTAAAATAAAGAAGGATAGAGAGCTTGGGTTGCCTCCCAAGAAGCGCTTGTTTTATAGTCATCGCTCATCAAAGAGTGGCTTTCACCCATAATAGGTGTTAAACAACACCATATATAGGTCTTGGTTATAGATGTCCTCAAGCTTAGCAAGATTTAGAAGTGATTTGCATGTTGCACCAGCAACACATGTCTTCCAATGATGTGCTTTTGTTGGAAACTTCATTATTGGCTCGAGCTTGAATAGTATGAGATGTAACAGTGGTGATGTACATGGCCAACATGAATCGGTTAGTGTTCTATATGTTGGAACCATTGATGAGCTCAAATCAACGGTCTTATGAGCTTCTATATCATCCAACAACCCTCGCGGCTTCTCCTCATATTGGATTTCCTCTAATAACTCTTCCCTTTCCTTTTGGCTATCCATTAGCATGTTTGTGATTTGGTCTCCATAAAAGTCATAGTTTTAAATAGACTCCTCTTGATTTATCAAGTGTAAATCATTGTTGATGAAGCAATAGCCCAACTCAGCAACTGGTTGAGCTAACATAACTTCAAAGGGTTCTTGTTCATCATCTTAAGGCTCTATTTCCTCTAGAGGCTCAAATTCCTAAAGTTTCACATAATCATCATCAAACAAAACCACATCCTTTATCATTTCATGGTCACTACAAGGTTTTAATGTTGCAACTTCCTCCCCTAGATGACTCTCTAAAATTGTGCTCTTTAAATGGATTTGTTTATCAAGATATCACCTAGAGTTAGATATTTCATCAGTTCCCTCAAGAGTGGCCTTTAGACGGCCTAAAGCAACTTTCAAAGGTGTCTTCTCTTCTTGATACTGGCTATAGGATTGTTCCATCATGTTGGGGTGGATATTCCATGAAAGATTTTGGTGCCTCTTCTAGCAAGAATTATGCCTTGAAGAATTCAAATGCCAATGATAATTAAAGGCTGCCATATCCTCCAATCAGTAGTAAGCTTCATCAATAGTTCTTGAAAAGAAAGAATGATCGTCAAAAACTGCGCCTTTTTCCACCCAATCTCTAGCTTCAAAATGCAATCCTTCAATAAATATTTGGAGAAGAGCCTACTTTAGCAGGTTGTGATGTCAGTACCGCTCAAGCATATCTTTAAATCACTCCCAAGCTATATAAAATGGTTCCATATGTTGTTGGGCAAAACTTACAAGGATATTCTAATGAAACATCATGAAGTTCCTTGGAAAACAAATGACTTAAAGAATAAAATTAGAACAAATAAAAACGAATAAAATTAGAACAAATAAAAACGAAATAAAACAAATAAAAATATGTTCAAAGTAATCCTAGAGCTAATTGGTATCGATATTAACTAAATTAAACAACAATCCCTAGCAACGGCGTCAAAAACTTGTTGTGAAAAATCTACAAGTGTACAAAATCGTAGACAAGTAATAAAGAGTGAGTAGAGTATCATTCTCACAAGGATTGCGTTAATCTAGCTAAGTTTCAAAATTGGTTAACCCTATAATTATTTGCACAATCAAATATAAAACAGAAAAATAACAAAACAAAAAAATATAAATGAAAACCCAAAAAAATAAAAGACTAGGGCATCTGATTTCACGTTAATTAATCCTATTCAAATTATCTAATTTAATCAATTGATGTTTACTTCTATGCTGATGAAAAATTTCTCTTAGGTAGTCATTAATCTTTCTTAAGCATTAATAATTTATCCCAATTAGCAAATGTCCTATATCTATGTGGAAACTCTAACCTCATCAAGATTCATTAAGAACAAGAAATTCACTAGTTACACAAGTCTTATAGATATCTCCATCCTATGATGATCTCATGGCATTCAATCATGGTCTAATTTAATTATCACTTCTCAGCCTCAAATTAAATCACAAATCATGCAAAAGGTATGTAAACTTTTACACGCATTAAGATTAGATTAAATACTTAGCATAGAAAATGAATAAACATCAAATTGAATTAATTAAATATAAAATAAGCATTCATAATCCGACTACATCGTAGCCCTAAAAAAAAGAGAAATTAGTTCCTAATGAAACTAAAAATAATCCTAAATAACGTCTTAAACATGATGAGTGAAGGAAAAGAGCTATGTTTAGATGCGAAGATGGTTTTTGTCTCTGGGTTATACCATTCTTCTTCTCCAAAGCAGTCAGTTCTTCCCTGTTGTTTGTAGTTTTACTCTATTAAAAATCATCCTTCAACCCATCATAATGTTCTATTTATAGACTGGAGTTTGAAAGGGCAATTTTAGAACAAAATTACACTAAAAATTAAATTGAAATTGCAACAATGCCTAGTCTCAATTTTCTGGCACCTAGGCTTCGTAATGGTGCCTAGGCGCCATTATTGTAGCACCTAGGTGCTACACTGCCTTGTAGAAACTTTTTCAAACTGGCGCCTAGGCACTATGACTATAGTGCCTAGGCTTCGAATTAGTGCCTAGGCTCCAAGATAGGCGCCACAGTGTTGCTTGGCCTCCTTCATAGAATGGCGCCTAGGTGCCCATGTTATAGAACTTAGGCACTTTTCTCTTGGATTTTTGGATGAAACTTTATCTTCAAGAGTGCTTAGGCACCTATAAGCTGGCATCCAGGCTCCATTTTGTCCCCAAGTCTAATTTTGCTCATTTTTCAATCCGTTTCGCCCTGCACTTTGCCATTATGCATCTTTTTCCATCCAAACCTATAAAGGAGCATAAAACACTATCAAATTCTTATAAATTGCTCAAAACTAACAAAAATATTAAGTGAGAATCATCTAATTAATTAAACTAAAACTAACTTATCAACAACCACTAAGATTTGTTGACTCCAATAATGCATCATTGTCTGCAAGTTACGAAAAGCAATTTATGGTTTCAAACAAGAACCACGGGCATGGTACAATGAGCTCAAGGGCTTTTTATTATCCTACAGGTTTTTCAACTCCAAAAGTGATATATCACTTTTCATTGTAAACTTTTATATCTATAATTCCTAGAAATCTTAGAATTCAATAATTTTTATAGAAGAAGATTTAGAACATACCTTGATTCATGGTTTCAATTTATAGAGAACCCTTGAACATAAATTATCAGAGAAGAAGAACCTTGTTTCTCTCTCTAGACCCATAGTTAATTCTTTTAACGTATTTTTTGATGGAGAGAAGGAATACAATTAATTGGGTGGAGTGAGGACTAAACTCTTATTTATAGACCCTCAATAGGTGCCTCTCTATCAAAGCATACATCCCTTCAGATGTAGATAAATTATTTAATAAGAGTTGTATCCCCTCATAGCTAATAGGATTTTAGCATTTAAATAATTATTAAACTAAATAAATAAATCTTATAAATTTAATAGGCCTTTAATTAATCATGTGGGCCAATAATTCTAACATTCTCCCACTTGGCCCATATGATATCCTTTATTATTTTAATAAGACTATAATGTTCACAACAATATTATGCTAAATCTTCTTAAAATTAGCTAGTACACTGCATCATAATTAAATAGAAAATCTAAAGTAAGTCATGACAGTTATACATCACTAACTTAATATAGTCCCTTTCATGTACTACAACATTAGATATCTATTTAACATGATTCATATTTGAGAGGTATAATAATAGCCCACTTTAATGTTTTTAGTGAGACAATCCTGTCAAACATTAATCTATAACAATCATGTATACAAAATAGAAAACATGATATGTTGGAAACATAATGAGTAAGCTCAAAGTGTCATATCATTAAAATGAAATAAAACATAATACATAACCATTAACGACGTCTAATAACACCTATATGTTCAACATGTTCAATAAATGTTTTGGGTGGTAATCCTTTTCGTTAAAGGATCTGCAATCATAAGATTGGTGATAATTTGTTCAATTGACACTTTACATCCCCAAACTTCTTGCTTAATGACTAAGTACTTAATATCCATATGTTTTGCACCATCAGAATAATTGTCGTTCTTGGCAAAGATGACTGCTACGGCATTATCACAATAAATTTTTAGCGGCCTGGCTATACTCTCGACAACTCCAAGTCCTGAAATAAAATTCTGCAACCATGAACCATGACTTATGGCCTCAAAGCATGCGACGAACTTGGCCTCCTTAGTGGATGTAGTAATGACGGGCTGCTTCGCACTCTTCCATGAAATTGCTCCTCTGGCCAAAAGGAACGTATAACCGAATGTAGACATTCCAGTGTCAGCACATCCAACAACATCTAAATTTGAGTAAACGATTACTTCAAGATTATCACATCTTCTATACATGAGTATATGGTCCTTTGTTCCTTGCAAGTACCTAAGAACCTTCTTTGTAGCTTTCCAATGATCTATTTTTGGATTACTTTGATATCTTCCCAACATCCCAACAGTAAAACTAATGTCGGGTCTAGTGTAGGTTCGAGTATACAATAAGCTACCAATGACAGATGCATAAGGAATGTTTTTCATTTGTGCTCATTCCAATTCATTCTTTGGACATTGCATATGACTAAATTTGTCCTCCTTTTGAATTGGAACTATACATGCTGAGCATTTATCCATCTTAAATTTCTCCAAAACTTGTTAACATAGCCTTTTTGAGACAACCCCAATAATCCTTGTGATCTATTACGGAATATTTCAATTCCTATCACATAAGTTGCCTCACCCATGTCTTTCATTTCAAAGTTCTTAGAGAGGAATTTCTTAGTTTCATATAATAAACCAAGATTGTTAGCAGCAAGCAAAATATCATCAACATATAGGACTAAGAAAATAAACTTGCTCCTACTGACCTTCATACATATACACTGATCAACAGTGTTCTCTTTAAATCCAAATGAAGTAATGATATCGTTAAACTTAAGATACTATTGTCGGGAAGGTTGTTTAAGTCCATATATTGACTTTTTTAATTTACACACCATGTGTTCCTTTCCTTTGCTTGAAAGCCATTAGGTTGGTCCATATAGACTTGTTCCCCTAAATTTCCATTTAGAAAGGTAGTTTTCACATCCATTTGTTGTAACTCTAAATCAAAATGAGCTATCAATGTCATAATAATTTTGAGTGAATTATTCTTAGAGACTAGTGAAAAGTCTCTTTGCAATCAATACCTTCTTTTTAAGCAAAACCTTTGGTAACAAGTCTAGTCTTGTACTGTTCAAAATTGCCTTTAGAGTCACGCTTGGTCTTAAAGACCCATTTACACCTGACTCTTTTGCAATCTTCAAGCAATTCAATAAGGTCCCAAACTTGATTTTGGTCCTTAGATTTTAATTCATCTTTCATAACATTAAGCCACTTGTCAGAATCAATACTTTCAATGGCTTGTGAAAACGAAACTGCATCTAAAATCGGATCATTATTGATTTTCAAGTCAATTTCTGACTCTTGTAGATAAACCACATAATCATCAGGAACAACAGATCGCCTTTCTCTTTGAGATCTTCTTAATACTGCTTCTTGTGGTTTAGCTACCATAGGTTCTTCGAGTACAACTTCATTGTGAAGTGGTTGGTCATTTACTTATTGTTCTTGAACATTGTTAGGCCGTACAATAATGCTAGGAACAATCTTGGAAGTTACAGGTAGTGGTACTTCTACCCTAACTTCTTCAATGACCACATTACGTGTTTCTCCACTCCCACTAATTTCACCATTCTCGATGAACCTAGCATTTCTAGATTCTACTATTCCCTTTGGATTTTTCAGAATTAAAATCCAATTTATTTTCATGTAGATTGTAAATATTCACTTCTGCTAGGCAAACCCAAACATGCAGGTGCCTTAAACTAGGTCTCTTTCCCGTCTATATTTCAAAAGGAGTTTTTGGGATTGCCTTACTAGGAATCCTATTTAGTATATATATGGCGGTCTTTAATGCATGCATCTATAATGATAAGGCCAAAGATGAATAATTTAACATGCTCCTAACCATATCCATTAATGTACGATTATGCCTTTCTACTACACCATTTTGTTGCGATGTATCTGATATATTGTCTTGCACACATATGCCTCACATTTCCAGGAATTTAGCAAATGGACCTAGATATTGCCCTGACTCGTCACACTTTCCATAGTATTCACCACCTTTATCTGACCCTACAATTTTCACCTTTTTATCTAATTGCCTCTTAACCTCATTAATAAATACCTCAAAGGCTTCAACAGATTGAGATTTTTCATGCAATAGATAAAGATAACTATAACCTGAAAAATCATCGATCAAAGTGATGAAATACTTTTCTCCACCAAAAGATGAAGTATCAGAAGTTCCGCATATGTTGGTATGTATGAGTTCAAGAAGTTGTGGACTTCTTGTAGCCCATTTCTTAGTGTGTTTGATTTGCTTTCCTTTAATGCAATCAATACACACACCGACATCAGTAAAATCTAAATTTGAAAGAATTCCAATCTTCACTAATCTCTCTATTCTTTCCATGGATATGTGGCCCAAGCGTTTATGACACAAGTAAGCAGAACTTTCATCAACTAAACTCCGTTTAGTTCCAACACTCCAATTGTAACGCCCCCCCTTACGGACGTCACAGATGTCGTTACTTTCATACATTCATACTTGTTTAAACTTTAAACATAAACATAAGTCCAAAACTTATACGATACTTTAAATTGTAAATATAATTAAACATACTTAACCAGGATCCATTCATATATTTTTTTTAAATAACATTGCTTAACTTATTCCATATCATAATTTATTCAATTACACTTTAAATTAATCGTGAACTTATTTTAATAAAATAGACATACCAAGTTGTAAAATCATAACTTATAAAAACATCACATCACTTAATAGTTATATGCTCCCTCAGTTCGGCAGGCCGAACATGGGACTTCCACAGGCCGAAGATGATCGGCAGGCCGAAATTCCTCAACGGGCAGGCCGGTAGAGGCTTTACAAATCTGGATTAAAAACTCATCGTCGTCCGGTAGGCCGACCGAGCCAAAATCCTTGAGAAAACTTAATTTGTAAAACAGATTTAACTTTTCATAAAAATTGTGGAAGATCAAAATACTCTAAAATGATAAAATAAAATATAAAACCATAGTTCAAGTATTCTTAAAACTTAACATAAAAATATGTTCAAAATATAAAACTTGATTTAAAACATAAAAACATTCTTCTTGGTGTTCTTCCAATTACAATTCATCGTGCTTCATGCTCATATGCCTTCCCATGTCCTCCGCCTATTCCATGATCTTCTTACCCTTATCTGTAACATGACATAAAACTTGATTAAGCTAATGCTTAGTAAGTACATATAATTCTCACAATTTAAAACATTACATATACATCATCATCATCATTGTCATCATATCATAAAAGTGCCTTAAGCACAATTTCATAGAAATATATCTTTCATTATATTGACCATATTAAAACTTATTCCATTTTATCTTAAGGGCTCAAGTGTTGCACCATGAACATCATTATAGGCGCACCGTCATGAGAGGAGAAGGGTAGCTAATCCCAAACCAAACATGACATCATAACATATCATTTCATAGCATTGGTGTGCAACGCTTATTAAGTGATACATATATACATAATTTTCATACTTTGAAACATGTCATCATCATACATGCATAACTTTAAATCATGAAAATCTTTCATAAGAAATCCTTTAAGGAAAATAACCATAAAATCATCATAAATATCATTGTGAACATATCATCAAACCTTGTAAAACGTGTCATATTGTAGGTGAGAATGTACTTACCTTAACAGCTAGCTTACTTAACCTTAATACGGTTTGGTGACGACGCCGCGGTCTCGATGTGCTCGTTCCTTTGAGTGTTCATGCCATTTATCCATTTAAAAATACAATAAAATTAATACTTATCATAAAACATCCATTCATATAACATTCATTCATATATATATTCATATATATATTCGTCTCATATTACAAACATAATTCATAACCATAATTGTGAAAACATAAAATTATCATCACATAAACATGTTATCATGATTTTTTTTTCTTAAATCATAAAAATTACCTTAAGCATGTAAAAACAAACCATACATTTCTAAACATGAAATCAGCCAACATTAATAATAATGTAGATGAATAATCTTTTGAAAACATTTTCTAATAATTTAAGATACATATATTTTAATTTTAAAATTCATACAAACACCTTATTATCATGCATTTCAATGTCATAGAATTATTTCATCATCAATAAAATCATTTAAACATATATAACATTTTATAAAACGAAAATCCAAAAATAACATTGTTAAAACAATTTTCTTGATGTAATCTCATAAAATTTCATAACATAAAATACACTCATCATACATTATACATGCACATTCTTGACAACTTTCATGAAAAACATCATTCATTTACCCCTTGAATAAACATTACATTTTTCATGCATCAAAGTTAAACAGCAATATTTTACTGTGAGGGGTAGAAGATAGAAAATTCATAATTTATCATAGAAACATCGAATTGACTTGAAACTTGGAGAAACATCACATAATACATACATGAACATCATATTAAAAACTCAAAGCAAAATATAATACCTAGAGAAAGATATTGCAGACGGTTGGAGGAGAAGAAATGCTTTTCAAAAACACCGAAAAAAACTGAGTCCTTACCTTAAAAAATTTTCTTCTCAAAACCCTTGAATTCAACCAATGAAAATATAACTTTTTCTTTCAATACTTGCAGAGAATTTTTGGAATTCGTGGAGAAGAGAAAAGAAAGAAAGAAATTAGAAAACGTCTTAGAACTGAGAGAGAGAAGAGTAAGAAGATGAGAGAAAAGCTGAGGAAAAGAATATTAATTTTTTTTTTTAACACAACGAGCATAATGAAAATTCATTACCCTCCATTAAGTCAGAATTTTTCTGACTCATTGATAGCAAATGGCATGGAGGAAGGAGAGAAAAGAGGGAAGTCAAACAATCACTCATCACTTACCATGTTTTGCCCTCTTAAAATAGGAAACCATTTAAAATCATACAAATCAATGCGAAGTCAAACCTTTTCTTTCCTTAACTGACAAAATTATTCTATTAATATGCCAATTAATCACAATAAATCACCCATTTAATGTAATTATCTCAGCCATAAATTTGGAGAGATTTCTGCTGACTGCTCGTCAGTTGTGTTCGGCCTGTCGATTTTCCCCTTCGGCCTGCCAGTTCCACCAAGTTCGGCCTGCCGATGGTTCCCATCGGCCTGCCGATCTTTGTCAAACTGTTCGGTCTGTCGAACTTGAAAATCTGGCCTGCCGAACTATCATTAAATACCATACATTAAAACATTCAAGTCATCGATGCATCATAATTAAACATACATTAAAATAATCATGAACACTTGAGCACAACGATTCCATGCAGTCGTCACCTGTCATAAAACTTAAAATAAATGTTAGTAACATTAAAATCATATATCATAACTTATAACATAAATTATTATTAAGATTTCCTTAACATCGTTACTAACCTAACATAATCCGTTACATCAAAATAGGTGGGTGCTACACCAATGGATGGTTAACAAAGTTTCAGCAAAAAAAAATATCTAGCTTTAACTTATATAAACCATCATAAAGGATTCTAGAACTAATAAAACTATTATTTTTATATAAACCAACAGATTCAAATCCAAACTTACAATAAAATACTGCTACATTAAGTTTTGATAAAGAAACTAAATTACGAAAAAAAGTAGGTACATATAGAGTTTAATATAAATCAAGATAATGTCCAGTATCTAATATTACGCGATAAGTGCCAATTCCTTCTACTGAAGCTTTATCCCGATTCCCCATGTAAATAAAACTTTCATTTGCTCTTATGGGTTAGATCATAAAGAATCCCTACATCATATTAGAAATGTGAGTAGTTGAACCTGAATCAATCTACTAAGTACAAGGCTTACCTTTCTTTTTAAACCAATCTTTATGTTTCTGATAGTCTTTCTTTAAGTGCCCACATTTGTTACAAAAATAACACTTAACATTATGTTCCTTCTTGTGGATTTGAGTTAACTCATTCAGGTTATGCAACTCCTTCTTGAACCCCTTTCTTCTTGTTCTTTCTAGGCTTGTTGTTAGTGCTATTTTTAGCCTCTTGATTCACAAGATCAACGGAATAAGGTTTCTAATTTTTCAATCTCATCTCCTCTTGAAAAAGCATACTAGTCAATTCATTAATATTCTATTTATCTTTAATTGTGTTATAGCTCATCAAGAATGGACCATATTGTTCAAAAGGAAGCGAGTTAAGAATGAACTGTACTAGAAAGAACTCATCCACAGACATCCCCAGAGACTTTAATTTTGCTCTAAATTTGTCATCTCAAGGACAGGCTCATGCATAGTACAAGAACCATCCAACTTCATGTTGGTTAATTTAGCCATTAATGTACTAGCAAGAGACTTATCAGCAATTTGAGAGTACTCTTCTATAAGTTTCATAAATTCCTTAGCACTTTCAGTCTTAAGAAGAGTACTTTTAATGTTATTTGCTACTATCATCTGCATGAACATGCATTAAGCTTAATCTGTTCAACTTTTCCCATATTTTATGAAAAGATTTCTCCTACTCACTACTATCATTAGTAATAGTAGTGAGTTCCTTATCTTGAAGTGTTAAATCAAGATCCAAGACACCTAAGTGAAATTGGACTTGTTCGCACCAATCAAAGAAATTCAATCCATTAAATAGGGGAACAAATGAAGCATACGAATGCAGAAAAACAAGAACATATACTACAAATATGCAAGAAACATTCATACATTAATGGTTTGAGATGATCACATAATTAGATTCAAACTAAGACAATAATTGTATATCTTAGTTCTCCTTTAGGTGATACTAAGACATACAAACTATAAATGATGCTAATTAAAAATTAAAAATTTAATTTGGTAATCATAAATATATTTAATAAAAATGCTTGCTATCTTTGAATACTTATTGCAAAACAAACAGTGATATATCTCACATACTTATTGCAATCCCGTGACCGAAAGCAGTAAAGATTACATACATATGATATATCTTTTTCTTTTTTAAAGAATATGATTACATACATATGATTCCAAACAGTGCCCATATAATATATCTTTTCTTTTTTAAAGAATATACGATGAATGAAAGAATCGATATATATATATATATATATATATCTTTTTGGCATATAATCGAATATATATGATGAGAAAAAGAAACCCAAAATTCTATAACCATAATTTAACACAAAACATTCTAATTTTAGCGGACTTCATGAAAAATTGAAAATATAACCCTAAAGGAAAATCATGAGTTCTAAAACTTAACCGCTCTGATACCACATGTAAAACTTTTATATCTGTAATTTTTAGAAATCTCAAAACTCAATAATTTTTACAGAAGAAAATTTAGAACATACTTTTATTCATGGCTTCAATTTGCAGAGAACCTTTGAATATAAATTATCAAAAAAGAAGAACCTAGTTTATCTCTCTAAACTCACAGTTAATTCTTTTAAGGTATTTTCTGATGGAGAAAAGGAATACAATTAATTAGATGGAGAGAGGACTAGACTCTTATTTATAGACCCTGAATATTTCTATCAAAGCATACATCCTTTCAAATGTAGACACATCATTTAATAAGAGTTGTATTCCCTCATAGCCAATAAGATATTAGAATTTAAATAATTATTAAACTAAATAAATAAATAAATATGATAAATTCAATAGGCCTTTAATTAATCATGATGCTGCTGCTCTTTATTTTTTGATTTACGTAGATGATCTAATAGCGACGCACAATGACAACACTTTTATCAACAACTTCCACCAAGCTCTATCTCGCCGTTTTTCAGTTAAAGACCTTGGTGTTCTTCACTACTTTCTTGGGGTCGATGTTCTTTCCACTCCAACGGGTCTTTTACTTATTCAACACAAATATATTCGGAATCTCTTGGAGAAAACTAACATGGTGGCTGCTAAGGAATGTTCAACACCCATGTCCTCCACTGAACCTCTTCGATTACATGATGGCTCTCCTTCCACTGATGCGACTCAGTTTCGTCAAGTCATTGGTGCTTTACAGTATTTGTCTCCTACATGTCCTGATATATCTTACTGTGTCAACAAACTTGTACAGTTCATGCATTATCTGACTACTACGCACTGGACCGTAGCTAAACGGGTGTTGCGTTATCTAAAATCCACCATTCACCGTGGCCTTTTCCTCCAATGCAATCAACAGTTGCACCTCACCACCTTTACTGATACTGATTGGGCTGGTAATCCAGACGACTGTACCTCAACTTCCCCTTATATTGTGTATCTTGGTGGTAATGCAATTTCATGGTGTTTAAAGAAACAAAAAACTGTTGCTAGATTCTCCACGGAAGCAGATTATCGCGCTCTCGCTTCTTGTGCTGTCGAGCTCTTGTAGTTGAAAAGTTTCTAAGCGAACTACAAGTAAAATATTCATCTGCCTCTACAATTTTTTTTGACAATATTTGTGCTATGCACTTGTCAGTTAATCTGGTTTTTTCATTCCAAAATGAAACATATTTCAATTCATTATCATTTTGTTTGTGATCATGTTTCTCAAGATTCCTTTACTGTTTCCCACATTTCTTCCAAAGACCAGCTAGCAGATGCCCTCATCAAGCCACTCTCAGCTTTTCCATTCAAGCAACTATGGGTTAAGATCGGTATATCTAATGGAAGCACCGCCTGGAGGGGATGTTAGAGATTGTCGTTCCACTTCCACTGCTTTAGCACCTACAGTTTCAGTTGGTCCACATTCTTAAGAGTTAGATTCCTTCTTACTTGTAAATCATTAGTTTGATATTTGAATTGTAATTCAGTTTGTAACAGCCACATACAACTCGGAGGCTTTAGTCTTCACGTGTATATATGTAAAATCTTGCAATCATTTTCAATAACAAAGCCATATTATTATTCTTGTTAATTCTTTTAGACTTCAACCCTAAATAACCTTAGTCTATCATCTTTTGTCATAGGCCCATCAACATGGCATAAATGATACTGAGTTTCTATACATGAACAGGCCCATATCAATATAAAATTGATATTTCTGCAAACCCATTTATTTGAGATAATTATCCCACATGCCACCAAATCCCGTTGGGGATCGATTTATGCCACTACCCAAGAAATGTTTGCAGTGTATGCCATGTTTTTCAACATTTAAAACTTGTGAAGGCAATTTTACCCACCCCTCCCAACTCATTTGCATTTGGTTTATGCTCCTGCATATCTTTTTTTTTCACTTTCTCTCTCAATTTTCCAATCATCCAAAACACTCCTGAACCTTCTAATTTTCCTCTTCCTCCATAGTTCCAAAGGACTACAAAGCCTCCAAATCCGACCATGCCTCCTGAAAGTATATTCCGACATCAACGAATTTACGCACACAAATACATATATATATATATATATATTCTATATAAAAAGAATTCATATTCAGTTAAGTCAACTACATATTCCTACAGGCCACAAAGGGAAATCTAAATCAAGCATTATTTTGATGGATGATGTATAGTTTAAAGGTATATTAAGTATTATAAAATATAATATGATGATGTGATGTGGTATTTTTTGTCATTATTTTTTTAATTGCATAACTCAATCCAAGTTTTATTTTTATGCAATATACATAAATAACCCTATTCATTTAATACTTCATTTGATCACTGAATCGGATTCCCATCTAGATAGCTGGTCTATGTATGAGTATATAATAGGTGTGAGCCTACATTAGAAAATTTCTAACAAAGCATAGATACTTCAGCCACGCTCCCTTGACCCAGCCACCCTTCCCTGCTCCCGTCGATGTTGCCGTCGTCATTGCTGCCGCCACTCTCTTGAACATCCATCGTCCTCAATCAAGGTAGGAATTACTGTCGTACTGTTCCTTTTTTGTGGGATTTTTTATTTTTTATTTTTTTTCAATGTCAGTTATGGGAAATTTTGCGTTCTGTCTGATACAATTTTTCAAGAATAGTTTTAGAAAGAATTCATTAATGAACTGCTTGTTGTTGACGTTGATCTGATCGGAACATTGCATGACAAACCGTATAGTCTAATACAATTATTTCCTTAATTATCCAATATTCTAGGTTCAAATCCTTGTCACCAGAAGTGAAAAAGAAAATGTTGTCTGGTGGGTATAGTTCTTTCTTTTACAGAAGCTAATGAGACAGAAGAAAGTTTAGAAGTAAAAGTCATGAATGCTCCTTTACACTACTGGTAAAATTGGAAACGCCAACAAACCTCATATGATCGAAAAAGACTAATATTGGTGAAGAGTTGCAGAATCATGATTTTGTTTCAAGGAGGCAATAGTTTAGAATGTGAACGATCTTAGAAATGACAAAATTGTCAACTCTTAATAATATTAAATAACTCTTAATACTATTAAATAGTTAGAAGCACATGCATAGTTAGTTGGTTAAATTTTTACTATATGAATGTAGAATTATTTGAAAAACTAGTTTCTTCTTGATTTATTATTCCTTTTTAGTATATTTCAGTAAAAAGAAAAAATATAGCATAGCACTTAGAAAACGATTTTGATATGCTAAATTTGACGATAAATTATTTAGGGGATATATAGAAGAAGATAGTATTTGACAAGATTGTGGGAAAAAAAAATAAAATTAGAGACACATTGGAAAAGAAAATTCAATAGCAAATTGGGAAAAAATATATTTATAAAGGCTACATGTATTTTAAAAAAATAATTATTTTATAGAAGTACAAGAAAAAAAATGAATACAGGTACAATTGAGAAAAATTATTTTATTAGGGGCGAATTAGAAAAAAAATATAAGTATATATCAATAAAACATATCAATAAAACAAAAAAAAAAAAAAAAACAGGTCGACTGAAATGCACATGTCAATAAAACATATATTTTGGTTGAAAATTATATATATATATATATATATAGACATATAGAAGATATTTAAGTAATAAAAATTTTAGTGAAACAAAACTAATAGAAAATTAATTAGGTGGTGCATGTGAGAAATAATAACTGGAAGGGCTGTGGCTTGTAGAAGAAAATATTTAACCAAGGTACTTTTGAAAAAGAACAAATTAATTCAACAGGGATAAATAAATTAAAAAAATTATTTAAGACAAGACATTTGGATATAAGTTTCTGATAGGAATAAAGGCATAAATTAGTAAAAGAGTTTATTAACGAGGAGTACGGATATCAGATTTTGTTAGTAAGAGGCATCTATAAAAAGTTTTGAAAAGCCATATACGGTAAAATAAATTTTAAAAAATCCCGGGCTTTGCCTCCCTCTCCCTCTGTTAGTAAACATCTAAAAATAATTTCAACTTTTGTTAATACTAGCATGCAGTACCATATTGTAGTAAAGCTCTTTTCTCATACTTTTGCTTGGAAATAAAGGTCGTATCTGTAGTTTTCCGAACGAGCTCGCCATAAAAAGAGTCTTCGCCATTGCCTTCCGGAGAGAGAAGAAGAAAGTTCCATCTTCCCTGACCTTGAGATGCCTAGAAGCTTCCTTGATCTTCTCGCTTGCAACAGAACTCAATCATCCTTGGCAAGTTCTTCGATTTGAATACGTATTCCACATATATGGCTATACTTTGCAAGAGTGGGAAGCCATGGAAGGCTGTGAAATTGTACAAGGAGATGAGGAGGAAAGGGATTGAATTGGATGTGGTGGCGTATAACACGGTTGTCCGTGCGGTTCTCTCCCAACGCCTTGATTTTTCGTTTCAGGTGCTTACGACATGATCATAAAGCTTTTGTGCAAAAAGGGGAGGTACAAGGAAGCCTCCGAGGTGCTTAATAAAATGCCCCCGAGGACTGCGTTAGCACTAGAAATTTTCCTTGCATTTTCTTCTTTGACATCTTCCACTCAAGGTTCAAAATACTGCAATCAAACAAAGGATATCACTCAACCTCCACTTTTTTTCTTTTTTGTTTGAGTTGATTTCAAACCCAGAAAAATAGGGGATGTCTTACTTTGACCTCTATGGTTGAGAATGCAGCAAAATTACCCTCTGAACTTATCTGAATTTGTAATTTTGGCACTTCCGGCAATGAAAAGTTAATTTTTTAACAGTTTAAACACGTATAGTTCATCCATATGTAATACAATCGAAGTTATGCTTTTGAACATACAAGTAGTACTTTTATAAAACATGATTTTTTTTTCTATAAACAGTATATTGATGAATTTATAGACGGGCATTTCCAAAATTTTTAAGTCCTAACTGCCGTCCATATTATAACTAAAAAGAATTTTGTACTCTCAGAAGTTAGTTCTGCATGTGTTCCGAGCATTTAGTTGCAATTGCAACGCTATTTGCTAGCTATGCTCGGCAATCAAATTATGAAAAATCTTAAGAAGAGAGAAAGTGTTAGGACATGATTTCCATATCTTCAGATATTATGGTATGGTATTGTCACGCCCCGGAGTACGGGAGGTGATGTGGCGGAATATTTAGATTAATTAAAAGAGAATTTAATTAAAAATTGAGAGTTTGAGAATCAAATTAAATAAAAATTAAGAAGATTTTCCACCACATTTTATAAAAGAATTTATAAATATTAAGCAAGTAATAAAAATTAAATAAAAACCGCGAATATGGGTTCCACAACCCACAACTTGTGCACACACATGGTTTTGACAATATCATAAATACAATTACAGTCCAAGTACAAATAAAGTTAAGTCTTACATGCCTTGATTTAATAATACAAAATATAAATAAATCCTCCTATTGCTCCTGAGTTCGGTCCGAAGAATCTTCTCCAAACCTAAATGGGAAACCACCTAGAAAGGGGGAGAAATTTAAAACAATAAAACATGAGCGAAAGGCTCAGTAGGACTATGTTTTATAAAATAATTTAATGCAAGGAAACATAGCATCATTAGAAGTTATTCAAAGGAAACTTAAGTAAATAAATAATTTGAGTAGAACCGTTCTGTCACAGAACAGTCCACTCGTCAAATCAAAACACCAATTTACTTTTACCTAGGCAAATCATGATATCACCACTGTAGTGGCCCAGTTGGGTTTCGGGACCTACCCCCAAGGTCGATCGCTACACGACCCGATCTCTGATATGGCATCATGCCCATGTGTTTATTATCATTATCATTCAAAACCCAATTACCGAGTATTGTCAATTGCATTTATTATGAAATTCATTTCAGATCACGGTATATTAAAATATAACAGATAAAACCATTTTCAAACAACCGTTGAAAACATTTTGATAGAAATCATTTTCAAAGCCAAATCATTTCAAAACCAGGCTACCAAAGAAATAGGATAGAAGTCCTACCTCAATACTCGTGCCGGTGCCCCACACCGCAACCCCGGTCCGCTATACGTTAGCTCCACGGAACCACGAACGACCCTAGATACAAACTAAGTCGATCAATATCTAGTTCGAGACATTCTATGTTACTAAATCATTTCATGATGTCCTAGTGTGCCATTTGTACCTTTAAAATCATCCTATAATGTTGGGATTTAAATCAGGGTTCAAAATAGTGAAAACGGGTAAAAATCACAAAATTTTCCATGCCTCGGTCGGCCTGCCAGACGCCCTGCTTCGGCCTGCCGAACTGCACAGTTCGGCCTGCCGGAAGCAAAGTTCGGTCGGCCGAACATTTCCCCAGATTCGGCCTACCGGTCGGAAGAACACCGGCCTACCGATCATCACTCCGGCCTGCCGAACACACAGTTCGGCCTGTCGACCTGGAAAAATCCAGAAATCCCAGCCACGGGTTTCTCGATCCCCAAAATCCAAATCTTGTTTCCAACTTGTTTTTCTCAAATCCCAAGCATGAAAAACAATTATACTTGATAGAAAAACATTCTAGAACATGTTTGGAATCATTCAAACAAGATTTTAACTCAAAATCCTCAAAAATCCGAAAATGAGAAAATGAGGGGAAAAATGAAAAATCTTGAATTCAATCCGTTTTTCTTCAATCTAAGCTTAGATTCTAGTTGTTCTAAGTTCATTTAACTCAAATACAAGATTTTCTAAGCTTAAACAAACCTAGATTTCAAAAATACGCAAAATTGAAATTTTTAGAAAAAGTTTAGAAATTTCGAATCTAACCTCGAATCGAAGCTTCAATCCGCGTTCTCGGTTGCCGAATCACGTCCCCGAGCTTCCTCCTTGCTGTCCCGAAGCTTGGATTCGAATTTGTTTTAAAATTTTTTGAAAGAGATTGAGAGAGAGGGAGATTGCCGAGAGAGATGAGAGAAAGAAAGAGGGAGAGTGAGCGTGGAAGTGAGGAGAGAGAGAGAGAAAAAGGAAATAAATAGAGAAAATCGGTGGGCGGTTTTACTGTGCGAAAACCATGTGCCGCCCACGGTTTTGCAAAGCAGAGTATTTTTAACATTTTACAAATTGTTGTGTTTTAAAACTCAAAACATCATTTTAAAACAATAAGAAATCTTTTGAACACATCAATTTAACAAAACAACCAAAAATTCAAAATCCAACCAAATAATCTAATTAATGTTAAAACGTTAATTATGGCACACTAATTCATCATTTATAGTACATTAATATTAAATAAATTTCAAGACGTTACAGGTATTATGTGTAATTAATGTACTTTCTTTAATTTTATTATACGCAATTAATATGTTTTCACCACCCGTGCTTAGATTTAAGGTTGTCTATAAACTATACACTGATAAATGAAAAAAGACCACCAATTATTTAAGACTATCTATCGCCAATATGGTATCAGAATTTAACCAAAGAAACAATAATGCATTGAAAAAACTTGTTAAAACTTGTCCCTTATTAAAGCACGCCCCCGTTTCATATCTTATGAGGAAAACACTTTAATTTAGCTTCAAAACAAAAGTGAACTGAAAAACTTGTTAAATTTATGGCTTGTTCTTTAAGCGCGCCGCCGTTTCACTTCTAGTATGAAAAACACACTAATTTCCATGATCCTCGGCCTTGTAATCTTACCTAACGCTGACCTCGCCCCCCTTTGGGAACTACTGCCGCTGCACACTCCCATCGACACCAGACACCGTACACAAGCACCACCGTGCCATGACAAACCACTACCAATGTTGTGAGAGCCAAAGTCGTCGTTTCCCTCCCTTCGTTGCCACACCTCTCTCCATAAAAAGGAGCATTGCCAAAAAGTTCCTGCTGACACCGCTCGCCCTCCTTGGAAACCAGCGATGATGAGCAACCTCCCAATGATGTCAAGCACCCCTACCGTCAGAATCAGCACCCTTGCACCACCACACACTCTAGCCGTATGCCTTTCATGCAAGAAACAATACACTGAGTATCTCCCTTGCTAGAACCAACACTGCCACATCAATATGCTGACCTCACTCTCATCTTCTTTATTTGCTCTTATTTAGTTGCCCTAAACTCTCATTATAATATTAGTCTCACCCTTAGTACTGTGTCATTTCTTTCCCTTTTATTTACAATATTTAGTATGTCGTTTCTTTGTATCTATTTGAATTTAGCCTTTATACATAAAAGCAAAAAAATAAAAACAAAGACAAAGACAAAAAAACAAAAACAAAACAAAAAAATGATGATCTCTATGCCAGCAGCGTCATCCTTCCGTCTACCCACAAAACAGTCGGTCTATGCTCCCGGTCTTGACTGCTTACCCCACATCTCTAACCATCTCGAGTCCTCCCTCTTGGCTCCTTGACAGTGGCGCTTCCCACCATGTCATATCAGACTTGAGTAATCTCTCTTCTCACTCTCTTTACGATGCCACATATACAATCATGAATGGAGATGGCATAGGTTTACCTATTACCCACACTGATTCCACCTATCTCCCTGCTTCCTTTCATACCTTTAACTTCAATAATGTCCTTTGTGTTTCGTCCATGAAAAATAATTTAATCTCCATTTCCCATTTTTGCCAAAACAACAATATATTTATAGAATTTTTACCCATTTCTTTGTTGCGTAGGATCTTCGGACGGGGGACACGCCCTCTGCAAGGACAGATGAAGGACGGTGTCTATGAGTGGCCAGTAAATTCCCCATCCACACAACCTCTTCTCACCTTCTCCAGTTTCAAAACCTCTCACTCTGAATGGTATCAGCATTTAGGTCACCCATCTCTTCGAATCATGAAGCACATTGTCTCAAAGAATAATATCTCCTTGTCCTTACCTCATTCATCACATTTTCTCTGTAATGTTTGTCACTATTATAAAACCCATAAACTTCCATTCTCCGCCTCCACCATTCAATCCACGTCTCCTCTTCAAATTATTTATTCTGATGTGTAGACCTCCCTTGTAATATCTCATAACGATTTCAAATATTATGTCCTTTTTGTTGATCACTTCACTAACTATCTCTGATTATACTCTTTGACATACAAATCTGATGTATGTGAAATATTCAATCGGTTCAAGACGATTGTTGAGAAGTATTTTGATTGCCGTGTTATCAGACTTTACAGTGATAATGAAGGAGAATATCAATCTCTTAGTAACTATCTTGCTTCCCAGGAAATTTCTTATCTCACCACTCTACCTCATACTCTAGAACATAATG
Source organism: Artocarpus heterophyllus (assembly GCA_025403435.1). Lineage (NCBI taxonomy): Eukaryota > Viridiplantae > Streptophyta > Magnoliopsida > Rosales > Moraceae > Artocarpus > Artocarpus heterophyllus. Next base: position 36,130,757 of record CM046348.1, on the reverse strand, counting down.
ACTATTTAGAACGTCGTCACCACCACATAGTCGAAACTGGACTTGCCCTTCTTAGTCATGCTTCTCTTCCCCTCTCCTATTGGTCTCATGCTTTCCAAACAATTGTGTATCTCATTGACCACCTTCCCGCCCCTACTCATAGTATTTCCTCTCCTTTTGAAAGCCTTTTTGGTCATCCTCCCAATTATGACAAACTCTGAGTCTACAAATGTTTATGTTATCCATGGCTTCAACCCTACACAACTCATAAATTGGAGCCGTGATCACAACCTTGTGCTTTTCTTGGGTACTTCCTTACACAGAGTGCATATCTTGTTTTAATCCTGCCACTTCCAAACTCTTCACATCCTGTCATGTCACTTTAGTTGAGTCTATATTCCTTTTTCGATTTCTTTAGGCTTATCTTCCCCAAACTACTCCAGACACGATCTCTACTTGGCTTCCTCACTCTCCTCCATTTTACTCAATCCCTATTAATAGGCCCATTCCCTTTCAACCCGTACTCGATCACACTGTCACCATGCTTATGTCTGCTGAGCCTTTGGCCTTCACCTCTCGTGATGGTTCCCCTTCTGTGTCCACAATTCCCTCCACTAACGTAGATCCGACCTCTACTACTTTGCGAACATCGCTTGCTATCTCATCCTCCGCCAATAACAATGCTTCTGCCACAACCTCTGTCCTCTCACCAACTCCACCTATTAACTTGACCACCTCTACTATCTCTCCACTAGATACAAACATTCACCCTATGAAAACTCACCCCAAACACACTATCCACAAGCCAATTCAAAAACTAAACCCCATTTGTACTTTGATTTCCACCTCAGACCTTGAACCCGCTAGCCGCACCCAAGTCATCAAAGATCACAAATGGCGTCATGCTATGTCTTAAAAGTCTGATGCTTTGGTTAGTAATGGCACTTGGTATCTTGTACCAACATCCCCCACACAAAATCTAGTTAGACGTAAGTGGATCTTTCACACAACATAAATTTGATGGATCTGTTGACAGGTATAAGGCAGTTCTTATGGCTAAGTGTAACCCCCACCCATTTTGATGTAACGGATCATGTTAAGTTAGTAACGACGTTAAGTAAATTTTATTAATAATTTATATTATATGTTATGATTTTTGATTGTAATGTTACTAACTATTTATTCTAAGTGTTATGATAGGTGACGATCGCATGGAATCGATGTGCTCAAGTGTTCATGCTAGTTACAATGTATGTTTATTTATGAATAATATGATATATTACATTTTAAGGACAGTTCGCCAGGCCGGACTTCCAAGTTCGGCAGGCCAAATAGCCTGTTAAGGATCGGCAGGCCGATGGAAACCATCGGCAGGCCAAACTGTGCAGTTGGCAGGCCGATGAAAGCTGACGAGCAGTCAGCAGAAATCTCTCCAAATTTATGGCTGAGATAATTACATTGATTGGGTGTTTTAATGAGATTAATTGATATAATTATGGATTAATTTCCTCATTTAAGGAAATAAAACGTTTGACTTGGCGTTGATTGAATGAAATTGATATTGGTTTCCTATTTTTAGAAGGCAAGATATGGTAAGTGAGACTAATGGTTTTGACTTTCCTTAATTTTCTCTCCTTCTCCACGAAAATTTAGTCTAGATGAGTCAGAAATTCTGACTTAATAGAGAGTTTTGACTCCAAAAATTTTTACATTATGCTCATTACGTTAATTTAAAAAAAAAAACGTTCTTTTCTTTCTCTGTATCTCTCTCTCATTTTCCCTCTCACTCTCTCTTCTTCACAAATAATAATTGAGACATATTGAGTTTTCTTTGGACAAATTCAAAGGAATTTGAGAAGAATCGTTTTGAGGTAAGGGTTCGTTTTCGGTTTAATTTTGAAATGAAATCTTTCTTGACATACGACTACCATATCTTTTCTACAAAATTCCGTTTACTCTGAATTTTTAAAATGTTATCCATGTATATGTTATGCAATGTTCCTCCAAGTTCCAAGTCGTTTCGATTTTTCTATGATAAGTTATGAATTTTCTATCCTCTACCACTCACAGTAAAATGTTGTTGTTTGGCTATGATGCATGAAAAATGTAATTTTGTTCAAGGAGTAAATGTGTTTTTGTTTGCTACGAAATTTAGTAAGAATATTCATGTATATGTTATGTTATGGACTACAATGTATCTGTAATGTTTATGGAATGAATGTACTATTCTATGAATATAAGTATTAATTTTTATTTTGTATCTTTAAATGAATAAATGGCATGAACACACTAAGGAACGAGCACATCGAGACCGTGGCGTCGTCACCGACATATATAAGGTTAAGTAACCTAGCTATAAAGGTAAGTACATTCTCACCTACAACATGATATGTTTTATAAGATTTGATATTATGATCATGATGATATTTATGATGATTTTATGATAATTTCCTTAAAGGGTTTCTTATGAAAGATTTTCATGATTTAAAGTTATGCATGTTTGATTATGGCAAATTTCAAAGTATGAAAGTTATGTATATATGTATCACCTAATAAGTGTTGCACACCAATGTTATGATATGATATGTTATGATGTCATGTTTGGTTTAGGATTAGCTACCCTTCTCCTCTCATGACGGCGTGCCTACAATGATGATTATGGTGCAACACTTAGGCCCTTAAGATAAAATGGAGTAAATTTGAATATGGTCATGTAACAAAAGATATGTTTCTATGAAAATGTGCTTAATGCACTATTATGATATGATGATGATGATGATATTTATGAAATGTTTTTTTAAATTGTGAGAATTATATGTACTTACTAAGCATTAGCTTATTCAAGTTTATGTCATGTTGCAGATAAGGGTAAGAAAGTCATGGACTAGGCGGAGGATATGAAAAGGCGTGTGAGCAAAGTACGATGAATTGTAACCAGAAGAACGCCAAGAAGAAAGTTTATATGATTTAAATCAAGTTTTACATTTTGGACATATTTATTTGTTAAGTTTTAAGAATACAAGCACTATGTTTTAATATTTTATTTTATTATTTTAAGAATTTGATCTTCTGCATTTTGAAAGTTGAATCTGTTTTACAAATTAAGTTTTCTAAAGGTTTTTGGCTCAGTCGGCCTGTCGAACATCATTGGTCGGCATGCCGATGTAAGAATGTTCGGCCTGCCGATCACGTTTTTGGCCTACCGAACTTTGAAAGTTTTTAAGCTCGGATTTGCAGAGCCTCTGCCAGCCTGTCGGATGACGACTTCTGGTCTGCCGATCATGTTTGGCCTACTGAAGTTCCAAGTTCAGCCTGCCAAACTGTGGGAGCATATAGTTTTTAAATGATGTGATATTTTTTTTAGAAGTTATGATTTTACAATTTGGTATATTTATTTTATTGGAGCAAGTTCATGATCAATTTTAAATGTGTAATTAAATTATGGATTAAGTTAATGAATGTTTAAAAAAAAAGTGCGTGTATGTATGGATCCTAGTTACGATTTCCTTAATTATGTTTACATTTAAAGTTCAAATAAGTATGTAATATATGAATGTAACGACATCTGTAACTCTGTAAGGGGGCGTTACACTAAGGGCTTTCATCGTCCAGGTATTGACTATCATGAAACCTTAAATCCTGTGGTCAAACCGGCCACTATTCGCTTCATCCTTAGCCTTGCTGTCAGTCATGGGTGGTCTATTTGGCGACTAGATGTCAATAATGCCTATCTTCAAAGCCATCTCATTGAAGATGGCTACATGGCTCAATTACCTGGCTTCATAGACTCGTCATGTCCGACACATGTATGTAAACTACACAAGGCCATTTATGGCCTTAAACAAGTACCTCACGCATGGTATCACGAGCTTCACACCTTTCTTTCAAAGTGTTGGCTTTATGAACTCTTAGTCAGACACATCACTCTTCATCTACCATCACGTCATACCATATATCTTCTTGTTTATGTTGATGATATCATTCTCACAGGTGATGACCCGGTTCTTCTCTCGCGCTTCATCACTTCCTTGGCTGCCCAGTTTTCTCTCAAAGATCTAGGAGATCTCTCATTCTTTCTCGTGGTTAAGGCACTTCCCCACCTACGAGGACTCTCCGTCTCAATGCCGATACATAACCTGTAACAACCCGCCCTTACGTGGCTGTCACTTAACTTAAACATCATCATAATCTTAAACTTACTTACAAATAAGGTAGAGAAATTCGTGATAAATTTTTTTTTTCCAATATGTATATGGATTCTTACTGAGGAATCCTTGACATGAAACCTTAGAGGAAGTAATAACTATTTTTCAAATCTTACTAACAAACGAATTATTATAAATAAAGAATTCTTAAACATATAACCTTAAAAGACATAATAATCATTTCTCAAACTACATTGCGTAAACTTAACGTAATACATAAAATTCTAAAACGTGATAATAACGTCTTAACATAGTTATAATTTCTAAAAGCATAATCCTTTACATAATTCATAACACTAATTTCTTAAAACATAACCATAGTACTTTTCTTGAACTTTTCCTTTTAAAACATAAGAGTAATTATTTAGCAAGTATTACTTTAAAGACATTTCTCAATTTAAATAAAACTATTTTCAAGATAATTTTAAATTAAATATTAAAATAAAATCCCATTTAAATGCTCTCTAAAACTTTCTTAGCAATTATTATATATTGTTGCTTATAATTTTAACATCATAGAAATATCATATTATTTTCTTAAAGGTAAACCTTCTTAAACTAAACAAAACATGATTTCTTATAACTTAACCTTTAAGTTTAAGATACTAATTTCTTAAAGCTTTTCTTTAAAACTTTAATCATAATTTCATAGAAACATATTCATAAAATTCATTTCTTAACTTAACGTAAAACTCCAATAATCCTTTGTAATTCCAGATAAACCTATAATTTTCTTTCTTATAAATTTTGTGCATTTGTTGCATCGTTTATTGCAACATCTTTAAACTTTGAAATCTTCTAGCCCAAGGTTGCGTAATCACAAGCTCGGTTTTTAAAACATAATTACGTAAATTATTTACTTATTTATATGCATATAATTTTCGTAAGGTATAAACATACGAAATTTCGTAAAATAAAACATGCATAAATTCGTAAATACAAATGTGGAAATATTACATTGCGTGAGCGGTATCCATTCCCATCTTCACCATTCGTCCGCCGCTCACCACTGCCCATCAAGTGTTGCTGACAGGTTTTCTTACCAACAGCATGAACATACTTAAATGAGCTTTCGCTCAGCAAGTAGGAAATTAACCTCGCAAAACATAATTAAAAATCATTTTAATAAAAATATGCATGAGCATTTTATGCTTGCTTATCAACTTGATTTATGCTTAATTATTTAAGCTGTATCTTATCTTCTTACTTTGGGCCCGAGTGATCGTACCGGTTGCGCGCGAGTCTTGGGAAGTTAGGGTTCGCGAGGTCCCAACGACACCAAGATCATTCATTTCTTTAACATGGAGCCTCCCCGTGGGTCGGGAGGTTGGTACGACACCCCTAACTTGTCTCATAAGTTTCACTTGTTTTATTGTGTGTATACAGTATGATTTATCACTACATGACATCACAATTTCGTAATTCATGAATCGTAACTCATAATCATAGATGAATCGTAAATCATTATCATACTTCACTTGAAGGTGATTAAACAATATAATTTATATATTGCATACATCACACATTAATCATATCATCATCATCATCATCATCATCATCATCATCATAGCATTTCACATCATTTTATAACATAGCATATCACATCATAACTTATAACAGTGTAATAAATCACTAATCATGTATTTTCATAAATTTTATGAAAATATTTAAAATTCATCTATTTTTAAAACTATTCATGCTATAGGCGAGATTCCTACTTTCCTGGACTCCGAGCTATACGGGTCTAGTTGCCTCTCGTTGTATCCACAGTCTACGTTGCATCCTCAGCAGTGCTCCTCGGACCATTATGGATGGCTAGGAATGATCCATGGAGATTTATTATTGTTGAAAACATCATTCTGAACTCCGTTACTACAGTCTGAGTCATCTCGATCTACGTGTAGTTGGTATCAGATGATTTTCATCGGAGTGGAGTTAGCTCGAACGGAAGTCACCATTGCGTTCAGAGCATCGAAACAAGTCGAGAGGCGGTCTCGGATCTTCGATCGGAGGTCAAAAACTCGAGACTCGAGGTTCGCCGGAGGCCGGCCACCCGCGGCGGCGCGTGGGGCACCTGCGGCGGCTTCGGTGGTCGGTGGCGGCTGAAACTTTGGCTTCCCCCATTTTTTGACCTCCTGAGTTTGATGGAAGCCTCAATTTTACACAATTTGGCCTCTAACCATGCGGATAGAAGCTCGACGACGGCGGCAAAATCGAGACTCCAATGGTGCCCTTCTGACGAAGCTATTGTGAAATTAAGTTGGGGCTTTCCTTCGTCGGTGTCCTCTGAGCATTTCTCCTCCATTGGCGCCTCTCAACACGGTGTGGAACAATGAATTCGTGGTGCTCGTGATGGCCCGCGGTGGCATTGCACGTTTTCCATCACCGGCGGTGCTTTTCGTGCAATTGGGGACTCGGTCATGGTAGTCGTCAGCCTCTGAGTCGATTGAAACCGACGGTGTGTGTCACCGCCGTCGGAATGGGCAAACACGATCTCTCCCATGGCGGCGCACGGCGGGCATGTGGAACTCCGGCCACCGACGGCTCGATCGTGAAATTGGTTGAGGCATCATGCTCGCCTTGGTCTTCTGAACACGACGGTGAGGTCAATTGACCTCGACGGTGGTCGGAGCTGCAAGATCGATGAGCTCCACGACGGCTTGACGGCGGGTACTTGGGACTCCGATCGGCGGCAGTGCTACGGCACAATTAAGTGAGGCCTTTTGCTCACCGACACCATCTGATTCTTTTGGTCAAGGCGGTGTCGATCAACGACGTCGGTGACGGCAAGATCGGGTGGTGGCACGGCGGCAGGAATGGGGTAGCTCCGCCGTTTTGCTACAGCTGAAATCGAGCTGGGTGATCGGTGCCATTCTCTTCGTCTCTTCGTTCTGAGTCCGTTGACACCAAGATCGTGTCAATTGGAGGTCGGACGGAGGAGAAATCATGTTGGAAAGATTGGGCTTTTTCCACCGCTTTGGCCGACGCGTGTGGCCTCCTCCGACGGAGTTGTGGGTGGCACGGCACACCGTCGGAATCAGCTTCTCGAGATCTTTTCCAATGGTGTAGGAGGTGTCAAAAATGGTGGCCGGATCTTGGACTGGGTTTGAGGAGAGAGAGAGTAGAGAGAGAAAGTAGAGAGAGAAAGGGGAGCTGATCTGATTGGCTCCGTTTTTGTTTTTTTTTTTTTGTGTCATGTATTTATAGACCCTCATGTGGTCCACACAGTCCAAATCGTGCAGTACTGGATAGATCAAATTTTGATCCGTAACTTTAAATTTCTATAAACATAATTGTACCTTTAAAAACTGCAACTTATCTGCACTCTAAAAATAATCACATAAATTTCTAATTTTCTTGTTGTATTATTGTGTTACTAAAATATTCATACTGATATAAAAATCATTTTCATAAATTTATCCATACTATATGGATTTTGTGATTTAATTTTGAGACCGTAAACTTTGAAACATTTGTCTTCAAAATCGATGATTAACTATTTTTTGTAATTGTATACACATATATATGTATATATATGTGTATATGAATTCTAAGAAAGACATTATGTATTTAAAACTTTGCTCAATATAAGTATTTTTATTATTTTTAACTTTTTAAAACTTTAAAATGTAATAACACATATTTCTCACTAGAAATTTTCATGTTGTAAACTTCAAATTTCATTATGAAAACAATAGTTGTAATTTTGTAAAATTTTTGTAAATTAAATTGACTATCTAAAGTCAATTTAATTTAAAATTCCCAACTTAGCACAATTTCGTGCTTTAGGGATATAACTTGAACTATTTCTCGTAAAGAGCTATTTATGGTTCCACAACTTAGTAATAGATTAACATTTGTGGATCCCATCAACGCCCTTTTTCTTCTTTACTATTACTATGACAATTGTTATTATTATTATTGTCTTTACAATAATAATATTAAACTTTACGTAATTATTAATGCGTATGATAATTAACCATACATATTCAAAATATTGGAATTCTTGAACTTCCAATGATCTTTATAATTTTTTTAAAATTCTTATCTTACTTTATGATCTCTATAAATTTCGAGATCAATCTTAATAAAATTGTCATGAATCTTGCATATTTGAACTTGGTGCTCACCATTTTCAATTTATGGTATGGAGCTCATGATCACTTTTGATCTGGGTTTCTTTTACTGAACTGACATCATATAGGAATTTTCCACATCATCATAGTAAGTTGGAAATTTCACTTTTTTGTCAAGTAATCCCAATTTAAACATTCTAATTGAGATTCTTATAAAAATCATTTCTTTGGCTCGTACATGAAATCAATAAATCATAAACTTTTAATTTAGCACATTAAATAATTATTTTTAATTATTTTAATGTACTATCATAACATTACATTGTTACATGTTTCATAAATAAAGCACATAAATTTGTGCATTCACAACATTATTTATTTCTAAGGTCTTATGGCTAGTAAAACCTTCAAATTTGCATGTTAATAAATGCTCACTTGTACTTTCTCAACTACTTAGCTTAGTAATGATGGAAAAATACTCAATTAATTATACTTATTAATTTTTAGATTTTTCCGGTCATTACAATCTACCCACCTTATAAAATTTTCGTCCTCGAAAATTAAGATAAACTAGGGGTATCCTATGGCTTCGTATCCTAATCTCATAGGATTTTCTTTCTTTTTGGCAACTTTGCCCCAAAATCTTGATATGGAAATTTGTCCTTGCTTCCTTGAAGCTATTCTTTCTCTTGTTTCACGACTTGTACTTATCCTATTTCACATGTTAGGTTGCGTATCTGTCTCCAGATCATGATCTAGTACATAGGATCTGGACAGAAAATTTATCTTTTTATTGCTTAATCTATAAGTCTTTATTACCTAGTCATCCTTGACTAGTGATAATGACTGTCTAAAACATGTTCATCTACTTGTTTTAAAACTTCTAAGGGTTCATAACATTTACGCTTGTCCTTTAATATCTCTCTTGAACTTGTCTTGCCTCTCCTCAAGGTGCGAGAAAAAGGAAATTCATTCCCATTTTTTATATTTGTAGGGTTTCTCTTGGTTTTGCTCACGTGACCTTTATATTGGTCATGGAAAATTTCTAGGTTATACTTGATTATTTAAATCGTTCTCACGATTTCTAATCAAAACTATTGTCTTTTAGCAATTTCTTCTAGTCTCTTAAAGGCAAATTAGAGATTTTATCTTTCTGCCAATAGGAAATCTCATGGTGATACTATATAATGGGGTGCATTATATCCCGAACCTGTGGAGATCATACCATAGATTCTCCTTAGGCGGGCTTATTCTAGACATTTCAACATACTATCACGACATATCGGGGTAATAGATTCTCATATTTTATGAAATCGTACTATCAATTCCCTTTTTCTTAATACTTACCTTAGAATATAAGACATGCTACTATAGCATATCGTAAAAACTTAGGTAGTTTTATAGTTTTCACGACCCATTTATGGGTAAGAAATCATTTTCGGTCTAAATCTTATGCTACTAAGTGGGGTATGCTCTTCCAAAGGAGCAAAACTATATTATCTCCTTTAACCTATAAAAAGGTTCATTGGGGTCTAGTATATGTTCTACCTACCCTGGGATTAAAATTCTACTCTTTTGAGCAACTATTTTCATAGAATATCGTGTCATTCTAACCTTAACTGTCCTAACTTGTCCAATGGCATAATCATGTATATGCCATCTGACAGTATTTTTAAATTCGTAAAGCTTATCTCTCATTTGCGGTTCTAATCAACCTTGTTTCTGCTACAGAAACATTCATGACGTATCTTAACTTTCTCTACATGTGAATTTCGTGTCTATAGTTGACTATGTGTTCCTTCCTTTTAGACCACTTTAGTGTTCTATATCGTTCTAATGCTTCCTTACTATTTCTATGAAAGTCTCTGTGTGTATGTATATATATATATATACATATATATATTTATAACTTTCTAAAATATAATGGTCATTTTCATTTTAATAAAAACCATTTTTTTTCTCAACAAAACATTTCATAAACTTCTATTTACTTATTGAAAATAGTAGTAATAATTTGTTAAACACATTTGTTTTTTGACAATTTAAATCAAATTTTAAACTTGACAAAATTTTGTGCTTCATGAGTAAGGACCCAAACATGTTTATAATAAAAGAAAAAGCTGTTTATGGGTCCTATTTAATCCATAGGTACTTTTAGTATAATATTGATCTCAAGCTGTCAGAACCCTTAACTTAACATGGATGGTCCCTATCTTGGAACTTACTTCTTCCTCAAGGATTTGACCATTATATTCTTTAACTTGATTGGTTCATGACAACAAGAGAGTTCATATTACACCCATGAAAGTTGTAAAAATGGCTTATAGTAAGTGTATTCGTTGGAAAAGAATGTAAGTTGAAATTTTTACATCAAATTAACGAAAAACATCCTTTTAAAATATACTACGTTCATGTGATGTGATGAAGGGTATACTTATAGGTCATTAGTTTTGATGGCTACAATATTTTATTAGAAAGAAATCTATCAATTTTTTTTTTAATGTTCATCTATCTTTTAGACGAACAATTTGGGCTGGACATCTATTCTTATAACATTACTCGAGGTATGTGTCTTACTGTGTCATAATAATTCTAACATGTTAACCGTATCACTCTAATCTTGGGTTTGGTTAATATAGCTATATATATATATATATTAATGATATATTCTAACTCATCAAATGACAACTCCTATCGGTTCTATTGCGATTGGAAGGGCGACAAGCCTTACTTGTCTATCATGCAATTCCTAACGTGGAGACGTGCCTATAAAACTATCCTAAGATGCGCAACTTTACTTGGTAGACACTAAATGTGTCATCCTCCCCGCATATTATCTCTAATCTTAATATTAGCGCACCTTTTTATTTGTCGTCGAGAGGGGCGTATAAATGGCCCTTAAACCGCCGCTACGTCCCAAGCCTCGACATCGTACTCTTAAACTTACTAATCATATTGTCCATACATCCTCAGTTCTCTAATTCTTACTATCTATACTCTTATCAAGGAGGTCGCATCGATGCTCTCGAAGGAACCACTCTGTTATGTCTATTGTTTCTTGAGGGACTTCCTACAACTTCATAGTCTCAGCTTTGGAAGTCTTCTGCTAAGAGTCCCAAAAATTTTACTATTAGGCTGATATCATGGTTGGGCTTATTTTACGTGCTAAGCACATTTACATATATATATATATATACTTATATATATATATTATGAAAATAACTTAGGATTACTCCGACCATTGGCTACATAACTGAGTTTTTCTTAAAAGGTTGAGCAATACTCTCATTAGTATGCTCTGCCACCAATTCTAGAGGATTTCTCCTCAATATGGCACGTCTTAGCTAGTCAAAGGGATTTTGCTATCCCTATGCCTGTATTTCGTAGCATCTGTTTCTAGTGATGGTTTAGTGTTTGACTCTAAGGTCTGTGACCTTGCTTATTCCAAGAATCTTGTCTTATCTAAAGATTTCATTAATCAGAGGGGGACCACTTTTGCATGAGGTGGTCTTCTTAGCTTAGTAGCTTGGATTCTGTAAGCTTACTGTTTCGGCTAAGAATCTTATATCTGCTATCTTAAGCGGACATCTCTGTCTACTTGTCTTAAATTGGTTCTCTACTTGTTGATGACTAAAGGTCATTTACCGACATAGTAGACTGTGTTCTTGAAAGAACATATCTACCTACTCATCTTAAACTGGTTCTTTGACTATTTATGACTAGATGTCATCGAGTCATATGATGGATTGTATTCTCTTGTTTAGAAATTCCTATTGGTTTCTCTTTGTTATGGTTACTCTATCGGAGTTTCGTAGCTCTATTATAGGGGTTCAGATTTTGAACCATTCTGTAGTCTTCTCATCTCCTATTTCTTAACCCGATATATTAATGACTGTACTTTGTCAGTCTTATTCTTTTCTAATATCCTTGCGATGTTACTTACATCTCTTGGGTATGTGGAAGCAACTTTGTTTCTTTAATCTTTTCTTATCATGATCTTAACTTCTTATAGGATGGTGTTCGACCGATCCACATAACTTATTTATTGTTTATTCTTTTTCCAATATATAGGCATATATATATATATAATATCTCTGGGTTGGGGAGGAAATCGTCTCATCTTGAGATCACTATTTTAGGGTCTGTTTGGTCAGATACTACTTTAGAAGTAACCACCCATAGACAGTCTGTGACCTCTGGGAAGTTCTTCTCCTATACCTTGAACTTCTGCTTATATCCAATTTCTTATAAGGATCTATGTGTTTATCCTTAACGAAACGATGATTTTTGTGGAATCTATTATTTTATCGTAATCTAAGAGGTTAAGTCCTCGATGAGTTCCTTATGGGCTTAATCATGCATATTTATTATGCATTTTATGGTACTTATAAACAATATCATGTTTATAATCCAAATAACAAACATTAATCATAACTTCATACACGTATCATACCTACATATCATACATATACATGTCATTCATATCATACTTTTACATGTCATGCTTTCACATTTTATTCATATTCATGTCATGCATATTCTTATCATACATATGCATAACGTTCATACTTTCATATCATAGAGTTGCTATACATTTCACTATTGTTAGCAACTATTTCATATCTTATTCATGGGTCATATTGCGTTTATAATGCATACAACAATCATAGTCTGTAACATTCATACATATATCAATCATACTTTCATATTATGAAATTGCTAAACACTTTCTTTGTTAGCAATCTTTGCATATCATAGACCGTTGTTGAGATCGAGACTTGACTCGTCTCTAGTGGGTCACATAACATGAAGTTCTTCTTGTCAAAAACTTCTATTGTTCATACATAAATCTTATTTTGTATACTATACGTATACTCGATCAATCGTATGGCGTGTCTCACTACTAGCCCCGTAGTGGTACTATGTCTAATTATTCTTTTACATCATCTCTAATTCAGATATCGATGTCCTTGTTAATGGTCCAAGCTGGAAAATTCTTTCTGACTAAGTACTCGTTTGTGCTTCGAAGAAATGTCTTGACATCCTCACCTTTGGTGGTAATTCTTTGAGGAAGGCTGCGTTCCTGTGTCCCTTGCGTGTCCTATTTGTGACTTCCTTTATTCTCGTGGTAAAGTGTAGAGTATTATCCATCCGCCTGTAGAATCGTCTTTTATAAAGATCTTCTTGTCTGCTGCATGAGGGGCGGCTTTGGTCATGGGTTGTAATTAAGCTATGAAAAACTTGTGGCTTCCTTTCCTTTCTGCGGCGTAACCACCTTGATCGTAGCTTCATATTTAATATAGTGGAATTATGGATAAATTGCAAATAAAAGCAAGTCTTGAGAAAGAGAGGAAAGAAGTTTAGAAAATGAATATTTTGTTATTAATTAATTAATTAATAATTTGTTTTTTTGAAAACGTTATATTAAAATTAGCGAGATTTATTAATCATTTTTGAAATCCGGAGAAGATTCCGTGGAACCTTTTGATTTTCTGTCGACTCATCAATCTATCTCTTCCGTGGTTGTAAATCCAAATATTCTCGCTTGTATTGTACTTTGAGTGTCGATCATCTCGAAGTGTCAGTTCTAGCATTCACGTGATTCTATGAGTTGTCCTGCTTGCTTAGAAAGTTGGCACCCAATATCGCTTCCCGTGATTTGAGGCATCATGATGGCTAAGCTTGGCGTTGGACCATAAGAGGACATCTAAAATCGTACTTGCATGCCGATATCTTGATTGCCGTTACATAAAAAATCGGCACCTATGATTTAACATAACTTATCTTAACATTTAATTAATATAACTTACTTGGACTATGGTGAAGCAGACGCGTGACGATGTGAAGTAGGATGGCATGATACCAACTGTGACGACCCGCCCTTACGTGGCCGTCACTTAACTTAAACATCATCATAATCTTAAACTTACTTACAAATAAGGTAGAAAAATTCGTGATAAATTTTTTTTTTCCAATATATATATGGATTCTTACTGAGGAATCCTTGACATGAAACCTTAGAGGAAGTAATAACTATTTTTCAAATCTTACTAACAAACGAATTATTATAAATAAAGAATTCTTAAACATATAACCTTAAAAGACATAATAATAATTTCTCAAATTACATTGCGTAAACTTAACGTAATACATAAAATTCTAAAACGTGATAATAACAAAAATAATAAGCATTACGTCTTAACATAGTTATAATTTCTAAAAGCATAATCCTTTACATAATTCATAACACTAATTTCTTAAAACATAACCATAGTACTTTTCTTGAACTTTTCCTTTTAAAACATAAGAGTAATTATTTAGCAAGTATTACTTTAAAGACATTTCTCAATTTAAATAAAACTATTTTCAAGATAATTTTAAATTAAATATTAAAATAAAATCCCATTTAAATGCTCTCTAAAACTTTCTTAGCAATTATTATATATTGTTGCTTATAATTTTAACATCATAGAAATATCATATTATTTTCTTAAGGGTAAACCTTCTTAAACTAAACAAAACATGATTTCTTATAACTTAACCTTTAAGTTTAAGATACTAATTTCTTAAAGCTTTTCTTTAAAACTTTAATCATAATTTCATAGAAACATATTCATAAAATTCATTTCTTAACTTAACGTAAAACTCCAATAATCCTTTGTAATTTCAGATAAACCTATAATTTTCTTTCTTATAAATTTCGTGCATTTGTTGCATCGTTTATTGCAACATTTTTAAACTTTGAAATCTTCTGGCCCAAGGTTGCGTAATCACAAGCTCAGTTTTTAAAACATAATTACGTAAATTATTTACTTATTTATATGCATATAATTTTCGTAAGGTATAAACATATGAAATTTTGTAAAATAAAACATGCATAAATTTGTAAATACTAATGCAGAAATATTACATTGCATGAGCGGTATCCATTCCCATCTTCACCATTCGTCCGCCGCTGACCACTGCCCATCAAGTGTCGCTGACAGGTTTTTCTTACCTATAGCATGAACATACTTAAATGAGCTTTCGCTCAGCAAGTAGGAAATTAACCTCGCAAAACATAATTAAA
Source organism: Artocarpus heterophyllus (assembly GCA_025403435.1). NCBI lineage: Eukaryota > Viridiplantae > Streptophyta > Magnoliopsida > Rosales > Moraceae > Artocarpus > Artocarpus heterophyllus. Next base: position 36,115,428 of record CM046348.1, on the reverse strand, counting down.
AATCATTTTAATAAAAATATGCATGAGCATTTTATGCTTGCTTATCAACTTGATTTATGCTTAATTATTTAAGCTGTATCTTATCTTCTTGCTTTGGGCCCGAGTGATCGTACTGGTTGCGCGCGAGTCTTGGGAAGTTAGGGTTCGCGAGGTCCCAACGACACCAAGATCATTCATTTCTTTAACATGGAGCCTCCCCGTGGGTCGGGAGGTTGGTACGACACCCCTAACTTGTCTCATAAGTTTCACTTGTTTTATTGTGTGTATACAGTATGACTTATCACTACATGACATCACAATTTCGTAATTCATGAGTCGTAACTCATAATCATAGATGAATCGTAAATCATTATCATACTTCACTTGAAAGTGATTAAACAATATAATTTATATATTGCATACATCACACATTAATCATATCATCATCATCATCATCATCATAGCATTTCACATCATTTTATAACATAGCATATCACATCATAACTTATAACAGTGTAATAAATCACTAATCATGTATTTTCATAAATTTTATGAAAATATTTAAAATTAATCTATTTTTAAAACTATTCATGCTGTAGGCAAGATTCCTACTTTCCTGGACTCCGAGCTGTACGAGTCTAGTTGCATCTCGTTGTATCCACAGTCTACGCTGCATCCTCAGCAGTGCTTCTCGGACAATTATGGATGGCTAGGAATGATCCATGGAGATTTATTATTGTTGAAAACATCATTCTGAACTCCGTTACTACAGTCTGAGTCGCCTCGATCTACGTACAGTTGGTATCGGATGATTTTCATCGGAGTGGAATTAGCTCGAACGGAAGTCACCATTGCGTTCAGAGCATCGAAACAAGTTGAGAGGCGGTCTCGGATCTTCGATCGGAGGTCGAAAACTCGAGACTCGAGGTTCGCCGGAGGCCGGCCACCCGCGGCGGCGCGTGGGGCGCCTGCGGCGGCTTCGGTGGTCGGTGGCGGCTGAAACTTTGGCTTCCCCCATTTTTTGACCTCCTGAGTTCGATGGAAGCCTCAATTTTACACAATTTGGCCTCTAACCATGTGGATAGAAGCTCGACGACGGCGGCAAAATCGAGACTCCGATGGTGGCCTTCCGACGAAGCTATTGTGAAATTAAGTTGGGGCTTTCCTTCGTCGGTATCCTCTGAGCATTTCTCCTCCATTGGCGCCTCTTAACACGGTGTGGAACAATGAATTCATGGTGCTCGTGATGGCCCGCGGTGGCATTGCACGTTTTCCAGCACCGGCGGTGCTTTCCGTGCAATTGGGGACTCGGTCATGGTAGTTGTCAGCCTCTGAGTCGATTGACACCGACGGTGTGTGTCACCGCCGTCGGAATGGGCAAACACGATCTCTCCCACGGCGGCGCACGGCGGGCATGTGGAACTCCAGCCAACGGCGGCTCGATCGTGAAATTGATTGAGGCATCATGCTCGCCGTGGTCTTCTGAACACGACGGTGAGGTCAATTGACCTCGACGGTGGTCGGAGCTGCAAGATCGATGAGCTCCACGACGGCTTGACGGCGGCTACTTGGGACTCCGATCGGCGGCAGTGCTACGGCACAATTGAGTGAGGCCTTTTGCTCACCGACACCATCTGATTCTTTTGGTCAAGGCGGTGTCGATCAACGACGTCGGTGACGGCAAGATCGGGTGGTGGCACGGCGGCAGGAATGGGGTAGCTCCGCCGTTTTGCTACAGCTGAAATCGAGCTGGGTGATCGGTGCCATTCTCTTCGTCTCTTCGTTCTGAGTCCGTTGACACCAAGATCGTGTCAATTGGAGGTCGGACGGAGGAGAAATCATGTTGGAAAGATTGGGCTTTTTCCGACGCTTTGGCCGGCGCGTGTGGCCTCCTCCGGCGGAGTTGTGGGTGGCACGGCACACCGTCGGACTCAGCTTCTCGAGATCTTTTCCAATGGTGTAGGAGGTGTCAAAAATGGTGGCTGGATCTTGGACTGGGTTTGAGGAGAGAGAGAGTAGAGAGAGAAAGGGGAGCTGATCTGATTGGCTCCGTTTTTGTTTTTTTTTTTGTGTCATGTATTTATAGACCCTCATGTGGTCCACACAGTCCAAATCGTGCAGTACTGGATAGATCAAATTTTGATCCGTAACTTTAAATTTCTGTAAACATAATTGTACCTTTAAAAACTGCAACTTATCTGCACTCTAAAAATAATCACATAAATTTCTAATTTTCTTGTTGTATTATTGTGTTACTAAAATATTCATACTGATATAAAAATCATTTTCATAAATTTATCCATACTATATGGATTTTGTGATTTAATTTTGAGACCGTAAACTTTGAAACATTTGTCTTCAAAATCGATGATTAACTATTTTTTGTAATTGTATACACATATATATGTATATATATGTGTATATGAATTCTAAGAAAGACATTATGTATTTAAAACTTTGCTCAATATAAGTATTTTTATTATTTTTAACTTTTTAAAACTTTAAAATGTAATAACACATATTTCTCACTAGAAATTTTCATGTTGTAAACTTCAAATTTCATTATGAAAACAATAGTTGTAATTTTGTAAAATTTTTGTAAATTAAATTGACTATCTAAAGTCAATTTAATTTAAAATTCCCAACTTAGCACAATTTCGTGCTTTACGGATATAACTTGAACTATTTCTCGTAAAGAGCTATTTATGGTTCCACAACTTAGTAATAGATTAACATTTGTGGATCCCATCAACGCCCTTTTTCTTCTTTACTATTACTATGACAATTGTTATTATTATTATTGTCTTTACAATAATAATATTAAACTTTACGTAATTATTAATGTGTATGATAATTAACCATACATATTCAAAATATTGGAATTCTTGAACTTCCAATGATCTTTATAATTTTTTTAAAATTCTTATCTTACTTTATGATCTCTATAAATTTCGAGATCAATCTTAATAAAATTGTCATGAATCTTGCATATTTGAACTTGGTGCTCACCATTTTCAATTTATGGTATGGAGCTCATGATCACTTTTGATCTGGGTTTCTTTTACTGAACTGGCATCATATAGGAATTTTTCACATCATTATAGTAAGTTGAAAATTTCACTTTTTTGTCAAGTAATCCCAATTTAAACATTCTAATTGAGATTCTTATAAAAATCATTTCTTTGGCTCGTACATGAAATCAATAAATCATAAACTTTTAATTTAGCACATTAAATAATTATTTTTAATTATTTTAATGTACTATCATAACATTACATTGTTACATGTTTCATAAATAAAGCACATAAATTTGTGCATTCACAACATTATTTATTTCTAAGGTCTTATGGCTAGTAAAACCTTCAAATTTGCATGTTAATAAATGCTCACTTGTACTTTCTCAACTACTTAGCTTAGTAATGATGGAAAAATACTCAATTAATTATACTTATTAATTTTTGGATTTTTCCGGTCATTACATAACCGATCTTCTTACTTACACCAACATGATAGACGTCAAACCAGTTCAGACACCACTTGCTACTAGCCCTCCCCTCTCTCTCAATGGGCACTAGACTTGTTGACACTATAGAGTATCGAGCCACTGTCAATAGCCTTCGATACTTGGCTCTCACTCATCCAAGCATTGCCTTTGCTGTCAACAAGCTTTCCCAATTTATGCATCGACGGACGACTGACCATTGGGTTGCCAACAAATGCCTTCTGTGGTACCTTCACGGCACTCTTGATCATAGCCTTCTACTCCATCATGATTCGCCACTTGCACTTTGTGCATTCTCTGCCTTTGACTACGTTGGGGACAAAGATGACTTCACCTCCACTAGTGCCTACATTGTCTACCTTGGTCGTGATCCGATATCGTGGAGTTCCAAAAAGCAATATAGTGTCACTTGCTCCTCGACAGAAGCTGAAAGCTACTCAGTTGCTTCCACTGCTGTCGAGCTTACATGGATCTGATCTCTTCTTACCAAACTCGGCATTACTCTCTCATCTCTACCACCCATCTACTATGATAACATGGACACCACATACCTATGCTCCAATCTGATGTTGCACTTACGCATGATGCACATTGCTCTTGACTTCCATTTCGTCTGTGACAAAGTTCAATATAGTGAACTTCGTGTGGCCCATGTCTCATCTGAAAACCAACCTGATGCTCTCACCAAGTCAATCCCAAGCACTCACTTCATACAACTACAGTCCAAGATCGGTGTCTCTACTCGACCCACCATCTTGTGGGGGCATATTAGGATATCGTTTCCATATCTTTATATGTTATTGTATTATATGTAATTAGTATGCTTTGCTTAATTGTATTATACGTAATTAATATGTTCTCACTAGTCGTGCTTAGATTTAAGGTTATGTATAAACTATACACTGATGAATGAAAACAGACCACCAATTATTCACAATTACCTATCGCCAATAGAAAGTGGCAATTGGGTATGTATCAAGAATTAGCATACATTTAGTATTGTAAAAGAAATATTTGTAGTTGATGTTGAATAGTTATTTTTTCTTGGTCTTTTTCACTAGTGAGTGGAGAAATTGATTTTCACATATTTCTTTCTTGCATATTTACAATTTTTCAACAGGGAAACCAATAACAGGTTTTATTTCTGAAGCTAAAGAGCGTAGCTCACTTATTTCTTCACCGCTGAGCGTCCATCCAAGTGCACCTCCAAATTCTTCAGCCTGTTCTGCATTTTTGGCCCCTGGGATTGGCACCACATTTTCTTGGGCTATAAGCCAGTTAAGGACTACCTATATGTAGGAACACAATGTCATTAAACTATATCTTGCGAGCATGAGTGTTTTTTTTTTTATTTTATTTAAGAGATAGAGAGAGAGAGAGAGAGACTTAAGCAGTTATAAAGCATTGATCAAGATGCATATTATATATGCATAGATAAATGGAGCACATTTAAGGAAAACAAAAAAGGGTCATATTTCAGCGTTATGAAAGTTACAGAGATAGTACTAGTGTTTGATATCTAAATGTTGAGTATATTTGATTTCAATAACTGTAAACCATATCTCAGCAGTTAAAAGCAGACCATGACAGAATTCCCAGCAAACACTAACTGTAATTCAAAGTTCAAAAAGAATTTTAATAGACCTGTGTGGGAGTTTTGCTGTAGTTCTTGCCTATTTCGCGGATTCTGCTCATTAATGGTTGAAGCTGCACAGCAGATTCATATGTCAACAGTGAATTTGAAACCTGAAGGAAGCAGACATTTGAATTAGCATAATTAAGCTTTACCTTGGTCAGAAACTCGGGTGTGTAAATTCGTCCTCGCGGACCATCTGGTGGATTTTCCGGTGTATACTTACCTGTAAGAGCACCTGAGAATGTAGAAAATATAGAATGCCATCATTGTTAAGTTGGACTAAAAGAGAAAATAACAGTAGGATTCTTGTCCAAAAAAAATACACGAACATCTTATGCTTTAAAACCAACTATTCATTTCAGGTTGAAATTTGCATTGCTTTAAATGTTTTCCTATATACACCAACAGATAGGCAAGCAACGTCTATTATTCACGGGAACAACTCTATAACCATTTATTGCAAGACTAATAATATACAACGATTAGAGCCAGAAGCAAAATCCAATAACAGTAGAATGTAAACGCACGAGAGAAGAAAGAGCAGACTAGAGAAATGTGTGTAATTTTCCAAACAGGTGAATTAACAAACAAGGACACGTAAAAGAGTAGGATTTCACCTTGCGCAATAGGTGAATAGGCAATCAAAGTGATCCCAAGCTCATCACACGTGGTTTTAACGCCATTTACCTCTGGTACCCTGTATATGAGGCTGTAATTCACTTGGTTTGAAGCCAGTGGGATGCCTCTCTTTTTAAGCTTCTCATGCGCATCACGTAGTCTCTTTTCTGCAATGAAAAACCATATACACCAACGTTTTTGAAGATTAAATGCAGTTGTTACGGATTAAACACCCTAATTCTTTACTAAAGGAAGAAAGACAAGCAAGCACACGTAAAATTTATAGTGGATAAGAGCTATACCCCTTTCTGCCACTGCAGATTTTCACCATGAAAAAAATAAGATTGTAACAAAATTACACTCCTTGTTCTTGCCTCTTTGGATTCACTATATTTCTACCTAATCCCAGTCCCAAACCACCAACCCAAATTCCTTCACCCTAATATTTGTGTAACTGGAGCAACCCAAATGCAAGAACAAAAACCTCAAGGTGCCAAAGCTATGAATCAGAATGTTAACATTTCGTACTTTCCTTCACGGGAGAAGGGAAGTAAGAGGCTAATTATATAGCATACCAGAAAAAAAAATAGAAGAAATATTATTTTACCACTGTAATTTGAAACACCAACAGCCTTCACCAGTCCCTGCTCAACAGCATCTCCAAGACCATCAATATACCCTGAGAAATTAGTTCTCCATCAACTAAAGTTATCAAGGAAGAGAATAGTATTTTAATAAAATACTTTTATACAAAATAAATACAAGTGGCTTTAGAATTCAATTGCAAAAGAAAAAATGGTATTATGAACAACCTTCGTTTCCCCATATTCCAGGCCTGAAAACACCGAAATAATTGTTCAATTGCTAATCAAGAAATAAAAACTAAAAGACTCGATAGCAAGATATCTAGGGATGGATCATATGTTAGGATAATACAGACCAGTGAAGCTGGTAGAGATCAACTGAAGAAAGTCCTAGGCGAGAGAGCGAATCCTTAAGGGCAGAGAGCACACTCTGACGACCAAACCTCCATGGCAAAGCTGCAAACTTGGTTGCAATGGCAACCTCTACTTCCTGATCCGTTTCCTTCCTTTCCTTGATGAATCTGTATAGAAAATGGTGAAATTTTATCACTACATCTGCTAAATGTAAGGAACAAAATGTTCCACTATCTTCCTTCGTTCTGAAGAAACTGACAGAAGAAATGGACAACTATGAACTTCCTACAACGTACCTTCCAATTAGAGTTTCAGAATTTATGGCGCCTAGTGAAAACTGCAAGAAAGTAAATATGATATCTAAGATTTTCATGGCTTCTAATGAAGAAGAATAAAGGAAACAGTGAGATTCTTAGCTCACCCCTGAGCCATAAACTTCAGCAGTGTCAAAGAAGGTTATACCGCGATTAATGCTCCTATCAAAAGCTGCCTTGGCAGCCTTCTCCTTTCTATCTGCAGTTGACATACAGAAAAGGAAGACACTTTAAGCAAGTCTTCATTGGATGAGCAATTTGAGGTCATTTTGATCAGTGACAAATTAATAAGACAAACTAAAAGCAGGCAGGGTATGGAAAACCAGCTCACCAATACTATTGACATGCAATTGCTATTCTGCAACAAACACAAAAACAGCACTACTATCTTGAATAATTTTTTGACCTACTGTAGCCGAACTTTTAAGTAAGAGACAATCTTCTTGCATCATGAAGAGGTTAAAACCACAGACTAAAAATTGGTGATACAGAATATCGAGGCCTAACATAATGCTTCGAGAGGCATAGCTTTTATGTTCTTAGGGAAATATAAAATACTTGATTATTTGCTGTAGTTAATCCAACATTGACGCCTTCATTTGAGACAATATTGTCCGCTTTAAGCCAAAGCCCACATAGTTTGTTCATGGGCTTTATCCCTAAAGGCTTCATAAAATTGGAAAATATTATACTTAAAAATGATCACTCACAACAATTCCCACACGATGTGATTAAAAGCAGCTTACCCTTTGTTGGCCCTTTTACATGAAGCAATTGTTGTGGTCGTCATAATTAAATATAATCCAATACCTTTTTTTTTTTGCTGTCTCATGAGACTTGAACCCAAGACTCGAGAACAACTCAAACACCTACTAAACACCAATTGAGGTAGCATTAATTGGCAAACATAACCCAAGTCTAAATCTATGTGACTCTCAAAATGAGAATCCTACCACTATCCTTCAATCATGATAATACAACTCATATCCATTGGCCAACAAAGCCCACATTTAAAAAATAAACGAATTAATAAAAACTTTCACACTATATATCACTCGACCTTATAAACAGTCAGTATAGTCTCAATGATGAGGAAAATTAAGCTCCAATTTTTGAAAAGGATTTCTAAATTATTGAAATCTTTCCTTTCTGACAAAGGCTAATTTCTGAGCTTACCATTCCACTCAAAGTTATTCCAATAGCTGGTGTCACCCCATGACCAAGCTCCAATCCCAAGCCTCGTTACCTTCAAATCTGAACCGCCCAACTTCACCTTCTCTTCCTCCGTGGTTTTGAGAGCAGCAAAATCCTCAGAAGCAACCGCTCTGATTCTGGGAATTCTCTTGTTGCTGAAAATGGAAAAACACGAAGTAGTACTGCTCACGTGCATAGCCATGGCTGAACCTTTAAAACTGTCACAACCAATGAAAATTAAAACTATGAAATGGGGTTCCCGTAATTCAGCAAAAAGTCCCAGCTTAAGCAGAATCTGGGACACACCATAAAACCCAACAATGAATGGAAGCACAGTCAGGTTCCCAACCCCCTTTTTTTCAATCGTCAAACAGCATTACTTTTTTTAAAAAAACGTGACAATATTTTCTAGAATTTTTCTTTTTCCTTGGAGGCGGGGAACTACCAGAACGATTGCACCAGTAAAATTGAGCAAATGTTTGAGCAGATCTTACAGATACGCCTATTTTTTTAGTTGCGTGCTCCCAAGATTTTTCAGCAAAATATGGTGGGGCTAAAAAGTAACATGGTCGTTGCAGTGTACACGTCACACGAACATCTTGTGCGACAGTGGATTTAAAAAAAATCAATTCTTTGAGTGGACTTCATGAAAAGTAAGATCAAGTTCTGACAAGCCTTGTGGCGATGGATTATGCAAAGGAACTCGGACTTTGGTATGTCTCTATGTCCCCTTGTTGGTTTCGTTTAGCATTGTAGTTTCCATTACATCGCTTTAATTTTTATATCGTAAAATTTTTATATATTATAGTGTAAAATAAAAATAAGATAAATATAAAGGCCCCATATGTTATATAGTAAATTCATTTCAAATTTTGGTTTTAGTTGTAGTGTTAAACGTATTTATTATTGTTTTGAAAAATCCATATCTTCTCGTCAGGTTAAACCTTACCGTTTACAAAACTACAACTTCAATCTCGTATATAGTATATTTTTTAAACTAGATTTACTAGTTTTTAGTAGCGAGATAGGTCAGAAAGATTGTTGTTTCGTTTTTCATCTCCTCCGTGTCAGGTTAATTAAAATCCTACATCAATAAGATCATCTCCAATTAAATGTCAATGCCAACGTTATATGTATTACTAAAAAATATTAAAAAAAATAGCATATTTAATTTGTTATTTTGTTATGTACTCTGATACATAATATTATTTGAAATGTAGTATTTACCTTTTGACATAATTATTAAACCTTAAAACTCATAAAAGTAAATTTTTAATATTAAAATAATTAAAAAATGAGAATGTTGTAATTATAAAAGTAAAAAAAAAAAGGTCAATCTATCAACCAATATAAACCAAATGCTAAATTTGTTATATGTTAAGCTTGGTGGCAAATTTACTACAAAATTTAGTATATAGCAACTTTAGCATTAAAAATAGCATTGTATTAAAGAGTAATTTTTTATATTCAAATGTCAAATTTGTCATTAGTATAACAATTTAGCATTAGAGATGCTCTAAAAAAGGCTTTTTCTACAATTCCACTGGACATATTTGTGGAGTGTCATTCAACACTTATGTGTGCATCACGCGTTTATATAGTAAGGGAAGAGACTTGTTGGAGCCGGTTGTGCAGGAAGAAATTGTTGCTTTCACAATTTATCAAGGCGAAGTGCTATGGGATGTACATGTTGTTTGATGCATGGGTTTAGGCCTGTTCAAACGTTGAGCTTGTTTCAACTTGTATCTAATAGAGTAAATAAATGAGAAAATGAGGAATTTAAACCAAAGTAAAGGACTAATTAAAATAATAAGCCAAATCTTAGAAAACATTAAGAAATAGACCAATTACATGTAAACATATATTTACACTTAAATAAAATTTTAGAATTACCCTTATCTCCTTCATCTTCCTAAACACATATTTTACTCTTCTTTCCCCATCTCTCCTCCTCTTTTCTCTCTTCTAAGATTGTAAGGATTCTTTGTTGAACTATCTCAGCTACGATTAAAACCTCTCGGTGCTGGAAAAGGCAAATATTTCCCATCCAACAACAGAACCAACGCCGGAATAGGATTTCTCCATTTGGCCCTCGAGAGGTTCAGGATCGAGTCACCACAGCTTGACCTTAGTTTAACAAATTGGGCAAATCCATTGAGATCTCAACATCGGTACTGTAACACCGAGAATTTTTAAGTGCATTATATATGCAATAATTAAGGCTTTGTTAAACAATTTGTATACAAACTTTGTGAGCTAAATTTTTTGCTAAAAAATTTGTTAAGAGCTTAAAGAGCAATTTTGATGTCACGAGGATTATTATTTAAATCCAATATGATAAATTCCATAAGAGTAAATATGAGATTTTTAATATTAAAAATCATGCCATAGTTTTAAGCAAAGAATGAATGGTATGAAAATAAGTAAGAAAGCTTAATTGTTACATAGCATATTGCAACAAATTTTAAGATGAAAATACAGTTTAAGAAAAATACTATATAAAAATATAAAAATTATATAGTAAAAATTAAGCAGCACAAAATTATATAGTGTGAAATTAGAATGTGTACAGTTAAGCAGTATAGGAAATATGCCATGTGGAGGATATAGATAAGTATGAAAGGTTGTAAAACCTCATAAACAGTATAGGAAAATACACTGACACTATAGGAAATTACAATGCAGTGTAAACTTACACTATGTGAAAAGTAAGGTGGGATCCACTAGATGACACCCAAAAGGTTGTAAAATGGCCACATATTCCCTTATGTGGTTCTGATTTTAGCCATGAAGTTGGAGCATTTTTTTATTTTAATTTATTCCATAAAGTAGGTTTTAAGTGGTAGGACCCACTTAAAAAAAAAAAAAACAATTCGTTGTCTCCATAATTTACTCCATGAAAACCCATGTAAACCAACTTTTCTTCTACCAAAACCCAGTCATCCTCCTTATTATTTTGTCAAATATTTTGCTCAAACACAACCACTAATCCATATTTCAAGCAACTTAAAATATGCTAGAGCAAGGATAAGCAATTTTTGAGGTAAAAACTCAAGTTTTACTCACGTATTCTAGTGTTTTTGCTTAAGTTTTAAGGGGATTTTTATAGATTTTGTCATGGATATTGTTAATGAAGATTAACAAGGTTTTAAGCATTAAAAAGCTTAGAAAAGCTTGGGTAAAACTTTGAACCCTAGACTTGAAAGTTGATGATTTTTTATGCAAGCATATAAAGTGTTTGATATAAGTTATAGATTATGATATATAATAAAAATACTATGGCATGGATAGTTTGAATGTAATGTTGTTGATGATGATCAGATTGAAGGATTTAAAAATACAAGTTTTAGGCAAAAATGAGAAAGTTTTTAAACTTTGTCAAAAATACAAAGTTTAACTAGTTTTCAAAGAAATGAGTTTTGGAGGCCCTTAGAGCTGAGTTCAACACAAAATTTGTTGAAAAGGTTGAATTGGACAACTTTTGTGAAGAAATCCCACTCAAATTCTGATCAAAACAAGTCGAAAACATTGATTTCTGTCCTGCCCATCCAAGAATGCCATGAAGATGAAAGATTTTGAGAAAAGTTAAAATATAAAATTATAGATATTGTCAAAACTATTAAGATTTGTCGACGATTCATGAAAATTTCTTACCAATTTTAAGTTATGAGTTTTATGATATTTTAATCATGAAATTTTGAAACGAGGAAAACATTTTGAAACAGAAGGATTTTGACCAAGAAGCTTTTGTAAGTTTTAATCCACACAAAAATTCAAGCACAACGGTATAAAATAGTCATTTTTTGTTCCGAGAGTAAAAATGTCAAGATTTTGTGTTTCTGCCATGAACCCAAAACCAGATGGTGACATGGCAGTTTAATTAAATTAATTGAACAAATTTTAACTAAACTCGCCAATTAATTAATTGAGTTATTTATAAACATGTGGTAAATTTATAACTTTAATTAATTATCTCTAAACTAATATAACTTAAAAGTAGTAGAAACCAGTGAGAACGAGTTGGGCTACACCGGACGCACATTTGTGTACACACATAGTATTGACATAAATAAAATGCAACCACAATCCAATCCAAATAAAGAACAATTAAATAATATAAGCCTTAATTAAATAAGAAAACTGCTTAATTAAAAACTCTTATGGTCCACACATTCGTTCAGTAGTGTCCCAGTCAACAGTATGCTGCAAACCACCTTAAGGGAGGGATTTTCAAAACAAATAAAAACTATAAGCAAAAGGCTTCGTAGGACTTAGGTTTTAAAAACATTGACTTAAATAAAAGAAATTGCTTTAACACAAAAACTATAAAAAGGCAATAAATTGAACCAGCTATTTACATGCTTACCATTTCAGTCCAATGATTATCTGATATTTAATTCATCATTTATACTGTGTACAGAGCCATCAAAAATCACCACTGTAGTGGCTCAGCTAAGTTTCGAGACATGCCCTCAAGGTCGCTCTTTGAACGACCCGATCTCTAAATGTGGCACCATGCACTGATGTCTTATTCCGAACGAAGTTCTCGACTTGTTTTGTACTAACTATTGCAGTACTTATATCATTATTAGAGTCTCATGTTACTAAGTTTTTTCTCATTTACATTCATTATTTTGTTTATTATGATCATTTTATTATTCAACAATTATTGAAAATAATTGAATAAATACATCATGATCAATCCTTAAAAACATTTTCAGGAATATACTTTGTGGCCAAAACTCTTTTAAAATCATGGCTAACTAGAGTCCTACCTCATTATCTAATATTATAGCACATTCACCGTTGTCTCGGCCCGCTATACGTCAGCTCATCGGAACCGTAAAAAGCCTTAGATGTGAACTAGATTCGTCAATACCTAACTTAGAGCATTCTACCTTAGTATGTTATATCATGGTCACTTAATGTGCCTTTAAAGTCCAAATATTCATGTCATAAGGTCAAAACTTCCTTTCTATCAATAAACAATGAAAACTAGTGAAAACTACAATTTTCATACAGCCCGGTCGGCTTGCCAATTACTCTAGCCCTACCTATCGAACTACTGATGTTTGGCCCACCAATGACTTGAGTCGAACCTGTCAAAAAATAAATCTGGTTTGCTAAATTCTTGAATCCGACCTACTGAGCGATGAGTTTGGCCTGCCGATCTGTTGAAATCTAGAAAATTCCAAGTTTTGAGTCTCAGCCAATCCAAGCTCAAAAGCCCATTTTTAACCTGTTTTATAGTTCCTAGCTCATGGATAGCACTCAGAAAGAGTATAATAACATAATGGAACATATTTAAACAAATTTCTACAAATTTTTATGAAAATTTACAAATTATTTTGAAAATGAAAAAGAAAGGAAAAACTTAGTTTAGCTCGATTTTGTTCAAATGAAGCTTGGATTTGTGTTGTTTTAAGTTGTATAAACTCAAATCATGCATGCATTGAAGGTTTAGACAAAATTTAGAGTAGAAATAAGAAACTTTGAAGAGAGAGAGAGCTAACCTTAAGTAAACATTTTTGAAGACAGTTGTAGCTTAAGCTTTGTTTTTTAGCCCCAAATCAACTAAAAATAGAGCTAAGGAGTAGCTCTTGTGCTTGAAGAAATGAGATTTTTCTTTTTTTTTTTCTTCTTTTTTTTTTTTTTTGCAAGGAGATCGAGAAAGGAAAAGAAATGGGAAGAGAGGGAAAAGAAGAAAAAGAGAAAGAGACAGAGAGAGTAGCGAGTGAGATGGGAAGGAGAGGGAAGAGAAATTAAATAAAGGGGGAAGTGAGAGAGCTAAGTGTCTGAGTAGTATTTTGTACTTTCTGAGTTGGTTTTGAGAAAACAATGGGCAACACATTGTTTTATTAAAATATGTTAAATGCTAAGAATAAGTTAAAAATAAAATACCAAAGTTAAGACAAATCAACAAGGTAATTAAAATGTGATTAATGAAGATAATATCACAAAATGATGGGATTAAGTTTAAATTGTGATTAGGCACACTAATTTACCAATTTACATACTAATCATACTTAATTCATCTTTAAGCATTACAGTTTCATGACAAAGAAATAAAACCATGTGGAACTAGATTGTCTACTAAGACATGTTGGTTTTCTACACTACTATAGGCAGTGTAATCATAGCTTTTAAAGTTAAAAGCGTTTAAGGTTTTATCAAGAAAAAAAAAAGAGAAACATATTAAGGGTAAAAATGTCAAGATTTCTGTATTAGGATCAAAACTGCAAAGTTTTGTAAAACAAGAACTTTTGCAAAAAGAAAATTGATATTTTGTTTTTTGCAATGATATGAGTAGAAAGGAAATGTAAATTTTGTTTAAAACAGGTTCCAAAAGTTTTCTATGACCTGTCAAGAGCAAAATGGTTATTTTTCGTAAAAGTGGCTTAGTGGATTCCAAAACATCCGATTTAGGAAAATGCCCCTAAGTGGAAATTTTTTCATAACCGGTAAATAATGGGATGGTAAAGTAAAATGAGAATTTTAGTAAAGTTATGTGAATCAAAAACCTGTTAATGGTAAAATCGTCATTTTTATTTAACTGCTAAAATGGACTCCGAGCCTCCGAATTAGCGAAACACCCTTAAATAGAAAATGTTCCTTATCACATTAAGTAATGAAGTCATCAAGTAAGATAAAAAATTTGACTAAGGAACGTTTAAGTTAAGTAATGAAGAAGAAAACCGATAGTAAAAAGATGAAAGGATCAAGAATAAACATTTAATTTTTAAGTTTCGTTATTAAAAAAGTAGATTGATAATAAAATAAAGTTAGTTAATAGTCAGGTGTCATTTGAACAAGACAGAAAGTGGACTAATAGAAGAAAAAAGGATAAGGTAGAAACACTAGAGCAATGCTAAGGTAAGTTTTAAACCCCACTTATAGCATGAAGAAAATAAATTTCAAATACTTTATAAATGTTTGAAGTATGTTTGCATGTATTATACATAGTGTTTTAGGTAAATTTCACAAATTTCCCTGAAGTATGTCGCTTGTGTCAATATACCTCCCGAACTTTGAAATGTATATATTGTGCCCCCTAAAGTCTAATATTTCTCTAAATTTACCCCTACACTTTAAAACATTGTTTTTTTGGATGAAATTGTTGAATTTTTATTTCATTTAAGATTAAATATGATACTTAGGGGTTAATATGAATGTCCCTTTCACTTTAAATGAACTAGTTGACACCTAATTCATGCATATTTTCTTTTACAGTTGCTGCTCAAAAGCGAGAAAAGGATGGAAGAAAAGTGGAGAACTATTGTAATTCAAGTTGGTTCTTTGAGGGTTTTGAATAAACTGATGAATTTATCCTGTAAACGAAAGCAACAAGTATTATTTTGTTTTAAAAAATACATTTCTAAGTTTAGGAGTGAACATAGAGAAGTATTATAGTTCAAGGGCACAACATGTATGTTTTAAAGTTTAGGAGACATTTTGACATAAGTGATATAGTTCAGAGGGAATTCGTAAAATTTGCCTTAATGTTTTAAAAGTTCAAGTTATGATTTGTAACGTGTATGCATTTGCTATGTTTACTACATCAGACATTAAGTTATGTCATACATTATGATCACTAAGATTATGAGATTGGTAATTAAGACCCTCAAGTTAAGATAAGAAAGTATAATACCAGCCTCTCGACCCAAGGAAATGTCATGCTAAAGTTATGTTACGACGTCGATGTTTGATGGTCAAGTGCATTTGGTACGTATACTTAGGCTCATAGTTCAAGATAAGTTAAGAATAATGATAAGAAGTTCATACATGAGCATAAAAGGAATCATGCATTATGATATTGTTGCATTCCTTTTTAAAAATGCTTTCTTTATAAGTAATGTTTTATGTAAACATGTTACAAAATATGTTTTGCGATGAAAAATGTTTTACAAGCACTACTACAAACTAGGAATTTCATAACAGTTTAAAACTATCATGGAAAACTCTCATGATGGTTAAAAAATCGTCGTGAAAACCTCAGTCGTGGTACAAAATTAAGTTTTCACAACAATTTTTTACCATTATGGAATCTCAAAATGAGTTCCAATCTAAGGTGTGACGGGGAAGGTCTATCACGATGATTTTTTATAGAAACTGTTGTGATAGATTTGATTTTCCACGATGGTTTTTAGGAAAACCGTAGTGGAAACTAGACATTCCGTGATGATTTTTATCAAAACCGTAATGGAATGTTGGTAAATGTGCACTTTACACGATGGTTTTTACAATCGTGAAAAATTGGTATTGTGCAAAAAATTTATTTCACAATTAGGATTCTAGTATCTTAATGACATGTATTTGTTAAATGCTATGCTGTTTTAGTCAATATCATTGTTTATTTGATGGTTGAAAGCAAAGCTAAGTTAAGGAAAAGAAAGAATAGCTTTTATATATATTATGATTGAAAATCTTACATCATGCCTTTTAATTATTAATTTTTTAGAATAATTATTATTTAACGCCATAAATTTGGAGATTCGGGGGTTTTTTAGATGGTTAATGATCCCAGAAATTATGGGATATAATATCTACAATACTTCTTCTTCTTTTTTTTAGTGGATATCTACACTATTTATTTCCTAGATATCATTATCATTGAAAACTAAAATCCTTAAAAATTAATTTATATAATAAATTTTAAAGTTAATATCATTATCAAGGCCAATAATAGTTATAATAGTATTAAGCATTTATGTTAAGCCATATATAAAATCACAAACGGCATCCATATTGCATATGTATACATGTAAATATATATATATATATATATATTAGACATGACATACTTATTGTGCCCCTTTTGTGTACTTTGGGCATATTTATTTTATTTTGGGCACAATAGTTGACTACTTTATATATATATATATATATATATATATATATCATCATTTATAAATGTCCCAACATGGTTTTGACCTTGTTAAAGACAAAACGTGGGTTGTATTAGTTGTCTGACTTGTCAATTCTAAAGATAGTAAACACTTGTATGATTTTTAAGTGATGTTTTTCTTTTCAAAAACACTATTTATTGGATGCTAACTATTTCATTGGTAAGAATTAAAATGTCCTTTCATGTTAGTCCTCCACTCCTTAGTCGATGTGATCGACTATAGAAGTGAATTTGGTTGTTCCAAGTGTGATGCCCCCTTATGGGCGCCACATGAATATTACTTTTACTGTTAAACTTAATAATTATAGATTGAAAGTTTGAAACAATCACCAACGTTCAAAGAAATATTCTAGGAACACCTACATATATATTTTTTCTTTTAAAAAAACTACTTACCGAATTTAATTTTTCCTCCTCGATTAGCCCAATAGAACACCTAAGGCATTTTGCTAACCGACCACTTGCAGAAAACTTAGTTTATAAGAAAAACAAATATTTAACAAATACAAACTCACACAAATAATGCAAGCACTCTTAACTTCTAATCAAACAACTAATTAAGACTAATTACGAAGAAACGATAGATATAGTGTATTCTTTAATAAATAACCTAAGAAACTAAAAAAATAAAAAATATATATTACATTTAACAAATATTGATGCCTGAGTTCGACACAACACCGCGTACTGGGATGTACGGTGGTCAGGTTTCCTGTTCTGTCTCCTGTTTTGCCTAGCTCGGCCTAGTCTGGTCAGATTTGCAAGAGGAGAGAAGGCCTCGGAGTAAGGGGACATCGGTTTGGTGCCTGCCAAGGACACTCTGATGCTCAAGTAAGTGTTCTGACTGGGAAGAGATAAGGGAAAGACAGATTAGGTAAGGAAAGAATGCTCGTACCTTTGTGGTAGAGTTGATGCTCCTATTTATAGAGTTTAGCTTGGATCTAGGTATAGATCGGTTTGGTCCATAACCCAGGTGTCCAGCGACAGGTGTCACGATCTTTGGAAAAAGAGGATTGCCCAACGGGGGGTTAAGATGGTGTCACGTGGTGGCCTTTGGGTAGGTCGAACAGAACCTGTCCTGGTCGTCCCTGGTCGAACTAAATCTGTCCTGGTTGGACTTATCGTGTCCTCGTCGGATGAGTTCCCTGGTTGGACAGATCCTGATTGGACTGATCCTATCCTGGTCGGACGAGGTCCCCAGTTGGACAGCTCCTGGTCTGAGTGATCCTGTACTGGTAGGATTGGTCTTTTTAGCCAACCTGATCAGTGCTTGGTTTAAAAAAGGTATGAACTTCAAACGGTTTTTCCATCGTGAAGATTTCCCTCAACAGTAGCCCCCTAAGACTTTGGTGATAGAGGTCATAAACACCGAAGTCTTGATGTGGTTAGGAAATATTTTTTGTGAGCATATCCTTCCAGGACTCTTCGTCCTGGTGGTGGTTGGTCGAAGCTTACACCTAGTCTTCTCTAGCCGGCCGTAACCTTCTTGGACCTAGTCAGACTCTTCATCCTGAACCTTAGGTCTTTGGTTGGCCTTAGCCTGGTTGGAATCTTCATCCTGGACCTAGTTGGCCATAGCTTGGACCTGGCCTCTCTTGTTGGCAGTGACCTTCTCAGACCTGGTCAGACTCGTTGTCCTGGACCTTGGGTCTCGGTCATGGCTTAGTTGGACTCTTCCTCCTGGATCGGGTCGGTCGTAGCCTGGACCTAGTCAGTCGTAACCTTCTCAGACTCTTCGTCCCGGACCTTAGGTCTCGGGAGTGGCCTGGTTGGACTCTTCATCTTGGACCTGGTCGGCCGTAGCCTAGACCTGGCCTCTCTAGTAGGCTATCACCTTCTCAGACCTGGTCGGACTCTTCGTCCTGGACCTTGGGTCCCGGGTGTAGTGTGGTTGGACTCTTCGTCTTAGACCTGGCCTCTCTAGTCGGTCATAACCTTCTCAGACTAGTCGGACTCTTCGTCCTAGACCTTGGGTCTCGAGCATAGCCTGGTTGTTCTCTTCATCCTGGACCTTGGGTCTTGGGCGTAGCCTGGACCTGGCCTCTCTGGTTGGCCATAACCTTCTCGGACCTAGTCTGACTCTTCGTCCTAGACCTTGGGTCTTAGGCTTAGCCTGGTTAGACGCTTCGTCCTAGACCTGATAGGCCGTAGCCTGGACCCTGCCTCTTTGGTCAGCTGTGACCTTCTAGGACCTGGTCGGACTCTTCATCCTAGACCTTGAGTCTCGGTCGTAGCCTGGTTAGACCCTTCGTCCTAGACCTAGTCAGCCGTAGCCTGAACTTGGCCTCTCTGGTCGGCCGTAACCTTCTCGAACCTGGTTGGACTCTTCGTCCTGGACCATGGGTCTCGGGCAAAGCCTGGACTTGGCCTCTCTGGTCGGCCGTAACCTTCTCGGACCTAGTTGGACCCTTCATCCTGGACCTTGGGTCTCAGTCGTGGCCTGGTTGGACTCTTTGTCCTGGACCTGGTCGATCGTAGCCTAGACCTGGCCTCTCTAGTCAGTCGTAACCTTCTCGAACCTGGTCAGACTCTTCGTCCTAGACCTTGGGTCTCAGACATGGCTTGGTTGGACTCTTCGTCTTGGACCTAGTCGGTTGTAGCTTGGATCTGGCCTCTCTGATGGGCCGTCACCTTTTTAGACCTGGTAAGACTCTTCATCCTAGACCTTGGGTCTCAGGCGTATCCTGATTGGACTCTTCATCCTAGACCTAGTCAGCTATAGCCTAGACCTAGCCTCTTTGGTCGACCGTAACTTTCTCAGATCTGGTCGGACTCTCTATCCTGGACCTAGGGTCTCGGGCATAGCCTAGTTGGACTCTTCATCTTGGACCTTGGGTCTCAGGCGTAGCTTGAACCTGGCCTCTCTGATCAGCCTTAACCTTCCCAAACTTGGTCAGACTCTTCATCCTAGACCTTGGGTCTCGGGCATAGCCTGGTTGGACTCTTCATCCTGGACCTAATCGGACGTAGCCTGGACCTGGCTTCTTTGGTTGGCCGTAACCTTCTCGGACCTGGTCAGACTCTTCGTCTTAGACCTTGGGTCTCAGGCATAGCCTGGTTGGACTCTTTGTCCTGGACGTGGTCGGCCGTAGTCTCGACCTGGCCTCTCTGGTCGGTCGTAACCTTTTTAGACCAAGTCGGACTCTTCGTCCTGGACCTTGGGTCTCAGTCGTAGCCTGGTTGGACTCTTCGTCATGGACTTGGACGACCGTAGCCTGGACCTGGTCTCTTTGGTCGGCTGTAACCTTCTCGGACCTAGTCGGACTCCTTGTCCTAGACCTTGGGTCTCGGTCGTAGCCTGGTTAAACTCTTCATCTTGGACCTGGTCGGCCATAGCTTGGACTTGGTCGCTCTGGTCGGCCGAAACCTTTTCAGACCTGGTCAGACTCTTCATCCTTGACCATAGGTCTCGGGTGTAAGCTAGACCTGGCCTCTCTGGTCGGCCGTAACCTTCTCAAACCAGGTCTGACTCTTTGTCTTGGACCTTAGGTCTCGGTTGTGGCCTGGTTGGACTCTTCATCCTAGACCTGGTCAACCATAGCCTGGACCTGGTCAACCATAGCCTGACTCTATTGTCGGCCATAACCTTATCAGACCTGGTCAGAGCTAGTCGGACTCTTCGTCCTAGACCTTGGGTCTTGGGCGTAGCCTGGTTGAACTCTTTGTCCTGGACCTGGTCGGTCGTAGCCCAGACCTTGCCTCTCTGGTCAGCCGTGACCTTCTCGGACCTGGTCGGACACTTCGTCGTAGACATTGAGTCTCGGTCGTAGGCTCGTTGGACCCTTTGTCCTAGACCTGGTCGGCCGTAGCCTAGACTTGGCCTCTATGGTTGGCCGTAACCTTCTCCAACCTGGTCGGACTCTTTGTCCTGGACCATGGGTCTCGGGCATAGCCTGGACTTGGCCTCTCTGGTCGGCTGAAACCCTCTTAGACCTGGTCGAACCCTTCATCCTAGACCTTGGGTGTCGGTCGTGGCCTGGTTGGACTCTTCATCCTGGACCTGGTCGGCCGTAGCCAAGACCTGGCCTTTCTAGTCGACCGTAACCTTCTCTATCCTGGTCGGACTCTTCGTCCTGGACTTTGGGTCTCGAGCGTGGCCTGGTTGGACTCTTCGCCTTCGACCTAGTCAGTCGTAGGTTGGATCTGGCCTCTTTTGTCGGCCGTCACCTTCTCAGATTTGGTCAAACTCTTCGTCCTGGACCTTGGGTCTCAAGGGTAGCGTGGTTGGACTCTTAGTCCTGGACCTGGTCGGCTGTAGCCTGGACCTGGCCTCTCTGGTCGGCCGTAACTTTCTCAGATCTGGTCGTACTCTTCCTCCTAGACCTAGGGTCTCGGGCATAGCCTGGTTGGACTCTTCATCCTAGACCTTGTGTCTCAGGCATAGCTTGGACCTGGCCTCTCTGATCGACCGTAACCTTCTCAAACCTGGTCGGACTCTTCGTCCTAGACCTTGGGTCTCGGGCAAAACCTGGTAGGACTCTTTGCCCTGGACCTAGTCGGACGTAGCCTAGGCCTGGCTTCTCTGGTTGACCGAAACCTTCTCAGACCTGGTCGGACTCTTCGTCTTGGACCTTGGGTCTCAGGCATAGCCTCGTTGGACTTTTCATCCTAGACTTGGTCGGCCGTAGCCTGGACCTGGCCTCTCTGGTCGGCCGTAGCCTTCTCAGACCAAGTAGGACTCTTCGTCCTGGACCTTGGGTCTTAGTCGTAGCCTGGTTGGACTCTTCGTCCTAGACCTGGTCGGCCGTAGCCTTGACTTGGCCTCTCTGGTCGGCGGTAACCTTATCGGACCTGGTCAGACTCTTTGTTCTGGACCTTGGGTCTCGGTTGTAGCCTGGTTGGACTCTTCGTCTTGGACTTAGTCGGCCGTAGCCTGGACCTGGCCTCTTTGGTCGGCCGAAACCTTCTTGGACCTGGTCGGACTCTTTGTCCTAGACCTTGGGTGTTGTACGTAGCCTAGACCTGGCCTCTTTGGTCGGCCGTAACCTTCTCAAACCTGGTCGAACTCTTCGTCCTAGAACTTAGGTCTTGGTCGTGGCCTCGTTAGACTCTAGACCTGGACCTGGTTGATCGTAGCCCTGACCGGGCCTTTCTGGTCAGCCATAACCTTCTCGAACATGGTCGAACTCTTCATCTTAGACCTTGGGTCTCGGGCATGGACTGGTTGGACTCTTTGTCCTGGACCTGGTTGGTCGTAGCCTGCACCTAGCCTCTCTTATCGGCCATCACCTTCTCGGACCTAGTCAGACTCTTCGTCATAGACCTTGGGTCTTGGGCGTCGCATGGTTGGACTCTTTGTCCTGGACCTAGTCGGCTGTAGCCTGGACCTAGCCTCTCTGGTTGGCCGTAACCTTCTTAGACCTGGTCGAACTCTTCGTCCTCGATCTAGGGTCTCGGTCGTAGCCTCGTTGGACTCTTCGTCCTAGACCTTGGGTCTCAAGCGTAGCCTGGACCTGGCCTATCTGGTCGGTGGTAACCTTCTCGAACCTGGTCAAACTTTTCATCCTAGACCATGGGTCTAGGGCAAAGCCTAGTTGGACTCTTTGTCCTAGACCTAGTCGGCTGTAGCCTAGACCTGACTTCTCTGGTTGGCCGTAACCTTCTCATACCTGGTCGGACTCTTCGTCCTAGACCTTGGGTCGAGGGCGTAGCCTGGTTGGACTCTTCATCTTGGACCTAGACGGCCGTAGCTAGGACCTAGCCTCTCTTGTCGTCCGTAACCTTCTCAGACTAGGTCAGACTCTTCATCTTGGACCTTGTGTCTTAGTTGTAGACTAGTCAGACTCTTTGTCCTGGACCTTGGGTCTCGGTCGTGGCCTGGTTGGACACTTCGTCCTAGACCTAGTCGACCGTAGCCTAGACCTGGCCTCTTTGGTCGGTCGTAACCTTTCGAACCTGGTTGGATGCTTCGTACTCGACCTTGGGTCTTGGGCATGGCCTGGTTGGACTCTTCGTCCTAGACCTAGTCGGTTGTAGCCTGGACCTGACCTCTCTTGTCGGCCGTCACCTTCTCGGACCTGATCGGACTCTTCGTCCTAGACCTTAGGTCTCAAGCGTAGCCTGGTTGGACTCTTCGTCCAGGACCTAGTTGGCTATAGCCTGGACCTGGCCTCTCTGGTCAGCCGTAACCTTCTTGGACCTGGTCGGAATCTTCGTCTTGGACCTAGGGTCTCGGTCGGTGCCTAGTTGGACTCTTAGTCCTAGACCTTGGGTCTCAGGCATAGCCTGAACCTGGCCTCTCTGGTCGGCTGTAACCTTCTCAGACCTGGTCGGACTCTTCGTCCTAGACCTTGGGTCTTGGTTGTGGCCTGGTTGGACTCTTTGTCTTGGACCTGGTCGACCGTAGCCTAGACTTGGCCTCTCTAGTCAGCCGTAACCTTCTCGAATCTGGTCGGACTCTTTGTACTGGACCTTGGGTCTAGGGCATGTTCTGGTTGGACTATTCGTCCTGGACCTGGTCAGTCGTAGCCTAGACCTAGCCTCTCTTGTCAGCCGTCACCTACTTGTACCTGGTCAGACTCTTCGTCCTAGACCTTGGGTCTCGAGCGTAGCTTGGTTGTACTCTTCGTCCTGGACCTGGTTGGTAATAGCCTGGACCTAGCCTCTCTGGTTGGCCGTAACCTTCTTGGACCTGGTCGGACTCTCTGTCTTGGACCTAGGGTCTCGGTCGGTACCTAGTTGGACTCTTCATCCTAGACCTTGGGTCTCATGCGTAGCCTAAACCTGGCCTCTCTGGTCGGCCGTAACCTTCTCAAACCTGGTCGGACTCTTCGTCCTAGGCCTTGGGTCTCGGGCATAGCCTGGTTGGACACTTCGTCTTGGACCTGTTCAGCCGTAGCCTAGACCTGGCCTCTTTGGTCAGCCGTAACCTTCTCGGACCTGGTCGGACTCTTCCTCCTGAACCTTGGGTCTCAGGCGTAGCCTGGTTGGACTCTTCATCATGGACCTAGTCGGCCGTAGCCTGCACCTGGCTTTTCTAGTCGGCTGTCACCTTCTCAAACCTGGTTAGACTTTTCGTCCTGGACCTTGGGTGCTGGGCGTAGCCTGGTTGGACTCTTCGTCTTGGACCTGGTCGGCCGTAGGCTGGACCTGGCCTCTCTAGTCGGTCGTAACCTTCTCGCACCTGGTCGGACTCTTTATCCTAAACCTTGGGTCTTGGTCATAGCCTGGTTGGACTCTTTGTCCTGGACCTTGGGTCTTGGGCGTAGCCTAGACCTGGCCTCTCTGGTCAGCCGTAACCTTCTCAGACCTGGTCGGACTCTTCATCCTAGACCTTGGGTCTCAGGCATAGCCTGGTTGGACTCTTCGTCCTAGACCTAGTCATCCGTAGCCTGGACCCTACCTCTCTGGCCGGCTGTGACCTTTTCGGACCTGGTCAGACTCTTCATCCTAGACCTTGAGTCTCGGTCGTAGCTTGGTTGGACTCTTTATCCTGGACCTGGTGAACTGTAGCTTGGGCCTAACCTCTTTGGTCGGCCGTAACCTTCTCGAACCTGGTCGGATTCTTTGTCCTGGACCATGGGTCTCGGGCGTAGCCTGGACCTGGCCTCTCTGGTCGGCCGTAACCTTCTCGGACCTGGTCGGACCCTTCGTCTGGGACCTTGGGTCTCGGTTGTGGCATGGTTGGACTCTTCATCCTAGACCTGGTAGGCCGTAGCCTGGACATGGTCTCTCTAGTCGGTCGTAACCTTCTCGAACCTGGTTGGACTCTTTGTCTTGGACCTTGGGTCTCGGGCGTGGCCTGGTTGGACTCTTCGTCTTGGACTTGGTCGGTAATAGCTTGGACCTGGCTTCTCTGGTCGGCCGTCACCTTCTCGGACCTGGTCGGACTCTTCGTCCCAGACCTTGGGTCTTGGGCGTAGCTTGGTTGGACTCTTCATCTTGTACCTAGTCGGCTGTAGCCTGAACCTGGCCTCTCTAGTCGGCCATAACCTTCTCGAATCTGGTCAGACTCTCCGTCCTGGACCTAGGGTCCAGGGCGTAACCTAGTTGTACCCTTCGTCCTGGACCTGGTCGGTCGTAGCTTGGACCTGGCCTCTCTGGTCGGCTGTAACCTTCTTGGACCAAGTTGGACTCTTCTTCCTAGACCTTGTGTCTCAGTCATAGCCTGGTTGGACTCTTTGTTTTGGACCTGGTCGGGCTTATCACGGTGTGTGAGATCATGTCAGAGGACAATTTAGCTGATCCATTTATGAAGACACTTACTGGAAGAGTCTTTAAAAAGCATGTGGAAGCTATGGGGATGCGAGATATGTCGTATTTACTCACTTAGCGCAGGAGGGAGATTGTTAGACATGTATGCCCTAAGGAGTAAAAATGTAAAAGGTTTTTGGAGACATTTTTATCAATAAAGAATTTATTCATTATTAATATACCAAATCTTGTCCTCTTTACGTTCATATTTGTTGAATGTATGTTACGCAAACAATAGTCTGAGACTGTCAGTCTAAACTATTAAGAAAGTGGGCATATGATGGACAGATTTTACAGAAGATACGATTCTTAAGGTGACGGTCTAAATCATAAGATCTGCAATCAAAGGAATAAAGTTAGGAGCTTTATTCATGTAAAGATTGTTATGTTGTCTATATCCCTTTTGGGAGATGGTTTGTGTTGACCATCAGAGGTGGACTCCGTGAATAGAAACATTGGCACGTTGTCATAGGTGATGATGTGTTAGATCGGGAGATAAAGTGAATTGATTTGAGTTAATAATTCTGTCTCAGCAAATCAATTCACTCTAGACAATCATTTGTATTGTATCTTAATCCCGAGATGAATAGTGGGCCCGTTATCTTGACTTGTGTCTTTTGATGTACCAAAGGGTGACACCCACATCTTAATAGTGGTATACATGCCGCTACGTTGGAGGCATGACTCTTGATAGCATAGACTTGTTTTTCATAGATATGGAATCCATAGCTCCTCTTTAGGAGTAAGGATATCCTCTTATATGTGTTATCCTATAATTGGAAAACTAGAGTGCTCAACCATTTGGATACATAGGTGTAACCGAATGGTATACCATCTTTGGATGGTAAGTTTTTCGATGGTGACATAATAGAACGTAAGATAAAAATAATTAGGAAGGTAAGACAAAACTTATCCTTAAGCTAGTTATGGATAATCTTATGGGGATACAATACACTATGATATGTTACGGAGACTTAGCTATATGGGCTTTGTAATTCTATTTAGTTTAAGAGTGCAGCTTCAAGCTTTTAGTGGAGTAGCGTTGGAGTTGATAATTATGAAATGTATATCTTGGATACTGGGTTTCATAATTATCGGGAGCTTGAACTATATAGGTCCATTTGGTCCTCTTTGCTAGCTCACAACATCCTGTAACGATACGGTGTGCTTTTTCAATAATTGGTGACTTATGTTATATTTATCAGATTGGTTAGAATTTGTAAGAATCAGATAATTCATGTTGGTTTATCGGTTAAAATAATTTTGTGATAAAATTAATTCAAGATAAACTTGTTAAATTATTGAGATTGGATAATTCTTGTTTGTTTATCGGTTGATTTAATTTTGGATAAATTAGATCAAGATAAACTTGTAAATTATTAGAAGTTCATTTATTTTCCTAGAGATTATCTAGATAAAGTTGTTTTGCTCAGATAACTTCTCTATTGGGTTATTTGAATTAAAATTGAGACTTTATCCTATAGGATCTCGGGTGAAAAATATATTCACGGAGATATTTTTTTTCGGTAGTTTGGCCTACCTGTTATGCTGTTCGGCCTGTCGATGAGCGAAGGATAAGATTATGCATTTTTACGCGGATCTTATCTGATATTGATCCGAACTTGATTCTGTTTCGAGTTTTTGAGACCTAATCTGATAAGGATTGACCCTAGACCCAACCTCTATAAATAGGGAATAAGTTTTAAGACTTATTAAGATCAATCGAGAGATTAAGAGTGATACTTTGCTTGTGAGCATCTAAAAACTCCCTGAGAGCTCTTGTTCACAAATCACGAACACTAGCTTTGGGTTCTCCCGATTGGTTGGAAGGAGAGTCACCTAGAGGAAGAGCTATACGTGTGAGCCCATACTCGCTCTGGTCGTAGATAGAGAATAACAAAGAAGACCAGTTGGTTGAGGCTCTTCTAGAACATTAC
The DNA here is from genome assembly GCA_025403435.1 of Artocarpus heterophyllus. Lineage (NCBI taxonomy): Eukaryota > Viridiplantae > Streptophyta > Magnoliopsida > Rosales > Moraceae > Artocarpus > Artocarpus heterophyllus. The sequence goes on along the minus strand of CM046348.1, from coordinate 36,088,212 downwards.
TTCTCTTCACACTTTGCAAGGGTTCTTTGATAATCAAAGTTTAGTAAGATCTGGTTAATTTATGCATATAGTATGTCAAACTTGTGTTTTGAAAAATACTCTGATATAAAAATTTTTAAATTCCGCTGCATACCATTTTTCTAACAATGTATATCTAGGATATTGGGTTTCGTAATTATCGAGAGCTGGAACTATGTAAGTCCATTTGGTCCCCTTTGTTAGCTCATAACATCCTGTAACGATACGACGAGCTTTTTCAATAATTAGTGACTTATGTCAGATATATTAGATTGGTTGAAATTCGAAAGAATCAAATGATTCATGTCTGTTTATCGATTGAATTAATTTTGTGATCAAATTAATTCAAGATAAACTTGTTGAATTATTGGGATCGGATAATTCTTGTCTGTTTATCAGTTGATTTAATTTTGAATAAATTAAATCAAGATAAACTTGTAGAATTATTAGGAATTCATTTATTTTCTTAGAGATTATCTAGATAAAGTTGTTTTAATTAGATAACTTCTCTGTTGGGTTATTTGAATTAAAACTGAGACTTTACCCTATAGAATCTCGGGTGGAAAATAAAAGATTCGCTGACATCTTTTTTCGGTAGTTCAGCATGTCGATCATCAAGTTTGGCCTGCCGATGGGGCAAGTTCAGCTTGTCGATACGCGAGAAAAAAGATTACGTGTTTTCAAGCGGATTTTATTAGATATTGATCTGAATTTGATTTTGATTCGAATTTTTGAGACCTAATCTGATAAGGACTGACCCTAGACCTAACCTCTATAAATAGGGATGTTGATGCCTAAGTTCGGCACAACACCGCGTGCGGGGTTGCACGGTGGTCGGGTTCTCTGTTTTGCCTCCTGTTTTGCCTGGCTCAGCCTGGTCTGGTCGGATTTGCAAGAGGAGAGAAGGCCTCGGAGTAAGGGGACACCGGTTTGGTGTCTGCCAAGGACACTTCGACGCTCAAGTCAGTGTTCTGACCAGGAAGAGCTAAGGGAGAGGCAGAGTAGGCAAGGGAAGAATGCCCGTACCTTTATGGTGGAGTTGATGCTCCTATTTATAGAGTCTAGCTTGGATCCAGGTATAGACCGATTTGGCCTGTAACCGAGGTGTCCAGCAACAGGTGTCATGATCTCCAGAGAAGGAGGATTGCCTAATGGAGGATTGAGATGGTGCCACGTGGTGGTCTTTCGGTAAGTCAGACAAATCCTGCTTGGACGGGTCCTAGTCGGACGGGTCCTTGGTCGGACAGGTCTCTGGTCAGACAGATCCTGTCCTGGTCGGACGGATCCCTGGTCGAATAGACCTTGGTCGGACAGATCCCTGGTTGGATAGATCCTATCCTGGTCGGACAGGTCCCTGGTCGGGCAAATTCAGGTCGGACAGATCCCTGGTCGGGCAGATCCTGTCCTGGTCGGACAGGTCCCTAGTAGGGCAGATCTTGGTCGGGTAGATCCATGGTCGGGTAGATCTTGTCTTGGTCAGACAGACCTGTCCTGGTCAGACAGGTCCCTGGTTGGGCAGATCCTATCCTGGTCGGACAGGCCCTTGGTCGGACCGGTCTTGTCCTGGTCAGATTGGACATTTTAGCCAACCTATTCGGGTGCTCGGTTTTAAGAGGGTATGAACCTCAGACGGTTTTCTCACCGTGAAGATTTCCCTCAACAGTAGCCCCCTAAGACTTTGGTGGTGGAGGTCATCAGCATTGAAGTCTTGATGTAGTTGGGAAATATTTTTTGTGAGCATATCCTACCAAGACTCTTCGTCCTGGACCTGGTCAGCCATAGCCTAGACCTGGTCTTATCTGGTCGACCGTAACCTTCTTGGACCTGGTCGGACTCTTGGTCTAGGACCTTTGGTCTTTGTCGGTTGTAGCCTTCTTGGACTCTTCGTCCTGGACCTGGTCGGCCATAGCCTGGACCTGGCCTTCTCTGGTCGACCGTAACCTTCTTTGACTTGGTTGGACTCTTCGTCTTGGACCTTGGGTCTCGGTCATAGCCTGGTTGAACTCTCTGTCCTGGACCTGGTTGGTCGTAGCCTGGACTTGGCCTCTCTGGTCAGTCGTAACCTTCTCGGACCTAGTCGGACTCTTCGTCCTGGACCTTGGGACTCGGTCATAGCCTAGTTGGACTCTTCGTCTTGGACCTGGTCGGCTGTAGCCTGGACCTGGCCGGCTGTAGGCTGGACCTGGCCTCTCTGGTCGGCCTTAACCTTCTCGAACCTGGTCGGACTCTTCGTCTTGGACCTTGGGTCTCGGTCGTAGCATGGTTGGACTCTTCGTCCTAGACCTGGCCTCTCTGGTTGGTCATAACCTTCTCGGACCTGGTCGGACTCTTCATCTTGGACCTTGGGTCTTGGTCGTAGCCTGGTTGGACTCTTCGTCTTAGACTTGGTCGGCCGTAGCCTGGACCTGGCCTCTTTGGTTGGTCCTAACCTTCTTGGACCTGGTCAGACTCTTCGTCGTACACCTTGGGTCTCGGTCGTCCAAGGAATGTCTGGGGGGAAGAACTGAGGCTACTGGAAAGGAGCAGGGACCTCCTTCTAGCACCAAATGTTGATGCCTGAGTTTGGCACAACACTGCATGCGGGGACGCACGGTGGTCGGGTTCCCTGTTCTGCCTGGCTTGGCCTAGTCTGGTTGGATCTACAAGAGGAGAGAAGGCCTCGGAGTAAGGGGACACCGGTTGGTTTCTGCCAAGGACACTCCGACGCTCAAGTCAGTGTTCTGGCCGGGAAGAGCTAAGGGAAAGGCAGAGTAGGCAAGGGAAGAATGCCCGTACTTTTGTAGTGGAGTTGATGCTCCTATTTCTAGAGTCTAGCTTGGATCCAAGTTTGGACCAGTTTGGCTCGTAACCTAGTTGTCCAGCAATAGGTGTCGCGATCTCCAGAGAAGGAGGATTGCCCAATGGAGTGCTGAGATGGTGCCACGTGGTGGTCAGACGGGTCCTTGGTTGGACGGGTCCTTGGTTAGATGGGTCCTGGTCGGACGGGTCCTTGGTTGGACGGGTCCCTGGTCGGACAGGTCTTTGGTCGGACATATCCTGTCCTGGTAGGACGGAACCCTAGTCGAGCAGACCTTGGTCGGATAGATCCCTAGTTGGGCAATCCTGTCCTAGTCGGACAGGTCCCTGGTTGGACAGATCCTAGTCGGAGAGATCCTTGGTCGGGCAGATCCTGTCCTGGTCGGATAGGTCCTTGGTTGGGCAAATCCTGGTCAGGCAGATCCTTGGTCGGGCAGATCCTGTCCTGGTCGGACAAGCCCCTGGTCAAACAGGTCTTGTCTTGGTCGGATTGGACATTTTAGCCAACCTGTTCGGGTGCTCGATTTTTAAAAGGTATGAACTTCAGACGGTTTTCTTATCGTGAAGATTTCCCTCAACAAGGGTGTAAGTCACATAAGTTATTTAGATCAATTGAGAGATTAAGAGTGATACTCTGCTGGTGAGAATCTAAAACTCCCTGAGAGCTCTTGTTCACAAATCATGAACACTAGCTTTGGGTTCTCTCAATTGGTTGGAAGGAGAGTCACCTTGTGGAAGAGCTGTACGTGTGAGCCCACACTCACTCTGATAGTGGATGGGGAATAGCAAAGAAGACCAGTTGGTTGAGGCTCTTTTGAAACATTACTTCTCTTCACAGATTACGAAAGTTCTTCGGCGTTCAAAGGTTTGTAAGATCTAGTTAATTTATGCATATAGCATGTCAAACTTGTGTTTTGGAAAATACTTTGATATAAAATTTTTAAAATTCCACTGTATACTATTTTTTCTAACAATTGATATCAAAGCCATGGTTTTTACATAAATTTACTTGTTTGTGATCATACTATATGTATAAATTATGTGATCTTAATCTCTCCTATGCTTGAATTTAATTTTATAGAGAGTTGTTACTCTAGGTTTCTATATATTTTTTATGTTGTCATGGATTGTATGGTGAATGCTCATTAATTATTAATTTATACCGGTTATGGCTCCTTAGAGGTTAGAATGTGTATCTAGGTTTTCATGTAATTAGATGCGGACTATCATCTCCGTCTAGGGATTATTATATAATTTTAAATTTGTAAGAATTTTGTAATTAAATAATCATTCGAAAAAGACGAATCTGGAAGGCAAATCTAGAAGATGGATGGTGACACTCCCAGGTATTTCCTAAGTCTCTAATTTTATGTTTTTGAATTATTGAAAATAAAATTGATGAATTCAATTGAAAATTGTATTTTCTAGAACGAGAGATTTCTGCTCGGTCGGCATGCTGAACCCTCTAGTTCGGTAGGCCGATGGTCGTAGATCGGCAGGCCGGACCTAAGGTTCGGCAAGCCGACAACAAGGCAAAAATTAGGAGGCTCTGGCGGCAGGCCAAACTTCTAGTTTGGCAGGCCTATCTGTGAAGATCAGTAGGCCGATGGGTCATGACTGTCAGGCCGATCACCCAGATCGGCTTGTCGACAGAGAGTTGAAATTTTTCCAAAAAAGGTGTAGTTTTTCAATGCAGTTTTAATTTTATTTTTAGGACAATTCTGAGAAACATTGAATTTGGATATGACCGAAAATATGAGGTATTCATTCATATGGGATTGAAGACTTGAAGATGGGCATTACATGAAGAAGGATACAACTTAAGGATTCAGGAATGAAGAATCGATAATATGTTTTGATTGTTGCCTTGTGATTTTTATTTTCTGTTCTCTAAGGTGGAACCATAATATTATGGTTATTATTATTTTGCTTGTAGCTTTGCTTGGTTGCTTTGCTTGTCTACATTATAATATGATTTTCCATGTATATTGATAACATGTCATATAGAATAGGGAGTGCCGCTCATATTAAAATTGTCCATGCATTTTCTTAAAATAAAACCTTGATTTCAAAAGATTGAGTGGGAGAAAGTTTTCAAAGAGAGGACCTACGGCCTCCATCATTGGTTCATAGGAAGAACATGGTGGTCCCAAACCCTAGGAAGGGATTTCTATCATGTAATAGATTGGATCTCTGAGAGGATAAGGTATTTTAGCATGATTTATGGTTGCACACCCCTAGGAGGTGATTATAAATCATGGATAAAATATCGAAACGATGGTTATACACTCACGTTAATTTTATTATTAACCTCCCCTAGAAGCTCTGTCACTAAAATTAATGGCCAAAGAAATGATTATTAGCCGGATCATACGGGTCCTGGATGGCATATGATTGTGTTAAACAAACATTTTCATCCTCTTTACGTTCATATAAAGATTGTTATGTTGTCTATATCCCTTTTGGGAGATGGTTTGTCTTGACTATCAGAGGTGAACTCCATGAATAGAAACATTGGCACGTTGTTATAGGTGATGATGCGCTGGATTAGGACATAAAGTGAATTGATTTGGATTAATAATTCTGTCTCAGCAAATCGATTCACTTTAGACAATCATTTGTATTGTATCTAAATCCTAAGATGAATAGTGGGCCCGTTGTCTTGACTTGTGTCTTTTGATGTACCAAAGGGTGACACCCACATCTTAATAGTGGTATGCATGCCAGTACGTTGGAGGCGTGACTCTTGATAGCGTAGACTTGTTATTCATAGATATGAAATCCATAGCTCCTCTTTAAGAGTAGTGATATCCTCTTATATGCGTTATCATGTAATTGAAAAATTGGAGCGCTTAACCATTTGGATACATAGAAGTAACCGATTGGTATACTGTCTTTAGATGGTAAGTTTTATGATGGTGAGATAATGGAATGTAAGATAAAAATAATTGGGAAAGTAAGACAGAACTTGTCCTTAAGCCGATTATGGATAATCCTATGGGGATACGATACATCATGATATGTCATGGAGACTTAGCTATACGGGCTTCGTAATTCTATGTAGTTTGAGAGTGCAGCTCCAAGCTTTTAGTGGAATAGCGTTGGAGTTGATAATTATGAAATGTATATCTGGGATATTGGGTTTCGTAATTATCGAGAACTTGAACTATATAGGTCCATTTGGTCCCCTTTGCTAGCTCACAACATCCTGTAATGATACGACGTGCTTTTCCAATAACTTATGACTTATGTCAAATATATTAGATTGGTTGAAATTCGAAAGAATCAAATAATTCATGTATGTTTATCGGTTGAATTAATTTTGTGACAAAGTTAATTCAAGATAAACTTGTTGAATTATTGGGATCGGATAATTCTTGCCTGTTTATCAGTTGATTTAATTTTGAATAAATTAAATCAAGAAACACTTGTAGAATTATTAGGAATTCATTTATTTTCCTAGAGATTGTCTAGATAAAGTTATTTTAATTAGATAATTTCTCTATTGGGTTATTTGAATTAAAACTGAGACTTTATCCTATAAAATCTCGAGTAGAAAATAAAAGATTTGCTTAGATCTTTTTTTGGTAGTTCGGCATGCCGATCCTCAAGTTTGGCCTGCCAATGGGGAAAGTTCAGCCTACCGATGCGCGGGAAAAAAGAGTACGCATTTTCAAGTGGATTTTATCAGATATTGATTCGAATTTGATTCTGATTCGAATTTTTGAGACCTAATCTGATAAGGACTGACCTTAGACCCAACCTCTATAAATAGGGAGCAAGTCGCATAAGATATTTAGATTAATTGAGAGATTAAGAGTGATACTCTACTGGTGAGAATCTAAAACTCCCTAAGAGCTCTTGTTCATAAATCATGAACACTAGCTTTCGGTTCTCTCAATTGGTTGGAAGGAGAGTCACCTGGTGGAAGAGCTGTTTGTGTGAGCCCACACTCAATCCGATCGTGGATAGAGAGAATAACAAAGAAGACCAGTTGGTTGAGGCTCTTCTGAAATGTTACTTCTCTTCACAGATTACGGAAGTTCCTCGTCGTTCAAAGGTTAGTAAGATTTGGTTAATTTATGCATATAGCGTGTCAAACTTATGTCTTGGAAAATACTCTGATATAAAATTTTTAAAATTCCACTGCGTACTATTTTTTCCAACATAATCACTTATGGGATGTCAAACTCGGTATGCAAATCCTCTAGCTGAGACTCCGTCATGGCACTGGTGTAAGCTGCTGCCAAAGTCTGGCGGGGCCGGGTTACTCAGTAAGCGGTCACTCCCTAAACTTGAGTGACTCGTTCCCTTTTGTCCTCTTCTTCTTTTGCGAGGTTCGTCGCTGGCTCGACGTCAGCTGCTCGTTCCTCGTTGGAGATGTCGACGGTAAACCTGCCAACCACTTGGACAAGAGCCTTGACGTCTCAATCGAAGGTGCTTGGTACATCGTCGGCTGCCTCCAGCTCGGCTCGTTGCTAAGCCGTAACTCGGGATATGCCAACGGTGGTTGCCTTGATGTATGGGTTCTCACCCCTGCAAGGTCTCAATGGGCGTTCTCCATCCAACAAGTTGAGAAACTCTTGCTCGGCGACGGTCTGGGTGTCAACCCCAATATTTCAACCAACCGATCAGCCCGTCCTACTATGAGGACAAACCTTCTACATCAACCTCCGTAGATCGGTCTCAAGACTACTTTTCAACTAAGAAACATTAACATTCTGGAATTTGACAAGTCACTCATCTTTATCGCGCTGCTCGGGAAATTACTTGATTGGACTATGGAATCTTGGGAACGAAGAGTTCTTGGTTTATAACTATAGCTCGGCAACAAAAATTCAAGGGTAGCGAAGCATGGCCTTGATCATGTGAAAATGGCAAGAAGAAAGGCCTTATTTATAGTCAATTTAGACGGGAACCCGAAGACGAAGAGGCACAATAATTACGCTTGTCAAGGGAGCATTCGTTTGTAGAATGACACGTGTCCCTCCCAGTTCCTTTGTGACCTTTCATGAGACACTACCTCGGGACACCGCTTTATCTTCTCTCCTGAGCCAACCTCACCCACTCGGCATAGTCCACTTGGCCAAACACTGATCAGGTGAACTATGGGGCTACTGTTGAGGGTGAGCTCGGCGCTGCTGTCGAAAAGCCACGCTCCAAGTGGTTGGCTGAACAACTCGATAGAGCTACCGGGAGCTTACAGTTGATCTCGATAAGCTTGGATCTCTTGTTCGAGGTGCTTTTAAGGGTCTCTAGGGCCGTGCCTTAGCAGGTTTTCTCCTCGAATTAAGTACCAGCTTAGGTCGGATCCTTTTTCCTTATATGTGGACTGCTACTCGCCATCATAGGCCACCAAATGGCAAACAACTTGCCTTCGAATGGGAGCCAATCCACCGGCGAAGGGACATGACACTAGTCTTTTGCCACCTAACATGTCTTGATATGACACTCAGGTTGTGGGCAAAAATCGCCTAACACCCGATCCAAGTGGTAACCTATAAATAGGAAGCATTTATTGCATCTTGACCCGCATGCTCCTTCCCACTTAACAAGCTCCTGTCCTTTGCCGAGCAACCCTTGCCTTGAGCATCGGAGAGCCCCTGTCTGTTGATTGACCAGTTCTTGTCTTGCCTTCGAAGCATCCCTCTTCTTGTCTCAGGTACACCCGATTAGGTAGAGCCGAGTAGGGAAGAGCTATCCACCGTGCGCGGCCGCACGTGGTGTTGATCCGACGCCAAAGTCCTGTAAGCATCAATAGATGTATTTATAGGTTTTGCAAGGTTTGGACAAAAAGGGAAAAGTTTAGAGCCTGTTTGGACCAAAATTTGGTTTAAAAGTAGCTCACACATGTAGGAACACAAAAATTGGGTGCTTGGATGTTTTTTTTCTCGGGTCAACTTTGCTTGGTGCTGGGGCACCACTTTACTGGCTCAAGGGTGCTAGTTCTCCACCCTATGGCATAAGGGCCTCATTAATTTTGTGTAGGGGTCCCATATTGCTACCCTTTTTGCCTAGTTTCACTTGTGTCAAACAACAAGGCCCGAAAACAACGAGGCGCAAAACTCGTTTAAATCATGCTTTTTTGCACTAAAACATTCCTTAACATCTAAAACACCTATAAAACACAAAACACAAGAAAACCAAGAAACTAACAAAGAAAACATAGAGAAAAATAATAGAAAAAAATATGAAATTAAACACTTATCAACAGCTTCCCAACTTTGCTGTGGATCTTTCAAAGCTCCCTAATGGTCCTTTTATCATTTGTTCTTTTGTCAAAGGCCTTTGAAGGCAATGCTTGGAGGTTTTTTTTATTTGTGTGTGTATTATTATATATGTTAATGGTAGTTACAAGTTATTACCCTATTTTTCTCATGTACTTGTTTGTTTGTTAGTGCTAGTTTTTGGTTTCAATCCACTTGATTTGTGTCGTGGCTGTGTTTTGTATGGTCTTGGTGTCAGGGCCTTTAGATTTCATTGGATCAAATTTATCCATGGTATGTAATGTTACAAATTATAACCCTAATTCCATAACTAGGGCAAATTACATCGCGTGAAAAAAGAAATTTCACACACAAAATTTATAGTGGTTTTCTCTCATGGCACATCTCTTGTAACTCTATGTTTTTCTCTAAGCTCTCTATTAAACCTTAATCTGGCACCTCCTTCATATTTAAAATAGCTAGAGTTACCAAATTTTATAAGTGTGAAATCCTTAAACTACCTATGAAATTTTGGTCAAGGGAATCTGCTCCTACACTATTGGGAGGGGCTTCCCACCTCCCTTCTAACCCCCAAGGAGATCTTACTAGGAAAGTTGATTACCATAATCCTTTGCATACACCTATAATTTGTCATGGCATCAAAGTAGGCTTTAAACTTAACAATATCCCACATAGAGACTAATTCATGATCAATAGCTCCTCCCTGCAACCATTAGTACAGACGAAAGGTTAGATGATAGCCTTAAATAGTCGTCCAAAGATAAGACGATAATTATCCAAACTGTCATCTAATCCACAGTCGTAATACATGGTTGTAACTATCGTCTAATAAAGGGCACTTTAGGCGACGGTTTTTGCAAAAGTCATCCAAAGTTTTGAAAAATTAAAAAAAAAATTTCTAAAACAATTCTTCTTAAATAACAATTTCAAATATTCTTCAAAAATTTGCATCCTTTTCTTTGATAAACGTGATTTTTATCCAATGTAAAAATAATACATAACAATTTTTGAAAGAAAAATATAATAAATATGCATATAACACAAATATTTCAAAAAACCCTAGATAAAGTTTATCCACAAAATACAACAATAAAAAATAATTAACCAAATACAAAGAAAAATTCAAAAATCGAAAAGAAAAAATACTTAAATTCAAAGGAAGGAAATTTCAAAAGATTCTAAATTTTCCAAATTTTAGTGCTCAAGGCAAAGGCAGCAACGATGATGATAATAATGGTTTGTCGATGACTCATGGCACGGAGATGAGCATTGAGGGAGTGAAGAGTAGAAGAGATGAAAGAGAGAGTGAAAGGATAGAAGAAATTTAGAGAAAGAGTTAGAAGGTGAGGAAAAGAGAGATAGAGATAACTTAGATAGAGAATGGGGGATTTAAGAGAAAAGATTTAGAGTTTTTAACTTTGATAGAGTGGAATAGAAGAGAGCATTCAAAATTTAAGAAGGGGATGAAAAACTCTGAAGTTTCTCAATAAAAGAAAGAGTGGAAAAAGTCCCCCTTTTTGTTTCTTTTGAAAATTGTTGACATTAGACAACAGTTCTCTAAAAACCATTGTCTAAGTACATATACAAATCTTTAAACATGAAAATTTTCATGTCATAGTTTTTTAACACATAAGACAACTGTTTTTATAAAATGTCGTAAAATATGCATCATCTAATCTCCTATTTGCAGTAGTGAATGTCCACAACTCCTCAATCCTTAAAAGAGAAGTTATACTAAAGTTGCATACAAATTTAGTTTCTCAATCGAGAAAAACTTCATCAACATATCAATTGGGTTGTAACTATAATGTGCCTTCTCAAAGGCTAAGACTCCATCCTCTTAAAGTTGATCTTATAAAGTGATGACGAACTTGCATATGATTTTACCTAGCATGATAACCAAGATTGTTTACTAAGTAAATAGCACTTTGATTGTTATAATGTAACATACTCTCCCTCTACTTGTAACCTAATTCTTCCAAGAAAGACTAAAACCATACCATCTCTTTGCTAGCTTTAGCGACAACAATATACTTTGCTTCAGTAATAGAAAGAGCAATTATCTTCTACACCTTAGAAAACCAACTAACTGTTGTACCACCCAACATGTACATATACCTAGTAATGTTCTTCCTATTGTCAATATCACCAGCCATATTAGCATCCACATAGCTCTATATTGACAACCTGGAAACACAAGGCTGAATCTACTGTACCTCTCAAATACCTAAGAATCCCATTCATTGCTTCCTAATAATGCTTACCTAGATTGCTTATATAGATGCTCACTACCACTGCATATGATATAGTCGGTCTAGTGCATACCATGACATACATGAGACTATCAATAGCTAAGGCATAAGGTACCTTCACCATCTAGGCCTGCTCTTACTCTGTCGAAGGCAATTTTCCTTTGGATAGCTTGAACTAAATAAACAAGTAGTACTTACTGGCTTTGCTTCGTCCATGTTGAATCTACTAAGGATCTTTTTCACAAAGTCATCTTTTTATAGCTTCAAGACATTGTTGTCCTACATAATCCTCATTCTAAGAATTTTCTTTATAGCACCAAAGTCCTTAGTTACAAATTCCTTAGGAAAGTCCATTTTCAACCTATCAATCTCTTATATGCGAGCACTTCCAATCAGCATGTCATTAATACACAGTAGTAGAATAATGTGAGAGTCGCCAAATTTTTTTACATAACAATAATGATATGCTTGGCATCTCAAGAAACCATTACCACTCGTGAAGCTATCAACTTTTTGTACCACCATCTAGGACCTTATTTGAGACCATACAAGTTCTTCTGAAGTTTACAAACCATTTTCTCCTTTTCCTATACTTAAATCTCTTCCTTCAAATCACCATGAAGAAAAGCAGTTTTTACATCCAATTGCTCTAAGTGTAAGTCTTCCTGTGCCACTAATAAGAGTACCATCCATACTGTAGTCATTTCACCACTCAAGAGAAATTTTCTATGTAGTCAATCCCTTATTTTTGTTTAATTCCCTTTACAACTAGTCTTAGTTTATACCATTTGCTACCATTATGTTCTTCTTTTATTTGTATACCTATTTATTTTACAAGGCCTTCTTCCCTTTGGGGCTCTACCAACTGCCATGTCTAATTAGGTAGTAGTGAATCTATCTCATCTATCATGTCTAATTCCCACTTAATTGATTCGTCAACCCACATAACTTCCTCATAGCCTTTTGGTTCACCTTTTTATGTCACTAAAATATAGTGCAATGAAGGACAACACCTCTGGGGTGGTCTATTAATCTTGGAAGATCTTCTAGGTTCAGTCATAGGGGTGTTTTGATTCTCTTCTAGGCTATGTTTTCTTGGTCTCCATGGTCTGCATTATGACCTCAATCATTAAAAAGATCTTTCAATGGAATCATCTTAGGCGTCAAGGCTTCAGTATGTCATTACAGAGGATTCTTTCATTGAAGATCACATTTACTCCTTATAACTTTTCAATTTTGGTCATCCCAGAAATGATAACCAAACTTGATATCACCATAGCCAATAAAAAAACTTCTTATATTTAAAATGAAGCTTATTTCAAGCAACAAAATCAATATGAACACAAGAAAGACAACTAAACACTTTCAAGAAAGAAAGATTTACCTCTTTGCCATTCAAAACCCCCTATGATATTCTGTAATCCAGTGGTGTTGAAGGATTCATGTTGATCAAATATGTTGTAATGCTAACTGATTCACCCCAAAACATTTTTAATGCCCCAGCTTGTAATCTCATGTTCCTAGCACACTCATTTATGGTTCTATCATCCTTTTAGTCACACCATTCTGTTGAGACTTTCTTGGAATAATCTTCTTTGTCTTGATGCCATTCTCAGCACAATACTTGTAAAGGTCCTCTTCAATGTACTCTTCCCTATTGTTTGACTATAAGCACTTCACCTTCAAATTTGTCTTACTCTTAACCATCATTCTTTATCTCTTGAAAGCATTAATGGCATCAAATTTGTTCTCCAAGAAATAGAGCCATACCTTTCTACTTGAGTTTATAATAAAAGTCACATAGTAATTATAGCCTCCAAGAGAAGTAACAGTTGAAGGCCCATATACATCAATATGAACCAACTCCAATTTCGTTGCTTTTGGATTCTTTCTAAGTTTAGAGATACTGACCATTTTCTGTTTACCAAAGATGCATATTTCACACAAACTATATTTAAAACATTTCTACCCTGGTAGCTTCCCTTTAAACTGAAGCACTTTCATAGCATTTTTGCTCATGTGCCCGAGTTTAATATGTTGTAGATCAGAATTAGTAGCAACATTAGCAACCGTATCTTTGCAACTGGAAGAGATATAAAGGGTCTCGGTTTTATTTCCTCAAGCAACAACCATAGCTTACTTAGCCACTTTCGAAGAACCATTATTGAAAGACATATTATGTCCTTCATCATCAAGTTGCCCCACTGAAATCAAACTATGTGTCAGTGTTGGTACATATCTAACCTTGTGAATGTTTCAAATAAACTCTTTTAACATCTTTAATTTGATATCATCAGTGCCAACAATATCCAAAGGTTCTCTATCAACAATATAAACCTTTTCATGATTCCTAACAACATAACTATCTATTATCATATGGTCTACAATGGTGTAAAAAGACGTTTAGTGTGCAACACCTAAGAATAAATAGGATTCTCTGTTGGGTTTGGTGCCCTAAAAGCTGTGACATTGTACATATTGTTAATAGATAAATAAAATGACATTTATTATTATTTTGGTTGATTATATGTATTATGAATACATTTATAAACATCAAGAAAATTCCATGATTATTTATGTGACTATAAATTTAGCATATAAGTGTTATTTGCTTTGCGATAAAATTTATAGATAATAATCTAAATAGTCCGTAATAATTAATTAAAGTTTGGGATCTTTAATTAAAAATTACAAGTACGGTCCAATCTCATCTAAAATGAAATAGTCATTATCCGGACTATTAATGTAGAGACATTGGATTGGAGGTACTTTATATAATGAGATTATATAGGACTGGACCAGATAAATTATGAATCTCTAATAATCATCCGTTACAAATAGAGTATTCAAAATTTATCACTATGATGATCATATATTTGACAGTCTTAATCCTGAGTATTTATTAGACTCCTATTTATTACATTATGTTTTTTGACTTGCATGGTAAGATTTGTCTAAGCACAGATTATAACTTAGCATCTTGGAAACATAAAGTAATAAATGGCTGGGAATAATATTATACAGATATGGAATCCATTCCTTCCCTATGGAAGTTAGAAAAATAGTTCTCTTGAGTGATAATTCAAGGTTTGAACAGTAGAGCGCTCGTTCATAATAAGATTATGAATTAATTGTTCATTAGAGAATTATTGGAACTCAAGGATAAAGATGTAATAATAGAGGTGAACGAAAATTGAACCTAGCTCTTATTATGAACTATTTATGGATGACTGACTTATATGTAATGATTATATCAATTGACTACTCGTTAATTTTCTTTGAGTAATTTTACTATAATCTCAAGAGTTCAGTTTCAGGTTTTTAGTGGAGTAACACTGAAACTAATAAATTTGGCACATTAATTAAAGAGTTTGATTAAATGTCAAATTTATTGGAGCTTGGGTTATAGGTCCATAGGTCCCCAATACCACCTCTGTAACACTATATTGGATTTTGCATAGAATGAATCATACATGTTTAATTTAGAATTTTTGAATTCTGAATTAATTTTTCACACTTGAATTATTAACGTGACACAGAAAAATGTTCTCTGTGACACATAATGAAATGTGATAAATGTTATCACATTTAACTGAGCATTAGTTAATTGATAATTGTTAAAAATCTATTCTTAAATAAATGTGATTTATTTTTGAATTTGGATTTAGATATATATATATGGTTTTGAACCAAATCTCTTTTATATATATATATGATTTTATAATATATTAATATATATATTAATTTAATATTAATTTAATATTAAAAAAAAAGAGGGAAATCCGTGAACTCAGTTTCACGCTTTCCCCCCCCCCCCCACACACATATATATGACCGAATCAAGATTTGGTCAAAGTAAAAAAAAAAAAAAAAAAAAGGAGGCAAGTTTCTTCTTTTCACGGCAACTTAGATATACATATGCATATGTGTGTGTTAACCGAATAAGGGATTCGGGTAACAAGGATCCGGGAAACAAACGGAAAAGAAAAGAAGAAAAGGAAAGGAAAAGAAAAGGGAAAGAAAAATTAATAATGGCTCAGTTATAAAAAGAGAGAGATAATAGTTATCTCAGTAATTTTTATTCACATAATTTTTAGAGAGAAAAATTGAGAGTTCTTCTCTAAAGAAAAAAGTCTGCCATCTCATGTGTTGAGTACATAGCAGATTCAGAAAAGTGTGAGGAAAATTCATTCTTGCAGTTTGACGCCCACTCGTCTTTCCATTGGTGTGGAGGCCTGGTTTGGAAGATCGTGGTGTCAAAGAGGAAAGCTAGGATACCCTGATAGTCTTCAAAAGGTTAGTAAAAATTCCTAAAGCTTTCTGTAATTAAAATTATATATCTATTCCCGATGAACAAAGTTTTCAGAAACTTTTTGTTTGTCAACGATCCGTTCCTTCCGCTGCGTTTCATGTTTTAATTCCAACTAATGGCATCAGAGCGGGTTATAGCATATATAATTTTAATTAAACATGATTTTATTTTGATGATGTCATGTTTTTGATGCATGTTTGTGGGCACTTTGCATCTTTGTTAATATTTATTCATGTGATGAATGGTTGTTTAATGAAAGGATTTTTGGTCGTTAATTATATGGTCCTTTTGGATTAATAATTTTATTTTCAGTTTGATTAGATCAATCTGTGTAAACCCATAAAGGGGTATAGGCTTTTTGTAATTTATTATTATTATTTTTTCTTCTCTCCTCTCTTTCACTTGCTACACGTGGAGCGATGAAGAAAAAGATGTCCATTGGATTTTTTGGCCTAGTTGAGAACTATGGGCCTATCAGATTTCAAAGACAATCCAGCAAATTGTTGCACAATAAACCATTTGATGAAGACTGCAAAATTGGAGCAGGAAATTATGTGTAAATTACAAGAAGACCCCTGTAATTTTATTTTTTGGGTTGTAATTTTAATTATCCAAAAGGACCCGGTCAAAAATTCATTGTTTATTTTCATTTTTATTTTCATGTGATGATTGTGATAACATGTTCATGCATGATAACATGTCATCTAGGAAAGTGCCCACTTATAGTTATTGTAACATGACATGCATACGCTTAGCATATTATTTTTATAAAGGAGTTTATAAAATGATTTAATATGTGTTAGCATTAATTTAATGAGATTAAATTAATTGGGTTGGTTTTATAGAATCTTAATTTATTAATCAACCAAATAATGTGAATTTAGTTTTAACAGTTAAGACTTGGTAAAATTCACATTAATTCTAAGTTATCTAATTTTAAATTGTTTAATTTTTGGTAACTTAGACAAATTCATAATAAATTTAGATTTTTAGAAAATCTGGTAATTTATTTAAGTGTAAATAGAATGAGATTCTATTAACACATAATATAATCTAGTAATTAAAAATTGTTTTTATCTACTAGAATTATGAAACATATGATGTTTTATAAGATAAAACACATCTTCTAAAATAATGAGTAGGAGAAGGTAATATGACAATATAACCTGCGGTCTCCACTATTAGTACAACACCGTGAGATTTAGGTGGCGCCTCGCGACGCTTTGATTTCGTCCTCCCTACGGAGGGTGTCCATTTAAATCAATATCAAGGTTGGCTTCCTTGAGATAGGATTTTATAATGTATTTCAAAATTGACCTACCCTACGGCGGCAATTTTGAGTTAAGTTGTTAAAATCCAAAATAGTGGGTTACACTCATAAAGACATAATTAAATTGTTAATTATATCTTGACCAAAATAAACGGTTATTAATAAATATAGAAAATATGAGATATTTGAATATATTTATTAATTGAGAATGTCTCAATTCAATTCATAAATAATTTGACCTACCCTGCGGCGGCACTTTATTTATTAAAATTGAATAATCGTGGAATTAGTAAAATATATTTTGTGTTTTTCATATGCATCATGCATCACGTTTACTATTCCAAAACATATATTTATGATGTTTATGCAACCATTTTAATTTATGCTATTTTATTTATTTATTACAGCAACAATGTCTAATCCAATCATCGCTATTCTCTCAAATGAAAAATTAACCAGAGATAATTTTGTCAAGTGGAAGAGTAACATGAACATTGTACTAATTTGCGAAAGTTACAAGTTTGTCCTGACGGAGGAATGTCCTCCAGAGCCTGCTACAAATGCTCCTCGTAATGTACGGGAAGCATATGATCGTTGGATCGAGGTGAACAATAAGGCCCGCTGTTTTTTTTTTGCTGTCATGTCTGACGTGCTTAGGATGAAGCACGAAAGCATGGAGACCGCTTATGAGATAATGCAGTCTCTGCAAGACATGTTTGGTAAACCTTCTGAAAAGGCACACCACGAAGCCGTTAAGGCAGTAATGAATGCAAAAATGAAGGCAGGGATTTCGGTCAGAGAACATGTTCTCAACATGGTTAACTATCTCCATGAGGCCGAGGTCAACGGGGCTATGATAGATGAAGCCACACAGGTGGGGATGATTTTAGAAACCCTCTCCCCTACGTTCCTTCAGTTCAAAAGCAACTATTTCATGAACAAGCTAAAATATAACATGACTGAGTTGCTTAATGAGCTTCAAACCTTCGAGTCTATTTCGAAAGAAAAGACTAAAGAAGCTGAGGCAAATGTTGCAGAAGCTCAACCCTCCTCTTCTGCCCAAAAGAATAAGAAGAGAAAGGGGACTGAAGGAAGTGGTAAGTCTAAGAACAGAGGGCAGCCTAAGAAGAACAAAAGCAACAACAACAAAAAGAGCTCCAACCAAAAGAAGCCTAAAGGAAAATGTTTCCACTGCGGCGTAGTTGGGCACTGGAAGAGAAACTGCAAGAAGTATCTTCAGGAGCTCAAAGAAAAGAAGAACAACGGTAAATCAGATTTACTCATTTTAGAAGCTTGTTTAGTTGAAGATGATACTTCACCTTGGATAATTGATTTAGGGGCAACTAACCATGTTTGTTCTTCTTTGCAGATGCTTAGTTCTTCAAGGGAGCTTGCCAACGGGGAACAAACGATGAGAGTGGGAACGGGAGAGGTTGTTTCGGCAAGAGCAGTGGGAGTTGTTAAACTTTATTTTAGAAATAAGTTTTTAATTTTAGACAATGTTTATTACATTCCTTGTTTTCGCAGAAATTTGATTTCTGTTTCCAGGTTGTTTGAACAAATGTTTAATGTTTCTTTTAATAATAATTATGTTAATATTTCAAGAAATGGTTTGGATATTTGTTCTACGCATCTGGAAAATGGGCTTTACACCTTAAGGCCCAACGAAAAAGCACTGCTCAATACCGAAATGTTCAAAGTTGAACAACCTAAACCCAAGAAGCAAAAGATTTCTTCTAATAATGAAACATACCTATGGCACCTTAGATTAGGTCACATCAACCTTAACAGAATTAACAGATTGGTCAAGGAAGGTCCTTTAAAAGAGCTAAAAGTTAGTTTTCTACCAGTTTGTGAATCTTGTCTTGAAGGTAAAATGACTAAGAGGCCTTTCTCTGCAAAAGGCGAAAGGGCCAAGGAACCACTTGAGCTAATACATTCAGACGTTTGTGGTCCAATGAATGTACAAGCCCGTGGTGGTTACGAATATTTCGTCACATTTATTGACGATTATTCAAGGTATGGTTACATATACCTAATGCAAAGGAAATCTGAAACTTTTGGAAAGTTCAAAGAATTCCAAGCGGAAGCTGAAAAGCAATTAGGAAAGACGGTGAAGAGTCTTCGATCTGATCGAGGAGGAGAATACCTTGATACTGAATTCAAGGATTATATGATAGAACATGGTATTCTATCACAACTCACCGCACCTGGAACACCACAACAAAATGGTGTTGCAGAGAGAAGAAATAGAACGTTGCTTGATATGGTGAGATCCATGCTTAGCTACTCATCATTACCTACTTCATTCTGGGGATATGCACTACAAACTGCAGTATATCTTCTAAACATAGTTCCATCTAAGTCTATTTCAAAAACACCTTTAGAGTTATGGAATGGTCGTAAACCTAGCATGCGACATATCCGTATATGGGGGTGTCCAGCACATGTGCTGAAAGGAAAGACTGGGAAGTTGGAACCACGTTCTGAAGTATGCCTATTTGTGGGATACCCAAAGGGAACGAGGGGAGGTTTGTTTTATAGTCCACAGGATAAGAAAGTATTTGTATCGACAAATGCCACTTTTATGGAGAATGATTATATGACAAACTATAAACCTCGTAGCAAAATTGTACTTGAAGAGTTACTTTCTGATCAGATCAGACCGCAACCCACAACTATTGTCAAAGGACAAAATGAGGAGACCACATCTTCCTATCAGAATGTCATACCACCTCGACGTAGTAGGAGGGTTGTGAGACCACCTGCTCGCTACAGGGAACTTGGAGAAGCAAATGTTGCTATCTCTGAAAATGGTGAAGATGATCCATTGACATATCGTGATGTAATGGAAGTTTCTGAGAAGAAAAAATGGCTGGAAGCTATGAACCTTGAAATGGAGTCCATGTACTCCAATTCAGTCTGGGATCTTATAGACCTACCTGAAGGGATAAAACCCATAGGGTGCAAATGGATTTACAAGAAGAAAAGAGGAGTGGATGGGAAAGTTGAGACTTTCAAAGCTAGGCTTGTGGCAAAGGGTTATACCCAAAAGGAGGGAGTTGACTATGAAGAAAGTTTCTCGCCTGTAACAATGCTTAAATCCATTCGGATTCTTTTATCCATTGCTGCTTATCTTGATTATGAGATATGGCAAATGGATGTCAAGACTGCCTTTTTGAATGGCTATCTTGAGGAAAGCATCTATATGATGCAACCAGAAGGGTTTGTAGTTAAAGGTCAAGAGCAAAAAGTTTGCAAGTTGCAAAGGTCCATCTATGGACTCAAGCAAGCTTCAAGATCTTGGAACTTGAGATTTGATGAAGCGATCAAATCTTATGGTTTCGATCAAAATATTGACGAACCTTGTGTTTACAAGTACATCAAAGATAAGAAGGTGGTCTTCTTGGTTCTTTATGTAGATGATATCTTACTCATTGGGAATGATGTAGGCGTATTATCTGATGTAAAGAAATGGCTCGCCATCAATTTCCAAATGAAAGATTTAGGAGAAGCAAGTTATGTTCTTGGAATCCAACTCATAAGAGATCGTAAGAACAAACTGTTGGCGCTGTCTCAGGCATCGTATATCGATAAGGTGCTTATCAGATTTTCGATGCAAAACTCCAAGAAAGGTAATTTGCCTACACGTCATGGAGTTTATCTTTCAAAAGAGCAGTGTCCTAAGACACCTCAAGAGGAAGAAAATATGAGACGGGTACCCTATGCATCCGCAGTAGGAAGTCTAATGTATGCCATGTTGTGTACAAGACCTGACATTTGCTATGCGGTGGGTATAGTCAGTCGGTATCAATCCAACCCAGGATTAGATCATTGGGTAGCGGTTAAACATATTCTCAAGTATCTTAGGAGAACGAGAAACTATATGCTAGTTTATTCTTGTGAGAATTTGATTCCCATTGGATACATTGATTCTGATTTTCAATCAGGCAAAGAGCTTTGAGTGACACTTGGAAGGCTTAGGTCTTAGAGACATGTCTCACCTGCTTTAGGGCAAGTGGGAGATTGTTGGGTTTGGTGCCCTAAAAGCTGTGACATTATACATATTGTTAATAAATAAATAAAATGGCATTTATTATTATTTTGGTTGATTATATGTATTATGAATACATTTATAAACATCAAGAAAATTCCATGATTATTTATGTCACTATAAATTTAGCATATAAGTGTTATTTTCTTTGGGATAAAATTTATAGATAATAATCTAAATAGTCCGTAATAATTAATTAAAGTTTGGGATCTTTAATTAAAAATTACAAGTACGGTCCAATCTCATCTAAAATGAAATAGTCATTATCCGGACTATTAATGTAGAGACATTGGATTGGAGGTACTTTATATAATGAGATTATATAGGACTGGACCAGATAAATTATGAATCTCTAATAATCATCCGTTACAAATAAAGTATTCAAAATTTATCACTATGATGATCATATATTTGACAGTCTTAATCTTGAGTATTTATTAGACTCCTATTTATTACATTATGTTTTTTGACTTGCATGGTAAGATTTGTCTAAGCATAGATTATAACTTAGCATCTTGGAAACATAAAGTAATAAATGGCTGGGAATAATATTATACAGATATGGAATCCATTCCTTTCCTATGGAAGTTAGAAAAATAGTTCTCTTGAGTAATAATTCAAGGATTGAACAGTAGAGCGCTCGTTCATAATAAGATTATGAATTAATTGTTCATTAGAGAATTATTGGAACTCAAGGATAAAGATGTAATAAGAGAGGTGAACGGAAATTGAACCTAGCTCTTATTATGAACTATTTATGGATGACTGACTTATATGTAATGATTATATCAATTGACTACTCGTTAATTTTCTTTGAGTAATTTTACTATAATCTCAAGAGTTCAGTTTCAGGTTTTTAGTGGAGTAACACTGAAACTAATAAATTTGGCACATTAATTAAAGAGTTTGATTAAATGTCAAATTTATTGGAGCTTAGGTTATAGGTCCATAGGTCCCCAATACCACCTCTGTAACACTATATTGGATTTTGCATAGAATGAATCATACATGTTTAATTTAGAATTTTTGAATTCTGAATTAATTTTTCACACTTGAATTATTAACGTGACACAGAAAAATGTTCTCTGTGACACATAATGAAATGTGATAAATGTTATCACATTTAACTGAGCATTAGTTAATTGATAATTGTTAAAAATCTATTCTTAAATAAATGTGATTTATTTTTGAATTTGGATTTAGATATATATATATGGTTTTGAACCAAATCTCTTTATATATATATATATATGATTTTATAATATATTAATATATATATTAATATAATATTAATTTAATATTATAAAAAAAAAAGAGGGAAAGCCATGAACTCAGTTTCACGCTTTCCCCACACACACACATATATATATGACCGAATCAAGATTCGGTCAAAGTCAAAAAAAAAAAAAAAGGGAGGCAAGTTTCTTCTTTTCACGGCAACTTAGATATACATATGCATATGTGTGTGTGTTAACCGAATAAGGGATTTGGGTAACAAGGATCCGGGAAACAAACGGAAAAGAAAAGAAGAAAAGGAAAGGAAAAGAAAAGGGAAAGAAAAATTACTAATGGCTCAGTTATAAAAAGAGAGAGATAATAGTTATCTCAATAATTTTTATTCACATAATTTTTAGAGAGAAAAACTGAGAGTTCTTCTCTAAAGAAAAAAGTCTGCTATCTCATGTGTTAAGTACATAGCAGATTCAGAAAAGTGTGAGGAAAATTCATTCTTGCAGTTTGACGCCCACTCGTCTTTCCATTGGTGTGGAGGTCTGGTTTGGAAGATCGTGGTGTCAAAGAGGAAAGCTATGATACCCTGATAGTCTTCAAAAGGTTAGTAAAAATTCCTAAAGCTTTCTGTAATTAAAATTATATATCTATTCCCGATGAACAAAGTTTTCAGAAAATTTTTGTTTGTCAACGATCCGTTCCTTCCGCTGCGTTTCATGTTTTAATTCCAACATTATCTACATAGAATAATAGAGCATCTTATACCTTTTTGGTCATAGTCGTTTTCTTTATGTTCATTCGTCTTCGATGCTCTACAGTTCTTCTTCCAGTGGCCAATCCTGCCACAATTCTAGCATTCCACATCCCTAATAGATCTAAACTTGCTTGTCGTTCCTTAACTTCACTCTTCAATTCCTGTTGAAATTCTTCTCAAAATTTCCACCTTTATTGTCAACATTTGAGGCAGAATTCGATATTGATACAAATGTCGCACATCTTTTATGCAAATCTCCTCAACAAGATTTTGATTCCTAACGCCGCTAAATTTCAACTTCTCCTTGCATATAGAGTTTCTAACTGTATCCTTCAAAAGCTTCGAACTATTTGAACTTATTAATATGTGCTGCCATTGTGCTGTTTCTGTCATTTTAAATTAATCAAATTTTTTATTAGATATACCTTGTTGTATATAGCTCCTTTTTCACATATATTGGATACTACTTTCATCATTCCCGCAGTGGATATCGCCTTTATTAAACTATGACCCATGTTCTTCACTGGTATCAACTGGATCACTCCCAAATCCGGCACTTTCTTTGTATATAGGAAAACTAAGGCAACAAAATTTTACCAGAAGTCCTAAACTACCCTCAATGAAATTTTTGTTGATCCCTATATTTTTCTGCATAGGACAATAATTCAACTGGGCATCAAATTAAGCTTCACAACTTAACATGTTGAGAATTTGTCAAAAAGCCACATGTGGGCTTGATATTTGATGTATCTTAATCAGTGTTACTCTAAAACATGTGTCCGATATTTAATGTATCTCAATCAGTGTCTACTCTAAAAATTCCATATACACTTCTAGTGCAATTTTGTCGCCACCACTAGTGCAATTTGTCTCGAATATAATCATTACTAAATAACATTAACTAGCTATTTTTTGTTACCAATAGGCAATACTACTCACCTAGTGATTCAGTCGTGATTTGGTTACTCAGCCAAAAAAAAAAAAGTCGTGATTTAGTTTGTACTAAACAGTACGAATAAAAATAGAGTGCAAAATCACAACACGAAAATTTGGTGCCTAAAACTTAAGATGAATTTAATGACATGTTTTACTTATGGCCATAAAATAATTAGAGCAAAAGATATCTGCCACATTGGGCCTTGATGGTGAGTGTGAGGTGGGGCACATTTCATAATACTAATTTTAATTTTAAAATTTTCCAAAAATTTTAGTTATGCATGGCGTTATCTTTACCATCTTTTATTTTTAGGATTATTAATACCGATAGTACCAAAACTTTAAGGTCTCTCTTATTTTGCCCCCTAAACTTTACAAATCATTACTTTATACTCTAAATTTTCAAAACTTCTCACTTTACCCCTGAATTTTAAAAATCACTATTTTACCCTTAAGCTTTTAAAGCTACACATTTTGTCTCATAAGTTTCTGATTTTTCATTTAAATAGATAAAATTAAGCCCATATAATTTGTACATGAATCACTTATAAGGGCAAAAATGAGATTTTATCACTCTTAAGTTTTGTTTCATGTTTACAATCTCATTGCAACTTTTTATTTTTATTTTTATCTCAACTATCATTTATAAAGGGTTTGCCTGCACATTTATTCTCATTTTTAATTATAACTCATTTAATAAATTGATATTGTTCACTGATATTTGAATTTGAATACTAAAGAAGAGTAGTTATGTATTAAAGATGAAGAGATATTAGTGAATAATATCGAGAAAAAATGTGTATACAAACCTTTCTTAAATAAGAGCAAATAAAAAAAATTAAATAAGAGTATAAGCGTGAAACAAAACCTGAGAGTGACAAAATCTCACTTTTCCTTTTCTAGTGACGTGTGCGAATCACGTGGGCTTAATTCTAACTATTTGAGCAGAAAATAAAAAAAGTATGAGACAAAATAAGGAGTTTTGAAAGACTGGCAAAATGGAAATTTTTGAAATTCAAGGGGTAAAGTGAGAAGTGTTAAAAAGTATAAAAGTAAAACGATATTTTTAAAGTTCATAGGGTAAAGTGAAGGAAACCCTAAAGTTTCAAGGCTATTAGTGTTAATAACATTTATCTTTATCTTTATTTTTACTTATGTTTTTCTTATAGTGGTGATGAGACCATAAAAGTGTACAATTTATGGGGATAAAATCATTTCTTTATGCTTTCATTTCTCGTAAAAACCTCTAATTAATAGTATTTTTGAGTTAATAAGTATTTTTGTGTCTTAGTGTGTAAATGTGTTTAAAAATGTGTTTTTATGCTTAATAATAATTTTGGTAATTTTTAGAGTCATTTTGGTATGTTAAATATATGTTTAATTTACAAATAATCAAAACCATAAAAATAATTAGTGATAATTTTATTTTGAGTTATAATAT
Organism: Artocarpus heterophyllus; assembly: GCA_025403435.1. NCBI lineage: Eukaryota > Viridiplantae > Streptophyta > Magnoliopsida > Rosales > Moraceae > Artocarpus > Artocarpus heterophyllus. Next base: position 36,062,922 of record CM046348.1, on the reverse strand, counting down.
ATTTTATAATGTCTTTTTAGTTTGTAAATATGATCTATAATATTTTTAGTAATTTTTAAAAAATTTTCAAGCCTTAAAAATCATATCTATGTCAAACCGAAAGAGACTAGAATTTTAAAAATGTGTAATTATTTTTGTGTGTTTTAATATAAAATAAATATTTTAAAGATTATTGTAGATATTATCTTTGTAAAATGATTAATTTTGTTTCAATTATTTGTTTTTAGAATTAAAATCTAGATAAAAATAGAGTAAAATGGCGTCAAAAATGCAAAAAGGGACATCAAATGCACAAGAAATCAAAAGAAATTCAAAATTTAAAAGAAAGGACACATGGTGCATCCAGGACCGTTTGATCAAACTTCCAATTCATCCTTAGTCGTTGGATCACCTGTCACAAGTCAGGGGAATCTTCAAAATTGCTTTGGATTGTGTGCAGTTGTTCCTACGTGCCAGCATTTTGGTTTCCGTTCGATCATCATACGTTGAACACTCCTATAGTCTGAGGTGTGCGTTTACTTCTCTCAGCAAAGACTTGATCCCAGTCAATCACCCAATCTTCAGTCGGCAATCCAAGGGCTAAGAAGTGTCCAATCAGTACGGAATTCTGAAGCCCAATTTGCATACTAACAAGTTATCTCACATGGAAAGAAAGGGAAAAAATAAAACATAAAAATAATCAATCAGCTCTTGGAGCTAATTTGCATGAGGGAGTGAAGATTTAATTAAAAAAAAAAAAGAAAAATGTTGTATTCGCATAGGATGCAATCAGAAAAAAAGATAGAAGAAAAAATCAATAAATAAAAATAACTAAATAAATAAAATATATTAAAAATATTAATATAATATTTTGGAAGAGTGAAATTCTTTCACTATAAAAAGGGGTGCTATCCCCCTACCACAACACATCCCATAGCCATTTTGGCCTTTCCTCTTTCAAAGGCCGATATTTTAGCTCAGCATTGCCTCTTTTGGGAGGAGATACTGTTAGGGTACTCCTCGGACCCCACTAAAAATAATAAAATAATGTCTAAATTAGTATAGAGAGTTTAGTGAGGCAGACATATGATCTTATGTGTATAGTACTATGGTATGGATTTTAGCTCTATATCTGTTGTGTAATGGTTATATTTTATGTACCAAATTATGTTTTTGGGTTTTTAATGATTATTGTTAATGCTATTATGCTACCTATTTTTTCGTAAATTCAGTCATACTTTATTTATGCAATTTAATTATGTTACATAATTAATATTAATAATGATAAAATAATGCTTAATTTTATAGAATGTCTTTTACTGTAATATGACTTGTTATATTGTCGATTTTAGATATTTTATAAAACAAGGTGTTGTTAAAATTAATGCAAAATTTATTTCATTAAAGCATATTAATTTTGATTTGTTATTATTTTTTCTATCTCAAAATTATGTTAATATAATTATAGTGAGGGCGGTTATAATTTTCATAGTTAGTACATAAAATCATTAGCGAGAGATGATTATTTTGCTACTTTTTATAAGAAAACTCTTTTTGCATTATAGCTTGCTATATTGTTGCTTTATGTTGACTTATAAAATTAGTAAAAGTGCTTGAAATTAATGGGAAACGATATAATATTCTAAATTCATTAGATAATTATTATTTAAAGTTAAAATTTCATATTAATTACAAAACGTACAAGGATTTTCAAAGCTTCACCGTTTTAATTTTATGTTTTAAAATCTTATTTTAAAATTGTTAAAAATATTTGTTTGCTATTAAATTTTTATTTTTTGGAAATATCCATTTCCACTTGGAACCAAAAATTTTCAATCTTTCAAATACTCACCTCCTTGTGGATACTATAATTTTTTTTTACTACAAACATCTGTGTTTAAAGAATCATTTTCGATGACACCTCAAAAACTTGCTGTCGTTGCCGAAGAGGTACCGTCACTTTGTCAGATTGTAAAATTAAGCAGAAAATAGGTAAGTGATCTATCCTTACCCTTTGTATATATTATTTTAATTATTTGCATGTTTTAATTAGTGTGTTTATGATTCAAAAAAATGAAAAAATTTAAAAACAAAAAATTTAAAAAATCAAAAATTAAAAATAACAAAGACGGATGCTTTTCACTCACTATTTTATTCGTTTCAAATAAAGAAAAGCCTAAAATTTGGCTTTTGTTTTGCAAATTTGGGCAATCCTAAAATTTATTAGATTTTGTCAAAAAGGTCTACCGTTGGGACTCAAGTCCACGACCACAAATCTAAAACCCTTGCCTAAGTAAGTTTGGAATTCTAAATTTGTCCGATGTAAACCCCAATAATCTAGGAATCTGATTAATTTAGCATTACTCAGCTTTAAAATTTTTCTTTAAAAAAATTTCAAAAATTAAAAAAATTAAAAAAAAATGTTTTGTGAAATTCAACGACATTTTGTTGCAATTTTTTAAAAAACACTTGAAACCATTTTATAGCACTTGGTGGAGATATAAAGACTTGTTAGATAAGTACCCTCACCATGGCCTTTCTAGGGAATATCTATTAGAAGTTTTCATGGATAGGTTAAGTCCTAAAATGAGAAATGGGTAGAGTAAGAAGATGGTACCACCGCTTTTTACTAACAAACCATTGACGAAGCCTATTTGATGCTAAAAGATGGCCAAATTTTATTATTGGATAAAAAATAGAAGGAACAATGTAAGAAGAGAGAATAATTTAGAACCTTGGCATAACACCCAAACTGCTGTCCTTTCAAACTAAAAATTCTTTAGAAAATCTAAAGAAGAAAAGTTTGGAAGAAACGCTAGTAGAGGTTATTGAAATCATGGAAAGAATCTTAGAAAATTTATCAAAAAAATTAGGAGAACTGCAAAAAGATCGAGAGGAAATAAAAACTACTCTATGTCAATTAGTGTCAAAGGTAAAACAAAATGAAACCATTCTTGTCAAAGATACTTTAGTATAAAGTTGTCACTTAGAAGAACTTACTGAGCTAATTAAGCAGACTCTTGAGTTGTTTGAAGAAGATTCTTCAAGTAAGGAAGAAATAGTTGACCTTACCATAGAAGAGGAATATGTGAAACCCACCTATTTTGAGGAACAAATGTTAGAAGGGGAATGCGAGAAAGAGAAAGAAGACTTAGCTACAGAACATAAACAATCATCACCTTTAGCCCTAGGTTCTCAACCTCAGTTGCCACAAGAGTTCACCAAAGATCATTCTTACTAAGATTCTATGTGACCACCACCTCTTTTAACAACTCTAGCATTGTTTTTATAGAGTTATCAAAAATGTAAAATGAGTCCAACTTTCATGAGTTTAAACGTTTCATATTTTGCCAATCTTGAGAGCATGTTCACACAAGACCCGTATATGGTGTCTTTCGACACTTATTATGGGAGGAAGCTGCTTTTTGACAACTGTCCATCAGGAGTGGAGTTGGAAGAAAGATTTACTGAATTCACAGCATCAAACGATGGAAAAATACTTTCAAAGTAATATGATTACCTTTTTTCTTTTGTAATATATTTTTGTTTCTTGTTGTATGCTTTTTCTGATTTTCTTTTAAAAATTTAAAAATGTTTAGATTTATTCTAAAAATTTAGAATGAAAACTATAAATAAAATTTGTTTAGAATGGTTGAGTTATGGAGTTAAACTGTTTTCAATTTTCTCTCGAGTAAGTGTCACAAACCTAAACCCAGGTGGTGACATGGCAGTTTAATTAAGACAAATTAAACGGGTTTAACTAAACTCGTCAATTATTTTATTAACAATTTGAGAAAATCATTTTAGGTAATTTATGAAAATGGGGTAAATTTGAACCTTTTTAAAACATTATCAATCTTTGAAATTTAACATGTAAAATTCCTTAAATAACCACAGAAAATAAAATTTAGAGTTTTAAAGTCCATCTAGAAAATAGTTTAGGCCTCATCAGATCCCCCATAGTGCACACATAGTACAAACATATAGAATTAACATAAACCATAGTCCATCAGAAAATAAATCAAAGTCTTTATAATGTCCCATTATTACATGCCTTGGTAATAAAGCAAATAAACTAAACAACTCAATATCTGTATGAGAACGATAGCAATATCCTACTTGGTAGCGCACTACGAGTCACCTGGAGGGGGGAAAGATTTAAAACAAAATTTGAACAAAAGGCTCCATATGACTTCGGTTTCAAAATCATTTATAAAATAAAATAAAATAAATTTAAACGTAATTTCAAAGAAATAATAAATGATTACTCCATTTGAAATCATCAAAATTCATCATAAATAATTAATCCAATTCTTGCTTACCATTCAGCATCTATGATTATCTTAGATCATACATCATTATTCTTCTTGTGCAAAGCCTACTAAATGACTACCGAAGTGGCCCAGCTGGGTTTGGGGCCTATCTTTGTGTGGCATCATGCACTATGATATCATTTCAAATGAGGTTTTGTGTCCATTCGGTGTCCATCATCATTTAATCATATCATTCTCCAGGTATTCTTTTATTTGGTTATCTTTTACATTCATTATGAGTCATTCATTATCGACATTCATTATCATCATATCTAATATCTGTTGGAAATGAATAAAAACAAGCAACTTGTTTTCTAAAATCGTTTCAAAAGTTACAGCCGAAACTCTTCTTTTTTTTTTTTGAAATCTTGGCTATTGAAAAGAAGGGTCTAGAGTCCTACCTTGTTTCCTAGCACCATTCACACCTACTCACGAATCTTCATTCCGCTAAACATTAACTCCTCAGAACCATCAGCAACCTTAGATGTAGACTAAATATAGTAATCTCGAAACGTTTACATAGATCACTACTATGATATCATAGTTCCTTAGTGTGCCTTTAGACTTAAAATGATCATATATGAAATCTTTATAATATTAGTGTTTTTGAACATAAAATCATATTCTTTTCAAAACATTTCTAAATCATAAAATGATGGAAAACGACGAGCAAAACTATCATTTTAAGCTATTAGGTCAGCCTGCCGACCATTTGAGTTTGGCCTACCAAACTAGTTAAGTTCAGCCTACCGACCATGCAAGTTTGGCCTACCAAACTTATGTAGTGCGGTTAACCGCACTTTACTACACTTGGTTGACCAGGTGTTCATGGTGTCCCAGTCGACCGTGTTGCACAATACGTAATCGACCTTGTATACACGAGCAGTATGCTCTGTTTTCAAGCACTCGAGTTTCAAACCATATTTAAACCATCTCAAACTTGTTCTAATTCATTCTAAACATGTCTAAATGATCCATAAACACAGTACAAAGCTTTTAAAATCATTTCATCCACATGCAACATCATCTTATCACTTTGCATACAATTTCACATATTATTTTGAAAATAAATGAAAAAATGTAAAAACTAACTTTGATTCATTTTTAATCCAAATAAATCATGAATGCTTAATGGAATTGATTCTACAAACTTAGATTTCATGTTGTATAAGATTATCTTAACTTAGATCACAACAGGGAAGGTGAGATTTTGACAAATTCGTTCAAAAATAAAAACGATGCGTTGAAGTTATAACCCAGTCATATTATCACGAATTTGATCTTCAAAATCATAGTTAAAGTTCTAAAACAAGAGTTTAATTTGTTGAAATTAGTTTTAAGCTCAGATGGATGGCTTTGGACTGACTGGGTGGCTTCAAAACAATGATCTTTGGCCCCTGTTTTGACTAGAAAGGAAGCTTGTATTTGTGTTCTTTATTTTGGGAAGAAAAAATGAGAATTTTTGAGTGAGGGAAAGACAGATGTGGAATGAGGAAGGAGACAGAGAGAGAGCAGTTTCAACAAAAACCATGTCTTACTCATGGTTTTAAATTTAAAGCCAAAGTGGAGTAGGGATGTATTAGGTATTTGGCAATTTTACATAAAAACCTGATTTATATGGAGATAAAATAAAATACAAATTAATTTGTTAAAATTAATTTAATAAATGGTGAAAACTAAGATAAATCAACAAAATGATTAAAATGAGATTAATTAAGAAAATATCACAAATATGTTTTATTAAAAATTAAATCTCAATTAGGCATATTAATTACCAATTTAGCATACTAATTGTCATTAATTAAATCTAGACATTGCATCTCTCCTCCCCTTATGGAATTTCGTCCTTAAAATTAAAGCTTGCCTCAATAGTAGAATAAGTGCAGATATCGCCCTTGCAAAACCAATTCCAATTCCTACGTCGAGTCTTATTTGTCACACCTGAGGGCCGCGATGAAACAACTAATCAATTAAACCAAGCAACTAATCAAACGAAATAAATATATGAAATACTCAATCGAAACAAGTCTTATTGGCAATCACTATCATGTGGACACTAACCACGAAGGATGATGCATAATTAAACCACAAATAATAGTACTGCACTACTCATATCATCATCCTTAGAATAAATAATGCTATGTAACTAGTATGGACGTCAACATTGTGGTGCTACCACAATACCTTCACTAATGATATGTCACGACATCGTAGACTTGCCACCTTTCAATCGATAATCTTGGACCAATACCTCCTCATTGGTCAAATTCTTTTGTATCACTACATCAGGGAATGAAACAATCTTGCTGGGGGGTGGCTTTTTGGTAGCATTGGCATACAAGTTATGTTATTAATGCGAGAAAGCTCGAGAAGAGGATCAATCGGTAAGCAACTGCATTGACTTAGTGAGTAATCTTAAAAGGCCTAAAAAACCTCAGTAAAAGTTTTCCACTTACATTGAAACACATAATCCTTTTATGCATGGAAACCTTGAGAAGAACAAAATCACCTTCTTTAGATTCTAAAAGTTGGCGTCTCCTATTAGCATGACTGTTGTCAGTTTTGGATACCTTTAATTGATCTCATATCATGCGAATCTTCTCATTGTTTTCATGAATTTCATCTGGCCTGATGACGATCCTATCTTCTAGTTCTAACTAACAAACCAGTGATTGAAACGATTTCCCACAAGTGCCTCAAATGGTGCCATACCAGTATTCACTTGGTGACTATCATTGTATAACAAATTAAGCAGGACGTAAATACTTCTACCGAATTTTGCCAAAACCAAAAAACAAGCATGCCACATATCCTCAACGATCTATATAACTCATTTAAACTAATCATCAATCTAAGGATGAAAGGCCAAAGTCTAACTCGGTACCCAATGCTTCTTGGGAACTTTTCTAATACTTAGCATTAAACTAGATATCTCTATTGTTGAGGGATTGGGTTCCTTGGTTGAAGCTTGGTGGGTCCCTCAAATGTATTGTCGGGGAGGTTGCTCGGGGAGCCTCCACGCGGATATGCCTCCTACGGAGGGAGCACGTCCCCCAAGAGTCAAAGCCTTTCCCTCTTGAATAAGAGAGTTTTAGGCCTCTCCTAGGTATCAATCTAACCAATTTGTTTCTATGTTGAAGGATTGGGTTCACCAGCTGGAGCCTGACAGGTTTCTCGAATGTATTGCCAAGGAGGCTGCTCGGGAAGCCTCCATACGAATTTGCCTCCCGCGGGGGGAGGGGGTCCCTCAGGAGTCGAACCTTTTTCCTCTCAAGTGGAAAAATTTTGAATCCTAGGGGACGCACTCCCCCTGCCACAGGCAAATCCAGGTGGAGGCTTCCCGAGCAGCCTCTCCGGCAATACATTTGAAGGACCTGTCAGGGTCTGGCCGATGAACCCAATCCCTCAACATCTATCAGAAGTAATAAGTAACAGAACTCTTATGTATTTCTCGAGATTTGATTCTCCCAAGACTTTCCTCGAGTACGTCAATCTAAATGGTACAAAATGTATTGATTTGTTAACCTATCCAAATTGATCTAAATAGCATCTTTCTTTTGTTCTATCCTTTCTGGCACTCAGCTTTCACTTGATTACATGTCATACACTCAGTGACATAATTCCAAAACATCTGTCTTCATGCCCCTGCACCAATTCTTGTCTCTATTCAAATCACAATGTATCTTTGCACTTCCAAGACCTGTGCATTTTATCTGATACAACCTGTGTTACTCATTTTGTTTCTGGCATAGCCAAACATCCCATAAAATACAAAGATATACTTATATATACCTTCCACTCGTCGAACTATCCCCTATTCTAAATCTATGTCTATGTTCTTTGAAGATGCTAATCTAACCACTGATCCTATTTCACTAGTTGAACAAGTGCTAGAACGGATACCAAGTTATAAAATAAAGTCTATCTACAAGCCTCATTGCATCATCAACCGTGTTTTCTAACCACAACATTCCTTCTCCAATCTTCTAATGCCAAACAAGCGAAAATTTTAGAAGTCTAAATCTATCTCCCTTTGAGCAAATAGATACTCCAAACTGTTATGTTCCAAGAAAAATCTGAAATACTTCTCCATAGAAGAAGAAATAACACCTCCAAATCTTGTGGTGGCTAACCACTACAAGTTCCAAGTCATAAGTGCAATAATTTTGCTCGTGAGACTTCACTTATCATAACTACAACCTATCCATACTACATCATTATGCATCCAAGTTTGCATTGGTATAAACTTCATATAGCTCATCACTATTTGGAATAATCAACACTGAAGCAGTGGTCAACTAAGGCTTTAATTCTTTAAAAATGTTCTCACATTCAGTGTTCCATTCAAACTAAACATTCTTCTTAGTCAACTACATCAACGGTGCAGCCATTCTTAAGAAATCTTGCACAAACCTCCTGTATTATCCTACGAGTCCTAGAAAACCATGGATTTCAACCATGTTCTTTGGTCGTTCCCATTGCACCACTATCGCTATCTTAGAAGGATCCACTAAAAATATCTTTACCAAACATAACATATTCAAGAAACTTAATTCCTGTTAACCAAAATTCGTACTTCTCCTTCTTAGCATATAGCTAATGTTCCCGCAGAGTCTGAAAACAATTCCTAAATGTTGCTCATGATCCTCTTGTCTTAGGATAAATTAGTATGTTATCAATGAACACAATCATGAACTGATCAAAGTAAGGCCGTCTTAGGTACCAGGAACCTCCTAATTGTTCAAGAAGTACCAGGAACTGATCCAAGTAAGGTCATCTTATAAATTAGTATTCTTCCTTTATTCTGAGTTAATGATACCCTATGCATGAATCCATTCTCGAGAAGTACCAGGAACCTCCTAATTGTTTGAATAATTTATCGATCCTAGACTATAGGTACTTGTTCTTTCCTATAACCTAAATCAATTACAAGTAGTCAATTTACAACCTGAGAGTCCCATCATGTTTCTTAGAAAACCAAATTGATGCATCCCACAGTGACGTATTGTTTCGTGTATGTCCTTTATCTACAAGCTCTTGAAGCTGCTTTCTTAATCCTTTCATTTTTGCCTGTGCTATCCAATACAGCACGAAGGAGATTAGAACAATTTTGAGAAGTAACTTAATCCCAAACTCAATCTCACAGTGGGGTGGGATTCATACTAGTTACGCTTGACTCTTCTTCTAAAGTTAAAAGAAATGCATAACAAGCTAAGCTAATTATATTGGTACTAGTATGGTAGGATTTACCTGAACATGCTTGCAGGAGTCGATCATTCATCATCTGGTCGTCACTACCTTAGCAAGTGATCAATGTTTCCTTTTTGGTCATCCGGTTACCTTTCTAAGGTGACAATCAATTACAGCATTGTACTTAGGTAGCCAATTAGTTCCTAGGATTACATTATAAGTACTCATTAGGATTTTAATCAAATCATTTCTCAAGTCTCACCCCTAATCATCATTTTACCAAATTTACATACATTATTAACAGACGCTCACCCTAAAGGTGAAGTAATTATCATACTAAACCCTTCTATTTCTAACCCCATGGCATTTACAAATGAATTCAAAATGAGAGAATTTGTGGCCCCAATATCGAATAAAACACAAGTCAAGAATTGAGAAATAAGGATCATATTGTAAACTACTATGTTGCTGGCAAAACTAGCAATGAAAATTATAAGGGTTGTTTCGTTCATTATTAGAAGAGCTATTACTTCCACTGTTAACACCACGTGCTGGTTCCTTCACTAAATTGGATATTGGTTGTTGTTTTCCCTCCTGTTGTTGCTTTGGGGTCCACCTATGGTCTTTATCCTATTCCCATAGTAAGTGCCCTTGTCTGTTTTAATCGACAATGCCAATGACACTGATTCACTATAGACCTAGATCCTTAAAGCAGCTAGTTATTTTCAAATAAAACCTTGGAGCCCTTCTCAAAACTTAATGCATGCTACAACAAATGGGGCAACTTGACCAACTTGGTAAACTTTGCCCCTTATTTCCTAACTATATCTTTACTTGCTTTCGGACAATAGAATTCAATGATTTTCTTGTCCTTATATCCTTATGGAAAGTAGTAGTCTTAGAACATCTTCTCAACTTTATATTATTCATTGTCTCGACTATCCTCTACACGTTTCACCTATTTCCACCAGGCGTCGACACTACCTTCCAGTTTGTATATTGCTAACTCAACACGATATTCATCAAGTCCTCCTAACATATCCAAATATATATTGTTTTCCACATAGTCGAATCATTGCTCAACAGCTTGGGTGAAGGGTCTCCATTTCATCAAAGATTAGAATTGTAGCACAACTAAATTCTCAGAAATACCTCTATCGGCGACCCACTGTAGGATCTTCACGTTGGACCCTTGCTACCATTAACCTAAAGGCAACAAACTTAGGATATATCATACCCTCATCATTGACGGGGTATGAGTCAGTAGCAGCATAACGATTTCTAGGTGCCATTCTCTCAGTTCTTGATAAGAAAATTGGACTATCAATGGTTTTCAATATCATATCTATATGTACACAATTCCCAAGGTTCAAAACCTAGGGCTTTGATACCAAATCTGTCACAAACCTATACCCCGGTGGTGACATGGTGGTTTAATTAAAACAAATCAAATAGGTTTAACTAAACTTGCCAATTATTTTATTAATAATTTAAGAGAATATTTTTATGTAATTTATGAAAATGGGGTAAATTTGAACCTTTTTAAAACATTACCAATCTTTGAAATTTAACATGTAAAATTCCTTAATTAAATAAAAGTTTTAAAGTCCATCGGAAAACAGTTTGCACCTTACTAGACCCCACACAGTGCACACGTAGTACAAACATATAGAATTAACATAAACCACAATCCATCAAAAAATAAATCAAAGTCTTTATAATGTCCCATTATTACATGCCTTAGAAATAAAGCAAATAAACTAAACAATTCATGGTCTGTATGAGAACCAGAACAATATCCTACTCAATAGCGCACTACGAGTCACTTAGAGGAGGGGGAAAATTTAAAACAAAATGTGAGTAAAAGGCTTAGTAGGACTTGGGCTTCAAAATAATTTAAAAAATAAAATAAAATAAATTTAAACACAATTTTGAAGAAATAATAAATGATTAAGCAAATTTATACTTACCTCTCTCCATCTAAAATCATCAAAATTCATCATAAATATTTAATCCAATTCATGCGTACCGTTCATCATCTGTGATTATCTCATATCATACATCATTTTATTCATGTGCAAAGCTTGCTAAATCACCATCGAAGTGGCCAAATCGGGTTTCAGGACTTGCCCCCAAGGTCGATCTCTACACGACCCATTCTCTATGTGGCATCATGCACTATCATATCATTTCGAACAGAGTTCTATGTCCATTCAGTGTCCATCATCATTTAATCATATCATTCTCTAGGTATTCTTTTGCAAGGTTATCATTTACTTTCATTATGATTCATTTACTATCATAATTCATTATTGCCATTCATTATCGTCATTCATTATCATCATATCTTATATCTGTTGGAAATGAATAAAAACAAGCAACTTGTTTTCTGAAATCGTTTCAAAAGTTACAGAATGACCAAAACTCATTTTTGTTGAAATCATGGCTACTGAAAAGAGGGTCTAGAGCCCTACCTCGTTTCTTAACACCATTCATGCCTACACCATGAATCTACATTCCACTAAATGTTAGCTCCTTGGAACCACGAGCAACCTTCGAAATAGACTGAATACATTAATCTCTAACTTTAATTTATATCACTACTATGCTATTTATGGTTCCTTAGTGTGCTTTTAGACTCAAAATGATCATATATGAAATTTTCATATTATCAGTCTTTTTGAAAACAAAATCATATTTTTTAAAAAACATTTCTAAATCATAAAATAATAAAAAACGACAGGCAAAACTATCATTTCAAGCTGTTAGGTTTGCTCGTCAATTATTTGAGTTCGGCCTATCGGATCAGTAAAGTTCGACATACCAAGCATACAAGTTTGGGTAGCCAAACTTGTGTAGTGCGGTCAACTGCACCTTACTACACGCGATTGACTGTGTGCTTGTGGTGTCCCGGTCGACCATGTTACACACTACGCAGTCGACCGCATATTCATGAGCAATATGCTTTGTTCTCAAGTACCCGAGTTTCAAAGCAAAACTTAGATTTCATGTTGTTTAAGACTAGCTTAACTCAGATCACGACATAAAAGGTGAGATTTTGACAAATCTGTTAAAAAATTAAAGTGGTGCATTAAAGCTATAACCCAGTCATATTAACATGAATTTGATCTTCAAAATCAGAGTTAAAGTTCCACAACAAGAGTTTATTTTGTTGAAATTAGTTCTAACTTCAAATACATGGCTTTGGACTGACTAGGTGGCTTCAAAATGATGATCTTTGGCCCCTGCTTTGACTAGAAAGGAAGCTTGTTTCTGTGTTCTTTATTTTTGGAAGAAAAATCGAGAGTGTCTAAGTGAGAGAGGGGTATTTGGCAATTTTACATAAAAACCTAATTCCTAGGGAAATAAAGTTCTGCTCATGGTTTTAAATTTAAAGCCTAAGTGGAGTGGAGATGTATTCGGTATTTGGCAATTTTACATAAAAACCTAATTTCTAGGGAAATAAAATAAAATACCAAATTAATTTTTTAAAATTAATTTAATAAATGGTGAACCTAAGATAAATCAACAAAATGATTAAAATGAAATTAATTAAGAAAATGTCACAAATATGTTTTATTAAAAATCATCCTAATTAGGCACACTAATTACCAATTTAGCATATTAATTGTCATTAATTAAATCTGGACATTACAGTAAGTAAGTTCTACGGGGTGCTTCAATACCTAGTATCTTAGGATAACTAGTTTGGGAGTTACTAACTTAAAGCTCGTTAAATAGGTTATGGAGAAAGATTAAGGGAGTCAAACATTGCACTATACAATTGTTGTAAACTTTAATTTTTATTTATATTTCTGTTTTATATTTTTGCTCTTTTATTGTTCTATTCAATAATTCTAAAGTGTTTACTGCCTGAGGAGTGATTTGAATCAAAATATCATAATTTTATTGTTAGTTTTTGATGAAAGCTTATAATTATTCATTATCACTTTTTGCACTAAGTTTGTCTTATTTACATTTGTTAAATAGCACATAAATTGTTTAAATAAGATTTTGTTTTGTTAGTCTATTTAGTTAGGTGAGTCAAATTATAGTTAAATGGTTTGCATTGAGTGGATATTCTACAAATCCTTTCAAAATGTTATTGCTTCAATTGCTAGAGACTAGTAATAAGTTGGTTCGGGGATGTGATGAGACCATAAAATGATACATTTTATAAGGATAAAATCATTTCTTTATGCTTTCATTTCTCGTTAAAACCTCTAATTAATAGCATTTTTGTATTAATAATTATTTTTATGTCCTAGTGTATAAATGTGTTTTTATTGTGTTTTTTATGCTTAACAATAATTTTGGTAATTTTTAGAGTCGTTTTAGTATGTTAAATATGTGTTTAGTTTGTAAATAATCAAAACTATAAAAATAATTAGTGATAATTTTATTTTGAGTCTTAGTGTATTTTATAGTGTGTTTTTAGTTTGTAAATATGTTCTATAATATTTAATTACTAAAAATATTTTTGAGTCTTAAAATTATATGTGTCAAACCGAAAAAGACTAGAATTTTAGAAGTTTGTAATTATTTTGTGTGTTTTAATGCAAAATAAATATTTTTTAAATTTATTGTTGATATTATCTTTGTAAAATAATGAATTTTGTTTAAATTATTTGCTTTTAGATTTAAAATCTGGAGAAAAAACGAAGCAATACGGTGCTAAAAAGGGAGCAAAATAAACCTCAAATGTACAAGAAATCAAAAGAAATTCAAAATTTAAAGAAAGGACACGTGGTGCATCTAGGACCATCCGATCAAGCCACTAATTCATCCTCAGCCGTTAGATCACTTGCCAGATGTTAGGAGGCTTTAGAATTGCTTTGGATCACGTTCGGTCGTTCCCATGTGCGTACGTTGAACAATCCAACGGTCTAAGGCGAGCGTTTACTTCTCTCCATTAAGATTTGATCCCAACCATTTGCCCAGTCTTTGGTTAGTGATCCAAGGGCTGAGAAGCATCTAACCGGTAAGAGCAAAGTACTGGATTCTGAGGCCCAATTTGCATACTTACCAGCTATCTCACGTAGAAAGAAAAAATAAATAAATAAAAATAATCAATCAACACTTAGAGCTGATTCTTGTGAGGGACCGGCGATTTAATAAAAAAAAAAAGTGTTGTATCTACGTAGGATGCAACCAAAATAAAAGAGAAAAGAAAAAAAATAAAATATAAATATAAACAAATAAATAAAATATATTTAAAATATTAATATAATATTTTGGAATGGTGAAATTCTTTCACTAAGTGGCATTTGTTTGTCTCTCTTTATTCGCCATGTGGTACTTTCTTTTATGTTTATTGCTTTCATCCTTTTTCTTTTCTCTTCTTTTTCCTTTTGTCATATTGAAATAAATTCTCAAATGTATTTATCGATACTCAAACACTTTTTCATTGCAACCATTCCAACTACTATTTTTTAAGTACCTCTTAATTAATTTTATTTAATAATGTTGTTTTGGATGTTTATTTTCTATTATTTATATGAAATCAATAATACATGTTTTGGTACTTTCTCCAATGTGTGACAAGTGTTAATCTTTTTTTCATTTTCTTTTTCTTGTTCTTTTTTTTTTCTTTTTTCTTTATCTTCAAATAACTTTATATGCTTCTTTATATCACCTATCTCTATTTTTTATCCTTATAACTTTATGTGTATTTTAAAATATGCCTATTTATCTATTATAAATTAGGAAGAAAGAGCAAAATAGCATATATAAGTTAAAACTTAATAAATAATATCATATAATTTCAAAATATGCAGTAAATAGAATATCATGAGAAACTGAGTAATATCTCATGAGAAATTGAAAACAAAAACCCTAAAATACTTCCACATCTTTCTCCTCTATATCTCTCACCTTCTTTCTCGTCAGCACCACTAGAGGCTAGAAATACAGTATTAACATGTTAATACTGTATTAATATATAAATACAAAAATTCACTAGCACTTCATCGAATCGCCGATGGCCAAGAAATACCGTATTAACTTGTTAATCTTGTATTAACATGTAAATATAAAAATTCACTAATGACTTTATCAGACTACCGATGGTTGAAAATTATAATATTAGCATGGTAATGCTGTATTAACATGTAAATTCAAAAATTTCACTGACGACTTTGCTGGACCGTCGGTGGCAGAGAAATACAGTATTAACTTGATAATATTGTATTGATGTATAAATACAAAAAAATTCCCCGGTGACTTTATGGGACCACCAGTTATCGGGAATTACAGTATTAACATGTTAATACTATATTCGCATGTAAATGTAAAAATTTATCAGTGACTTCGTCGAATTGCTAGTTGTTAGAAAACAAATACGTAGCAAAATTTTAAATTTTTAATAAAAATTTTTTTTTCCATAAAACGAGTTAGACATGCTCTATATGATAAACTAATAATGATCCTTATACATCTTATAGACCAGAAGCCCTACGTTTGATCGAACAAAATCAACAGAACTGCTTTATGAGAATTGCTATTGGAAGAGGCTCAACAAACTGGACTTCTTTGTTATTCTCTTTTCCACAATTGCAATGGAAGTGGGCACACGTCGTCCAACCTTCCTCTTGGTAGTGCCTCCTTCCAACTAAAGGAAAAAGCAAGTGTTATTGTTCTTGATCTTAAACAATAACCTTATGGAAATTTCAAAGTTTCTCTCACTACAAAAATCTTTCTAAATTTCTCAAGTGATCTAAATAATTATAAGAACATGTTTCTTATATATTGTGGTTGGTAGGACACTCATTCATATCAAATTGGGCTTCAAAATTTGACTTTGGATTAAATCTCACAATAAAACATATCAACCTTAGATCATTGATCTTGTAGGGGCGGTCAACCGCCTTACACTTGAGTCGGTCGACCAGTGTGTCATGGCTGACACCAGTCACATGTTTTTCACATAATGAGCTACTCGATCTACTCTTTTTAATCTAATTGGATCACTATAACTTTTTTCCCTTGATATCTTTCATAAAGCCTTAGTTTTAATTCAAATAACCCAATATATAAATTATCTGCTTAAAACAGTCATATATAGATGATCCCATATCAAATAAAATATTCACAAATAATTCAACATGTTTATCTCAAATTAATTCATAAAATTAATTCAACCAATAAAATAACTTAAATTATGAAAATCTAATGAATTGAATATAAGCCAATCTAAAAATTAGCATAAGTTACTGATTTGTAGAAGAAACACACCGTATCGCCTATATGTATATTTTATAATTATCATCTCTAAAGCTATTCCACTAAGCTTAGAGTTGCATTCTAGAATTATATATAAATTACAAAACTACAATAAGTCTTTCGTCTATGACATATCATCATGTGTAACATCTCCATAAGATATTCATAATTGGTACATGGATAAAATTCTATTTTACCTTTCCGATTATATGTATCTTATGTTCCATAATCTCACTATTGGAATAATTACTATTTATAACCAATTCAAATAGTATGACATTCGGTTACCTATATGTATCCAAATGGTTGAGCACTTCAGTTTTCTAATTACAGGATAATGCCTATAAGATAATATCATTAACTCTATGAAAGAGCTGTGGATTCCATATCTATGAGTAACAAGTTTATATCATTCATGAGTCATATCTCCAACTTACCTTCATTTAGCTTGAAATGTCATCCTTTGGCACATCAAAAGATACACAAGTCAAGAGTACGAACTCATTAATTGATTCAAGATTAACATGTAACATAAATGATTGTTTAAAGGGAAGTGACTTATTCAAACGGAATAATTAACTAAATCAATTCAACTTTAATTCAGATCTAATATATGGTTACCAAAGACAATATATCAATGTCTCCACTTGTGGAGTCCAACTCCAATGACCAAGATAAGTTATCCCCCATTAAAGATGTGGACAACAAAACAATCTTAACATGAATAAAGCACCCAACTTTATTTTCTCGATTACGGACCTTTTAAATTTAGACCATCACATTAAAAATCATATCTTCTGCATAATACGTCCCTCATATGCACAATCTTTAAGGTTTAGAATAATAGTCCTAAACTTCTTTTGCTTATCATATATTCAATATAAATGAACTAATAAGGACAATATTGATACATGACAAAAATAATAATTCTTTATTGATTAAATATCTCAAAAACAAGTACATCATTTAATCCTTAGAGAACCAAGTCTAACACCAATGGCCGAGAAATGCACTATTAACAGGTTAATACTATATTAATGTGTAAATATAAAAATTCACCAATGACTTCGTCAGATTACTAGCAGTCAAAAAATACAGTATTAACTTGTTAATATTGTACTTATGTATAAATACAAAAATTCACCAGTAACTTTGCTGTTTAACACCATCGTTACCGATGGTTAGGAAATACTATAATTCCCAATCAAATATTGTATTTCACATTAGAACAAAAAAAATGTTTTTTTTTTTTTGTACAATCATTAAAAATACAAAAAATTTTACAAAACAAGATATAAGAAGACTATCAAAAAAATAAAAACAAAACACTAATTTTCTTTTTCAACATAACTTTTTCTTTTTCTTTTCAGATTTTTTCCTTTTATCATGGTTTTCCTCGGTACCTGTGATTTTGGCACAATAGCAACAGCTTCAGAGGAGACCACAATAGATTGGACCTTCACTCGAGTTTCAAAGGCAAACAGTAGAAGGAGATCCAACTTCCAGACCATGGCAAATCGGACTTCACTTGAGCTTCGTGGCTATAGCGGATGTCAAATCTTTGTGTATATTCTACAAATCTCGTTTGATCACCGTTGGAGCTTCACTGCAAGTCGTTCCTTGGTTGAAGCTTCTTAGATGTTAGATCTTTAGCATCACAAACTCTAGCCATCCATGACTTGGATTCCAACCACGACAACCAGGCTTGATGAGCTCCGATGGCAAAAAACAAAACAAAGAGATAGGGGGAGAGAAAGAAAGAAATTGGGTGTTGGAAAACAATACACAGCAAAATTTTAAAAAATTTAAATCAGAGTACTTTCCAAAACATAAGTTTGACATGCTAAATACATAAATTAATGACAGATCTTACTAACCTCTTTTGTATACTGAAAGCAATAGGAATCTATGAAGAGAAGAATGTTCTAGAATAGCCTCAACCAACTAGTCTTCTTTCCCATTCTCTATCTACAATTGGAGTGTGGGTGCTCACATGTTGCATAGCTTTTCCTCTAATAATTCTCCTTCCAACCACTTAAGAAAACCTAGAGCTAAGCTTCTTGATATTGAACAATAGCTCTAAGGGAGTTTTAGAGTTTTTCTTATTAGAGTACTCACTTTGTGCTTCTCAAAAGATCTAAATAACAAAGAAAACTCACCCCACATTTATAGCGGTCAAATTTGGGGTTAATCCTTGTCAGATTAAGCCTTAAAATTCAAGTCTATAATAACTTTTAATGAAAAATGCATCAAAAATGCATATCCTGATTATTGCATGTTTGGCATGTCAATCTAGGAGATCAGCTTGCCAAACTTACTCCATCGGCCTGCCAAAATTTCCCATCGGCCTCCTCACCGTGCAATAAATTACAATCCTCAAAACATCTTATTTTCACCCAAGAATCTTAGATAAAGCCTCAGTTTTAATTCAAACAACCCAATAGAGAAGTTATCTGATTAAAACAGTCATATACAGATAATCCCATAATAAAAAAATTATTATCTAAATAATTCAACATGTTTATTTTGAATTAATTTACAAATTAATTCAATCGATAAACTAACATAAATTATTAAATCCAGTCTAATCAAATTTTAGCCAATCTAATAATTTAACATAAGTCACCAATATGTAAGAAAAATATATCGTACCATTATAGGATTTATTATGAGCTAACAAAAGGGACCTAACAAACATATACAATTCAAGCTCCTATAATTATAAAATACAATATCCCAGATATGTATATTATAATTATTAACCCTAACGCTACTCCACTAAAAGCTTAGAGCTGCGTTCTTAAACTATATAAAATTACAAAGCTCTAATGAGCTAATCGTCCATGACATATCATAATGTGTCGCATCCCCATAAAATATTCATAATCAACTTAAGGATAAATTCTGTTTTACCTTTGCGATTATTTTTATCTTACGTTCTATTATCACACCATTGGAATACTTACTATTCAAAAATAGTATACTATTTGGTTACACTTTTTATCCAAATAGTTAAGCACTCCAGTCTTCGATTTATAGGATAATATATATAAGAAAATATCATTAACTCTATAAAAGAGCTATGGATTCCATATCTATGAATAACGAGTCTACATCAATCAAGAATTATGTATCCAACAAACTGGTATGCATACCATCATTAAATCAGGATGTCTCCCTTTGGTACATCAAAAGACATAAGTCTAAAATACAAGCCCATTAGTCATTTCAAGATTGAGACAAAACACATATGATTGTCTAAAATGAATTGATTTGAACAAACTGAATTATTAACCAAATTAATTCAGCTTTTTGTCTCGAACCAATACATCATCACCTATGACAATGCACTAATGTTTCTACTCATGAAGTTCCACTCCGATGACCAAGATAAGCCATCTCTCATTAGGGATTAGACAACATAACAATCATAGCATGAATAAAGCGCCCAACTTTATTCCCTCAATTCTAGATCTTATAATTTAGACCATCACCTTTAAGATTCGTGTCTTTTGCATAATGTGTCCATCATATGCTTGATTCTTAAAGGTTTAGACTGACAGTCTCAAACTTTTTTTTTTTTTGCTTATCATACATTCAACAGAAATGAACATATAGATGACAACATTTAGTATATAAATAATAAATGAACTTTTTATTGAAAAGTGCCTCCAAAAACTTATTACAATATTTTACTCCTTAGGGCACCATGTCTAACAATCTCCCACTTTCATTGAGTGAGTAAATATGACACATCTCGCATCCCCATAGCCTTTACATGCTTCTCAAAAACTCTTGTAGTTAGTGTCTTCATGAAAGGATCAGCTATATTGTCTTTGAATGCGATTTTGCATACTGTAACATGCCCAGCCTCAATGAAGTCCTTTATCACATGATACTTTTGATGAATATGCTAACTCTTTTTGTGAAATCTTGGTTCCTTAGCGTTAGCTATGACTACAGTGTTATCACAATATAGCGATACCATCTTATCCATATAAAGAACTATCTCAAGATCCCTAAGGAACTTGCAGAGCCACACTGCTTCTTTTGAAGCATCAGTAACTGCCACATACTCGGCCTTTATCGTTGAATCTAAAGTGTAATCTTGCCTGACACTTCTCTAAACAATGACACCTCCGCCCAAAGTAAACATAGAACCAGAAGTTGATCTTCTCGAATCTAGACAAGATTGAAAATCCAAATCAGTGTATCTAAGAGGTGTTAGATCCTCAGCCAAATACACTAACATATATGTAATACCCTCAAGCTAACTAATGAGCTCGTGTAAAGCTTATTTCGTTAGGATAAGAGGTATTAATCTTTCAATTGTATTATAAGTGTTATGGTTCACTTAAAATATTCATTTCAGTATAAAAGAGTTTTGAAACTGTTGTTTCATTCATTTTCTTATTTACAATATGTACATTATTCAAACTTAGTAATATGAACAAAACAAAACTATCACATCTAGACTTTGGTAACATATGTCTGTTCACAAAAACCATTACAAAGCTATTAAGTTTTACAAAACAGAGTTCCAAGATATGTTTCAAAAGCTACTCTAAAACATGGCATATGGACAAATCTCTATTGGTAGCTCTAGACACTTGGTCAACCTCTAACCCTGTACATACTCACCTACATCATAAAAGCTATAATGAGCCAAAAGCTCAGTAAACAAAAACTGATGCATGAACATGAATATTGAATGAGAATACAATCATACATTCTCTTTTATCAGTTTTCTTTCATCAATTATTTCTTACTTTGGGTACCCTTGGAGTGTAGTACTTAACTACCAATGATAGCCCATGGTTTTCAGAACCTGTTCCTCATAATTTGGCCAATGTAGTAATAATAATATCGGGTTTCCATCTTGATCATTAGATCTCAAGCATTTGCCATATTCAGTCTCATCTTTGCGGTTTTCTTATCTTGGTTTTTCAACCTCAAAGTATTCACCGATCTTTGTTGGGTCTGCCTGTCCCACTTGCGTCCTGTGCCTACCCAACCACCAGTTAAGAACCAAACCTCCATTTTAGTTAAAAACCTCATTCCTTTTTTGATCATATCACATGTTCTAATGTCAATTTCATGAATCATAAATGCATTTCAACAAACTATATCATTCCTAAATACCAACAATCCAATCAATGCAACTTAAAACATAACATGACATAGTTCTTATTATGCATTAAATAGTAGTTTCTACTTATCTCGAGTCCAATTTGCAATGACTAAAAGATCAGTCCTCTTAGAAGATAAGATGTGCTAACGTCCTAGCATTATAAAATCAAATACCATTTAATTTCTCATAAACCAAACTCATTGATTTAGGTTATAAGTTCATATTATAAGGATTTTGTATTGAATCAAACACAAAATCGACTGAGTATAACAATGTCAAAATGCACATCTATGTCCAAAGAATATGTTATACTATTAGAAAGATATTAAACATAGAGATTAGGTGTTCCATCATCTCTTCAAACTTACATATCAGTACATTCTTGGCTGCAAATTTCAAATTATCAAACACACAAAATTTTTTTAACTTTTTAGGCAAATCAAGTTTTTAATGAATCACTAACATTTCCAAACACTAAATATCATTAAGAGAAGTATATAATCCTATAAAAATAGCCTTTAACATGAGAATAAAGCATGGTGCAATTTTGATATTCCACTTAACCTAGTTTTACATTTTCTTTTCATAAATTTAGAAATAACATTCTAACTAATTCCCATTTATATACAAGCATTCAAAATCACTTAATGAATCAATACATTCCTGGCTGCAAATTTCAAATTATCAAACACACAAAAAATTTTTAACTTTTTAGGCAAATCAAGTTTTTAATGAATCACTAACATTTCCAAACACTAAATATCATTAAGAGAAGTATATAATCCTATAAAAATAGCCTTTAACATGAGAATAAAGCATGGTGCAATTTTGATATTCCACTTAACCTAGTTTTACATTTTCTTTTCATAAATTTAGAAATAACATTCTAACTAATTCCCATTTATATACAAGCATTCAAAATCACTTAATAAACACTTATGATCAATAGAAATAAAGGAAATAATCAAAATCTACAAGATTTTTAATTGGGCAAAGAAACTAACTTAATTTGCTTAGTTTGAGCTCAAATCAATCATAGCTTAGTTTTCCCACATCTATGATCATATATAATAGAAATAAATTAATTTCATCATAAGAAACATAAATATAGATGTTACCTTGTAGGACTCAAAGGTAGGGCTCTATTGGAGGTCGAAACACTTGATTTTCAAGCTGAAAATGGTGAGAACTTGGCCTGGTTTCTGTAACCCAAATTTCTATAGTGTTGTTTAAGTTTTTGTGACCTTTAGGACATGGAAAATGGAGAGAAAGAAGTGGTGAGAGTGCTGGACGTTTTTAGAGTTGCTTGACAAAGAAAGAGGCAAAAATGAATATTCTAGTTCATTTGAATCAGTCTAAATCAATTAAGACAAGGGAGAAGCTTGCTTGGGGGCTTTTCCCATCTTTTTCTTGGGTTTGACATGTGAAAGAGTGTTAATTAAGAGAATTTAGCTAATAGCTAGCCATTTAAATCTAGTACAAGCAAAAGTAATTCAATTTGCTATAACCTAGTCCAAAAATCAACCGAATTGCACCATTTTGCATACTATCAATTCCAATCAAAATTTTCTATTTCAAATATATAAATGGGCAAAACAATTAGTTTAGAATGCATATGAAATGGAAAAACACTTTCTAAACCAACTCATAATTTGTTTAGCATACTAGTCTTCCTTATTGAGAAACCGAGCTTTTTAATGCAATTAGAACTTCTTAAAAACATGTTCAATCATATATTAATAATTCAATGTCATATTTATTTAATATAAGCATATTTATCTTTGATTCAATCTTATAAATAATGAGTACTGATGCTAGTAAGATATGCTTTATATATGCTCGATATTCAATAACGTGTGTTTGTTAAATGCAGAGATATGCAAGATGCTTATTACTGGCTAAATATGTGTTAGTTGGGCATTACAATATAACCACTAGTCCTTCTCAGGTACTTGAAAATATGGTTCACAACAGCCCAGTTGTTTGGTCCTAGATCCAATCAAATCGACTAACTATCCTGACTGCATAACAAATATTTGGTCATGTGCAAAGCATCACATACATGAGACTACCTACTGCCAAAGCATAAGGTCTTCATCTATTCTCTTTCTTCATCAGACTTTAGAGAGTCTTTGCTAAAAAGAGTAATTCCAGACCTAGATGGTTACCCACCTTTCTTGGAATTTTGCAATGCATACTTCTCAAGAATTTTATCTATGTATACAGCTTGGGATAAAGCTATCATTTTGTTTTTCCTATCCAAATGATTTAAATACCCATAACATAATTAGCTTCACCCAAGTCCTTCATGTCAAACTACATGGTCAACCATAATTTGACTAATGACAATGCCTCAACGTCATTGCTAATAAGCAAAATGCCATCTACATAGAGCAGTAGAAAACCACCTTCCTATTCTTAATGTGATTGTAAACACATGGTTTGTCCATATTTTGTTCGGACCCATAAGTCTTGATCACCTAATCAAATCTTATGTTCCAAGAACAGGAAACCTGTTTAAGTCCATAAATTGACTTTAGCAGCTTATAAATCTTACTCTCTTGACCCTTAGCCTTGTACCCGTCTTACTGCATCATATATATGGACTCATCAAGATAGCCATTCAAAAAGGTTGTTGTGACATTCATTTCCCAAATCTCATAGTCGAGAGCTATAGCTATGGACAAGAGAATGTGGATGGATTTCCTCATAATTGATTCCTTCCTTTTGTGTGTATCTTTTAGCTACCAATCTAGACTTAGAGGTTATGACTTTTCTATCTGCTCCTCTCTTTCTCTTGTAGATCTACTTATACCCTATGGTTTTTACCCTTTTGGGAAGATCCACAAGTTTTTGGACTTAATTAGTCTCTATAAACTTCATCTCAGTGTTCATAGCTTCTGTCGAGAGCTTTGAATTAACATCCTCCATAGCCTCTGTGTAAGTGTAAGGATCCCTGTCATGTTCAACTAGTTCAGCCAAGTTAGCTTCACTATTAAACATATACCTCTCAGGTTAACGCTCGATCCTCCCACTACGCTGAAGCTCCCTAGATCATTTTTTGGTCGGTTTTTCTATATTGATTAGATTGGTTTCAATCGAAACTCTTGGAGTGATCAAATCACTCACTAACTCATCATGTACCACTTTACTACGAGGCTTAAAGCTGTTCATGTAACTTTCCTAAAGGAATGTTGCATTCATTGAAACCAAGACTTTATTTTCTTTAAGGTTATGGAAATAACCCCCTTTAGTTCATTTTGGATATCCTATAAGCATGTAAACTTCCAAACATGCTTTCAACTTGTTTACTTCCTTATATAGGACACGAGCCAGACATCCCCATATATGAATATGGTTTAAGGATGTCCTCCTACCCGTCTACAACTCATAAGGAGTTTTAGAAACCGATTTTAAAGGCACATTATTCAAAAGATAATATATGGTTTATAATGCATATTCCCAAAAGGATAAAGGTAACGTCGAATAACTCATCATGGACCTAACCATGTCCAACAAACTCTTATTTCTTCTCTCAACTTTGCCATTCTATTACGGAGTGCCTGGCGCAGTCAAATGGGACAAAATCCTATTCTCTACCTCGATCAGATTGAAGTGGGTTTACCTAATTGCTTCTCCTCTTTAGCCTGAAACTCCCTAAACATGTCAAAAGTTTTGCTTTTATGATGCATTAGGTAGACATACCTATATCTTGAGTAATCATCAATAAAAGTGACAAAGTACTTATACCCTCCATGTGCCCTGATGTTTATGGGACCATAAACATCAGGATCCATAAGTTCTAGAACCTCTTTAACCCTATTGCCCTTAGACCCAAATGGTCTCTTGCTGATTTTGCACTCCAAAGAAGATTCTCATTGTGGTATAGATTCCAACTCTAAGTGACTTAAAGGTCCATCCCTTACTAGCCTTTGAATCCTATTTGGGCTAATATGACCTAATTGCAAATGCCAAAGATAAGTCTTATTAGAGTGAGAAGTTTTAAGTCTTTTAGAGTTATTATTACCTTAGTGTTTAGTAGTGAGTTCATCTTAGGTTTGATAAAATATAGATTGTTTTGAATCTATCTATCATAAATAAAAGATTTGTTTTTATGAATCATAACTTTATTATTAAAAGAAACTAAATAAGAGTCTTTAAATAAACAAGCAACAGAAATTAAATTCCATTTAAGTTTAGGAACATAAAAACAATCTCTCAACACTAAAATACTATAATTATCAAAATAAAGATAGACGTCTCCCACTACTTCAGCCAACACCAAGGATCCGTTGTCCATCCATAAGGTGACGTGCTCATGTAGTAAACTTTTCATTTCCTTGAACCTCTACAGAGAATTACAAATATGATTAGTTACTTCAGAATCTATGACCTAAGTGTCACTTGACTCCTTAACTAAATAAGTTTCAATAACTAGAAGTTCACACTTACCTCCTCAAGAAAGGAAGTCCTTGCAATTCTTCTTGATGTGCCCAACTCTCCCACAGAAAAAGCACTTGAGCTTCTTTAGGTTCCTTTTTTTCTTCTTCTTGTCCTTGCCTTTCGCTAGGATAGAAGACTACCTGTTCTTAGCCCTCTGCTTCTTTCTATTCCCTAGGTTAGGATCAGACTGCAGCTACCAAGTTAGCCTCACGACCAGTAGAAGTTTCCCTGATCAAATTTTTGAACTCCTGTAACTACTTCATCAGCTTAGTCAATGTCACATCCTATCTATTGCTCAAATTATATGAAGCTCTAAACAGGATGAACTCCTTAGATAGAGTCTCAAAAACCATAGTCATCTCTGACTTAGCATCAATGTTAGCTCCATGAGTTTAAGCCTTAGCGAGGTAACCCATAACCAACATCATATGCTCTTTCACAGGAGTCCTAGTCTTTGTTTGCCGTTTAAGAGTTTCTGAAGAACCCCTTTCTATTGTGTTAGGGCTTGGCCTCCAAACATATCTTCAAGATTATCCAAAATCTCCTTAGCAGTCTCATTATCTTCATGTTGTGTAGCACAATATTCATGCTAGCTATAACGTAACAGCGAGCCTAATCATTGGTATCCTTCTAGTTATCATACGCTTAGATTTGCTCATTAGTGATTCCCTGGTTGGTTCAGGAGGACACGGTATTGTTAACACAAATTTTAGTTTCTTAGAGGAAAGGTTATTATTTAGATTCCTTTTCTAATCATTGTAATTCCCGCCAGTTAGCACGTTTCTATTAAGTATTGATGATAAAGCATTTTTAGACATTTTCATCTACAATAAAGATTCATAAACCAAATATAAGCAAACATTCCACAATAGTTTGGTAAGATAATGCAAACAAGTAAGCATACAATTGTGTTTATATGTCAAAACCTTGAAGAAATCATAACCTTACAACGATAATTTCTAAATCAGAATTCAACAAGCCTCCTAGAGGAGACTTTCCAAATTCAATTAGGAACATGGATCTCCTCTGATTAATATATGCCATCCAAGACTCGTTTGATCCAGCATATACTAATAATCATTTCTTTGTCCATTAATTTCATTAACAGAGCTCCAAAGGGAGGTAAATAACAAACTAATCTTGAGTGTATAGCCATTGTTTCAACCATTTTATTTATGATTTATAATCGCTACCTAGGGGTGTAAAATGATAAATCATGCTAAAATAAATTATCGCTTCAGAGATCCAACTTGGTACATAATGAAATCCCTTCTAAGGGTCAAAACTATGTGCTACCTATGGACCAACGATGGAGGCCTTAGGTCCTCTCTTCGAAAACCTTCTCCCACTCAATACTTTAATAGTCAAGGTTTTTATGTTAACATGTATGAACAATTTTTAATGAGTAGCACTCCCTATTCTATATGCAATGTTATCAACATACATGGTAAATCATATTATAATACAGACAAGCAAAGCAACATACAAAGCTATAAGTAAAATAATTAATAGCCATAATATCATGGTTCCATCCTAGAGAAAAGAAAATAAGGATTACAAAAGATCAATTGAAACATATTATCGATTCTTCATCTTATGTCATCTTGTTGTATCCTTCTTCATGTCACATTCATCTTCTATTCTTCAATCTCTTATAGATCAAAAGGGTTTATTTTTCTGATCATCATAAAAGTTCATATTTCTTAAAATTGTCTCAAAAACAAAATCAAAAACTGTATCAAAAAATGCATCTTTTTTGAAAACTATTTTGACTTGCTGCCGACCTGCCCAACTTTCAGATCGGCCTGTCGGTCTGTGACCATCGACCTACCAACTTAGAAAGTTCAACCTGCCGACCAATGCTAAACCAGCGTTTTTGTAAAAATAGTGAAAAAAATATTTTAAGCAGTTTTTAATTTTTATTTTCAACAATTCAAAAATATAAAAATTTATAAACATAGAAAAACAATAGAACTCTAATCATCTCCATCTTCTAGATCCATCTTTACTTCGAATAATTATTTTAATACAAATTTTACAAATTAAAATTAAAATAATAAATCCTAGACAGTGACGATAGACCGCCATCTAATAACATGAAAAACTTATATATACATTCTAACCACCAAGGAACTATAACTGGCATAAATTAATTCATTAAGAAAACAACTAAAATATAAATTTAATCAACCATAATTAATTAATAAACATTCACCACATAATCTCATGACAACATTTTATTATATAGAAACCCTAAAGTGCCAACTCTTTAAAAAATTAAATTCAAGTATAGAAAAGAATAAGATCATATAATTCATGTATATAGCATGTTCACAAACTTATAAAATCAACGTAAAAACCAGGCTCTAATGCGAATTGTTGAAAAATAGTACGCAGCAGAATTTTAAAGAATTTAAATCAGAGTATTTTCATAACTCAAGTTGACATGCTAAATACATAAATTAATGGTAGATCTTACTAACCACTTTTGTACACCAAAAGCAGCAGGAATCTATGAAGAGAAAAGCATTCTAGAAGAGCCCTGATCAACCGGTCTTCTTTGCTATTCTCTATCCATGATCGGAGTGTAATTTGTCAAACATCATGTAGCTTTTCCTCTTGTGACTCTCCTTCCAATCACTTAAGAAAACCTATAACTAAGGTTCTTGATGTTGAACAATAGCTCTTAGAGAGTTTAGAGTTTCTTTTACTAGAGTACTCACTCAATGTTTCTCAAATCATCTAAATAATAAAAAAAGTTCACCATCTATTTATAGTAATTAAATTTAGGGTTAAACCTTATCAGATTAGGCCTCAAAATTCAAGTCTGGATCAACTTCAAATGAAAAACACACATCAAAAATGTGTATACTGATTATCGCATGTTCGGTATGTCGATTTGGGAGATCGGCCTATTGAACTTACTCCATCGGCCTGTTGAACTTTTCCATCGGCCTGTCGATCGTAGGATAACTTGGAATCCTCAGAATATCTTATTTTTACCTAAGAATCTTAGATATAGCCTCAATTTTAGTTCAAATAACCCAATAGAGAATATATATGATTAAAATAGTCATATACAAATAATTTCATA
This sequence comes from Artocarpus heterophyllus, assembly GCA_025403435.1. NCBI lineage: Eukaryota > Viridiplantae > Streptophyta > Magnoliopsida > Rosales > Moraceae > Artocarpus > Artocarpus heterophyllus. Next base: position 36,033,551 of record CM046348.1, on the reverse strand, counting down.
GTAAATAAAATATTATCCAAATAATTCAACATGTTAATCTTAAATTAATTTACAAAGTTAATTCAACCGATAAACTAACATGAATTATTAAATCTAGTCTTATCGAATTTCAACCAATCTAATAATTTAACATAAGTCATCAATATGTAGGAAATACATGCCGCATCGTTATAGGATTTATTATGAGTTAGCAAAGGGGACCCGATGGACATATATAATTCAAGCTTCTATAATTATAAAGTACAATATCCTAGACACATATTTTATAATCATCAACTCTAAAGCTACTCCACTAAAAGCTTAAAGCCGCACTCTCGAACTATATAAAATTATAAAGCTTCAATAAGCTAACTGTCCATGACATATCATAATGTATCATATCACATAGGATATTCATAATTGGCTCAATGATAAATTCCGTTTTACTTTTTTGATTATTTTTCTCTTACGTTCCATTATCACACCAATGAAATATTTACTATTTATAAATAGTATAACATTTTATTACACCAATATATCCAAATAGTTGTGTGCTCCAATCTTCCAATCACATGATAATGCATATAAGAGAATACATTAACTCTACAAAAAAGCTATAGATTCTATATCTATGAATAACGAGTCTGCGTCAATCAAGAGTTATGTCTTCAACGTATTGGTATGCGTACCATCATCAAATCAGGATGTCAACCTTTGGTACATCAAAAGATATAAGTGAAGAATACAGACTCATTAGTCATTTCAAGATTACGATACAACATATATGATTGTCTAAAGTGAATTGATTTGAATAAACTGAGTTATCAACCAAATCAACTCACTTTTTGTCCTCATCTAATGTATTGTCACCTATGACAATGTACCAATGCTTCTACTCATAGAGTCCCTCTCTGATGACCAAGAGAAGCCATTTCCTATTAGCGATGTAGACAACATAACAATCTTACCATGAATAAAGTGCCCAACTTTATTCCCTCAATTGTGGATCTTATAATTTAGACCATCACCTTTAAGATTCATGTCTTTCGCATGATTTGTCCATCATATGCACAATTCTTAAAAGTTTAGACTGACCGTCTCATACTTTTGTTTGCTCATCATACATTTAACAGAAATGAAAGGACAACATTTGGTATATGAATAATAAATATACTTTTTATTGATAAAAATATCTCTAAAAACTTATTACGATATTTTACTCCTTAAAGCACTATGTCTAACATGTGGGGTGGGGGAGGAAAGAGAACCAGATACAGAAAAAGAGAGAGGAAGATTTTAAAATAAAAAAAGGAAAAAATTAGCTAAGATTTGATATGGGGGCATTTTTGAGTTTTTACTTGTCTTAAAAACACTGATTGTTCAAAAATGTTATTTACTTCATCTTTTCAAAACCACCTCTGATCTAATTTACTAATAGTTTCTAAAAACTGACATTTTGTGTAAATTCTCTTTAAATTATTGTATTTAATACATTATAATAGGCGTAATACATATGCATGTAGCATGTGTTTCCCATCAATATAAAAAATTTTAAAATATCGTCTCACTTAATAATTAAAATATATAATTATGCATCTAATTTATAGTATTTATTTTTAGGTTAATTATATAATTATACTTCTTGATTTTAATTATTTCTCTATTTGTCCTTTTAGTAGAAACTATAAAAGTATCCTTTGACTTTGAAAACTTATTCCAATTTTATCCCTTGTATATTTTGCAACAAGAAAAAATTGAGCGAAATAAAATAACTACACTTAAATAAGTTATAAAACTATATTATAGATTTAAAACAACATAAAAAAATCCTAAAACAAAACATTAATTAAAAAAAGATCTTAAGCTTTAAGTTTTTTAAATATAATATTTTTTTCAAAATCTTTTTTCAAATAGTTTTAAGGATATCTTTTCCTTTTTTTCTTGTTTTTCTCCATATAGTGAAATTAAAATAAGTTTTTCAAATTCAAATAACAGTTTCATAGTTTTTAAAATAAAAGTAATAAATAGACAAATAATTAAAACTTGAAGATTTAATTTCAAAATTTGTCTTTTATTTAATTTCAAAATTTGTCTTTTATCTTTTCATGATGCCCCATTTAAAAAAAAAAAAAAATGGCTTAGACACCGCTGTGATGCATATCAGGGAAAAAGAGATCTAATTGCTAATAAAAGAATTACAAGAAGAAAATTGCCAAAGGAAATATAGGCGTAGCTATCTTTGATGGAGCCGAGAATAAATGATGTTAAGGTAGGTGTTTGTTAGCATTTTAGTGATTAACTTGAAAATGAAAGAGGGCCCATATACGTGGAGGAAATTCTTGCTCATAAGATGGGTTGTCCAGTGTCCACTGAATTAAGTCACACAGTAACATCAATAATGGGACTAGGACTGCCTAAAAGAAGGAAGATGCTGCTGTTTTCTCCAATTAAATGAATCTTAATTTTGGTGGATAGGTTCGTTGTTGTTTTCAAACAATAAATCTTGGTTGCCCTTGGAAATACACTACAAAGCAGAAAGAGAAACAAGAAGAATACACCCCACGTATGAGGAGATTGTAACCAGCTTTGTTTCTTTCGCTACATGATTAAATAAAGAAGAGAAAAGAGAGAGAGAGAGAGAGAGAAATGACGAAGAAGATGGGACCTACGACATAAACAACTTCAAAATGCTTATGACAAATTGTTTTTGGAACTGCAATTTTTCAGCCATCCGTAGATGCAGCTTGTAAAGATGCACTGTTCACATGATTGTAACAGAATTTCTATTCAATGAAATCTTACATACTTTCAACAACTGGAATTCAAATTTCAAGTTGGATTAGCCTATATCTGATGGTTAAGTGGATGTACTTAGACACGTCTCATACCTAGATCTTTGCTTATTAAATGAAGTCAAGTTGTGACTTTCATTTTTAAAACTTAATTAAGAGAGAAAAATCGTAGTGTTTATAGGCTAAAACGCTTGGCGCTTACACCTTGCTGTTGCTGTTGTGTATTTTTTCAATTCTGAGTAAGTCCGAGGAGGAGCTGAAGGCAAATCGCTGCTTGGAGTATGTTAGGTTGACCGAAGGTGAGCACTAAAGACTTGGAGTTAGACGTAGAGTCCTTTTTATTTGGTATGATTGGCACTCATGGTTGTCTTCCACAAGGGTTTTGGGCAGCGTTAAATAGCCATATCATTGTCATATTTTTATGCATATTTGCTTTATGTCCAATTTTTAGCTGTCATGCTAATAGGGCGTTATAGAGGTATTTTGTGTGCATTGAACACTGTTTTATAGTCTGTCAGCTTACAAGAAGGTTTTTTTTTTTTTTTTAACTGGGGATAAGAGGATTCGAACTTTTCACCTTGTGGTAAAGTTAGATGTGATTTTTCTGCTAGACTATACCTGCAACCACCTTACAAGAAGGTTACTAATTTGGCTATCAATCAGTTGAAAGTGACATAAGTTTATCGAGGTTAGACCTATATTTGCTCTCAACCAAAGTCAGTAAAAAATAAAATGAAATAAAATAAATTCAAGATTACATGAAAAAATTGGGAATGCTTCAAGGATGAGGACATGAAGTTAAGGGTTATTTGGCATTGGATTTAAAAATGTTTTCGCACATTTCCTAAATGTGGGTATTTTGGAAACGTTTTTTAGATAGCGTTTGTTTCCCTTTCGGTTGGGAAACATAAGCGAAATGAACAACGATTTCTATAAAGGGAATTGGAAAATTTCTAAAGGTCGTTTTTTCATTCTCACAGAATTAGGATTCAGAACCCTTTTCTCTTTCATCTCCCTCACTCCCCATTACAATTCTCTCTGGTTGTTCCTCACGCCCCACATCCTGGAATTGTGTCTTATACAGATTTTTGTTATTGTTCAATCTATATCAATCAAATTAGGTAGATGTCTCATCAATAAATCAAATTAGGTAGATTAGGATAACTTTCATGATCAAGGCTATGTTTTGGAATTCTTTTTCCACTGACCTTGCATAACACTTGCAGACTTTAGACGGCAGCCTCAATTAGCGTTTGTTTGTGCCCTGAAAAACACATTTAAATTCTTTTTGAAGCAATTGGGAGTCTCCAATCAACGATGGAGCTAAGATTTTGAGTTAGGGGGCCTTTTTTATTAAGATTATTCTAACATATATCAAGAGAAGTGCATATGTTGATCATGTCATTTTTCAGCCCTTTATTGTTTTTGAACCGTAGTTTATAATTAGATTAGGGATATTATATTATATAATAATAAGAAAATAAACAACGCAAGTATTTATATTAAAAATGTATATTAAAATAATACATAGAGAGCTAACAGATATGATATGGATACATTTTGAGAGTATAAAATACTTCGTATAATTAGTTATACTAACTATGCATGCATGGAGATTACAAAAACATCGATAAAGAAAAAATCAGACTTTAAACGGGTTGATTTCGAGAGTATTAGTTACTTCATAATATCAGCCATCCCGATACTAGAGTCAACGAATCTAAATGTTTTAACAACAACATGTCACAAAAAATACAAAATGTGGAAGAGAGCGGTTATTTTTGACATAAAAATATAGACGAACATGCTATGGGTTAAACCAAAAGATTACAGGTGGAAGTTCAAATCCAATGGTTGTTTCCTACTTTATTTCTTCCAATCAAGCTTGGACGTTATAGTGTCGGACTCCGAATAAATGACTTGCATTTTGTCAAGCAAGTCTTCAGCTGTTAAAATAGTAACAAAGATTTGTCTTCCCAACTCTACAATAAAGTTTTGTTCTATAGTGTAATCTAAAAACTTTAAAAGACCATCACAAAAACCATTTACATTCAAAAGACCTACGGATTTGGAGTGAATGCCCAATAGACTCCTATTAGCAACTACGAATAACTTTTTAAGGGTGCCTAAACCACCATGTAATACAATGAAAGCGTTAGAGTTATGGACCATATTTTCAAGACGCTTAGAAATGTCCAAAACTCTCTCTTTCTTAACTTAGGTTTTCCTACAAAGGTTCCCCTCAGCTAGGAGATGAAGGATAATCCCTATGACATGGCTACTCTTAGAATGTGTTACTATTACTAGATTCCCAATTAACCCTAAGCCACCTCACCTATAAATCAGGTCAATCTTTCATGTGCCAAGACTTATCCTAAGTGTTTTGTGGCTTCTAAGTAGCCTCTAACTATATAACTTTTGATCCTAAATATACAATCAGACCGACTTTTGACAAATGAGACTCTAACTGTATAACTTTTGACAATTTACAAATGAACAAAACCCGACACATTTAATTGTATTTTTTTTTTTATAAAATAAACATGAATCTAGAAAATTCCATAAAAGACATATGATTTATTGTAAACCTTTTGACAAAAACAACACGAATATACAAAAATCATTTAGGATCAAAAAATTTCAAACTAACGACAGGAACAAACACGTGATACATCAGACAAGGGAATATGTTTTAATAAAACAAACACAGGTATATAACAACTACTGCAACGATAAAATAAAAGCATTTTATTGTTTAACACATACTGTGACAATCTATAAACAAACACTCAAAACACAAAATACTTTTTTTTTTTGTAAAAATACTAAAACAGCCTCTATGGAATAAGAATTTACTCCCCATCTAATTTTCTTACAAACTGACAAATAGGGTTTTTAAATGCTACATTCCTGAGGCATTATGTTTCTGCATGTAATTTAAGCCAGAGATTAGAACTTGCACCTTGGACATATCCACTTGGATAGTTCTAAAGAGAAGCATAGACATTATCCAAGTTCTCTTTAGAAAGGTCATCTTTGCATAAATGGATTTTGTCCTCCCTATTTACTGATACAAATCTAGGCGAATAACACTTACCCTCATAAGTCTTTCATCCACATTTGTTACATCTAGAGTAGATGGCATAAGCTCTTCTTCTCATCGCACTACGACTAGTACCCACACCTGGAAGGCCAACCCTCTGATTAAGTCACTGGGATGAATTTTTCCTTCTATCAACATTCTCACATCATCGGGGATTCCAAAACGCATGAGAATCTATAGTCAAGTAATTCTAAACTTGTATTTCTGCTTGAGAACCTTCTAAGAAAGTGATTGGAAGTATTTTCTCAAGTGATGGTACTTTGGATACATAGAAAACAAAGAAAAAGAAACAAGAAAGAAATAAAGAATGGAAGTGTAAGCTCTGAGAGTGGTTTACTCAAATTTGAAAATGGTCGAGGGGATGAGATTTGAGTTTGTGAGAAAAACCAATAGAGAAGATTTGAAAAATTGAGAACAAACTTCAAATTTTAGTGAGATAGGGAGAGAATTCTAGAAAGAATGGAGAATTTTAGAGATGGGGAAGCTCAGCAAATTTGAGCTTTGATGCACAGTGATAAGATTTATAGAAAATATAGGACATTGTGTTGCACACTGTGCTACATACCCGACTAGACTGAAATGGGCAGGCCTGATTGTGTTTTTAATATAAATATTGGTGTTGTTATTCTATTATTGTTGTTGTTGTTGTTATTAAAGAAAAAACAAAAAGCTATATTAAAGAAAACAAAGAAAAACAAAAATCCCCCTCCCTATGTCTTTGTCTTAAATCCATGGTCAAGTTAGTGTCTTAATATCATATTTTAGTATTTATTTTCCAAATGAACTGTTATTTTTGGCAAAATACTGTAACACACATAAAATTTAGGCATTTTATTGCTATTGATTAATATATTGACTTTTTCAAGTAATTAATTGGACATTGTAATTTTCAAATGATTTTAAATTAAAGGTTTCTTTAGAACTCCCAAAGCTTAACAATGATAGATAGAAAATGAAGTGTAGCATTTAAAATAGTATAATGCATTAAAATACAAAATAGAGTAACATATCAAATATGTCTTCTTTATGTTTTAACTTATTCACCTAAATTATTTGAGCACCGATTTTGTTGAATTGTGTAAGCCTTATTACAGCTATTTTCCCTAACGATCTCAATTCGTCCTTGTATTAGCCTTTTCTAATTATTTGTTATAAAAGGGGATTTTGTATGGTAACCATTTTCCAGAGAGACTGAGAAGGGAGTAAGACATTGCATGAGATTTGAAGATGTAAGATTGTTTTGTTTTCCTTTTATTAAGGTTTAGGGTGTAATCCCAACAATTTCCTCTATACTCCATTGGGAAGAAAGATAGGCTAAAGCATTGTATAGCTGTCTCTCAATCATATGAAGGGTCCCGGTCTGTCTGTACTATAGAGAACAGAGGCGGCAAACTGTCCCATTAAACGGGTATCACCCATTATCCTTATTTCTTTTTCGTTGTGGAAAAGTCTGTCCCTCGTTATTGATGCCTTCTCAATTCCATTTTATTTTTTGTGACTACAAGTAGCATTTTTCTTGATTTTCAATATGAATATATCAGAGGAGTTACCAAGTTTATGAGTAGAAAAGCTTTAATGTCATACGTGTTAGATTTAACCATAAATATGATTTATCATTATATTCTTAAATCCTAAGAACCATCACATCAAATTATTGAGAATAATAATGGTGAATGCATACTTGTATATATGGTAATGAAATTAGAAGGGATGAAGTTTACCACAGTCAAATATGTCCTTGTTGCTTAAAGATTCTCTCTTTTTAACGGGGAAGGAGGAGGAGAGCAAATTGAACGTACTATTTGACTTAGGGACTACAACCTTTTTATATACTAAGTCAAATAAAATCCTATCATTTTTAATTTGGCTAGTATTAGGTCTCTACACATTTAAAGCTTATACTCAATAAATATCTTTAGAGCCTAAAATAATAGATTACTTATTTGGCCCTACTATATAAGATAGCTAATAATATAATTGTTACTTAAATATGTAAGCCCATAATAGGATATTATATGAAAAAACTCAACAACTCGCACTTTTGCTACATATGTTTCTTGAAACAATTATATTATATAGTCTTGAGTGCACTGAAAATGCTAACTTACTTGAAATATCTCATTAGTTACAATCTGGTCTCTCTACTATTTTAGTATGGAATCAAAGCAACCTCCATTATATATACTCATAACTGGACCCATCAATGGTCACTATACCAATATATTCAATGACATAGATCAAGTATAGATGCGTTGCATGAAATTACACGTAATGTGATCTTAAACATGCCTATTTACAACTGGTTCTACTTTATTCTTTAGTGAGATCAAAAGTAGAAACAATATAATTCAAAGTATGTAAATAAAATATTCTTTATTCTATAGAAAATAAATATAAAATGTATCTAGAACAAAAGAACACCAAAATGCAAACTTCCACTAGACATATACATCGTCAAATAAAACGACACCAATATGAGTAGTGTGCTCATGAAACTCCTTGGACGGTATACTCTTAGTAAGCAGATCCGCAATCGTAGAATTTGTCCCAATATGCTTTATAGACACCTAAAAACTCTGAACTCTCTCTAAATAATAAGAAACTTGATGTCTATGTGCTTCAACTTCGAAGAGCTTCTGTTGTTGTTGAAATAAAGCACAACCAAACTATTGTCACAATATATCATCAATGGTTTCTCAATAACATCCACAACATGCAGCTTGGTGACAAAATTTCACTGCCATATCCCATGGTTAGATGCTTCATAACAGGCTATGAACTCAACTGCTATAGTGGAAGAAGCTATGAATGTCTTTTTAACACTCTTCCAAAAAATAGCCCCTAGGTAGCAAGTAAATAGAACTCAATGTGGATCTTTTATTGTCTTGGTATCTTGCAAAATCGAAATCAAAATATCCAACGATCTCTAAATCATCCAATCTCCGATAGGTGTATATATGGTCTTTTGCTCTCTATAAATAATGCATAACCCTTTTGGTTGCTTTCTAGTGATCCATCCCAGAATTACTCAAATATCTACCTAACATTCTCACTATGAATACAATATCTGGATGCATAAATACTTAAGCATACATAAGGCTTCCTACAACCGATGCATAAGGAAACTTTTGCATTTCTTTCCTTTCAAACTCATTCTTCAAGTACTGACTAAGACTGAACTCATCTCCCTTAGCAATTGGGGTGCCCCCTAGTGCCTAATACAAAAAATGTAACGCCCCTTTATGGATGTCACAGATGTCGTTACTTTCATCCTTGTTATCATTATTTTTAAAATAAACTATTTAAATGTAAACACAATTTGATAAACATATCCCAGGATCCATGCATACAAAAAAAATTTTATTATTTAAAAAAATTATTCTAAATATTTCAAATCTTTTTTTTATAGTTTATCAATGCCAAATTTACAAAACCATAATTCAAATAAAATTTCAAAACAAACTTTAAAATCTGTTTAAATAGTTTGGTAGTTCAAATTTCTACAAAAATCAAAATAAATGTAAAACAAGTCTTTTTACTTAATAGTGCTGAAATTTAAGCATTCAAAGAAATAAAAACATAGTTTAAAAAAAAATTTCTTTCTTGGCGTTCTTCTGTTTCCAATCCATCATTCACAGCCCACATGCTCATCTTTGCCCTCCACCTATTCCATGGTCCTTTTGCCTTTATCTAGAACATGATTATAAACTAAGTAAAAGCTTAGTAAGTACACTTTTTTTTTATCTCACAACATAAAACATTTTATAAACACCTTTATGAAACATCATAATCATAATCATCATTAGCATAATAGTGCACTTGGCACAGTTTCAAATAGAACATATCTTTGATTATCATTATCATATTAAAAACTTCATTCATTTTATCTTTGAGGGCCCAAGTGTTGCACCATAAACATCATCATTATAGGCGCGCCGTCATGAGAGGAGAGGGTAGCTAATCCCAAACCAAACATGACAAGTCCAACCTTCAGGACATCATAAACATAAACATAAACATAAGGTGTGCAACACTTAATTAAGTGATACATATATATAGATATACTTTTAACATAACTTATCATTGAAACATTCATTAAACTTTCTTGTTGCAACAAGAGTTTTCATGAGAAAACAACATGTAAAAGCAAACTTAAAAAAAATTATCATAAAACATGCTTTCAAAACTTTTTCGTAAACTTTAATCATATTGAAGGTGAGAATGTACTTACTTGTCTTGCTTGCTTACTAAACCTTAACTTGGGTGGCATTACTGTGGTTCCCGGTGTGCTCGCCTTTTGGAGTGTTCATGTCAAACATTCATATTAACCATAAGTCACTAGCAATACTATTAGCAATATATAAACATCTCATACTATCATTAAACATCACCTTATCACGTAATAATATCAAAAAGCACAAAATCACAATTTATGAACCTACAGCATAATTCCCAAAAGTAGGCAAAATGACCTTTATTCACTTAAAAATTCATAATAATTTCATCTTAACTCCAAATCAGTCAAAACTAGTGGCATTAGAAACTAAACTCAAAAACAAAGAATTTGATATATCACACACATATTTTGACAATAATTTACATGAAGAAAAAGTCCTAAATATTCATTCTAAATTTCAGGTTTGTGTAAAATTGTACAGCTTTTAGGGTCAATTTCTAAAAATCATAACTATTTAAAGAAAACTCCGATTAAAGTGATTCAAAAGCCAAAGGAAAGCTTAAGATGTCTAGTATTTGAGAAAAATATAAGAAAAATACAAACAGAGCAATATAGAATCAAAAATTACTGAAACACAGTGGCTGTCAGATGTTTGTATGAAAAGCAGACTTAAGGCATCAAAAAAAATCAATACCAATTAATAAGCCAATAAAACCTCAATTAAAATTATAAACGCATAATTAACATGATACCAATTGATAATAAATATATACCTATAAAGATCTACATAATAAAATCTAAAAATATATGATATCTCCAATCTAGGGTTTAATTAGAAGTTAATCAAAACAACCAAATTATCAACTCTTTTCAATCACCAATTGACATGAAATACATACAATAAAAAAATCTTTGTGATGATAATAATAATTCTAATACTAACACAATACACCAAAACTATAACATATCTAAAAATTAGCTTCAAATAAATTTTCAACAATTCAAAACATGCATTAGAATTCAAAGACCAAACAAACTCTAATTACCTAAAGCAGGGAACAACATATGATCACAAAATTCCAATAATTAAAATAAAATTACTTTAACCCCTACAATTTTTATGACAATGTAATAACATATATATACAGCACCACAAAAAGTCTCATTAGCAAATAAATTTGTTTAGCTATACAAATAGGTCACATTAACAAGAAGTACTGAATTTATTGAATAGACAGCCATATAAACCTATCTTAAAGAAAATTCAAGAACTCATAAAATATTTATCAAATAACCATGAAATTTCCCAGATCATAACTTAACATATGCATGAATATCTCTGTAAAATTTCGTTCAAATCAAGGGTCGTTTGCCCCTTAAACATGGACTATACTTTTGTGCAAAATACCGATCAGCAATAGTTTGGTCATGAGTGGCAGAGAATGAAATTTTAATATCTCGGCATAGAAAATTTCAAATAATGTGAAATTTTGAGAAATATCACATAACACATACATAAACAACATATTAAAATTTTAGAGCAAACGGAAATTTAGAGACAAAGTTATGGGGGTCGGATTACAAAGGAAACAAAATTTCAACAATAGTCTATAATGAGTTTCTTACCTCCAAAACGATTTTTGCAATTCCCTTTAATTTATCTAAGTAAAAACCCAATATTTCATTCAATTGTTTGCAGAAAACTAAGGGAGAGAAAGGAAGAAAACGTGGAGAAGAAAGAGAGAGTATCTAAGAAAATTTTAGAGAGAGAGAGAATTTTCTTTGGCTAGAAGTTTAGAGAATGAAGACTTTTGTGGCTTAGAGGTATATTTATAGGTCTATGAGAGAAAAGGGATTAAATAAGTGTAGTAAACCCTAATCCTAATCTAATTCAACTTCCTTTTTATTTTTTTTCTTTCTTCTTTTTTTTTCTTTTTTTTTTTTTCACGGCAATCTATCGCTTTTACCTATACCATAATATATATATATATATATATGTATAATATAATATAATATGATATATAATATAATATAATAATGTAATATAAATATATTATATTATAATATAATATAATATTATTATAATACATAATTACTTATATATAACAATAATATTTACTTCCATAACCCAATAATATTAATACACATGTAATTATCATAGAATCATTAATATTATAAAAATAAGAAAGTATGCAATAAAATTCATGTCATCATCAAGAATATAACTGTAGACATATATAACCCTAGAACATTATGAATATTATGAATTTAGGGCAAGTTGAAAACTCTTAAAAAACAATATTTCATTCAATTGTTTGCAGAAAACTAAGGGAGAGAAAGGAAGAAAACGTGGAGAAGAAAGAGAGAGTGTCTAAGAAAATTTTAGAGAGAGAGAGAATTTTCTTTGGCTAGAAGTTTAGAGAATGAAGACTTTTGTGGCTTAGAGGTATATTTATAGGTCTATGAGAGAAAATGGATTAAATAAGTGTAGTAAACCCTAATCCTAATCTAATTCAACTTCCCTTTTATTTTTTTTCTTTCTTCTTTTTTTTTCTTTTTTTTTTCACGGCAATCTATCGTTTTTACCTATACCATAATATATATATATATATGTATAATATAATATAATATGATATATAATATAATATAATAATGTAATATAAATATATTATATTATAATATAATATAAGATTATTATAATACATAATTACTTATATACAACAATAATATTTACTTCCATAACCCAATAATATTAATACACATGTAATTATCATAGAATCATTAATATTATAAAAATAAGAAAGTATGCAATAAAATTCATGTCATCATCAAGAATATAACTATAGACATACATAACCCTAGAACATTATGAATATTATGAATTTAGGGCAAGTTGAAAACTCTTAAAAAACAATATTTCATTCAATTGTTTGCAGAAAACTAAGGGAGAGAAAGGAAGAAAACGTGGAGAAGAAAGAGAGAGTGTCTAAGAAAATTTTAGAGAGAGAGAGAATTTTCTTTGGCTAGAAATTTAGAGAATGAAGACTTTTGTGGCTTAGAGGTATATTTATAGGTCTATGAGAGATAAAGGATTAGATAAGTATAGAAAACCCTAATCCTAATCTAATTCATCTTCCCTTTTTTTTTTTTTTCTTTTTTTTTCACGGCAATCTACCGTTTTTACCTATACCATAATATATATATATATATATAAATATATATAATATATAATATAATATAATATGATATATAATGTAACATAAATATATTATATTATAACATTATTATAATACATAATTACTTATATACAACAATAATATTTACTTCCATAACCCAATAATGTTAATACACATGTAATTATCATAGAATCATTAAAATTATATAAATAAGAAAATATGCAATAAAATTCATGTCATCATCATGAATATAACTATAGACATACATAACCCAAGAGCATTATAAAGATTATGAATTTAGGGCAAGTTGAAAACTCTTAAAAAACAATAAATACTTTAAACTTATCATCATTTTTGACATGAATATCCCGAGCATATCGATCCCATGAGGCTGTCACCTGTCATCATACTCAAAATAAAATAGTCAGTAACATTATATCATAAAGAAATTACTTAACATCGTTATATATCAATCATTAACCGTTATATAAAAAATGGCAGATGTTACAAAAAAGGCATTCAAAATCTTCATCTCAAAGGTCATTGTCTGAAATCTCTTGATTTCATGTGGTAAGCTATTATATCACCCAAAATAATTCTTTAAACATAGATGTTTGTAGTATAAAAAGATTGTCGTATCCATATGGAGGTAGGTTTTTGAAATATTGAAAATTTTTCGGTTTAAAATGACAAAGGAATGTTTTGAAACAAAACTTAAAAAGAAAACAAATGTTTTTGGGAATTTAAAACATAAAATTAAAATGGTAAAGCTTTAGGATTCCCTTGTATGTTTCATAATTAATATAAAATTTTAACTCTAAATAATAATCTAAAGCATTTGATTTATTCTATCCTTTCTCATTAATTGCAAACACTTTTACTAATTTTACAAGTCAACTTAAAACGACAGAATAACAAGCTATAATGGAGTAAAAGTTTTCCTATTAAAAGTAACAAAATAATCATATCTTACTAATGATTTGGTGCACTGATTATGAAAACTATAACCACTGTCACTACAATTATAATTAACATAATTTTAAGGTAGAAAAGATAAGAACAACTCAAAATTATTATCTTGTTCTTAGCCTATTGCTTCTTTCCATTCGTTGGGTTAGGATTGGAACTAGACGTAGGGCCAAGTTAGCTTCACCACCAATAGAAGTTTCCCTAATCAGATTTTCAAACTCCTGTAACCGCTTCATCAGCTTAATCAAGGTCATATCTTGTCTATTGCTTAAATTAAATGAAGCTCTAAATGGGATAAACTCCTTAGATAGAATCTCAAAGACCATAGTCATCTATGTTTCAGCATCTATATTAGCTCCATTGGCTTGTGCCTCAACGAGGTAACCCATGACCAACATCATATGCTCCTTCATAGGAGTCCCCAGTCTTTGTTTATAATTAGAAGTTTCCGAAGAGCCTTTTGTCATTTTGTTAGGGCCTAGCCTCCAAACATGTCTTCAAGATTATCCAAGATCTGCTTCGCAGTCTCATAATCTTGATGTTGAGCTTGCAGCACGTTATTCATGCTGGCCATAACATAAAAGAGGGCCTGATCGTTATTCTAACCGGTTGATTGGTTTTTGTCAAGTATCGATGATAAAGCATTTTTAGACATCTACAATAAAGAATCATATACAAAACATAAGCAGACATACCATAATAATTTAGTAAGATAACACAAAACTTACAAGTGCATTCATGTGTCAAAAGCTTGAAAATATTACAACCTTGCAACAATAATTCCCAACTCAGAATTCAACAAGCCACCTAAGAGAGTCTTGCCAAATTCAATCAAGAACGTGGATCCCCTCTTAATTAATATATGCCATCCAAGATCTGTATGATCTAGCATACATTAATAATCGTTTCTTGAGCCATCAATTTTATTAACAAAGCTCCTAGGGGAGGTTGATCATAAAATCAACATGAGTGTATAACCATGATTTCAATATTTTATCCATGATTTATAATCACCACCTAGGGGTGTGCAACAATAAATCATGCTAAAATACCTTATCTTTTTGGAGATCCAACCTGATACATATGAAGTCCTGTCCTAGTGGTCGAAACTACCATGTGCTACTTATGGACCAACAATGGAGGCCATAGGTCCTCTCTTCAAAGACCTTCTCCCACTCAATCTTTTTAAAGTCAAGGTTTTATTTCAAAAACATGCATGAACAATTTTACTGAGCGACACTCCCTATTCTACATGACATGTTATCAACATATATGGCAAATCATATTATAATACAGACAAGCAAAGCAATAATGTAAAGCCACAAGCAAAATAATAATAAATAGTCGTAATATTATAGTTCCACCCTACAGAAAAGAAATTAAAGATTACAAGAGATCAATCAAAACATATTATTGATTCTTCATCCTTGAATATTCAAGTTGTATCTGTCTTCATATGGCATCCATCTTCTAGTCCTTAATCCCAAATAGATCAAATACTTCATTATTTTCAGTCATCATAAAATTTCATCTTTCTTAGAATTGTCCTAAAAATAAAATCAAAATTGCACTAAAAATGCGCCTTTTTTTTAAAACAATAGCTCTCTGTTGGCATGCCGATCTGTGAAATTAACCTGCCGCCAGAGCTTGCTGAAATCTGCCCTGCGGATGGCCTACCAAATTGGAGGTTTGCCCTGCTGATCTGCGACCATCGGCCTGCCGATTCTAAAGGCTCGGTTGGCAAATGTTTTTCTAGAAAATAGTTTTACGCAATTTTTCAATCTTATTTTCAAAAATTCAAAAACATAAAAATTTAGAGACGTAGGAAATACCTTTGGAATCAGCATCATCTCCATCTTCTATATCCGTCTTCACTCAAAATGATTACTTAATTACAAAATTCTTACAACTTTAAAATAAAAGAATAATTCATAGACAATGATAACAGACGGCCTTCTAATTACCTGAAAAACCTAGATACACATTCTAACCTCTAAGGAACTATAGCCGGCACAAATTAATTAATAAATAAATAATTAAATTATAATTTATTCAACCATAATTAATTAATAAACATTTACCATATAATATATGACAACATATATAAATATATAGAAACCCTAGAGTGCCAACTCTCTAAAAGAGATTAAATTCAAGCATGGGAAAGATCAAGATCATATAATTTATACATATAACATGATCACAAACTCGTAAATTTATGTAAAAACCATGGTTTTGATACTAATTGTTGGAAAAAGAGCACACAGTGGAGAATTTAAAATTTTTAATCATAGTATTTTTCAAAACACAAGTGTGACATGCTATATGCATAAATTAACCAAATCTTACTAACCTTTGAATGTTGAAGAGCTCCTGCAATCTGTGAAGAGAAGAACGTTCCAGGAGAGCCTCAACCAACTGGTCTTCTTTGCTATTCTCTATCCACGATTGGTATGTGTGTGAGCACACCTTGTACAGCTCTTCTCTGATGACTCTCCTTCAAACCAATTGAGAAAACCTAGAACTAACGCTCGTGATTTGTGAACAATAGCTCCTCATGGAGTTTCAAAGACTCATAGACTAGAATGCTTACTCTTAATTTCTCAACTGATCTCTTTAACATAGAAAACTCACTCTCTATTTATAGAGGTCATCCCCATCGTTGGTTATTATCAGATAAGACCTGAAAATTTTGAATATGGATCAATATCTAATAAAATCGCATACGAAATGTGTGATCAAATTATCGTTAAATTGGCAGGCTGAACTAACGTATCGGCCTACCGAACGTACGATAAATAATCCCTATGAATATTTTATTTCCCACCTAAGATGCTTTGGTTAAAACCTCAATTTTAATTCAAATAACCTAAGAGATAAGTTATCTGATTAAAGCAACCATATCTAGATAAACTCTAGGAAAATAAATTTTTTGGATAATTCAACAAGTTTATCTTGAATTAATTTACAAAATTAATTTAATCGATAAACAGACATGAATTATTAGATCCTATAGAATTTTAGCCAATCTAATAATTTAACATAAGTCACTAATATATTAGAAAAGCACACTGTATCATTATAGGATTTATTATGAGCTAGTAAATGAGACCTGATGGACCTATATAGTTCAAGCTCCAATAATTATAAAATATAATATCCAGGTACATATTTTATAATTATCAACTCCAATACGACTCCACTAAAAGCTTACAGCTATACTCTCGAGCTATATAAAATTACGAAGCCTAAATAGCCAAGTGTCCATGACATATTATAATATATCGTATCCTGGTAGGATATCCATAATCGGCTTGAGGATAAATTCTATCTTACCTTCGCAATTATTTTTCTCTTACATTTCATTATCTTACCATTGGAAAACTTACCATCCAAAGACAATATACCATTTGGTTATAACTATGTATCTGAATGGTTGAGTGCTCTAGTCTTTTAATTATAGGATAACACATATAAGAGGATATCGTCGACTCCTAAAGAGGAGCTATGGATTCCGTATCTATGAATAACAAGTCTACGCTATCAAGAGTCATATTTCTAATGTACCAGTATGCGTGCCATCATGAAATATGGATGTCATCCTTTGGTACATCAAAAGACATAAGTCAAGACAACAGGCCCACTATTCATTTCAGGATTAAGATACAACACATATGATTGTCTAAAGTGAATTGATTTGCCTAGACAGAATTATTAATCCAAATCAATTACATTTTATGTCCTGATCCAATACATCGTCACATATGACAATGCACCAATGTTTCTATTTGCAGAGTCCACCTCCGATGGCCAAGACAAACCACTCCTGTCAGGGATATAGACAATATAACAATCTTTGCATGAATAAAGCACCTAACTTTATTCTCTCAATTGTGGATCTTATGATTTAGACCGTCACCTTTAGAATCATGCCTTTGGCATAATCTATCCATCAGATGCCTGATTTTCAAACGGCTTAGAATGACAGTCTCAGACTTTTGTTTGCTTATCATACATCCAGCAAATATGAATGTAAAGAGGATAATATTTGATATATGAATAATAAATAAATTATTTATTGATAAAAATGTCTCCAAAAACATATTATATTTTTACTCCTTAGGGCATACATGTCTAACAACTATCCTTTATGGTTCCTTGATGGATCGGTCTACCAATTACATGACCACAAATGTTGGCTTTGTTAGAAAGATAATACGTAGCGAAATTTGAAAAAGTTTTTTATATCAAAGTATTTTCGAAAACACAAGTTTGACACACTATATGCATAAATTAACCAGATCTTACTAACTTTTGAATGCCGAAGAACTCCCGCAATCCGTGAAGAGAAGTAATGTTCCAAAAGAGCCTCAACCAACTGGTCTTCTTTGCTATTCTCTATCCACGATTGGAGTGAGTGTGGGCTCATGTCGTTCAGCCTTTCCCCGGTGACTCTCTTTCCAACCAATTGAGAGAACCCAAAGCTAGTGTTCATGATTTGTGAACAAGAGCTCTTAGGGAGTTTTCAGAATCTCACTAGCAGAGTTTCACTCTTAATCTCTCAATTGATCTAAATGATAAAGAGACTCACTCTGCTTTTATAGAGGTTGGGCCTAGGAGTCAGTCCTTATCAGATAAGGCCTTAAAATTCAAATCAGAATCAAATCAGAAATAATATATGATAAAATCTGTGTCTAAAATACGTGATAAAAAATCCCACGGTCAGCAGGCCGAACTAGCAGATCGGCCTGCCGAACATGTCCCATCGACAGGCCAAAGTTTAAGATCAGCCTGCCACACTTACGATTTTTTTATCCCTGCAAATCTTTATCTTCCACCTGAGATTCTTGGGATAGAGCCTCAGTTTTAATTCAAATAACCCAATAGAAAAGTTATCTGATTAAAACAGTCATATCTAGATAATCTCTAGGAAAATAAATATTCCTGATAATTCAACAAGTTAATCTTGAATTAATTCAAACTTAATCTAACCAATAAACAGACATGAATTATTCATTTGCGACAATTCAATAAGTTTATCTTGAATTAATTTTATCGCAAAATTAATTCAACCGATAAACAGATATCAATTATCTGATTTTACAGAATCTCAGCCAATCTAATAAATCTAACATAACTCACCAATTATTGAAAAAGTACGTCGTATCGTTACAGGATTTTTGTTAGCTAGCAAAGGGGACCAAATGAACCAATATAGTTCAAGCTCCTGATAATTATGAAACCCAATGTCCTAGATATATATTTCATAATTATCAACTCCAACGCTACTCCACTAAAAGCTTGGAGCTGCACTCTCAAACTATATAAAATTACGAAGCCCATGTAGCTAAGTCTCTATGACATATCACAATATATCGTATCCCCATAGGATTATCCATAATCGGCTTAAGGACAAGTTCTATCTTACTTTCTCGATTATTTTTATCTTACATTCCATTATCTCACAATCGGAAAACTTACCATCCAAAGATAGTATACCATTCAGTTACACCTATATATCCAAATAGTTGAGCGCTCTAGTTTTACAATTACAATATAATGCATATAAGAGGATATCACTACTCCTAAAGAGGAGCTATGGATTTCATATCTATGAATAACATGTCTACGCTATCAAGAGTCATGCCTCTAATGTACCAGGATGCATACCACTATTAAAATGTGGGTGTCACCTTTTAGTACATCAAAAGACACAACTCAAGACAACGAGCCTACTATTCGTCTTAGGATTAAGATACAATAAAAATGATTGTCTAAAGTGAATCAATTTGCCAAGACAGAATTATTAATCCAAATCAATTCACTTTATGTCTCGATCCATTAAAACATCCCCTATGACAATGTGCCAATGTTTCTATTCATGGAGACCACCTCCGATGGTCAAGACAAACCATCTCCCAATAGGGATATAGACAACATAATAATCTTTACATGAATAAAGCGCCTAACTTTATTCCCTCGATTGCGGATCTTATGATTTAGACAGTCACCTTAAGAATCATGTCTTCTGTATAATCTATCCATCATATGCCGAATTCTTAAAGGTTTAGACTGACTGTCTTAGACTTTTGTTTGCTTAACATATATTCAACAAATATGAATGTAAAGAGGACAAGAGTTGGTATTAAATAATAAATAAATTCTTTATTGATAAAAATGTCTCCAAAAACATATTACATTTTTACTCCTTAGGGCATACACGTCTAACAATCTCCCATTTGCACTAAGTGAGTAAATATGACAAATCTCGCAACCCTATAGCTTCCACATGTCTCTCGAAGACTCTCCCAGTAAGTTTCTTCATGAATGGATCAGCTAAATTGTTCTTTGATGTGATTCTGCACACCGTGACATGCCCGCCCTCGACAAAGTCCTTTATTAACTCTTCTTGTGAAATCTTGGTTCCTTAGCATTAGCTGCCACTACACTATTATCACAGTACAGTGATACCGCCTTATTCATACCAAGAACTACCTCAAAATCTCCAAGGAACTTGTGGAGAAACACTGATTCTTTTGAAGCATCACTAGCTACTACATACTCAGCCTCCATCGTTGAATCTGAAGTGCAATCTTGCTTCATACTTCTCCAACTGATGGCACCGCCACCTAGAGTAAACACAAAAACCAAAGTTGATCTCCTAGAATCTAGACAGGATTGAAATCTGAGTCAGTATATCCTAGAGGAGTTAAGTCCTCACCCGAATATGGAAGCATATACCCTCAAGTTCCTCTCAGGTACTTGAAAATATGCTTTACCACAAACCAGTGGTTCGGTCCTAGATCCGCCTAAAATCGACTTACAATTTCGACCGCATAACAAATATCCAGTCGTGTGTAAAGCATGGCATACGTGAGACTACTCACTGCCGAAGCACAAGGCACCTTCTTCATGTATTCTCTTTCTTCATCAGACTTTGGAGAGTCTTTCTTAGAAAGAGTAATTTCAAACCTAGATGGTTTCCCACCTTTCTTGGAATCCTACATTGCAAACCTCTTGAGAATCTTATCTATGTGGCCGACCTAGGACAAAGCTATCATTTTGTTCTTCCTATCCTGAAAGATCGGGATACTGAGAACAAAATTAGCCTCACCCAAGTCTTTCATGTCAAATTGCTTGATCAACCATAATTTGACTGATGACAATGCCCCAACGTCATTGCTAATTAGCAGAATGTCATCTATATAGATAGTAGAAAAACAACTTTCCCATCCTTAATGTGTTTGTACACACATGGTTCATCCACATTTTGTGAGAACCTATAAGTCTTGATCACTTGATCAAATCTTATGTTCCAAGAACAAGAAGCCTGCTTAAGTCCATAAATTGACTTTAGCAGCCTACAAACCTTACCCTTTTGACCCTTGACCTTGAACCTATCTGGTTATTCTATATAAATGGACTCATCAAGATAGCCATTTGGAAAAACCGTCTTAACATCCATCTACCAAATCTCAAAATCGAGAGCGGCAGCTATGGACAAGAGAATCCAAATGGACTTAAGCATGGCTACAGGTGAAAAGGTTTTCTCGTAATTGATTGCCTCATTTTGAGTGTAACCCTTAGGTACCATTCTAGCCTTAAAGGTTTTGACCTTTCCATCTACTCCGCTTTTCCTCTTGTAGATCCACTTAGAACCTATGGGTTTTCCCCCTTTGGGAAGATCCACAAGCTCCTAGACCCGATTAGTCTCCATAGACTTCATCTCTATGTTCATAGCCTCTATCTACAGTTTTCAATCAATACCCTCTATAGCCTCTTTGTAAGTATAAGGATCCCTATCATGTTCACCCAGTTCGGCCAAGATGGCCTCCCCATTGAACATATACCTCTCGGGTTGACGCCCGATCCTCCCACTACGCTGAAGCCCCTTAGGTTGTTGTTCAGGTTCGTTTGGTTTTTCTACACTGATCAGAACGGTTTCATTCGAAACCTCTGGGGTGATTAGATCACTCCTTAACTCCTCAAGCACCACTTTGCTTCAAGGCTTAAAGTCGTCCATGTTCAAGGAAAGTTGCATTAGTTAAAACCACGACTTTATTTTCCTTTGGCTTATAGAAATAACCCCCTTTAGTCCCTTTTGAATATCCTACAAACACACAAACTTTCAAACATGCTTCCAACTTATTCACATCCTTAAACAGGACATGAGCTGGACATCCCCATGTGTAAATATGGTTTAAGGATGTCTTCTTGGCGGTCCATAACTCGTGAGGAGTTTTAGGGACCGATTTTGAAGGCACATTGTTCAAAAGATAAGATGAGGTTTGTAGTGTATATCCCCAAAAGGATAAAGGCAATAATTAATAACTCATCCCAGACCGAACCATGTCCAATAAAGTCCTATTTCTTCTCACCACTACATCATTCTGCTACAGAGTGCCTGGCACAGTCAATTGGGATAAAATTATGTTCTCTAATAAGTGCCCAAAGAACTCATCAGAAAGGCATTCTCCACCTCGATCGAATCGAAGTGGCCTTATGAGTCTACTCAATTGCTTTTCCACTTCAGCCTGAAACTCCCTCACCTTGTCAAAAGTTTTGTTTTTGTGGCGCATCAGGTACACATACCCATACCTTGAGTAATCGTCAATAAAAGTGATGAAGTACTCATACCCTCATCGTACCCGGATGTTCATCGGTCCGCAAACATCACTATGCACAAGTTCTAAAACCCCTTCGGCCCTATTGCCTTAGACTCAAATGGTCTTTTGATCATTTTACCCTCCAAACAAGATTTACGTTGAGGTATAGATTCTACCTTTAAGTAACTTAAAGGTCCATCCCTTACCAACCTTTGAATCCTATTCAGGTTAATATGACCAAGGCGCAAATGCCAAAGATAGGTATTACTAGAGTGAGAAGTTTTAAGTCTTTTAGAGTTATTATCATTTATCTCAGCATTAAGCAGTAAGTCCATCTTAGGTTTGATAAAATATATATTATTTTGCATCCATCTAGAACAGATAAAAGATATATTTTTACGATCACCACTTTATTATTAAAAGGAGTCTTTAAATAAACAAGCTATAGAAATTAAATTCCTCTTAAATTTAGGAACATAAAAACAATCTCGCAAATTAAATTCCTATAATTATCAAAATAAAGATGGACATCTCCCACTACCTCCGCCAAGATCAAGGTTCCATCGCCCATTCGAAGCATGAAGTCTTCATGAAGCAGACTTCTCGTTTCTTTGAACCCCTGTAGAGAAATACAAACATGAGTAGTTGCACCAGAATCTATGACCTAAATGTCACTAGATTCCTCAACCAAACAAGTTTCTAAATACAAAGATCACACCTATATCCTTTGGAAAGAAAGTCCTTGCAATGCTTCTTTATGTGCCCGACCTTCCCACAAAAGAAGCAATTTAGCTTCTTTGGGTTCTTCTTCTTCTTCTTCTTCTTGCTCTTATTGTTAGTAGGAATAAAAGACTTCCCATTCTTGGCCCGTTGCTTCTTTCCGTTCCCAGAATTGGGCTTAAAACCAGAAGTAGCCGCCAAATTGGCCTCGCCACCCGCAGGAGACACCCTAATCAGCAGTTTGAACTCCTACAAATATTTCCTTAATTATGTTAAGGTCATATCCCGCCTATTGCTCAAATTAAAAGTAGCTCTCAATAGAATAAATTCCTTTGATAGAGTCTCAAAGACTATAGTCATCTGAGTTTTTGCATCAATATCGGCTCCATTGGTTTGTGCCTCAGCGAGGTAACGCATGACCAACATCATGTGCTCCGTTACATATGTCTCCAGTCTCTGCTTATAGTTTAAGAGTTTTCGTAGCCCCCTTGTCACTTTGTTAAGGCCTGACCTCCAAACATGTCTTCTCTATTATCGAAGATCTACTTAGCATCTCATAATCCTCATGTTGAGCCTACAACAAATTGTTCATGCTAGCCATAACGTAGCAGTGGGTATAATCATTTGCATCTTTCCAACGATCATATGCTTGGAATTGATCGTTGGTAGAATCTACCATAGGCTCAGGAGGACAAAGGGTTGTCAACATAAATTTCAATTTCTCAAAGGAGAGGATGATATCTAGGTTCCGTTTCCAATCATTATAATTCTTTTCGGTTAGTTGTTTTTGTCAAGTATCGATGATAAAGCATTTTTAGATATTTTTAATATATAATAAAGAATCATATACTAAACATAAGCAAACATAGCATAATAATTTAGAAAGATAACACAATCATGTAAAAAACACACAAATGTATTTATGTGTCAAAACCTTTAAAATATCACAACCTTACAACGATAATTCCGGACTCATAATTTGACAAGCTTCTAGGGGAGTCATGCCAAATTCAATTAGGAACACGAATCCCCTCCTGATTAATATATGCCATCCAGGACCCCATATGATCTAGCATATATTAATAATCGTTTCTTTGGCCATTAATTTTATTAATAGAGCTCCTAGGGGAGGTTAATAATTAAATTAACATGAGTGTTTAACCATCATTTTAATATTTTATCCATGATTTATAATCACCACCTAGGGGTGTGCAACCATAAATCATACTAAAATACCTTATCTTCTCAGAGATCAAATCTAGTACATGATTCAAATTCCTTCCGAGGAATCGGGACCACCATGTTCTTCCTATGGACCAACGATGGAGGCCATAGGTCCTCTCTTCGAAAACCTTCTCCCACTCCTATTCTATATGACATGTTATCAATATACATGGCAAATCATATTATAATGCAGACAAGCAAAGCAATCAAGCAAAACTACAAGCAAAATAATAATTAATAACCGTAATATTATGGTTCCACCATAGAGAATAGAAAAATAAAGATTACAAGAGAATAATCAAAACATTTTATCGATTTTTTATCCTTGAATCCTCAAGCTGTATCCTTCTTCATGTAATGCCCATCTTCAAGTCTTTAATCCCGTATGAATCGAATACTCAAAATTTTTGGTCATATCCAAATTTAATGTTTCTCAAAATTGTTCTAAAAGTAAAATTAAAACTGCATCAAAAATTGCACCTTTTTTGGAAAAATTTTTAGCTCTTTGCCAACAAGCTGATCTATACAATTGGCCTATCGGTCATGACCCACTGGCCTACCAATCTTCACATATCGGCCTGCCATACATGACAGATCAGCCTACCGATCCTGAAGTTCAGCCTACTACCAGAGCCACCTAATTCCTGCCCCGCTGATGGCCTACCGAACCTTATGTCTGACATGCTAATCTACAACCATCGACCTGTTGAACTAGAGGGATCGGCATGCCGATCGAGTAGAAATCACCCTTTCCAGAAAATACAATTTTTAATGCAATTTATCCATTTTATTTTCAACAATTCAAAAACACAAAATTTGATACTCAAGAAATACCTAGGAATGCCATCATCCATCTTCTAGATCTGCCTTCTAGATCCATCTTCTCCGAACCATTATTTAATTACAAAATTCTTACAAATTTAAAATTAAATAATAATTCTTAGACGGAGATGATAGTTCGCCATCTAATTACATGAAAAAGTTAGATACATATTCTAACCTCTAAGGAACCATAACCGGCA
This sequence comes from Artocarpus heterophyllus, assembly GCA_025403435.1. Taxonomy (NCBI): domain Eukaryota; kingdom Viridiplantae; phylum Streptophyta; class Magnoliopsida; order Rosales; family Moraceae; genus Artocarpus; species Artocarpus heterophyllus. The sequence continues at coordinate 36,007,783 of CM046348.1, read as the reverse complement.
TTAATTAATTAATTAATAATTAAATAATAATTTAATCAACCATAATTAATTAATAAACATTCACCATATAATCCATGACAATATAAAAAAATATATTGAAACCTAGAGTGCCAACTCTCTATAAAATTAAATTCAAGCATAGGATAGATCGAGATCACATAATTCACAAATATAGTATGATCACAATCTCATAAATTTATGCAAAAACCATGGCTCTGATATCAATTGTTGAAAAAATAGTACACAATAGAATTTGAAATTTTTTTTTATATTAGAGTATTTTCTAAAACACAAGTTTGATACGCTATATGCATAAATTAATCAGATCTTACTAACCTTAGAATGCTGAAGAACTCCAACAATTCATAAAGAGAAGTAACATTCCAAAAGAGCCTCAACCATTTGGTCTTCTCTCCTATTCTCTATCCATGATCAGAGTGAGAGTGGGCTCACGTCATTCAGCTTTTCCCCGGTGACTCTCCTTCCAACCAATTGAGAGAACCCAAAGCTAGTGTTCGTGATTTGTGAATAAGAACTCTCAGGGAGTTTTCAGAATCTCACCAGTAGAGTTTCACTCTTAATCTTTCAATTGATCAAAATGATAAAGAGACTCACTCTACTTTTATAGGGGCTGGGTCCAGGAGTTAGTCCTTATCAGATAAGACCTCAAAATTTGAATAAGAATCAAATCAGAAACAATATCTAATACAATCTACGTCTAAAACACGTGATAAAAATCCCATGGTTGGTAGGCCATACTAGCAAATCAGCCTACCGAATATGTCCCATCGATAGGCCAAAATTTAAGATCAGCCTGCCAAACTTATGAATTTTTGTCCCTGCGAATTTTTATCTTCGACTCGAGATTCTTAGGATAGAGCCTCAGTTTTAATTCAAATAACCCAATAAAGAAGTTATCTGATTAAAACAGTCATATCTAGATAATCTCTAGGAAAATAAATATTCCTAATAATTCAACAAGTTTATCTTAAATTAATTCAAAATTAATCCAACTAATAAACAGATATGAATTATCTGTTCCCGATAATTCAACAAGTTTATCTTGAATTAATTTTATGATAAAATTAATTCAACTGATAAACAGACATGAATTATTTGATTTTATCAAATTTCAGCCAATTTGAAAAATCTGACATAAGCATGCCGTATCGTTACAGGATTTTTGTGAGCTAGCAAAGGGGAGCAAATGCACCTATATAGTTCAAGCTCCCGATAATTATGAAACCCAATACCCTAGATATACATTTCATAATTATCAACTCCAACGATACTCTACTAAAAGCTTGGAGCTACACTCTCGAACTATATAGAATTAGGAAGCCCGTGTAGCTAAGTCTCCATGACATATCAAAATGTATCGTATCCCCATAGGATTATCCATAATCAGCTTAAGGACAAGTTTTGTCTACTTTCGCAACTATTTTTATCTTAAGGACAAGTTCCATGACATATCACAATGTATCGTATCCCCATAGGATTTTTATCATTATAAGACAATGGGCTCACTATTCATTTTAGGATTAAGATGTAATACAAATGATTGTCTAAAGTAAATCGATTTACTGGGACAGAATTATTAATCCAAATCATTTCACTGTATGTCCCAATCCAATACATCATCGCTTATGACAATGTGTCAATGTTTCTATTCATGAAGTCCACCTCCGATGGTCAAGACAAACTATCTCTCAATAGGGATATAGACAACATAACAATCTTTACAGGAATAAAGCGCCCAACTTTATTCCCTCGATTATGGATCTTATGATTTAGACTGTCACCTTAAGAATTTTGTCTTCCACATAATCTGTCCATCATATGCATAAGGTTTAGACCAACAGTTTTAGACTTTTGTTTGCTTAACATACATTCAACAAATATGAATGTAAAAAGGACAAGATTTGGTATATAAATAATATATAAATTCTTTATTGATAAAAATGTCTCCAAAAACATATTACATTTTTACTCCTTAAGGCATACACGTCTAACAGGCTTAATCTCTCCAAGTCCTAGTTACAAATAAATAGAATAAGGCATGCGATTGACGCTTGCTCCTAAAAATGGCTTTAGTGATTTCATAGGTTCCTATGTAACAGGTGATTGTGGGACATCTGGGAGATCAGTGCTCTTTGCTTAAGAACTACGCTTAATTACCCAGTCAAGAACACAGTCTTTGTGACATGATGCTTCCTTTTCATAATGCAGAAATCTTTCATAACTTTGGCATAAGCAGGCACTTGTTTAAGTATTTACAAGAGAAGAAGGCCGATTCGAACTTGCTTCAAGTGTTCCAAAATTTGTTCATAATTTTTAGGTATTTTCCTAGTAGATTGAAGAGCTTGGGGGGGATGAAGTTTTTACTGGAAGCTTATTCACTTCTTCTTTCTCTTGTCTTTGTGGAACAACTTCTTTAGTACTCGCATTTACGGTATTTGATTTTTCCAATAATTTACCGCTATGAGTGGTAACAAGATTAATCTCTTCATCATTCTTCTCTTCAGTGTTAGAGGTTTGTTTCATGCTTTGTCCTTCTAAAATGACCTGATTTTGATGTGAATATTTTTTAGTTAATTTTGAGATTTCATCTACCATTTGTCTGATAGTAGCTTTAACTTGTTATTCAATGAATGCTTGTAATGTATCCTTAAGACATTACTTGACAAGTGTGGATCACGCTGAGGAGCAACGTATTCTCTTGGATGCATTTCTTCTTCATTTCCCCATTGATCTCTAAATGATTGTTCTTGATTCAAATTCCTCCTGCCAAAATTTGAATTGTTTCTTCCTTCAGGATTGTGAATATTGGGATAAGGAATATAAGGTTTATGATATGTCGCCAAGGCATTACATTGTTCCTCACATACTCCTATTATTTCCTGATAAGCATGACAGTCCTACAGTTGTTGTTCAACTCTTCCATTTACAAAGCTTGTTCCTTACAATTCAACTCCTATGACAACCTAAGATCCTCTATCATTCCTTGCTTTGAGGATTTCTAACTCCTTTGTAAGATTTTCAACTTGAACCCTAAGGTTGGAGCTATCCTCTTCCTTCAATTGATGGATTCCAGTTGATCAGTACTTATTAGAACTATGAAAAGTATCTAATTCAGCCTACAAGTGAACTTTCTTAGCAAATTGATCAAGAAATTCCTTGGTTTCTTTAGGATCCTTGTGAGAATTTTCTATTACACATCACTTCCAGATATTGGTGATCATGACTTATGAGTCCTTTGTAAAAGAAACTAACAAGATGCCAATTTTTGTAACCATGGTGAGGACATTGACTTTACAAATCTTTGAACCTTTCCCAAGCTTCATAGAAATTTTCATGATCGTCTTAAGAAAAAGTTAGAATTTGTTTCTTGAGATTATTGGTCTTTTGATATGGGTAGTATTTATGAAGGAAAGCATATGTCAAGTCACCCCATGATTCGATAGATCGAGATCTTAAAGAATAGAGCCAACTTTTGGCTTTATCTTTTAGAGAGAAAGGAAAGAATTCCAATTTCATGGAATCAACAATGTCACGGTGTTTATGGAAAATGGCGACAACTTCCTCAAATTCATGAATATGAATATAAGGATTTTGCTTTCTAATTTCAAAAAGGTTGGTAAAAGCTGAATCATGCTTGGCTTAAAATCTTGTTATGGAAGTTTTGATAGAAACACAAGACATGAAGGAGTTAAAGTGCGAGTCGAAGTCGAGTGCATGTAATCTTTTGTTAAAATTTTTTGAGGATTCTTGTTGAGATTTGTCATTGCACATGGATTCAAAAGAACTAGAGAATAAGGAGAAGAGTTTAACAATTGTTCACTAGGGGTTTCCTTAGTTTGGAGCGTTAGCTAAATGGCCTAGTTTGTCTCTATGTCGAAGCATTAACCCCAAGTGTTTCTCTTTTTTATTTTTAATTTTTTTATTTTTATTTCTTTAATTTACAAGGGAAAAACGCCTCATTTTTTCTGTAGATCTTGAGAATTATATGCTTTAAGGATGTTCCTAATAAAGATTGATAGGGCGAGGTCTCCTTAAAAGCCAACCTCTAAGTTAGAACAGCATTCCTGAAATGACTGGTGTTAGGAGAATCTCCAAATTTAACTAGTTATGGGAAAGGTTTCTAAACCAGTACTAGCCTCTAGACAAAACTTCCTCAAAGAATACTCTTCACAAAAGCACTATTTATTTTAAGAAAAACCTAGCTCTAAAGTTTTATGAAGTTTTATTTCTAAGTTCGAGACCTAAATCTAAACCTAAAACTAATAAACAATAATATGATACAAACTATAATTAAAAATGATATCTTTTATTAATTTTTTTTATTTTTTATCTTTTTATTTTTTTATTTTTTGAATTTTTTTATGAATACTAATCTATGTAAAAACTAAATAATTATCCTAGAAGTTAAAGTGACAATATTTACAATATTTACACGATAAAGGCTTAGTACTTTCTTGATTTCCTACTTAATTCAGCTATCTGACAAAGTGATGTCACCTCCCCAACAATGGTGTTAAATTTTTGTTGTATTGCCCAAAATAATTCTTTAAATATGAACGTTTGTAGTATAGAAAAATAGTCGTAAGATTGAAAATTCTTCGGTTTAAAATGACAAAGGAATATTTCAAAACAAAACTTAAAAAGAAAACAAATATTTTTGAGAGTTTTAAAATAATATTTTAAAACATAAAATTAAAAATAGTAAAGCTTCAAGAATCTCTTGTATGTTTCATAACTGATATGAAATTTTTCTAAATAATTATCTATAGCATTTGATTTATTCTATCATTTCTCATTAATTGCAAGCACTTTTACTAATTTTACAAGTCAACCTAATGTTTTAGTGCACTAATTATGAAAACTATAACCATTGTTACTACAGTTATAATTAACATAATTTTAAGATAAAAAAGATAATAACAAATCAAAATTATTATATTTAAATGGAATAAATTTTATTAATTTTGGCACCATCTTGTCTTATGAAATATCTAAAATCGACAACATAATAAGTCTATTGTAGTGAAAGAAATTCCATAAAATTAACATTATTTTATTATTATTAATATTAATTATGCAACTTAATTAAATTACATAAACAAAGCGTGACTGGATTTATGTAAAAATGGACATCATAACACACTAATAATAATTGTAAAAACTTGAAAATATATTTTATTCCATAACAATACAAAAGTTACAAAGCAGATATAGATTTAAAATCCATACCAGAGTACTATGTATATAAGATTATCTCTCTGTCTCACCTAACTTTTCTACACAAATTTGGGCATTATTTTAATATTAAAAGTGGAGTTCGAGGAGTACCCTAATAGTATCTCCTCCGCAAAAGAGGTACTATTGAATCAAAGACTCAACAATGAAAGAAACTAAAAAGAAAAAGGGGGCCAAGAATGCCGTGAATCTAAAAGGAAGAAACCATCTATTTATAGTAAGAAAAATTCAATGTTGATGATTTTTTTAATATTTATTTCAATAATATTTCTAATTTATTTTTATTTTTCATTAAATTTTTAATCCTCCATCAGTTGCAATCTAACTAGATTGTAATCATTTTTCCTTTTTTCTATTTCACTACCCCTCCCATTGATTAGTTCTTTAGAACTAATTATTAAGTTTTTTTAATTTTTTTCCTTTATTCTCCACGTGATACAACCCCGAGAAGTGCTGATATTGGCTTGTGATTCAGTGCAATGCTGGTACAAGATGCACGCTTCTCAGCTCTTGGATTGCTGACGGGATTAGAGAAGAACACTGGAACCTCTAAGGATGAATGCTGACTGATGGATTGGTCTTGGTACACTAATCAAAGGGCACCTGAAGCGCGCGCATGTGGGAAAGGCCACACGCAATCAGGAGCAATTCTAGAGATTCTCCAGACACATGTACTGTTTGGATTTATCTAGCAGCTTGATTTGACGTTCAAGAGCACACCACAAGGCTTTTCTTTTGCTTTTTAATTTTTTTTAATTTCCTGTGCATTTAAGGCCTGTTTCTCCCTTTTTTGCATCGTTTTGCTCTTTTTTTCTTCAAATTCTAAATCTACAATTAACAAACACACTAAAATTAATTATTTTACAAACAAAATATTTACAATAATTTTAAAATATTTATTTTACAATTAAACACATAAAACACACTAAAAATAAATAAATGCTTCTAAAATTAATAAACCTAAATAGATATATTATTTAAGACTCAAAAATTTTTTTAGAAATTACTGTAAATATTATAAAACATATTTACAAACTTAAAACTTATTCATAGACATTTTAAGACTCAAAACAAAATCACATAATATTATTTTTATGATTTTGATTATTTACAAACTAATCACTTATAAAACACATAAAATTATGAATCATAAAAACACACTAAAAATACATTTTTAAACACATTTACACACTAAGACATAAAAATACTTATTAATGCAAAAATGCTATTAATTAGAGGATTTAATGAGAAACAAAAGTATGAATAAATTATTTTAGTCTTGAAAAATGTATACTTTTACGGTCTCATTATAATCATATATTGCTGCTAGCATGCAGTTGTTAGACATGTATGCTCTAAGGAGTAAAAATGTAATACGTTTTTGGAGACATTTTTATCAATAAAGAATTTATTCATTTATATATACCAAATATTGTCCTCTTTACGTTCATATTTGTTGAATGTATGATAAGCAAACAGTAGTCTGAGACTATCAGTCTAAACCTTAAGAGTTGGGCATATGATGGGATGATTATGCGGTAGACACGACTCTTAAGGTGATGGTCTAAAATATATGATCCGCAATCGAGGGAATAAAGTTGGGCGCTTTATTCATGTAAAGATTGTTATGTTGTCTATATCCCTTTTGGGAGATGGTTTGTCTTGGACATCGGAGTTGGACTCCGTGAATAGAAACATTTGCGCGTTGTCATAGGTGACGATGTGTTGGATCGGGATATAAAGTGAATTGATTTGGATTAATAATTCTGTCTTGGCAAATCGATTCACTTTAGACAATCATTTGTATTGTATCTTAATCCTGAGATGAATAATGGGCCCGTTGTCTCGATTTGTGTCTTTTGATGTACCAATGGGTGACTCCCACATCTCTATAGTGGCATGCATGCCGGTACGTTGGAGGCATGACTCTTGGTAGCGTAGACTTGTTATTCATAGATATGGAATCCATAGCTCCTCTTTAGGAGTAATGATATCCTCTTATATGCGTTGTCCTGTAATTGGAAAACTGGAGCGCTCAACCATTTGGATACATAGGTGTGACCGAATGGTATACTATCTTTGGATGGTAAGTTTTCTAATGGTGAGACAATGGAACGTAAGATAAAAATAATCGGGAAGGTAAGACAGAACTTGTCCTTAAGCCGATTATGGATGATCATATGGGGATGCGATACACTATGATATGTCATGGAGACTTAGCTACACGAGCTTCGTAATTCTATAAAGTTCGAGAGTGCAGCTCCAAGCTTTTAGTGGAGTAGCGTTGGAGTTGATAATTGTGAAATGTATGTCTGGGATATTGGGTTTCATAATTATCATGAGCTTGAACTTTATAGGTCCATTTTGGTCCCCTTTGCTAGCTCACAAAATCCTGTAACGACACGGCGTGCTTTTCCAATAATTGGTGACTTATGTCGGATTTATCAGATTGGTTTAAAATTTATAAGAATCAAATAATTCATGTCTGTTTATCGGTTGAATTAATTATGTAAGAAATTAGTTCAAGATGAACTTGTTGAATTATGGCGTTCGAATAATTCTTGTCTGTTTATCGGTTGTTTTAATTTTGGACAATTAGAACAAGATAAACTTGTAGAATTATTGTGAATTGATTTATTTTCTTAGAGATTATCTTGATAAAGTTTGTTTTGATCAGATATCTTTTCTATTGGGCTATTTGAATCAAAACTGAGACTTTATCCTTTAGAATCTCGGGTGAAAAATAAAAGATTCGCGGAGATTTTTTCTCGGCAGTTCGGCATGCCGGATGACGTGTTCGGCCTGCCGAACTGGCCAGTTCGGCCTGCCTATCTCACAGTTCGGCATGCCGACCGCGACAGTTAAAATTACGCGTTTTTCACGCATATCTTATCAGATATTGATCCGAACTTGATTCTGTTTCGATTTTTGAGACCTAATCTGATATGGACTGACCCCAAGGACCAATAGGTATAAAAAGGGAGTGAGTCTAATGATTTACTCAGATCAATTTGAGAGATTAAGAGTGATACTCTTCTAGTGAGCATCTGAAAACTCCCTGAGAGCTTTTGTTCACAAATCACGAACACTAGCTTTGGGTTCTCTCTATTGGTTGGAAGGAGAGTCACCGGTGGAAGAGCTGTACGTGTGAGCCCACACTCACTCCGGTTGTGGATAGAGAATAGCAAAGAAGACCAGTTGGTTGAGGCTCTTCTGGAACGTTACTTCTCTACACAGGTCGCGGAGGTTCTTCGGCACACTGAGGTTAGTAAGATCTGTTTAATTTATACATATAACATGTCAAACTTGTGTTTTGGAAAATACTCTGATGAAAAATTTTTAAAATTCCGCTGCGCACTTTGTTTCCAACAATTGGTATCAGAGCCCAGGTTTTTACATAAATTTGCAAGTTTGTGATCATGTTATATGCATAAATTTTGTGATCTTAATCTCTCCAATGCTTGAATTAAATTTTATAGAGAGATGGCACTCTAGGTTTCTATATAATATATATGTTGTCATGGATTATATGGTGAATGTTTATTAATTAATTATGGTTGATTAAATTATTGTTTAATTATTTATTAATTAATTAATACCGGTTATGGTTCCTTAGAGGTTAGAATGTGTATCTAGGTTTTTCATGTAATTAGATGGCGGACTATCATCTCCGTCTAGGAATTATTATTTAATTTTTAATTTGTAAGAATTTTATAATTAAATAATTATTCGGAGAAGACGGAACGAGAAGTCGGAACTTAAAGATAGATGATGGCGCCTCCAGGTATTTCCTGAGTCTCTAATTTTATGTTTTTGAATTGTTGAAAATAAAATTGATGAATTGCATTAAAATTGTATTTTCTGGATTGAGGGTTTTCTGCTCGGTCGGCATGCCGGACCTCACAGTTCGGCAGGCCGAAGGTCACCGAACGGCAGGCCGGACGTACGGTCCGGCAGGCCGACAGTGGGGCAGAAATTTTGGTGCTCTGCCGGCAGGCCGAACCTTCATGTTCGGCAGGCCGAACCTCCATGATCGGTAGGCCGATCACCTAGATCGGCCTGCCGACCGAGAGCTGCCAGGTGTCCAGAAAAGGTGCAATTTTTGGTGCAGTTTTAATTTTATTTTTGGGACGATTCTGAGAAACATTAAATTTGGATATGACCGGAAATATGAAGTGTTCAATTCATACGGGATTGAGGAGTTAAAGATCGATATTACATGAAGAAGGATACAGCTTGAGGATTCAAGGATGAAGAATCGATAAATGTCTCGATTATTCTCTTGTAATCTTAGTTTTTTCTATTCTCTAGGGTGGAACCATAATATTACGGTTATTATTATTATTGTGCTTGTAGCTTTGCTTGATTGCGTTGCTTGTCTGCATTATAATATGATTTACCATGTATATTGATAACATGTCATATAGAATAGGGAGTGCCGCTCATATTAAAATTGTTCATGCATAATTTTAAAATAAAACCTTGACTTCAAAAGATTGAGTGGGAGAAGGTTTTCGAAGAGAGAACCTAAGGCCTCCATCGTTGGTCCATAGGAAGAACATGATGGTCCCAACCCCTAGGAAGGGATTTCTATCATGTACCAGATTGGATCTCTGAAAGGATAAGGTATTTTAGTATGATTTATGATTGCACACCCCTAGGTGGTGATTATAAATCATGGATAAAATATTAAAACGGTGGTTATACACTCACGTTAATTTTATTATTAACCTCCCCTAGGAGCTCTGTTAATAAAATTAATGGCCAAAGAAACGATTATTAGTATATGCTGGATCATACGGGTCCTGGATGGCATATATTAATCAGGAGGGGATCCGTGTTCCTGATTGAATTTGGCATGACTCCCCTAGGAGCTTGTTGAATTCTGAGTTGGGAATTATCGTTGTAAGGTTGTGATATTTTCAAGGTTTTGACACATAAACACATTTGTATGATTTTACATGATTGTGTTATCTTACTAAATTATTATATATGTTTGCTTATGTTTGGTATATGATTCTTTATTGTAGATTGAAAATGTCTAAAAACGCTTTATCATCGATACTTGACAAAAACCAATTAACCGGTGAGAACTATAATGATTGGAAACGGAACCTGGACATCGTCCTTTCCTTTGAGAAACTGAAATATGTTCTGACAACTCCTTGTCCTCCCGAGCCTACGGGAGACTCAAGTAATGAGCAATTCCAAGCGTACGAATGCTGGAAAGATGCTAATGATCAGGCCCGCTGCTATGTTATGGCTAGCATGAATAACGTGCTGCAGGCTCAACATCAGGATTATGAGACTGCGAAGCAGATCTTGGATAATCTTGAGGACATGTTTGGAGGCCAGGCCATAACAAAGCGGCAAAGGGCGCTTCGGAAACTCTTAAACTGTAGACAGAGACCGGGGACATCTGTAAAGGAGCACATGATGTTGGTCATGGGTTACCTCGCTGAGGCTCAAACCAATGGAGCCGACATCGATGCTGAAACTCAGATGACTATGGTCTTTGAGACTCTGTCTAAGGAATTTATTCCGTTTAGAGCTACTTTTAATCTAAACAATAGACGGGATATGACCTTGACAGAACTGATGAAACAGTTACAAGAGTTTGAACTGCTGATCAGGGAGTCTCCTGCTGGTGGAGAGGCCAATATGGTAGCTGCTTCTGGTTCCAATCCTAACTCTGGGAATGGAAAGAAGCAACGGGCCAAAAGTGGGAAGTCTTCTATTCCTATTGCTACCAAGAGCAAGAAGAAGAAAAAGAAGAACCCAAAGAAGCTTAAGTGCTTCTTTTGTGGTAAGGTCGGGCATATAAAGAAGCATTGCAAGGACTTCCTTTCCAAGGGAGGTAGGTGTGATCTTCTATATTTAGAAACTTGTTTGGTTGAGGAATCCAGTGACATTTGGGTCATAGATTCCGGTGCAACTAATCATGTTTGTGTTTCTCTGCAGGGATTCAAAGAAACGAGAAGTCTACTTCGTGAAGACTTAACGCTTCGGATGGGCGATGGATCCTTGGTCTCAGCGGAAGTAGTGGGAGATGTCCATCTTTATTTTGATAATTATAGGAGTTTAATTTTCCGAGATTGTTTTTATGTTCCTAAATTTAAAAGGAACTTAATTTCTGTATCTTCTTTATTTAAAGACTCCTACGTGGTATCTTTTAATGAAAAAGTGGTGATTCGTAAAAACAAATCTTTTATCTGTTCTGGATGGATGCAAAATAATCTATATTTTATCAAACCTAAGATGGACCTGTTGCTTAATGCTGAGATAAATGATAATGACTCAAAAAGACTTAAAACTTCTCACTCTAATAAGACTTATCTTTGGCATTTGCGCCTTGGCCATATTAACCTAAATAGGATTCAAAGGTTGGTAAGGGATGGACCTTTAAGTCACTTAAAGGTGGAATCTATACCTCAATGTGAGTCTTGTTTGGAGGGTAAAATGACCAAAAGACCATTCGGGTCTAAGGGCAATAGGGCCGAAGGGGTTCTAGAACTTGTGCATAGTGATGTTTGCGGACCGATGAACATCCGGGCACGAGGAGGGTATGAGTACTTCGTTACTTTTATTGACGATTACTCAAGATATGGGTATGTGTACCTAATGCACCACAAAAGCGAAACTTATGATAAGTTCAGGGAGTTTCGGGCTGAAGTGGAAAAGCAATTGGGTAGACCCATAAAGGCACTTCAATCTGATCGAGGTGGGGAATACCTTTCTGATGAGTTCTTGGGACACTTGTTAGAGAATGGGATTTTATCCCATTTGACTGCGTCGGGCACTCCGCAGCAGAATGGCGTAGCAGAGAGAAGGAATAGGACTTTGTTGGACATGATTCGGTCCATGATGAGTTATTCATCATTGCCTTTATCCTTTTGGGGATATGCACTACAAACCGCATGTTATCTTTTGAACAATGTACCTTCAAAATCGGTCCCTAAAACTCCTCACGAGTTGTGGACAAGACGGAAGACATCCTTAAACCATATTCGCATATGGGGATGTCCAGCTCATGTCCTGTTTAAGGATCCGAATAAGTTGGAAGCACGTTCAGAAGTTTGCGTGTTTGTAGGATATCCAAAAGGGACTAAAGGGGGTTATTTTTATAACCCAAAGGAAAATAAAGTCGTGGTTTCAACTAATGCAACTTTCCTTGAGGAGAGTTACATGAACGACTTTAAACCTCAAAGCAAAGTGGTGCTTGAGGAGTTGAGGGGTAATCCGTTTACTCCGGAGGTTCCGAACGAAACCATTTCGATCGGTGTAGAAAAACCAAACAAACCTGAACAACAACCTCAGGGGCTTCGGCGTAGTGGGAGGATCGGGCGTCAACCTGAGAGGTATATGTTCAATGGGGAGGTCTTTTTGGCTGAACCGGATGAACATGACAGGGATCCTTATACTTACGCAGAAGCTATGGAGGATGTTGATTCAAGACTCTGGACAGAGGCCATGAACATTGAGATGAAGTCTATGGAGACTAATCGGGTCTGGGAGCTTGTGGATCTTCCCGAAGGGGTAAAACCCATAGGGAGTAAGTGGATCTACAAGAGGAAAAGAGGAGTGGATGGAAAGGTCGAAACCTTTAAGGCTAGACTGGTAGCTAAGGGTTATACGCAAAAGGAAGGAATCGATTATGAGGAAACCTTTTCGCCTGTAGCCATGCTTAAGTCCATCCGGATTTTCTTGTCCATAGCTGCCGCTCTCGACTACGAGATTTGGCAGATGGATGTCAAGACGGCTTTTCTGAATGGCTATCTTGATGAGTCCATTTATATGAAACAACCAGACGGGTTCAAGGTCACGGGTCAAGAGGGTAAGGTTTGTAAGTTGCTAAAGTCTATTTATGGACTTAAGCAGGCTTCTCGTTCTTGGAACATAAGATTTGATCAAGTGATCAATACTTATGGGTTCTCACAAAATGTGGATGAACCATGTGTTTACAAACACATTAAGAATGGGAAGGTGGTTTTTCTACTACTCTATGTAGATGACATTCTGCTAATTGGCAATGACGTTGGGGCGTTGTCATCGGTCAAACTATGGTTGACCAATCAGTTTGACATGAAGGACTTGGATGAGGCTAATTTTGTTCTCGGTATCCAGATCTTTCGGGATAGGAAGAACAAAATGATAGCTTTGTCACAGGCCGGCTACATAGATAAAATTCTCAGGAGGTTTGCAATGCAGGATTCCAAGAAAGGTGGGCAACCATCAAGGTCTGGAATTACTCTTTCTAAGAAAGACTCTCCAAAGTCTTATGAAGAAAGAGAATACATGAAGAAGGTGCCTTATGCTTCGGCAGTAGGTAGTCTCATGTATGCCATGCTTTGCACTCGACCGGATATTAGCTATGCGGTCGGGGTTGTGAGTCGATTTCAGGCGGATCCAGGACCGAACCATTGGGTTGCGGTAAAGCATATTTTCAAGTACCTGAGAAGGACTCGAGGGTATATGCTTGTGTATTCGGGTGAGGATTTAACTCCTCTAGGATACACAGATTCAGATTTTCAATCCTGCCTGGATTCTAGGAAATCGACTTCAGGGTTTGTGTTTACTCTGGGTGGCGGTGCCATCAGTTGGAGAAGTGCGAAGCAAGATTGCACTTCGGATTCAACGATGGAGGCCGAGTATGTGGCGGCTAGTGATGCTTCGAAAGAAGCAGTGTGGCTCCGCAAGTTCCTTGGGGATCTTGAGGTAGTTCCTGGTATGGATAAAGCGGTATCACTGTACTGTGATAACAGTGCAGCGGTACCTAATGCTAAGGAACCAAGATTTCACAAGAAGAGTAAGCATATTGATCGGAAGTATCATGTGATAAAGGACTTCGTTGAGAGCGGGCATGTCACGGTGTGCAAGATCGCGTCAGAGGACAATTTAGCTGATCCATTTACGAAGACACTTTCTGGGAGAGTCTTCGAAAGGCATGTGGAAGCTATGGGGATACGAAATTTGCAGTATTTACTCACTTAGTGCAAGTGGGAGATTGTTAGACATGTATGCTCTAAGGAGTAAAAATGTAATACGTTTTTGGAGACATTTTTATCAATAAAGAATTTATTCATTTATATATACCAAATATTGTCCTCTTTACGTTTATATTTGTTGAATGTATGATAAGCAAACAGTAGTCTGAGACTATCAGTCTAAACCTTAAGAGTTGGGCATATGATGGGATGATTATGCGGTAGACACGACTCTTAAGGTGATGGTCTAAAATATATGATCCACAATCGAGGGAATAAAGTTTGGCGCTTTATTCATGTAAAGATTGTTATGTTGTCTATATCCCTTTTGGGAGATGGTTTGTCTTGGCCATCGGAGTTGGACTCCGTGAATAGAAACATTTGCGCGTTGTCATAGGTGACGATGTGTTGGATCGGGACATAAAGTGAATTGATTTGGATTAATAATTCTGTCTTGGCAAATCGATTCACTTTAGACAATCATTTGTATTGTATCTTAATCCTGAGATGAATAATGGGCCCGTTGTCTCGATTTGTGTCTTTTGATGTACCAATGGGTGACTCCCACATCTCTATAGTGGCATGCATGCCGGTACGTTGGAGGCATGACTCTTGGTAGCGTAGACTTGTTATTCATAGATATGGAATCCATAGCTCCTCTTTAGGAGTAATGATATCCTCTTATATGCGTTGTCCTGTAATTGGAAAACTGGAGCGCTCAACCATTTGGATACATAGGTGTGACCGAATGGTATACTATCTTTGGATGGTAAGTTTTCTAATGGTGAGACAATGGAACGTAAGATAAAAATAATCGGGAAGGTAAGACAGAACTTGTCCTTAAGCCGATTATGGATGATCATATGGGGATGCGATACACTATGATATGTCATGGAGACTTAGCTACACGAGCTTCGTAATTCTATAAAGTTCGAGAGTGCAGCTCCAAGCTTTTAGTGGAGTAGCGTTGGAGTTGATAATTGTGAAATGTATGTCTGGGATATTGGGTTTCATAATTATCATGAGCTTGAACTTTATAGGTCCATTTTGGTCCCCTTTGCTAGCTCACAAAATCCTGTAACGACACGGCGTGCTTTTCCAATAATTGGTGACTTATGTCGGATTTATCAGATTGGTTTAAAATTTATAAGAATCAAATAATTCATGTCTGTTTATCGGTTGAATTAATTATGTAAGAAATTAGTTCAAGATGAACTTGTTGAATTATGGCGTTCGGATAATTCTTGTCTGTTTATCGGTTGTTTTAATTTTGGACAATTAGAACAAGATAAACTTGTAGAATTATTGTGAATTGATTTATTTTCTTAGAGATTATCTTGATAAAGTTTGTTTTGATCAGATATCTTTTCTATTGGGCTATTTGAATCAAAACTGAGACTTTATCCTTTAGAATCTCGGGTGAAAAATAAAAGATTCGCGGAGATTTTTTCTCGGCAGTTCGGCATGCCGGATGACGTGTTCGGCCTGCCGAACTGGCCAGTTCGGCCTGCCTATCTCACAGTTCGGCATGCCGACCGCGACAGTTAAGATTACGCGTTTTTCACGCATATCTTATCAGATATTGATCCGAACTTGATTCTGTTTCGATTTTTGAGACCTAATCTGATATGGACTGACCCCAAGGACCAATAGGTATAAAAAGGGAGTGAGTCTAATGATTTACTCAGATCAATTTGAGAGATTAAGAGTGATACTCTTCTAGTGAGCATCTGAAAACTCCCTGAGAGCTTTTGTTCACAAATCACGAACACTAGCTTTGGGTTCTCTCTATTGGTTGGAAGGAGAGTCACCGGTGGAAGAGCTGTACGTGTGAGCCCACACTCACTCCGGTTGTGGATAGAGAATAGCAAAGAAGACCAGTTGGTTGAGGCTCTTCTGGAACGTTACTTCTCTACACAGGTCGCGGAGGTTCTTCGGCACACTGAGGTTAGTAAGATCTGTTTAATTTATACATATAACATGTCAAACTTGTGTTTTGGAAAATACTCTGATGAAAAATTTTTAAAATTCCGCTGCGCACTTTGTTTCCAACAGCAGTATATCATCGACATGCAACACCAAAATATATATATATATATATACACACTCCCACTCAACTTATGATACACACAATCATCAACTTTATTTATCTGAAATCCAAATAAGATAATAACTTGATGATACCATTGACGAAAAGCTTGTTTAAGACCATAGATGGATTTCTTCAGTTTACAGAGCACCTTCTTTAAGTTGTCGGATACAAAGTTTTCTAGCTATACCATATATATCATTTCATCAATGTCACCATTAAGAAATACAGTCTTTATATCCATCTGATATAGCTCTAAATCAAAACGAACCACAAGTGCCATTATGTTCCTAAAAGAGTCTTTCATGGAAATAGGAGAGAAAGTCTCTTTATAATCATTGCCTTTATTTTTAGTGAAACCCTTAACAACTAGACGAGCCTTATCTCTCTCAACATTGCCTTTTCAATCCTTCTTGGTCTTAAATATCCCTTTGCAACCAATGGGTTTCACACCTTCAAGCAATTCGATGAGATCCCAAATGTTTGTCCTTCATGGATTTCATCTCATCATTCATGGCATCAATCCACTTTTGAGAGTTAGAACTATGTTTGTCTTGATAGAATTTGATTGGATCATCTTCTTGCACTCCTATTTTAACCTCATGTTCTTGGAAAAAGTCAACATAGACATCCAAAATCATACTTCTCCTTTCTCTAGTAGATCTTCTTAATGGCATATCCTCTTGAGGTTGTTGACTTTTCTCTTTAGGATCAACTTCTTCATTTTGGACATTGTCTTGATAATCTAGATTTGCATTTTGAATAATATCAAGAATTGGAGCCTGTTCATTGTCAATAGCAATTACAAGAAGAGAAACGAATTCCTCTTTAAGGATAATGTCTTTAACCTTATCTCCCCCTCAAACTCGACTTCCTCAAGAAATCTTGCATTTCTCATCTCAAAAAAGGTCCTAGCTATAAGATCATAAAACTTGTAACCCATTGACTGTTAAGAGTTCCCAACAAAGTAGAAACTTACAATTCTTGAGTCCAATTTCTTTTCATTTGGCCTGTAAGGTTTTGCCTCAGCTGAACAATCCCAAATGTGTAAATGCTTTGTGCTAGGCTTATTGCCTATCCATAGTTCATAAGGGGTTTTTAGCTACCGCATTGCTTGGAATCCTATTAAGGATATATGATGTAGTCTTTAATGCTTCTCCCCAAAGGGATTCTGGTAAAAAACAATGACATCATACTTCTTACCATGTCCTTAAGCGTTCTATTTCATCTATCAACAACACCATTGATGCTAGGTTTGCTTGGCATTGTGTATTGTGGGATGATACCACATTCCTCTAGGAATTTTGCAAAACGTCCTAGACATTGTTCATCGAATCCATCATGTCTACCATAGTATTCACCACCATAATCAAATTTAATGGTTTTAATTTTCTTGCCAAGTTAATTTTCAACTTCAGCTTTGAAAACCTTAAATGCATCCAAGGATTAAGACTTCTCATGAATCAAATATAGGTATTCATACCACGGATAGTCATCTATAAATGTAATAAAATACTATTGGTCATTCTAAAAATTTTTAGGGAATGGTCTACAAATATTAGTATGAATTAGTTATAAGACATCAGAACTTCTGTTGGCACCTAATTTACATTTGTCTGTTCCCCTTTATACACTCAACACAGACTTGGAAATTTGTCAAATCAAGAGAATCAAGAATCCCACGGACACAAGTCTTTGTTCCATAGTGTGCAGGATCCTTGTCGATTAATTTGCGTTTTATACCACGGGAACTAGTATGTAAGGTTTCATTAAATAAGGCAATAGTATCCAACAAATATAGGTTATCATGCAAGGATAAAGAACCAGTACCAATAAGCTTTGAATCTTAAAAGGACTAAACTTATTATTTCCAAGCGAACAAGGATAACCAAATTTGTCCAAAGTAGAAGTTGAAAATGAATTCCATCTAAAAGATGGTACTATATAAGTCTCTTCCAAATTCAAAAAAAAACAACCAGTCTTTCATAATAACCTAAAAAGTTCCTATAGCCTATGCTACAATTGTTTTGTTATCGCCCACATAGATGAATCTTTCAGTGTTACTTAGCTATTGGCTCCCTAGGCAACCCTTCATAAACAAACTTATGTGAGTAGTAGCACCAGATTCTACCCACTAATTGTGTTTAGATATAGAAGCTAAATTAACTTCAAAACAAACCAAAATGAGAAGCACACCTTTCTATATACGCCAATTGGCATACTTGGAACATTCTTTCTTCATTTATCTAGCATTTATGTAGAAGTAATAGGTAAAATCCTCATCATGTTTCTTTTACACTTTAGGCTATGGTATCCTAGTTGCAGATTGTTTATGATTCCTTTTCCTTTTCTTATCCTAAAGAATGGTTGCTAAGTGAGTATTCAACCTTTTCTCGTTTAAGCCTTTCCTCTTCTTCCACACGACAAGATATGAGCTCATTAAGAGTCCATTTATCCTTTTAGGTGTTGTAACTCACTTTGAACCGACCGTATTGTGCATGAAGAAAAATCAAAACTAAATACACGAGCAAATCCTCAGAAAGCTCTAACTTTAGTGCCTTTAGTTTAGAAGCGATATGAGACATCTTCATGATGTACTCCTTTAAGTTCCATTTTCCTTTTTTCGTTGAAACAAGATTAGCCAATAGGGTACTTGTTTCAGCCTTTTTGTTTTTGGCAAAACAGTTTCAATCTCTTCAAGGAACTTCTTAGCACTTTCCTCCTCAGACATTAAGCACCTAAAGGTTTCTAGAATAGAGCGTTTCATGATCCTAAGACTCATGCATTTAGAACACTCACACTTCTCTGAGTCCATTTTAGCATTAGAGGAACTTTCAACAGTAAGAGGAGGGGGAGGTTCTGTCCAAAGCATAAGGTCAAGATCCATGCAACTGAGAATAATCATAATGTTTTTTTTTTATTCTTGTAGCTTGTGCCATTAAGCACAGAAATAGAATTAATATTGGCAGATACTATAGAAGTAGAAATAGAAATTGAATAGTGAACAAAACAAAATAGAAGCTCACAATCAACCATCATGTTACAACATAAGCATAATCATTCGATAAATGCATACATGACATGATTACACAATTGACACAATGGTGGGCCTGATCACAAGATACCTAGCACAACATTAATTTTTAGTCTTTGGATAGAAACATTAACTGTAAGTGGTGCTCTCTATGTAGTAATTAAATATTAACAATTAATTGTGTCAAACAATAAGCCTTTCTTTGGGCCGACTTATTGCTCACATAGAGAACCTAATAATAATCACATATTTACTACCACAAGGATGCTTATTATTTGGTTAAGCAATAACCTTCACGTGGGCCAGTCATTATTCGCATAAACAATTAGCATACACATCCTAATAGTCCAAAATAAATCAATTTACACAATAGAGGTTACTTTGGCAACATATTATTTTAATTAATTTATTTTTAAATATCAAATATACCTAAAACAAGTCCCAAAATATTTTTTGTATTAATTCTCAACCAAAACCATACAAACATTTAAACATATATATATATATACACACCGAAACATCCATCAAGTTTTACGTAATCATATATACACGTTTAACCAAATTGAAGCATATATAAGCCATATATATTAAATCGAATAACAAATTGTCGAACAGTCAACCAACCAATTGAATGACAACATAAGTATTCAATAAACTGAAGTCTACAACAACAATCGATTAACAATTGAAAATTGAGTACTGCAAATACCAAATTCAACAGAAGAAAACAATTCCGATATATACTTATATACTATATATAATGTTATATTATATACAGTCTATAAATAGTAATGGAAAATATAAAACATATGTATATGTATAACCGAAACCAACTGATAAAAAATTTGTGAAAAGCAAAATAATCATTCATATAAAATTTCACGTTTATACATAAACCGAAAACAAAGGTGCAGAAATATTACGTTAACCATTTTTGAAGCTCAATAAATAACATTGACCGTGATGACCGTTATGATGCCACTTGTTAGATTTAATCATAAATATGATTTATTACTAAATTCTTAAATCCTAAGAACCATCATGCCAAATCACTGAAAAATAATAGTTGATGATGCCTAGCTGAATCCATGGTAATGCAATTAGAAGGGATAGTCTTTCACAATCAAATCTATCCTTAGTGCTCAAAGATTGTCTTTTTAATGGGAAGAAGGAGGAGAGCAAATTGTAAGTATAATTTGACTTGAAGACTACAACTCTTTTATATACTAACTAAAATAGAATCTCATCATTTTTAATTTGACTAGTATTAGGTTTCTATACATTTAAAGTCTATACCTAATAGATATCTCTAGAGCCCAAATAATAGTTACTTAACTTTCCATCAAGTCAATCACCTATTGTATTACAAAATCAAGCTTTTAAATAGCATGAGGGCTGTTTTGGTTTTCATTTTGCCATGGGCAAAAATAATGCGGTAAAAGATTGGGATAAAATTATATAATTTCAAATATACGATATAAAAAACTAAAAGGGTCTAAATTTTAGTTGAAAAAAAGTTACGAATTGTTAGTTATGGTCATTCGAATATTTGCTTAATTAGCCAAAGACCATAGCCTTTGAGATATGGTCAAAAATGATCCTGTAAGAAGGAATAAAATTTATAGTTTTAAATATACGATAAAAAAACTACAATGGTCTAAATTTTAACCGTTTCATTAAGGTTTAGCCTCCAAACATATCTTTATGATTATCCAAGATCTGCTTAACAGTCTCACAATCCTCATGTTGAGCTTGCAACACATTTTCATGCTAGTCAAAAGATAACAACAGGCCTAATCGTTAACATTCTTCCGGTGATCATAACGCTTGAATTTGGTCATTAGTAGATTCCCTGATAAGTTCGAGAGGACATGATGTTATCAGCATAAATTTTAATTTCTCAAATAAAAAGACGATATTTAAGTTTCCTTTTCAATTATAGTAATTCTCACCAGATAACATGTTATTTTTGAGTATCGATGATAAAACGTACTTAGACATTTAAATCTACAATAAAGATTCATATACCAAATATATTGTGTCATGCAAGATGTAAATATTGAGTTTCATTATCGATTGGACCGAAGTGTTTTCTCTATTCATTTATGCTAAAGACGAAACAACAGTTCTTCGTCATACATTACCCATCACGGACGAACATGGCTCAAGGGTTTCTATACAAAGCCTTTATCTTCTTCACTCAAAGAGGCAATGCACTCTTTGAATGGTACTTGATTCATAAAGAATGAATCTTTTGGTTAGAAGTTATACGGACTTTATAAAAGGAAATGCCACAGAAGTCTTAAACGTTAACATTCTCAAGCTACAATAATCCTCCTTGACTGACAGATTCAAAAAATTATTGAAGAAGAAGAAATAAACATTAAATACCATGCAACAATTGTAAGACGTCAAGCGAAATCAAGTTTATTAAACATTGAGAGAGTAAGGGGATAGGGAAATTTGATCCCAAAAAAAGGGAAAACTTCAAAATGGGAAAAAAGCTCGATATCAAAAATTCAAATTTGATGAAATCTGAAAGTGTCTATTAATTGATCATCAAAGCCACTCCGTTGTATAGAGAACCTTAGACTACGAATAAATTAATTAGTTGTGGACACCGTTGGTGCTAATTTGGTTCATCAGTTCATACAGCAGCAGGCACTTGTGACTCTACTGACTTCAATACCTCTTCCCCTATTTCTTTGCATCCCACCAACTTCTGTACAAGACAATTGTCATTGTTAATGGTCAATCAAGCAAAACATTGACATCTGCATGCACACACGCGCACGCGCGCGCGCACTGAAACATCTGCACAATATATGATATTACGGTACTGAAAAGAAACGGCTATTAGATTTAAGGTTGAAAACAAGGCAATGAAAATACTTTTTCCGCTTTTTTGCTTCACAGAATTAAATGAAGTATTTAGGCATGTCATACCATTCCCAAAACTTTATCCAAAAAATGGTGAGGTATAAATAGAAAATTAAAATAAACTAACAGTTCCAGATGAATATATGTCGCCTGTTCGGAACCCCCTGTTCAGTGTGTCCAGAACAGCAGCCTCAATTCTCTTAGCAGCACTTTCTTCTCCTAGGCCATACTTCAAAAGCATGGCAGCACTGAGGATTGTTGCTAATGGGTTCGCCTTATCCTGGAATAACATATTGCATATATTAAAAGACGTGACTTTAGGGGAAGAACATGCAATGCAGAGGCAGATAACCTGTCCAGCAATATCAGGAGCAGAGCCATGTATGGGTTCAAAAAGTCCAGGTCCCTGTGCCAAATGTAGAATTTGGATTTAGCAAAGATAAAAAGAACACACCCAAATTTCTCTCAGAATAAAACTCAAAGAAACTGCTTCATCTTTAACCAACAAAATGAAAATTTAATCAACTGGATGATATAAATCCTATGCCTACCGATTCCCCAAGACTAGCAGATGGAAGCATCCCAATACTTCCAGTAATCATTGAAGCCTCATCAGATAAAATGTCACCGAATATGTTGCTTGTTACAATCGTATCAAACTGCAATCATTTCAAACAAAACATCATAAGACTTATAACTCTAGCCAAGCAGGCCCCAAAACAAGAGAAAATCAAAAGAAGAATAACCCCAGGGAATTTACAAGGCCTAAGGCACACCTGTTTTGGATCGCGAACAAGCTGCATTGCAGCGTTATCAACATACATGTGTGAGAGTTCAACATCAGGATATTCCGAGGAAATTTCCACAACGCATTTCCTCCAAAACATAGAAGCCTAGAGAATCCATTGAAAAAAGTTTCATGGCAAATATGACAAAAAAACATATACAGCATAAAGTTAAAACTTAAATCAAGAACATACAATAGAAATTTTATAATGAGCACTTTGAATGTAATTTCAGAAAAGTAAAATGTGTCAACCAAAAAGTACCTCCAACACATTTGCTTTGTCAACAGAGCAAAGTTTTCCCCGCCTCTTCCGAGCAGTCTCAAATGCAACACGGGCAATGCGATCGATCTAGAAAACATATGTTAAAATTAGACACCCATCCATGCTCGGCTCAGACACAGATTTAATAAAGCAAATGAAAAAAGTGCAAGCAACCTATGTTGATCCCTTAAGCCGCATGTTACTGACAAGTGCTTACTAGAAAAGGACCTGCATAAATATTGGTCCAAAGAAAGACAGAGCCATAGTAATAGTAATAAATATGAGATTATACAGACACAGATTTAATAAAGCAAATGAAAAAAGTGGAAGCAACCTATGTTGATCCGTTAAGCCACATGTTACTGACAAGTCCTTACTAGAAAAGGACCAGCATACATATTGGTCCAAAGAAAGACAGCCATAGTAATAGTAATAAATATGAGATTATACCAGGAAAATGACCATGAGTTTAGAATATCGTTACTAAAGCACACGTTTTTGTCTTCTAGCCACTATTAACCACAAATGATGGCATTACTGGAACAAAGTCAAAGTTCAAGACTACCAGAAAATTACCTCATATTGGGCATACACCTCAGTATTGAATCCGATCTCCTCACCGTTTTCATTTTTTCCAAATCCCCTTGGCTTTCCAAAATATATACCTATTTTTAGGAGAAAACTAGATTGAGCCAAACAATTAAAATGCAGAAAAGAACTAAGAGAAATAAAGCAAACCCGTAATTGTTGGTCAAAAAGACGTGTGCTAACCTCCTGTAAGCTCTCTTACAACCATTACATCAACACCTTCAGCAACCTCTTTCTTCAAAGTAGAAGCGTCCACCAACTGAAAGATAAATAGCATAACGTAACATGTTAAGCTTTCTTCAACAAAAGAAGTTACAAATTGAAAGAAGCACAAAACCCTGCAACTAACCTTTTATTAGCCTCCTCCCCTACCTCTTGCATATACTAACCCACAATATAGTGGTTTTTTATGTTTTTATTTTTTTTACTTTTATTTATTTTATGTTTTTGCAGTCTTTGATCACCAAGATAACCTGACAACTTTAAGAGCTTAAAAAAATACAAAGAAAACAGCAAGAGAGAGAAAGGCATTTCACCTGTGGTAAAACTGTTGCTGGCCTCAAATTTGCAAAAACTTTAAGTCCTTCTCTGAGCTGAAGTAACCCAGTCTCTGGTTTCAGATGTTTCTCGTTTGAATCCCATTTATACCTTATGAACCAAAAATTAATTAATAAAACCACATCATTTGCAAATGAAGGAACACAGTAACTCATAAGAGGAGGGGGGTTGGGGGCGGCGTTGTTGGGGGATGAAAAGAAAGTGGAAGAAAATTACCCTCCAATTGCTCCAAGAAGAACTGCATCAGATTGCTTCGCCACGGATAGGGTCTCTTCCGGTAGAGGGACACCAGTCAAGTCCAAGGCAGCTCCACCCATGGGCATATCTTGGAACCTAAATTCAATCCCTAATTAACATAATGTACAATTAATTATAGAAAGTTCTGATCTATTTTAACCCTCTGGAGACTATCAACCATGTTCAAGCATTGAAATAATACAGGAAAATAAAGATGCCATGGCTCAATAAATAACGGAATATATTGTTTGAAAACACGTTTTACCATATCAGATCTTGAAACTCCGTTTGGCAAAATAGAAAATGCAGAATGATGAACAAGCACAAAAGGAAAATTAAAAGTTTGAGACTTTACTACGATACTTCCGAGCAAAGCCAAGCAAAATTAAAACTTGATTCAGCCTCTCAATTCTTTTATAAACTTATTGCCAATGTGAAAAAATAAAGACCTAAAAGCACTTGCTCCTCTTTTTTCCTTCATTTTCTAGGCTACCAAACGCAAGCAGAATAGACATTGGAATTCAAATGAGGGAGAGGAGGGGACCTTCGAGAGAAGCAGCAAGGTTGAGAACATTCCTAGCAACAGAGATAACCTCGGGGCCGATGCCATCGCCGGGGAGCAAAGTGATGGTGTAGTGGTTGGATGGTATGGGTGCGGAGCACTGGATCCTACTTGCCTTTGCAGCAGAGAGTTTGGGCACAGAGTTTGGTAGGAGAACAGGTCTGAACGTCTTGATGTTGAGTTGCAGACAAGCTGCCATTGATTGTGGGTTATGTTGCTTATGCAACTCACCAGACTGTGACCGTCACTTCGTCCTATATATACTTGACCTTTTCTGTTAAGGATAATATCACGGTTAAGTACCACTTTGATTTATAAATTTTATTTCTTAACACGTTATTCATTAATTTTAATTTTTTTTAGCAATTTTACTTCCTGATACTAAAATTGACAAATAACTTTTAGAATTTTGCAGAGATGATCATGTTCCCAGCTAGATAATTTTTTTACAGAAACGGTCACGTCAAATACAAAATATTTTATTGATTGTTGTTAGAAACCCTTAAAACCATAGTCTCCGGTTGGAACCCAAATTTTACGATGGAAAAAATGAAAGGCAATGAGGAAAAAAAATAAAAAGAGGAAGCAAAAAAAGATAACTGCTTTCTCGTGTTTGGAACCTAAGGAAAAAGCTTAATACATCCATTTAAGGATCCTCCTTTAGATTAGTTTAAACACATACTGCATTTAGTGCAAAAAGTTTTGCTACCACATGAAAATCCCAAGCTAGGAAAATTTGTGTATCCAACAGCAGGCATCAAAATTCTGCAAGTGAGATTATTGCTTCCACTTTCAGCAAGGAGAGAAAGAAAATCATGCATTTGATTCTTGTTTGTATGAGATGATTCCACAAATCTTCATTTAGGTATTCTTCAATCAGAGAATGATATTTTTGCAATAAGCGGTCACTATAGAAAGTTGATAACATAAATAAGAGTGAAAATTTGCTGACTCAGTTCACAACCCGACTCATTTTTCAGTTCCCAAATCTTCTTCTCAGCCGTAACCTAATCTTCTCTTCTACCCAAAACTCGAAAAACCAAATTATAAGCACTTACATTGCCTTTTAAGTTCATTCACAAAAAAATTCTCTAATTCTATTTCTCAAGCCAACTTTGGACTCGAGAAATCTCTTAGCCTCTTTCTTAGCACCATGAAACTTATTTGGCTTCTGCTCAAAGGAAACCAACCAAAGGAACACTGACCTTGAAGCACAGGTGACTAACAAACGGCGAACGGACGGACGACGTCGGCGGCGGACAATTCTCGGAAGCACGGCCGACGACGGCGACGGCGGCGGTCGACAGCGGCAAATTGACCAGAGAAGGAAAGGAGTGAGGGTTAGGGTTTTTGGTAGAGGGGAGCGTGAGTTGGGATTTGGGAGTTGGGATTACCAATAAGCATATTTCTTGGGTTCCTTTTTTTTAACAGAAATTGCGGTAAATACTTTTTTTTTTTTTGGCATTGAAGCTGTTATTATTATATTATAAAGTGTATGATACAATAATAGTTTCTACAGAGAGAGATTCCCCAACTAGTTAGAGTTGTAAGAACGGTCAGTCTGATGTGGCCCATTTGTCTTAGACCCATGCAAGCCGTGGGTTGGGCCGAGTCGGCTCAGCTCATGAATTTTGTGGGTCAGGTTAAGCTGAGCCGAACCCATATTAGAATTATCTTGGCCCGATTCGGCTTATATTAAAATTATCTCGGCCTAACATACATCACGAGTCAATTTTACATAGGTCAGGCTAGGCCGGACTAAGTTGTGAGCCTTGAATGAGCTGGCCCATTCAAGCCATCTATGAGTTAAGATAGGTAAGCCCATTTTGGCCCATCATAGATTTAGATGAGCCAGCATATCTAAGCATACAATTTTTATTTTTTATTTTTTTAAATTTTTAAATAAGTTAACAAATATAAAAGCTTGAATAATCAATGGAAATATGAAAAGGGATATTTTATTTAGGATTGCCTCATTAAAAACCTTTCCTAGGAAAACCTAGTGGGACAAAATCTTAGTAAGGAAAAAAAGTACAATCAGAATAATTATACATAAGATGTTTACCAAATTACTAAAAAAAATTATAAATGAAATTGAGCCACAATGGGCCTTCGGTGGGCTGGCCCATTGTGGGCCTATATGGGCCTTATACGAGCCAAAATGGGCCGGCCCATGATGGGCCTAAACGTGTCGGCCCGGCCTGGCCCAAGCCGGCCCTGACCCTTGATTTTTCATAGGCCGTTGGGCCAAGCCGGCCCATGGGCCGATATATGTTGGCCCAGCCCAGCCCACCAATATTTATGGGTCGAGTCGTGCCTTGAATAGTGACGGGTCATGCTAGTCCGGCCCATCACTGTATCAAGACGGGCCCATGCCAACCCACAGGCCCCGACCTATTGTTATCTTTACAACTAATAAGCTCATCATTTTAATCAATAGCATAAGTAGCTAAATAATGTGAAGCTGTATTCGATTCTTTAAATAATAACAAAATTTAGCTCGTAAAAAACACAATAATAATAAGTTAGATCATTTGACAATAACATCTCAAACTCTTTATGAAAAGAAAAAAAAAGTCATTTTGGACAATTGTCAATGCGTCAGACTCCATAAAATGAAGATGTAGATTGATAGTGATCAAACTTTCTTGAAGATGGTGCAGCTATCATAAAACTTGAGAAAAAATAATTTTTAATGAGTATGGGAATAACCTAGTATTATTGAAAAGATTTAAAAAGTTAAAATTTAAAACTTATTCAACAACAAATCTTCCCTTTGCTTGAAAATTTTGTATATGGTTGACCCGATCAAAAAGTTATTGTAATAACTAATTTTATATAAAAATTCAAAAAAATATTGAAACTCTCACGATAAAAAGACTATAAAACTCTTATAAAGGGAAACTTAAAAATAATTAAAACTCTCACAAAGAGAGACTTGAAAATAATTAGATAGAGTTATTAAATAATCATAACCTTCCTCTTAATCATTTTAGAGGAAAAATGCGTGACTATTCAAATTCACTCCATAACATTCTAGTTAACAACTTTCAAACTATGGCAGCCACATGCAAAGCAAACAAATTCTTCAACACATATGTGATGCTTAAATAATTCTCTGTTTGCAACTATAATATTTTAATAATCATAAAAAAAAATAACAATAGTATTAATAGTAATAATAAATATCTCTGCATGTAATAGTACATATAGGACTAATAGTTTGCTTTTATGAAGGGATAGTTAGCAACCAGATATAATTTTTTAAAAAAAAAACTAATAACTATAGACAATAAAAGTTTTGCTGAATAAAATATAAAATTAGTAATAAATATTTCAGAATAAATTAATAATAACTGAAAAAAAAAAGAAGGGAAACTGTTGGGTTAACCAAACCTTGATTCCACTAACTACTTACTATCACGTGCTTTATATTATGAGATTTTAAAATATAACATCGCCTATTTTCTAATAGAAATATATATGTCTATACATATATGTAATTATACGAGTAAACGATAAAAGAAAAAAACAGTAAATATAGTTATTAGCTTTTCAAAAAGAAAATTATATATATATATATTGAAAAAATATGAGTAACTGAGTAACCGTTCCCTTACAAATATAGCCGTAACTAACAAACAATAACTTAATAATAACTATAATAATACTAATAGGAATAGATTAATAATAAATTAATAATGCTTTCTCAAAACTAATTGTGGTAAATTGTAAGTTTAAAATAATAATTATTTATAGTGTAAATAATTTGCTAAACTCTTTATTTACGGCTTAAATAATTTTTTACATACTTTGCAAACAATTCATTTGCATAATATTTATTACAAATATTTTTAAAACATGATATCTACTTCAAAAAGTTTAAAAGATCTGTTATTTTCTTCATTCTCCTTTACTAATTATACTTGAGTAAACTAGGCAGGCAATGACCCATACCACCCTATGCATGACGCGGTTCTTGACCTCGCTCTACCCCACAATCTATTGCTTGCAGGGTTAAACCTGCCCCATTAAAATGGTCAGTAATATAGTATTATTATTCAATTAAAGCATGAAATCCTTAATTAAGCATTACTAGTATAGGTTATTTTTCATTAAGAATGAAACAGTTTTATTTACAGTGAGTCATTAAATGAGTGCACTATACATAATGAGATTATGTAAGATCAGGACATAATATGATATGAACTGCTAATAATTTTCGTTAAATATAGCAAGTTCTAATCACATCGACCGGTGATCATATATAAGATAATCTTAATCCTGACTTATTAATAGGCTGCTATTTATGGATTTATGTCTTTTGATTTACTCAGTATGAATTTGAGAATCTAATCTTATTTTTTGTATTTTGGAGGCATAATGAAGTGAGTAGCTGGGAATATTAATATTACAATATGGAATCCATTCCTTCTCAAACGGAAAGCAGACAAATAATTCTCTTGAGTATTGATTCGGGGCTTGAACAATAATAATGCTTAATTCATGAATTCATTATTCATTAGAAAATCAATTATACTCAAGGATAAAGAAGTAATTAGAGGTGTTAACGGATTATACCTAGCTTTAATTATGAATTATTTATGGTGAATCGATTTATATTAATGCCTATATCAAATAGAAATTCTAAGTATTTAATGGAGTTATATTGTAATTAATGAAAGAGTAATATTGTTGGGGTACAATTTGGTTAGGCCTAAATTGTCCACAGGCCCAGACTGTAATGACCGAAAAAATCTAAAAATTAATAAGTATGATTAATTAAGGATTTTTTCATAATTACTCAGCTAAGTACTTAAGAAATGACAAGATTTGAGTTTATTTACACTCAAATTTGAAGGTCTTAATGGCTATAAGACCTTAGAAATAAATAATGTTGTGAATGCATAAATTTATGTGCTTTATTTATGAAACATGTAACAATGTAATGTTATGATAGTATATTAAAATAATTAAAAATAATTATTTAATGTGCTAAATTAAAAGTTTATGATTTATTGATTACATGTACGAGCCAAAGAAATGATTTTTATAAGAATCTCAATTAGAATGTTTAAATTGGGATTACTTGACAAAAAGTGGAATTTCCAACTTACTATGATGATGTGGAAAATTCCTATATGATGTCAGTTCAGTAAAAGAAACCCAGATCAAAAGTGATCATGAGCTCCATACCATAAATTGAAAATGGTGAGCACCAAGTTCAAGTATGCAAGATTTATGACATGTTTTACTAAGATTGATCTCGAAATTTATAGAGATCATAAAGTAAGATAAGAATTTTAAGAAAATTATAAAGATCATTGGAAGTTCAAGAATTCTAATATTTTGAATGTGTATGGTTAATTATTATACACATTAATAATTACGTAAAGTTTATTATTATTACTGTAAAGACAATAATAATAATAACAATTGTCATAGTAATAGCAAAGAAAAAAAAGGGCGTTGATGGGGTTCACAAATGTTAATCTATTGTTAAAATGTGGAACCATAAATGGCTCTTTACGAGAAGTAATTCGTGTTATATCTATAAAGCACGAAATTGTGCTAAGTTGAGAATTTTAAATTAAATTGACTTTTAGATAGTCAATTTAATTTACAAAACTTTTACAAAATTACAACTATTGTTTTCATAATGAAATTTGAAGTTTACAATATGAAAATTTTTAGTGAGAAGTATATGTTATAAATTTTAAAGTTTTAAAAGTAAAATAATAAAAAAATA
Organism: Artocarpus heterophyllus; assembly: GCA_025403435.1. Classification (NCBI taxonomy): domain Eukaryota; kingdom Viridiplantae; phylum Streptophyta; class Magnoliopsida; order Rosales; family Moraceae; genus Artocarpus; species Artocarpus heterophyllus. Next base: position 35,976,797 of record CM046348.1, on the reverse strand, counting down.
ATAATTATAATGATAAAATACTTATATTGAGCAAAGTTTTAAATGTATATAACATTTCTTAGAATACATACATATGTATATATACACACATGTATAAATATGGATACAGTTACAAAAATAGTTAATCATCGATTTTAAAGACAAATGTTTCAAAGTTTACGGCCTCAAAATTAAATCACAAAATCCATATAGTATGGATAAATTTATGAAAATGATTTTTATATCAGTATGAATATTTTAGTAACACAATAATACAACAAGAAAATTAGAAATTTATGTGATTATCTTTAGAGTGCAAATAAGTTACAGTTTTTAAGGGTACAATTATGTTCACAGAAATTTAAAGTTACGGATCAAAATTTGATCTACCCGGTACTGCACGATTTAGACTGTGTGGACCACATGAGGGCCTATAAATACATGACACAATAAAAAAAAAAAAAATCAGATCAATCACAAACAGCCCCTCTCTCTCTCTACTTTCTCTCTCTACTCTCTCTCTCCTCAAACTCAGTCCAAGATCCGACCTCCATTTTCGACACCCCCTACACCATCGGAAAGATCTCGAGAAGCTGAGTCCGACGGTGTGCCGTGCCACCCACAAATCCGCCGGAGGTGACCACACGCGCCGGTTGAAGCCGCGGAAACACGTCATTTTTTTGACGTGATTTCTCCTCCGTCCGACCTCCGATTGACACGATCTTGGTGTCAACGAACTCAGATCGAAGAGACGAAGAGAATGGCACCGATATTACGGTACGATTCTCATCGAAAAAGCCTCGACGAAATCCTTCAATTTTTACCGTCGAGCCGCCGTCGGAGCCGCCTTTTCCGACGACGGTATGGTGCACCGCCGCCCCCATTCCGTTCAGAGGGCGACGGGGAGTAAAATGCCTCAACCAATTTCACGATCGGGCAGCCGTTCGTCGGAGTTCCATCTCAACCATCGTGTGCCACCGCGAGGAACACCGATCACGACGTTCCCAGCCGCCTCGCCCCAAATTGGATGAGGGGAAATGTCCAGGCCTGCACGAGGAAGCTTCCCAACAACTCAATTTTGGGGAAACGTCGCGAGAAGGCAGAAAACCAAGATCCACCATGGAGCGCCGCCGTGAGGAGGTGGAGCCGTCGTTCCACACAGTGTTGAGTAGCCCCACCATAGGGGAAACACTCAGAAACATATGGGGATCAAAATGCCCAGGTTAATTTTAAGGTAGCTTCACCGGAAGACCGAGATCGGAGTCTCGATTTTTGCCACCGCCACCGCCGAGCTTCGATCCACATGGTTAGAGGCCGAATTGGGTAAAATTGACACCACCATTGGACTCAGAAGGGTCGACTTAAGAGGGGTAGGCTCGAGCCCAGCCACCAACGGTGGCGGTCAACAGCGGTCAACCGTCGGTCAACGTTAGTCAACGGCCACTTTTGGTTTTCGTGATCCAGACCTCCGATCGAAGATTCGAGACCTCCTCCTGACTTGTTTCGACGCTCTTAACGCAATGGTGACCTCCGTTTGAGCTAATTCCACTCTGGTGAAAATCGTTCGGTATCAACTACACGCGAATCGAGGCGACTCAAACTGCAGTAACGGAGTCTAGAATGATGTTTTCAACAATAATAAATCTCCATGGATCATTCCTTGCCATCCACAGTGGTCCGAGGAGCACTGCTGAGGATGCAGCGTAGACTGTGGATACAGCGAGATGCAACTGGACCTCTACAGCTCGGAGTCCAGGTAAGTAGGAATCTCGCCTACAGTATGAATAATTTTAAAAATAGATTAATTTTAAATATTTTCATAAAATTTATGAAAATGCATGACCAATTATTTATTACACTGTTATAAGTTATGATGTGATATGTTATGTTATGAAATGATGTGAAATGCTATGATGATGATGATGATATGATTAATATGTGATGTATGCAATATTTAAATTATATTGTTTAATCACCTTCAAGTCAAGTATGAAAATGATTTATGATTCATGTATGATTATGATTTACGATTCATGAATTACGAGATTATGATGTTATGCAGTGATAAGTCATACTGCATACACACAATAAGACAAGTGAAACTTATAAGACAAGTTAAGGATGTCGTACCAACCTCCCGACCCACGGGGAGGCTCCATGTTAAAGAAATGAATGATCTTGGTGTCGTTGGGACCTCGCGAACCCTAACTTCCTAAGACTCGTGCGCAACCGGTGCGATCACTCGGGCCCAAAGTAAGAAGATAAGCTACAGTTTAAATAATTAAGCATAAATCAAGTTGATAAGTAAGCATAAAATGCTCATGCATATTTTTATTTAAATGATTTTTTAATTTTGTTTTGCGAGGCTAATTTCCTACTTGCTGAGCGAAAGCTCATTTAATTATGTTCATGTTGTGTAGGTAAGAAAAACCTATCAGCGACACTTGATGGGCAGTGGTGAGCGGCGGACGAATGGTGAAGATGGGAATGGATACAGCTCACGCAATGTAATATTTCCGCATTATTATTTTACGAATTTATGCATGTTTTATTTTACGAAATTTTGTATGCTTACACTTTACGAAAATTATGTGCATATGAATAAGTAAATAATTTACGTAATTATGTTTTAAAAACCGAGCTTGTGATTACGCAACCTTGGTCCAGAGGATTTCAAAGTTTAAAGATGTTGCAATAAACGATGCAACAAATGCACGAAATTTATAGGAAAGAAAATTATAAGTTTATCTGGAATTGCAAATGATTATTGGAGTTTTACATTAAGTTAAGAAATGAAGTTATGGATATGTTTTTATGAAGTTATTATGAAAGTCTTAAAGAAAAGCTTTAAGAAATTAGTAACTTAAGCTTAAAAGTTTAAGTTGTAAGAAATTATGTTTTGTTAAGTTTAAAAAGGTTAACTTTTAAGAGAATACAATGTTATTTTTAAGATGTTAAAATTATAAGTAAAATATATAAATAATTGCTAATAAAGTTTTAAAGAGCATTTAAATGAGATTTTATTTATTATTTAAATTAAAATTATCTTGAGAATAGTTGTATTTAAATTGAGAAATGTCTTTAAAGTAATACTTGCTAAATAATTACTCTTATGTTTTAAAAGGAAAAAAGTTCAAGAAAAGTACTATGGTTATGTTTTAAGAAATCATTGTTATGAATTATGTAACGGATCATGCTTTTAGAAATTACAACTATGTTAAGACGTAATGCTTATTATTATGATATTATCACGTTTGAGAATTTTATGTATTACGTTAGGCTTACGCAACGAAGTTTTGAGAAATGATTATTATATCTTTTAAGGTTATATGTTAAGAATTCGTTATCAATAAGAATTCGTTTGTTATTAAGATTTGAAAAATAGTTATTACTTCCTCTAAGGTTTCATGTTAAGGATTCCACAGTAAGAATCCATATATATATTGGAAAAAAAAATTTATCCCAAATTTCTCTACCTTATTTGTAAGTAAGTTTAAGTTTATGATGATGTTTAAGTTAAGTGACGGCCACGTAAGGGCGGGTCGTTACAGATGGTATCAGAGCCGGTATCCTACCATCCTACTTCACGTCGTCAAGCGTCTGCTTCGCCTCAGTCCAAGTAAGTTATGTTAATTGAATGTTAAGATAAGTTACGTTAAATGATACTTGCCGATTTTTCATGTAATGGCAATCAAGTTATCGGCATGCAAGTACGATTTTAGATGTCCTCTTATGGTCCAACGCCAAGCTTAAATATCAAGATGCCTCAAATCACGGGAAGCGATATTGGGTGACAACTTTCTAAGCAAGCAAGACAACTCCTAGACTCACGTGAATGCTAGAACTGACACTTTGAGATGATCGACACTCAAAGTACAATACAAGCGAGAATATTTGGATTTACAACCACAAAAGAGATAGATTGATGAGTTGACAGAGGATCTAAAGGTTCCACGGAATCTTCTCTAGATTTCAAAAATGATTAATAAATCTCACTAATTTTAATGTAACGTTTTCAATTATTATATTACCAAAAAAAATTAATTAATTAATTAATAACAAAATATTCATTTTCTAAACTTCTTTCCTCTTTTTCTCAAGACTTGCTTTTTTTTTATTTGTAATTTATCCATAATTCCACTATATTAAATATAGAGCTACAATCAAGGTGGTTATGTCCCAGAAAGGAAAAGAAGCCGCAAGTTCTTCACAGCTTAATTACCAACCCATGACCAAAGCCGCCCCTCATGCAGCAGACAAGCAGATCTTTATAAAAGATGATTCTATAGGCGGATGGATAATACTCTACACTTTGCCACGAGAATAAAGGAAGTCACAAATAGGACACGTAAGGGACGCAAGAACGCAACCTTCCTGAAAGAATTACCATCAAAAGCGAGGATGTCAAGACATTTCTTCGAAGCACAAATGAGTACTTAGTCATAAAGAATTTTCCCGCTTGGACCATTAACAAGGACATCGATATCTGGTTCAAAGATGATGTAAAAGAATAATTAGACATAGTACCACTATGGGGCTAGTAGTGAGACACACCGTACGATTGATCGAGTATACGTATAGTATACAAAATAAGATTTATGTATGAACAATAGAAGTTTTTGACAAGAAGAACTTCATGTTATGTGACCCACTAGAGACGAGTCAAGTCTCGATCTCAACAACGGTCTATGATATGCAAAGATTGCTAACAAAGAAAGTGTTTAGCAATTTCATGATATGAAAGTATGATTTGATATATGTATGAATTTTACAGACTATGATTGTTGTATGCATTATAAACGCAATGTGACCCATGAATATGATATGAAATAGTTGCTAACAAAAGTGAAATGTATAGCAACTCCATGATATGAAAGTATGAACGTTATGCATATGTATGATAAGAATATGCATGACATGAGTATGAATAAAATGTGAAAGTATGACATGTAAAAGTATGATATAAATGACATGTGTTTGTATGATATGTGTATAAAGTTATGATTGATGTTTGTTATTTGGATTATAAACATGATATTGTTTATAAGTACCATAAAATGCATAATAAATATGCATGATTAAGCCCATAAGGAACTCATCGAGGACTTAACCTCTTAGATTAAGATAAAATAATAGATTCCACAAAAATCATCGTTTCGGTAAAGATAAACACATAGATCCTTATAAGAAATTGGATATAACCAGAAGTTCAAGGTATAAGAGAAGAACTTCCCAAAGGTCACAGACTGTCTATGGGTGGTTACTTCTAAACTAGTATCCGACCAAACAGACTCCACAATAGCGGTCTCAAGATGAGACGATTTCCTCCCCAACCCACTGATATATATATATATATATATATATTGGAAAAAGAATAAACAATAAATAAGTTATGTGGATCGGTCAAACACCATCCTATAAGAAGTTAAAATCACGTTAAGAAGAGATTGACGAAGCAAAGTTGCTTCCACATACCCGAGAGATGTAAGTAACATCGCGAGGATATTAGAAAAGAATACGACTGACAAAGTACAGTCATTGATATACTGGGTTAAGAAATAAGATAGGAGAAGACTACAGGATGGTTCAAAATCTGAACCCCTATAATAGAGCCACGAAACTCCAATAGAGTAACCATAACAAAGGGAAACCAATAGGAATTTTCAAACAAAAGAATACAGCCCATCATATGACTCGATGATATCTAGTGATCAATAACCATAAAACCTAGTTTAAGATAAGCAGGTAGATATGTTGTTTCAAGAACACAGTCTACCATGTCGTTAAATGACCTTTAGTCATCAACAAGTAGAGAACCAATTTAAGACAAGTAGACAGAGATGTCCGCTTAAGATAGCAGATATAAGATTCTTAGCCAGAGCAGTAAGCTTACACAATCCAGGCTACTAAGCTAAGAAGACCACCTCATGCATAAATGGTCCCCCTCCAATTAATGAAGTCTTTAGATAAGACAAGGTTCTTGGAATAAGCAAGATCAGAGACCTTATAGTCAAACATTGAACCTTCACTAGAAACAGATGCTACGAAATACAGGCATAGGGATAATAAAAACCCTTTGACTAGCTAAGACGTGCCATATTGAGGAGAAATCCTCTAGAATTGGTGGTAGAGCATACTAATGAGAGTATTGCTCAACCTTTTAAGAAAAAACTCAGTTATGTAGCCAATGGTCGGAGTAATCCTAAGTTATTTTCATAAAATATATATATATCTAGGTATATATATATATAAGTGTGCTTAGCATGTAAAATAAGCTCAACCATGATATCAGTCTAATAGTAAAATTTTTGGGACTCTTAGCAGAAGATTTCCAAAGCTGAGACTATGAAGTTGTAGCAAATCCCTCAAGAAACGATAGACATAATAGAGTGGTTCCTTCGAGAGCATCAATGCGACTTCCTTGATAAGAGTGTAGATAGTAAGAATTAGAGAACTGAGGATGTCTGGACAATATGATTAGTAAGTTTGAAAGTACGATGTCGAGGCTTGGGACGTAGCGGCAGTTTAAGGGCCATTTATACGCCCCTCCCGACGCTAAATAAAAAGGTGGGCTAATATTAATATTAGAGATAGTATGCGGGGAGGATGACACATTTAGTGTCTACCAAGTAAAGTTGCGCATCTTAGGATAGTTTTATAGGCACGTTTCAACATTAGGAATTACAGAGTAGACACGTAAGGCTTGTCGCCCCTCCAATCATGATAAAACCGACAGGATTTGTCATTTGAGGAGTTAGAACATATTGTTAATATATATAAACATATATATATATAACTATATTGACCAAACCCAAGATTAGTGTGATATGGTTAACACGTTAGAATTATTATGATACATTAAGACACATACCTCGAGTAAGGTCATAAGAATAGGTGTCTAGCCCAAATTGTTCATCTAGAAGATAGATGAACATTAAAAAAAAAAAAAAGAAAAAAAAATCGATAGATTTCTTTTTGATAAAATATTGTAGCCATCAAAACTAATGACCTATAAGTATACCCTTCATCACATCACATGAACGTAGTATATTTTAAAAGGATGTTTTTCGTTAATTTGATGTAAAAATTTCAACTTACATTTTTCCAACGAATACACTTACTATAAGCCATTTTTTTTTACAACTTTCATGAGTATAATATGAACTCTCTTGTTGTTATGAACCAATCAAGTTAAAGAATGTAATGGTCAAATCCTTGAGGAAGAAGTAAGTTCCAAGATAGGGACCATCCAAGTTAAGTTAAGGGTTCTGACAGCTTGAGATCAATATTATACTAAAAGTACCTATGGATTAAGTAGGACCCATAAGCAGCTTTTTCTTTTATTATAAACATGTTTGGGTCCTTACTCATGAAGCACAAAATTTTGTCAAGTTTAAAATTTGATTTAAATTGTCAAAAAAAAAATGTGTTTAACAAATTATTACTACTATTTTCAACAAGTAAATAGAAGTTTATGAAATGTTTTGTTGAGGAAAAAAAAGATTTTTATTAAAATGAAAACGACTGTTGTATTTTAGAAAGTTATAAATAATATATATATACACACACAGAGAGACTTTTATAGAAATAGTAAGGAAGCATTAGAACGATATAGGACACTAAAGTGGTCAAAAGAAGGAACACATAGTGAACTATAGACACGAAATTCACATGTAGAGAAAGTTAAGATACGTCATGAATGTTTCTGCAGCAGAAACAAGGTTGATTAGAACCCTGAATGAGAGATAAGCTTTACGAATTTTAAAAATACAGTAAGACGGCATATACATGATTATGCCATTGGACAAGTTGGGATAGTTAACGCTAGAATGACACGATTTTCTATGAAAATAGGTGTTCCAAATAGTAGAATTTCAATCCTAAGGTGGGCAGAACGTATACTAGACTCTAATGAACCTTTTTATAGGTTAAAGGAGATAATATAGTTTTGTTCCTTTGAAAGAGCATACCCCCCTCAATACCATCAGATTTAGACCTAGAATGATTTTCTACCCGTAAATGAGTTGTGGAAATCCGTAAAACTACCTAAGTTCTTATGATATGCTATAGTAGCATATCCTAGATTTTAGAGTAAGTACAAGTAAAGGAAATTGATAGTACGATATTACACACTATAAGGATCTATTACCCCGATAAGTCACAATAGTATGTTGAAATATCTAAAGTGGGCCTGCCTAAGGAGAATCTATGGTACTATCTTCATAGGTTCAGGGATATAATGCACCCCATTATATAGTATCACCATGAGATTTTCTATTGGCAGAAAGATAAAATCTCCAATTTGCTTTTAAGAGACTAGAAGAAATTGCTAAAAGACAATAGTTTTGATTAGAAATCATGAGAGCGATTTAAATAATCAAGTATAACCTAGAAATTTCCCATGACTAATATAAAGGTCACGTGAGAAAAACCAAGAGAAACCCTACGAATATGAAGAATAGGGAAAAACCAAGAGAAACCCTACGAATATGAAGAATAGGAATGAATTTCCTTTTTCTTTCACCTCAAGGAGATGCAAGACAAGTTCAAGAGAGATATGAAAGGATAAGCGTAAATGTTATGAACCCTTAGAAGTTTTAAAACAAGTAGATGAACATGTTGTAGACAGTCATTATCACTAGTCAGGGATGACTAGGTAATAAAGACTTATAGAGTAAACAATAAAAAGATAAATTTCCTGGCCAGATCCTATGTACCAAATCATCATCTGGAGGCAGATACGCAACCTAAGATGCGAAATAGGATAAGTGCAAGTCGTGAAACAAGAGAAAGAATAGCTTCAAGGAAGCAAGGACAAATTTCCATATCAAGATTTTGAGGCAAAATTGCCAAAAGAAAGAAAAACCCCATGGGATTAGGATACGAAGCCACAAGATACAACTAGTTTATCTCAATTTTTGAGGACAAAAATTTTGTAAGGTGGGTAGATTGTAATGACCGAAAAAATCTAAAAATTAATAAGTATGAGTAATTAAGGATTTTTTCATAATTACTCAGCTAAGTACTTAAGAAAGAACAAGATTTGAGTTTATTTGCACTCAAATTTGAAGGTCTTAATGGCTATAAGACCTTAGAAATAAATAATGTTGTGAATGCATAAATTTATGTGCTCTATTTATGAAACATGTAACAATGTAATGTTATGATAGTACATTAAAATAATTAAAAATAATTATTTAATGTGCTAAATTAAAAGTTTATGATTTATTGATTACATGAACGAGCCAAAGAAATGATTTTTATAAGAATCTCAATTATAATGTTTAAATTGGGATTACTTGATAAAAAGTGGAATTTCCAACTTACTATGATGATGTGGAAAATTCCTATATGATGTCAGTTCAGTAAAAGAAACCCAGATCAAAAGTGATCATGAGCTCCATACCATAAATTGAAAATGGTGAGCACCAAGTTCAAGTATGCAAGATTTATGACATGTTTTACCAGGATTGATCTCGAAATTTATAGAGATCATAAAGTAAGTTAAGAATTTTAAGAAAATTATAAAGATCATTGAAAGTTCAAGAATTCTAATATTTTGAATGTGTATGGTTAATTATTATACACATTAATAATTACGTAAAGTTTATTATTATTATTGTAAAGACAATAATAATAATAACAATTGTCATAGTAATAGTAAAGAAGAAAAAGGGCATTGATGGGGTCCACAAATGTTAATCTATTGTTAAAATGTGGAGCCATAAATGGCTCTTTACGAAAAGTAATTCGTGTTATATCTATAAAGCACGAAATTGTGCTAAGTTGAGAATTTTAAATTAAATTGACTTTTAGATAGTCAATTTAATTTACAAAACTTTTACAAAATTACAACTATTGTTTTCATAATGAAATTTGAAGTTTACAATATGAAAATTTTTAGTGAGAAGTATATGTTATAAATTTTAAAGTTTTAAAAGTAAAATAATAAAAAAATAATAATTATAATGATAAAATACTTATATTGAGCAAAGTTTTAAATGTATATAACATTTCTTAGAATACATACATATGTATATATACACACATGTATAAATATGGATACAGTTACAAAAATAGTTAATCATCGATTTTGAAGACAAATGTTTCAAAGTTTACGGTCTCAAAATTAAATCACAAAATCCATATAGTATGGATAAATTTATGAAAATGATTTTTATATCAGTATGAATATTTTAGTAACACAATAATACAACAAGAAAATTAGAAATTTATGTGATTATCTTTAGAGTGCAAATAAGTTACAGTTTTTAAGGGTACAATTATGTTCACAGAAATTTAAAGTTACGGATCAAAATTTGATCTACCCGGTACTGCACGATTTAGACTGTGTGGACCACATGAAGGCCTATAAATACATGACACAATAATTAAAAAAAAAATCAGATCAATCACAAACAGCCCCACTCTCTCTCTACTCTCTCTCTCCTCAAACTCAGTCCAAGATCCGACCTCCATTTTCGACACCCCCTGCACCATCGGAAAGATCTCGAGAAGCTGAGTCCGATGGTGTGCTGTGCCACCCACAACTCCGCCGGGGGTGACCACACGCATCGGTTGAAGCTGCGGAAACATGTCATTTTTTTGATGTGATTTCTCCTCCGTCCGACCTCCGATTGACACGATCTTGGTGTCAACAAACTCAGATCGAAGAGACAAAGAGAATAGCACCGATATTACGGTACGATTCTCACTGGAAAAGCCTCGACAGAATCCTTCAATTTTCACCATCGAACCGCCGTCGAAGCTGCCTTTTCCGACAACGGTATGTACCGCCGCCCCCATTCCGTTCAGAGGGCGACGGGGAGTGAAATGCCTCAACCAATTTCACGATTGAGCAACCGTTCATCGGAGTTCCATCTCAACCATTGTGTGCCACCGCGATGAACACCGATAACGACGTTCCTGGCCGCCTCGCCCCAAATTGGACGAGGGGAAATGTCCAGGCCTGCACGATGAAGCTTCCCAACACCTCAATTTTGGGGAAACGCCGCGAGAAGGCGGATAACCAAGATCCACTGTGGAGCGCCACCGTGAGGAGGTGGAGCCGCCGTTCCATGCAGTGTTGAGCAGCTCCACCTTAGGGGAAACACTCAGAAACATATGGGGATCAAAATGCCCAGGTTAATTTTAAGGTAGCTTCGCCGGAAGACCGAGATCGGAGTCTCTATTTTTGCCGCCGCCGCCGAGCTTCGATCCATATGGTTAGAGACCGAATTGGGTAAAATTGACACCACCATTGGACTTAGAAGGGTCGACTTAAGGGGGTAGGCTCGAGCCCAACCACCAACGGAGCCCAAAGGTGGCGGTCAACGCCGGTCAACGGCGGTCAACCATCGGTCAACACCGGTCAACGACCACTTTTGATTTTCGTGATCCAGACCTCCGATCGAAGATCCGAGACCGCCTCACGACTTGTTTCGACGCTCTAAACGCAATGGTGACCTCCGTTCGAGCTAATTCCACTCCGGTGAAAATCGTCTGGTACCAACAGCATGCAGATCGAGGTGACTCAGATTGTAGTAACGGAGTCCAGAATGATGTTTTCAACAATAATAAATCTCCATGGATCATTCCTAGCCATCCATAGTGGTCCGAGGAGCACTACTGAGGATGCAGCGTAGACTGTGGATACAGCGAGATGCAACTGGACCCGTACAGCTCGGAGTCCAGGTAAGTAGGAATCTCGCCTACAGTATGAATAGTTTTAAAAATAGATTAATTTTAAATATTTTCATAAAATTTATGAAAATGCATGATCAGTGATTTATTACACTATTATAAGTTATGATGTGATATGCTATGTTATGAAATGATGTGAAATGCTATGATGATGATGATGATATGATTAATGTGTGATGTATGCAATATTTAAATTATATTGTTTAATCACCTTCAAGTCAAGTATGAAAATGATTTATGATTCATGTATGATTATGATTTACGATTCATGAATTACGAAATTGTGATGTTATGTAGTGATAAGTCATACTGCATACACACAATAAGACAAGTGAAACTTATAAGACAAGTTAAGGGTGTCGTACCAACCTCCCGACCCATGGGGAGGCTCCATGTTAAAGAAATGAATGATCTTGGTGTCGTTGGGACCTCGCAAACCCTAACTGAAACGCCCCTTAAATCAGACGTCACAGATGTCGTTACATACTTACATTTGAACAAGCATAAACTATATACTATTAAATAATATCAAGCTTAATCGTTACAATTGATTTTACAAGTATTTAAAACTTACATTACCAGGATCCATTCATACGTTTTTTTTTTTAAAAAAAAAAAAAAAACTTATCGTTGTTTCAAAAATAATCATTTAATTTATTTCATAACATATTTTATTCAATTATACTTAATTTATCATAAACTTATAAGTTTGTCAAGTTGTATAAATCAAAACTTATAAATATATTCCATAAAAACTCTTGATCAACACATCATTTGAAATTCATTTGTTCCCACAGTTCGGCAGGCCGAACTTGGGACTTCGGCAGGCCATTCAACATCGACAGGCCGGTGTTTTCTCTGCCGGCAAGCCGATAGAGGCTTTGCAAAACGGATTGAAAATTCATTCATGTTCGGCAGACCGAAAAATCCAGTCGGCCGGCCGAACTTTGAGACTTCGGCAGGCAGGCCACAGAGTTCGGCGGGCCGTCCGAGACCCCATTTCCTTGAAAAAAAACTAACTTAAAACGTTCCAACTTTACGTAAAATATAGCGGAAGTTCATAATTCATCAAAAATGATAAAAACAACTTATAAAAACATAATATAAGTTTTCTTAAAAACCTTAACATAAAATATGTTCAAAATATATAATTGATTAAATCATAAAATCATAAAAATCATTTCTTCTTGGCATTCTTCTGGTTACAATTCATCGTTCATGTTGCTCACACGCCGTCCCATGTCCTCCACCTATTCCATGACTCTCTTACCCTTATCTGCAACATGACATATAAAACATGATTAAGCTAACGCTTAGTAAGTACATATAATTCTCACAATTTATAAAGCATTTCATAAACATCGTCATCTTCATGATCATCATATCATAAAGTGCCTAAAGCATAATTTCATAGAACATATCTTTCATAACATTAACCATGTTAAAACTTAATCCATTTTATCTTAAGGGCCCAAGTGTTGCACCATAAACATCATCATAGGCGCGCCGTCATGAGAGGAGAAGGGTAGCTAATCCCAAACCAAACATGACATCATAACATAACATTTCATAACATTGGATGTGCAACACTTATTAGGTGATATATATATATACATACTTTTCATTCTTTGAAACATGTCATCATCATACATGCATATCTTTAAAATCATGAAAATCTTTCATAAGAAATCCTTTAAGGAAAAATCATCATAAAATCATCATGAATATCCTTGCAAAACATATCATCAATCCTTGTAAAAAAAAAAGTGTCATGTTGTAGGTGAGATTGTACTTACCTTATCGTTAGCTTACTTAACCTTAAAATTGCACTTGGTGACGACGCCGCGGTCTCGTTGTGCTCGCTTCCTTGAGTGTCCATGCCATTTATCCATTTAAAGATGCAATAAAAAATCAATACTTATCATAAAATATCCATACACTCATCTCATATTTTAAACATTATTCATAACCATAAAAAAGAAAATCGTCATCACATAAACATGTAATTATGATTTTCTTAAATCATAAAAATTACTTAAGCATATAAAACAAACCATACATCTAAACATAATTATCTTTTAAATAAAACATTTCGTACAATTAATATATATATATATATATATAAATTTAAAACCTCATACAATCATCATATCATCATGCATAAAACCATTTTATTATCATAGAATCATGTAAATACATTAAAACGTTTAGTAAAACAAAATCCCAAAAACAACATTATCAAAACAGATTTTTCTTATAAAAATTTCATAAAAATTTCATAATCATGGAAATAAAATACATTCGTCATTCATATACATATTCTTAACAACTTTTCATGAAAACATCATATTTACCCCTTGACTGAACATTACGTTTTTCATACTTAAAAATTAAACAGCAACATTATTGTGAAGGGTAGAAGACAGAAATATTCATTTTTCATTAAAAACATTTATATGACATAAAACGTGAAGAAACATCACACATAATACCCATGAGCATCATAATAAAAACACAAAACAAAACACAATACCTAGAGAGGATATTGTAGGCGAAGTGAGGAGAAGAATTTCTTTTCAAAAATACCAGAAAAGCCAAATTCTTACCTTGGAGTTTCTTCTCAAAATTCTTGAATTCACCAACGAAACAAAACTTTTTCTCAAAAATTTTCACGGGAGAAAAAAAATTTCATGAAGAAGAAAAGAAGAGGAAGATTAGAAAGTCAGAAAATGTCTCAGACTTTTTAGAGAGAGAGAAAAAATAATAAAAAGAAGAAACGTTAATTAATTTTCTTTTAACGTAATAAACATAATGAGCATTCATGGCCTTCATTAAGTCAGAAAATTCTGACTGTTGAAAGCGTGACATGAGGCGTGGGAAGAGGAAGAGAAAATAATGAGAGAACGTCTCAGAACCGAGGGAAATTATCTGAGGCGTTAAAATTTTCTAATGTAATATGTATAATAAAGAATCATTACTCTTCATTAAGTCAGAAATTTCTGACTGTTAAGAGAGTGATTGGCATGGGAAAGGAGGAAAAAGAAAAGGAAGGTCAAACATTATAAATCTTACCTTAAATTTACCTTCTAAAAATAGGAAACCTCTTTAAATAATACAAATTAAATCGTTTAATTTTTCTTAACAGATAAAAACATTCCATTATTATGTCAATTAATCACATTAATTCACCCAATTAAAGTAATTAACTCAGCCATAATTTTGGAGGAATTTTTTGTTGACTGCTTGTCAGCCATGTTCGGCCTGTCGGTTTTCTCTTTCGGCCTGCCGGTGGGGGTTCTTCGGCCTGTCGTTCTCGGGCAAGAAGTTCGGCCTGCCAAGCTTAAAAGTTCAGCCTGCCGATCTGTCATTAAATGTCATAACATAAAACATTCATACATCATTGCATCATAAATAATCATATATTGTATCATAAATTAATATATGCTTAGAATTTCACATGAACACTAGAGAACAACGATCCCATGCGGTCGTCACCTGTCACAAAACTGGACATAAAAAGTTAGTAACATGCACATCACATATCATATCATATAACGTTATTTATTAATAACATTTCTCAATAACGTTACTAACTTAACGTGGTTCATTACATAAAATAGGCGGGTGTTACACTAACTTCCCAAGACTCGCGCGCAACCAGTACGATCACTCGGGCCCAAAGTAAGAAGATAAGCTACAGTTTAAATAATTAAGCATAAATCAAGTTGATAAGCAAGCATAAAATGCTCATGCATATTTTTATTAAAATGATTTTTTAATTATATTTTGCGAGGCTAATTTCCTACTTGCTGAGCGAAGCTCATTTAAGTATGTTTATGCTGTAGGTAAGAAAAACCTGTCAGCGACACTTGATGGGCAGTGGTGAGCGGCGAACGAATGGTGAAGATGGGAATGGATACCGCTCACGCAATGTAATATTTTCGCATTATCATTTTATGAATTTACGCATGTTTTATTTTACAAAATTTCGTATGCTTACACTTTATGAAAATTATGTGCATATGAATAAGTAAATAATTTACGTAATTATGTTTTAAAAACCGAGCTTGTGATTACGCAACCTTGGTCCAGAGGATTTCAATGTTTAAAGATGTTGCAATAAACGATGCAACAAATGCACAAATTTTATAGGAAAGAAAATTATAAGTTTATCTAGAATTGCAAAGGATTATTGGAGTTTTACATTAAGTGAAGAAATGAAGTTATGGATATGTTTTTATGAAGTTATTATGAAAGTCTTAAAGAAAAGCTTTAAGAAATTAGTAACTTAAGCTTAAAAGTTTAAGTTGTAAGAAATTATGTTTTGTTAAGTTTAAAAAGGTTAACTTTTAAGAGAATACAATGTTATTTTTAAGATGTTAAAATTATAAGTAAAATATATAAATAATTGCTAATAAAGTTTTAAAGAGCATTCAAATGAGATTTTATTTTATTATTTAATTTAAAATTATCTTGAGAATAGTTGTATTTAAATTGAGAAATGTCTTTAAAGTAATACTTGCTAAATAATTACTCTTATGTTTTAAAAGGAAAAGTTCAAGAAAAGTACTATGATTATGTTTTAAGAAATTAGTGTTATGAATTATGTAAAGGATCATGCTTTTAGAAATTATAACTATGTTAAGACGTAATGCTTATTATTACGTTATTATCACGTTTGAGAATTTTATGTATTACGTTATGCTTACGCAACGAAGTTTTGAGAAATGATTATTATATCTTTTAAGGTTATATGTTAAGAATTCGTTATTAATAAGAATTCGTTTGTTATTAAGATTTAAAAAATAGTTATTTCTTCCTCTAAGGTTTCATGTTAAGGATTCCACAGTAAGAATCCATATATATTGGAAAAAAAAAATTATCACGAATTTCTCTACCCTATTTGTAAGTAAGTTTAAGTTTATGATCATGTTTAAGTTAAGTGACGGCCACGTAAGGGCGGGTCGTTACACAGACGGCCCATTATGGTGAAGTTGGTCGAATAGATCAAGTTGAGTCAATCGACGTGTGAAGTATGAATCGAATTCATTTTATTCAACCGGCCCAATCATGCTTGTAGCTATATTGCATCGATTGTTGAAGGTAAATCAAACTTCTTTCCAAGTGTCCGATCAGATCGATCACCACGAGTTGACAGTTATCAGCACAAACTAACGGTTACTAACATGTTTGATCATGAACCGAAAGTGGGGAGGCATGATTCTTGTAGCCTATCGCACATCGACGTATGTCCCACTACTACAGTTACTTTAGTACATTATCCCACTCCACCAGACGATTGGGAGCGACAATTTCTCCTTGTTTACTATATAAGGATATGGTTGCTTCATTGTATAGGGATATAAAAAAAAAAATAAAAAAAAAAAGCATATAGAAACTCTACTGAAATCATTTTTCATCTTTGCTCTTGTAATTTGTACTCAAAATTCATATTCTAGTAAAATATAGTGGACATAGCTCTTTTAGCAGAGTGAACAACTATAAATCTTACGTGTGATATTCTTATTTTTACAGTATTTTTTTATTTTGTCTACTGTACTTTAATCTTGCGCATTTACCTAAGAGCTAAGAAGTCCAATTAACGGTGATTTGAGGGCCAAGTTCCTTGAATAGAGTTCTAACGATTCAAATCAGTATTTCCATATTTGATTGTAGCTCTACCGTCTACAAATATATTAATTAAAGATTTTAATTAATATATTGATTTTATTAGAACTTGAAATTATAGGTCAATTAGTTCTCCACCATCCTTGTAAACACTGTTTTCACATAGTAGAATTATGTGATAGATTTTTTGGCTTTTATTTTTATTTTTCTGATATTTTGAGATTAAAATCAAGCATTAATCTTCGAAAGATTTAGATCTGTGTTGTTAATTTATCAAAGGTATATATTTGATAGAATCAAAAACCAAGATTTAGTTTTTGAATGAGCTTGAAACATATAGTATAAAAATAAAAAGTCAACTTAGAGAAAATATTACTTTAACGAGACACATGGACAAATAATATTACAAAAATCTCTTTAAAAAATAATATTAAAAAAGTGGATGTACAAATAATACACGTTTAAATCAAAATGTGTTATGTTCTAATATTATATACACGTAGACAAATAGACGTTTAAGTAAGAGCATATTTGAGAAAAAAAATAAAAATATAAGAGTTCGGGGACAAAGAAAAAGAAGAAGAAGCAAGAAATAGTTAAAAACATACAATAAATGGAGCATATTTGAAAAAATGGAATTGAGATCACTTGTCAAAATTTTTTATGCTAAATCATATCTAATACACAAAAAAAAAAAAAAAGTATTAAAACTGACCCTATAGACATTAGACAATGGGAGATATAGCAGCAACAATATGATCAATCATATAATAAGGCGGCAGATAATATCTTTGACCTAAGTCTAAAGAATTGGATTCTTGGACTTGGAGTATATAAGCATATTAGCTTATTGGATTCGTAATAGTATTTATACCTGTAATTTGTGAATACAGATAGTTTGCAGTAGCCTATAGTTAAAGAGTGCGAATCATTATTTCCTTGTATTTTTTGTTGCGTTATTGTTACACGGTAGCTGTCTTTTTTTTTTTTTTTTTTTTTTTTGTGGGTACTCCGCCATTTACTTTATGAGACTTACGAAATATACATTTTTGGTTAATATGCAGGATGCTTTTTGTATTTTAGAGGAGATTGTTCACATTGGTTTCTCACTCACTTCAATTCATCATAACTTTGTTCCTTCAATTTCTCTTAGCTTAATAGTTGAACGTTATGTCTTGCTTATTAATCTAAATGATGACAACATTAAAGTAATGATAATTACAGTCTGAATAGGTTGTTGATTTAGATGTCAAGCTTTTACGGTTAATTATCCTTGATTTTCGGTTCAAAACGGCTATTTTTTTTTTATTTTTTTCCTATAGTTTTATAATCAATCCCCTGATAGAAGTATAATAATTCGTAAGAAATTATTTTGTTCAATATGACATTTAATTGTTGTTGGAAAATAGTTTAGAAAAAGTATTTTGAAGTACCATTTTGAGGCTCAATTTCGAATAGACTCACTATATGTTTGCAATAGGTTAAGGCAAAAACTTAATCTCCAAGAGACTAAAATGGTATATATTCATATGCTTAAAATGATAAATAGGTAAATAAAAAATTGACACCTAAAGTGTACATGTTCACATGTGAAATTGGAGAACTAAAGTGAGAAATCTGTTGTCCCGCGTAAGAAAAAGAGTAAAGTCATAGTCTCCTCTAAATCCTATATAAAGGACCCATTCTACTTTCATGACACACCAAAAAATAAAGAGCCCGTTTGATATTGTTTTCAAAATAGATGAAAATAGTTTTGTTTTAAAAAACGAGAATTTTTTGAGGATTATCTTGAAAGTATTTTTGAAATTTTAACCTTAAAAAGTGTACACAAATATTTTTAAAAATTCTCAAAACAAAATCAAATAGGTAAAAGTTTTCTCTATTTTCTTGTTTGGAGAACTAAAACGAGAAAATCTTTTGTTCCACATAAGAAATAGAATATGAACCTTGTTTAGTAAGGATTGACAATATTTGGCAAAATGGTTGTTTTTGTTCTTTAATGCTCATTTGGTCGCCTCATTGTATCGTAGTTTGAAAATAATTCAAATTTTTTTTTATAAAATACGAATTTTTGTTTCTTTATAAATCTGTCCATGAAGAAATAGGTTATTAATCAGCATCTCAAAAAGACAAGAAACCATTTTAATTTAATCATAACTAAACTCAAATCTTATAACCTGACGTACTAAATAAGGCGATACATACTAATTTCATAACGCTAGTATGGGATGTGTCCAAAACTTTTTATTCCACGTAAGAGTGTTCATAGAATCTGCCAATCTATTTAATTTAATCCAATCCGCTAGATTGAATTAGATTATGAAAAATACAGATTGGGTTTGCATTAGGATTTTCCTATTCCTATTATTAGGATAAATACCTTAAAGCATATGATGTTTTGTAAATGACATATTTATAAATAAATAAAGGGATTTCTCATTATATTTACGTGTATTATTGAATACTCTATGAATATCATTAAAATTTCACAATTATCTATATAATCTTAAATATTGTATATAAGTGCTATAGACAAGATGATAATATTTAATGATGATAATTAAAATAGTCAGTGACATATAATTAATTATTATAAGTAATTATTCAA
This sequence comes from Artocarpus heterophyllus, assembly GCA_025403435.1. Lineage (NCBI taxonomy): Eukaryota > Viridiplantae > Streptophyta > Magnoliopsida > Rosales > Moraceae > Artocarpus > Artocarpus heterophyllus. Next base: position 35,956,879 of record CM046348.1, on the reverse strand, counting down.
TTAAAGTATGAAATCTTTAATTGAGCGTTACTACTGCAAGTTCTTTCTATTAAGAACAAAACAGTTTTATCCGAGCTATTAATATAGTGAGTCATTAAATAAATGCATTATACATAGTGAGATTATGTAAGACTGGAATATAATGTGATATGAACAACTGAACAATTTTTTATAAAATATAGCAAGTTCTAATCGTAGTGATCGATGATCATATAGAAGATGATCTTAATATTAAGTTATTGACAGACTCCTATTTATAGAATCATGTCTTTTGATTTACTTAGTATAGATTTGAAAATTTAATCATATCTCTTGTATTTTAGAGGCATAGTGAAATTAGTAGTTGGGAATATCAATATTACAGTGTGGAATCCATTTCTTCTCCTACGAAGAGCATATAAATAATTCCCTTGAATATTTATTTAGGTCTTGAATAATATGAGCACTTAATTGGTGATTAAGTTCTTGAATTTATTGTTTATTAAAAAATTAATGACATTCAAGGATTACTCTAATTATGAATTCTTTATAGAGGATTGATTTATATGCAATGACTATATCAAATAGACGACTCTAAAATATGAGTAATTATACCTATAATTTCAAGAGTGCAATTCCAAGTTTTAAGTGGAATAACATTGGAATTAATAAAAGAAAAATATATTAATTAAAAAGTTTAATTACTTTATAATTTTTATTAAAGCCTAAATTATGGGTCCATTAGTCCCCGCCATCCTTGTAAACATTGTTTCAATAGATGGAATTATTGGTTTAATTAATTATTTTAGAATTATAGGACTCTAAATTAAATCACTCAAAATAAATTAATTATAAATTATTTAATCTGGGTTTGGATTTGTCATTTTCTTAAATTCCCACGATGCTTTGCTCTTTTTTTTTTTTGCTCTGATGTTTGGGCTTTTTTATATGCTTTGCCTTTTACCATGAGATCTTAAGCTTTAATTTATTTTAATCTTTATGATTTTTTTATGTTTTTTATTAATTGATAGGGCACACTTCCATGAGTCTCAGTTATTGCTAATTCTTTGATTTGTCTCAGTATGTGTACCTCTGCCTTTTTCTTTGTTTTGTTATTTGGTTTTTCTTCAAGGATTTAAGTTATTAATACTTGTGTCTTATAATGGTGTTTCCATCTCAATCTCTATAGTTCAATAATGTGAGAAAATGAGACTCTTGTAATCTTGAAAGATAATTTATTCAGCTTTCAGGGTACACTAAATAACATCAATCTCCTTTTTTTAATTATTAGTAGCCATGTACATTCCTAATCTATGAGTTCAAAGAATATAATATGAATAAAAAAAGTTAAGTTTAAGAAAGTGAGGGATTGTACAAATTGATGTGTTAGATGTGGGAAGAGAGAGCGACTGTACAACAAGCAAGTGGACTAAATTACGTGAATCATTAGATTTAGTAGCTGAGCCACATTGAGCCGAGTACGGGAGGCTGCCTGTTGGCCCAAGTAACTTTTTTATGATTTAAGTCTAATACTAAACATTTTTTACACTTTTTTTTTCTTACTTTGCCCTAATAAAACTTATTCCTGACAATATTTATATTAAAGCTTTGAGAAACTTTCAACTCTGAATTTTATCTTTTAAATTTTTAGGGCATTTAAGAACGTTGGTTTAAACCATACACTGTACCAATTTAAATTTTGTGAAAAAAAAAAACACTATAATAACCTTAATTTGAACCAAAAGTTTAGTTTGAACTAAGGTTCCTAAACAATATATTATATCTCAATTTTAAAATATGAAATAAACAACAACTCAATCACAATATTAGATGAATTTATAATATTATAGATTGTAAATTTAAAAAATTTGAATTAACTCTAGTAAAATAGTAATAATATGTTTTAGTTAAAAATTTTGGTTTAATTTACACTGCCATTGTAAAAATTTTTTTGCTCTGCTATTGATTAGACTTTGTGAAGAAAGAAAATTCTAGTGAAATCTAAAGAAAACAATTCAATGGAGAATCAAATAAAAGAATTCTCATTGACTGATTTTTAGTTTAGAACATAATAAATACAAGACCTACACAAGTTCTAGCTAACTGACTATTAGCCTATAGGCTAGTGACACATATTTCATTAACTAACTTTGTTACAGTTCCCATTACAGCTAATAGACTCATTAGTCTCAATAACAACTTGGTGTAAAGAAATTGTCTATTATGAGTTTGCTTCGAATGGTTTCAAAACACCGAGCTTGAAATAACCTTAGTGAATACATCTGCTAATTGGTCTACTGCAGGGATATGTCTCACTTCTACCTCTTTCTCATAACTTTTTCTCTAATAAAATATAAGTCTAGTTCTATGTGTTTAGATCTCGCATGTAGCACTAGATTAGCAGAGAGTAAATCTGTGCTCAAGTTATTCCACCATATAACTGGTGTCTTGTAAATTTTAACTTGTAACTCTATCGGTGAAGACGTAAACCAGGAGATCTTAATACTCAACCTCTGTTGAAGAATGTATGTTGCTTTTTAGACTGCCAGGATATGAGATTGCTACCAAGAAAGAGACAATAGCATGATGTAGACCTTCTATCCTTCACGTTAGATGCCCAATCAGCATCACAATAATATATTAAAAGATAAGCCCGCACAGGGCTCCATGCACAGACCATACTCCAATGCACCAACCAAATAACTCAGGATTCGTTTAACAGCCTTCTTGTGTAATTCTAAAGGTGTCTGCACAAATTGACACACTTTATTTACACTGAAGGAAATTTCTGGTCGAGTAAGATCCCACGACACATCTATATAGACTCATGTTAACTAAATAGTCATTGGTGTGGAAACACTTTGAGCACATTGCATGGTAACTTTGCACAGCAGATCAATAATATACATTGTCTATGACAAGTGAAGTCCTCTGGTAGTTTTCTTAACTTGTATGCCAGAGAAATAATCCATTTCTCCTAGGTCCTTTAAGGCAAAAGCTGCATTAAGTTTGTCAATCAAATCCTAATTTTAACTAAAGAACTCATTGTAACCAATATGTCATGTACATAAACAAAAACATACATTGTCCATGTAGGAGCAATTTGAATAAATTAGGACTGATCTGACTTAGCTGAAGAGAAACCAAACTAAACAAGAGCTTGATACGATTTATCAAACCGCACCCTTGTCGCCTGCGTAAGCCTATACAAGGACTTGTGCAGTTTGCAAACAAAACCAGTATGTTGAACATCATCAACCCCTTATGTTGATGCATAAATCATCTTCTTACAAATCCCCATTTAAGAAAGCATTGTTGATATCAAGTTGACGAATAAACCACTTCTGATTAAGATCCAAAGTGAGTACTACTTGTATGGCTGTAGGCTTCACCTTGGGGTTTAGTGCCCTAAAAGCTGTGACATTATACCTATTGTTAATAAATAAATAAAGTGACATTTATTATTGTTTTGGTTACTTATATGTATTATGAATATTTTAATAAACATCAAAAAAATTTCATGATTATTAATGTGACTATAAATTTAGCATTTAAGTGCTATATGCTTAAGAATAAAATTTATAAATAATAATATATAGTTCATAATAATTAATTAAAGGTTGGGATCTTTAATTAAATATTATAAGTATAGTCCAATCTCATTAGAATGAAATAGTCATTATCCAGATTATTAATGTAGAGACATTGGATTGGTGGTACTTTATATAATGAAATTATATAGGACTAGACCAGATAAATTATGAATCTCTAATAATCATCCGTTACAAATAGAGTATTCAAATTTATCACTATGATGATCATATATTTGACAGTCTTAATCCTGAGTATTTATTAGACTTCTATTTATGATATTATGTTTTTTGACTTGCATAGTAAGATTTGTCCAAGTATAGATCATAACTTAGCATCTTGGGAACATAATGTAATAAATGGCTAGAAATAATATTATACAGATAAGGAATCCATTCCTTCCTTATGGAAGTTAAAAAATAGTTCTTCTGAGTGATAATTTGAGGTTTGAATAGTAGAACACTTGTTCATAATAAGATTATGAATTAACTGTTTATTAGAGAATTATTGGAACTCAAGAATAAAGACGTAAAGAGAGAGGTAAACAGAAATTGAACCAAATTCTTATTATGAACTATTTATGGAGGACTGACTTATATGTAATGATTATATCAATGGACTACTCGTTAATTTTCTTTGAATAATTTTACTACAATCTCAAGAGTTCAGTTTCATGTTTTTAGTAGAATAACACTGAAGCTAATAAATTTGGCACATTAATCAAAGAGTTTAATTAATTGTCAAATTTATTTGAGCAGTTATAGGTCCATAGGTCTCCAATACCACATCTGTAACACTATATTAGATTTATGCATAGAATGAATTATACATATTTAATTTGAAATTATTGAATTCTGAATTAATTATTTCATACTTGAATTATTAATGTGACACAGAAAAATATTTTCTGAGACACATAGTGTAATGTGATAAATGTTGTCACATTTAATAGAGCATTAGTTAATTAAATTAATTGGTTATTTTTTATTCTTAAATAAATGAGATTTATTTTTTGATTTTTAATATATATATATGTATTAGGTTTTATTTTTTATTAATATAAATATATACATTCCGTAAATTGTTTACGTTTTTAGTTATATATATATATATTAATATATACATATCAAATCAGTAGATAACTGATTCGTTTAAATAAAAAAGGAAAGAAGAAAGTACTGTAAATGATTTATAATTACGATATATTTATGTAAAAGTCAAAAAGAATCACAAACATGATTTGTTTAATCAAAAAGAAAAAAGAGGGGAAAGAAAAAAGGTAACAATTATGTAAAATATATCCTTTCTCCATATATCTAATATGGTGGTTATTTTAATTTTGAAATTAATTGAAAAATTACTAATGGCTCAGATATAAAAAGGAAGAGATAACAGTTATCTCAATAGATTTTTCATTCACGTAACTTTTATAGAATACCTAGAGAGAAAAACTGAGAGTTCTTCTCTTAAAAATAGGTCAGCTATCTCATGTGTTGAGTACATAGCAGATTCAAAAAAGTGTGACGAAAATTCATTCTTGCAGTTTGACGCCCACTCGTCTTTCCATTGGTGTGGAGGCCTGAATTGGAAGAGCGTGGTGTCAAAGAGGAAAGCTAGGATACCCTGATAGTCTTCAAAAGGTTAGTAAAATTTACAAAGCTTTCTATTATTAATTAAAATTATATATCTATTCTCGATGAATAAAGTTTTTAGAAAATTTTTGTTTGTCACCGATCCGTTCCTTCTACTGCGTTTTATATTTTAATTCCAACAAATGGCATCAGAGCGGGTTATAGCATATATAATTTTAATTAACATGATCTTATTTTGATAATATCATTTTTTTTATGCAAGTTTGTGGGCACTTTGCATCTTTGTAATTTTTATTCATGTGATGAATGGTTGTTTAATGAATGGATTTTGGTCGTTAATTATATGGTCCTTTTGGATTGATAATTTTATTTCAGTTTGATTAGATCAAATCTGTGTAAACCCATAAAGGAGTATAGGCTTTTTTGTAATTTATTATTATTATTTCTTTTCAATTTTTTTTCTTTTCTCCTCTTCTTCACCTGCTACACGAGGAGTGATGAAGAAAAAGAAGTCCATTGGATCTTTTGGTCTAGTTGAGAACTTTGGCCTATCAAATTTCAAAGGTAAGCCAGCAGATTGTTGCACAGTAAACCACCCGATGAAGACTGCAAAATTGGAGCAAGGAATTATGTATAACTTACAAAAAGACCTTTGTAATTTTTTCTCTTATTTTTTTTATGGGTTGTAATTTTAATTATCCAAAAGGACCCGGTCAAAAAAATCCATTGTTTATATTCATGCTTTATTTTTATGTGATGATTGTAATAACATGTTTATGCATTATAACATATCATCTAGGAAAGTGCCCACTTATAGTTATTGTAATATGACATACATACACTTGCATATATTTTTTTTTATAAAGGTGTTTACAAAATGATTTAATATGTGTTAGAATTAATTTAATGAGATTAAATTAATTGGGTTGGTCTTATAGAATCTTAATCAACCGAATAATGTGAATTTAGTTTTAATAGTTAAGACTTGGTAAAATTCACATTAATTTTAAGTTATCTAATTTTAAATTATTTAATATTGGGTAACTTAGATAATTGATAATAAATTTAGATTTTTAGAAAATCTGGTAATTTATTTAAGTGTAAGTAGAATTGGATTCTATTAACACATAATATAACCTAGTAATTAAAAGTTGTTTTTATTTACTAGAAGTATAAAACATATGATGTTTTATAAGACAAAACACATCTTTTAAAATAATGAGTAGGAGAAGGTAATATGACAATATAACCTGCGGTCTCTACTATTAGCACAACACCGTGAGATTTAAGTGGCGCCTTGCGACGCTTGGATTTCGTCCTCTCTACGGAGGGTGTCCATTTAAATTAATATCAATGTTGACTTCCTAGATATAGGATTTTATAGTGTATTTCAAAATTGACCTAGCTTACAGTGACAATTTTGAGTTAAGTTGTTAAAATCAAAATAGTAGGTTACATTCATAAAGACATAATTAAATTTTTAATTATATCTTGACCAAAATAAACGGTTATTAATAAATATAGAAAATATGAGATATTTTGAATATATTTATTAATTGAGAATGTCTCAATTCAATTCATATAAATAATTTGACCTACCCTACGGCGGCACTTTATTTATTAAAATTGAATAATCGTGGAATTAGTAAAATATTATTTTGTATTTTTTCATATGTATCATGCATCACGTTTACTATTCCAAAACATATATTTATGATGTTTATGCAACCATTTAATTTATGTTATTTTATTTATTACAACAACAATGTCTAATTCAATCATCGCTATTCTCTCAAATGAAAAATTAACCAGAGATAATTTTGTCAAGTGGAAGAGTAACATGAACATTGTACTAATTTACGAAAATTACAAGTTTGTCCTGACGGAGGAATGTCCTCCATCGCCTGCTGCCAATGCTCCTCGTAATATACGAGAAATATATTATTATTGAATCCAGGTAAACAACAAGGTCCGCTATTTTCTTTTGGCTGGCATGTCTGACATGCTTAGGATGAAGCGCGAAAGCATGGAGACGCTTATGAGATAATGCACTCTCTACAAGACATGTTTGGCAAACCTTCTAAAAAGACACACCACAAAGCTGTTAAGGCGGTAATGAATGCCAAAATAAAGGCAAGGATTTCGGTAAGAGAACATGTTCTCAACATGGTTAACTATCTCCATGAGGCTGAGGTCAACGAGGCTGTGATAGATGAAGCCACACAGGTGGGGATGATTTTGGAAACCCTCTCCCTTGCGTTCCTTCAGTTCAAAAGCAACTATTTCATGAACAAGCTGAAATATAATATGACTGAGTTGCTTAATGAGCTGCAAACCTTTGAGTTTATTTCAAAAGAAAAGACTAAAGAAGTGAGGCAAATGTTGCAGAAGCTCAACCTTCCTCTTCTACTCAAAAGAATAAGAAGAGGAAGAGGACTAAAGGAAGTGGTAAGTCTAAAAATGGAGGGCAACTTAAGAAGAACAAAAGCAACAACAACAAAAGAGCTCAAACCAAAAGAAGCCTAAAGGAAAATATTTCCACTGCGGCGTAGTTGGGCACTGGAAGAGAAACTGCAAGAAGTATCTTCTACTCAAAAGAATAAGAAGAGGAAGAGGACTGAAAGAAGTGGTAAGTCTAAAAATGGAGGGCAACCTAAGAAGAACAAAAGCAACAACAACAAAAAGAGCTCAAATCAAAAGAAGCCTAAAGGAAAATGTTTCCACTGCGGTGTAGTTAGGCATTGGAAGAGAAACTACAAACAGTATCTTCAGGAGCTCAAAGAAAATAAGAACAATAGTAAATCAGATTTACTTATTTTAGAAGCTTGTTTTGTTGAAGGTGATACTTCACCTTGGATAATTGATTTAGGGGCAACTAACCATGTTTGTTCTTCTTTGCAGATGCTTAGTTCTTCAAGGGAGCTTGCTGATGGGGAACAAACGATGAGAGTGGGAACAAGAGAGGTTGTTTCGGCAAAATTAGTGGGAGTTGTTAAGCTTTATTTTAGAAATAAGTTTTTAATTTTGGACAATGTTTATTACATGTCTTGTTTTCGTAGAAATTTGATTTTTGTTTCCAAGTTGTTTGAACAAATTTTTAATGTTTATTTTAATAATAATTATGTTAATATTTCTAGAAATGGTTTGAATATTTGTTCTGCGCATCTGGAAAATGGACTTTGCACTTTAAGGCCCAACGAAAAATAACTGCTCAATACCGAAATGTTCAAAGTTGAACAACCAAAACTCAAGAAGCAAAAGATTTCTTCTAATAATGAAACATACCTATGGCACCTTAGATTAGGTCATGTTAACCTTGACAAAATTAACAGACTAGTAAAGGATGGTCCTTTAAAAGAACTAAAAGTTAGTTCTCTACCAGTTTGTGAATCTTGTCTTGAAGGAAAAATGACTAAAAGGCCTTTCTCTGCAAAAGGCGAAAGGGCCAAGGAACCACTTGAGCTAATACATTCAGACGTCTGCGGTCCATTAAATGTACAAGCACGTGGTGGTTACGAATATTTCGTCACATTTATTGACGATTATTCAAGGTATGGTTACATATACCTAATGCAAAGGAAATTTGAAACTTTTGGAAAGTTCAAAGAATTCCAAGCAAAGCTGAAAAGCAATTAGGAAAGATGGTGAAGACTCTTCGATTTGATCAAGGAGGGGAATACCTTGATACTGAATTCAAGGACTATATGACAGAACATAGCATTCTATCACAACTCACCGCATCTAGAACACCACAACAAAATGGTGTTGCAAAGAGAAGAAATCAGACGTTGCTAGATATGGTGAGATCCATGCTCAGCTACTCATCACTACCCACTTCATTTTGCGGATATACACTATATACTACAGTATATCTTCTAAACATAGTTCTATCTAAGTCTATTCTAAAAACACCTTTAGAGTTATGGAATGGTCACAAACCTAGTATGCGACATATCCATATATGGGGGTGTCCAGCACATGTGCTGAAAGGAAAGACCGGGAAGCTGGAACCACATTCTGAAGTATGCTTGTTTATGGGATACCCAAAGGGAACGAGGGAAGGTTTGTTTTATAGTCTACAAGAAAAGAAGGTATTTGTATCGACAAATGCCACTTTTCTAGAAAATAATTATATGGCAAACTATAAAACTCGTAGCAAAGTTGTACTTAAAGAGTTACTTTCTGATCAGATCAGACCGCAACCGACAACCATTGTTGAATGAAAAAATGAGGAGACCACATCTCCTGATCAGAATGTCATACCACCTTGACATAGTGGGAGGGTTGTGAGATCACCTGCTCGCTACAAGGAAATTTGAGAAGCACATGTTGCTATCTCTGATAATGGTGAAGATGATCCATTGACATATCATGATGCAATGGAAAATTCTGAGAAGGAAAAGTGGCTGGAAGCTATGAACCTTGAAATGGAGTCAATGTACTCCAATTCAGTCTGGGAACTTGTAGACCTACTTGAAGGGATAAAACCTATAGGGTGCAAATGGATTTACAAGAAGAAAAGATGAGTGGATGGGAAAGTTAAGCCTTTCAAAGCTAGGCTTGTGGCAAAGGGTTATACCCACAAGGAGGGATTTGACTATGAAGAAACTTTCTCGCCTGTAGCTATGCTTAAATCCATTCAGATTCTTTTATCCATTGCTGCTTGTCTTGATTATGAGATATGGCAAATGGATGTCAAGACTTCCTTTTTGAATGGCTATCTTGAGGAAAGCATCTATATGGTGCAACCAGAAGGGTTTGTAGTCAAAGTCAAGAGCAAAAAGTTTGCAAGTTGTAGAGGTCCATCTATGGACTGAAGCAAGCTTTAAGATCTTGGAACTTAAGATTTGATGAAGCGATCAAATCTTATGGTTTCGATCAAAACAATGATGAACCTTGTGTATACAAGTACATCAAAGATAAGAAGGTGGTCTTCTTAGTTCTTTATGTAGATAATATCCAAATGAAAGATTTGGGAGAGGCAAGTTATGTTCTTGGAATCCAACTCATAAGAAATCGCAAGAATAAACTGTTGGCACTGTCTCAGGCGTCGTATATCGATAAAGTACTTATCAGATTTTCGATGCAAAACTCCAAGAAATGTAATTTACCTACACATCATGGAGTTTACATTTCAAAAGAGCAATGTCCTAAGACACTTTAAGAGGAACAAAACATGAGACGGGTACCCTATGCATCTGCAGTGAAAAGTCTAATGTATGTCATGTTGTGTACAAGACCTGACATTTGCTATCTGTGAGTATAGTCAGTTGGTATCAATCCAACCCAAGATTAGATCATTGGGTAGCGGTTAAACATATTCTCAAATATCTCAAGAGAACGAGAAACTATATGTTGGTATATTCCGACGAGAATTTGATTGCTATTGGATACACTGATTTTGATTTTCAATTAGGCAAAGACACACATAAATCTACATCTGGATCAGTGTTTACTTTTGGTGGTAGAGCCATAGTTTGGAGAAGTATCAAACAATCTTGTATTGCTTATTCAACTATGAAAGCTGAATATGTGGTTACTTGTGAAGCAGCTAAAGAAGCAGTTCGGCTCCGTAAGTTCTTAAATGATCTAGAAGTAGTTCCAAGCATAGATAAATTACTCACACTATATTGTGATAACAGTGGTCCAGTGGCAAATTCAAGAGAACCTAGAAGTCACAAAAGAGGAAAGCATATAGAGAGAAAATATCATTTGATTAGAGAAATAGTATATCAAGGCGATGTAGAAGTTGTGAAGATAGCGTCGGAAAATAACCTTGCCGACCATTTCACCAAGACATTACCTACAAAAAGCTTTGAGGGACACTTGGAAGGCTTAGGTCTTAGAGATATGTCTCACCTGCTTTAGGGCAAGTGGGAGATTGTTCGGTTTGGTGCCATAAAAGCTATGACATTGTACATATTATTGATAAATAAATAAAGTGACATTTATTATTATTTTGGTTGCTTATATGTATTATGAATATTTTTATAAACATCAAGAAAATTTCATAATTATTTATGTGACTATAAATTTAACATATAAGTGTTATTTGCTTAGGAATAAAATTTATAGATAATAATCTAAATAGTCCGTAATAATTAATTAAAGTTTGGGATCTTTAATTAAATATTACAAGTATAGTCCAATCTCATTTAGAATGAAATAGTCATTATCTAGACTATTAATATAGAGGCATTAGATTAGAGGTACTTTATATAATGAGATTATATAGGACTAGACCAGATAAATCATGAATATCTAATAATCATCCGTTACAAATAGAGTATTCAAATTTATCACTATGATAATCATATATTTTACAGTCTTAATCTTGAGTATTTATTAGACTCCTATTTATGACATTACGTTTTTTGGCTTGCATGGTAAGATTTGTCCAAGCATAGATCATAACTTAGCATCTTAGAAACATAATGTAATAAATTGTTGGGAATAATATTACACAGATAAGGAATCCATTCCTTATAGAAGTTAGGAAAATAGTTCTCTTAAGTGATAATTCGAGGTTTGAACAGTAGAGTGCTCATTCATAATAAGATTATGAATTAACTGCTCATTAAAAATTATTGGAACTCAAGAATAAAGATGTAATAAGAGAGATGAACGAAAATTAAACCTAGCTCTTATTACGAACTATTTATGGAGGACTGACATATATGTAATGATTATATCAATGGACTACTCGTTAATTTTCTTTAAGTAATTTTACTATAATCGCAAGAGTTCAGTTTTAGATTTTTAGTGGAATAACACTGAAAGTAATAAATTTGACACATTAATCAAAGAGTTTAATTAATTGTCAAATTATTGGAGTTTGGGTTATAGGTCCATAGGTCCCCAATACCACCTCTGTGTTAGACAAGTATGCCCTAAGGAGTAAAAATGTAAAATGTTTTTAGAGACATTTTTATCAATAAAGAATTTATTTATATAACAAATCTTGTCCTCTTTATGTTCATATTTGTTGAATGTATGTTAAACAAACAATAGTCTGAGACTGTCGGTCTAAACCTTAAGAATTGGGCATATGATGGACGGATTATGCAGAAGACACGATTCTTAAGGTGATGGTCTAAATCATACAATCCGCAATCGAGGGAATAAAGTTGGGCACTTTATTCATGCAAAGATTGTTATGTTGTCTATATCCCTTTTGGGAGATGGTTTGTCTTGACCATTGGAGGTGGACTCCATAAATAGAAACATTGGCACATTGTCATAGGTGACGATGTGTTGGATTGGGACATAAAGTGAATTGATTTGGATTAATAATTCTGTCTCAGCAAATCGATTCACTTTAGACAATCATTTGTGTTGTATCTTAATCCTGAGATGAATAGTGGGCCCGTTGTCTTGACTTGTGTCTTTTGATGTACCAAAGGGTGACACCCACATCTTAATAGTGATATGCATGCCAGTACGTTGGAGGCATGACTTTTTATGGCATAGACCTGTTATTCATAGATATGGAATCCATAGCTCCTCTTCAGGAGTGATGATATCCTCTTATATGCGTTATCCTGTTATTTGAAAACTAGAGCACTCAACCATTTGGATACATAGGTGTAACCGAATGGTATACTGTCTTTGGATGGTAAGTTTTCTGATGGTGAGATAATGGAACGTAAGATAAAAATAATTTGGAAGGTAAGACAGAACTTGTCCTTAAGCCAATTATGGATTATCATATGGGGATACGATACACTATGATATGTCATGGAGACTTAGCTATACGGGCTTCGTAATTCTATGTAGTTAGAGAGTGTAGCTCCAAGCTTTTAGTGGAGTCACGTTGGAGTTGATAATTATGAAATGTATATCTGAGATCTTGGGTTTCATAATTATCGGGAGCTTGAACTATATAGGTCCGTTTGGTCCCCTTTGCTAGCTCACAACATCCTGTAACGACACAACGTGCTTTTCCAATAATTGGTGACTTATGTCGGATTTATCAGATTGTTTAAAATTTAGAAGAATCAAATAATTCACGTCTGTTTATCGGTTGAATTAATTTTGTGATAAAATTGATTCAAGATAAACTTGTTGAATTGTAAGGATCATATAATTATTATTTGTTTATCGGTTGATTTAATTTTGGATAAATTAGATCAAGAAAAACTTGTAGAATTATTGAGAATTGATTTATTTTCTTAGAGATTATCTAGATAAAGTTGTTTTAATCAGATAACTTCTCCATTATATTTGAATTAAAACTAAGACTTTATCCTATAGAATCTCGGGTGGAAAATAAAAGATTCGCGAGATTTTTTATTCGGCAGTTCGGCCTGCCGATCAGGTAGTTTGGCCTACCGATCAATGAAGGATAAGATCACGCGTTTCCTCATGAATCTTATCTGATATTGATCCGAATTTGATTCTTATCTGAGTTTTGAGACTTAATCTGATAAGGACTGACCCTAGGACCAACCTCTATAAATAGGGAGTGATTCTCACAAGTTACTTAGATCAATTAAGAGATTAAGAATGATACTCTGTTAAGTGAGAATCTGAAAACTCCTTGAGAGCATTTGTTCACAAATCACGAATACTTGCTTTGGGTTCTCTCGATTGGTTGGAGCGAGAGTCACCGGTGGAAGAGCTGTACGTGTGAGCCCACACTCACTTCGATCGTGGATAGAGAATAGCAAAGAAGACCAGTTGGTTAAGGCTCTTCTGGAACGTTATTTCTCTTCACAGATTGTAGAGGTTCTTCGGTACACAAAGGTTAGTAAGATCTGGTTAATTTATACATATAGCATGTTAAACTTATGTTTTAAAAATTACTCTAATATAAAAAAGTTTTTAAAAATTCCGCTACGTACTGTTTTTTCAACAATTGGTATCAGAGCCATGATTTTATATAAATTTATGAGTTTGTGATCATGTTATATGTATAAATTTTGTGATCTTAATCTCTCCTATGCTTGAATTGAATTTTATAAAGAGTTGACACTCTAGGTTTCTATATATTATATATGTTATCATGGATTATGTGGTAAATGTTTATTAATTAATTATGGTTAATTAAATCATTATTTAATTAAATTATTAATTAATTAATTTTTACCGGTTATGGTTTCTTAGAGGTTATAATGTGTATTTAGGTTTTTCATGTAATTAGATGGCGGACTATCTTCTCCATTTGGGAATTATTATTTAGTTTTAAATTTGTAAGAATTTTGTAATTAAATAATTATTCAGAGAAGACGGATTTAGAAGACAGATCTTGAAGATTGATGATGATGCTCCCAGGTATTTCTTGAGTCGTTAATTTTATGTTTTTGAATTGTCGAAAAAAATTGATGAATTGCATTTAAAATTGCATTTTTTGTAATGGAGATTTCTGCTAGTTTGGCATGCCGAACCTCACAGTTCGGCAGGCCGATGGTCGCAGATCGGCAGGCTGAACTTGTGGTTTGGCAGGCCGTCAGTGGGACAGAAATCGGTTGGCTCTACCGACAGGCTAAACTTCTAGTTCAGTAGGCCAAACTTTCATGGGTTGGCAGGCTGATGAAGCATGACCAGCAGGTCGATCACCCAGATCGGCCTGCTGACTGTGGGCTGAAAAATTTCCAAAAAAGGTGCATTTTTTCGATGTAGTTTTAATTTTATTTTTGGGACAATTATAAGAAACATTAAATTTGGATATGACCGAAAATATAAAGTATTCGATTCATAAGGGATTGAAGACTTGAAGATGGGAATTACATGAAGAAGGATACAACTTGAGGATTCAAGGATGAAGAATCGATAATATGTCTTGATTATTCTCCTGTAATCTTAGTTTTCTATTCTCTAGGGTGGAGCCATAATATTACGGTTATTTATTATTTTGCTTATAACTTTGCTTAAATTGCTTTGCTTGTCTACATTATAATATGATTTGCCATGTATATTGATAACATGTCATATAGAATAGGGAGTGCTGCTCACATTAAAATTGTTCATGCATGATCTTGAAATAAAACCTTGATTTCAAAAGATTGAGTGGGAGAAGGTTTTCGAAGAGAGAACCTAAGGCCTCCATTGTTGGTCCATAGGCAGAACATGGTGGTCCCGACCCCTAGGAAGAGATTTCTATTATGTACCAGATTGGATCTCTGAGAGGATTAGATATTTTAGCATAATTTATGGTTGCACATCCCTAGGTGGTGATGATAAATCATGGATAAAATATTGAAACGATGGTTATACACTCAGGTTAATTTTATTATTAACCTCCCCTAGGAGCTCTGTTAATAAAATTAATGGCCAAAGAAACGATTATTAATATATGCTGGATCATACGGGTCCTGGATGGCATATATTAATTAGGAGGGGATCCGTGTTCCTGATTGAATTTGGCATGACTCCCCTAGGAGCTTGTTAAATTCTGAGTTGGGAATTATCGTTGTAAGGTTGTGATATTTTTAAGGTTTTGACACATAAACACATTTGTATATTTTTTTTACATGATTGTGTTATCTTACTCAATTATCATTATATGTTTGCTTATGTTTGGTATATGATTCTTTATTGTAGGTTAAAAATGTCTAAAAACGCTTTATCAACGATACTTGACAAAAACTTATTAACTGGTGAGAACTATAATGATTGAAAACGAAACATGGATATCGTCCTGTGCTTTGAGAAACTAAAATATGTACTGACAACCCCTTGTCCTCCTAAGCCTACGGGAGACTTAAGTAATGAGCAATTCCAAGCGTATGATCGTTGGATAGATGCTAATGATCAGGCCCGCTACTATGTTATAGCAAGCATGAACAACGTGTTGCAGGCTCAACATCAAGATTATGAGACTGCAAAGTAGATCTTGGATAATCTTGAGGATATGTTTGGAGGCCAAGCCATAACAAAGCGGCAAGGGGCGCTTCAGAAACTCTTAAACTATAGACGGAGACTAGGGACATCTATAAAGGAGCACATGATGTTGGCCATGGGTTACCTCGCTGAGGCTCAAACAATGAAGCCGACATCGATGCTGAAACTTAGATAACTATGGTCTTTGAGACCCTGTCTAAGGAATTTATTCTGTTTAGAGCTACTTTTAATTTAAGCAATAAACGTGATATGACCTTGACAAAATTGATGAAACAATTACAAGAGTTTGAACTGTTGATCAGGGAGTCTCCTACGGGTGGTGAGGCCAACATGGTAGCTGCTTTTGGTTCTAATCCTAACTCAAGGAATGGAAAGAAGCAACGGGCCAAGAACAGGAAGGCTTCTATTCCTGCTACCACTAAGAGCAAGAAGAAGAAGAAAAAGAACCCAAAGAAGCTTAAGTGCTTCTTCTGTGAGAAGGTCGAACATATCAAGAAGCATTGCAAGGACTTCCTTTCCAAATGAGGTAGGCGTGATCTTCTGTATTTAGAAACTTGTTTAATTGAGGAATCCAGTGACATCAGGGTCATAGATTCCGGTGCAACTAATCATGTTTATGTTTCTCTATAGGGGTTCAAAGAAACGAGAAGTCTGCTGCATAAAGACTTCACGCTTCGGATGGGCGATGGATCCTTGGTCTCAGCGGAAGCATGGGAGATGTCCATCTTTATTTTGATAATTACAGGAATTTATTTTTGCAAGATTGTTTTTATGTTCCTAAATTTAAAAGGAATTTAATTTCTGTAGCTTGTTTATTTAAAGCCTCCTACTTGGTTTCTTTTAATGAAAAAGTGGTGATTTGTAAAAACAATTCTTTTATCCGTTCTAGATGGATGCAAAATAATCTATATTTTATCAAACCTAAGATTGATTTATTGCTTAATACTGAGATGAATGATAATGACTCTTAAAGACTTAAAACTTCTCACTCTAATAAGACTTATCTTTAGCATTTGCGCCTTGGTCATATTAACCTGAATAGGATTCAAAGGTTGGTAAGGGATGGACCTTTAAGTCATTTAGAGGTGGAATCTATACCTCAATGTGAATCTTGTTTGGAGGGTAAAATGACCAAAAGACCATTTGGGTCTAAGGGCAATAGGGCTGAAAGGGTTCTAGAACTTGTGCATAGTGATGTTTGCGGACCGATGAACATCCAGGCATGAGGAGGATATGAGTACTTTGTCACTTTTGTTGACGATTACTCAAGATATTGGTATGTGTACCAAATGCACCACAAAAGCAAAACTTTTGACAAGTTTAGGGAGTTTCGGGCTGAAGTGGAAAAACAATTGTGTAGACCCATAAAGGCACTTCGATCGAATCGAGGTGGGGAATACCTTTCTAATAAATTCTTGAAACACTTATTAGAGAATGAGATTTTATCCCATTTGACTATGCCGGGCACTCCGCAGCAGATTGGCGTAGCGAAGAGAAGAAATAGGACTTTGTTGGACATGATTAGGTCCATGATGAGTTATTCATCATTGCCTTTATCCTTTTGGGGATATGCACTACAAACCACATGTTATCTTTTGAACAATGTCTCTTCAAAATCGGTCCCTAAAACTCCTCACGAGTTGTGGACGAGTAGGAAGACATCCTTATACCATATTTACATATGGGGATGTTCGGCTCATGTCCTGCTTAAGGATCCAAATAAGTTGAAAGTACGTTCGAAAGTTTGCATGTTTGTAGGATATCCAAAAGGGACTAAAGGGGGTTATTTTTATAACCCAAAGGAAAATAAAGTCATGGTTTCAACTAATGCAACTTTCCTTGAGGAGAGCTACATGGACTACTTTAAATCTCAAAGCAAAGTGGTGCTTAAGGAGTTAAGGAGTGATCCGATCACTCTGAAGATTTTGATTGAAACTGTTCTGATCAGTGTAGAAAAACCAAACAAACCTGAACAACAACCTCAGGGGCTTCGGCGTAGTGGAAGGATCGGGCGTTAACCTAAGAGGTATATGTTCAATGGGGAGGTCTTCATGGCTGAACCGGATGAACATGACAGGGATCCTTATACTTAAGCAGAAGCTATGGAGGATGTTGATTCAAAACTCTAGACAGAGGCCATGAACACAAAGATGAAGTCTATGGAGACTAATCAGGTCTAGGAGCTTGTGGATCTTCCCGAAGGGGTAAAACCCATAGGGTGTAAGTGGATTTACAAGAGGAAAAAATGAGTGGATGGAAAGGTCAAAACCTTTAAGGCTAGACTGGTAGCTAAGTGTTATAAGCAAAAGGAAAGAATCGATTATGAGGAAACCTTTTCACCTGTAACCATGCTTAAGTCCATCCAGATTCTCTTGTCCATAGCTACCGCTCTTGACTACGAGATTTGGCAGATGGGTGTCAAGACTGCTTTTCTGAATGGCTATCTTGATGAGTCCATTTATATGGAACAACTAGATGGGTTGAAGGTCACGGGTCAAGAGGGTAAGGTTTGTAAGTTGCTAAAGTCAATTTATGGACTTAAGCAGGCTTCTCGTTCTTGGAACATAAGATTTCATTAGGTGATCAAGACTTATGGGTTCTCACAAAATGTGGATGAACCATGTGTTTACAAACACATTAAGGATGGGAAGGTAGTTTTTCTACTGCTCTATGTAGGTGATATTCTGCTAATTGGCAATGACGTTGGGGCATTGTCATTGGTCAAATTATGGTTGACCAAACAGTTTGACATGAAGGACTTAGGTGAGGCTAATTTTGTTCTCAGTATCCAAATCTTTCAAGATAGGAAGAACAAAGTGATAGCTTTGTCACAGGCTGACTACATAGATAAAATTCTCAAGAGGTTTGCAATGCAGGATTCCAAGAAAGGTGGGCAACCATCCAGGTCTGGAATTACTCTTTCTAAGAAAGACTCTCCAAAGTCTTATGAAGAAAGAGAATACATGAAAAAGGTGCCTTATGCTTTGGCAGTGGGTAGTCTCATGCACGCCATGCCTTGCACACAACCGGATATTAGCTATACGATCGGGATTATAAGTCAATTTCAGGTGGATCCAGGACCGAACCATTGGGTTGCGGTAAAGCATATTTTCAAGTACCTGAGAAGGACTCGAGGGTATATGCTTGTGTATTCGGGTGAGGACTTGACTCCTCTAGGATACACTGACATGGATTTTCAATCCTGTTTGGATTCTAGGAAATCGACTTCGGGTTTTGTGTTTACTCTGGGCGGTAGTGCCACCAGCTGGAGAAGTGCTAAGCAAGATTGCACTTCAGATTCAACGATGGAGGCCGAGTATGTGGCAGCTAGTGATGCTTCGAAAGAAGTAGTGTGGCTCCTCAAGTTCCTTGGGGATCTTAAGGTAGTTCCTGGTATGGATAAAGCGGTACAACTGTATTGTGATAATAGTGCGACGGTAGCTAATGCTAAGGAACTAAGATTTCACAAGAAGAGTAAGCATATTGATTGAAAGTATCATGTGATAAAGGACTTCGTTGAGGGCGCGCATGTCACGTTGTGTAAGATCACGTCAGAGGACAATTTAGCTGATCCATTTACGAAGACACTTACTGAGAGAGTCTTTGAGAGGCATGTGGAAGCTATAGGGATGCAAGATTTGTCATATTCACTCACTTAGTGCAAGGGGAAGATTGTTAGACATGTATGCCCTGAAGAGTAAAAATGTAATATATTTTTGGAGACATTTTTATCAATAATGAATTTATTTATATACCAAATCTTGTTCTCTTTACGTTCATATTTGTTGAATGTATGACAAGCAAATAATAGTCTAAGACTGTCGGTCTAAACCTTAAGAATTAGGCATATGATGGACGGATTCTACGGAAGACACGATTTTTAAGGTGATGGTCTAAATCATACGATCCACAATCAAGGGAATAAAGTTGGGCACTTTATTCATGCAAAGATTGTTATGTTGTCTATATCCCTTTTGGGAGATGGTTTGTCTTGACCATCGAAGGTGGACTCCATGAATAGAAATATTGGCACATTGTCATAAGTGACGATGTGTTGGATCAGGACATAAAGTGAATTGATTTGGGTTAATAACTCTGTCCCAGCAAATCGATTCATTTTAGACAATCATTTGTGTTATATCTTAATCCTGAGATGAATAGTGGGCTCATTGTCTTGACTTGTGTCTTTTGATGTACCAAAAGGTGACACTTATATCTTAATAGTGGTATGCATGCCAGTACGTTGGAGGCATGACTCTTGATGGCGTAGACTTGTTATTCATAGATATAGAATCCATAGCTCCTCTTTAGGAGTGATGATATCGTTTTATTTGTGTTATCCTGTTATTTGAAAACTGGAGCGCTCAACCATTTGGATACAAAGGTGTAACCGAATGGTATATTGTTTTTGGATGGTAAGTTTTTTGATGGTGAGATAATGGAAAGTAAGATAAAAATAATCGGGAAGGTAAGACAGAACTTGTCCTTAAGCCGATTATGGATTATCATATGGTGATACGATACACTATGATATGTCATAGAGACTTAGCTATACGGGCTTCGTAATTCTATGTAGTTCGAGAGTGCAGCTCCAAGCTTTTAGTGGAGTAGCGTTGGAGTTGATAATTATGAAATGTATATCTGGGATATTGGTTTCATAATTATCAGGAGCTTGAACTATATAGGTCCATTTGGTCCCTTTTGCTAGCTCACAACATCCTATAACGACATGGCGTACTTTTTTAATAATTAGTGACTTATGTCGGATTTATCAGACTGTTTAAAATTTGAAAGATCAAATAATTCATGTCTGTTTATCGGTTGAATTAATTTTGTGATAAAATTAATTCAAGATAAACTTGTTGAATTGTAAGGATCAGATAATTCTTGTCTGTTTATCGATTGATTTAATTTTGGATAAATTAGATCAAGATAAACTTGTAGAATTATTGAGAATTGATTTATTTTCTTAGAGATTGTCTAGATAAAGTTGTTTTGATCAAATAACTTCTCTATTGGATTATTTGAATTAAAACTGAAACTTTAACCTATAGAATCTCGGGTGGAAAATAAAAGATTCGTGAGATTTTTTATTCAACAGTTTGGCTTGCCGATGGACGTGTTCGGCCTACCGATGGGACCTATTCGGCCTGTCGATCAGGTGGTTTGGCCTGCCGATTAGCGAAGGATAAGATCACGCGTTCCACGCCAATCTTATCAGATATTGATCAGAATTTGATTCTGATTCGAGTTTTGAGACTTAATCTGATAAGGACTGACCCTAGGACCAACCTCTATAAATAGGGAGTGATTCTTATAAGTTACTCAAATCAATTGAGAGATTAAAAGTGATACTCTGCTAAGTGAGAATCTGAAAACTCCCTTAGAGCATTTGTTCACAAATCACGAACACTTACTTTGGGTTCTCTCGATTGGTTGGAAGGAGAGTCACCGGTGGAAGAGCTGTATGTGTAAGCCTACACTCACTCTGGTCGTGGATAGATAATAGCAAAGAAGACCAGTTGGTTGAGGCACTTCTGGAACGTTATTTCTCTTCACAGATTGCGGGGGTTCTTCGGCACACAAAGGTTAGTAAGATCTGGTTAATTTATACATATAGCATATTAAACTTGTGTTTTAGAAATTACTCTGATATAAAATTTTTTTAAAAATTTCGCTGCGTACTATTTTTCTAACACTCTGTAACACTATATTAGATTTATGCATAGAATGAATTATACATATTTAATTTGAAATTTTTAAATTCTGAATTAATTATTTCACACTTGAATTATTAATGTGACACAGAAAATGTTCTCCGAGGCACATAATATAATATGATAAATATTGTTTCATTTAACTGAGTATTAGTTAATTAAATTAATTGATTATTTTTTATTCTTAAATAAATGAGATTTAGTTTTTGATTTTTAATATATATATTAGATTTTATTATTTATTAATATATATAAATATACACATTACGTAAATTGTTTACGTTTTTAGTTATATATATATATATTAATATATACATATCGAACCAGTAGATAACTGATTCGTTTAAATAAAATAGAAAGGAAAGAAGAAAGTACCGTAAATGATTTACAATATATATATATATATATATATATGTATGTAAAAGTCAAAAAGAATCACAAACGTGATTTGTTTAATGAAAAAAAAAGGAGGGGAAAGGAAAAAGGTAACAATCATGTAAAATATATCATTTCTTCATATATCTGATATGGTGGTTATTTTAATTTTAA
This sequence comes from Artocarpus heterophyllus, assembly GCA_025403435.1. Lineage (NCBI taxonomy): Eukaryota > Viridiplantae > Streptophyta > Magnoliopsida > Rosales > Moraceae > Artocarpus > Artocarpus heterophyllus. The sequence goes on along the minus strand of CM046348.1, from coordinate 35,934,609 downwards.
AATTAATTGAAAAATTATTAATGGTTCAAATATAAAAAAGGAGAGATAATGGTTATCTCAATAGATTTTTCATTCACGTAACTTTTGCAGAATACCCAGAGAGAAAAACTGAGAGTTCTTCTTTGAAAAAAAAGGTCTGCTATTTCATGTGTTGAGTACATAGCAGATTCAAAAAAGTATGAGGAAAATTCATTCTTGCAGTTTGACGCCCACTCGTTTTTCTATTGGTGTGGAGGCATCGATTGGAAGATTGTGGTGTCAAAGAGGAAAGCTAAGATACCTTGATAGTCTTCAAAATGTTAGTAAAATTTCCAAAGCTTTCTATTATTAATTAAAATTATATATCTATTCCCGATGAACAAAGTTTTCAGAAAATTTTTGTTTATCAACGATCCGTTCCTTTTGCTGTATTTCATATTTTAATTCCAACACACCTTAGGGTTAATGGTTCCATTAAAATCAAAATTGCAAACTGAAGAAAATCTTTATCCACCAAACAAGCCTTATACTTATGGATGCTCTTATCTGGATTCTCCTTGAAACAAAACACCCATTTACAACCAATTGTTGTTTTTTTCTTTAGGTAAAGGGAAAATCCAAGTGTTATTTCTCTGTAGGGTCAAAGATTCATTGGTCATTACTTGTTACTAAAAGGAAAGAGACAAAGCTTCACTTACAGAACTAGGTTCACGAGTAGCAACAGATACTTTTGCTTTTAAATGCCATGTTTAGAACTATGTAGGATGTCGCTACACAACCTTAGACTGTGTTGTCTTTTATGGAACTTGTTCCTGCATAATAGAGTTATGACTTGGAACTACTACATTAGATATAGGATCAGTAACATTCTCAAACACTAGAGGAAGGGAAGAAGAAAGGTAAGTAGAAGATGAGGTAAGGAATGAACTAGACACAAGCTGAGAAGGAATAACTTATAAAGGAACTGTAGGGGAGTTGGAAGAGCCAACTTAACAGACCCAGAAGAAACATACTTGGCAAATGGCAAAACAAACTTATAAAAAATAAGATCTGGAAAGATAAATTCAACTAAAACAATCTAGGCATTTATAGCCTTTGTAATGGGAGATTTTGACGAAAGGGCAAAAAAAAATTTCTAATTGGGTAAATGGCCTCTTTTTTTTTGGAACCAAAAACACGTTTTTTTATACAGGTAAACTGTTCCAGTTTTTTTCAAAAAAATGAGGAAAATGACTATAGCAGGATAAGGAAGCTCAACAAAATGAAAAAAAAAAATGGAACCGTTTTGATGTCTAAAAAACCTATTTTTTGGTGCCAAAAACTGTCCACAAAAAAGAACCATTTATCAAAAAAAATTTCCCCAAAAGGTCATTTTTAAAAATCCCTCGCCATTAATGCTATAGCCAAGGAAAGTGCAAAGGGAAGACTCTTACTGTAACGTGTGATGGTTATAAGGTATGATATCGGGAAAGCATAAGCAGCCAAAAACTTTTAGTTTGAGAATACTCAGGCTTTTTATGAAATAGGACTTCAAGAGGAGTTTTGTTATGAAGAAGAGGAGTGGTCACTCTGTTAAGAAGAAACACTAAAGCTCGAAAAGCTTCATCCCAATATTTGAAAGGCATACATGCATGAGCTAAGAGTGTCAAACCAGTCTCCACAATATGCCTCTGCTTTCTTTCAGCTACCCAATTTTGCTCATGTGTATGTAGACAAGAAGTTTTGTGTTCAATACCATGAGAGGCAGGAAAATCTGTAAATGATCTCTACTCCCCACCCCAATTAGTTTGAATGCATTTAATTGAACAATTGAACTTATTTTCAATTAATGCTTTGAAAATGAGAAAATTTTGAAAAGAATCTGAATTATTTCTTAGCAAATAAAGCCAAGTAAATCCAAAATCCACAAAGTGAATATAATATTTGCAACTACTGACAGAAAGAACAGGAGAAAGGCCCCCATAAATCTGAATGAATGAGTTGAAGAGGTTTGGTGTATGTGGTGGTAAAAAGAGGAAAGAGTAACTTGTGCAATTTACCAGGACAACATGATTCACAGATAGAAGTTGGATTTAATTGATATGAGATAGTTTACAATTGAACAGTACTATATTAACAATCTTCTCAGAGGGATGTCCCAATTGATTATGCCACAAATCATACTGAGTACGTTTAGTAAGAGAGGAAGTACAAACTGGAATATGTTGATTATTATAAGATGCAACAGTAGAATTATTTACAATGGAATTATGTACAGACACAGAAATCATGGAAAGCAGTTGCTGAGTGAAAATTAGCAGAAGAAGAAACTTGAGACTTGAGTGGCTTGGAGTTATGAAGATTAACTTGAGTGCTATCAAACAGAGTCCACCTTTAAGTCTGCCCTCCAGAAATACTTGCTTGGAAGAAAGATCTTTTACAAAAGAAGTAGTGAGGTGAAACTCAAAGAAGACACTGTTATTAGTGGCAAATTTGATGTACTAAGCATATTCTTTTCAATTTCAGGAACGTGAAGTAAGTTTTTGAGAGAAAGAGTTCTATGAGACGGGAAAGGAGAAGAGAATGCAGACTGTCCTATATGCTTAATAGTAAGTCCCTTACCATTTCCCATATGAACCTAATCAGTACCAAAAAATTCAGTTTTGGTAATGAGATTGGAAGGGTCCACTGTGAGACGATTAGTTTCCCGAGTCAGGGTATCACTCATTATCTTCTCCAGGATAGCAAGCTGAATCTGCAATAACTTCTGGTGCAGCCAACATTGCTGGAAGTTGAGAACTATCAGAGGCAGAAGAAAAGTGACCAAGGTGATCGAGTTGAGCAAGATTCCCTTGAGGTTGATGAGGCTGAAACTGAGTAGGACCAAGATAGGACCTGTCAGTGTCCAATTAGTAACATTGCATGGACAAATGCCCCATTTTCCCACAAAGTTGACACTGAACTTTGTTACTACTCCAAGAATTACGACCAGAACCATGAAGTCGACTACTTCTGCCTCGAGAAGAAGTATTACCACAAAAGCCACCATGGCCTTCAAAAGGAAAAGAAGAACCATAACCAGAACCAAAAAAAAAAAAAAAAGACATAGTTGAACCAAAATTCCAAAATGTCCTCGAACCAAAACGAGTGTTGGGAGCCACAACAAGATTAGCAAGAGAAAGACCATGATAAAAAGTCAAAGAAGAACCGCAATTCACAGAATCCAAATTTTTTATTTTTTCTCTATTCGAGCTTCTTGAACAAGAAGAAGAGCTTCATATTCATCCACAGAATATTCATCAATACGAGCATTGAAATAAATTATAGTAGTGTCATATTCAGAGGAAAGACCCTCAAACATTGTGTCAATGTGATCGTTAGTTGAAATTCGATAACCAACCATAGCAAGAAGATCAACATACATGTGCGTTTTGGGCTAGTAATCGTTCATAGACAAAGAATCCTTCCTAGTAGTCTGTAATTGTATCACAAACTAAGAAGCTTTTCCCCTTATTTGAGAAGCAAAATATGCCTCAAGAGTGTGCCAAATATGAGCTGTAGTTTCACAATTGACCACGCGGGAAAGAAGACTATTAGACATTGATGCAAGAAGTCAGGACACGATCAACTGATCTAGTTCTTCCCACTCCAAGAATGCAGGATTAACTAGACCAAGAAATTCATCAGCTTATGAAGGAACATCAATGATGGCATGTTCCCCGACAAAGAAAGCTTGAAGACGATGACCTCAAATCATCGTAATCATCTGCTTTCGCCATACAGGAAAGTAGTTGTTGTCCATATTTGACAAAAGCGGATGAGGAAAAGATACAGGAACGAACTTGGGAGCTTCCATCAGCCATGGCATTTTTCGACGAGGTTTCTGATGCCGGCACGATCTGCTCTAATGCCATGTAATTACAAGAAAAGAACTTCTAGGGTAATCTAAAGAAAACACTTGAATGGAAAATCAAAGAAGAGAATTCTGATTAATTGATTTTCTGTCCGGAACAGATTAAAAAGATGTGTACAAGTTCTAACCAACTGACTACAAGCCTATAGGCTAGTGACAGTTGTTGCATTTACTAACTAACTTTGTTATAGTTTTATAGTTAAGGCTCGCTATTCTCACTAACAGAGAATGAATTTTAACCTTTAGATTTCCCACCTTTTGGTTGAAGTACAAAATTTAATCTACCTAAAGTAATTAACCATGCATATTCTCTTGATAAATGTTATGAATTCAAAAATATAATCTGAATAAAAAAAGTTGGGTTTAATTGAAGAAGTTGGAAACAGAGAGAAATGTACAAATTGGTGAGTTATGTGTGAAAGTATGATTAAGCCAACTTGCCAAACTTAATTATTAGACTTAAACCAAGGAAAAATGAGTGAATTTAAACCGTTGGATTACTCCAATCATTGGGTTAAAGCACAGAACTTATTCTCACTTTTATAGATTACCAGAGGAAGGTGGACATGTTCTGGAGCCCACTGAAAAAAAAAAAAAAAATCTCATAAATTCTCTCTCCCATGCTCTTATGTTCTTTTACTGGTATAACAATTTCCCTCTTTCTTACTTTTGTTCAGATCAGGCATGATAAGTTGTTAGATCTTCTTTGAAAACGAGGGTAGAACCAGAGGTTGTGAGATCTCGTTCACTGGGAATTTAGAGATCGATTAGTTGGCGCTCCTTGTTTTACATTCAAGGATCTTAGTTTGGCTGACGATCTCAGGGACGATATCTGAACCAACAATGATCTCCACAACGACGACCGGTTGCAATTTCTCCTTGGCAGACATTTTTGAGATTTGTCGATCATTTGATTTTGGTAGGTTCGAACAAATATCTGTTTTAGGAAAAATTAAAAAAAAAGGGCCACAAAAAAATTTATTTAAAGAAATGATTTCATTTTAGACAAAAAAAAAAAAACCTCTTGAGTAGGAAAATTGTTTTAATTTTTTTCAAAAAGATGAAGAAAAAAATAAAAGCAAGAAAAAAAATCTCAATAAGATAAAAAAATAAAAATTGAAACAATTTTTATGTCTAAAAAATTTAATTTTTGATGCAAAAAAAAAAGATCATTTGTCCAAAAGAATTTTTTCTCAAGGCCTTTTGTCAAAAGACCATGTGTTTTCATAATAATTAGTATTTGGTATTTTTGATTTAATATGTGTGTCTGTGATTTGGGTATAATTTGATAATTTTTTTTTGTTGATTTTAAAGAAAATAGAATGTAAATTACAAAAAATAATCTATCAAAATTTTTTTGACAATCGGTGCATTCAATCTGATATAGTTAGCTGTTGTTTTTGTTGAAAATAAAAAATAATCAACTAGATGTTAAAAAGTAATCTACCGAATTACACTTTGGCATCTTGCACTACTGATTGAAACCAATAAGTTATTTTCTTATTGAAATAAAAATAGTCTACCAAATTATTCTTTGGCGGCTGATGCCCGTGATTGGATTGTTCCCTTGTTAAAAATAAATAGAAAATAATCTAATTCATTTTTAAAAATAATCTACTAGATTACTCTCTGATGGGCGAAGATGGTTGGTTATTTCCTTTTTAAAAATACAAAAATCAAGGACATTATATGAATACAAGAATGTCTAAATATAGGACATTAATTCTGAATATGTCTATAATTTTGTTTATTTCCAAGAATATATGTGTTGAGATATGATTTGATTAGGCCCAAATCATTCAGTAGAGACCCAACGTAGGAAGTCTAGGTTGCGTTCGGAACAAATAAAGCTCGATAGGAGTGATCAATTCGAGCCGTTGTTGAAATTAGGTGCATTATTAATTGTTTGACTAATGACATCGATCGGTTCAACATTTTTTATTCAATTGGAGTTTCTGTTTGGCTCGCTTAGGATGGATTCATGCATTATGCAACATCGCAGAATTGCCAAGTGTTAGTTCCTTGGACTCGATGATGTGAGTTTGGCAATTATGAAAAGATACTTCCAAAGCCACGAGTGGAACGTGGGGAGAAGTCTGATGTTTACGCCTTATCAGAGATTGACACATGTCCCACTATTACAAGCATTATTGTGCCCACTCTTTTGATCAGATTGAAGCCAGATCTCATGAGTACTCTCTATGAATAAGAGGTAGAGTTTCCACGGAGAAAGGGGAGACCTTACTGAAACTTTGCTGAAATCACTTGTGTTTTGTTTTATATCAAAGCTTTCAAATACTTTGTAATCTATATCAACTTACTCATCATAGTAAAAACAGTAGACGTAGCTCTTATTATAGAGTGAACCAGTATAAATCCTACATGTGGTATCATTTACATTTATTGCATCATTTACTTATTCTATAATTCTAATTTAAACTTTGTTTATAACTGTTCTATCTTGTTTATGAAGCTTTATAGATCTTAACAATGGTGATTTGAGCACCTAAATTTACAAATAGCAAATATTGAATTATGTTTTAATCTGTTTATGTTTAATTGTAGATCTGGCATCTACAGTTTGATGCCCATCATGGGGCCTTTAGATTGCCAACTCGAGGATTTTGAAATCTTTAAAAACAGACATGGTAGACAACATTGATAACCAGAATGCACGTGACGAGTGAAATAAAGATGCATGGATCCATCTCAAGGAGACGAGTAGATCGAAGTTCTTGCTATGGAGGTAAAGGCACTAAAGAAGCTACTTCTAGAACAGGCAATGCACTCTCAGGAGCACGACAAGCTCCTCGAGCAACTCAGTAGTGAGAAGAATGCTCTTAAGAGCCAAATCAGCTACTAAAACACCCAGCTCTCAACATATAGGCATGCTATTATTGTTGTTCTAGGTACTCGATAGTCCCGACCACGATGGCAACACATGTTCAATCTGCTGCTGCCAGCCCCTGGGAATGTAAAGTATCTTCTCGTTCTTAATGATTATTTCTCTAAATGGGTCGAAGCTGAAGCCTTTATAGATATCAAATAACAAAATGTTAAGTGACTCATCTGGAGAAAGATCATTTGCCAGTTTGAAGTATTTAGGGAGATCGTCACTAATAATGGCTCTTAATTCATCTCCACTTCTTTCAAAAAATTCTGCCAAGATTGGGAGATCATCCTAAGATTCTCGACACCCAAATATCCATAGGGAAATATATAGGCCAAAGCAATGAACAAAATGATCATTAAAAATTTGAAGAAAAATCTGGAAGCAAGGAAAGGTTGTTGGGTTAAAAAACTCCCAATGGTGTTGCGGGCCTATTTCATGACTCCACGACTAGCAATCGATGAATCCCTATTTTTGCTTATTTATGGCACAAAAGTGGTGATTTTAGCCGAAGTAGTCGCATGAGATCTTTGCATCGACTACTCGCTTTTAAACAAAACAACAAATGATGAAATGTTAAAGGATATGCTTGATTTGATCATTATAAAGAGGGAGAATGTAACACCCACCTATTTTCTTGTAATGAATCACGTTAAGTTAGTAACGACGTTAAGGAAATTTCATTAATAATTTATGTTATAAGCTATGATATATGATTTTAATGTTACTAACTGTTATGTCAAGTTTTATGACAGGTAACGACCGCATGGAATCGTTGTGCTCAGATGTTCATGATCATTTTAATGTACGTTTAATTATGATGCAATGATGTATGAATGTTTTAATTTATGGCATTTATGGACAGTTCGGTAGGCCAGACTTTTAAGTTCGGCAGGCCAAAGGAAACCATCGGTAGGCCGAACTTGGTAAAATCGACAGGCCGAAGGGGAAAGTCGACAGGCCAAACACGACTGACAAGTAGTCAGCAGAAATCTCTCCAAATTTATGGCTGAGGTAATTACATTAATTGGATGATTAATTAGCATAATAATGGAATAATTTTGTCAGTTAAGGAAATTAAAAGGTTGACTTCACATTGATTTGTCTGATTTTAAACGGTTTCCTATTTTAAGAGGGCAAAACATGGTAAGTGATGAGTGATTGTTTAACTTTCCTATTTTCTCTCCTTCCTCCATGCCAATGAGATATCAATGAGTCAGAAAATTATGACATAATGGTGAGTATTGAATGATTCATCGGTTATGCTCATAACGTTAAAAACTTTAACGTTCTTTTTCTCAGTTTTTCTCTCATCCTCTCACGTCTTCTCTCTTAATTTCTGAGACGCTTCTTCTGTATTCCTCTCTTCCTCTTCTATTCCCACGAATTTCATCCTCTTTTCTCTCAAAAATTCTCTGCAAGTATTGAAAGAAAAAGTCATATTTTGTTGGTTGAATTCAAGAATTTTGAGAAGAAATTTCAAGGTAAGAACTTTTTCGGTAATTTTGAAAAGAATTCTTCTCCTCCAATCGTTTGCAATATCTTTCTATAGGTATTGTATTTTTGCCTTCAGTTTTTAATATGATGTTCATGTATGTATTGTGTGATGTTTTTCCAAGTTTCATGTTATTTCGGTGTTTCTATGAAAAATATGAATTTTCTATCCTCTACCCCTCACAGTAAAATATTACTGTTTGGATATGATGCATGAAAATGTAATGTTTATTCAAGAGGTAAATGAATGATGTTTTTCATGAAAGTTGTCAAGAAGGTGCATGTATAATGTATGATGAGTGTGTATTTTATGTTATGAAATTTCTATGAGAAAATTGTTTTGACAATGTTATTTTTGGATTTTTGTTTTATAAAATGTTTTATATGTTTAAATGATTTTGATTGATGATGAAATATTTTTTTTATGATGTTAAAATATGTGATAATAAGATGTTTGTATGAATTTTTAAAATGTATGTATTTTAAATTATTAGAAAACGTTTTCAAAAGATTTTCATGTTTATAATGTATAAAATGTTTTGATGATAATATTTAAGGAAGCATGTTATGAATATTGTTTATATGTGATGATAATTTTATGTTGTCATAATGATGATTATGAACTATATTTGTAATATGAGATGAATGTTATATGAATGAATGTTTTATGATAAGTATTAATTTTATTGTATTTTTTTAATGGATAAATGGCATGAACATTCAAAGAAACGAGCACATCGAGACCGCGGCGTCGTCACCAAAAGTATATTAAGGTTAAGTAAGCTAGCGTTAAGGTAAGTACATTCTCACCTGCAACATGACACGTTTTACAAAGTTTGATGATATGTTCACAATGATATTCATGATGATTTTATGGTTGTTTTCCTTAAAGGAATTCTTATGAAAGATTTTCATGATTTAAAGATATGTATGTGTGATGATGACATGTTTTAAAGCATGAAAATTATGTATATATATGTATCACCTAATAAGTGTTGCACACCAATGTTATGAAATGATATGTTATGATGTCATGTTTGGTTTGGGATTAGCTACCCTTCTCCTCTCATGACGGCGCGCCTACAATGATGTTCATGGTGCAACACTTGGGCCTTAAGATAAAATGAAATAAGTTTTAAAATGGTTAATGTAATGAAAGACATGTTTCTATGAAATTGTGCTTAAGGCACTTTTATGATATGATGACAATGATGATGATGATGTTTATGTAATGTTTTAAATTGTGAGAATTATATGTACTTACTAAGCATTAGCTTAATCATGTTTTATGTCATGTTGTAGATAAGGGTAAGAAAATCATGGAATAGGCGGAGGACATGGGAAGGCGTGTGAGCACAAAGCACGATGAATTGTAACCGAAAGAACGCCAAGAAGAATGATTTTATGTTTTAAATCAAGTTTTATATTTTGAACATTATTTTTATGTTAAGTTTTAAGAATATTTAAACGATGGTTTTATATTCTATTTTATCATTTTTTTTAAGAATTTTGATCTTCCGCATTTTTATGAAAAGTTAAATCTGTTTTGCAAAATAAGTTTTCTCAAAGATTTTGGCTTGGTCGGGCTACCGAACATCCTTGGTCGGCCTGTCGATGTCCGAAAGTTCGGCCTGCCAATCAGGTTTTTAGCCTGCCGGACGATGATGAGTTTTTTTTTAAGCCAGTCTTGCAAAGCCTCTGTCGGCCTGCCGGTTGAGGAACTCCGGCCTGCCGAAGTCCCAAGTTCAGCCTGCCGAACTGTAGGAGTAACTAAACTTTAAATGATGTAATGATTAATGAGATATGAGGTGATATTTTTATAAGTTATGATTTTACAACTTGGTATACCTATTTTATTAAAATAAGTTTATGATTAATTTAAAGTATAATTGAATAAATTATGACATGGAATGGGTTAAGCAATGTGATTTAACAATGTTAAGTTATATTAAAAAAATAATAATAAATGTATGAATGGATCCTGGTTAAGTATGTTTAATTACTTTTACAATTAAAAAGTATCATTCAAGTTCAATAATAATATTTATGTTTAAAGTCCAAGTAAGTATGAATATAAGAATGTAACGATATCTATGATGTCCGTAAGGGGGGCGTTACAGGCTTTGGTATCATAGCGATTTTTCGATTACAATTCATATCGCCACACGTCAATCCAACTCCTCTAAGTAAGTATGTTATAAAGTTAGATGTTATAATGCAAGTATGCTGATATGATTAAGGTTTAAATGTTTAATGATTAACGATCTAGTAGTGAAAACCTGTCTCATAATTGGAAGATTATTTCTAAGTTTCTAATTCTTTTAGGAAATTTACAATGGATGGCCACAGAAGAATGTAGACTCGCACCCAAACCAATGAAAGACTCATGACGATGATCGTTGAACTATAAGGGCAGTTGGAGGACCAAAGAAGGGAAATTGCTGCTTTAAGGGCCAACGGCCTGAATAATGACCGATGAGGTAATGATGTGCCTCCTCCTCCTCCGCAGTCGCAAGTAAACGAAGTCCTAGTTCCTGCTGCTGAACTAAGAGCGGCCTATCAGGAACCCCTACTGGTCAGATGGAAGAGAGTTAAGCCAGCGGATTTCGAAGGTTCTAAGGATCCGCTAGTAGCTCAGGGATGGTTAAAGACGATTGAGGCCACCTTACGACTCATGGATTTCACGGACAACGAGAAGGTCCTCTGTGCATCGTACTGCCTCACCATGGAGGCCAGGATATGGTGGGATGGCATCGAACAGAGCAGGAATGTTGAAGAGATGACATGGGCTGACTTCGTTCATGAGTTCAACACGAAGTTCTTTCTTATGAATGTTACAAGGAAGCATTATGAGGAGTTCGAGAGCTTATGCCAAGGGGATATATCAGTCACTGATGTGGTGACAAAGTTTGATCAGCTTGCTCGACTTTGTCCAGGAATGGTTATGGATAAAAGTGAAAGGGTTAGAAGACTGATCAGAGCCCTTAGGCCAGATATTGCTGCGATCGTTGATGGGGCAAGTTTGCCAAGGACTCAAGAGCAGGTTGTTATGAGGGCTCAACGTGCTGAGTTTCATCTGTCCAAGCTAAGAAGGAACTAGCCTCAGTCGGCTCAGCAAGCCAACAATGCAAACAACCACAACCGCCCTCCCCACAGGAACAACAACAACAACAACAGCAGCAACAACAACAACCAGAACTGGAGGAAGAATAAGAGGAAGAGCAATCCTCAAAACCAGCAGGGCCAAGACAACAAGAGGCACAATGATGGCCAGCCTAACAATAATAACAGGCGATTTCAACGGTGTGCCAAATGTGGAAAGAAGCATCCAGGGGAATGCCGCTTGGGAACAAACCAATGTTTCATCTGTGGGTGTGAAGACCACTTTGTTAAGAACTGCCCCAAGCTGATGAATGCCAATGCCCCACAGAGAGCTCCTCCTCAAGCCCAGCTTCATCAGATGCAAGCCTCCCTTGAAGGGCCACTTATTAGTCAAGGGAGAATTGAAGCCCCATCGACGAATGCCCGAATCTATGCCATGACGAAAGAACAAGTGGCTGCAGAAGCTTCCAATGTGGTCACAGGTCAGATAACAAGTTTATCTAATGATGTTTATGTTCTTTTTGATACGGGTGCCACACATTCTTTTGTATCTATGTCATATGCTAAGAAGTTAGAGGTTCGTTTAGAGCCTATGAGACAGGGATTCACTACGACACTACCCTCCGGGGAAGTGATATTATCTATGCACTGTTTGCGTACAGTACCCCTATGGATTTCTAATAGGGAGCTATTCGTCGACCTTATTGTGATTGACATGCATGACTACGACATGATTCTTGGGATGGATTTCCTAAGCAAGTATAATGCCGCTATTGAATGCCGAAAACGAAAGGTGATCTTCCATCCTGAAGGTGATCAGAAGTTCATTTATGTTGGCGAGTCCAGAAAGAAACCTTACATGTTTCTATCGGCAATAAAAGCAAGGAAGTTATTAGCAAGTGGCTGCATGGGCTATCTGGCGAACGTTGTAGACAAAAGCCAAGAAGGAAAGACAAGAATTGAAGATGTGCATGTTGTTCATGAATATGCAGATGTGTTTCCTGATGATCTGACGAGTCTACCGCCAGAAAGAGAAGTTGAATTCAAGATTGAGCTTGCTCCTGGCACCGATCCAATCTCAAAAGCTCCTTACAGAATGGCCCCGATAGAGTTAAAGGAGCTTCACACGCAATTAAAGGAGCTACTTGACAAAGGTTTCATCAGGCCAAGTCACTCACCATGGGGAGCTCCAGTCTTGTTTGTAAAGAAAAAGGATGGCACTATGAGACTCTACATCGACTACAGAGAGCTGAACAAGGTGACGATCAAGAACAAGTACCCGTTGCCTCGAATTGATGATTTGTTTGATCAGCTCAAGGGTGCATCGGTGTTCTTAAAGATTGATTTACGATCAAGATATCATCAGTTGAAGGTTAAAGAAGGAGATATCCCCAAGACTGCTTTCAGATCGAGGTATGGTCACCATGAATTCGTGGTTATGCCTTTCGGTCTGACGAATGCACCTGCTGCCTTTATGGATTTGATGAACAGGGTATTCAAGGATTTCCTCGATAAATTTGTTGTTGTATTTATCGATGATATTTTTGTTTATTCTAAGAATCACGAAGAGCATGAGGAACATTTAAGGATTGTGCTGGAGACTTTAAGAAGACACTAGCTATATGCAAAGTTCTCTAAATGCAAGTTTTGGCTTGATAAAGTGTCATTTTTGGGGCATGTTATTTCGAAGGAAGGGATTATGGTTGACCCTGCTAAAGTAGAAGCCGTTCTCAACTGAAGCAACCGATGAATGCAAGTGAAATAAGGAGCTTCTTGGGTTTAGCAGGATATTATCGGAGATTCGTAGAAGACTTCTCCAAGATAGTAGCTCCACTCACGAACTTGACTCGCAAAGGAAAGAAGTATGAATGGACAGATGTATGTGAAAAAAGCTTTCAAGAACTGAAGAAGAGACTCACGATGGCTCCAGTGTTGGCAATTCCTGAAGGAAATAATGGGTTGGTTATTTATAGTGATGCATCCAAGATGGGCCTCAGAGCTGTATTAATGCAAAATGAAAGGGTGATTGCTTATGCATCAAGACAACTGAAGGATTATGAAAAGAATTATCCTACTTATGACCTCGAGTTAGCAGCAGTCGTTTTTACGTTGAAGATATGGAGGCACTACTTATATGGAGTCCAATGCAAGATCTTTACTGATCATCAAAGTCTAAAGCACTTTTTCACGCAAAGAGACTTGAACATGAGACAACGTAGATGGCTAGAGTTGGTGAAGGATTATGATTGTGAAATTCTTTATCATCTTGGAAAAGCTAACCGAGTGGCAGATGCCTTAAGTAGGAAGTCAGTTGTCACGTTGATGTCAATGCAAGCAATGTCTCCACCTTTAAGAAAGGAAATTCTAGACTTTGGTTTGGAACTTATAGCAGGCCAGCTATCAGCAGTCTTTCTTGCTACAACGATGTACGATGAAATTTAGAGAAAACAAGATGAAGATGTAAGTCTTGCAAGGATCAAGCAAGAAATGAAAGAAGGGAAATGTTAAGAGTTTTGTATTGCGGATGACGAAACTCTGTACCTCAAGGACCGTTTATGTGTTCCCAATGTTGATGATTTAAGGGAAAAGATCTTGTCAGAAATTCATGATACTCCTTACTCAATTCATCCAGGTGCAACAAAGATGTATAATGATATAAGGGGTAACTCTAGTGGTTTGGAATGAAACGTGATGTTGCAAAGTATGTGAAGAAATGTATGACATGTTAGCAAGTAAAGGCTGAACACCAGAGACCTGGTGGTGAACTGCAGTCTATCCAAATACCAGAATGGAAATGGGAGGATATAGCAATGGATTTCATTACCGGTTTGCCCAGAACTACGAACGGTTATGATGCAATTTGGGTAGTTGTGGATCGACTGACTAAGACGGCGCATTTCATTCCTATCAAGATCACTTACTCCATGGAATGGTTAGCGGAACTCTACGTCAAGGAAATTGTACGACTTCATGGGATTCCTAAGTCGATCATCTCAGATCATGATGGTAGGTTCACATCTAAGTTTGGAAGAGTGTACAGACTGCTATGGGAACCAGGCTAAATTTCAGTACAGCTTTTCATCCTCAGACAGACAGCCAAACGGAGAGGACGAACTTGATTTTAGAAGATATGCTACGAGCTCATTCTGTCGATTTTAGGACCAGCTGGTGTAAAATGTTGCCGTTAGCAGAGTTTACTTACAGCAATAGCTTTCAGGCGACAATTGGGATGGCACCATATGAGGCTCTGTGTGGACAAAAGTGCAGGCCGCCTATATGCTGGCACGAGGCTGGTGAAAAGAAGATGATGGAAAGCATCGATGCTAAAAGAACTGACTTTGTGAATGAAACTTTTGAGATGATAAAGTTGATAAGAAGAAGAATAGAGACCGCACAAAGCCGTCAGAAGAGTTATGCTGACAAGAGAAGAAGACCCTTAGAGTTCACCGTGGGCGAATATGTGTTTCTGAAAGTTGCACCAATGAAAGGAGTTATGAGGTTTGGGAAGAAAAGCAAGTTAAGTCCAAGATTTATTGGTCTGTATGAAGTTGTGAAACAAATAGGCAAAGTAGCTTATCAGCTGAAGTTGCCTTCTGAGGTGTCCGCAATGCACGATGTGTTCCATGTCTCCATGCTCAAGAAGTATGTTCCGGACCCTACGCATGTGATTGAGCCACAAGTGATCGAGATACGAGAAGACTCAAGTTATGAAGAAAAGCCAATGAAGATACTCGATCGAAAAACTAAGACTTTGAGGACAAAAAAATATTATTGGTCAAGGTGTTATGGCAAAATCATCAAGTTGAAGAAGCTACATGGGAACGTGAAGATGACATAAGATCTTTGTATCTGCATTTATTCTAAGTTTTGAGGACGAAACTTTTATAAGGTGGGGAGAATTGTAACACCCACCTATTTTTATGTAATGAATCACGTTAAGTTAGTAACGACGTTAAGAAAATTTTATTAATAATTTATGTTATAAGCTATGATATATGATTTTAATGTTACTAACTGTTATGTCAAGTTTTATGACAGGTGACGACCACATGGAATCGTTGTGCTCAGGTGTTCATGATCATTTTGATGTATGTTTAATTATGATGCAATGATGTATGAATGTTTTAATGTATGGCATTTATGGACAGTTCGGCAGGCCGAAAAGTCTGCCCAAGATCGGCAGGCCGAACTTGGTGGAACCGGCAGGCCGAAGGGGAAAATCGACAAGTCGAACACGGCTGACGAGCAGTCAGCAGAAATCTCTCCAAATTTATGGCTGAGATAATTACGTTAATTGGATGATTAATTAGCATAATAATGGAATAATTTTGTCAGTTAAGGAAATTAAAAGGTTGACTTCACATTGATTTGTCTGATTTTAAATGGTTTCCTATTTTAAGAGGGCAAAACATGGTAAGTGATGAGTGATTGTTTGACTTCCCTCTTTTCTCTCCTTCCTCCACGCCAATGAGCTATCAATGAGTTAGAAAATTCTGACTTAATGGAGAGTATTGAATGATTCATTGGTTATGCTCATAACATTAAAAATTTTAACGTTCTTTTCCTCAATTTTTTTCTCTCATCCTCTCACGTCTTCTCTCTCAATTTCTGAGACGCTTCTTCTGTATTCCTCTCTTCCTCTTCTCTTCTCCACGAATTTCATCCTCTTTTCTCTAAAAAATTCTTTGCAAGTATTGAAAGAAAAAGTCATATTTTGTTGGTTGAATTCAAGAATTTTAAGAAGAAATTTCAAGGTAAGAACTTTTCTGGTAATTTTGAAAAGAATTCTTCTCCTCCAATCATTTGCAATATCTTTCTATAGGTATTGTATTTTTGCCTTCAGTTTTTAATATGATGTTCATGTATGTATTGTGTGATGTTTTTTCAAGTTTCATGTTATTTCGGTGTTTCTATGAAAAATATGAATTTTCTATCCTCTACCCCTCACAGTAAAATATTATTGTTTGGATATGATGCATGAAAATGTAATGTTTATTCAAGAGGTAAATGAATGATGTTTTTCATGAAAGTTGTCAAGAAGGTGCATGTATAATGTATGATGAGTGTGTATTTTATGTTATGAAATTTCTATGAGAAAATTGTTTTAACAATGTTATTTTTGGGTTTTTGTTTTATAAAATGTTTTATTTGTTTAAATGATTTTGATTGATGATGAAATATTTTTTATGATGTTAAAATACATGATAATAAGATGTTTGTATGAATTTTAAAATGTATGTATTTTAAATTATTAGAAAACGTTTTCAAAAGATTTTCATGTTTATAATGTATGAAATGTTTTGATGATAATATTTAAGGAAGCATGTTATGAATATTGTTTATATGTGATGAAAATTTTATGTCGTCACAATGATGATTATGAACTATGTTTGTAATATGAGATGAATGTATATATGAATGTAATTATATGAATGAATGTTTTATGATAAGTATTAATTTTATTGTATTTTTAAATGGATAAATGGCATGAACACTCAAAGAAACGAGCACATCGAGACCGCGGCGTTGTCACCAAAAGTATATTAAGGTTAAGTAAGCTAGCGTTAAGGTAAGTACATTCTCACCTGCAACATGACATGTTTTACAAGGTTTGATGATATGTTCACAATGATATTCATGATGATTTTATTGTTGTTTTCCTTAAAGGATTTCTTATTGAAAGATTATCATGATTTAACGTTATACATGTATAATGATGACATGTTTCAAAGCATGAAAATTATGTATATATATGTATCACCTAATAATTGTTGCACACCAATGTTATGAAATGATATGTTATGATGTCATGTTTGGTTTGGGATTAGCTACCCTTCTCCTCTCATGACGGTGCGCCTACAATGATGTTCATGGTGCAACACTTGGGCCCTAAAGATAAAATGGAATAAGTTTTAAAATGGTCAATGAAATGAAAGATATGTTTCTATGAAATTGTGCTTAAGGCACTTTTATGATATGATGACAATGATGATGATGATGTTTATGTAATGTTTTAAATTGTGAGAATTATATGTACTTACTAAGCATTAGCTTAATCAAGTTTTATGTCATGTTGCAGATAAGGGTAAGAAAATCATGGACTAGGTGGAGGACATGAGAAGGCGTGTGAGCACTAAGCACGATGAATTGTAACCGGAAGAACACCAAGAAGAATGATTTTATGTTTTAAATCAAGTTTTATATTTTGAACATTATTTTTATGTTAAGTTTTAAGAATATTTAAACTATGGTTTTATATTCTATTTTATGAATTTTTTTAGAATTTTGATCTTCCGCATTTTTATGAAAAGTTAAATCTGTTTTGCAAAATAAGTTTTCTCAGAGATTTTGGCTCGGTCGGCCTGCCGAACATCCTTGGTTGGCCTTCGATGTCTGAAAGTTCAGCCTGCCAATCACGTTTTTGGCCTGCCGGACGATGATGATTTTTAAGCCAGTCTCGCAAAGCCTCTGTCGGCCTGCTGGTTGAGGGATTCCGGCCTGCCGATCATGTTCGGCCTGCCGAACTATGGGAGCATGTAACTAATAAGTGATCTAATGTTTTTATAAGTTATGATTTTAGAACTTGGTATATCTATTTTATTAAAATAAGTTCATGATTAATTTAAAATATAATTGAATAAATTATGACATGAAATGAGTTAAGCAATGTGATTTAACAATGTTAAGTTATTTTTTTAAAAAAAATGTATGAATGGATCCTGGTTGAGTACGTTTAATTACTTTTACAATTTAAAAGTATCGTTCAAGTTTTGTAATAATATTTATGTTTAAAGTCCAAGCAAGTATGAATATAAGAATGTAACGACATTTGTGACGTCTGTAAGGGGGGGTTACAGAGAATGCCCTATATCACTTTGGCCGTTATAAGTAAGCAACTGTGAGGTATTACAATTCCAAAGTAAAAATCAAAAGATTTTTGGTAGGAGAACTTATTTTGCAAAAAATCTTCCAAAACACAAGAGAGGTGAATGCTAGAAAATTAGCTGCTAATTAGGAAGGCCCCTATTGAATCAAGAAGTTGTATACGATGGGGTTTGCAAGCTCAAGAAGCTCAATGGGTCCATCATCAGCAAGAGTTGGAACGCTCACCATCTAAAAAAGTATTACATTTAGTTTTATTTTGATAATTTGAATTGAACAATTTTCTTTTAATTTTCAAGTTTCTCATTGAAATCCTTCGACTCGTTTCGTTATAGGTTGTCCTTCGACATAATTCCTGAGCATCAGTCGAATGATCCCTTATCAATGGTTATAAAGAATTTAGGTTTGTAAAGGTGAACTACATATGACTTGATCTCTATACATGGGTATATAGGCAGCTTGTGCTCTATAAATGAATGCAGCGGCGTTATTATTACAACAACCATTTCGCTTGATGAACCAGTACAATGTTACTTTTAGCCATTTTCATGGCTTAATCTCACCAACCTTGGATTCGATTCACTCATGTACTGTTTGACTCGATTACCATCTTCATGGCTTAGCCATTTTCATGGTTCAATCTCATCAGCATTGATTCAATCCACTCATCTAGTGTTCGACTGGATTTGCCATCTTCATGGCTTAGCCATTTTCATGGATCGATCTCGCCAACATTAGATTCGATTTATTCATCCAGTGTTCTATTCAACGTGCCATATCCATGGTTCAATATCTCATCAATATTGGATTTCATCTATGCATCCGATATTCGATTCGATAAGCTGTCCTCACGGCCTAGCCATTTTCATGGATTAATCTCATTGACGTTCAATTCGATTTATAATTTTTGTTTGTTTACTACAACGGGTAAAGTGTTAAAATGGGCGTACTCAATCTTAATTGCTATGTACGATCGTGTTAAGCTTGATTGTTCAATTCAATCTAATATTACCAAGTTTCATTAAAACTAATTATGCTAATGAACAAGGAATAGTATATGAATTCAAAATTCAATTATTATTTGCTTTCAAATAGATAAGAAAACTTTCAAGGAAGAGAGAAGGACAAACACTTTGACAAGAAAATTCAAATTGTATTGAAAATATATTCATATCAATTACAGAAATGGCTAAGTTTGTGAGAAAATGTGCAACATTAATTAATTCTTAGAACCAGTAAAACTCTCACTGACTAGGTTCAGGTTGGTGGTGCACTTGTTTGTTTCTATAGTTTCGTTCTCGAAAATTCAGGGGCTGTTTTGTCAGCTTAAGACCCCTCGACCTTATTATCAGAGTTGGAATCTAGGGCAAGGAGATCTTCTAGCTTTGCAATCTCGGCATCGATGTTGTAGCTTCTACACTCATGCTTTTTAAACTCTTTAAATAGCTTGAGGTTTGATTTAATGGTTTGACTTGCTGTGGACATCGAGGAGCTGTTCTCTGATCGCGATAGTTTTAGTAGCCTTTTAATTTGCTTCCCTTTTCACTTGTTTGAGTTTGAATTGTTGGAAAAATAGAATGCAGTAGAATTTTAAAATTTTTTATATTAGAGTATTTTCTAAAACACAAGTTTGACACGCTATATGCATAAATTAACCAGATCTTACTAACCTCTGAATGCCAAAGAACTCCCGCAATCTGTGAAGAGAAGTAATGTTCCAAAAGAGCCTCAACCAACTGGTCTTCTTTGCTATTCTTTATTCATGATTGGAGTGAGTGTGGGCTCACGTCGTTCAGTTTTTTCCCAGTGACTCTCCTTCCAACCAATCGAGAGAACCCAAAGCTAGTGTTCGTGATTTGTGAAAAAGAGCTCTCAGGGAGTTTTCAAAATCTCACCAGTAGAGCTTACGTTCCATTATCTCGCCATTGAAAAACTTACCATCTAAAGATAGTATACCATTCGGTTACACCTATGTATCCAAATGGTTGAGTGCTTCAGTTTTTCAATTATAAGATAATGCATATAAGAGGATATCACTGCTCTTAAAGAGGAGCTATGGATTTCATATCTATGAATAATAGTTCTATGCTATTAAGAGTCATGCCTCTAACATACTTGCATGCATACTACTATTAAAATATGGATGTCACCCTTTGGTACATCAAAAGACACAAGTCAAGACAACAGGCCTACTATTCATCTCAAGATTAAGATACAATATAAATGATTGTCTAAAGTGAATCGATTTATCGACATAGAATTATTAATCCAAATCAATTCACTTTATGTCCCGATCTAACACATCGTCACCTATGATAATGTGCCAATGTTTCTATTTACGGAGTCCACCTCTGATGGCCAAGACTATCTCACAATAGGGATATAGAGAACATAACAATCTTTACATGAATAAAGCGCCAAACTTTATTCCCTCGATTGCGAATCTTATGATTTAGATCGTCACCTTAAGAATCATGTCTTCTGCATAATCTGTCCATCATATGCTCAATTTTTAAAGGTTTTGACCGACAGTCTTAGACTATTGTTTGTTTAACATACACTTAACAAATATGAAAATAAAGAGGACAAGTTTTGGTATATAAATAATAAATAAGTTCTTTATTGATAAAAATGTCTCCAAAAAAAGACAAGTGTCATGTCCCTCTTGTTAGATATGTATGCCCTAAGGAGTAAGAATGTAATACATTTTTTGAGACATTTTTATCAATAAAGAATTTATTCATTTAATTATACCAAATCTTGTCCTCTTTATGTTCATATTTGTTGAATGTATGTTAAGCAAACAGTAGTCTGAGACTGTCGGTCTAAACCTTTAAGAATTGGGCATATGATGGACTAATTATACGAAAGACACGATTCTTAAGGTGACGGTCTAAAATATATGATCCGCAATCAAGGGAATAAAGTTGGGCACTTAATTCATACAAAGATTGTTATGTTGTCTATATCCCTATTAGGAGATGGTTTGTCTTGACCATCGGAGTTGGACTCCGTGAATAGAAACATTGGCACGTTGTCATAGGTGACGATGTGTTGGATCGGGACACAAAGTGAATTGATTTGGATTAATAATTATGTCCTGGCAAATCGATTCATTTTAGACAATCATTTGTATTGTATCTTAATTCTGAGATGGATAGTGGGCCCGTTGTCTTGACTTGTGTCTTTTGATATACCAAAGGGTGACTCTTACATCTCAATAGTGGTATGCCTGCAGGAACGTTGGAGGCATGACTCTTGATAGCATAGACTTGTTATTCATAGATATGGAATCCATAACTCCGCTTTAGGAGTAATGATATCCTCTTATATGCGTTATCCTATAATTGAAAAACTAGAGCGCTCAACCATTTGGATACATAGGTGTAACCAAATGGTAAACTATCTTTGGATGGTAAGTTTTCTAATGGTGAGATAATGGAACGTAAGATAAAAATAATCGGGAAGGTAAGACAGAACTTGTCCTTAAGCTGATTATGGATTATCATATGGGGATACGATATACTTTGATATGTCATGGAAACTTAGCTATACGGGCTTCGTAATTCTATAAAGTTCGAGAGTGCAGCTCCAAGCTTTTAGTGGAGTAGCGTTGGAGTTGATAATTATGAAATGTATATCTGGGATATTGGGTTTCATAATTATCATGAGCTTGAACTTTATAGGTCCATTTTGGTCCCCTTTGCTAGCTCACAAAATCCTGTAACGATACGGCGTGCTTTTTCAATAATTGGTGACTTATGTCGGATTTATCAGATTGGTTTAAAATTTGAAAGAATCAAATAATTCATGTCTGTTTATTGGTTAAATTAATTTTGTAATAAAATTAATTTAAGATAAACTTGTTGAATTATTGGGATCGGATAATTCTTGTCTATTTATCGATTAATTTAATTGGATAAATTAAATCAAGATAAACTTGTAGAATTATTGTGAATTATTTATTTTCTTAGAGATTATCTTGAAAAAGTTTGTTTTGATCAGATAACTTCTCTATTGGGTTATTTGAATCAAAACTGAGACTTTATCCTATAGAATCTCGGGTGAAAAATAAAAGATTCGCAGAGATATTTACGCAGCAGTTCGGCCTGCCGATCTACGTGTTTGGCCTGGCAATGGGGCCTGTTTAGCCTATCGATCAGGCTGTTCGGTCTGTCGATCAACGAGAGATAAGATTACGCGTTTTCATGCTGATCTTATCAGATATTGATCCGAACTTGATTCTGTTTTGAGTTTTTGAGACCTAATCTGATAAGGACTGACCCTAGGACCAATCGCTATATAAAGGGAGTAAGTCTTATGAGTTACTCAGATCAATTGAGAGATTAAGAGTGATACTCTTCTGGTGAGCATCTGAAAACTCCCTGAGAGCTTTTGTTCACAAATCACGAACACTAGCTTTGGGTTCTCTCGATTGGTTGGAAGGAGAGTCACCAGTGGAAGAGCTGTACGTGTGAGCCCACACTCACTCCGATCGTGGATAGAGAATAGCAAAGAAGACCAGTTGGTTGAGGCTCTTCAAGAACGTTACTTCTCTTCATGGGTCGCGGAGGTTCTTCGACACATAAAGGTTAGTAAGATCTGTTTAATTTATACATATTGTTAGACTTGTATGCCCTAAGGAGTAAAAATGTAATACGTTTTTGGAGACATTTTTATCAATAAAGAATTTATTCATTTATATATACCAAATTTTGTCCTCTTTACGTTCATATTTGTTGAATGTATGATAAGAAAACAGTAGTCAGAGACTGTCAGTCGAAGCCTTAAGAATTGGGCATATGATGGACTGATTATGCAGAAGACATGATTCTTAAGGTGACGGTCTAAGACAAATGATCCGCAATGGAGGGAATAAAGTTGGGCGTTTTATTCATGTAAAGATTGTTATGTTGTCTATATCCCTTTTGGGAGATGGTTTGTCTTGACCATCGGAGTTGGACTCTGTGAATAGAAACATTGGCACGTTGTCATAGGTGACGATGTGTTGGATCGGGACATAAAGTGAATTGATTTGGATTAATAATTCTGTCTCGGTAAATCGATTCACTTTAGACAGTCATTTGTATTGTATCTTAATCCTAAGATGAATAGTGGGCCCGTTGTCTCGACTTGTGTCTTTTGATGTGCCAAAGGGTGACACCCACATCTCAATAGTGGTATGCATGCCGGTACGTTGGAGGCATGACTCTTGATAGCGTAGACTTGTTATTCATAGATATGGAATCCATAGCTCCTCTTTAGGAGTAATGATATCCTCTTATATGCGTTGTCCTGTAATTGAAAAACTAGAGCGCTCAACCATTTGGATACATAGGTGTAACCGAATGGTATACTATCTTTGGATGGTAAGTTTTCTAATGGTGAGACAATGGAACGTAAGATAAAAATAATCGGGAAGGTAAGACAGAACTTGTCCTTAAGCCGATTATAGATGATCATATGGGGATGCAATACACTATGATATGTCATGGAGACTTAGCTACACGAGCTTCGTAATTCTATAAAGTTCGAGAGTGTAGCTCCAAGCTTTTAGTGGAGTAGCGTTGGAGTTGATAATTATGAAATGTATATCTGGGATATTGGGTTTCATAATTATCATGAGCTTGAACTTTATAGGTCCATTTTGGTCCCCTTTGCTAGCTCACAAAGTCCGGTAACAACACGACGTGCTTTTCCAATAATTGGTGACTTATGTCGGATTTATCAGATTGGTTTAAAATTTGTAAGAATCAAATAATTCATGTTTGTTAGCGGTTGAATTAATTTTGTAAGAAATTAGTTCAAGATAAACTTGTTGAATTATTACGATCAGATAATTCTTGCCTGTTTATCAGTTGTTTTAATTTTGGACAAATTTGAACAAGATAAACTTGTAGAATTATTGTGAATTGATTTATTTTCTTAAAGATTATCAGATAATTCCAATAATTGGTGACTTATGTCGGATTTATCAGATTGGTTTAAAATTTGTAAGAATGAAATAATTCATGTCTGTTTATCGGTTGAATTAATTTTGTAAGAAATTAGTTCAAGATAAACTTGTTGAATTATTGTGATCAGATAATTCTTGCCTATTTATCAGTTGTTTTAATTTTGGACAAATTAGAACAAGATAAACTTGTAGAATTATTGTGAATTGATTTATTTTCTTAGAGATTATCTTGATAAAGTTTGTTTTGATCAGATAACTTCTCTATTGGGTTATTCGAATCGAAACTGAGACTTTATCCTTTAGAATCTCGGGTGAAAAATATAAGATTCGTAGAGATTTTTCTTGGGAGTTTGGCTTGCCGAATGACGTGGTCGGCCTACCAAACTGGCATGTTCGGCCTGTCGATCAGAATGTTCAGCTTACCGATCAGCGAGAGATAAGATTACACGTTTTTACGCGAATCTTATCAAATATTGATCCAAACTTGATTCTGTTTCGAGTTTTTGAGACCTAATCTGATACGGACTGACCCCAAGACCAATAGCTATATAAAGGGAGTGAGTCTCATGATTTACTTAGATCAATTTGAGAGATTAAGAGTGATACTCTTCTAGTGAGCATCTGAAAACTCCCTGAGAGCTTTTGTTCACAAATCACGAACACTAGCTTTGGGTTCTCTCTATTGGTTGGAAGGAGAGTCACCGGTGGAAGAGCTGTACGTGTGAGCCCACACTCACTCTGGTTGTGGATAGAGAATAGCAAAGAAGACCAGTTGGTTGAGGCTCTTCTAGAACGTTACTTCTCTACACAGGTTGCGAAGGTTCTTCGGCACATTGAGGTTAGTAAGATCTGTCTAATTTATACATATAACATGTCAAACTTGTGTTTTGAAAATTACTTTGATGAAAAATTTTTAAAAATTCTGCTGCGCACTTTGTTTCTAACAATTGGTATCAGAGCCAGTTTTTTACATAAATTTGCAAGTTTGTGATCATGTTATATGCATAAATTTTGTGATCCTAATCTCTCCTATGCTTGAATTGAATTTTATAGAGAGATGGCACTCTAGTTTTCTATATAATATATATGTTGTCATGGATTATGTGGTGAATGTTTATTAATTAATTATGGTTGATTAAATCCTTGTTTAATTATTTATTAATTAATTAATTCATACCGGTTATGGTTTCTTAGAGGTTAGAATGTGTATCTAAGTTTTTCATGTAATTAGATGGCAGATTATCATCTCCGTCTAGGAATTGTTATTTAATTTTTAATTTGTAAGAATTTTGTAATTAAATAATTATTCAGAGAAGACGGAACGAGAAGTCGGATCTTAAAGATTGATGATGGCGCCTCTAGGTATTTCTTGAGTCTCTAATTTTATGTTTTTGAATTGTTGAAAATAAAAATGATGAATTGCATTAAAATTGTATTTTCTGGAATGAGGGTTTTCTGCTCGGTCGGCATGCCGAACCTCACAGTTCGACAGGCCGCCAGTAGGGCAAAAATTTTAGTACTCTGGCAGCAGCCCGAACCTTCATGATCGGCAGGTCGATCACCTAGATCGGCCTGCCGACCGAGAGCTGCCAAGTGTCCACAAAAGGTGCAATTTTTTCGGTGCAGTTTTAATTTTATTTTTGGGACGATTCTGAGAAACATTAAATTTGGGTATGACCGGAAATATGAAGTATTCGATTCATACGGGATTGAAGACTTGAAGATGGATATTACATGAAGAAGGATACAGCTTAAGGATTCAAGGATGAAGAATTGATAAATGTCTCGATTATTCTCTTGTAATCTTAGTTTTCCATTCTCTAGGGTGGAACCATAATATTACGGTTATTATTATTTTGCTTGTAGCTTTGCTTGATTGCTTTGCTTGTCTGTATTATAATATGATTTACCATGTATATTGATAACATGTCATATAGAATAGGGAGTGCCGCTCACATTAAAATTGTTCATGCATGATTTTAAAATAAAACCTTGACTTCAAAAGATTGAGTGGGAGAAGTTTTTTGAAGAGAGGACCTAAGGCCTCCATTGTTGGTCCATAGGAAGAACATGGTGGTCTCGACCCCTAGGAAGGGATTTCTATCATGTACCAAATTGGATCTCTGAAAGGATAAGGTATTTTAGTATGATTTATGGTTGCACACCCCTAGGTGGTGATTATAAATCATGGAGAAAATATTGAAACGGTGGTTATACACTCACGTTAATTTTATTATTAACCTCCCCTAGGAGCTCTATTAATAAAATTAATGGCCAAAGAAACGATTATTAGTATATGCTGGATCATACGGGTCCCGGATGGCATATATTAATCAGGAGGGGATCCGTATTCCTGATTGAATTTGGCATGACTCCCCTAGGAGCTTTTTGAATTCTGAGTTGGGAATTATCGTTGTAAGGTTGTGATATTTTCAAGGTTTTGACACATAAACACATTTGTATGATTTTACATGATTGTGTTATCTTACTAGATTATTATATATGTTTGTTTATGTTTGGTATATGATTCTTTATTGTAGATTGAAAATGTCTAAAAATGCTTTATCATCGATACTTGACAAAAACCAATTAACCGGTGAGAATTATAACGATTGGAAACGGAACCTGGACATCGTCCTATCCTTTGAGAAACTGAAATATGTGCTGACAACCCCTTGTCCTCCCGAGCCTACGGGAGACTCAAGTAATGAGCAATTCCAAGCGTACGACTGCTGGAAAGATGCTAATGATCAAGCCCGCTGCTATGGCTAGCATGAAGAACGTGCTGCAGGCTCAACATCAGGATTATGAGACAGCGAAGCAGATCTTGGATAATCTTGAGGACATGTTTGGAGGCCAGGCCATAACAAAGCGGCAAGGGGGGCTTCAGAAACTCTTAAACTGTAGACAAAGACCGAGGACATCTGTAAAGGAGCACATGATGTTGGTCATGGGTTACCTCGCTGAGGCACAAACCAATGGTGCCGACATCGATGCTGAAACTCAGATGACTATGGTCTTTGAGACTCTATCTAAGAAATTTATTCCGTTTAGAGCTACTTTTAATTTAAGCAATAGACGAGATATGACCTTGACAGAACTGATGAAACAGTTACAGGAGTTTGAACTACTGATTAAGGAGTCTCCTGCTAGTGGTGAGGCTAACATGGTAGCTGCTTCTAGTTCCAATCCTAGCTCTGGGAATGGAAAGAAGCAACGGGCCAAAAGTGGGAAGTCTTCTATTCCTACTGCTACCAAGAGCAAGAAGAAGAAGAAAAAGAACCCAAAGAAGCTTAAGTGCTTCTTCTGTGGTAAGGTCGGGCATATAAAGAAGCATTGCAAGGACTTCCTTTCCAAGGGAGGTAGGTGTGATCTTCTATATCTGGAAACTTGTTTGGTTGAGGAATCCAGTGACATCTGGGTCATAGATTCCAGTGCAACTAATCATGTTTGTGTTTCTCTGCAGGGATTCAAAGAAATGAGAAGTCCACTACGTGAAGACTTAACGCTTCGAATGGGCGATGGATCCTTGGTCTCAGCCGAAGTAGTGGGAGATGTCGATCTTTATTTTGATAATTATAGGAATTTAATTTTGCAAGATTGTTTTTATGTTCCTAAATTTAAAAGGAATTTAATTTATGTATCTTCTTTATTTAAAGACTCCTACGTGGTATCTTTTAATGAAAAAGTGGTGATTCGTAAAAACAAATCTTTTATCTATTCAGGATGGATGCAAAATAATGTATATTTTATCAAACCTAAGATGGACTTATTGCTTAATGTTGAGATAAATGATAATGACTCAAAAAGACTTAAAACTTCTCACTCTAATAAGACTTATCTTTGGCATTTGCGCTTTGGCCATATTAACCTGAATAGGATTCAAAGGTTGGTAAGGGATGGACCTTTAAGTCACTTAAAGGTGGAATCTATACCTCAATGTGAGTCTTGTTCAGAGGGTAAAATGACCAAAAGACCATACGGGTCTAAGGGCAGTAGGACCGAAGGGGTTCTAGAACTTGTGCATAGTGATGTTTGCGGACCGATGAACATCCGGGCACGAGGTGGGTATGAGTACTTCGTCACTTTTATTGACGATTACTCAAGATATGGGTATGTGTACTTAATGCACCACAAAAGCGAAACTTATGATAAGTTCAAGGAGCTTCGGGCTGAAGTGAAAAAGCAATTGGGTAGACCCCTAAAGGCACTTCGATCTAATCGAGGTGGGGAATACCTTTATGATGAGTTCTTGGGACACTTGTTAGAGAATGGGATTTTATCCCATTTGACTGCGCCGGGCACTCCGCAACAGAATGGCATAGCGGAAAGAAGGAATAGAACTTTGTTGGACATGATTAGGTCCATGATGAGTTATTCATCATTGCCTTTATCCTTTTGGGGATATGCACTACAAACCGCATGTTATCTTTTGAACAATGTGCCTTTAAAATCGGTCCCTAAAACTCCTCACGAGTTGTGGACAAGAAAGAAGACATCCTTAAACCATATTCGCATATGGGGATGTCCGGCTCATGTCCTGTTTAAGGATCCGAATAAGTTAAAAGCACGTTCGGAAGTTTGTGTGTTTGTAGGATATCCAAAAGGGACTAAAGGGGGTTATTTTTATAACCCAAAGGAAAATAAAGTCGTGGTTTCAACTAATGCAACTTTTCTTGAGGAGAGTTACATGGACAACTTTAAACCTCGAAGCAAAGTGGTGCTTGAGGAGTTAAGGGGTGATTCGTTCACTTTAGAGGTTCCAAACGAAACCATTCTGATCGGTGTAGAAAAACCAAACAAACCTGAACAACAACCTTAGGGGCTTCGGCGTAGTGGGAGGATCGGGCGTCAACCTGAGAGGTATATATTCAATGGGGAGGTCTTCTTGGCTGAACCGGATGAACATGACAGGGATCCTTATACTTACGCAGAAGCTATGGAGGATGTTGATTCAAGACTCTGGACAGAGGCCATGAACATAGAGATGAAGTCTATGGAGACTAATCTGGTCTGGGAGCTTGTGGATCTTCCTGAAGGGGTAAAACCCATAGGGTGTAAGTGGATCTACAAGAGGAGAAGAGGAGTGGATGGAAAGGTCAAAACCTTTAAGGCTAGACTGGTAGCTAAGGGTTATACGCAAAAGGAAGGAATCGATTATAAGGAAACCTTTTCGCCTGTAGCCATGCTTAAGTCCATCCGGATTCTCTTGTCCATAGCTGCCGCTCTCGACTACGAGATTTGACAGATAGATGTCAAGACGGCTTTTCTGAATGGCTATCTTGACAAGTCCATTTATATGGAACAACCAGATGGGTTCAAGGTCGCGGGTCAAGATGGTAAGGTTTGTAAGCTGCTAAAGTCTATTTATGGACTTAAGTAGGCTTCTCGTTCTTGGAACATAAGATTTGATCAAGTGATCAAGACTTATGGGTTCTCACAAAATGTGGATGAACCATGTGCTTACAAACACATTAAGGATGAGAAGGTGGTTTTTCTACTACTCTATGTAGATGGCATTCTGCTAATTGACAATGACGTTGGGACGTTCTCATCGGTCAAAATATGGTTGACCAAGCAGTTTGACATGAAAGACTTAGGTGAGGCTAATCTTGTTCTCGGTATCCAGATCTTTCGAGATAGGAAAAACAAAATGATAGCTTTGTCTTAGGCCAGCTACATAGATAAAATTCTCAGGAGGTTTGCAATGCAAGATTCCAAGAAAGGTGGGCAACCATCTAAGTCTGGAATTACTCTTTCTAAGAAAGACTCTCCAAAGTATTATGAAGAAAGAGAATACATGAAGAAGGTGCCTTATGCTTCGGCAGTGGGTAGTCTCATGTATGCCATGCTTTGCACTCGACCGGATATTAGCTATGCGGTCAGGATTGTAAGTCGATTTCAGGCGGATCCAGGACCGAACCATTGGGTTGCAGTAAAGCATATTTTCAAGTACCTGAGAAGGACTCGAGGGTATATGCTTGTGTATTTGGGTGAGGATTTAACTCCTCTAGGATACACTGATTCGGATTTTCAATCCTGTCTGGATTCTAGGAAATCGACTTTAGGGTTTGTGTTTACTCTGGGTGGCGGTGCCATCAGTTGGAGAAGTGCTAAGCAAGATTGCACTTCGGATTCGATGATGGAGGCCAAGTATGTGGCGGCTAGTGATGCTTCGAAAGAAGCAGTGTGGCTCTGCAAGTTCCTTGGGGATCTTGAGGTAGTTCCTGGTATGGATAAAGCGGTATCACTATACTATGATAACAATATGGCGGTAGCAAATGCTAAGGAGCCAAGATTTCACAAGAAGAGTAAGCATATTGATCGGAAGTATCATGTGATAAAGGACTTCGTTGAGGGCGGGCATGTCACGGTGTGCAAGATCGCGTCAGAGGACAATTTAGCTAATCCATTTACGAAGACACTTACTGGGAAAGTCTTCGAGAGGCATGTGGAAGCTATGGGGATGTGAGATTTGTTGTATTTACTCACTTAGTGCAAGTGGGAGATTGTTAGACATGTATGCCCTAAGGAGTAATAATGTAATACATTTTTGGAGACATTTTTATCAATAAAGAATTTATTCATTTATATATATCAAATCTTGTCCTCTTTATGTTCGTATTTGTTGAATGTATGATAAGCAAATAGTAGTCTGAGACTGTCAGTCTAAGCCTTAAGAATTGGGCATATGATGGACTGATTATGTGGAAGACACGATTCTTAAGGTGACGGTCTAAAACATATGATCTGCAATCGAGGGAATAAAGTTGGGCGCTTTATTCATGTAAAGATTGTTATGTTGTCTATATCCTTTATGGGAGATGGTTTGTCTTGACCATCGGAGTTGGACTCTGTGAATAGAAACATTGGCACGTTGTCATAGGTGACGATGTGTTGGATCGGGACATAAAGTGAATTGATTTGGATTAATAATTCTGTCTCGGCAAATCGATTCACTTTAGACAGTCATTTGTATTGTATCTTAATCCTGAGATGAATAGTGGGCTCGTTGTCTCGACTTGTGTCTTTTGATGTGCCAAAGGGTGACACCCACATCTCAATAGTGGTATGCATGCCGGTACGTTAGAGGCACGACTCTTAATAGCGTAGACTTGTTATTCATAGATATGGAATCCATAGCTCCTCTTTAGGAGTAATGATATCCTCTTATATGCGTTGTCCTGTAATTGAAAAACTGGAGCGCTCAACTATTTGGATACATAGGTGTAACCGAATGGTATACTATCTTTGGATGGTAAGTTTTCTAATGGTGAGACAATGGAACGTAAGATAAAAATAATTGGGAAGGTAAGACAGAACTTGTAACGCCCCTTAATTCAGACGTCACAGATGTCGTTACATACATGCATTCGTACTTGCTTAAACTTTAAACATATAAATAATATCAAACTTAAATGGTACGATTGATTTTAAAAGTACTTAAACCTTACATAACCAGGATCCATTCATACGTTCAATTTTTTTTTTTAAAAAAAAAACTTATCATTGTTTAGAATAACAATGTTTAACTTATTCCATATCATAATTTATTCAATTATACTTAAGTTAATCATGAACTTACTTAATAATATAGGTTTATCAAGTTGTAAAAATTAGAACTTAACAAAACATCATAACATATTACATTAAACATCAACTCGTTTAAAACTTACTTACTCGCACAGTTCGGCAGGCCGAACTTGGGACTTCGGCAGGCCTGAGTTCCCTCAACCGGTAGGCCGGTAGAGGCATTGCAGATCAAACCAACAATTCATCCATGTTCAGCAGGCCAAAAATCATGTTCGGCAGGCTGAACTTCTGGACTTCGGTAGGCCGGCCATAGGGTTCGGCAGGCCGTCCGAGACCAATTCTCTAGGAAAACTTAAATTTTTAAAACAAACCAACTTTTCGTAAAACATAGCAGAAGTTCATAATTCATAAAAAATGATAAAGTAACTTATAAAACCATAATATAAGTATTCTTAAAAACTTAACATAAAATATATGTTAAAAAATATAACTTAATCAAATCATAAAATCGTTCTTTTTGGCGTGCTTCTGGTTACAATTCATCATTCATGATGCTCACATGCCTTCCCATGTCCTCCGCCTAGTCCATGATTCTCTTACCCTTATCTGCAACATGACATATAAAACATGATTAAGCTAATGCTTAGTAAGTACATACAATTCTCACAATTTAAAACATTTCATAAACATCATCATCATCATCATTGTCATCATATCATAAAAGTGCCTTAAGCACAATTTCATAGAACATATCTTTCATAACGTTGACCATGTTAAAACTTATTCCATTTTTATCTTAAGGGCCCAAGTGTTGCACCATAAACATCATCATAGGCGCGCCGTCATGAGAGGAGAAGGGTAGCTAATCCCAAACCAAACATGACATCATAACATAACATTTCATAACATTGGGTGTGCAACACTTATTAGGTGATACATATATACATACTTTTCATACTTTGAAACATGCCATAAACATCATGCATAACTTGAAATCATGAAAATCTTTTATAAGAAATCCTTTAAGGAAAATAATCATAAAATCATCATGAATATCCTTGTAACATATCATCAAACCTTGAAAAAGGTGTCATGTTGTAGGTGAGAATGTACTTACCTGATCGTTAGCTTACTTGACCTTAACGTGATTTGGTGACGATGCCGCGGTCTCGTAGTGCTCGTTCCTTGAGTGTTCATGCCATTTTCCATTTTAAAGATGCAATACATTAATACGTATCATAAAACATCCACGCATATAACATTCATCTTATATTATACTCATGTATACATTCATCACATTTCAGACATATCCTATAATCATCATCATAAAATTATCATCGAAACATGTAAACGCTATTCATAACATGCTTCCTTAAAAATCAAAACATTTCATACATTGTAAACATGAAAATCTTTTTGAAAAACATTTTCTAATAATTTAAAAACACATATACTTTAATTTAATAAGTCATACAAACATCTTATTTTCATGCATAAAATCATTTCATTATCATAAAATCATATATATATATATATATAACATATAACATTTCATATCATAAAATACATTCATCATACATACTCATACATATGCATATTTTAACAACTTTTCATGAAAACATCATATTTACCCCTTGAATGAACATTACATTTTTATTCATCAAAATTAAACA
This sequence comes from Artocarpus heterophyllus, assembly GCA_025403435.1. NCBI lineage: Eukaryota > Viridiplantae > Streptophyta > Magnoliopsida > Rosales > Moraceae > Artocarpus > Artocarpus heterophyllus. The sequence goes on along the minus strand of CM046348.1, from coordinate 35,901,208 downwards.
GTAACATTACTGTGAGGAGTAGAAGATAGAAAATTCATATTTATATCATAAAAATTGAGAAGACATGAAACTTGGAAAAAAATCATCTCATAACATACACATGCATATCATATTAAAAATTCAAAACAAATACAATAACTAAAGAAAGATATTGTAGACAAATTGAGGAGAAGAATGCTTTCAAAAACACAAAGAAAAATGAGTTCTTACCTTGAAATTTCTTCCCAAAACTCTTGATTTCACCAACGAAATTTAAAATTTTCTTTCAATTTTTCTCAGAAAATTTTTGTGAGAGAGAGAAAAGGAACTCGTGGAGAAGAGAAGAGAAAGAATGAGGATGAGAAAAAAATGTCTCAGATAGTGAATGAGAGGAGAAACATGAGAAGTTGAGAGAAAAACCTGAGGAAAGAAAACGTTAAAATTTTTTTAACATAACAAGTATAATGAGCATTCATTGCCCTTCATTAAGTCAGGAAATTCTGACTGTTGGGTGGCTATAGGCATGGGAAAATGAGAGAAAGAAGGAAAGTTAAATCTAGTAGTCACACTTGCCATATCTTGCCCTCTTAAAATGGGAAATCATTTATAATTATACAAATTAATGCAAGGTCAAACCCTTTTATTTCCTTAATTGATAAAAACATTCCATTATTATGCCAATTAATCATATTAAATCATCCAATTAATGTAATTAACTTAGCCATAACTCTGGAGAGATTTCTGCTGACTGCTCGTCAGCCATGTTCAGCCTGCCGATTTTCTCCTTCGGCCTGCCGGTTCCACCAGGTTCGGCCTGCCGATGGGTTTCTTCGGCCTGCCGATCTCGGGTAGAATGTTTGGCCTGTCGATCTTAAAAGTTTGGCCTATCGATCTGTCATTAATTGCCATACAATAAAACATTCATACATTATTACATCATAAATAAACATATACTTAAAATTTCACATGAACACTAGAGCACAACGATCCCATGCAGTCGTCACCTGTCACAAAACTTGACATAAAAAGTTAGTAACATGCACGTCACATATCATATCATATAACATAATTTATTAATAACATTCCTTAACAACGTTACTAACTTAACGTGGTCCGTTACATAAAATAGGCGGGTGTTACAGAACTTGTCCTTAAGCCGATTATGGATGATCATATGGGGATGCAATACACTATGATATGTCATGGAGACTTAGCTACACGAGCTTCGTAATTTTATAAAGTTCAAGAGTGCAGCTCCAAGCTTTTAGTGGAGTAGCGTTGGAGTTGATATTTGTGAAATGTATATCTGGGATATTGGGTTTCATAATTATCATGAGCTTGAACTTTATAGGTCCATTTTGGTCCCCTTTGCTAGCTCACAAAGTCCTGTAACGACACGGCGTGCTTTTTCAATAATTGGTGACTTATGTCGGATTTATCAGATTGGTTTAAAATTTGTAAGAATCAAATAATTCATGTCTATTTATCAGTTGAATTAATTTTGTAAGAAATTAGTTCAAGATAAACTTGTTGAATTATTGCGATCAGATAATTCTTGTCTGTTTATCGGTTGTTTTAATTTTGGACAAATTAGAACTAGATAAACTTGTAGAATTATTGTGAATTGATTTTTTTTCTTAGAGATTATCTTAATAAAGTTTGTTTTGATCAGATAACTTCTCTATTGGGTTATTTGAATCAAAACTAAGACTTTATCCTTTAGAATATCGGGTGGAAAATATAAGATTCGCGGAGATTTTTCTCGGGAGTTTGGCCTGTCGAATGACGTGGTCGGCCTGCCAAACTGGCATGTTCAGCCTGCCGACCAGAATATTTGGCCTACCGATCAGCGAGAGATAAGATTATACGTTTTTACGCGAATCTTATCAAATATTGAGCCGAACTTGATTCTGTTTCGAGTTTTTGAGACCTAATCTGATACGGACTGACCCCAGGACCAATAGCTATATAAAGAGAGTGAGTTTCATGATTTACTTAGATCAATTTGAGAGATTAAGAGTGATACTCTTCTAGTGAGCATCTGAAAACTCCCTGAGAGCTTTTGTTTACAAATCACGAACACTAGCTTTGGGTTCTCTCTATTGGTTGGAAGGAGAGTCACCGGTGGAAGAGCTGTACGTGTAAGCCCACACTCACTCCGGTTGTGGATAGAGAATAGCAAAGAAGACCAGTTGGTTGAGGCTCTTCTGAAACATTACTTCTCTACACAGGTTGCGGAGGTTCTTCGGCACACTGAGGTTAGTAAGATCTGTTTAATTTATACATATAACATGTCAAACTTGTGTTTTGAAAATTACTCTGATGAAAAATTTTTAAAAATTCCGCTGCTTACTTTGTTTCCAACAATAGCATGTCAAACTTGTGTTTTGGAAAAATACTCTGATGTTAAAATTTTAAAAATTTTTGCTGCACACCTCACACTGTTTTTTCCAACACCTCCATCGATGGATTGCCTCCCTTCCGACAGTGGGTTGTTTGCCATCTATTAGCCAGTGATGATGAGTAGCAGTCCACATATAAGGAAAAAGGATCTGACCTAAGCTAGTACTTAATCCGAGGAGGCAACCTGCTGAGGCACGGTCCTAGAGACCCTAAAAAGCACTTCGGACAAGAGATCTAAGCTCATGGGGATCAGCTATAAGCTCCCGGTAGCTCTGTCGAGCTGTTTAGCCGACCACCCAGAGTGTGGCTCCTCAGCGGCCTCATTGAGCTCACCCTCAACAACATCATTTGAGGGCACAAGAAGAAAGCATTTTATCAGTTTTTCTTAGTTTAGTAGAGATGAGATGAGAAAGAAGCTTAGGTAGTGGCTAAAGGAATATCATTCACATGGAAGACTCTTCAACGATATTATAGTTCTTTTTCTTTCTTCCTTTCTTTCTTCTTTCTTTCTTTCTTTTAATATTCCACATTTTTAGTTTAGTTTTATTTTTGGTTTAGGGTGATTTTAAAACTCTAGACATGACTACGTAGCTGATTTTTAGAATTATTTTTCAATTTTTCAATTTTCCAATTGAAATTGTTTATATTCTTCCATAATTACTGTTTATGATTTTTTTATTGTTTTATTTAGGTGCGTAACTGAATATGACTTGAAAATTATCTACTGCTAGATTAGAATGCTTGACCCCTAACTGTCATGTTTTTTCTAATCATTAAAAGCAAATTGTGGTCTACGATTATGGAGTGGTTTTATTTGATTACGATGTGGAATGTATTTGTTGCTTAGATCAACCTATCTTTTTCATCTTAATGTTTTTGTTGAATTAAATCTAGAGAGTTTGTTCTGTCATATAATGGAAAGAGACTTAATGAGGAGGTTGTTTTATTAAACAACAAAATAAGAAAAGATTAGGATAGCAGAGTTTGTTGTTATCTACTGTTAGTAGTTTCAACAGAGAATTTGGAGTAGTTTTGTTATTAATTTAATTGCTATTGTCTAGTAGTGGAGAAGGCTCCTTTAAACTTTACTTTCATTGCTTTGCAATCTTTTATTCATTTGTGTTTTTTTTTAATTTAGTAATTTAGTTATTTTTTATCTAGTTTAATTGTGCCTTGGGTTTTAGAGCTGATAAGTAATTAGTTAGAACCAATCCTCTTCAGGAATGACCCTTACTTACACGTATACTCAATAACGACCATATTCTTAGAAAGGTTTATTTTGGAACTTTATCTTGAACCTGCCAAATTTTGGTGTCATGTCACTGAGGATTGGCACATGATTAATTGGTTATATTGTTTTGGTTTTTCTTTTGTTAGTTTTAATTAATTTTTCTTATTTGTTTAATTTTTGTTTTTGTGTTTGTCTGTATACGGTACTTTGAGATGTTCTATCAACTGGTACTTACAAGTTTTTCCCAATAAGACTTGGAGACATTCTATAGTCATTGGTGAAGGAATAAAAATTTGCTTATTCGGTTTCAATATTATGGTTTCTCAAAGGAGTGTCAACTTTAAATCTTCCTCAATGGCTTATATGCCACAACAAGACATTGGGTTGAAAGCGGCAATGGTACCATCTTTTTTTACGAACAATTCATAGATGAAGCCTACTATATATTGGAAGACATGGCTGAGCATGATTGATGGAATTAGGATTTTTCAAGGATCAACTAAGGTTGGGAGGATGATTATAGCAATTTGGAGCCATGGTATGACACCTAACCTCATGATATGGGGGGATTAACCGTAAATGGAGGAGCCTTGGTAGACCAAACACCTACAGATGATTCTTTAAAAGATATAGTCAAAGCTTTAATTGCTAACAATGTACAATTCATCAGGGCACTAAAGCAAGTCTTCAGATCTTTGAGAATCATATAGAACAATTGTCCAGAACAATAAGTAGGTTAGACGCACAAGATACTAAGAACAAAAAGGTCTTCATTCAAAAGGAGAATGCCATCCTGTAGTAGGCATACACAACCGATTTATCAAAAATCAAATGGTGAAAAAATGGTATGACTTGATGATGATGACTTAAATAACCAAGGTTGGGAGAGTAATTTGAATTATAGTTAAGCCACTTAGATATTTGTGCCTCTAGAAGTTATAGAACCTAAATTGGAAGAGCTAGACTCCTTTGAAAATGTGATAGTTCAATATATAGATATGCTAGACACTAACTCGATAAACACTGCTTGTAATTTGATGAATAACGCGATGTCTATCCTAAACCATGAGTGCTACGAAGATCAAATTACAAGCATCATTATGGATGGCTAGGTAGAGAGTGAAGTACAATTAGAAGGGCTACATGAGGAAGAGCCAAAAGATGCATTGGTAGATGAAGAAGCATATGAGTCCATTGATTTAAGCTCATAAATGGTACTAAGACATACGCCACCAACAGATCCTTACTTCTCATTGATGCCACCTTCACCATATTACACTCTCTAAGAGCTAAAGCAAGAAACGTTCTCCTTTCGAGCATATCATTTTAAGTTGTGTTTTGTTGATGCGACATATCGAAATCTTCCATATCTTACTAAGCTTGAGGGCATTAATAATAAAGATACATATGTAGTGTTTTATGACATCTTCTATTGGTGAAATCCGCCCTTTGATGAATGCATCTCCAAGTAGGCTAAGGATATTAAACTAAGCGCTTATCAGGAGGCGATCCAACAGATGGAAGGCACACCGATATAGATTTGATTTTTCTTACTCTCCTTTATTTTATCTTTTTATTGTTTTTGTTATACTTATTGTTTTATTTGTTTTGTTTTCCTCTTTTTTATATGCTTAGTCTTTTATTGAAGATAATGTAAGGATTTTGTGGGTTGAAGGATTTAAGATTTTTAGATTTCTTTTTAGGTTATTGTTTGCTTGTTTAAAAAAATTGCAAAATTTTTGAAATTTTTTTTGTTTTAGGTTTAAATTTTCTATTCTTGTTTTAGGATTTAAGTTTTTGAGTCATAAGATGCCTTCTAGCTATCTTGATAAGAACTAAGCATTAATGTTATAGCCATGGATGATTATGAGTATCGTTTTGGACCTTGATGTCATTATTTAGTTGATATGTTTTTATGAAGATTATACTCAACTTTTTTTGCACAATAGCCATGTTATTTGGTACAAAGATAAGTATACTAAGATGAGTGGATTATCATACCCTTGCTTTGACTATCACTTTGGTTTTGATATGTAGGGTTTACACATTAGAACTCTTCCAAAGGTTTTTCAAGACGAACGACTGAGCAAGTATCACTTGAAAAATAATTAAGGCACTAGGATCTCTAGCACTAAGGTCAAATAAACCAGAGCCGCGATTGATGTTTCCAAGAGGACATCCTCTCAGTAGGCCAATTTGAGCCTTCATGTAGATCTTTTTCTTTAGCTAACTACATCTTCTTACCTAGCCCAAGCATATTTATATTTTCACCCTTATTCTAAAGAATTGGATCTTTAGAGACTTATTTCATGCACAAGGGAGTTTAAAAAGGAATTTGGCTGAGGATAGAAGATAAGTGTGGGGAGAGTAAGAATAGAGAGAAAGAAAGGAAAATTTTTTGAAATGAAAGCTCAAGAAAAGAAAAAAAAAGGATCAAAAGAAAAATCAAAAGAAGATGACAAGTACTAAATTCACACTCTATTTCAGACTCTTATTCAGATGTCGACTTAATTTACTCCAATCAACATATAAAATGACAAGCCATTTGTTTCAAACATGTTTACACTAGTGCCATTCCCGGCTTTGATGCGCTCACTCTTTTTCCGCGCACACACTTCTTAACTCTACCTTTTTTCTCTCACCCACTATTTACACGATTTTTTTAAGCTATACGATTATTTGTTTTAAGTTATGCACACCTCTTTTTTGTTGTCAATTATAATTATACGAATTGCAATGTCTAACTTTATATGCTGAAAAGAAGTTCCAAGTTTATACAAGCAGAGTATAGATATGGAAACAACATCAATAATTTTCCCCTTTCAAACTTACAAATAAAATATTTGGTTGCTTTTTTAATGAATTTTTCGTTGTTATCTTTCTTCATGAAAAGCAAAATATTACATGTTCAAATTAAATAAATTGCCAATTGAAAATTTCATGCATATCATTTTCGTAACATCTAGATAATAAAATTTGAAAACAAAACTCTATTTGTAAAAATATTACATTGCTAAGCAGTTAACTAAAAAAATTTGCAAAGGAAAAAAAAAAGATCTCATAAATATAAGGAAAAATAATTAGTCTGAAAGACTTATTAAATTGGAAACATAAAACCAAGATCTATAACGACCGATCAAAAACCCGAATAAACTTGGCTTGCGCGTTCTTTTTGAATATTTCATATGAAGGGACCATCAGAGATTTTTATATATATTTATATAAACTTACATTTAATATGTTTCCCTTTTAGATATCCACGTTATCAAGAAAATTATTCTTTCTGCGTTTTTTTGAATGGATTTATTTCTATGTTTTGGATGAAAGCATTTCGCTTTCTCTTTTTTATGTTCTTTTATTTTTTTCCTAAAGCGAAATTTACGAGTAAGCAAAACATGGTAGCAAATTTACCCTAAAAAAACATGGAAGCAAATTAACTTGAAAAAAAAAATGGATACAAATGGTGATGGAGTTTATGTAAATAAGAAATGTGGGACAACAAAATGAACGTGGGTTGAATAGGGGGAATGACACTAGTGTAAATATGTTTGAAACAATTGGCTTGTTATTTTGTGTGTTTATTGGAGTAAATTAAGATGACACTGTCAAAATATCAAGGTAGCATCTGAATAAGAGTTTGAAATACAGTATATATTTAGCACTCCTCAAAGAAAATAAAAAAAGAAAGAAATATAGAATACTTATCTTGAGCTTTTCTATCAAAGTTTTTGATATTTTAGGGTTGTTTAGAGTGAAGTAAAGACCTAATATAATAATATTCAATTTACGTCTTTACTTATGGGTCTTGAAAGGTGTCCCTTGAAAATTTTACAATGTCTCTAACTTCATGAAAATTCTACTATATCTCTAACTCCATGAAAATTTTAGAACCATTGTGATATCCTTGTCTTCTTTCTTTTAGCCACTATCCCTTGGCCCTATTACAACTTTTATTGAAGATCTTTTGATTTTAGATGGTGCCTCCAATGTAGTGGAGATTTATACTAAAGAAAGAGCTTTTTATGTTTGAAACCCTTATTAGAAATTGGGTGATTGTTTTTTGTGACGTTTATGAGTATTAACTTGTTCAAAGCTTGTTCAACATAATAATTATCAATATCGACTATTTCACACACATAAATATTATGAGGATGGTTAGTATAGGAAGAAGTTAGCTTTTGCATGACTATATACTTAATTCAGTACTTGTTTGATTTCAAGACTATATCTTTTATCGTTCTCTATGACAAAAGGTTGGAAGTTTAGTGTTTCTCTGTCTATTTTTTTTATCTTTATGTTTTGCTTGAGGAACAACAAAAGATAAGTGTGGGGGAGTTTCATAAGTGCTTAATTTCACATATTATTTTATCATTCTTTCTTATGTTTTCCTTATTAGTTTTTTGGTTTTCTTGTATTTATTTGTATTTTGCATATTGTAGGTGCTTTAGATGCTAAGGTATTTTGGAGTCAAAAACCATGATTTGGACGAGTTTTGGGCTCAATAGTTTCACACAGGTGGAACTAGGCAAAGAGGGCATCAAAATGACGCCCCTGTACCATAGAGCAAAGAACCAATGCCCTTGCATGAATAATGTGGCACTTTAGTGCCTAGTGTAGCTGGTCTGAGAAAGAGCACGCCCTTACGCCCAATTTTCACACCCCTATATATGTTAGCGACTTTAACCCTATTTTTTGTCTAAAAAACACTAAACTTTCCTTCTTCTTTTTTTATCTCAACCATTCAAACCTATAACTACATCACTTTTGAGCACAAGAAGAATCCCTTTTTATTAGTTTTTCTTAATTTAGGAGAGGAAGGATAAAAGAGAAGCTCAATTGGTGGGTGAAGAAGTATTATCAGCTTAGAAGACTCTTCAATGCTATTATAGTTCCTCTTTTTATTCTTTCTTTCTTTTGTTTTTTCATGTTTTTAGTTTAGTATTATTTTTAGTCGAGGGGGATTCCCTATACATGGTTATATGATTGATTTTCAAAATTATTTTTAAACTTTCTAATTGAAATTATTTATGTTCTTCCATAATTATTATTTATGATTATTTTATTGTTTTAATTTAGTGCGCAACTGAATAGGACTCAATAAATTATTTATTACTAGGTTAGAATACTTGACCCATAATTGTCTTGTTTTACTAATTATTAGAAGCAAATTATGGTCTATAATTGTGGAAGCTTTTGTTTGATTATGATTTAGAACATAACCTAAGTTGAATAAACCAAATTTGTATATATATTGCTTAAATCAACTTATTTTTTCTCATCTTAATGCTTATATTGAATTGAATCAAAAGAGTTTGTTCTAGGTTATTTAATGGAAAGAGATTTATTAAATAGCTTGTTTTAGTAAATGACATAATAAGGAAAGATTGAGATAATAAAGCTTGTTGTTATCTGCGATTAATAGTTTCAATATGGATTTGGAAATAGTTTTGTAACTAAATTAATAGTTGTTGTTTAGTGGTAGAAAATGATTTTTTAACCAATTTTATTTTCATTATTTTGCAATCTGTTTTATTTATTTGTTTTTTTCAATTTAGTACTTTAGTTATTTTGTGTATAGTTTTGTTCTGTCTTAAGTTTCACAATCAATAACTAACTAATTAGAATTAATCCTTCATGAGAATGACTCTTGCTCATACCCATACTCAATAACAACTATATTCTTATCAAGTTTAATTTGGTACTCCCTTTGTCACCTGCCAGCTATCGCCAAGCAGCGGCACATGGTCCTCAAGCGGCTTCACCACCCTCTCAAAATAACAATACCACCACTTTCAAGAGAAGCCTATCATCAAGTGGAACCAAATCCTGAACATCAAGTGGAATCAAATCCTAAAGGTGCTTAACCACTATGCTATGGACACGCCAGAATGTGCCATCCAAATCTTCGACAATGAACCACCAACCCAAGTCTGATTTGACCAAACGGAGCCACCACGCTCTGCACCGCTACTACCATTGATAAACCGAACTTGGCATGAGAAAGATGAAGCTTATGAGTTGGGAGTCGGTGATGTGGCTGAAGGTAGTCCTAGAACTTTGACTGACGTTTAAGCTGTTGTTTTCTCTCTTTCGTTTTGTAAGGAAAGAAATAGACTCTCTTGCTACTTATAAAATGTTGTCATAGATTGATAAATTATCATTTAACTTAGTATAAATTTCCGCCGAATTTGTAGAATTAGGACGGGTGTAGGTTAAATTTCGTATACTAGCTCCCACCGTACATGTGCCAAGTTAAATCATCTTAAGAAGAAGATTTGACGTGCCAACACATATTCACTAGAGGACCATGAGGACCTACCTTAAGCGATTAAAGAAGAGGAACCTTTTCGAAAGGTCCACGAGCAAATCATCCAAACTACGAAATTAAGATCGAATTTTACTCAAAAAGATACTTTCTCATTCTACATAAGGTCTGCACATAGAAGAACAATGATGGATCCATAATTTAATTTTAGTAAACACACATATTAAGAAAAGTATTAAATTAAAATATGATTTTATGCATGTGTAAAAAATTAAGTAATTTTTATTATAATTAATCCACGTTTTATAATTATCAAATTAAGTTCTCATACTTTAAAGGTAATTTAATATATATTCTTTGAATTTCAACTCTAATATTGTAATTATAATTTAAAGTAAGAGTGTGAAAACTTTATAGCAAATTTGTCAAAAAGTTTAACATATAAGAAATTTGACATTTAGTTCATAAATTGACTTTTTTACTTTAATAATTACAATATTTTTGCTTTTTAATAATTTGAATATTGAAAGTTTACTTTTATAAGTTTCAAGGTTTAATAATTATGACAAAAGACAAATAGAATTAGAGTATAAAATAAAATAACATATCAAATATGCTATTTGTATATTTTTTAGTGACAAAATAACATTGATATTGAGATTGACATCTGCATTTGAGTTGAAGAAGGTCTTAAGAAGCAGTTCAACTCCTACAAATAAGGATAATTCCCATGATCATCAAAAGAAACAAGGATCATTACCACGAATTTAGTCTCGCAGTATATACTATCTTTTTACTCCATTATTCTTTGAAAAAATCTTCTCTCCCATTCTTATTTTCAAGTGTATTTGTTTTTTTTTTTTCGCAACTATAGTAAAACATGCAAACTTTTCAATGGATATAGATTTCACAATGGAGATAAACTATTACAGATTCTCGCGCTCTTGTCTTGTAATCATTTTGTTGCACTTTACTTTCTTTTTCATACAACAAATGGGCTCAAAACATTTGCTAGTTAGTCGAAACAACGTTTGATTTGGTCATTGGCTGTAACGCCCTGAAATTAATTTAATGATGTTATAATGTAAAATAATGGATTAGTGTGCCATAATGAATATTTTAAACCTAATTTGATCATTTAATGAAATTTTAGGTTTAAAGTTGTTTTAGTTATCTTAATGACTTCTAGCTTTTTAAATTATTTTAAATGTTATTTTGAACCTTTGGGACACAAAAATTTGTAAAATGTCAAATATATTCCGTTTTACAAAACTGCGGGCAGCACATAGTTTTCACACAGTAAAACCATCCATTATTTTTCTCTATTTATTCTCTCTCCTCTCTCTCTCTTTGGTTCACTCTCTCTTTCTCCCTTCTCTCTCTCCCCGTGAAGTCTCTCTCTCTCTCTCGCTCTCTCTCGGTCTATCACTTCCTGTCTCATTTTCCTCAAAATTTTAAATCAAATCAAGCTCAAGCTTTGGGTTTTGGTGGATTGGAAGCTCGGGAGCTCGATTGAACAACCAAAAACGTGAATTGAAGCTTGGATTTGAGGTTAGTTTTGAAATTTCTAATTTTTTTTCAAACTTTCAATTTTTCATACATTTTTGAAATCTAAGTTTGTTTGAGCTTAGAAAACTCTTGATTTGAGTTAAAGGAACTTAGAACAACTAGAATCTAAGTCTTGTTTGAAGAAAAATGGATTCAATTCAAGATTTTTTATTTTTTTCTCATTTTCTTTTATTTTCAGATTTTTGGGATTTTGTGTTTAAATCTTGTTTAAATGAGTTCAAAAGTGTTCTATTATGTTTTTCTATCATCTATGATTGTTTTCTATGCCTGAGATTTGAGAAAAACAGGTTCAAACGAAGATTTGAGTTTTGGAAGACCCAAAACCCATGCCTGGGATTTCTGGAAATTTTCCAATTTGGCAGGCCGAGCTTCGTGTTCGGCAGGCCAGATTCATCCGTTCAGCAGGCTGAACCTAGGAATGTTTGATCTACCGGGCATGGTCCTCCGGCAGGCCGAACTAAGGGACTGGCAGGCCGATCGAACTAGGGTAAATTTTGTGATTTTCATCGATTTTCACTGTTTTGAATCCCGATTAAAATTTCAACTTTATAAAATAATTTTAAAGATACAAATGGCACACTAGAACATCATGAAATGGTTTAGTAACATAGAATGTCTCAAACTAGATATTGATCGACTGAGTTTGTATTTAAGATTGTTCGTGGTTCCGTGGAGCTAAGGTATAGCAGACCAGGATTTCAGTGTAGGGCACTGGCATGAGTATCGAGGTAGGATTTCTACCCTCTTATTTGGTAGCCTTATTTTTAAATGATTTGACCTTGAAAAAGGAATTTTTATCAAAATATTTTCAAGGATGAATAAAAAGGAAATTTTATCGATTGTTTTATGAACTGTGGATTGAGATGAGCTTTATAATGAACTCCATAATGAATATAAATGATAATACTCGATAAATGGGTTTTGAACAATGATGAAAACGAGCATAAGGGCATGATGCCATATCAGAGATCCAGTCGTATAGCGATCGACCTTAGGGGCAGGTCCCAAAAACCAGTTGGGCCACTACGATGGTGATATTCATATTGTTGCCTAGCAAAATAAAATGATGAGATTTCTGTTCGATCAAATTAACTCTTTTGGGTAAGAATGGCCTTACTTGAATTTATTTATTCAAGTTTCCTTTTAATAATCTCTTGAATAGTGAGATTTGTTTTTGAATTAAATGATTTCTTATAAATATAATCCTACTGAGCCTTTCGCTTACATTTTAATTATTTTCAAACTTCCCCCTCCAGGTGGATTTCCTCTTAGGTTTAGAAAGGACTCAACGGACAGAACTCAAGAGCTGTAGGAGAATTCATAGACTGTTTAAGTTATTAAACAAAGGCATGTAACATATTTATTTTCCCTTATTTGGACTGTGTATGTAATGGAATATTGTCAGTACTATGCGTGTGCACAAGATGTGGGTCCGTGGGATCCATCCTCGTTCATCCTATTTAATTGTTGTTTCTTATTACTTGTTTAATGAATAAATTTGTTTAAATTATCGAACATGCTTGTTTAAAAAGGTTCTAGATTTTCCACCTTTTATATTTAATTTAGCCACTAAACTCATGTTTTTAACTAAATTCTTATTTAATTAATTCAAATAAACCGCCACGTCATCTCCCATACTCTGGGGCGTGACAGAATGGTATCAGAGCTCAAGGTTATAAACCTTAGGAATTGGCACATATATGTATGACAATGAAATACCTCTGACAATCTAAATTTTATTTTCAGAAGTGAGAGAATGGCACCTAGACGTCGTTCAACAGCTGACGCCGAGTTCAGAAGCGATGAGGGTATGATGAGATCGATGTTTGTGGCATTCCAACAGATTGCAGCTAGGGCTAGACTAGAGGATTCTGATGTTAGTCATCGACATACATATTTTAAGGAATTCCAGCGTGCGTCTATTCTGACTTTTGACGGTAATGGAGATCCACAGTTGACAGAATATTAGCTAGATTCGATTGTGAAGCATTTGGATACCCTTGGTGTGCCTAATGAGTATCGTGTGGAATTTGCTACATATAAGCTCGAGGGTGGTGCTAATACTTGGTGGAAGCAAGCTAAGCATCTGGAACGCGGTGGCAATATCAATTGGGATAGATTCGAGGAGCTGTTATATGACCGGTATTTCCTACAGGGGTATAGAGATCAGAAGGCAGTTGAGTTCTACAGGTTGCAGCAGGGTGATTTGTCAATTCAGAAATATGAGGCAAGATTCAATGAGTTGGCCAGGTTTGCTCCATCAGCAGTGGCTTCAAAACGTGAAAGATGCATTAAGTTTCAGAAAGGGCTTAAGGCTCCTATTTGGCGACAGGTGGTTGCTCTGTAGCTTAGGAATTTTGGAGAGCTTGTGTCATCAGTAATATCAGTGGAAAATGATTATGCGCAGTATTGTGAGGATCGAGCAAAAGCGTCAGGAGGGTCACAGAGGAGCGGTAGGAAGAACACCAGTAGCCGTCCAGCTCCAGGAAAGAGTAAGCAGGGTGGCACGAACAGTGGTAGTAGCAGTTCATCTGGTAGCGGGCGCAGCAATCCCTACAGCTTCCATTGTCATTTTTTTAGCAGCCAGGAAACATCAAAAGGAATTGCCCGATCATGAGTGCCCGTCTTGGATCTCAAACTGGAGAAGGTGCCAGTCGTCAGCCTCAGCCTCAGACCCTACCTTTGCCTCAGTAGTTTTCGCAGTTACAGTTTCCTCAGTTCTCTCCTCAGCAATTGGCATATCCAGCACAAGGGCAGCAGCCGCAGCATTTCCAGCGTAGCATCCCTCAGTATCGAGCGCCGAGTACAGCTAGTGTGTAGTCGTCTCCATCTCAGCAGTATCGGTAGAATAATCTAGGACCTAGCAATGTAGGTAGAGGGAAAGGAAAGGCACCAGTGCAGGTTCATACGATGGCATCAGGAGGTTTAGATGTTCAAACCAGTAATGCAGTAGTCGATGGTATGATCTTAGTTTCCTAATCCTTAGCTCACATTTTATTTGATACAGGTGCCACTCATTCTCTCATTTTGAGTTCTTTTGTACATGCCTTGGGATTACAGATAGAAGAGTTTAATGAACCCCTAGCCATAGCTTCTCCCTTGGGGCGGGTGTGTGTGAATTGTGTATGTAAAGCTTGTAAAATAAAGGTTGGGGATGAGATTTTGAAAAGTGATTTGATTGTACTCCCCATGAGTTCATATGATGTAATTTTAGGAATGGATTGGTTGTCCAGGTATAATATAGTTGTAGACTACCAAATTAGAAAGGTGACCCTAGTGTCTGATAGGGGGACGAGGATCACTTACCAGAGTGGTGGTGATCGGCTAATGAGTGAGCGTCTCATGAAGTCATGTCTTGGGGGGTAAAGGAATCTAGTTTGTCATGTTTTTCTTACGAATCTGGAGTGCGAGCCCTATGCCTTTAGAGGGAATGTAGCGATTCTAGTGGTTGATGAGCACGAGGATGTCTTCCCCGACGAGTTGCCAGGATTACCACCGCATCAAGAAATTGAGTTTGGTATTGAGTTGTTTCCGGAGACAGCATCGATTTCAGTAGCACCTTATCGGATGGCGTCGATAGAAATGAAAGAATTGAGAAAGCAACTTCAGGAGCTTGCTGATAAAGGGTATATTCGAAATAGCACATCTCCATGGGGAGCACCGGTTTTGTTTGCAAAGAAACATGATGGGACTCTCAGGTTGTGTATAGATTACCGACAGCTGAATCGTGTTACAGTGAAGAATAAGTATCCCTTGATCAGGATCGATGAGTTGTTTGATCAGTTGGGAGGTTCGCGGTACTTCTCAAAGATTGATTTGCGCTCAGGGTACCATCAGCTCAGGATTAAGGAGGAAGATATTCCTAAGACAGCTTTCAGGACTCGGTATGGACATTTTAAGTTTCTAGTGATGCCATTTGGATTGACGAATGCTCCGGCAGCTTTCATGGATTTGATGAGTAGAATATTCAGGCCGTATCTGGATCAGTTCTTGATCGTGTTCATCGATGATATTTTAGTGTATTCTAAGACTTGGGAGGAGCATGAGCAGCATCTCTGGATCATGCTTCAGACTCTACGGGAGCACCAGTTTTATGCCAAGAGAGAAAAGTGCGAGTTTTGGTTGACTGAGGTCAAATTTCTAGGTCATGTCATCTCCGAGCATGATATTTCTGTGGATCCGTCCAAGATTGAAGCCATAGTGGATTGGGAACGGCCAAGGAATGTAGCAAAAATTCACAGCTTCTTGGGTCTTGCTGGTTATTACAGGAAATTTATAAAGGATTTCTTGAAGATTGTAGCTCCGTTGACGAGGTTGGTCAGGAAAAACGTTAGGTTTGAGTGGGATGAAGATTGTGAGCTTGCTTTTTAGGAATTGAAGAATCGATTGACTTCAGCCCCAGTGTTGGTTATTCCTAGCAGTGACGAGCCGTATGAGGTTTAAGCAGATGCTTCAGGGCGCAGACTTGGATGCGTGTTGATGCAGCAGCGATGCGTGGTTGTGTACGGATCGAGACAGCTACGACCTCACGAGTGGAATTATCCTACTCATGACTTGGAGATCGCGGCAGTGATTCACACGCTGAAGATTTGGAGATGTTATTTGTATGGGGTGACATTTCAGGTCTTCTCCGATCATAAGAGTTTGAGATATCTGTTCACACAGAGGGATCTTAATTTGAGGCAGCAGAGATGGATGGAGTATGTGGAGGATTATGATTTCGCGTTGCAATATCATCCCAGGAAAGCTAATGTAGTCGCGGATGCACTTAGCAGGGAGTCTTCAGGGATTCTCACTTGTTTGGCTCTTGAGGACTAGAGCAGGGATGTGATAGTGAGTGAATATGGACTACGGTATCATGAAGACTATGATCAAGTTTTGGTATATCATATGGAGGTGACCCCAGTTCTTGTTTAGATGGTGAAGTAGAATCAATGGCAGGACCAACATTTGCATGGGATTTGGACGTGGATTCAGAATGGAGAGCTCGTGTAGACGGATCGTTATATTTTTGGGAGCGTCTTGCAGTTCCAGCTATTGCAGAGGTGACGAAAGTCGTTATGGATGAAGCTCATAGGTCTCAGTTTGCTATCCATCTAGGGAGCATGAAGATGTATCGCGATTTGAAGAAGCAATATTGGTGGAGAGGCATGAAGAAAGATGTTCGTGAGTACGTGGCCAAGTGTACGACGTGTCTTTAGGTGAAAGCTGAGCATAGGAAGCCTGTAGGTCAGCTTCAGCCACTTCCTATTCCAGGGTGGAAATGGGAGCATGTGACGATGGATTTTCTTACAGGTTTGCTGAGGACGGAGCAGTAGCATGATGCAATTTGGGTCGTGGTCGACAGGTTGACAAAATTGGCGCATTTCATTCCATGCAGGTCGACATGTTCGAGGAGGATTCTCGGGGATTTGTATCTACAGAACATAGTGAGATTGCATGGAGTTCCTTTGTCCATCACTTCTGATCGAGACACCAGGTTTAATGCTAAGTACTGGAGGAGTTTTCAGGAGGCTTTGGGTACAGATTTAAACTTTAGTACGGCGTTTCATCCTCAGACCGATGGACAGTCTGAGCCGGTTATTTAGATTCTCGAGGATATGTTGCTTGCCTATGCGTTAGATTTTGGTGGGAATTGGAAGAGATGTTTGCATCTGATAGAATTCGCATACAACAATAGCTATCAGGCAAGTATTGGTATGGCACCGTTTGAGGCGTTGTATGGGCGACCGTGTCGGTCACTGGTGTGTTGGGCAGAGCCAGAGGACAGGGTTATTCTTGGGCTAGATGAGATCCGTGATAGCAATGAGAAGGTCGCTGTAATTCGAGATAGATTAAGGGTAGCTCAGAGTTGCCAAAAGAGTTACGCGGATAGGAGACGTCGACCCTTGGAATTTGTGGTAGGAGATTTCATTCTTCTGAGGGTATCGCCTCATAAAGGTGTTATGCGGTTCAGAGTGAGTGGAAAGCTTGCACCGAGATATATTAGACCGTTCGAGATCACTCAGCGTGTTGGTATGGTCGCTTATCGGGTTGACCTTCCATCCGAACTTTCTCAAGTTCATGATGTGTTCCATGTGTTGATGCTCAGGAAGTGTCCTACTGAGCAGTGTAAGATAGTTTCACTTTGCGATGTGCAGGTTCGGGAAGATATGACGTATGAGAAAGTGCCGATTTAGATCATCGATCAAAAAGTGATCAGTTTACGTCGTCGTGAGATACTGTTGGTAAAGGTCATGGGGCAGCATCACGGCGTTGATGAAGCCACTTGGGAACTAGAGTCGAGTATGTGGGAGTCGTATCCGCATCTGTTTTGTTTCTAGATTGATTTGTAAATTTTGAGGGAGAAATTTCTTTTAGGGGTGGAGAGTTAAAACGCCCCAAAATTAATTTAATGATGTTATAATGTAAAATAATGGATTAGTGTGCCATAATGAATAATTTAAACCTAATTTGATCATTTAATGAAATTTTGGGTTTAAAGTTGTTTTGGTTATCTTAATGACTTCTAGCTGTTTTTAATTATTTTAAATGTTATTTTGAACCTTTGGGACACAAAAATTTGTAAAATGTCAAATATATTTCGTTTTATAAAACCGTGGGCAGCACATAGTTTTCACACAATAAAACTGTCCATTATTTTTCTCTATTTATTCTCTCTCCTTGGTTCACTCACTCTCTCTCTCTCTCGGTCTCTCTCTTTCTCTCTCATTTCCTCAAAATTTTGAATCAAATCAAGCTCAAGCTTCGGGTTTTGGTGGATTGGAAGCTCGGAGCTCGATTGAACAACCAAAAACGTGAATTGAAGCTTGGATTTGAGGTTACTTTTAAAATTTCTAATTTTTTTTCAAACTTTCAATTTTTCATACATTTTTGAAATCTAAGTTTGTTTGAGCTTAGAAAACCCTTGATTTGAGTTAAAGGAACTTAGAACAACTAGAATCTAAGCCTTGTTTGAAGAAAAACAGATTCGATTCAAATTTTTCATTTTTTTCTCATTTTCTTTTATTTTCAAATTTTTGGGATTTTGTGTTTAAATCTTGTTTAAATGAGTTCAAAAGTGTTCTATTATGTTTTTCTATCATCTATGATTGTTTTCTATGCCTAGGATTTGAGAAAAACAGGTTAAAACGAAGATTTGAGTTTTGGGAGATCCAAAACCCGTGCCTGGGATTTCTAGAAATTTTCCAGTTCGGCAGGCCGAACTTCGTATTCGGTAGGCCAGATTCAAGGGATTGGCAAGCCGGATTCATCCGTTCAGCAGGCCAAACCTAGGAATGTTTGGCCGACCTAGCATGGTCCTCCGGCAGGCCAAACTTCGTATTCGGCAGGCCGGATTCAAGGGATTGGCAGGCCGGATTCATCCGTTCGGTAGGCCAAACCTGAGAATGTTCGGCTAACCTGGCATGGTCCTCCGACAGGCCGAACTGTACAGTTTGGCAGGCCAAACCAGGGGACCGACAAGCCGACCGAACTAGGGCAAATTTTGTGATTTTCATCCATTTTCACTGTTTTGAACGCCGATTAAAATTTCAACTTTATAAAATAATTTTAAAGATACAAATGGCACACTAGGACATCATGAAATGGTTTAGTAACATAGAATGTCTCAAACTAGATATTGATCGACTTAGTTTGTATTTAGGATCATTCGTGGTTCCGCGGAGCTAACGTATAGCGCACCGAGATTTCGGTGTGGGGCACTAGCACGAGTATCGAGGTAGGATTTCTACCCCCTTCTTTGTTAGCCTCATTTTTAAATGATTTGACCTTGAGAAAGGAATTTTTATCAAAATATTTTCAAGGATGAATAAAAAGGGAATTTTATCGATTGTTTTATGAACCGTGGATTGAGATGAACTTTATAATGAACTCCATAATGAATATAAATGATAATACTCAGTAAATGGGTTTTGAACAATGATGAAAACGAGCATAAGGGCATGATGCCATATCAGAGATCGGATCGTGTAGCGATCGACCTTGGGGGTAGGTCCCGAAACCCAGCTGGGCCGCTACGGTAGTGATATTCATATGGTTGCCTAGGAAAATAAAATGATGAGATTTCTGTTCGATCAGATGAACTGTTTTGGGTGAGAATGGGCTTACTTGAATTTATTTATTCAAGTTTCCTTTTAAATAATCTCTTGAATAGTGAGATTTCTTTTTGAATTAAATGATTTCTTAAAAATATAATCCTACTGAGCCATTCGCTCACATTTTACTTGTTTTCAAACTTCCCCCTCCAGGTGGATTTCCTCTTAGGTTCAGAAAGGACTCAACGGACAGAATTCAAGGGCTGTAGGAGAATCCATAGACTATTTAAGTTATTAAACAAAGGCATGTAACATATTTATTTTCCCTTATTTGGACTGTGTATGTAATGGAAAATTGTCAGTACTATGCGTGTGCATAAGATGTGGGTCCGTGGGATCCATCCTCATTCATCCTATTTAATTGTTGTTTCTTATTACTTGTTTAATGAACATATTTGTTTAAATTATCGAAAATGCTTGTTTAAAATTGTTCTAGATTTTCCACCTTTTATATTTAATTTAGCCCCTAAACTCATGTTTTTAACTAAATTCTTATTTAATTAATTCAAATAAACCGCCACGTCACCTCCCGTACTCCGGGGTGTGACATTGGCTCTTTATACAATTTAACTATACAATACACCCTCTACAGCGTGCGAAATAAAAATAAAAGAAAGATAGTGATTTGAATCTTTTTATACTGTCTTCATGGTATCGTGATGCTCTATCGTAATTATTACAAAGTTTGCAAGTATTTTTTTCATATGTACAAGTTATGTTATCTCCTTTAAAATTGACAAGTCTATCAAATTTATATAATTCCATTGTCTGAACTTCATTCGTTCCAATATAAAACACTACTACAAACAGGGCTAATAGCGACGACATTTTTTTTAACGGCATATGTCATCGTCGTAAATGTTACATCATTTGCAGTGATAAAACATCACAATTATAACAGTTTTTAATGTAAACCTTATTTGCCTTGACATATCATCGCAAAAAGGAAAGAAAATATCTCATTATATTTGCGATGACAATTAATTTTTTGGCGCAAATGTGCTCATGCCAATTACGTAGTTATTTGCGACATATTGTTGTCGCAAAAAACACTCTATACGCGTGGCAATCATTACGTTGTTATTTGCACAACTATCGTCACAAATACTGATGGTATATAGCTGCCTTCTGGTGTCATTCACAATGGCAGTGGAATCATTTGCGACAACATTGTTGTTGCAACTAACAATCACCTAGTTTTATTTGCAATGACATTATTGTCGCAAATAATAATAGTTTCCAACTGTCTTTTGCTATCACTCACAATAGCGGTGAGTTCATTTGCGATGATATATATTGTTGTAAAAAGTGAATTTAATTTTTCATCAAAATTTTGGTAGAGAAAAGGATGCTATATTTAATATTATTTGCGACGACATTTGCGATGACATTTTTTAACTGTCGTCGCAAAAAAGTTGTTTGTCAATCATCTTTTCTAGATTATATGAGACGTCATTATTTTGCTTCTTTTTGCAATGATACTTGATTATTTACGATGACAAAATGTCATCGCACAATTTTTTCTGCATATAAACGAACCCGAGAGCTCCTCTTCCCCCATTTCTTCGGTGATTCTTCTTCCCCTTCTAATTTCTCTATCCTATTCTACCTCAAATCTCGCCCAAACTTCTAAAACCACATAGATTCATGAGTTTTATATTGTGGAAACTCATATTATCAAACAATATTCATAGAAATCTCCCCAAATTAGAAAATCCTCAAAATTTTTCTTGGTAAAATTTTGGAGCTTTTTGGTTGTCTTCCAGCTATCAAACTTTGAAGTTCTTGCTGCTATCCTCGTTTTCTAACCCCTATTCTTAGTGGGTTTTAGGTTATGTAAGTTTTTTTTTTTTTTTGGTATTTGGAACTTTGGAATTGTGTTGTTAATTGGATTTTTAGAATTGTGAATATATTAGTTAGAATGTGAATTGTTGTTGAATTATTAATTGTGATTGTGATTTTGTTAGAATGGTGTGATATAGGATTGTTATAATATGGATTGTTGTAGAATTATATTTTTAAGATTGTGATATTTGATTTTTAGATTTTTTGGATTGTGATTGTTGTTTAGGATTGTTAATTGTGATTGCGATTTTTTTTTTTTTTTGGGAATTGTGTAGTTGTAGTTAAATTAGTAACAAATTGGTTTATCTAAGTAGTTTGGGTTGAAAATAAAATTAAGTTAACGTAGTATAAATTATTTTCAATGCATTATAGTAATTAAAAATTGAATGAATAAATATTGAAGTTATTAATAATAATTTAAATATTACATTCAAAATTTTTATTACAAATTAAAAAATAAAAATAAGTAAATGAAAATTCTTAATTAACAATTAATGAACTAATTAATTAATTAAATATAAAACAAAATAATAGAATAAATTGTTATTATAAATTGATGAACAATATCATAGTTTAATTATTATAATATTATTGTTCAGGATTAATTAATTAATATATTGTTTTAATTAATTGATGTAAAAGAATAAATTGAATTTAAAATTATATGCCATTATAAATGGATAAATAATTGTAATACTATTATTTATGAAAGTTAAGAAATTAATTTTATTTAAAAACAATAAGAACAATAAAATTATTATACAATTTGACAAGATTGCATAAAATTTAATAAAATTGTAACTTTTTTCAATGATGGTTTGGTTTGATATGTGACTTTGTTGTCACAAAAAAACAACGTATGTGAGTATAAATTCTTGAACACTTTAGTCATCGACACATATGGGATCTTCCTGAAGCAAATGTAGACGACGTGATGGTAGTTCAAGATATAGAGTCTACAAATATTGAATTAGTAGTGGAATTACCAGAGATTGACACCTTGACGTAGAAGCTCCCTAATGTATCATCTTATGTTGTCACATCCGATGTTGATGCAATCTTAAAATAGAAGTCTTTGAAGAAGATGAAGATTGGGATTTGCAAGAAGAGGATGATGAAACTTTAGATGAGTACGTTGAAGTCAAAGATGATGACTCTGAAGATAATGATGACGTTCATGATGGTGGCAACATTCAAGACGTTAGTAGTGACGAAGAATAGATATTATGCATAGTTGTCCTTGTCTTTATAATACTAAATTATGATATTAGTAGTTTAATAGAACATAATTATTATAGTACTAAATTATGTTATTAAACCTTTTATTTGACAATAGTTGGATATATTTGGACAAGTTGCTATATGTGCTGACTCTTTAGGTAGAGCACAGCCTCCACCCAACCCGTATAGAGTGCCATCACGCTGTTAGTCAAGTATGTTACAACCCAATTGCAAAATTGTATAGTTTATTCGTTCAACTAATTTTAACATGAAATGTTGCTTAATGTTTACAGCACCAGATGCCGCACCTCACCGTCGTGCCGATCGAGGAAAGGCAAAAGATCATGAGATTGCAACATATGTAGAGAAGTATGGAAAGGTTTCGGTCATATTTAATGAGGCCAATGGTACCTAGAAGGCTCTTGGATGGTTCAGGTCGTGGTTTGAAAGTGTCGTTGGCATTTATACTCGTGATGCATGTGAGCCATTCCATGATGCTTGGAAAGATATTAATGCCCAGCATAAGAGACAGATTCAGCAGTGCATGTTGGTATTCATTCAACTTCATCCTTATATAACATAATTTGTATAGAACATAACAAAGTAATTATCATGATCTTGAATGTGTTACAAGATTGGTTTGCTCTGGATTACCAAGGCTGAACGGCATCCTTCGTGGCGTAGTTGATAGAGAGGTGGCCAAGTGCTATAAGGACTAGAATAGTGACCTCCATGAACCCTTCAAAGAACTTGGAAGATTAGCAAATGAGGCACACGTCAGAGCCAATCCCCTCCCCCCTCCCCCCTGGACCTTAAGAATAAAAAACACTAAGGTCATTGCTGTGATAGGGTCATGTCTAAGAGATTTCAGGTAATTGTATATCAACTAAGTTGGTTATTTATTATATATATTAATTTCAATTTAGTAATGCTAAAAACTATAATAAACAGAAAAAGTTGACAACAAACAAAAACAATTATGGCAGCCAAAAGTGGTCAAGTTTGCATAGTCAGATATCCATCTTCCAACATCGTAACAAAAAGGTTATTAAGTTTGTTTAATTACAAGCAATCTTAAAAGTTATCAAAGAATATATTATTCTAACACATTCAAATTGTTAGATAGGCCAACATAGTGACCCAGCAACCAATGTCTGCCATAGATAACTGAGTAGACATGCATCGTCATGGGGAGACTTGGGTTAACCCCTAAGCATAGCAGACTTTTGTAAATCTTCTCTTATTCAAATTACTCTGTGTATTTATAGCATGTGTAAAATGTTAATTGTGTAGAATATGATGGAGTAGGAGAGACAAACCCAGATGGCAAGTCTGTTTCCTCTTCAACCGCACCAGCCCTTAACGAGGAGGGAATTTTGGATCATGTCCTAGGTAGACGTAGAGGACACAGGACTAGACTAGTCCTCACACTCCTACATAGGATTTACTCTAGCGCCAGCGACGGTTCATCCTCTAGCTCTCGATCGGATGGAACATCTTCAACGCCTGTTGACCTACATGTGGAAGATTTTCTACGAAGATCAGTTAAGTACAACATGACTATGTACCAAAGCCATAGGGCATTGATGGAGTTGGTGGGCCAATTGCTACCTAGAGTCCAACTCCCGCTCGTAATGACTCCTCTAACTTTTATTCATCCAGGTCCACTGCCTCCTCCAGACGCCACTGGTGACAACAATGATAACGCCGACAATGCTACAAATTTAGAAAATTAGATTGTATTTTCTTCTTTCTTTAATATTTTGATACATTATGTTTGGTTTGGTTTTTATTTCATTATTGATACAATGTATTATCAATTATCTTTTTTAATATTAACTTTTTATTTTTATTATTATTATTTGATTATTCCATTTAAAAGTAATAACAATTATTTAAAAAATATTAAAAATTAAATAAATAGTATTAAAAAATTTATCAAGAATTTTTATTTAAAATAAAAAAAAAACTATTTGCGCCGACAAATGTCTAGTAGCCAAAATATATTTGCGACAACTTTTCCAAAAAAGTCATCGCAAATAATAAGACCACGTTAGCATCAGTACAAGTTATTGCGATGACTTTTTTGAAAAATGTTGTTGCTAAAAAATGTTGTCAAGTCACATTATCGACAACCATGACGACATAATTGTGGCGACTTGTTTGTGACTATTTATCGTCGCAAATAAAATTGCGACGATAATGTCTTCACAAAAAATTTTTGCAACTAGTTATTAATGATGGCCTAGTGGCAACGACAAGTCATAGCAAAAAAAAAAAAAAAAAAATTGTGACGACTATCAACCTTGTCGTCGCAAAAAACTCTGTTTGCAGTAGTGCACAGGAGTTATTATATTCCCCGTATTAGTGCTAGGAATTCCTCCCGACGCTACAAAAGTACTATGGCAGTATTGTACAATAGGATTATAGTCGTGTATGAACATTGGCATTGATAAGCAGAAAAACTTGAAAGCCTTTTGGGCCTCAAGAGCAAGTGGAAAGTGATGTGAAAAGCTGATATGTGTACATGTATATTGAGTTTAATTTTCAAAGCTGACTAGATCAACTTGGTCGGATAATTGATGAAGTACTAAGCACTATAAAGTAAAAACCATATGCACATTTCGGCTTTCCCATGCACATATATTAACATTGCAGCCTCTTTCAAAGCTCGAACTCCACACAATCATAAGAATATTCTGCTAATTGACCTTTCACTCTAAAAAGGGTCAAGTTGTTATATATCTATTCATGAAGATGATTCCAAAACCGATAACGACCGACAGAAGATGTTAGAACATTACCAGTAATACTAATATTCAGTTCCTAGTATAAGCGAAGACAAAAAGTTAGAAAAGTTGATTTTTTTTTTTTTTTTGAGAAAAATTTTACGTTAAGGTATAAAAAAAAAAAAAAACCTACAGATATGGATCTATTTCAAAACTCATATTATTGTGCAAGTTTTGAATGCTTTTTAGTTTGATATGATTTTGACTAGATCTAATATTTAAAAATATTTACTATTAATAGGGAGCCCTACAATAGAAGACTAAACAGTTTAAAAGAGAACCAAACTGGTAGATTATTTTCTTTTTCAGTACCCACTATTAAATTTTCAATCTCTTTTATAGCACTAACGGACAAATAATTCATAGATATAAATGTTTTAATTCTGTAACAGTGTTATATGCCATGAAATACTTTCTTTTAAGCGTGATATAAAAAATCAAGAGAATTTTTTATAGGCGATGGAAAAAAAAAAACCTAATGATACGCATAATTTGGATTATGAGATTATCAACAAGGTTTTTTGAACTGCCTTTACTTTATTTTAAATAAGATATGTTTCTAATATATTATGACGGTTTAAAACTAAATACGCATACCCTACCAATGGTCCTAATTAGCGATGTAGCTTTTTCAAAAACAAAATTTGTTTTCTAAAAATAAACAATGTGTTTGCAATGTTTTCTCATAATCAATTTTTAAAACACAATTCTATATATAAAGAAAATTTTTTGGAAATGTATATACCAAACCCAAGACCCAACATCAACCCTAACTCTGACGATAAAATCAGACTAGGCCTTGACTCCGAAAATAGGACTAAATTGTAAGGTTTTGTGTTAGGATTTGAGCAAGGCCCCAAATAGGATTTGGGCCCAGGCTAACAGGAAGGGACCAATGTTAGGGTCACACCTGAGGATCAAGATCAAGCCCACCAGGGTCATGATCACTAGGCCAGACCAATGTAGAGGGTTAGAATTGACCTTAGAATTAGTTGAGTCCTACATACAGGTCGGATTTAGGAGCAAGACTAGAATCAGGGTTGGATCGACATGCTAGAATTGAAATTGTGCTCAATTTGTCTAGTCAAGATCAATAATGGAATCAATTTGGGACAAATGTCAAGTTGAGCCCATGGTGTTGATGCCAAAGTCAAGATCACAAATCGCAACTGACAAGGATCAAGCCTGTATAAACACTATAGTTTGGTCAATGGAATGGGATTCAAACCAAGGTCATGCTACAATGCCCTAGCCCTTTCTATTATTTCTTTGGCTTGTGAGGTGTCACAAATCCAAACCCAGGTGGTAATGTGGCTTTTTAATTAAAACAAATTAAACAGGTTTAACTAAACTTGCCGATTATTTTATAAATAATTTAAGAAATATTATATTTTAGGTAATTTATGAAAATGGGGTAAATTTGAACCTTTTTAATACATTACTAATATTTGAAATTTATCAAGTAAAATTCCATAAATAAGCTCAAAAAATAAAAATTGGAATTTTAAATCTATCAAGAAATAGTTTGGGCCTCAGCGAAACCCACACAATGCACACATGTACAAACATACAAAATTAACATAAATCACAGTTGATCAAAAAATAAATCAAAGTCTTTATAATGTCCCATTATTACATGCCTTGGTAATAAAGTAAATAAACTAGATAACTCACGGTCTACGTGAGAACAACAACAACATCCTACTCGACAGCATACTACGAATCACCTGAGGAGGGAAATTTAAAACAAAGTGCGAGCAAAAGGCTTAGTAAGACTTGGGTTTCAAAATCATTTATAAAATAAAATAAAATAATCGCAATTTTAGGGAAATAATAAATGATTAGGCAAATTTATACTTACCTCTCTCCATCTGAAATCATAAATAATTAATCCAATTCTTGCTTGTGATTATCTTGGATCACACATCATTATTCTTCATCTGCAAAGCCTACTAAATCACAATCAAAGTGGCCCAGTTAAGTTTCAAGCCGCCTCTAAGGTTGTTCTCTACATGACCTAATCTTTGTGTGGCATCATACACTATCATATCATTCCAAATGGGGTTTTGCGTCCATTTAGTGTCCATAATCATTTAATCATATCATTCTCTAGGTGTTCTTTTACTAGGTTATCATTTACATTCATTGTGATTCATTTATTATCATAATTCATTATCGCTATTCATTATCATCATTCATTATCATCATACCCAATATTTATTAGAAATGAATAAAAATAAGCAATTTGTTTTCTAAAATCATTTCAAACGTTAAAGAATGGCCAAAACTCATTTTTGAAATCATGGATATTAAAAAAAGGATCTAGAGTCCTACCTCGTTTCCTAGCACCGTTCACGTCTACACCATGAATCTTCGTTCCGCTAAATGTTAGCTCCCTAAAACCATGAGCAACCTTAGAAGTAGACTAAATACATTAATCTCTAAATGTTGACATATATCACTACTATGCTATTCATGGTTCCTTAGTGTGCCTTTAGTCTCAAAATAATCATGTATAAAATCTTCATATTATTGGTGTTTTTGAACACAAAATTATAATCTTTTTACAACATTTCTAAATCATAAAATGATGAAAACGACAAGCAAAACTATCATTTCAAGCTATACAGTTGACCTGTCGACCACCTGAGTTTGGTCTGTCGGACCAGTTAAATTTAGCCTACCGACCATATAAGTCTTGCCTGCCGAACTTGTGCAGTGCGGTCAACCGCGTATTCGCGAGCAGTATGCTCTGTTTCAAGCACTCGAGTTCTAATATGGTTTTAATTCAATTTAAACTTGTTCTAATGCGATCTAAACATGTTAAACTCAATTTTAACAATATGCAATACTTTTTCATCATTTTTCACATATTTACTCACATAATTTCAAAAATAAGCAATAAAATGAAAAAGCTATTTAATCTTGTTTTTGTTTGAATTAAAGCATGGATTGGAGGTAAAGATCATCATACAATCTTAGTAGAAACGTTTTCTAGCTTCATCCATGCCTAGATAATAACATGTAAAATGGAATTTTTAACTAATTTACCTAATAAACAAACTACTTTAATTGAGTGTCAAGACCAGTTTTTTAAACATGAATTTGCTTCCAAAATCAAAGTTTAATGCTTCAAAAACACATGCGTTAAATTGGCTAGAATCGTGGCTAACTTTTGTTGAACGTTTTGGTGGCCTCAAGAATGAGTTCCATGCTTTGTTTTTTGCTGATAACAAAGCTTTGATGCTTAGCTCTCTCCTGAGCAGAAATGGAAGAGAGAAAGAAAGGGTATTCAGGGTCTTGAGGTGTCTGAGCCCTTTAGTTCTAGAAAAATAACAAGTATGTTTGAGTGTTGGAGTTGCGTTTTTGGGGTCTTGAAATCAAAATGAGATAGCACATGAGAGGGGAAATTATGTGAAGAGGAAAGGGAAAGTGAGGAAATCTAGCTGGTTTTAGTGTTCTGTTTGTGCTTGAAATCGATTGAATCTAGAAAAACAGAGATTTAGAGATGGTTTCATCAAAACCAAGGGTTGCTCTTGGCCTTTGTTCCTTTCATGTAAAGGAGCTGAATGTTGAGTTTCCTAGATTGCTTAGCTCACAATTTTTGTCTGATAAGTGGTTTGAGGACCTGTTGGTCATTTGTCAAAATGTTGCAAATAAATGAATTTTGTTTAAAATAATAAATTTTGTTAAAATCAATTTAAAATATGGTGAAAACTAAGATAAATCAACAAATCATTAAAATTCTATTAATTATGAAAATATCATAAATATGATTTATTAAAAATCATATATCAATTAGGCACGCTATTACCAATTTTGCATACTAATTATCATTAATTAAATCTGGACATTACATGAGGTCATGAATGGGCAATTTTTTTTAATAAGACAATGGAAAGCTAACAACAAATCAGGGTCTAATTAACGGGCAGGACTAGAATTAAGATTAGGTTACATGCTAGAACACATTGGGCTCAGGTTGACTAGTTGGGATCAACATTAGAGTAGGTTTGGGACAAATATTAGGGGCAAGCCCATGGGCCAAGATTGGTGCCAAAGTTAATATTATAGACCGCAACTGGCATAGGTTTAGTCGAGATAGATATTATGACTGGATTATGACCGGGTTATGAACCAAGGACCAGTGTCAAGGTTGTGTCAAAACGAGCCCTAATCTTTTCTATTATTTCTTTGGCTGATGAGGTCATCAAGGGACGATGATCTTTTTAATTATATTTTATAATACACTAGAAATGCAATAGAAAGCTAGTAACAGTCGCTAATTTCGGCCATAATAAAGATGATCTTCCAACGATCCTCTCCCAACGAAATTCTTGGGAGGCTTCCACCACTATTTATTGCTACTATAAAGTTATCCAAAATAGGGATTGATTTCCCTTGGATTGGATAAATGGTCCAAACGTGGTCCATTATTGCCTTATTTATTTGGCTTTTAATAGTTTGTATCACTTGAAACTGTATACCGTGCATGCATATCTATGTGCCGAAATTTAAATGATACCAAAGCGACATTTATGCATGTAACGCACCATGCAACATGAGTCTCTTTCTTTCTTTGAAGAAACAATTACACTCCCTTTTTACAATTCCACAATCTCTTTTTAACTTATTTATAACTCATGTAACTCAGGATGGGTAATATTTTTATGGTTTAACAAAATTTAGGAAACTATCGACCTAGCTAAGACGTTTGCACACAAAAGTAAGTACAATTTAGGGTTTTTATCATTTCGGTATTTTGTGTTTTAAGGAAACATCATACTAGTACTATGCTGTTTGAAAATATCAAATAGTACCTTGTAATTTTAAAAAATAATATTATAGTACCCTAAAATTGTGTTTATAATCATTTATTTTTATTATGTCAACATTATTTCATTGCAATGAAATTTAATGGTTATACCATGGAAGGATATTTGGAAATATAGTTTAAATTAAATATACGGTAACAATTCAAATTTTGTGAGACAAAAAAGGACAATAAAACTAATTTGAAGTAAAACTTTTTAGTTCGAGCTGCTGTTTTCAAAGCACTCCAATTTTTCCTCTTAAATTCTAAGGTCCAAGAAGTGACTTATAGAATGTTTGTTTGTTGGATGGGCTCAATTATTAAAGATAGCCTAGATACAGATTTGCTTAGGGCAAGATTCGAATATGATTTTATTCAAGTTTTCTCCTCTCTAAGTTACGAGGATTTGGATTAGTATTTTACAGAGAAAGTTACTGGCAGGTCTCGGGGGACACCAAAATTAAACCTAACTTAAAATGTTGTCTTTATTGAGTGCAGTGGTGAGTAAGGATCATTTCCTCAAAATGGTTGGTCCTAATGAATTAGTTATTGACACTAAAAACCTAAGGCACACTAAAGATAAACACAAATAGGGGTTTTGAACTTAATTCACTAAACAACTAAAATAATAAAAACACAATAAAATAAATAAAAACTAAAAACTGGTTAAAGAATTGTTTGCTAACACCAAACAATAACTATATAATTAATCACAAAATCATTTCCAATTAACTATTGAAACTACCAACCATGGATTTAATAAGACAAGCTCTCTATTAAACTCCTTCTCATTAAGCAACCTAGAACAAGCTCTCTAAATTTAATCTAATAGAATCATTAAGATAAGAAAGATAGGTTGAACAAGGCAATAATCACACAAGCTTGAATCATTTAACCTAGGTTATGTTCCATATGCAATCATATGAAAATTTGACCATAATCAATGACCACAATTCGCTACTAATGATTAGAATAATGAGACAATTATGGATCAAGCATTCCAATCTAGTAATAGATTAATTCAGGTCCTATTTAGTTGGCCATCCAAATGAAATAAGAAAATAATCATGAACAATAATTATACAAGAACATAAACAATCTCAATTGGAAAATTAGAAAATAATTTTATAAATTAATTATATAATCATTCTAGGTTTTGAAATCCCCTTCAACTAAAAACAAAACCAAACTAACATAATAGAAAAAGAAAAGAAAGAACGAATAAGGAAAATAATGGTTTTGGTGTTGAAAATCCTTCTACGGAAACGGTCCCCATAAGCCTCCACCAAAACTCTCCCTTTTTTCTCTTGCTCCTCCTCCTCCTCCTAAGACTAATAAAAACTAATAAAAAGCTTTCCAAAAAAGATCTATTTATAAGCCCCAAGTCGTGGTTCAATTAGGAAATTTTCAAGGCCAAAAATAAAGTTTCTTGATGCCCAAATCACGGCCTAGCACCGTGGCACCAAAAAAATATACGCGTCCAAAACCAACGCCTAGGTGCTACCTGTTGCATCAATGTGGTGCCTAGGCACCCTCGTGTTAGGTTTTTTGGCTTGAAATGCTCTACAGTGGCACTATGGCACCCGTTTTCATGGCCATGACGCCCAAAATTCCTTCAAATGTATCCTTTTGAGCTTTAAATCATTTCTAAGCCTTAGCAAGGCCTATAAAACATAAAATCACATATAAGACACAAAATAATCAAGAATAAAGCAAGAAACATCAAAAAATTAGTTAGAAAATTATATCAAAGTCAACACTTATAAGTTACTTTTTCTCTTTCCTATACTTGAGGAAAAAATATCATAACTTCTTTATTTGGTATCTGATTAAAAAAATTCCTTTTTTATTGTATTCATAATGAAGAGAGGAATGAATCAACATCCATATGGCATATTTAAAAATTTCGTGAACATCATGTTTTGTTTTACGTTTATTAATAAATCAAAAAAATTCACATTATTTATCTAAACATAAATTTTAATTTTTTTTTATTTAAACTAACATTTTAACTATACATTCATATATCAATTCGAATAACAATTCAATTCATATAATTCAAAACATATATAGCTCAAATTAAAATAATTCGAATATGTCTACCAAACAAATTACAAGGGTGCGTTTGGTTTGAGGACTGAATGGACTCAAATCAATACTTGAGTATCACCAGACCTTAGCGTTCTTGTTTGTTGCCTTAAATTTCCAAAGCATCTGAATCATCTTTTGGGACCTCTGAGTCTTGTTTTTGGAGTTCACCTTGAGGTTGTTTTCTTGAGACTCCAATGCTTGTGCTATAGCCACAATTCTTTTATCTAAATTAGGGATTCCTCTAATTTGCATCAGGGAATCTCTCCCAATTTTTTTACCATTGATTATTGCTTCTGCAAAAAATCCACAACTCCCAATTGGGTATGGGTGCTTGATCTGTTCTCCCATTTTCCTCTCGTCTACTGGAAACTAACCACTATCTCTCTTCTATCTCTCTCGTTCTCTCTTTGCCAAAACAACAACTATTGGTCCCTGCCCTTGACTCCCTTATCTTTTCTGTTGATGTAGATCGGCCTGGCGTAAACGTATTTGAGCCACCGTGCGTCATTGACTTGTTATCGTTCTCGGCGTCGTAATAGGCGATCGGTGTCCTTTTCACGAGTTGCTTGAGTTCAGTCAAAGTTTGCCGAATCGTCGGTGGGCTCAAACACGGTAAATTTATTAGGCTTAAGTCCTTTTTTTTGTAATTTTTCCTCCAATTATTTTTTGGCCATGAACCTCACTTTTCTGCCTTTGTGCATGTTGGCTCCCTAATAGTTTCTCGCTGTCTCCATTGTGATGGGCAGAGACTTTATCCTTGTAATTTTTGGCGTCTCCATCCATTGTCACATGTTGTTTTGTCCATCTCCACCCTCTATTTCCTGTCGTTTTCCACCTCCCTGCCCCAAGACCTATCGTTTTTTCCCTTTCCACCCTCTCTTTCGTGTCGTCTTGGCCCTCCCCAACCCGCTGTGTCCTATCGTTTTGGCACCTTACCATTTGTCACCCATCGTATTCACCGTCCTTACCACTCTCTCTAACCTGTTGTTTTTGCCCTCCTTACCCTCTCTTTCCTATTATTTTGGCCCTCCCTTACCTATCGTATTCACCGTCTCCACCCTCTATCTTCTATCGTTTGTTCAATGACCTATGAAATTCGATTATGAACCTTGAAATTTGAACTTTGATTTGTTTACTGTGATTACTGATGAATGGCTTGTAAACTGTTGAACTGTCATCATATATCTTTGATCAGTGACCTGTTATCTTCGATTATGAACTTTGAAATTTGAACATTGATTTGTTTACTGTGATTACTGATGTATGGGTTGTAAACTGTTGAACTGTGATCATATATCTCTGATCAGTGACCTGTGATCTTCGATTATGAACTCTGAAATTTGAACTTTGATTTGTTTACTGTGATTACTGATGTATGGGTTGTAAACTGTTGAACTGTGATCATATATCTTTGATCAGTGACCTGTGATCTTCGCTTATAAACTCTGAAATTTGAACTTTGATTTGTTTATTGTGATTACTGATGAATGGGTTGTAAACTATTGAACTGTGATCAGTGGCCTGTGATCTTCGATTATGAACTCTACAATTTGAACTTTGGTTTGTTTACTGTGATTACTAATGAATGGGCTATAAACTCTGAACTGTGATCATATACCTGTGAACTAACGAGAATTATGCACCATGAATTGTTGTGACCATATGCTCTGTGCACTATAATTTTTTTTTTTTTTTATTGTGATTGGTGATCAGTGCCCTATGAAAGCTGAACATTGAAATGTGAATATTGACATTGTTTAGATGAAGATATTTGCATAAACTAATCATGATAACTGATTTATATGGTGAGGCTTTATGAACTTTCAACTTTACAATGCAAGGTAAATTTATTTATTTTTTGATAAGATAATGCAAGGTAAATTAGAAAATAAACATGTATAGTTTGACTTTATTTTTTTAATTAATAATAATTCCTAGTATTTTTTTTTAAAAAATTTCACGTGGCTCCTCTAACGTTGACCATGAGGCTAAGAATTCTAATATTTAGCACGACTAAAAAAATATATCCCAATTATTGGTTAGACTACGCAAATGTTCCAAGGCTTAAGCACTAAGCAGTGTAATTAATTCCAAAAAGAGAAAAGATATATCTTCCTTCAACGACTTGTCATTAATTTTCTTGATGCTCAATCTTCATTTTCAAACTTTTTGAATAACGTTTTAGGAGTTGCCGCTTGTTTTTGATTTATTCACTCTGCGGTATTCTTTGAGCCTGTAACTGTATGTCTCATTCTTGTATATCACATTTTAATGAACATTTAATAAATAAAAAAATGAGAGTTGAGCCTTATAGTTAGAGCAAACAGTGATGGATATTGAATAATGAATATGATAGTAATCAGGTGTATAGTCATAGGCATATTATATTAAGCGAGTTAAAATTTCATGGCAGTCTAAGGTATTGCAGTCAATTTTTGGCAAGGTCTTCGTTTGCCGAAGGAATTGTTCAACTATACCCACTCCTCTCTTTGCAACTGCATTGAAAGGACCTTTGGTATGTGGAAGGTGAGATTCCCAATTTTAAAGAGCATGAAGCCCTTTCCATACGACAAACAAACATTGATCCCAATTGCTTGCGCCGTCGTCCACAACTTCATACGGATGTGACAAAGCAATAATGAGATCCTTGAGCAGTACTATGATGACGCAATACCTATGGCAGAGATAAAAGGTGAAAATGTGAATCAAGGAGATGAGGTGCAAGATGGTAATGGGGTTGATGATAACCCATTAATTCAAAATAGGCCGAACAACGGCAACACGAACGCACGTAGGGATGCGATGGCGATGGAAATGTGAGAAGCTTATGCCGAACACCCTTGGTACACCTTTAGGCATTAGTATTTTAGTAGACAATTTAATTGTTGAATTGTTGGAATGTTGCTATGTTATTTTTTTTTCACACTACTTTGCTTTTACAAATTCGCTCTCATATATACACTACTTTTGAAAAAAGGAGCACATTCTTTATTTTCTTGGTGTGTTTTTATATAGCTTATTTTGGACAGAAAATTGATTCTTCAGAAGAAATACTTGCAAAATGCCAAAAGAATCAATAGGCAAAATCAAAGAGTTAATAAAGTCAGAAGAGAATATTCATATTATTAATATTGTGTTCACGTGCATCAAGCATGGATTTCCTATTACATTCAATGAAATGAAAATAATTTATTTGATAAATCAATTTAATTCACTTTTGAAAATAAGTGTTATTTTCCTTACAAACAAAAAATCTGAATCCAAATCTCTAATGTACCAAACACATATTCATAACTCAAATCAGAATTTCAAACACTTATCAAACACATAGTTGGATCTTCTACATAACTCGAATTTTTAAAACTCTCACAACCAAATACTAACTCAGATTACAATTCAAATAGCAATACTCAAATCAAAAGAATCTAAATCACCATAATTCAAATCCATTTACCAAATAGACCCCTAATAATTTTTTTTTTAATTTTGAGAAAGAAGCACAAAAAATCTAAATCTGAATCCAAATCTCTAATGTACCAAATACATATTCATAACTCAAATCAGGATTTCAAACACTTACCAAACACATACGTGGATCTTCTACCTAACTCGAATTTTTAAAACTCTCACAACTAAACACTAACTCGGATTACAATTCAAATCACAATACTCAAATTAAAGGAATCTAGATCATCATAATTCAAATCTATTTACCAAACAAACCCTAGGTAATATTACTTAAAGATAGTTGTAGAACTTAAAGTTGAAAGAATGTGGCGTGTATGGGCAAATTGTTAAAATAATAATTTGTAATTCTAAAATGTAGTAGAATGTGTGAATGTTTAGTAGAATCGTATGTAATAATAATAAAAAAAACTAATGCATGTATGTGATTGTAAAATAAGGGATAACTATATAAGTTAAAATATGTGGTTGTGGGAAGTAGATATGTGATGAGTGGTTGAAAAATGTATAGTGTAGTTTGTGGCTAAAAAAAAGAAGTTCGAAAAAATGTCTAGGTGATTAAGCATTGTTCAATAGCTACTCATATACATGACTTCGTGTGTTGAAAAACCTCTAAGATCACTCTCACATCCTATGGCCCCCCTTTTGTAATATAAGATTCTATTGTAGTAATCATTGCTTTAAAAAAGAAAAACCCTCTGCCCCAACACTCTTATGTTGTAGGTGTGGAGCCAAATTAAGCCAACAACCCAATAAAAGGAAGAAAAAGGAGAGGAAAGGCAGAGTTTGGATGTTGCAGTGCTAAGGTTGGGCGCCGCAGTGCCCGTGGTCAGCAAACCAGCGTCGCGGCGTCGATAAATGAGCACTGTAGCACTCATTTCGAGTGCCAAGGCCCTGTGTTGCATGATATTTTGTGCAGTAGTCAGTATTTTAAAGGCTCAAAAAGGGGAAACTACTAGGATTTTCTAAAATAGAAGTGTTTTTCTCTTCTTTGGGGCATTAATAGCATAAGGTGGCTAGGGTTGTGTGGTGAGTGGTATTATTTTGTATGAGGCATAATTTATAAGAGCTTTATTGTTGGGAGAAAAAAAAATTCCCACAGAGGGTGCTAGGTAGAAGAGAGATTTGGGAAACACTATTTGAGAGTGTATGATAAATTTCTCTTATAATCTGTAATCTTCTTCATCATAGTGGAATATGCAGCGGCAGAAACATGACATAATCTTGAATTTAGACGAACCTACATAAAAATTTGGTGTCTTTTTTTTCTTCTTTTTCTACAATTATTTGTTCTTGCGATCCTTAGAATTAGGAGGTGCCTAATTCCTCAACAACTGGTATCAGAGCGAGGTTTGGATCAAGAACGATGATGGGAGAAGAAGGCTCAACAGTCAGTATTACCAAATTCAATGGTTTGGACTTTTCCTATTGGAGGATGCAAGTGAGAGACTACCTTTATAGCAGGAAATTGCACTCGCCCTTGGGTAATAAGCCCAAAGGCATGAAGGATGAGGAGTGGACTCTCCTTAATAGATAGGTGCTGGATGTGATCCGTTTGACCCTGTCAAAGAACGTGGCCCACAACGTTGCAAAGGAGAATACTACAATAGGGATGATGAAGGCTTTGTCAAACATGTATGAAAAGCCTTCAGCTAATAACAAGGTACATCTCATGAAAAAGCTCTTTAATTTAAAAATGCCTAAAGGTGCCGCTGTGGTAGAGCATCTGAATAATTTGAACGGTTGGTTCAGTAGAGATTAAATTTGATGATGAGATCAATGCCCTAATTCTCTTGGCCTCGTTACCGAATAGTTAGGAACCCATAAGGGTGGCCATTACCAATTCAATTGGGAATGACAAAATGAAGTTTGTTGATGTCAAAAACTCTATTTTGGCAGAAGAAGTTCGCATGAAGGATTCAGGTGAAGCCTCTACATCGAACTCGGCTCTTAATGTTGATAATAGGGGCAATAAACTTGAGAGGCATTCCAACAGAGATAATGGCAAGAGAGGCAAGTTGAGGAATGGGAGAAGCAAGTCGAGGAACGGTAAGATTATGGAGTGTTGGAATTGTGGAAGGACCAGCCATTTGAAAAAGAATTGTAGGGCTCCAAGGAAAGATGAAGACAAGAACAATGACACTGTAAATGCTGCTACTGAAGAGGCACAAGATGCCTTACTCTTGTTTGTCGACAATTTCCTTGATTCGTGGGTGATAGATTTAGGAGCATCATTTCACACCACTGCACACCGTCATGTCTTGGAGAATTATGTTGCAGGAAATTATGGTAAGGTTTACCTTACATATGGTGAACCTTTGGACATTATTGGCATTGGAGATGTCAGTTTGAAAATGCCTAATGGGTATGTGTGGAAGATTTAGAAGGTGAGACACGTACCCAAACTGATGCATAATTTGATTTCGGTAAGGCAACTGGATGACGAAGGACATAATGTGACCTTCAGTTGTGGAGGTTGGAAAGTCATAAAGTAAGCGATGGTTGTTGCTTGAGGACGCAAAGCTGGATCTCTTTACATTAACTCTAGTTGTAGAGATACCATAACAGCTGCTGATTCTATAGCTAATATCGAGCTATGGCATCATAGGCTCAGTCACATGAGTGAGAAGGGAATGAAGGTGCTTTACTGTAAAGGAAAACTACAAAGATTGAAAACTATTGATCATAGTTTGTGTGAAGCCCGCATCTTTGGCAAACAGAAGAGAGTTAGTTTCTCAAAGATGGGTAGGGAGCTTAAGTCCAGGAAATTGGAGCTAGTTCATACAGACGTATGGGGACCTTCGATGGTTACTTCCCTTAGTGGCTTAAATTATTTCATGACATTTATTGATGACTTAAGTAGGAAGGTATGGGTTTACTTTTTGAAAAACAAATTTGATGTCTTTGATGCTTTCAAGAGATGGAGAGCCATGGTGGAGAACGAGACAGATTTGAATGTGAAGTGCTTGCAGTCTGACAATGGGGGAGAGTACTTAGATGATGACTTCAAGTGGTTCTGTGTTGAGAATGGAATAAAGATGAAGAAAACCATTCTAGGGAAACCACAACAAAATGGTGTAGCTGAGAGGATGAATAGAACTCTAGACGAGCGTGCTAGAAGCATGAGGTTGCATGTAGGGCTGTGAAAGTCGTTTTAGGCTGAGGCAATTAATACAACAGCTCATCTAATCAACAGAAGTCCATCCACGCCATTGAAGTTCAAGCTACCAGAAGAAGTCTGGAGTGGTAAAAAGGTTGATCTCTCTTACTTGAGAGTATTCGTGTGTGTTTCCTATGTTCATATTGATCTTGCTGCTAGAAGTAAACTTGATGCAAAGTTAAAGAAGTGTTTTCTGGTTGGCTATGGTGGACTTGAGTTTGGTTATCGTTTCTGAGATGATCAAAATCGGAAGATTATCAGGAGCAAGGATGTGATCTTCAATAAAGGTGTTCTGTATAAGGACAGAGATAGTAGTGACTCTAGAAGTTCAAGTTTTGAAGCTAAGAAACCTAAGATGACTCCATTGAAGGATCTTCCTGAAGTGGAGGTGCAAAATCCAGAGGTTGAAGATCAAGATAATATAGCTCTAGAAGGAAACCAGAGCACTCCTGCCACCTCAGTCAGGAGATCTAGCAGGATTATCAAACCGCTGCAGAGATACTCCCCTTCTCTGCATTGTATTTTGTTGACCGACAGAGGTGAACTAGAGAGTTATGATGAAGCCAAGCAGGCTAAAGAATAGGTCAAGTGGGAGTCAGCTATGAGGGATGAGATGGATTCTTTAATGTCTAATTAGACATGACAATTGATAGAGTTACCACAGGGCAAAAAGGCCTTGCATAACAAATGGGTATACCAGATAAAAGATGAAAGTGATGGCAGCAAACGGCATAAGGCAAGGCTGGTGGTAAAAGTCTTTTAGCAGAAAGTGGGCATCGACTTTAATGAGATTTTTTCTCCGGTGATGAAATTAACCATGATCAAGACGGTACTTGCTCTAGTGGCAAGTGAAGACTTGTTTTTGGAATAGTTAGATGTTAAGATGGCCTTTCTCTATGGTGATTTAGAGGAGGAGATCTACATGAAGCAGCCACAAGGTTTCGAAGCGCCGGACAAGGAGAACATGGTGTGTAAACTTCAAAAAAGATTGCATGGCCTTAAATAAGCTCCCAAGCAGTGGAATAAGAAGTTTGACGGTTTTTGTGCAGCAATGGTTTCTTGAGGTGTCAGGGAGATCATTGTTGTTATGTGAAGAATTTTGGTGACTCCTATACTATATTGTTGATATATGTCGATGACATGCTGATAGCAGGAGGTTGCAAAAAAGGAGATTGACAAGCTAAAGAAGGAGCTGTCTAAGGAGTTTGCAATGAAGGATTTGGGTGTTGCAAAACAAATCCTTGGCATGAGAATAACGAGGAACAGTAATCATCTAAAACTATCAAAGGAAGAATATGTTGAAAAGGTGCTTAGCAGATTCAACATGGATAATGCAAAGCCTGTGAGTACTCCTTCGGCCAGTCATTTCAAGTTGTCAAAGGAGCAATCACCGACCACAGAGCAGGAACGAGACCACATGGCCAAGGTGCTTTATGCTTCCACTATAGGTAGTCTCATGTATGCCATGATGTGTACCAGACCGAACATTGCACATGCAGTAGGAGTTGTGAGTAGGCACATGAGCAATTTAGGCAAGCAACATTGGGAGGTAATGAAGTAGATTCTCATATATCTGAAAGGTATTGTGGGTCTAGTATTGTGTTTCAAGAAGTCAGACTTGAGACTATAGGGCTATGTAGATACTGATATGGCTGAAGACATTGATGGCAGAAAGAGTACCACTAGTTATGTTTATACTTTGGTTGGTACAGCAATTAGTTAGGTCTTGAAACTGCAAAAGATAGTTGCACTCTCTACAACTGAAGGAGAGTATGTGGAAATGATAGAAGCGAGCAAGGAAATGATTTGGTTGCAGTCGTTTCTAGAAGAACTGGGTCATAAGCAGAAAAAGAGTGCGTTACACAGTGACAGTCAGAGCGCCATTCACTTGGCAAAAAGTCCTACATTTCATGCTAGGAAGAAGCATATATAGTTGCGGTATCACTTCATCAGGTCGGCTTTGAAAGATGGGATGTTAAAGCTCAAGAAGATTCTTGAGAGTTAGAATCCAGCAGGTATGCTCACCAAGACAGTTTTGATCGAGAAACTAAAGTTGTGCGCAACTTTAGTTGGACTTCTCCGTGAGGCGTGAGAAGTTGTTGCCACTGCAGTTGGAGACATGGTGATTTATTAGTCTCCAAGTGAGAGATTGTTGCAGGTGTGGAGCCAAATCCAGTCAATAACCCAGCAAAAGGAAGAAAAAAGAGAGGCAAGGCAGAGTTTAGGCACTGTAGCACCAAGGTTGGGCACCGCAACGCCCGTGGGAAGTAAACCAGTGCCACGGCACTGGCAAAAGAGCGCCACGACGCCGACAAGTGAGCGCCACAGCGCTTGTTTCGAGTGCCGCGGCGCCAAGGCACTGTGATGCGCGATATTTTGTGCAGTAGTCAGTATTTTAAAGGCCCAAAAAGGGAAACTACTAGGGTTTTCTAAAATAGAAGTGTTTTTCTCTTCTTTAGGGTATAAATAGACATAAGGTGGCTAGGGTTGTGTGGGTGAGTGGTATTATTTTGTGTGAGGCATATTTTTGTGAGAGCTCTATTGTTGAGAGAGAAAAAAATTCTCACAGAGGGTGCTAGGTAAAAGCGAGAAACGCTATTTGAGAGTGTGTGATAAATTTATCTTGTAATCTGTAATCTCCTTCATCATAGTGGAATCTGCAGCGGTATAAACATGAAGTAGTCTCAAATTTAGACAAACCTTTATAAAAATTTAGTGTCTCTTTTTTATTCTTTTCTCCAATTTCTTTTCTGCAATTATTTGTTCTTGCAATCCTTAGAATTAGAAGGTGCTTGATTCCCCAACATCTTATGCACGCCACTTTCCCATACAAAGCATCATCTCTCAACAACTCCACTTATCCCCAAAAACTTTGGTATTGGAACCTTGTACCTTCAATCGACCTTTGCTTAATCACTTATTTTCCCACAGTCAAGTCCAAAAAGAAAAACATATGGCATCTAATTCCGCTTTGAATTATTCATAAAATCTCATCCTCAGCTCTAAGGGCGAGAGGTATGACTTCTGAAGCCTTCAAATGAAGACCCTCTTGGGTCCTTATTTAAGAATATTATCCTGAACATCCATATGAAAAACTAGCCGCGTGGACAGATGATAAGCAGAAGCAGTACAGACAGAACAAGAACATAAATGTAAATTAAAGGTGCTACTATAGTAACAAGGGGTAATAAAAACAATATTTCCTAGACTTTTTAATATCACCAACGCCAAAGATGCATTGGCTTTTTGAGAAAAGAATTTCAAAGTACTGATAAAATTATCTCTATCAAGCTTCAATCTATGTGGAGAGAATTAATTGATAATTTAGCAGTGAGGGAAAGTGAATCAATTCAAGATTTTCTTTCTTGAGTAGCTGCAATTGTTCAGCAAATTAAAAGTCATGGAGATGAAATTGAAGACAAAATGATTGTTCAAAAGGTTTTAAGAAGTTTGCTTTCCAAATTTGAACATGTGGTGGCAGTAATAGAAGAGGTCAAGGATTTATCTAGTTATCTTTTCAAGAACTAATGAGTTCTCTTGAGGCACATGAGCAAAGAATGAATAAGTTTTCAAATCAGTCCTTGAAGCAAGCATTTCAATATAGAGTCAACATGGCAGACAAGAAGGATTCAAACGTGGGGCATGAAAATGTAGGGGCAAGGCTTAATCAAGAGGTCAACAAGAAAATATAGGACATCAAGCCCGTAGAAAAGAAAGATGTAAGTCAAAAACTGACTGTAATTCTAACTCCCAATGCATTATTACATGCAAAAAGTTTGGACATGCATCTAAAGACTGCAAATTTAGATGCACGAAATGTAAAATTCCAGACCATTCTCAATGGACTGTTGATATAATAATAAAAAACCGAGGAATGAAGCTAATTTCTCTAAAGAAAATGAAAAAGATGTTATTTTCTTGTATGAATGTTCAACGAGAGCAAGACTTTATTTTAGGGAATTTTGAGTTTTTGTTTCTAATAAAGTTAAAGAAATGTAAATAACAATAATACCCTACCTCATTACGCTGAGTGGAACATAACCCTGTATCTTTTTGTTTTCAGCCTCAACTTCCTGCAATGTGTGCATTTTTCATCTAAAAAGACAAAAAAAGAAAAAAAAAATTAATTTTCTTCTAAGAAGACAAAAAAATAAAAAAAATTTAAATATACCCTATTCTCTAGTTTTTTTTAGAAGCAATAAGAACCTTATGATACTTACATCATAGAGCAGCGATGATCGCCAACTGGATAACTTACGGTAACTGTCCAACTGAGTCCATCTGTACAAAAGCATATTCAAACATATAATTACAATAATAATAAGATAAAAAAAAATGAATATAAAGATACATTACAAATACCTTTAAATACTAAACAAATAGCCGGCATGAATTATAAAAGTTGGAAGAATTATGGTTGTTAAAAAACTTTTAGTAAAACTGGAAACTAACCTTTTATTTTCTAGCTGTTGTAGCCCAACAACCATCTGCATTCAATGAACACCAAATTGAGATTCAAAATTCAACATAGTTTAAGTTAATTAAACATAGAAGGAACAACAATATATAACGGTTAAATTAATACGATTTCTTTTAGTAGAAAAACAAAATATGATTAATATATAATTGACATTACAAATTCCATTAGTTACATTTATAATTACTTTGAGGAACCTGAAATTTAATTTAGTTAATTTGTGAATCTTTTATCTTTTGGTCCATTAAAATCATGACGTAGGACATAATAACAACAACGTTCGTTATTCGTCCAACACGAAGTACAATAACTAATCCGAGCGGCACCAATGCATTAACCTTCTTCCTTCACATCATTGGTAGCCTCATGTAACGTCCCGAAATTTATTTAACATTAATGTAATGTAAATGATGAATTAGTGTGCCATAATTAAAGTTTTAACTTTAATTAGATTATTTGGTTGGATTTTTAGTTTTTGGTTGTTTTGTTAAATTGATGTGTTCAAAAGATTCCTTGTTGATTTAAAATGATGTTTTGAGTTTTAAAACACAACAATTTGTAAAATGTTAAAAATACTCCGTTTTGCAAAACCGTGGGCGGCACATGGTTTTCGCACAGTAAAACCGCCCACCGATTTTCTCTATTTATTTCTCTCTTCTCTCTCTCTCTCTTCACTCTCACGAGCTCTCTCTCTCTCCTCTCTCTTGGTCTCTCGGCAGTCTCTCTCTCTCTCTCAATTTCTTCAAAAATTTTGATTTCCATTCGAGTCCAAGCTTCGGAACAGCAAGGAGGAAGCTCGGGGACGTGATTCGGCGATCGAGAACGCGGATTGAAGCTTCGATTCGAGGTTAGATTCGAAATTTCTAAACTTTTTACAAAATTTTCGATTTTGTGTGTTTTTGAAATCTAAGTTTGTTTTAGCTTAGAAAACCGTGGATTTGTGTTAAATGAACTTAGAACAACTAGAATCTAAGCCTAGATTGAAGAAAAACGGATTGGATTCAAGATTTTCATTTTTCTCCTCTTTTTCTCATTTTCGGATTTTTGA
Source organism: Artocarpus heterophyllus (assembly GCA_025403435.1). Classification (NCBI taxonomy): domain Eukaryota; kingdom Viridiplantae; phylum Streptophyta; class Magnoliopsida; order Rosales; family Moraceae; genus Artocarpus; species Artocarpus heterophyllus. The sequence continues at coordinate 35,856,756 of CM046348.1, read as the reverse complement.
GGATTTCGAGTTTAAATGTTGTTTAAATGATCCCAAACATGTTCTAGAATGTTTTTCTATCAATTATAGTTGTTTTTCATGCCTGGGATTTGAGAAAAACAGGTTAGAAACAAGATTTGGATTTTGGGGATCGAGAAACCCGTGGCTGGGATTTCTGGATCTTCCCAGTTCGGCAGGCCGAAGTTCATGTTCGGCAGGCCGGAGTGATGATCGGCAGGCCGGTGTTCTTCCGACCGGCAGGCCGAATCTGGGGAAATGTTCGGCAGGCCGAACTTTGCTTCCGGCAGGCCGAACTGTGCAGTTCGGCAGGCCGAAGCAGGGCGTCCGGCAGGCTGACCGAGGCATGGAAAATTTTGTGATTTTTACCCGATTTCACTGTTTTGAACCCTAATTTAAATCCCAACCTTATAGGATGATTTTAATGATACAAATGGCACACTAGGACATCATGAAATGATTTAGTAACATAGAATGTTTCGAATTAGATATTGATCGACTTAGTTTGTATCTAGGATTGTTCGTGGTTCCGTGGAGCTAACGTATAGCGGATCGGGATTACGGTGTGGGGTACCGACACGAGTACTGAGGTAGGACTTCTATCCTATTTCTTTGGTAGCCTGGTTTTGAAATGATTTGGCTTTGAAAAGGATTTCTATCCAAAATGTTTTCAATGGATGTTTGAAAATGGTTTTATCGGTTATATTTTAATATACCGTGACATGAAATGAATTTCATAATGAATGTAATTGACAACACTCGGTAATTGGGTTTTGAATGACAATGATAATAAACACTAAGGCATGATGCCATATCAGAGATCGGGTCGTGATCGACCTTGGGGGCAGGTCCCGAAACCCAGCTGGGCCACTACGGTGGTGATATCATGGTTTGCCTAGGTAAAAGTAAACTGGTGTTTTGATTTGACGAGTAGACTGTTCTGTGTCAGAACGGTTCTACTCAATTTATTTATTTATTTATTCAAGTTCCTTTCTGTATAACTCCTGATAATGTTATGTTTCTTTGCATTAAATTATTTTATAAAACTTAGTCCTACTGAGCCTTTCGCTCACGTTTTATTGTTTTAAATTCCCCCCTCTAGGTGGTTTCCCATTTAGGTTTGGAGAAGATTCTTCGGACCGAACTCAGGAGCAATAGGAGAATTTATTTACATTCTGTATTTATTGATTAAGGCATGTAAGACTCAACTTTATTTGTACTTGGACTGTAATTGTATTTGTGATATTGTCAGAACCATGTGTGTGCACAAGTTGTGGGTTGTGGAACCCATATTCGCGGTTTTTATTCAATTATTGTTATTTGTTTAATGATTTTAAATTCTTTATCAAATATGGTGGAGAAATCTCTTTAATTCTTGCTTAATTGGATTTTCAAACCCTTAATTTCAATTAAATTCTCTTTTAATTAATCTAAATATTCCGCCACGTCACCTCCCGTACTCCGGGGCGTGACACCTCATGACCCTCCTCAACGCTATCATTGATGATATTAAGGTCTTTGTTATCATTCATGAATGAGGTGCTCATATGCAACTTACGTTCTTCATAGAGCTGCTCTGCCATCGTGACAGTCACATGGGGCCGAGCTCTCGTGCCATTGCAAAGTGATAATGGCAATGTTCTTATATGCATGGTTTATCCTAAGGATGAGACTCATGTTAGAGTAAAAAAAAATAGGAATGAGATTATGAACTTCTCCTAAAAACACCCTGGTAGAATAAAGTAGTTTCAACCTTCTAGTGACACCCTTAATTTCAAAAGGGGAATTGAAAAAGTGAGAACCTGGTGGAGGCAAGGTGAGAGGTCTTAGATGTAGACATACACTAGCGCTTATATCAAATAGCTATAGAGGATAATTAGAAATTGAGATCTAGAAAGTTTAACAAAAAAAAACCTTGAGATCTAGTGGTGCTTATTTTCTACCAGTTCATATTACTTTTGTGAACTAGGCATTTTAAGCTTTGTGTAGGTTTTTGAATCGCTCAAATCGGAATACCTTAGTTCAGGCTAGGAAATCATGAATTTTTGTGCTTAAAAAATAATAGCGGCTTCTAAGGCATTTGCATGCTAGCTGAACGGGATATTTCAAGTCCATTACATTGTGTGATAGCTCGACCAAAAAAAAAAAAAAACCATGTCCCCTTTTCAACTAAAGAGGTTTTACATTATCTCGATCATTAGGACATTCTATGAATTTTTTGGTAATAAAATGATGAATTTGGCCCTTCTTTTATTTTACACCAGAAAGCTAGGTAAGGTACTATATACAACTATTTTAGACTTTTTGTAAGGGCATGACTTAAGAACTAATAATTAGGTTAAGGATTGGAAAATATTTACCCAGTTCCAAAATGTATATGGGTTAGCTACTATTGCAAATCCGCAAGTATGCGGATCATACAAGTAATAAAGTGATCTAGAGTTCGGATGTTGATTCTATGAAGATTGTGCTAATTTTGACTTAATTACCGAAATTAATTGGCTCTACGAATATTTGGATGACTGAATAAAGAAAAGAATAAAAGAAACTACTAAAAATGGCTAAACAAATAAAATAAAGTAACAAAAACAAATAACTAAAAATACTAGAGCAGCAACTTCACCATAGTTAATTCGCGTTGATTTTGTTATTAGGTGAATCTCATGATTAATTAGTTGAGAGCCTCTTAATTAACCCAATTACCTCTCTCAAATGTCAATTTGGATGATGTGCTCAAAAACCCAATTCTAATGTCTCTATCTAGAATAGAGTAATTAAACACTCATTAAGCTCTAATTTAATGACTACAAAAGGGCTATAAATCTCTTGATCTTATAGTCGCCTAAGATGCATTTCCCATAATCTGTACATGAAACTTCCTTCTCTCGAGCATTAAACCCCACATACTAAAATCGTCTAATCCAGTGGCCAAATACATTAGAAGCATTAAGTATAAGAAAACACAAATCAACCATCAAAATGCACTAATAATAAATCCACATTTCATAACAAGGCAAAATCAAAGCTCTAAAAAAAATTATTCCATAGCTAAATCAACCAAATGAACATCAAGAGTTTATCATTTACGAGTCACAAAAATAACAAAGAAAGAGAATTAGAATGACAAACCCATTTGGGATTATCACAAGCTCCAAGCTTTTCCTCCTCCTCTTCACCCATGATTCTTGGTCTCCAAATGCATCTCCCTTGATGATTTATTGAAAGAAAAACCTAATTCTAAAACAAGGAATTAAGATCCTAAACTACAACAAAACAAGGAAATATTTTTTTTTCTTTTTCTTTTATTTCCTGTTCTACCTTGAAGTGGCTCCCAATCTCCTTGGAAATGTGTGCCTCTTCCCCCAAGGCACTTCTTCATAAATATCATTTCTAGGGTTTTAAGGTGTTAAGTCATTATTTCAGCATCCATTTTGGCTGTCGAATTGAAGTTTGGACCAAAATCGGCAATCGGAATGAAAATCACACAAGGAGGGGCAGTAGGGCGCTAGGCTCTCCCTAGGGCGTGCGGCCATAGGCAAGCCTGCATGCAGACACACAGGCCACACCAGGGGCTATGTTAGCGAGCAACCCATTCTACTAGGGGGTGCATAGTGTGCTCCGCCGTGCATTGCAGCCTGGCTAGCAACCTTTGTGCTGTCAGCGTGCGAGGCTAGCCACCTAAGCTTTGGCTAGCGCATAGGCCTTCTTGGTAGCCTCGTGATGTGCCTTGTTGGGGGCCCATACTTCATGGGCAAGCAGACACGCCTGATTACCTGTAAAAATTGCGTTTTAACTCTAATTTTCATGTTTTTTTTTTTTGTTAAACCCCAATTTTATCAATTTCTTATAGAAAACACCAAAAGCATCAAAATACCCAAAAGTTTGAAGATTTTCACAATATTTAAGCTTAAGAAATAATTGATTTGTGAGTGAAATACTCACTTATCAAATATCCCCAAACTTAAACATTTGATTGTCCTCAAGCAAAACACAACAAACACAATGAAAACTAAAGCAAGCAATAAAAATGAAAGGAGACCAAGTATGAGTTTTGTATCTATTTGATAACTTGAAAAACATAAATCCTAAAGCCATAAAATTCTTCAAAGCTCGAAGGAAATGAAAATCTTGAGAATATCTAGAATTTCAATAATAAACATTGGGTTCACCTCATTTAAGAATCCTAAGTGTAAGTGTGTGCTGAATTACTCTCACTCTATGAATTAAACACCAGATAAACTTATGTGATTAGACGAATGATGAGAAATCTCTAGATAATGAAATTTAGAACTATCATAAGCTCATTGTTTGTGTCGCTATCCAGTAATGTAGGTTAGTGTGCCATTAAAAATCAAGGACTTTCAAGGCTTATAATGATAAGGCTAAGATGAAGGGTAGATGAGAAAAGGTACATTTTTGGCTCAGATCAACTTAGGCATGTAATGCACCTCGTGGACCTTGAATGAAATGAATGAAAACTCGCATAATGACTCCCACTTTAAGTGTTACCCTAACATCATTCATTCCCACAAAAAACATGATTCACAAGCATCCACAAAAGCTCAAAACATGGAATTCACATGAATTTATTCTATTTTGTTTTTATATTATTTTTCAATTCTCTTTTTTTTTTCTCTTTCCTTTTTTTTTAATCAATGTGAAATTCCTCCAAACTTATGTAGTTTTATAAATTCAGATAATGAGGGGGGAAAAACATAGATTAAACAAATTCCTTGGAGATCAAGGCATAAGAAAGGTATGAGTATTTTCTCACTTTTATTGATGATATCTCGAGATATAGGCATGTCTACCTAATGCAACATAAAAGCGAAACTTTGGACAGGTTTGAGGAGTTTCAAGCTGAAACAGAGAAGCAATTAGGCAAACCCATAAAGATACTTTGATCTGATCGAGGTGGAGAGCACCTCTTTGATCAGTTCTTTGGACACTTGGTAGAGAATGGGATTTTATTCCATTTAATTGCACCAAGCACTCTGTAGTAGAATGGCGTGGTTAAGAGAATGAATAGGATTTTATTAGACATGGTTAGGTTCATGTTGATTTATTCGACATTGCATTTATCTTTATGGGGATATGCACTACAAACCACTTGTTATCTTTTAAACAATCTGCCTTCAAAATCGGTTCCTAAGACTCCTCACGAGTTGTGGACGGGTAGGAAGATATCCTTAAACCACATTCGTATAAGGGGATGTTCTGATTATGTCCTAGACAAGGAAGTGAATGAGTTAGAAGCATATTTGGAGGTGTGCATGTTTGTAGGATATCCAAAAGCGACAAAAGGTAGTTATTCCTAAACCCAAAAGAAAATAAAGTCGTGGTTTCAATGGATGCGACTTTCCTTGAGGAAAGTTACATGAATGACTTTAAGCCTAATAGTAGAGTGGTATTCGAGAAATTAACAGGTGATTGAATCACTTCAAGAATTCTACTTGAAACCTATCCAATCAACATAAAAAAAAAATGGGCTGAAAAACAATCTAGGGAGCTTTGGCTTAGTGGGAGGATTGGACGTCAACCCGAGAGGTATATGTTCAATAGTGAAGCTTATTTGGCTAAACTAGTTAAACATAAGAGGGATCCATAAAGTTACAAAGAGGCTATAGAAGATGTTGATTCGAAGCTCTGCATAGAGGCTATGAGCACTAAGATGAAGTCTATGAAGACTAATCAAGTTTGGGAGTTTGTGGACCTTCCCAAAGGGGCAAAACCATAAGGTGTGAAAGGCTCTACAAGCAAAAAAGAAGAGCAAATGGGAAAGTTGAAACCTACAAGGCTTGACTGGTAGCAAAGAGATATACGCAAAAGGAAAGAATCAATTACGAGGAAACGCTTTTGCATTCAGCCATGCTTAAGTCTATCTATATTTTTTTGTCCATTGCTACCACTCCTGATTACGAGATTTAGAAAATAGATATCAAGATGGCCTTTTTGAATGGCTATCTTGATGAGACCATATATATGGTACAACCAAATGGGTTCAAAGCTAAGGGTCAAGAGAATAAGGTCTGTAAGCTACTAAAGTCTATTTATGGACTTAAACAAGCTTGTTGTTCTTGGAACATAAGATTTGATCAAGTGATCAAGACTTATAGGTTCGAACAAAACATGGATGAACCATGTGTTTACAAACGCATTAAGGATGAGAAGGTAGTTTTTCTACTGCTTTATGTAGATGACATTTTGCTTGTTGGCAATGATGTTGGGGCATTGTCATCGGTCAAATTATGGTTGACTAAGCGGTTTGACATGAAGGACTTGGGTGAAGCTAATTATGTTTTGGGCATCCAAATCTTTCGAGATATGAAGAACAAAATGATATCTTTATCCCAAGCTATCTTGTCACGCCCCGGAGTACGGGAGGTGACGTGGCGAAATATTTAGATTAATTAAAAGCGGATTTAATTAAAATTAAGTGTTTAAGAATCCAATTAAGTAAGAAATAAAGAGATTTTCCACCACATTTGATAAACGAATTTATAAATATTTAGCAAATAATAATAATTGAATAAAAACCGCGAATATGGGTTCCACAACCCACAACTTGTGCACACACATGGATCTGACAATATCATAAATACAATTACAGTCCAAGTACAAATAAAGTTAAGTCTTACATGCCTTGATTAAATAAATACATAATGTAAATAAGTTCTCCTATTGCTCCTGAGTTCGGTCCGAAGAATCTTCTCCAAACCTAAATGGGAAACCACCTAGAGGGGGGAAATTTAAAACAATAAAACGTGAGCGAAAGGCTCAGTAGGACTATGTTTTATAAAATAGTTTAATGCAAAGAAACATAGCATCATTTGAAATTATTCAAAGGAAACTTAAATAAATAAATGAATAAACAACTTGAGTAGAACCGTCCTGACACAGAACAGTCTACTTGTCAAATCAAAACACCAATTTACTTTTACCTAGGCAAACCATGATATCACCACCGTAGTGGCCCAGCTGGGTTTCGGGACCTGCCCCCAAGGTCGATCGCCACACGACCCGATCTCTGATATGGCATCATGCCCATGTGTTTATTATCATTATCATTCAAAACCCAATTACCGAGTGTTGTCAATTACATTTATTATGAAATTCATTTCATGTCACGGTATATTAAAATACAACCGATAAAACTATTTTCAAACAACCGTTGAAAACATTTTGATAGAAATCCTTTCCAAAGCCAAATCATTTCAAAACCAGGCTACTAAAGAAATAGGATAGAAGTCCTACCTCAGTACTCGTGCCGGTACCCCACACCGTAATCCCTGTCCGCTATACGTTAGCTCCACGGAACCACGAATGATCCTAGATACAAACTAAGTCGATCAATATCTAGTTCGAGACATTCTATGTTACTAAATCATTTCATGATGTCCTAGTGTGCCATTTGTACCTTTAAAATCATCCTATAAGGTTGGGATTTAAATCAGGGTTCAAAATAGTGAAAACGGGTAAAAATCACAAAATTTTCCATGCCTCGGTCGGCCTGCCGGACTCCCTGCTTCGGCCTGCCGAACTGCACAGTTCGGCCTGCCAGAAACAAGGTTCGGCCTGCCGAACATTTCCCCAGATTCGGCCTGCCGGTCGGAAGAACACCGGCCTGCCGATCATCACTCCGGCCTGCCGAACATGAACTTCGGCCTGTCGAACTGGGAAAACCCAGAAATCCCAGCCACGGGTTTCTCGATCCCCAAAATCCAAATCTTGTTTCTAACCTGTTTTTCTCAAATCCCAGGCATGAAAAACAACTATAGTTGATAGAAAAACATTCTAGAACATGTTTGGGCTCATTTAAACAAGATTTAAACTCAAAATCCTCAAAAATCCGAAAATGAGAAAAAGAGGAGAAAAATGAAAAATCTTGAATCCAATCCGTTTTTCTTCAATCTAAACTTAGATTCTAGTTGTTCTAAGTTCATTTAACACAAACCCAAGGTTTTCTAAGCTTAAACAAACTTAGATTTCAAAAACACACAAAATTGAAAATTTTGTAAAAAATTTAGAAATTTCGAATCTAACCTCGAATCGAAGCTTGAATCCGCGTTCTCGGTTGCCGAATCACGTCCCCGAGCTTCCTCCTTGCTATCCCGAAGCTTGGATTTGAATTTGTTTTTAAAAATTTGTGAAGAAATTAGAGAGAGAGGGAGGCTGCCGAGAGAGAAATTGAGAGAGAGCGAGAGAGAAAGAGAACCGGAGAGTGAGGAGAGAGAGTGAGAGAAAGGGATAAATAGAGAAAATCGGTGGGCGGTTTTACTGTGCGAAAACCATGTGCCGTCCACGGTTTTGTAAAACGGAGTATTTTTAACATTTTACAAATTGTTGTGTTTTAAAACTCAAAACATCATTTTAAAACAATAAGAAGTCCTTCGAATTCATTAATTTAACAAAACAACCAAAAATTCAAAAATCTAACCAAATAGTATAATAAATGTTAAAACGTTAATTATGGCACACTAATTCATCATTTACATTACATTAACATTAAATAAATTTCGGGACGTTACATATCTACATAGAAAAGATTCTTGAGAAATATGCAATGTAGAATTCCAAGAAAGGTGGGCAACCATCTGGATCTGAAATTACTCTTTTTAAGAAAGACTATCCAAAGTTTGATGAATAATTAAAATATATGAAGAAAGTGCCTTATGCTTCGAAAGCATGTAGTCTCATGTATTCTATACTTGGCACACAACCTAACATATGTTATGCAATTAGGATTGTGAGTCGATACCAGTTGGATCTAAGACCCAACTATTGGGTTGCGGTCAACTATATTTTCAAGTACCTGAGAAGGACTATAAGTTATATGCTAGTGTATTCTAGTGAGGATCTAACACCTCTTGGACACAATGATTTGGAGTTTTAATCATGTTTAGTTTTGAGGAGATCACTTTAGGATCTGTGCTTACTCTAGGAAGAGGCGCCATTGTTTGGAGAAGTGTCAAGTAAGATTACACTTCATATTCAACGATGGAGGCTGAGTATGTGGCAGCTAGTGAAGCTTCGAAAGAAGCTGTATGGCTCCATAAGTTCCTTGGAGATCTTGAAGTAGTTCCTTGCATGGGTAAGCTGATAACATTATACTGTGATAACAATGAACAATAGCTAATGTTAAGGAATCAAGATTTCACAAGAAAAATAAACATATACATCTGATGTATCATATGATAAAAAAATATAGAGAATGGACAAGTTGCAATGTTTAAGATTGCATCCGAAGACAATATAGCTGATCCTTTCACAAAGACACTTTCAACAAGGGCTTTCGAGAAGCACGTAGAGGCAATAGGGATGCATAACATATCACATTTACTCACTTAGGGTAAGTGAGAGATTGTTAGACTAGGTGCCCTAAGGATTAAATAATATAATAGTTTTCGGAGACATTTAATCAATAAAGAGTTTATTATTTTCACATATCAAATGTTGTCCTCTTATGTTCCTTTCTGTTGAATGTATGATAAGTAAACAAAAGTTTAAAACTATCAGTCTAAACCTTTAAGATCATGCATATGATGGATAGATTATGCAGAGGACACAAATCTTAATGGTGATAGTCTAAATGATAAGGTCCACAATCGAGGGAATAAAGTTGGACACTTAATTCATTGTAAGATTATTATGTTACCTATATCCTTAATGGGAGATGACTTGTCTAGGTCATCGAAGTTGGACTCATGAGTAGAAACATTGGTATATTATTATAGGTGATGATATATTGGATTTGGGATTTTTTTAAGTGTTTTATGGGTAAACTGAGCCTCAAATATATCTTTCATCTTACCTTTTACCCAAGCATATCTATCATCTTACCTTTTACCCAAGCCATACATTACATGTTGAATAAAGTCCTAAAGGTCTCTAACAAAGTGTCAATCTACATTAGTGGAGAGAAGGATAAAAAACAAACTTAAAAGATTTTATTTAAATAAATTAGCTTATATTAATATAAATTTATTTGGTTAATATGTGTTGATTAGTGATAGAAAATCACACATACATGGGAAAATTCATCTTAAATATTTGACATACTTGAGAAATGAATCATAAAACTTAATCAATATTTACATTTTTACTTTGAGGCATGAATATAAGATAATCCCTAAGGAAAATCAGCAAGGAATCACTAGCATTTCAAAATCAAAACCTTTGGTCTGTTTTAAGTTTTATCGCTTTAATTGCTCGGGACTAGCAATAAGCTAGTTGGGAGGTGTGATGAGACTTAGAAAATGCACTTTTCTTAATGTTAAAATCAATCATTTTACATTAATATTTCTTGTAAAACTCCATAATTATAGCAATTAGTGATAAATAGTGTTTTAATGTCTTAGTGAGAAAATGTATTTTTAATGTGTTTTTTATGTTTAATAATATTTTCAGTCATTTTTAGAGTCTTTGAGGTGTGTGAACTGCGTGTTTAATCTATAAGTAGTCGTAATCCTAAAAATAATAAGTGGTTATTTTATTTTAAACTAGAGTGCTCAACCATCTGGATACATTAGTATAACCGAATGGTATACTATTTGTTATTGGTTATGAATAGTAAGTATTTTAATTGTAAGATAACGGAAAATAAGATAAAAAATAATCAGGAAGGTAAAATGGAATTTAGCCTTAAGCTAATTATAAATATCCTATAGCTATATTACACATTATGATATGCCATGAAAAATAAACTTATTGGAGTCGCGTAATTTTATATAGTTCAAGAGTGCAGCTCAAAGGTTTTGGAGGAGTAGCTTTACATTTCATAATTATAAAATGTATGTATCGGGGATATATTTTTATAATTATAAGAGCTTGATCTATATATGTCCATCAGGTCCTCTTTGCTAGCTTATAATATTTCCCGTAATGATAGGCATATTTTTCATATAGATTAGTAACTTATGCTATTTATTAGATTGGCTAAAATTCTATGGTTAGATTTAATGATTCATGTAAGTTTATTGGTTTAATTAATTCAAAATAAACATGTTGAATTATTTAAAACAGATTTTATATGTATAAGATTATCTGTATATGACTGTTTTAATCAGATAACTTTTCTATTGGGTAATTTGAATTAAAATTGAGGCTCTATAAAGGACACCTAGGTAAAAAAAAAGTAGGATTCATCCATTAGGTCCTAAATCTCAAGAGCTAAAGAAGCATTGAGGGAGTGCTGTCACGATAGACTGGTCGACCAGACTCAGTATTGGCTGGTTGACAAGACCTACCATGTTTGCAATCTGTGTGCTTTATGCATTTTACTTAGAAAGTTGATCCAAACTCGAATTTTGATGCCAAATCTTATAAGGACTAGCCCTAATCTGACCTGTATAAAAAGGAACTATTTTCTCTTATTTCTTAGATCATTAGAGAAATTTAGAGAAAGTATTCTAGAGTGAGAAACTCTGAAACTTCTATAGGGCTATTGTCCAATATCCTGAACCTTGGCTCTTTCTTTTCTCTTGTGGTTAGAAAGAGAGGTCACTTATGGAACAACTGAACAATGTGCGACCACCTGCATTCCAATCGTGGAAAAAGAATAGCAAATAAGACTAGTTGGTTGAAGCTCTTTCGGTATATTTCTCTTATTGCAGTTCCTACAGTTTTCGGTCTTCTATGAGGTACGAAAGATCTTTTGTTAATTTATATATATATATATATAACATGTCTAACTTATTTTGGAAAAATGTTTTAATTTAATTTTTAAAATCTGATGTGTAATCATTTTTCAATAGATGTTTGCTATGACTCTATGTTGAATTTACAGAGTCAATCATTTTTTTTATAATCCCTTGCTAAGCATCTAGCTCACTATTTATTATGTGCCCCCGTAAAAAAAAAGAAAAAAAAGATTTAGCTGGAGTCATCGGATGCAACAAAAAGTTTCAAATAGTGTACTGTATACAATTGTATATATATATATATATATATTTTTAATTCACTTGCATCGTATTCTATGTGTTAATTATATTAGTGCAACATTGTATTAAATTAGTATGTTTTTGAGAAATAAAAACATTTTTTGGATTGCTATTTAGGGGAGTTCAAAAAATCTATTAATCTACCAAAACAATCCCATCCAAACCAAACCGAACAAAACTGATAGTTTTTGTTTGTTCTTTTGGACGGTTTACTTGGTTTGCTTAGTGGTTTAAACTTTCAAACCGCCTGTTAGACTAGATGCCTTAAGGATTAAATGATATGTAGTTTCTAGACATATTTAATCAATAAAGAGTTTATTATTTTCATATATTAAATGTTGTCCTCTTTATATTCATTACTGTTGAATATATGATAAACAAACAAAATTCTAAGACTGTCAATCTAAACCTTTAAGATCGTGCATATAATGGACAGATTATGCAAAAGACATGAATCTTAAAGGTGATAGTCTAAATAATAAGATCCACGATCAAGGGAATAAAGTTGGGCACTTTATTCATGCTAAGATTGCTATGTTATCTACATCCCTAATTGGAGATGGCTTATCTTGGTCATCAGAGTAGGACTCCGCAAGTAGAAACATTGGTATATTGTCATATATGTGATATATTGGATCGGGACAAAAAGTTGAATTGTTTTAATTAATAATTCTATTTGTTTAAGTCAATTCATATTCTTAACTTATGTCTTTTGATGTATCAAAGGGTGACATCATGAATTAGATGAAAGTACGCATACCGGTACGTTGGAAACATGACTCGTGATTGACGTAGACTCGTTATTCATAGATACGGAATCCATAGTTGTTTTGTAAAGTTAATGATATTCTCTTATAGGCATTATCCTGTAATTAGAAAACTAGAACGCTCAACCATTTAGATACATAGGTGTAACCAAGTGGTATATTATTTGTAGATAGTAAGTATTCCAATAGTGAGATGATAGAACATAAGATAAAAATAATTGAGAAGGTAAAATGGAATTTATCCTTAAGTCGATTATGAATATCCTATGGGGATATTACACATTATGATATGTCATAGATGATTAGCTTATTAAAGCTTCATAATTTTATATCGTTTGAGAGTGCAGCTCTAAGCTTTTAGTGAAATAGTGTTAGAGTTGATAATTATAAAATATATGTATTTGGGATATGTTATTTTATAATTATAAGTTTGATCTATATATGTCCATCAAGTTTCCTTTATTAGGTCATAATAATTCCTATAACGATATTGCATGTTTTTCCTACATACTGGTGACTTATGTTAATTATTAGATTGGCTAGAATTCGTTAGATTGGATTTAATAATTTATGTTAATTTATTGGTTAAATTAATTTTGTGAATTAATTCAAGATAAACATGTTGAATTATTTAGATAATATTTTATTTGATATGGGATAATCTATATATAAATGTTTTAATCAGATAACTTCTCGATTAAGTTATTTGAATTAAAACTAAGGCTTTATCTAAGATTCTCATGTAAAATAAGATATTTTGATATTTTTAGATTATGGCTCAGTCGGCAGTTCGGTGGCCGAGTTCAGCATGCCAATGTTGTAAAATAGCCAAGCCGATGCATGTGTTTGACATGCCGACCGTGCGATAATCTTGATATATGTTTTTCACATGATTTTAGTCAGAAGTTGATCCAAACTTGAATTTCGAAGCCTAATTTATTAAGGACTAAGCCCAAATTCAACAACTATATAAAAGGAACTATTTCTTATTGTTTCTTAGATCATTTGAGAAGTATAGAGTGACTATTCTAGTGAGAGAAACTCTGAAACTCCTAAAAAGCTATTGTTCAACATTTGGAACCTTAACTCTTGGTCTTCTCAAGTGGTTGGAAGGAAAGGTCACCAAAGGAAAAGCTGAACAAAGTGTGACCACCCGTATTCTGATTGTAGAAAGAAAATATCAACGAAGATCAATTGGTTGAGACTCTTCCAGGACGTTCTTCTCTAGTTGCAGTTTCCATAATTTTTAGTCTATTGAAGAGGTACATAAGATCTTTTATTAATTTATCTACTTAGCATGTCAATTTTGTTATTTGGAAAATACTTTGATTTAAAAAATTTTAAGGTTAGGTTGCGCATCGTTTTTCCAACAATTGGTATCAGAGCCAATCTTTTAATTAATTTTATGGGTTTGTGATTATGCTAAATACATAAATTATGTGATCTTATTATTTTCTATGCTTAAATTAAATTTTTTAGAGAGTTGGCACTCAAGGTTTTTATATAATTATATGTTGTCATGAGATTATATGGAAAATATTCATTAATTAAGTATCGTTAATTAAATGGTTGTTTTAATTATTATATTAATTAATTAATTATGTCGATTATGATTCCTTAGAAGCTAGAATGTATATCTAGGTATTTTATGTAATTAGATGGAAGTCTATCATCACCGTTTAGGATTTATTATTTTAATTTTGATTCATAAAATTTGTATTAAAATAATTATTTGAAGTGAAGACAGATTTAGAAAATGGAGATTATTGCGGTTTTGCGTTTTTTCTATGTTTATAAATTTTTATGTTTTTCAATTGTTTAAAAATAAATTGAAAAATTGCATAACAAAATGTTTTTGCAAAAGGTTAAAGAACGCTAGTTCAATGATGGTCGACAGGCCAGTTACCCTCTATTGGCAGGCCAAACGCTGGAAAACCATGGGTTCCATATGACTTCAATAGGCCGGTGTTCACAAATCAACAAGCTAATCTCAGGTAGAACCATTTTTTTTTCAAATAGTAGGTTTTTCATGTGCAGTGTTTTATTTTATTGAAGATGGACACTACATGAAGAATGATACAATGAGAAGATACAAGATGAAGAATCGATATATGTTTCGATTGATTTTTTGTAATCTTTATTTTTTTTTCTCTTGAATGGGACCATAACATTATGGCTGTTTATTATTGCTCGTAGCGTTGCTTGTCTATATTATAATATGTTTTGCCGTGTATGTTGATAACATAGCATGTAGAATAGGGAGTGCCGCTCATTAAATATTGTTCATGTATGTTAACTTAAAACCTTGATTTCTAAAATATTGAGTAAGAGAAGGTTTTTGAAAAGAGGACCTAAGGCATCTATCGTTGGTCCATACGGAACACATGGTGGTTTCGACCCTAAAAAAGGGATTGCATCATGTACCAAGTTGGATATCCAAAAAGATAACTTGCTTTAGCATGATTTATTATTGTTCACACCTGGGTGTCAATTATAAGTCATGGATAAAGTAGTTGAAATGACGGTTATATACTCAAGATTAATTTTATTATTAATCTCCCCTAGGAGTTCTGTTAATAAAGTTAATGGCCAAAGCAAACAATAATTAGTATATGCTAGATTAGATGAGTCTTAGATGACATATACTAATCGGAGTATATCTGTGTTCCTAATTGAATTTGGCAAGTCTCCCCTAAATGCCTTGTTGAATTTTGAGTTAGGGATTATCATTATAAGGTTGTGATTTTTTCAACGTTTTGGCATATAAACACATTGTGTGCTTACTTGTTTGTGTTATCTTACTAAATTGTTATTGAATGTTTGCTTATTTTTTATATATGAATCTTTATTGTAGACTAAGATGTCTAAAAATGCTTTATCTTCAATACTTGGAGTGTGTTTGTTTGAGTTTTCAAATCACGGTTTGAATCATTTTGCTACAGTATTTTCTCTCACAAAAATTTAAATTTTCATTCAAATACTATACTCAAATACTCGTACCAAACGCTGATAAAAACACTTTAACTAGCAAGAACTATAATGATTGAAAACAGAACATGAATACCATCCTATTCTTTGAGAAACTAAAATTTATGCTAACCACACCATGTCCTCTTATGCCTACTTGCGAATCCACTAACGAACAAATTTAAACGTATGATCACTGGAAGGTTGCTGATCATCAAGCCTGCTATTATATCATGGCTAGCATGAATAACATGTTTCAAGCTCAACATGAAGATCATGAGACTACTCGCCAGATCATCGATAATCTTGAGTATATGTTTAGAGGCCAAGTCTTGACAAAGCAGCAAAGGGGCTTTTTGAAAGCTTCTTAGCTACAAGCAAAGGCCAGGGACTTAACTATAAGGAAAGACTAGGGACGCCTATGAAGGAACATATAATGTTGCTTATGGGTTACCTCATTGAGGCTCAAACCCATGGCGCCTATATTGATGCTGGGTCATAGATGACTATAGTCTTTGAGACTCTTTCTAAGAAGTTCATCCTGTTTAGAGCTTTATATAATTTAAGCAATAGATAAGATGCGACTTTGACTGAGCTAATGAAGCATTTACAGGAGTTCAAGAATCAGATTAGGGAAGCTCCAACCGACGGTGAGAAGGACTTGGTAGTTGCATCTGGTTCCAATTCCCTCAAAGAATGGAAAGAGGCAAAACGCTAAGGACAGGAAGTCTTCTGTTCTAGCAAAAGGCAAGGATAAGAAGAAAAAAAAGAGAAACCTAAAGAAGCTAAAGTGCTTTTTCTATGAAAAGGTCAAACACATTAAGAAGAATTGCAAAGACCTCCAATCTAAAGGAGGTAAGTGCAAACTTCTAGTTATTGAGACTTGTTTAGTTGAAGAATCAAGTGACACTTAGGTTATAGATTCTGGAACAACTAAGCATGTTTGTATTTCTTTGTAGGGGTTCACGGAAACGAGAAGTCAGCTACATGAGCACTTCATGCTTTGACTAGGCAATGGATCCTTAACTTTGGCTAAAGCAATAGGAGACGTCCATCTTTATTTTGATAGTTATTGAAGCTTAGTTTTCAAAAATTGTTTATATGTTCATAAACTTAAAAGAAATTTAATTTCTATCACTTGTTTATTTAAAGACTCTTATTCTGTTTTTTTTAATAATAAAGTTATGATTTGCAAAAATAAATCTTTTATCTATAGTTGATGGATGCAAAACAATCTATATTTTATCAAGCTTAAGATGTACTCACTACTTAACATTGAGATTAATGATAACTCTAAAAGACTTAAAATTTCTTACTCTAATAAGACTTATCTTTGGCACTAACAATTAAGTCACATTAGCCAGAATAGGATTCAAAGGTTGGTAAAGGATGGACCTTTAAGTCATTTAGAAGTGGAATCTATACCACAATGTGAATCTTGTTTAGGGGGAAAAATGACCAAAAGACCATTTGAGTCTAACAGCTATCGAGCTGAAAGGGTTCTAGATATTATGCTTAACGATGTTTGTGATTCCATGAACATCAAGGCACGATGAGGGTTTGAGTATTTTGTCACTTTTATTAATCATTGCTCAAAATATAGGTATGGTTGTTTAATGAATCATAAGAGAAAAACTTTTGACAAGTTTAGGGAGTTTCGAGCTATAGTGGAAAAGCAATTAAATAAACCCATAAAGGCACTTCAATTCGATCGAGGTAGTGATTACTTCATCGTTGAGTTCTTAGGACACTTATTAGAGAATGGGATTTTATCTTATTTTATTGCGCCAAATACTCTACGGCAGAATGGCATGGCTGAGAGAAGAAATAGGATTTTGTTGAATATGGTTAAGTCCATGATGAGTTTTCGACGTTGCCTTTATCCTTTTGAGGATATGCACTACAAACGGCATATTATCTTTTGAACAATGTGCCTTCAAAATCGGTTCTTTGGACTCCTCATGAGTTATGGATGGGTAGGAAGACATCCTTAAACCATATTAGCATATGAGGATGTCCTACTCATGTCCTGGACAAGGAAGTAAATAAGTTGAAAGCACATTCGAAAGTGTGCGTGTTTGACAAATGGGGGTTATTTTTATCACACAAAGAAAAAACAGTCATGGTTTCGACGAATGTGACTTTCCTTGAGAAAAGTTACATGAACAACTTTAGACCTAGTAGTAGAGTGGTACTCAAGCGTTAGTGAGTGATTCAATCACTCAAGGGGTTTCAATTGAAACTAATCCAATCGATGTAGAAAAACCAACCGAACAACAACCTAGCAAGCTTTGGCTTAGTAGGAGGATTGGGTGTCAACCTAAGAAGTATATGTTCAATGGTGAAGATTACTTAGCTGAACTAGTTGAACATGATAAGGATCCTTACACTTACAAAGAAGCTACTGAGGATGTTGATTCAAAGCTCTGAATAGAAGCTGTGAATATGAGATGAAGTCTATGAAGACTATTTAGGTTTGGTAGCTTATAAACCTTTCTAAAGAGGTAAAACTCATAGGATGTAAGTCAGTCTACAAGAGAAAGAGAGGAGCAGATAGGAAAGTCGAAACCTATAAGGCTAGACTAGTAGCAGAGGGATAAATACAAAAGGAAAGAATCGATTATGAAGAAACCTTTTTGCTTGTAGTCATGCTTAAGTCCATTTGCATTCTCTTATCCATTACTATCACTCTTGATTACGAATTTGACAAATGGATGTCATGATAGCCTTTTTGAATGGCTATCTTGACGAGACCGTATATATGATACAACCAAATAGGTTCAAAGATAAGGGTTAAGAGAATAAGGTCTGTAAGCTGCTAAAGTCTATTTATGAACTTAAGCAAGCTTCTCGTTCTTGGAACATAAGATTTGATCAAATGATCAAGACTTATAGGTTCGAACAAAATATGGACAAACCAAGTGTTTACAAACACATTAAGAATAGGAATGTGGTTTTTCTACTACTCTATATAGAGACATTTTACTTGTTGGCAATAACATTGGGGCATTGTCGTCAGTCAAATTATCTTGGGTGAAGCTAATTATGTTCTAGGTATCCAAATCTTTCGAGCTAAGAAGAAAAAAATGATAGCTTCATCCCATGTCACCTACATAGATAAAATTCTTGAGAAATATGCAATGAATTCTAAGAAAGGTGGGCAACCATCTAGGTCTGGAATTATTTTTTCTAAGAAAGACTCTTAAAAGTCTGATAAAGAAAGAGAATATATGAAGAAGGAGAATATATGAAGAAGGTACCCTAGTCGCATGTATGTTATTCTTTGCACACAATCTGACATATGTTATGCAGTCAAGATAGTGAGTCAATTTCGGTCGGATCTAGGACCAAACCATTGGGTTGTAGTCAAGCATATTTTCAAGTATCTGAAAAGGATTAGAGGTTATATGCTAGTGAATTCTGGTGAGGATCTAACACCTCTTGGATACACTGATTTAGATTTTTGATATTGTTTGAATTTGAAAAGATCAACTTTAGGTTATGCGTTTACTTTGGGAGGAGGCACCATTGTTTAGAGACTTGTCAAGCAAGATTACACTTCAAATTCAATGATGGAGGCTGATTATGTGGCATATGATGAAGCTTTAAAAGAAGTTGTATGGCTCTGCAAGTTCTTTGAGGATCTTGAGGTAGTTTTTGGTATGGATAAGTCAATATCATTGTATTGTGATAACATTGTTGTGATAGCTAATGCTAAGGGACTAAGATTTCACAAGAAGAGTAAACATATACATTGGAAGTATCATGTGATAAAGGACTTCATTGAGGGTGCACATGTTATGGTATGTAAGATCGCATCTGAGGACAATATAGCTAATCCTTTCTTGAAGACAGTTCCTATGAGGGTTTTCGAGAAGCACGTTGAGGCTATGGGGATATGAAACATGTCATATTTGCTCACTTAGGGTAAGTGGGAGATTGTTAGACTAGGTGGCTTAAGGAGTAAATGATATTGTAGTTTTCAGAGACATTTAATCAATAAAGAGTTTATTATTTTTACATATCAAATGTTGTCCTCTTTATGTTTATTGTTGTTGAATAAATGATAAGCAAACAAAAAACTGATATTTTCAACCTAAACCTTTAAGATTGTACATATGATGAACAAATTATGCAGAAGATAGAAATCTTAAAGGTGATAGTCTAAATGATAAGGACCGCAATCGAGAGAATAAAGTTGGGTGCTGTATTCGTGCTAAGATTTTATGTTGCCTATATCCTTGATGGGAAATGACTTGTCATGGTCATCGGAGTGTGACTCCACGAGTAAAAACATTGGTATGTTGTAATAGGTGACGATATATTAGATCGAGAAAAAAAGTTAAATTGATTTAATTAATAATCTCATTTGTTTAAATTAATTCACTTTGGATAATCATATATGTTATATGTTAATCATGAAATGAATTAATAGGCCCGTATTCTTGAGTTGTGTCTTTTGATGTACTAAAGGGTGACATCCTAATTTAGATGAAAGTATGCATACTTGTATGTTGGAGACATGACTCTTGATTGATGTAGACTCGTTATTCATAGATATGGAATCCATAGTTCTTTTGTAGAGTTAATGATATTCTTTTATAGGCATTATCCTATAATTGGAAAACGGAGTGCTCAACCATTTGATACATAAGTGTAATTAAATGATATGCTATTTATGGATAGTAAGTATTCCAATGGTAAGATGATGGAACAGAAGATAAAAATAATCAAGAATGTAAAACAAAATTTATCCTTAAGCCGATTATGAATATCCTATGAAGATGTTACACATTATGATATGTGTTATTAATGAATAGCTTATTGAAGCCTCGTAATTTTATATAGTTTGTCAGTTTAACTCTAAGCTTTTAGTAGAATAGCATGAGAGTGGATAATTATAAAATGTGTATCTACGATATGTTATTTTATAATTATAGGAGCTTGATTTATATATGTCTATCAGGTCCCCTTTGCTAGCTCATAATAATTCTTGTAACAATACGGTATTTTTTTTCTACATACTAGTGGCTTATGTTAATTATTAGATTGACTAAAATTCAATAGATTAGATTTAAGAATTCATGTTGGTTTATTGGTTGAATTAATTTTGTGAATTAATTCAAGATAAACATGTTGAATTATTTGGATAATATTTTATTTGATATGGAATAATCTCTATATGACTATTTAAATAAGATAACTTTTCCATTAAGTTATTTGAATTAAAACTAACTTCTCTATTAGGTTATTTGAATTAAAACTGAGGCTCTATCTAATATTCTTATGTAAAATGAGATATTTTGAGATTTCTAGATTATAGCTCTGTCTCTAGGCCAATGCCCGAGTTCAGCATGCCGATGCCATAAAATCGACAGGTTGATGCACATGTTTGGCATGCCAACCGTGTGATAATCTGATACGTGTTTTCCACAAGTTCTACGTCAAAAGTTGATCCAAACTTAAATTTTGAAGCCTAATTTTATAAGGACTAACCCTAAATTTGACCACTATATAAAAGGAACTATTTTATTATTCCTTAGATCATTTGAGAAGTGTAGAGAAAGTATTCTAGTGAGAGAAACTCTAAAACTCCTAAAGGGCTATTGTTCAACTTCTAGAACCATAGCTCTTGGTCTTTTCAAATGGTTGGAAGGAGAGGTCATCGGAGGAAAAGCTACATGTTGTGCAAGAACCCACATTTTAATTGTGGAAAGAGAATAGCAAGGAAGACAGGTTAGTTGAGGTTCTTCTAGGACGTTCTTCTCTAGTTGCAATTTCTACAGTTTTTGGTCTATTGAAGAGGTACGTAAGATCTTTTATTAATTTATGTACTTAGCATGTCAAACTTATTATTAGAAAAGACTTTGATTTAAAAAATTTTAAAATTCTACTGTGTACCATTTTTCCAACACAGCCAATCTAAACCGCCCACCCAAATCGCCCGCTAAACCGCCATATTATATCAATTTTATTTTTAAAATGTTTTTTATATAAATTTTTATTATTTATTATTTTTTATTAGTCATTACAAGAAGCTCTACCGATATAAGGTGCACATTTCTACACTCTATAATTCTCTTCTCTTAATCACTCATCATCAGCATCTAGAAAACCAAAATCAAATTAAAGAACCAACATATACTACTAAGACTGACTCATGGAATGGGAACTTAGCCTCCCCCATCCAACGACCAGCATCTTTTCTTTACACTGCCGCTAGCCTACTGGCCATGCTGTCACTTTCACTTCATCTCTTTCTACTGCTGGCCCAACTCACCATAGTGTAGATTAAGGATATTAGTATGAGGGAAAGATCGATATCACTAGAAAACTTTAATTCAAGTTTAAAATTTAATTGTGTTGTCTTATGTTTGTTTAGTTGTATTTTTGAGTTTTTAGTTTGATTGTTAGAAAACCTTGATTTCTGTTATTGTGACTTTTTAGCTTGTTTTTTAGTTTGTATTAAAACTTTGAAGGGCAAACTTTTGGACATTTTATAAATTTATAAAACATTAAAAAAATTAATCTAAAGCAATTTGGTTTAGTTTGGTTTTATAAAAAATATCAAACCACCCAAAAAAGAAAACTTATTTTTGGTTAGATTGGTGGTTTGGA
Organism: Artocarpus heterophyllus; assembly: GCA_025403435.1. Taxonomy (NCBI): domain Eukaryota; kingdom Viridiplantae; phylum Streptophyta; class Magnoliopsida; order Rosales; family Moraceae; genus Artocarpus; species Artocarpus heterophyllus. The sequence goes on along the minus strand of CM046348.1, from coordinate 35,834,468 downwards.
GAAAAAACCGCTCAAACTGCCCACAAACACCCTTATTGTTATTTGTTGTTCCTGTTTAAAAGATTATGGAGCATATATGTAAAATGGATTTATTATTATTGAAGAAAAGAGGAAAACTCCAGATATGATTTATTTAATTTTAATTTGCAATAAGTGCCTTTGAGTTTGGTCACAAAATGATATGCGTAATGTAGCTAATAGTGATTACTAGTCCTAGGCACATGCTATGTATGTGTTAATTTGTTAAATTATTTGGACATACATAAATATTAACTTTTAAATGTTCATTTTTTTTATTTATTATTCTCTTAGAATTTAGTTTACACACACATATATTCATATATGAGTAGAACTATTTTTTTAAAAAAGCTTTTATTGGAACAAATCTAATAACAAACTATTTAGAGGCACATGTGAGAAAAACCATACATGAGAATGATGTTAAGAAGAAGATGTTTAAACAAAAAGACATTTGAGACAAATAAGTTTTGTAAAGATATTAAAAAACAAGATTTATAAAGGATCACATTAGAAAAAAATATTATTTCCTAAAAAAAGAAAAACAAAATATTATATTAAAGGACTATAAGAAAAAAAAATTTTATGTAGGGCAACATACATAAAAATTTATCGTGGGTAATAAAATAACTTAAAAGGCACATTTACCTAAGATTAAAAATAATTAAAAAATATTTATTTAATGCATGTTTTGCTCCAATATAGTATATCTATAGACAACTAAAGCTCCTTTTTTCCCTTTGATTGAAAGTTATTTTGTATCTTTAAACAACAAATTAAAACTCTTTTTTGTTGCACATACTATAATAATAAATATAAAGAAGAGCACTAATTTCTTTCTTTCTTTCTTAAAAAAGAAGAAGAAGAATAAGGAAAAAAGAAAAAAAAAAAAAAAAGAAACACTACTATAGACTGTGGATTTCACAACTGTTTAAAACCATTATGGAAAAATTTCAGATGGTTAAAAAATCATCGTGAAAACTTCAATCGTGGTACAAAATGAAGTTTTCACAACAGTTTTTTACCGTCATGGAACAACAAAATTGGCGTGAAGGAGGCGTTGTGGGTGTGCATCTTCCACGACGGTTTTTATAGAAACCGTCGTGGAAGCTTAAGCTTCCACGAAGGTTTCTATAAAAATCATCGTGGAAGTGTGCATCTTCCACGACAGTTTTTATAGAAACCGTCATGTAAGGTCAAGCTTCCACGACGGTTTTTCCCAAAAAGGCCATTGAAGCATGACCTTCCACGACATTTTCTTGTAAAACTGTCGTGAAAGCTTATGCTTCCACGACGGTTTTTATAAAAACCATCGTGGAAAATTGGTATTGCCAAAAAAAAAATTCCAAAATTTTTTTATTTCCAACGAGATGGCTAGTCCTGTGTGTTATCCGTTACAACAAGGCCTTGATTGCATACAAAAATTGATCTATATTGAAATTACAAGGTATTTACAAGATCATTTACATTTGAGCTATTTTGAGCGATTGTTTATCTACTATCTCAATCATCTATCTAAAAATGACATACCTATTTACAAATTTTACCCACTCTGATCTAACTTCATGTGTATTAGTATGTATATAGAAATCTTTTCTTCCTAGGGCTTGTATACCACTTGTAATTATATCTTGCATGAAACGTAGAATAAAAAAACCACATTCTATGTTCCCTTGTTGTCTTGGACACTTACGTTTGGAATATAGCGTTCTATTTGGTCTGTTTGCTACACCGCTTCTTGCTTGAAGCTTCCAATCGTTAAGTACCCTAACAATGTGTCACGTTTAAATGAATTAATAGACGATACAATTATGTGGGACTTAAAACAAATAATTTTATAAGAGAACATTAATGCTTACACTCTTGCGTCTAATACGAAATCCTCACATAGTGGGTGTCTGAGGGGATCAAACCAATATATTTGGTTCTCACATGGCGAAATAAGTGCCAACATCCAATGTTCTCCAACATTGTATGGCAGGAAGAATAATTTCCCCCTCGGTGCTTGAGCTAATAGGTGGAGGAGTGATGTGGCGTGCTCTCTGCGATCACTTTGTAGGTCTTTTGCAGCACTTGCAACAAGCATCAAAGATATGAAACTGAAATTTTGCGCCAAGCCTTGAAGTTCACAATATTCTGCCAAAAAACTACAATAACAAACAATACAGTCAATTATTTGAAAGCACCTTACAACTCTACCTATATTTTAAAATTTATGAATTATGAATGGAGTTATTACCTGAGGTATACTAGGATATAGTTCGCTCCGATTTTATCAAAGTTGATGAAGCAGTAAACATCTCCATACCCTAGATAGATAGGAAATTCATTGCCAATGACATTTACCGGTATCGGGCACTAAATCATCGACCCATCATGCATGAAAAAATGTGCATATAGAGCCAACTGCCTAAATTCTTGAGGTATTAAAGTGAAGTTAAATGCAGACAGTGGCTCATTCACAATAGGTTGTTCTTGTTCTTGTTCTACCTTAGGTTATGATTGTCTTGCTTTTGTAGAGCTTTTCTTTTTTGTCATTTCTTTCTGCTTAGATCTTGTGAAACGTGGCTAGGCGCTCGACTCATCTTTTTTATTGTGATGACTTCAACTAACCTCTTTGGCCATGCGACGAAGCTTCTGGCCGCTTCACCCACAATTGTTGCTTCAAGTGTTGGAATAGGCAATTCAGCTGTTCTAACTCTGATGGCAGTGATACTGATGCACACGTTTTCTTCCCCTAATGGTCTTCCATGAACTGTATCAGTTGGAAGACTCTTCATCCATGCCTTCCTAAGCGCAACAAGTGCACACCCACCATTAATTCTATCCTCAACAAAGAGCATGCATTCTTGATCTTGTTCGGACTCTTGATGAGAAGGTGACAATTGGACTTTAGAAGCTTCTGGAGCTTCTGCTACATCATTGGGAGGGTTACAACTAGCCTTGAAGCTGTTGCGTTATGAGATGCTATCATCCGTCGACTTGGCACGTCCTTGGAAAATGAGCTTGGTCACAAGACCTTGTAGTTCTACAATCCCATCTGCATCTTCGACATTTGGGAATGCAATTTTAAAGTACTTGATTGGAGTTTGAAGTATTGAGACTGCTTCACATACTTCGATTGACCGTGAACACGTCCTAAATGTTCTAGTTTCCCTAGTGCCCTTGTCAAAATGTCATCGTTATCGATCGATTGGAAGCTCCTTTGACTTTGTTGCGTCATGTATTCATCCTGTAAAACAGCAACAAAACCATGTTATTCTTAAGATCCTTCAACAGGTATTAAAATACAAATTAATGGTTTGTGTTCAATAAACTTACAATCAAGTTCTCAATTTCTGCTACTTTTGGATTTTTAAACTGTCTATCGGGACTTTGACATGATTTTACCCACAACTCCTCCCGTGTTGGTAGCACGCCTGTCTTAGCTAACTATGTTATGCTATGTTGGTAACATATTAATAATAGAATAATTGATATATGTAATATGAGTATGATATTAACGTCCCAATGATTTCTCGAGCTCTCTATATCCGACTCGGCCAACCATAAAATAGTATTCATTTTCTGATCTTATTTTTCTTGCATTTGATGATAGCAGTTGGAATTTGGTGGAATGTTGATACCTCACAAAAGTTTTCCAATCGTCATCGTTTATGGAGGGGTAGTAGTGTACTACCATAGGAGGTCGTTTATATATATTTTCATCCTCCTCCGGAATGCAAAGGTATGGCTGTATGAAGGTAATGTAGAGGTCGAATCTAAACACCTTTGCTAAGTCACCACAAACCTTCAAAGCATTTTTCCTATACCAATCCTCGACTATAAAAGCTTTGTAAATCTCTCTCCAAATCACATCTTTTACTTGTTCCAAATTCTTAGACCTCCAATTTTTTATCCATATAGGAACCTGTTCTCAACTAAGGACTCTAATCCAACTGCTTGATTCATGGCCAGTTGTGCCTTTCGATTGGCTTTTCGAATCAAAAGTCACTTCAATTCTTAAACCTTTCTTTCTCATGTGATGAACTTTTTCATTAATGTAGCCCTTCACTCAAAGTCTACTTTTGGATCAAATTCGGTTCACCTTCGTGGCTTACTGTGTTGGTTTCCCTTGCTATGTTGCAATGAAAATAGAGTGCACTCTTTGTACTCGTCCTTGTACTGATCACTATCGACCTCACGAGATATTGTACCTATGCAAAGTAAGCAAAAACTAACACACACATAGTAATATTAAATTACTATTTTACAGTCAAAAATTGACATATTCTAAATTGATATATTACACAATTACATATTAAAAATCACATATTATAAGTTGACATATATATTACACATATTCACATAATTTCACATATTCTCATACTACAGATATTCACATCTTCACAAGTTTACAATTTTAATTACACAATTTCGCATATTTACATAATTTCACATATTTCATATATTTACATCTTCACATATTCACAAGTTTACAATTTCAATTACACAATTTCACATATCACAATATTCACATATTTCACATATTCACAAGTTTACAATTTCACATATTCACATATTTCACATATTCACAAGTTTACAATTTCAATCACACAATTTCACATATTCACAATACTCACATATTTTATATATTCACAAGTTTACAATTTCACGAATACAATTTCACATATTCACAAGTTTACAATTTCACAAATACAATTTCACATATTCACATAATTTCACATATTTCACATATTCACATCTTCACATATTTACAAGTTCACAATTTCAATTACACAATTTCACATATTCATAATATTCACATATTTCACATATTCACATCTTCACAAGTTTACAATTTTACATATTCACATCTTCACATATTCACAAGTTTACAATTTTAATTACATAATTTCATATATTCACAATATCACATATTTCACATATTCACAAGTTTACAATTTCACGAACACAATTTCACATATTCACATATTCATTGCTTCACATATTCACAAGTTCACAATTTCAATTACACAATTTCACATATTCACATCTTCACATATTCACAAGTTTACAATTTCAATTACGCAATTTCACATATTTAAATTATTGCATATATTACACATATTTACATAATTTCACATATTACACATATTCACAATTTTACAATTTCAGTTACGTAATTTCACATATTACACATTCACATATACACAATTTCATATATTCATATAATTTTACATATTCGCAAAACAAATAAAATTTGTGGGGGTAGGGTGGGGCAAGGGGGCGAGGGTAGGGTAGGGTGGGGGGTGGGGGGGGGGGGGGGGGGGGGGGGGGGGGGGGTGGTGTGGGTGGGCGGGGTGAGGAGGGGTGAGGGTGGGGTGGTGAAGGGGCGAGGGGGGTGGTTAGGGTGAGGGGGCGGGTGGGTGAGGTGGGGTAACGGGGAGAGAGTGGGTGGGGCAAGGTGGGGGGCGGGTAGGGTGAAGGGGGTGGGTAGGGGTTAGATGTAGAAAGGGTGGGGGGAGGGTGGGGCAGGGTGGGGGGTGGGTGGGGCGAGCGCTTCAAAATTTTTAAAGGGGAAAAAGAAGCTTCCATGATGGTATATTTATAAACCGTCATGGAAGCTATTTTACAGCATTATAATTGTTGTTAGAAAGATAGCAACCTTCCATGACTGTCTATTTATAAACCGTCGTGGAAGCTATTTTACAGCATTATAAATGTTGTCAGAAAGACAGCAGCCTTCCACAACGGTTTATAAATAAACCGTCGTGGAAGCTATTTTACAGCATTTATAATGTAGTAAATGCTGTAAAAAACACGGTGCCTTCCACGACGGTTTATTTATAAACCATTGTGGAAGCTAACATTACATGACAGTTTATAAAAAAACCGTCATAAAAAAATGGTATAATTACGACTTACATACGGTTTTCTCTTCTGCCTGGGGTGGCCAGCTCGTGTGTTAAGCATTTGATGGCCCAGAATGAAAGAAATATGAAAAATATAAATAGATATCCCAAACCCTTAAAAAAAGATGAAAAATTAAAGAAATTAAAGAAATATTTTAAAATAAATTAACATAAATTCGTTTATAGATGCTCATTTTTTTGTCTTTTTTTTTCATTGGTTCCTCAATACATATCCATTCCACATCTTCACGAAGCAAGTGTGAATCTTCAAAATCATCTATCTCTTCAACCAGTGGCAATCCCTTTGTGAATGAAGGGATGTCCGTGCAATCCTTGGCAATTTCTTCACCGTCGATAACTATTCTTGGCCTCATTGGGATGACTAGAGACAACTCCATGTTTTGGGGATCCATAGTATAAAAAAATTGGATTGCTTATGATGCCATAGTGAAGGAACATTCTTGTATCCCAATCTTTTAAAGTCAACCATCATGATGCCATCATTATCGTTCTTAACATAGTTATTGTTGGCCCACTTGCACTTAAAAAGTGCTATGCTCAATCCCCCATAATCAAGTTTCCAAATATCTTCAATGAAACCAAAGTAGTTCATGGTCCCATGTACTAGATTTTTGTCCTTGGCGAAGGCAATATGCATAGCCTTGGCTCAGAGAGTCACACCGCTATTTTGGAAAGGATGCTTCTCATCTTTTTCGCCAGTGTAGAAAGTGTAACCATTTATGGAATATGACATATGCCTTGTAACTACCGTCAACAGTCCTCTAGCTAGGTTCTTCAAGTCTTGTGACATGCCCTCATCTTGTGATGTGGGGCACTTGCCATAGATGTGTGCTCTAATCCACAACCAAAAGGCCCGGTTATGTTCATCTTGCAACCACTTCTCATTTTTTGCTCTTTTTGGGTTTTTTTTTTTAAAATCATTTATGTGCACCTCAATGAAAGGCTTCACTTCATCAGCATTGTGCAAGAAATAAAGATAAGCTTGCTCCCACTCTTTTCGATTTATTGACAAAGGATTGCCAGTAGATAGTCACCTAGCCTCAATGTTTATAGTCATTGGCACCCCAATTGCGTCTGCATTAGATAGGTACTCAGAGAAAAATTCAATCGATTCCTCAGCTATGTAACTTTCTACAATACATCCCTCTGACCTATTTTGATTCTTCACATAGCCCTTCAAAACCTTCATATATCTTTCAAATGGGTACATCCTTCTCTAATACACTGGTCCACATAACTTAACTTTACGTACTAAGTGCATCGTTAAACGAATCATGAAGTCAAATAATGCCAGTGGAAAATACTTCTCAAGCATGCATAAGGTTTGCACCAACTCCGATTGCAGTGAATCTAGCATAAGTGGATCAATTACCTTGGAGCATATTTAATTAAAGAAAGAGAACAACTTGGTAATTGTAAATCTCACATCCTTTGTTAGAATTCCCTGCAAAGTAAGTGGTAGTAATTGCTGAATCAACACATGACAATCGTGTGTTTTCATGCCCATAAGTTTCAAATCCTTCACCGACACCAACTTTTTAAAGTTTGAAGAATACCCACCCGGCACTTTCAACGACGCAAGCCATTCACAAAGCTTTCTTTTTTTCACTCTTGATAACATGTGCTTTGCCAAAGGTAAGTACGTACGGTTCCCTCTTTTCTCAGGAAACAAATTAAGCTTAATCTCCATTTCCATGAGATCCAACTGAGCTTTTTCACCATCCTTAGTCTTGGCTGGAAAGTCAAGCAACGTGTTGACTATGGATTCACAAATGTTTTTCTCAATATGTATAATGTCCAAGCAATGACAAACAAAAAGTGTCTTCTAGTATGGAAGATAAAAAAAGATTGATCTTTTTTTCCATGGTTCATCAATTGACAGCTCATCCTTACCTCGCTTTCTCTTCCCAAATACGACTCTTATATCTTTTACCATTTCAAATATTTGTTCACCCGTCAAAGGATGAGGAGGGTCTCTTTCTTCGCTGTTGCCATCAAAGGCTTTCTTTTGTTTGTGGTAACAATGATCTCTTGGTAACCATCTTCTATGACCAAGAAAAACTATTTTTCTACTATTCTTTAAGAGTTTGTGAGACGTTTCCATCATGCAAATAGGACAATCAATAGTGTTAGAAAAATAGTACGCAGCAGAATTTAAAAATTTTTATATCAGAGTATTTTTCAAAACACAAGTTTGACACGCTATGTGCATAAATTAAACAAATCTTACTAACCTTGTAAATGCCAAAAAGCTTCCTCAATCAGTGTAAAGAAGCAACGTTTAGAAGGACCTTAACCAACTGGCCTTCTTTGCTATTCTCTATCCACGATCGGAGTGAGTGTAGGCTCACACGTACAGCTCTTCCACCAAGTGACTCTCTTTCTAACCAATTGAGAGAACACAAGCTAGTGTTCGTGATTTGTGAATAAGAGCTCTCAGGGCGTTTTAGAATCCCACTATTAGAGTTTCACTCTTAATCTCTCAATTGATCTAAATAATAATGAGATTCACTCCCTTTTAAAGGTTGGGTCTAGGAGTCAATCCTTATCAGATAATGCCTCAAAATTTGAATCAGAATCAAATTCGGATCAATATCTAATGAAATTCGTGTGAAAACGTGTGATCTTTTTATCGCACCATCAGCATGCTGATCTGCCTAACCGGCATGCTGAACTTGCCCCATTGGTAGGCTGAACCTGAGGATCGGCATGCCAAACAGTCGATAAAAAATCTCAACGAATCTTTTATTTTTCACCCGAGATTCTATAGGATAAAGTTTCAGTTTTAATTCAAATAACCTAATAGAGAAGTTATCTAATTAAAACAACTTTATCTAGATAATCTCTAGGACAATAAATGAATTCCTGATAATTCATCAAGTCTATCTTGAATTAATTTAAAATTAATCCAACTGATAAATAGACATGAATTATTTGACCCCGATAATTTAACAAGTTTATCTTAAATCAATTTTTTCACAAAATTATTCAGCCGATAAACAGACATGAATTATTTGATTCTTTAAAATTTTAGCCAATCTGATAAATCTGATATAAGTCACCAATTATTAGAAAAGCACGTCGTATCATTACAGGATTTTGTGAGCTAGCAAATGGACCAAATGGACCTATATAGTTCAAGATCTCGATAATTAAGAAACCCAATATCCTAGATATATATTTCATAATTATCAACTCAATGCTACTCCACTAAAAGCTTGGAGTTGTACTCTCGAACTATATAGAATTACGAAGCCCGTATAGCTAAGTCTCCATGATATGTCATAGTGTATTGTATCCCCATAGGATTATCCATAACTGGCTTAACGACAAGTTCTGTCTTACCTTCCCGATTATTTTTATCTTACATTCCATTATCTCATCATCGGAAAACTTACCATCCAAAGACAGTATACCATTCGGTTACACCTGAAGAAGATATCACTACAGGATATCGTTACAGTATATGGTTGAGCGATTCAATTTTCTAATTACAGGATAACGCATATAAGAGGATATCACTACTCCTGAAGAGGAGCTATGGATTCCATATCTATGAATAACAGGTCTACGCTATCAAGAGTCATGCCTCCAATGTACTGACATGCATATCACTATTAAAATATAGGTGTCACTCTTTGGTACATCAAAAGACACAAGTCAAGACAACGGGCCCACTATTCATTTCAGAATTAAGATACAATACAAATGATTGTCTAAAGTGAATCGATTTGTCGAGATAGAATTATTAATCCAAATCAATTCACTTTATATCCCGATCCAATATATCGTCACCTATGATAATGTGTCAATGTTTCTATTCACAGAGTCCACCTCCGTGGCCAAGACAGACCATCTCCCAATAGGGATATAGACAACATAACAATCTTTGCATGAATAAAGTGCCCAACTTCATTCCCTCGATTGCGGATCTTATGATTTAGACCATCACCTTAAGAATCGTGTCTTTCGCATAATCCATCCATCATATGCCCAATTCTTAAAGGTTTAGACTAACAGTATTAGCCTATTATTTGCTTAACATACATTCAACAAATATGCACGTAAAGAGGACAAGATTTGGTATATGAATAATAATGTCTTCAAAAACATATTACATTTTTACTCCTTATGGCATACTTGTCTAACAATCTCCCACTTGTACTAAGTGAGTAAATATGACAAATCTCGCATCCCCATAGCTTTCACATGCCTCTCGAAGACTCTCCCAGTAAGTGTCTTCATAAATGGATAAGCTAAATTGTCCTCTGGCACGATTTTGCACTCTATGACATGCCCGCCCTCAATGAAGTCCTTTATCACATGATATTTTTGATCAATATGCTTACTCTTCTTGTGAAATCTTGGTTTCTTAGCATTAGCTACCACCACATTGTTATCACAGTATAGTGATACCGCCTTATCCATACCAGGAACTACCTCAAAATCCCCAAGGAACTTGCAGAGCCACACTGCTTCTTTCGAAGCATCACTAGCCGCCACATACCGGCCTCCATCGTTGAATCTGAAGTGCAATCTTGCTTTACACTTCTCCAACTGATGGCACCGTCGCCCAAAGTAAAGACAAACCCCAAAGTTCATCTCCTTGAATCTAGACAGGATTGAAAATCTGAGTCATTATATCCTAGAGGAGTTAAGTCCTCACCCGAATATACAAGCATATACCCTCGAGTCCTTCTCAGGTACTTGAAAATATGCTTAACCGCAACCAAGTGGTTAGGTCTGAGATCTGCCTGAAATTGACTTACAATCTCGACCGCATAACAAATATCTGGTGTGTGCAAAGCATGGCATATATGAGACTACCCACTGCCGAAGCATAAGGTACCTTCTTCATGTATTCTCTTTCTTCCTCAGACTTTGAAGAGTCTTTCTTAGAACGAGTAATTGCAGACCTAGATGGTTGCCCACCTTTCTTGGAATCCTGCATTACAAACCTTTTGAGAATTTTATCTATGTAGCTGGCTTGTGACAAAGCTATCATTTTGTTCTTTCTATCCCGAAAGATCTGGATACCGAGAACAAAATTAGCCTCACCCAAGTCCTTCATGTCAAACTGCTTGGTCAACTATAATTTGACCAATAACAATGCCCCAACGTCATTACCAATTAGCAGAATGCCATCTATATAGAGTAGTAGAAAAACTACATTCCCATCCTTAATGTGTTTGTAAACACATGACTCATCCACATTTTGTGAGAACCTATAAGTTTTAATCACCTGATCAAATGTTATGTTCCAAGAACGGGAAGCCTGCTTAAGTCCATAAATTGACTTTAGCAGCTTACAAACCTTACCTTCTTGACCATTGACCTTGAACCCATTTGGTTGTTCCATATAAATGGACTCATCAAGAAAAAATTAAGAAAAGCCATCTTGATATCCATCTGCCAAATCTCATAATCGAGAGCGGCAGCTATGGATAAGAGAATCCAGATGGACTTAAGCATGGCTACAGGCGAAAAGGTTTCCTCATAATCGATTCCTTCCTTTTGTGTGTAACCCCTAGCTACCAGTCTAGCCTTAAAGGTTTCGACCTTTCCATCCACTCCTCTTTTCCTCTTGTAGATCCACTCACACACTGTGGGTTTTACCCCTTCAGGAAGATCCACAAGCTCCCAGACCTGATTAGTCTCTATAAACTTCATCTCTGTGTTCATGGCCTCTGTCTAGAGTTTCAAATCAACATCATCCATAGCCTCGCATAAGTATAAGGATCCCTATCATGTTCATCCGGTTTAGCCAAGAAGGCCTCCCCATTGAACATATACCTTTTGGGTTGACGCCCGATCCTCCCACTACGTCGAAGCCCCTTAAGTTGTCGTTCATCATGGACCCTACCATGTCTAATAAAGTCCTATTTTGTCTCTCCCCTATGCCATTCTGCTGCGGAGTACCTGGTGCAGTCAAATGGGATAAAATCCTATTCTCTAATAAGTGTCTTAAAAACTCATCAGAAAGGTATTCTCCACCTCGATCGGATCGAAATGCCTTTATAGGTCTACCCAATTGTTTTTCCACTTCAGCCCGAAACTCCCTAAACTTGTGATAAGTTTCGCTTTTGTGGTGCATCAGGTACACATGCCCATATCTTGAGTAATCATCAATAAAAGTGATGAAGTGCTCATACTCTTCTCGTGCCCGGATGTTCATTGGTCCGCAAACATCACTATGCATAAGTTCTAGAACCCCTTAGGCCCTATTGCCCTTAGACCCGAATGGTCTTTTAGTCATTTTACCCTCTAAGCAAGATTCACATTGAGGTATAGATTCTACCTTTAAGTGACTTAAAGGTCCATCCCTTACCAGCCTTTGAATCCCATTCAGGTTGATATGACCAAGGCACAAATGCCAAAGATAAGTCTTATTAGAGTGAGCAGTTTTAAGTATTTTAGAGTTATTATCATTCATCTCAGCATTAAGTAGTAAGTCCATCTTAGGTTTGATAAAATATAAATTATTTTGCATCCACCCAGAACAAATAAAAGATTTGTTTTTACAAATCACCACTTTATTATTAAAAGAAACCAAATAGGAGTCTTTAAATAAACAAGCGACAGAAATTAAATTCCTTTGAAATATAAGAACATAAAAACAATCTTACAAAATTAAATTCCTATAATTATCAAAATAAAGATGGACATCTCCCACTACTTTCGTCAAGACCAAGGATCCATCGCCCATCCGAAGCATGAAGTCTTCGTGAAGCAGACTTCTCGTTTCTTTGAACCACTACAGAGAAACATAAACATGATTAGTTACATTGGAATCTATGACCCAAATGTCACTAGATTCCTCAACTAAACAAGTTTCCAAATACAGAAGATTACACCTACCTCCTTTAGAAAGGAAGTCCTTGCAATGCTTCTTGATGTGCTCGACCTTCCCATAGAAGAAGCACTTTAGCTTCTTTGGGTTCTTCTTCTTCTTCTTCTTCTTCTTCTTCTTCTTGCTCTTGTTGTTAGCAGGAATAGAAGACTTCCCAATTTTGGCAAGCTGCTTCTTTCCATTCCTAAAATTGGGATTGGAACCAAAAGCAGCCGCCAAATTGGCCTCTCCACCCGTATAAGACTCCCTGATCAGCAGTTCAAACTCCTGTAACTATTTCATTAATTCTGTTAAGGTTATATCCCGCCTATTGCTTAAATTAAAAGTAGCTCTATATGAAATAAATTCCTTTGATAGAGCCTCAAAGACTATAGTTATCTGAGTTTTAGCATCAATGTCGGCTCCATTGGTTTGTGCCTCAACGAGGTAACCCATGACCACCATCATGTGCTCCTTTACAGATGTCCCCAGCCTCTACTTACAGTTAAGAACTTTTCAAAGTGCCCCTTGCTGCTTAGTTAAGGCCTGGCCTCCAAACATGCTTTTAGATTATCCAAGATCTGCTTAGCAGTCTCATAATCCTCATGTTGAGCCTGCAGCACATTATTCATGCTAGCCATAACATAGCAACAAGCCTGATCATTTACATCTTTCCAATGATCATATGCTTGGAATTGATCATTGGTTGAATCTTCCGTAGGCTCGGGAGGACAAGGGGTTGTCAGCACAAATTTTAGTTTCTCAAAGGAGAGGACAATATCCAGGTTCCGTTTTCAATCATTATAATTCTCTCCGGTTAATTGAATTTTGTCAAGTATCAAAGATAAAACGTTTTTAGACATTTTTAATCTACAATAAAGAATCATCTACCAAACATAAGCAAATAGACAATAATAATTTAGTAAGATAACACAATCATGCAAAAACATACAAATGTGTTTATGTGTCAAAATCTTGAAAATATCACAACCTTACAACAATAATTCCCAACTCAAAATTCAACAAGCTCCTAGGGGAGTCATGCCAAATTCAATTACAAACACAGATCCCCTCCTAATAAATATATGCCATATAAGACCCGTATGATCCAGCATATATTAATAATTGTTTCTTTGGCCATTAATTGTATTAACAGAGCTCCTAGGGGAGGTTAGTAATAAAATTAACATGATTGTATAACCATCATTTCAATATTTTATCCATGATTTATAATCACCACCTACAGGTGTGCAACCATAAATCATGCTAAAATACCTTATCTTTTCGGAGATCTAATCTGGTATATGATAGAAATCCCTTCCTAGGGGTCGAGACCACCATGTTCTTCCTATAGACCAACGATGGAGGCCTTAGGTCCTCTCTTCAAAAACCTTCTCCTACTTAATCTTTTGAAATCAAGGTTTTATTTTAAAAAGACATGCATGAACAATTTTAATATGAGTAGCACTCCCTATTATGTATGACATGTTATCAATATACATGGCAAATCATATAATAATGCAAACAAGCAAAGTAATCAAGCAAAGCTACAAGCAAAATAATAATAAATAACCATAATATTATGGTTCCATCCTTAAGAATAGAAAATAAATATTACAGGAAAATAATCAAAACATTTTATCGATTTTTCATTCTTGAATCCTGAAGCTGTATCCTTCTTCATGTAATGCCCATCTTTAAAAATTCAATCCTGCATAGATCGAAGACTCCATATTTTCAGTCATACCCAAATTTAATGTTTCTCAGAATTGTCCCAAAAATAAAATTAAAACTGCACCAAAAACTACATCTTTTTTGGAAAAATTTCCAACTCTCTACAGGCAAGCCGATCTAGGTAATTGGTCTACCGGTCATGACCCACCGGCCTGCCTATCTTCATAGATCGGCCTGTCGATTCATGACAAATTGGCTTGTCAAACTAGAAGTTCGGCTTGCTGCCAGAGCAACCTGTTTTCTACCCTACTAATGGCCTATTGAACCCAAAGTTTGGCCTGCTGATCTTGCGACCATCAGCCTACCAAACTGGAGGGTTCGGCATGCTGACCAAGCAGAGATCACCCTTTTTAGAAAATACAGTTTCTAATGCAATTTATCAATTTTATTCTCAATAATTCAAAAACATAAAATCAGAGACTCAAGAAATATCTGTGGACGACATCATCCATCTTCTAGATTCGCTTCTAGGTCTGTCTTCTCCAAATGATTATTTAATTATAGAATTCTTACAAATTTTAAATTTAAATAATAATTCCTAGACGGAGATGATAGTCCGCCATCTAATTACATGAAAAACCTAGATACACATTCTAACCTCTGAGGAACCATAACCGATATAAATTAATTAATTAATAAATAATTAAATAATAATTTAATCAGCCATAATTAATTAATAAACATTCATCATATAATCCATGACAACATAAAATTATATAGAAACCTAAAGTGTCAACTCTCTATAAACTTAAATTCAAGAATATGAGAGATCAAGATCAGAAAATTTATACATATAGCATGATCATAAACTCATAAATTTATGTAAAAACCATGGCTTTGATACCAATTGTTGGAAAAATAGTATGCAGTAGAATTTAAAAATTTTTATATCAGAGTATTTTCTAAAACACAAGTTTGACACGCTATGTGCATAAATTAACTAGATCTTACTAACCTTGTAAATGCTGAAAAGCTTCCTCAATCAGTGTAGAGAAGTAACGTTTCAGAAGGACTTCAACCAATTGGCCTTCTTTGCTATTTTCTATCCACGATCAGAGTGAGTGTGGGCTCACACATATAGCTCTTCCACCAGGTGACTCTCCTTCCAACCAATTGAGAGAACACAAAGCTAGTGTTCGTGATTTGTGAACAAGAGCTCTTAAAGAGTTTCAGAATCTCACTATTAGAGTTTCACTCTTAATTTCTCAATTAATCTAAATAATAATGAGATTTACTTCCTTTATATAGAGGTTGGGTCCAAGAGTCAGTCCTTATCAGATAATGCCTCAAAATTCAAATCAAAATCAAATTGGGATCAATATCTGATGAAATTCGCATGAAAATGAGTGAACTTTTTATCGCACCCTTGGCATGCCGATCTGTCTAACCAGCATGCCGAACTTGCCCCATCGGTAGGCCGAACCTGAGGATCGCCATACCAAACTGCCGATAAAAAATCTCAACGAATCTTTTATTTTCCACCCAAGATTCTATAGGATAAATTATCAGTTTTAATTCAAATAACCCAATAGAAAAGTTATCTAATTAAAATAACTTCATCTAGATAATCTCTAGGAAAATAAATGAATTCCTGATAATTCAACAAGTTTATCTTGAATTAATTTAAAATTAATCCAACCGATAAACAAACCTGAATTATCTGACCCCGATAATTTAACAAGTTTATCTTGAATCAATTTTGTCACAAATTATTCAACTAATAAACAGACATGAATTATTTGATTCTTTTGAATTTTAGCCAATCTGATAAATCTGATATAAGTTATCAATTATTGGAAAAGCACGTCTACAGGATTTTGTGAGCTAGCAAAGGGGACTAAATGGACCTATATGTTAGACATGTATGTCTTAAAGAGTAAAAATGTAATATGTTTTTAAAGACATTTTTATCAGTAAAGAATTTATTTATTATTTATATACCAAATCTTGTCCTATTTACGTTTATATTTGTTGAATATATGTTAAACAAATAATAATCTAAGATTGTCGGTCTAAACCTTTAAGAATTGGGCATATGATGGACAGATTATGCGGAAGATACGATTCTTAAGGTGACGGTCTAAAACATAAGATCTGCAATTGAGGGATTAAAGTGGGGCGCTTTATTCATGTAAAGATTGTTATGTTGTCTATATCCCTATTGGGAGATAGTTTGTCTTGGCCATCGGAGGTGGACTCTGTGAATAGAAACATAGGCACATTGTCATAGGTGACAATGTGCTGGATCGGGGGATAAAGTGAATTGATTTGGATTAATAATTCTATCTCGGCCAATCAATTCACTTTAGACAATCATTTTTATTGTATCTTGATCCTGAGATGAATAGTGGGCCCGTTGTCTTGACTTGTGTCTTTTGATGTACCAAAGGGTGGCACCCACATTTTAATAGTTGTATGCATGCCAGTACATTGGAGGCGTCACTCTTGATAGCGTAGACCTGTTGTTCATAGATATGGAATCCATAGCTCCTCTTTAGGAGTAGTGATATCCTTTTATATGCGTTATCCTGTAATTGAAAAACTGGAGCGCTCAACCATTTGGATACATAGGTGTAACCAAATGGTATACCATCTTTAGATGGCAAGTTTTCTGATGGTGAGATAATGAAACGTAGGATAAAAATAATCGGGAAGGTAAGACAAAACTTGTCTTAAAGCCGATTATGGATAATCCTATGGGAATAGGATACACTATGATATGTCAAGGAGACTTAGCTATATGGGCTTCGTAATTCTATATAGTTCAAGAGTGCAGCTCCAAGCTTTTAGTGGAGTAGTGTTGGAGTTGATAATTATGAAATGTATATCTAGGATATTGGGTTTCATAATTATTGGGAGCTTGAACTATATAGGTCAATTTGGTCCCCTTTGCTAGCTCACAAAATCCTATAACGATACGGCATGTTTTTCCAATAATTGGTGACTTTTGTTAGATTTATTAGATTGGCTAAAATTCAGAAGAATCAAATTATTCAGGCCTGTTTATCGGTTGAATTAATTTTGTCACAAAATTAATTCAAGATAAACTTGTTGAATTATCAAGAATTTATTTATTTTCCTAGAGATTATCTAGATAAAGTTGTTTTGATTAAATAACTTTTCTATTGGGTTAATTAAATTAAAACTGAGACTTTATCCTATAGAATCTTGGGTGGAAAATAAAAGATTCGCTAAGATTTTTATCGGCAATTTGGCATGTCGATCCTCAGGTTCGGCATGCCAAAACAGATTGACTTGCCTATGTGCGATAAAAATATCACGCGTTTTCACGCAGATTTCATCAGATATTAATCCGAATTTGATTCTAATTTGAATTTTGAGGCATTATCTGATAAGGACTGACTCCTGGACCTAACCTTTATATAAAAGGAGTGAGTCTTATTATTATTTAGATCAATTAAGAGATTAAGAGTGATACTCTACTGGTGAGAATATTAAAACTCCCTGAGAGCTCTTGTTCACAAATCATGAACACTAGCTTTGGGTTCTCTCAATTGGTTGGAGGGAGAGTTACCTAGAGGAAGAGCTGTACATGTGAGCCCACACTCGCTCCGATCATGGATAGAGAATAGCAAAGAAGGCCAGTTGGTTGAGGTCCTTTTGGAACGTTACTTCTCTTCACTGATTGCAGGAGCTTTTCAGCACACAGAGGTTAGTAAGATCCGGCTAATTTATGCATATAGTATGTCACTTGTGTTTTGAAAAATACTCTAATATAAAATTTTTAAAATTTTTACTGCGTACTATTTTTCCAACACTATATAGTTCAAGCTCCCGATAATTATGAAACCCAATATCCTAGATATATATTTCATAATTATCAATTCCAACACTACTCCACTAAAAGCTTGGAGCTACACTCTCGAACTATATAGAATTACGAAGCCCGTATAGCTAAGTATCCATGATATATCACAGTGTATCGTATCCCTATAGGATTATCCATAACTAACTTAAGGACAAGTTCTGTCTTACCTTCTCGATTATTTTTATCTTACGTTCCATTATCTCACTATCGGAAAACTTACCATCCAAAGACAGTATACCATTCGGTTACACCTATGTATCCAAATGGTTGAGTGCTCCAGTTTTCCAATTACACAGCGCATATAAGAGGATATCAGTACTCCTAAAGAGGAGCTATGGATTCCATATCTATGAATAATAGGTCTACGCTATCAAGAGTCATGCCTCCAACGTACCAGCATGCATACCACTATTAAAATGTGGGTGTCACCCTTTGATACATCAAAAGACACAAGTCAAGACAATAGGCCTACTATTCATTTCAGGATTAAGATCCAATACAAATGATTGTCTAAAGTGAATCGATTTACCAAGACAGAATTATTAATCCAAATCAATGCACTTTATGTCCCAATCCAACACATCGTCACCTATGACAATGTGCTAATGTTTTTATTCATAGAATCTACCTCCGATGGCCAAGACAGACCATCTCCCAATAGAGATATAGACAACATAACAATCTTTGCATGAATAAAGTGCCTAACTTTATTCCCTCGATTGCGGATCTTATGATTTAAACCGTCACCTTAAGAATCGTGTCTTCCTCATAATTTGTCCATCATATACCCAATTCTTAAAGGTTTAGACCGATAGTCTCAGATTATTGTTTACTTAACATACATTCAACAAATATGAATATAAAAAGGACAAGATTTGGTGTATGAATAATAAATAAATTCTTTATTGATAAAAATGTCTCCAAAATATATTACATTTTTACTCCTTAGGGCATACATGTCTAACAAATAGAACTCTTCATTGAATAATTAGATAAATTGCCATATTTGGGGAAGTCATTAATTGTCCATATCGACATTGCATGGAGTGTGAACGTCTCTTCTTGATAAGCATCTCTAACTCTGACTTCATTTTCCCACAAGTTTTTTAGGTCATCGATTAATAGTGCCAAGTACACATTAATGTCATTGCCTGGTTGGTAAGGACCTAAAATCACTAAAGACAACATTAAAAACTTTTGCTTCATGCACATCTTTAGAGGGAGATTGTAGTTAACAAGTATTATTGACCAAGTGCTATGCCTCCTACTCACGTTACCATATGGTTTCATTCCTCCCGTCGACAAAGCGAAATGTATATTTCTTGGATCCACACTAAAGTCGAGATGATTGGCTTCAAAAGTCTTCCATTTTTGTGAATTCGCCGGGTGTCTAAGCATACCATCGTCCACCCATTTGTCATGATGCCATGTCAAATTCTTGGCATGTTTTGGATTTTTGAATAAACGCCTCAGACATGGTACCAGTGGAATGTACCATAACACTTTCTTTTGCACTCCATTCTTATCGTCTTTTGGCTCTTTTCCTTTCTTCCACCTTGCTTGTTGACAAATCCGACAATAATTCTCGTCCTCATACTCATTCCCATAAAGAACACAATCATTTTCACAAGCATGAATTTTCTCATAATCTA
Organism: Artocarpus heterophyllus; assembly: GCA_025403435.1. Lineage (NCBI taxonomy): Eukaryota > Viridiplantae > Streptophyta > Magnoliopsida > Rosales > Moraceae > Artocarpus > Artocarpus heterophyllus. Next base: position 35,814,491 of record CM046348.1, on the reverse strand, counting down.
TTCCCAAAGTGCTCAAAGTCTTCTTAGCCTTATATATACTAGTTGGTAATTTATTACCTTCTAGTAGAAGCCTTCCTAAAAATTTCAAAAGCTTTGTGAAACTAGAATTTGACCACCCACCCGACACTTTCAAATTCCATAATCCAACTAAAGCGAACAATTTGGTGAAATTGTTACACCCCTCATACATGGGTGTCTCGGCATCATTCATCATTATCTCAAATAAATCCAGACAGTGCATGAAGTGTTCTTCCAAATCATTGACCATGTCAACCATATTGTCCTGATCATCCATAGTATCCTCCACAATAGCTTCATTTTCTTTACTTACTAAAGTTGGATTGAAATTAGACTCGCCATGAAAATGCCACATTTGATAACTACTTATAATTCCATTTTGAAATAAATGTCCTCTAACAATTGGAATTGGATGCAATCTATGGTTCCACATTTAACACAAGGACACCGAATTTTATCACCATTGTCATGACTTTTGGCAAAATCCAAGAACTCTTCCACACCATTCACATACTCTCTAGACAATCAAAAATCCCAAATCCATTTTCTATCCATTTTGCAAGTCCTAAATCGAAATAATTAATAGCAAATATTTAATTAAAATTAATTTCATAAATTACATACACACCCACCTATATATATTCTAATCATAAAACAAAAACATCACCCATCATAAAACAAATTACACATACCCATTATAAAACAAATAAATCATACCCATGATCTACAAACTATAATCACGGAATAAACAACAAAATCTACAACTATTTATCAATTTCAGATTAATTATACAACAAAATCAACAACTATTTATCAATTTCTAACAAAAAATTACAACTTGGAATGAGATTAAGGAGTGTGGAGGCGGAGAAGGACAGCGGCAGCTGATTTGGAGGGGTTTGTGTTCGTATTTGAAAAGTGAGTTTTTGAATTATGATTGATTGTCAAGGTGAGAAAAGGGTGTTTTAAGGGAGCTACCATAACAGTTTTTTAAAAAAACCATCCTGGAATGGCTGTGACCTACCACGACGGTTCTTTAAAAAACCGTTGTGGTAGCTCCTGGCCATTCCACGACAGTTTTCGTCTTCTCGGGCATAACTCGCTGCGTTTTTTTCCCTTACCACGACATTTTTTGAGAAACAGTCGTTAAATGAAGGTTGTATAATCAAAAATTTGTTGTATTGAAAAGGGCCCATTTTCTTAAAATCGCAAATGACGGTAAGCAATTAAAGAACAAATGTGACAAAGGGGGTCAAAACGCTAAGGCCTAAACTTTTAGATTGAAACCGAAAGTGTCTAGTGGCTTTTATATATGTTAACGATTAATGATAATGGACCACTAATGAAGTTTTTAAAAATTTAATGAATGAGAGGCATGTACCAAGAAATACCATCTCTCTTTTTTTATTTCATTGAGGGCCTTTTTGTCACCCTTAGTTTCCTCTTCACACTCTTGATATAATGTATAAGACCTCCAATTTGTATAATAATACACTAATACAATATTTGGTATGATCATTGTATTTTATAAGTTATTACATATGATAAACTAATACGATTTAAGTCGTATTATAGAATACAACCCATTTTCGATGTATTGTATTTTATTATTTTATACAGGGTCTATGATTTGTTGGTGTTGGATCCAACTTGGTTGGAATTCGACCAATATAGACTTAGACCGAAACCAAAATTTTCCCAAATTTCAGAGTGAACATATTTTTTCTAAAATTACATTTTAGCTCATAACTTTTTTAAAAGTTATATTTTGTGTGACGACCCGCCTTTTCGGGCAGTCACTTTACTTTCATAAACATCGTTTCATAAACAGTAATCTTACTTAGTAAGAAAAATACTGAAATAAATTTTTTTTTCTTTGAACGTTCTTTAAAACTGATGCGACCTCTGTCGCATTTCAAGTTGAGACCTCGCTCAACACTTACCCTTAAAATCATTTCAAATCGTTTCTTAAAACTTAATAAGAAACATTTATTAAATCATAGCTTAAAACTTTACTTTATAATTACATAAAACAGATCATAAACTGTTGAATACATTTTTTCAAACTCTGATTTTCTTAAAACTTCACAAACACTACATTAAACAATGGAAAACATTTTCTTTGCATAGCGGAAGCAAACAGTGATGGTATCCATACCCAAATCTTCACATCTGTCCTCCGCAGCACCCAGCTCTTTTAACGGGTCCTACTGGTCATCCATAAAACTACCTACAGCATGAAGAAACTTTTTATGAGCTTTCGCTCAGTAAGTTCAAACAAAATCTCACAAAGTAACACGCTTTTTAAAAAAATCTTTCTAGAACGTTTCCCATAAACGTTTTCCTAAAGCAATTGCTATAACGTTTTTCATAAACGCTTTTCACAAAATATCTAACATAAAATAATCCTCAGATTGCTCTTCATAATGTCATTCATGTTTTCATAAACATTTAATATAAAACATTCCTCAGAATGTTTTTCATAACATATAAATGTTTCACAATAAACAAATCAAATACAATCACAATGCATGTTTTAATTTATGCTCAATTATGAACTTTTGATTATGAGCATCTTATGACCATTCTTTCTTACTTTGACTTTCTATCCTTGTTCCTTTTATTTTCTTATCTTACACTTTAAGTGTTCGTACCAACATCTTTAATCATGAGATCATAAACGTGATGCTTCCCTTGTGGAAGACTGAAGACCATCGAACTTCGAGGTCGTATACCTCACATCTGGGAGGTCAAACTTTAACTATACTTTTATTACCTCACAACGAGGAGGCTGGTACGACACTTTTTTTTCAACTTTACGTTACCTTCTTATTAACCTTAGTAAGCACATCAAATGCAACCACATCATATGCAAATACACTTGCAAATCATTGCTTGTACTATAAAATCTATTGCATAACAAATGCAACTTAAAATGCAAACACATTTTGATAATCATAATTTGTACTCTAAAACTTATTGCATAACAAATGCAACTTATTGCATAACAAATGCATCATATAACGCAATCCCATTTTGCGAATCATAATTTTTATTCTGAAAACTTATTGCATAACAAATGCAACATATTGCATAACAAATGCATCATATAACGAAATCACATTTTTATTCTGAAACTTATTGCATAACAAATCCATCATATAACGCAATCACATTTTGCGAATCATAACTTTTATTCTGAAACTTATTGCATAACAAATGCATCTTATTGCATAACAAATGCATCATATAACGCAATCACATTTTGCAAATCATAACTTTTATTCTGAAACTTATTGCATAACAAATGCATCTTATTGCATAACAAATGCATCATATAACGCAATCACATTTTGCAAATCATAATTCTTCTTTGAAACATATTGCATACAACGTAATATATATCACAATCACATATTGCATATTATAACTTTTATCCTAAAACATATTGCATACAAATGCAATATATATCGCAATCACATATTGCATATCATAAGTTTTATCTTAAAACATATTGCATACAAATGCAATATATATATTGCAATCACATATTGCATATCATAACTTTTATCCTAAAACATATTACATACAAATGCAATATATTACGCAATCACATATTGCATATCATAACTCTTATCCTAAAACATATTGCATACAAATGCAATATATTACGCAATCACATATTGCATATCATAACTCTTATCCTAAAATATATTGCATACAAATGCAATATATTACATAGCAATGCTTCATAAAACTTATAACTTACATTATAACACATTATGCATTGTCGAAATGCAGGATTTATACTAATCCTATTTCGTATCTATGTTGCACATCTGCATCTAGATCATAATTTGGTACGTAAAAACTGGTCAGTAAGTTCATCTTTTTATTGTTCAGTCTATAGGCCTTTTATCATCTAGTCGTTTTAGACTAGTGAGAATGTTGATTTAAAACATGTTTACGTACCTGTCTGAAAACTTCTAAGGGTCATAACAGCGCTTAACTTTTTATATCTCTCTTGAACATGTCTAGCCTTTCCTGGGGGTGCAGTAAAAGGAAAAACTAGCTTTTATCTTTTTTCTTTTCTTTTTTTTTTTCGTATTCATAAAGTCTTTGTCTTGGCTCTGCTCTTGTGACCTCGCTGTCGGTCACGAGAAATTTTCTAAATTTTACTTGATTATCTAAATCGTTCTCACGATTTCTAATCGAACCTAGGGTGTCTTATAGTAATTTTTCTAGTTTCCTATAGGCAAATTGAAGATTATATCCTTAATGGATTTCTTACGGACCTTATTGTGCATATCCGTTATGCACTACATGGTATTGTACTTATATACTATATCTTGTTACATTATAGATAACAAGCATCATTCATAACATTCTTATCCATATTATTTGCTCGTATAAGTATTATACTTGCATATCATATTCATAAACATATCATACATATACATGTCATTCATACCATACTTCCACATTTCATGCTTTCATATATTACTCATATTCATGTCGTTCATATCATACTTTCACATTTCATGCTTTCATATATTACTCATATTCATGTCGTTCATATCATACTTTCACATTTCATGCTTTCACATATTATTCATACTCATGTCATTCATATCATACATCCATTTGTCGTTCATACTTTCATATCATGGAGTTGCTATACATTTTTCTTCTTTGAATAGCAACTATTTCATATTATATCCATATAATACTTTAAGTCATGTCACATTTATAATACACACACCAATCATAGTTCATAACGTTCATGCATATCAATATGCAAATAGGCTTCAAACATAACGGTTGCAAATTCATTGCAAACCTTATTTTGTACTTTAGAACTTTTTTGCATAATAAATGCAAATATACTTTAAAAACAACTTGCATAACCATTGCAAACTCATTTACAAATGCATATGGATGCATTAAAAACTATTTACTTCATGCTATAGGTGAAATCTGAACTTACCCGGACTATGCCCTAGCGTTCTCTATTTCGTTCCTTTCTCGTTCCTTTTCCTTCCATTGGTCGGCTTTTGTGTCCTGATCATACGACAGCCGACTCATTAATTAACTTTCTTTTTATCAATCCACTTGATTGATAATAAAACACAAACATTAACTATTCATTCCTTTTAACTTCGTAACCCATCGGTTTACCTCTCGTTTACTTAAAACATCTCTTATTAAATCTCTGGTCTCACATGATCGTTACGTTACTTAACGTATTACGAAACATTTTTCATCTAATAACATTATGCTAAATCAGAGTGTTCGACTCCGTTCTAGCCGTTTCCTTAATAATGACGATTTTACCCTTAAAGGGTTTTTCGTCACCTTGTAACGTTATAAAACTCATTCTCACATAAAACAGTATAACAATCACTGATCATGCATTTCATAAATTTCTATGAAAGCATGTAAAACAATTTATTTCAAAGCAATTCATACTATAGGCGAGATTCCTACTTACTTGGACTCCAAGCTAAGCAGATCCAGTTGTATCTCGCTGCATCTACAGTATGTGAAGCATCCTCTGCAGTGCTCCTCGAGCGACCATAAATAGCTAGGAATGCTTCCTGGAGATCATACATTCTTGAAACGGTCATTCTGGACTCCGATACTGTTGTTTGAATCGCCTCGATCCGCGTGCAGTCAGTACCATACAATTTTCACCGGAGTGGAATTTGCTCAAACGGAGGTCACCATTGCGTTCAAAGCGTCGAAACGAGTCGGGAGGTAGTCTCGAATCTTCGATCGGAGGTCCGGATCACAAAATCTCAATTTAGCCTTTGACCGGCCGTTGACCGCCGTTGACCGATGGCGGTTGGCTCCGTTGAGGGCTGAGCTCGAGCCTACCCCCCCTAATTCGACTCTCCCAAGTCCATTGGTGGGGTCAATTTCACCCAATTTGGCCTCTAAAATAGCAAATCGAAGACAAAATTCTCGGCTAACACCGGCGGCTCTGATCTCCTATCTCCGGCGGAGATATCATGCAATTGAGGTGGGGGATTTGTTCCCCGACCTCTTCTGAGTGTTTTCGTGCCATAATTTGGCACGAAAGCATCGGGGATGGAGAACCCGACTCTCCCACGATGGCGATGACGGGCCTCGTCGTTCTTCGATGATCGGCAGCTCGGTGCCAGAAATGACCGAGGCAAATCGTTCCACGCAAGGCTCTGAACATTTTCCCCCTTTCAATTTGGGGCGAGGCGGCCGGGAACGTCGTGATCGGTGGCTGTCGCGGCGGTGCACGACAGCGGAGGTGGAACTCCGACCAGCCGCGGCTGTGGCGTGAAATTAGGCGAGGGGTTTCACTCCCCGTCGCCGTCTGAATCGAACGGTGGCGGCGGTGTTCCTCACCGCCACCGTGAGCGGCGGTTCCGTGCGGCAGAGACAGGCAGCTCCGGTGAAGCTTTTCCAGCCAAAATTGAGCTGGAAAATTGGTACCATATTGTTCCTCTCCTCACGCTGAGTCCATAGACACCAAGATCACGTCGATTGGTGGTCGGACGGCGGAGAAATGACGTCGGGAAGAAATGGGTTTCGCCGCCACTTTGGGCGGCGCGTGAGCCTTCCTCCGGCGGAGTTTTGGGTGGCACGACACCTCGTTGGACTCAGCTCAACGAGAGCTTCCCATTGGTGTGGGAGGTGTCGAAAAATAACGCTGGAATCTCGAACGAGATTTGAGGAGAGAGAGAGAATTCTAGAGAGAGAAAGTAGAGAGAGAAATAGCCGAATTTTCTCTAAATTTTTTGATTTTTTTCCTTTTTTTTTCTTCTTTTCTTATAAAACAAAATTATGGCCCACACAGTCCAATTCTGTACTGCATGACCTTAAACAGTCTACTTCCTATACTGCTTTGCTCTAATACTGTATAATTTCCTGTAATATTATACAGTATTTTCCTTTAATTGTACTTTTGTCTTAATATAATCATCAACTTAATGCATTTTTAGTGCATTAAAAATCTCAGGTGTTACATTTTGGCCCCCATATTTTTGAAGAATTATATTTTTGACCCTAAATTTTCTTAAAATTTATATTTTGATCTTTTAATTTTGATCCAAAACTTTTGAAAAAATTATATTCTAACCCCTTATACAATATTTTATGCACCAAACACTATATTGTATTATTATAATACAACACAATACAATACAATCTAATATACCTTATACAATACAACATAATACAATACGGTCCACCAAACATAACCATAGTACATATGCAAATAGTACCAATAACATTTTTTTGTAGATATTGTGGCTAGATATGAAATATATATATATATATATATATATATATATATATATATATATTTGAACTTAGGGGCGTAGAGATTTGAACTCTTCATCTTTAACTGAAATTGGGTATGGTTTTATCGTTTGGCTATACTTGCAACCATACATATGAAAAATATTTTAAAGATAAGGCATATATTTTTATCGTCAAATCTTTTTTCAAAAATATTTTTAAATCATTATACTTTTTTATTCTAATGTTATTATTATTAGTAAGACGTGATGATTAAAGTTGTGTTCTACTATAACTAGCATAGTATTTTACATATCTTATCATATGGTTTATGTATTATCTCTCACCATTATTATGAATTTTATGACAGGTTTATAGAATTTTTTCTATTAGTTTGCTATGTGCTTGTAATTATGATTAAAGAGATATAAGATCTCCTTAATTTATGCACAGTCTAACGAATGTATGATTTGTAGACAATTTTCTATTAAAATAGATAACTAGAGAAAAATATATATTATTAAATGTCAGATGCCACACATGTTACGTGTGGCATAACTTAAACATATAATATATGAATAGTGATGTAGCACAACATTTTTAAGTGTGGTATAAATAAACATAACTTTTAATAGTATGGTATAACATGTGATTTTCTTAAATTTTCATCATCAAAATCTTAGTTAGAAAAATAAAAGTAGCCTAGAAATTTTAGTTTGTAATTTTTTTTTATAATTTAGTACCCAAGATCAATTATCAAAATACACAATGATGAGTTTGAAATAATCCAACAAATTTAGTGTCTAAATTTAACAAATCTAGGAGGAGAAAGGCTCAAGGACAAATAACCCACCCTTCTGATGATAAAAAGAAAGACAATTATAAGTTTATAACTCTCCTTAAAAAATTAAAAAAAAAGCCAAAAAAAGAGAATCGGAAAGGCAAAACACCTACAGTATCAAACCACATTAGAAGGTTTCAAAACCTTGTCACCTTCATCTTTCCCAGTCCCTCCAATTTTTGTAGCTCTCATGAGCCCGTACAAGATATCATCTTACATACTTCCAAACTTCAATTTTCTCAATTTTATCTCTACCGAATCCAAAGGAGGACCAGCCCTTTGTTTCTCTCATTCTAAACATGATTGGTAGCTTGAAAACTCTCCAAAAATGCTATCAATTGAAAATCCGACGAGGGAGTTGATTTTAGTAAGTTTTCTTTTCTAATCTTATTCTAAAAATAACTACATGGGCTCAACTCACATAGGGTTTTCTTGTATTTTGTCATCACTATTTAGTCTCAAATCCATTCATTTATGGCCAGCTATGTCTTCCTCCTCAAAGCAACAAATTGGCTTATTTGAAATACAAGTTTTCTCTAGAATCTTTAAGAATCTTCAAATCCATTCATTTATGGCCAGCCTTAGGGTTTTCAACTTGTAATAACACGTTTTATTGCTTTCACTAATACAATTAGGTCATTTAACAACGCTTATTAGGCCACGTTTTCCCAAAAACCTTCTAAAGTTCTAAAGAACCTCAAGATTAATTAAGCATTTGTAATCAAAGTTTCTTAAGTTTTTAAGCTTAAACCATATTAAAGATTTTAGAACCTCGAGGAAACATTAGTAAAGCTTTAGGATAATAAAGTTTGAAGATAGTTGTGTCAGTTTGGGCTACTTGACAAAACTAGGCCAATGCCATTATTTATAGAGAAAATTACATATTCTGCCACGGTTTTGATCTCCCATTTATTGATGCCACAAACATTGAAACTTAAAAAAACCACTGCCACAAGACTAAAACTTTAAAAAAGCATTGTTGTACCAACAAAAAAAAAAAAGTTTTTATGTTTTTCTTATACAAATGATATTTTGTCTCTCTTTATGAATTTTCTATCTCAGTTTCATCCCCTCTTTCTATCCTTTCTCTCTCCACGTCTTGCTCACCCACGGTCCCTCACCTAAATTAGATGATCCTCTCTCTCTCCTCTCTCTCCCTTTCCCTCCCAATCGTGTTGCTCTGGTTGCTGATGGCATTTCTCCATGACCCAAACTCTGAGGATGTAGCAATCGAAGGCACGATCAAAGTAGCTTGAGGAAAGCTTTAGTAAGATTGAAGTTCTTCGATGCGGCTTGAGGAAAGCTTCGACAAGATCTGTACTGTCATTGGACTACGGATGTGGATCAAAGTTTTTATCGATAAGAGTTGCAAATTGAATCCAGTTTTGGATCGAAGTCACAGTCAATGGAGAAGAATCCAGGGATGCAGATCGAAATTTCTAATCAAAGTTGCAGATTTGGTTTTAGATGTTGCAGCTATTGTTGTTGTCATCGAAACCAAATCTTTTTTAGTTCTTGCAGTTTTAGTTGTTGTGGTGATTTTTTTGGATTGTAGTCCTCTGTTTGTTTTTGTAGTAGCGTTGTCAATACAGGAGAGAGCCGGTGGCGGCGAAGAGAGAGAGAGAGAGGTGAGAGAAAAGAGAGAAAAAAATGTCTCACTAAGGCATCAAAAAGTGTTTTGGAGGAACACTCAAAAATATCCAAAAAGGACATAAAAAACATATTTTAGAGGAACACAAAGAACATCTCTTAAAAGGACACCTAAAAATATCTTGACAGGACATGCGATATATTTTTAAAGGACAAAATAAATTCCCAAAGGGACATACGATATGTCTCTGAAGAATATGCGATATAGTCTTAAGGGAAACAAAAAATGTCCTAGAGGAATATGCAGACATGTCCCATAAGGACATGCTCTAAGTTTGTGACATAAGAGTTTTTAATATTTTATGGTGTAAATAAAAATTGAGTTTAAAAGTGACATTTATGTGAATACCTTTTATTTATATAGGAATATTAAAAGCATTTTTAAAAATATTATATAGGCCTAGCTCAAATAATTTGACCTAAGAAATAAGCCTTGCCCTACCTGGGGCTTAGATCAAGCGAGCCCGACCTGGTCTTTATGTGGTCTAGGTCAGATTAAAATCAAATACTAATCTTTTATTGTCATTTTGAGCACTTTCAAAGTTGGCTCAATGTATACACACTTTAGAACTCTATAATTTTACAAAATTACATAAAAGGTTTACACAATATGAATAATAATGTGGCATAACTTTTTATAAGTATGGCATGAATAAATACAATTTTTAAAAGTGTGGCATAACATATAATTTTCTCTATTATATTACCAATAGGCTTTTGTTTTTCAACTATCAGATCTTTATCAAAAATTCATTGTTCTGCATATTTTTGTATCTTAATGTGATTTTGATCAAGTTTAATAATAAAAAAACTTGCACTACCTGCATAGGACTTGGCGTAGAAAGGCCTAATATTTTATCTAAAAGGAAAGAAAAATACTCCAAACATTCCCTTTGCTTTGTCTAAATACCGTTTTTGCCCTTCTTACTATAAAAATTCTTAAAATTTCATGTTTATAAAATCACACTTAAAATACCCCTTGAAACAATTAAATTTTTGAAACTTTCAAGATTACCCTTCCCAATCTATATTAAGTGTTATTTTAAATATGACTTAACTAAGCAATTAAACAAAAGACGAATTAAAATGATCAAAATAAATATTTCAATTTAACAAATACTTCAATTATAAGATTTTTTTAAGTTTTCAAGATTGATTTTATTTAGTATTTTGTTTTAAAAATGTTTTAAATTGTACAGTAAAGGTTAGGAAGAGAAATTTTGTTTTTTAAAATACTATTTAATTGTTTTAGAGATACTTTGAGTATAATTTTAAAAACACAAAGATGTTCAAGGTATTTTTATAATGTGAGAGTAAAAATAGTATTAATATTTAGACAAAAAATAGAGAGTGTTTTGGGTATTTTGTTTTGAAAAGAAATAAAACTAAAAAAACTATTATAAATAATAATAAAAAAATGTCAAATTAAATTTGAGGACGTAAGAATTGGATTTGGCTCTGTACCCTTGTTTTTGGGTGCATGTGCAAGATCTGATGTTAATGAAAGCCGTCGTCATTCCAACCAAAAAAAAAAGGGAATAGACCCACCCTCCCCTTACCCTTGTGCGATCCATCCCCCGAGCAGAAAGAGCATTTGTGCCAAGTACCGGAGCCCCTCTCTCCTCCTCTCCCTCTCCCCCGAGTCTTTCCGCCCTTCTCCCGAGCCTCATTCCGGGTAACCTGTAAGCCAAGCTCCTCCCCATAATTGGTTTTCTTTTTGTATTTGTATTTTTTTTTTTTGTTTGCAATTTTCGTTTGAAGTTGGGATTTTGTGGTGGAAAAAACCAAGTCCTGTCTTTGAGGAGGAGATGTGAATGAACGTTTCGTAGATTTTACAAATCTCAAAATGGGTTGCGTTGCTTTGGAATGTAAATCTTAGCTCTTTGGTTGACAATGGTTATGGTTGAGCTATCCCATTTGGGTCATTATGTGGTTGTTATAATTTGCAAAATGGGTTGCCCTGCGAAGATGAGATTGAGACATTAAGGAGTGGGAACAATGTAGTGGAGATAATAAACAAAAGAGGCCCATCTGGGGAAAGAGAAAGTAGTAGAGTGACAGGGAGAAGGAGATTTTCGTTAATGTTATGCCCGAGCTTGCGGTTTTTGACCACAAGAAAGAAAAGAGCATCAATTGTGTTTGTCATTTTTATTTTAAGTTGAAGTTGGGTTCACAGATTATTGAAGGTTTGTGTTTGAAATTCTTTTTTTTTAAGATACATTTTTTTTTTTGTTACAATGGAGGATCAAACCTCCTTCCCCCCAAACCAATACCCACCCACCCTTTTCCCAATACCACTAGACCAACATGTCTTGGGCGTTTGTGTTTTAAATTTTATTTGCAAGTTTAATTATGAAAATATGAACTAGTTAATAGAATTCGTTTTGTAGTGGAATGTGTTGATATTTGATTGATGTTTTTGGAATTTGTTTGATTGTTGAAAATTTCTATTTTGATTACTTTGTGTGTTTAACTATTTGTGCTTTTTGTTGATTATTTTTCTATTATTGAATATTAGTTTGATTAGTTTGACCGCGCTTAAGTTACTTTGGTATTGTGATTTTCTAAGAATGAACCACCTGTGTGGTTAAAGCATGTTAGGTCACAGAAAGTGGATGAAAGTAAATTTTTGGAGAGAGTTGCTGGAATAGAAGATAGGGAGTTGATCCATGGATTCTGGAGAGTATGAGCAAGACATGGCCTCTCAAGAAGTTTACGCAAATGGGGTTTGCATGAAAGCGACAGATGTTGAGGCCAAGCTCGATGAAGGAAATATTCAGGAAGCAGAATCTTCGTTGCGAGAAGGGTTATCACTCAATTTTGAGGTAACATGTTTTTGTTTTTTTGGTATTGCCATATACAGTTTTTTGTGTTGTTATACCTATGTAGCATTTTTTGGGACATATTTTGTTAACTAACAATGATAATCTGCAGGAAGCAAGAGCTCTTCTTGGAAAGTTGGAGTATCAAAGAGGCAATGTAGAAGGTGCTCTTCGGGTGTTCGATGGTATTGATCTCCAAGCAGCCATTCAGCGATTTCAACCTTCTCTTGCTGAAAAACCACCTTCCAAGAAGGGTCGAACTCGCACTGAATCACAGCATGCAGTCTCGCAGCATGCTGCCAGCCTTGTTCTTGAAGCTATATACTTAAAAGCCAAGTCTCTTCAAAAGCTTGGGAGATTAACAGGTACAGTAGAGAGTTGCTTCCATAGTTATTTAGTGACGGTTCTTTGGAAATTAACCAAAAAAAACCTCTTTTCCTGTTTCTTCTTCTCATTTCATTTTAAAACTTTGACCTGAAATGAAAATTCATGATTTGCAGAGGCTGCTCAAGAATGTAAGAGTGTGCTTGATGCAGTCGAAAAGATATTCCTGCAGGGCATACCCAATGTGGAAGTAGATAATAAATTGCAAGAGATAGTCAGTCAAGCTGTAGAGCTCCTTCCAGAGCTTTGGAAGCAGTCTGGTTGCCATCACGAAGCAGTTTCTGCTTATAGGCGTGCCCTTCTCAGCCTATGGAACCTTGAGAATGACTGCTGTACAAGAATTCAAAAAGCGTTTGCAGTATATTTACTGTACAGTGGAGTAGAGGCTGGTCCACCAAGTTTAGGTGTTCAAATTGACAGCTCATACGTACCAAAAAATAATTTGGAAGAGGCAATACTGCTTTTGATGATTCTCTTGAGGAAATTTCACCTTGGTAAGACTAAATGGGATCCATCTGTGATGGAGCACCTAACATTTGCACTATCTGTATGCAACCAAACTTCGGTCTTAGCAAGGCAAGTTGAAGAGGTCATGCCTGGAGTATTTCATCGGGTTGACCGTTGGAACTCTTTAGCTCTTTGCTATAGTGGAGCAGGACAAAATAATGCTGCTTTGAATCTACTAAGGAAGTCTCTGCACAAACATGAACGACCGGATGACCTCATGGCCTTGCTATTGGCTGCAAAGATATGCAGTGACGATTTTTATCTTGCTGCTGAGGGAGTGAGCTATGCACAGAGGGCAATCAGTAATGCTGAACAACAGGCTGAGCATTTGAAGGGTGTGGGTCTTCACATGCTGGGTCTTTGTTTGGGAAAGCATGCAAAAGTTTGCTCCTCTGACTTTGAGAGATCTCGTTTTCAGTCTGAAGCTTTAAAATCATTAGATGGAGCAATTGCGTTGGAGCACAACAATTTGGATTTGATTTTTGACTTAGGACTTCAACATGCAGAGCACCGAAATCTTAATGCTGCTTTGCGCTGTGCAAAACAATTTATTGATGAGACAGGAGGCTCTGTTATAAAAGGTTGGAGATTGCTTGCTCTTGTTCTGTCTGCTCAACAGCGATTTTCAGAGTCTGAAGTGGTTACTGATGCTGCTTTAGAGGAGACTGCAAGGTGGGATCAGGGACCTTTGCTCAGGCTTAAAGCAAAGTTGAAGATCTCTCAATCACTACACATGGATGGTATTGAAACCTACCGCTACCTACTTGCTTTGGTTCAAGCCCAAAGAAAATCTTTTGGGCCTTTCAGAGTTAATCCTCAGGTCAAATTCTGCTCCTACTTTTTAAAGATCTACTCTGTTTCCAAAAATCTCATTTAATCAAGTGTATCAGTTGCAAATGAGAAAAGGGCTGTTATGTATGATGCAATTTCTTGGAAGGAAAAAGTTAAGGCTACTAATCATTTTTGTTATCGATTTCAGTAGAGTTGATGCAATGGTATCGTTTATGGTTTTCATTATTATTTTATTTTTTAAATTTTGGTGGAGTTGATAAGCTTTCCTTCATCAGAAAATTTTTCAAATTTTTGATCATGTCAATGTATAACAAAGTGGACTTATGAGTGTTTCTCTTTCTTTCTTCTTCCGGATGAAAATCGGCAATATAGTAAGATTTTCAGTTTTTTCTTTTTTCAAAGCCTCATAGCTGATGGTATACTAGTAAGCATTCTTTAATGATGAACTTCATTATAGTCTTTCTCTTTTTTTTTAATTATATTTTATTATTATTATTATTTTTACGATAGGTTGAGGATGATAAAGTCCATGAATTTGAAGTGTGGCTTGGTTTGGCAAACTTATACTCTAGTCTTTCACATTGGACGGACGCGGAGATATGCTTGGGAAAAGCCAGACAGCTTAAACAGTACAATGCAGAAACACTGCACACAGAAGGCAAGAACTCAAAATGCTTTTACTATATCATTGAAGTTTTCTGAGGATTATATTTAGTTTCTTACTAGTGACTACAATTTTCTTGTTGTATTATATTGTGCTGACGACTGAAAAGATGTTGTCACTCTGGACAAAACTCCTTGCAAGGCCGAGTCGGCAAGTCCTAATCTTGAAAGGGCTAACTATTATTATTATTGTTGTTATCGTTATTATTATTTAACTTTTGGTAAATTTGAAGTATATCGTTACCCTAAAAACAAAAAAACGATGTCATAGGTTTTATTTTTTTGTTTTTTTGTTTTTGTTTTCCGAGCATGTCATATCATGTTTTCCGAGTTATTTGCTGAATGGCATATAAAACATACTAGAAACTGATTCTCACAAAGTTGTTTCAATTCTTAATCTGTTTTTGACGCCATATTTTTATTAAAGAAAACTGAATGTGATTCTTCTAGGTATTATGTACGAAGGACGTGGGCAAACTCAAGAAGCTCTGGGCAGTTATGTTCATGCTCTTCTACTAGAGCCAGGCTTTGTTCCTTGCAAGATCTTGATTGGAGCTCTTACGTCGAAGATGGGCCCCGACGCGTTGCCTGTGGCGAGAAGCTTTCTCTCGGATGCATTAAGGATAGAACCTACAAATCGTAAGGCTTGGTATTACTTGGGGATGATTCACAGAGATGACGGGCGAATTGCTGATGCCACAGACTGCTTCCAGGCAGCTTCCATGCTCGAAGAATCTGATCCGGTTGAAAGCTTCAGCTCCCTTTATTGATTGGCTCCAGCTTATACCAAGGTTAAATTTCTCATAACATTCGTTTATCTCCTGCCCTTATGTCCTTGAACTTTTTTAAAAGTGAAACTTGATACTTGTATTTATAGCAAGGAACGTCAAATGACTTGGTGTGGAATCATTTTTGCCATCTTCAAAATCATATAAAGGCACAGGGAATCAGTGGATGGCAGAAACTACTCTATTTAACATTTACTTGGAAACTATAAATTATGAGAAGGAAAAAGGAAATGAAACTGACTTTGAGTTTAAAATGTATGAGTTGCAGAGAATGGGACTTTTTTTTTTTTTTTTTCCTTTTTTTGGGTGGGTCATTGGAAAACGGAGTTCATACGCGGAAGCTTGTAGCAATGTATTGGTGAATTTCAATAATTTGTATTTTTGCTCAGCTGTGTAAATTTAACGTTTGTTGGACTGGGCTAGCATTTTTTTTTTTTTTGTTACAGAAAAAGAAATATATAGATGCGTTCTGTTTCTTGATGTATAACTTCTATTGGTCTTATCATGGTTTTGATGCTCTGAACGTTTATTTTAGTTTATTCATTTGCATGTCAAAGTGTTGTTTAGTTCCATATGAAACTACAAAAGCAATGGGTGAGACTGTGGGCATTGTCTCTGGGTAAGACAGAGACATTAACAAGCATTAAAGGAACGAATGACCACAAACACTATAAAAGGGCCATGCTAACCTTTGAGTAGCATATGTAAAATAAAGGAAATTAATCAGTCGACAAGATGTATCATGTCATTTTACTTGTGTAATACAGTCGTGCAATGAAAAAACTTAACATTTGACTAGTTTATCTGTATAAATGGTTGAGTCATTTACCATGATTATTGTACCTAAATCCCTTAATCTTTTAACTTTAAATAATTTTATTTTTAGTTTTAAAATAAAACCAATTATTTATTTTGATCTGTTATAACACTCGGAGAGAAAAAAAATTAAAGAAAGAAATTGACATTCAATCTCTTTGATAGAGAACTAATACCAAAGGGAATGCGACGATAGACATTCCTTTCCCTTATTTTCGATATTGTATGAAGCCTATAAAATTCTCATTGCTATGTTGATAAATAAACAAGTTATCAAAAGGGATAAGCAATCATTCAATAAACAAGTTATCAAAAAGGATAAGCAATCATTCCTACTTTCTCTTTAAGTAAAAACACCTTAATGTTAAATTTATTTTCCACGCTTCCTTTGAGATTATGTTTTTTCTCTTAGAATAGTTAAGTTTATTAGATTATTTTGATTTCTCTGTTAATAGCTTAGTAATTATAATGCCAACAAATATAGTATATGAGACAATACCCGCAATTTCGATCATTTCTATTAATAAAATCTGATGTAGTTCAAGGACAAAGACATATATCAAGACCCGGCAATGGGAAATTCATCGGTGCACCTATAAGGGAGCACACATAAGGCTTGTTTTGACAAAATCTCTCCAATTGATAGAATCCTCTAATCGATTGAGAGCAAATAACCTACAACACTAACGCTACCACCAACTCCACATATACAAAAGTTCAACAAAAACAAAACACCAACAGGATGCAACAAACCACAAATAGACTTGGAAAGACCACCTTTATTATTATAGACTCGAAACAAAAACAACAACAAAAACACTAGTACAATGGAGATCCCAACACAATTATTTAGAAAATTCATCAAAAATAAAGACCCGACAAAAGAGGGAATCTATTGCCACCACCATCTAGTTGTGATGAACAAGAAAATCCTAAAATTAAATATTTTAATGTAATTATTTTAGTCAAGGATTTTCCTAAAATATATATTTTTTCTATTTTGTGATTGAAGGATTTATGGAATTAATATAATATATATTATCAAAATTCTATCGTAAACATTAAAGTTATAGTTATTATCTTTTGTGATAAAATAATTCGGTTGATTTTTTTTTTATAGAGAATTAAAGTGGAGGAAACTTCAAAATAGGGTTGTTCAAAAAAAACTAAAAAACAGAAACCAACTAACAAAAATTGAAAAAAAATCGATTTAAACACTAAAAACGACCAAGTTAGTTCAAAAACTGACCACCCATACATTTTTGGCGGTTGGTTTTCGAAAGCATGTTATTAGTCGATCGATTAACCGACCTACTCTTTCAAATTCAGTTGAAAAGTTATGAAATATGTATATTATATATAATAACACATATAACAAATAATATAATTGAGAAGGACAAAAATGAATACTCACTCACATGCACATAGACTCTCACTCACGCACGCATACCCCCATTCCCAATCCACACCAGTTCATCAAGAACTTTCTAGATTGTTAGTATATGTTTTTGTATCACCCAAAATGAATCTTTAAACACAAATATTTGTAGTATAGAAAGGTTATCGTATCTATAGGGAGGTGGGTTTTTGAAAAATTAAAAATTTAACAGTTGAAAGGGCAAGGGTGATTTTAACAAGATTTTAAAGAGAAAATGTTTTTAACAATTTTAAATAAGATTTTTAAGACATAAAGTTAAAACGGTAAAGCTTTTAGAATCCTTTGTATATGTCATAGCTGATATAGAATTTTAACTCTAAATATATATTTATCGAAAACATTTGATTTATTATATCTTTTCCCATTAATAACAAGCATTTTTACTACTTTTATAACTCAACCTAAAGTGACAATATAGCAAGCTATAATATAGTAAAGCTTTTCCTATAAAAAGTAGCAAAATAGTCATCTCTCACTGATAATTTGATACAATAACTATAAAAATTATAACCGTTGTCACTACAATTATAAATGATATAATTTTGAGATAGAAAAGACAATAACAACTCAAAATTATTATATTTTAATGGAGTAATTTTTTGCATTAATTACGGCAAAACTTTGTCTTATTAAATGGTTGAAGAATACATAATGTCATCTTTTGTCAACAATAAATCAAGTATTACCAAGCATTTACTGAGCCAGTTCATGTCTATAATGTAGCAAAACTCAACTTAATAAACAGGTATGATTCAGTATTATTAATATTAATTATGCAAGGCAATTAAATCACATAAAGAAAGCATGAGTGAATCTATCCAATAATTGAGCAGCATGACAATATTAATAATAATGACTAAAAATGTAAAAAATATAACTTATTCTATAAAAATATAAGCATTAGAAAGCAAATATAGAGTTAAAACCTGTGTCAGAGTGCTACAAATATAATTTTAAGGATCAAAAATAATTTTAGAAATTACTAAAAATATTTTAAAACATATTTACAAACTAAAAACACACTATTAAACACATGAAGACTCAAAATAAAATTACCACTAATAATTTTTTAATGGTTTCAATTATTTTCAAACTAAACTAATATTTTACATATGAAATTGATTCTAAAAATTACTGAACATATTATTAAACATAAAAACATACTAAAAATATATTTTTAAACATATTTACATGCTAAGATACAAAAATACCTATCAACACAAAAATGCTATTAATTAAGGGATCTAATGACAAATAATAATGCAAAACGAATGATTTTAGCTTTAAAAAATGTGCATTTTTACCTATTCATCACACCCCTCAACTTACTTATTGCTAGTCCCTAGCAATCAAAGTGATAGAATTTTGAAATGAGACATCCATACAACGCAATTTAACTCTAATATGACTAACCTAACTAGATAGGCTAATAAAACAATACCTTTATTTAAACAGTTTATATGCTATTTAACAGAATGTGTGCAAGCAAAACTTAGCGCGTAAAGTAATAATGAAGAATTATGAAGTTTCATAAAAAACTATGAATATAATTATTATGATATTTTGCTTTAAATCACTCCTACAGGTAGCAATACTTCAAAATTATAGATTAGAACAATTAAAGAGTAGAAATATAAACATAAATAAACTTTACAATAACTGTAGATAGTGCAAAGTTTGGCTCCCTTAATCTTTCTCTATAACCAATTTAGTGAGCTTTGGGTTAGCAACTTTCATACTAGTTGGCCCAAGATACTAGGTGTTAAAGCATTCCTTATAACTTACTTATTCGAGCTAAAAAGGCTACGAAACCAAACTTATCTAATCTTATTTATTAATTTACATAATTACATACTTTATTTATTATTTACACTTCTTTTTGTTTCTTTTTATAATTTTCTTTTCTTTTTTATTCTATTCTTTTTTAATTTATCATTTAATTAATTAATTAATTAGTTAAATTTTGAAAATGTCACTGTCCTTAATTCTTTATATTCACAAAATAAAAAAACTCAAATATTCATAGCTTTGACTTACCATGACAATTAAGCATTACGATGCGTGTGTCAAAAGATAGATTACAAATACTTTGAAAAATAAATACATAAAAATATTAAATAAAACCAAAGCTTTGAGAGTTTATAAAGTTAAATAAGTCAAAGAACACAAAAAAATGATATTATATTAATATGAAATTTAGAAATTGAAACAAAATAATAACACATTAATTACTAAGAAACTAATACTTACAAAACATTTTTTAATTTTATTTTTAATGACTTTCATAAAAACTTACAAAATAACACACAAAAACAAAAAACACATAAAAATCTAGAGCGAAAATAAAAAGGGCAAAAATTGAAAAAATTTGGCACAATTTTCGCACACTAGTGAAGCACAACCCTCTCCCACAACCTAAATTGTACATTATCCCTAATGTATGAAAAGATAGTAAGAACAGCAAAAATATTACATGAATCAGTACAGTTGCAGAGATGATCTATAACAAACTTAATAAACTAAACTAAAACAGTATATTATAAATTGGGTCTTTTAAAGTCAGATTCCCAAGACTTTAATTTTTTTATGTTTGAAAATTAACATCACTTTTTAAATTCTTTGATGCATGTTTCAAGAGGCTACAAGTATAGAATGATGATCTATAACAAACTTAATAAACTAAACTAAAACAGTATATTATAAATTGGGTCTTTTAAAGTCAGATTCCCAAGACTTTAATTTTTTTATGTTTGAAAATTAACATCACTTTTTAAATTCTTTGATGCATGTTTCAAGAGGCTACAAGTATAGAATACTTACTAATCACAATGATTATATCCTCCTTACTCTCAGCCATTTTAAATGTAGTATAGAATACTTACTAATCACAATGATTATATCCTCCTTACTCTCAGCCATTTTAAATGAATTATTAAGTAAATTAATTTCCAAGATTTTTTAAGGACAATTAAAATACGAAATCAAAACACACATTTTTATTGAAAATTTATTTGAAAATCCATTCCAACTACATTTACAAACTTAAATTTGTTAACATGCGTCTCTAGAAATTTTCCATAACTTTACCATTTTGAACAAATTTAATTTATAGCCTTTAATTTACATTTTCAAAATAAATTTCAACATTTTTTTAAAAAAAATTTAAAAGAAAATAGTATACAAGAACACAAAAAAATATATTATAAAAGATAAAAGGTAAAGATATTACCTTGAAAATGTTTTCTCTTCATTTGATACTCTAAATTCAGCAAATTTTTCTTCCAACTTTGCTCCTAGTGGATAGTCGTCAAAGAGAAAGACACCACATACTGGTCTTACGTGAACATGCTCTCAAGATTAACAAAATATGAAACATTTAAACTTGGACTCATTTTACGTTCTTAGTTAGTCCTTAAAAATGATGCTAGAGGTGGTGAAGGAGGTGGTGGTCACATAGGATCTTAGTAAGAATGGTCTAGGATGAACTCTTATGGCAACTAATGTTGAGAATCTAGGACTAAAGTTAATGATTTTTCCTTTTCTAAAAACTATGTCCTCTTTCTCTTCCTCACATTCCTTTTCTAACAGTTGTTCCTCAAAATAGGTGGGTTCCAAATGTTCCTCTTCGTTTTCTAACATACCCTTCACAGATTCCATATATTTTCTTAGGATTTCCAAAGTCTCCCTATTTGAAGTATCTAATGAATTTTGTGGTTCAAAAGTTGACTCCAAAATTTCAAGTTGAATTTCAAGCCAAGATTCCCAAAAGCTTGAATTGCTCTCACAATGTAAGTTGGTTTCAAAACTTTTCAATCTCCAATAATCATACTTGGCTATATCTTCCAACATATAATAGGCTTCGTCTATAGGTAATTGGTAAAAAGTGGTGGTTCCATCTCCTCTTTCTGTCAATTTCTTGTTTTAGGACTTAACCTACCTACAATAATTTCTAATAGATTTTTCCTAGAAAGACCCTGGTGAGGGTACTTATCTAACAAGTCTTTATATCTCTACCAAGTACTATAAAATGGTTCTAAGTGTTTTTGTGAAAAACTTACAACAAAATGACGATGAATTTCCCAAAATATATATTTTTTGATTTTTGAAATTCTTTAAAATTTTCAAGCTGAATAATGCTCAATTAATCAGATTCTTAGATCATTGTGGGGTCATATCGGACACGTTTAGAATTCCCAACTTTCTTAGGCAAGGGTTTTAGCCTTGTGATCATGAGATCGAGTCCAAACGATAGGCCTTTTTGACAAAATCTAAAAAAATTATGACTACCCTAACTTGTAAAACAAAAGACATGATACTGAGCCTTTCTTTATCCAGAATGAATAACGTAAGGAATGAAAAGCATCAATTTTTTTATTATTTTTAAATTTTTAGATTTTTTTACATTTTTAAAATTTTTAATGAATAGTGACTATGAATAGTAACATACAAAACAAAATAATTAAACTAAAAACTAAAATAACAATATTTATATTATTTACAAGATAAGAATAGAGTACTTACCTATTTCTTGCTTAGCTTAGGAATCTGGTGCAGTAACGGCACCTCCACGATAATGTTGTCAAATTTTTGTTTGTATCGCCTAAAATAATTTTTTAAACACAAACATTTGTAGTATAAAAAGGTTATTGTATCCACAAGCGAGTTTTTAAAAAATTAAAAATTTAACAGTTGAAAAGGCAATAGTGACTTTAACGAGATTTTAAAGAAAAAATATCTATTTTTAATGATTTTAAATAAGATTTTAAAACATAAAATTAAAACAGTGAAGCTTTAGGAATCCATCATATGTTCCATAACTAATATATAATTTTAACTGAAAATAGATATTTATTTAAAGCATTTGATTTATTATATCTTTTCCCGTTAATAACAAGCACTTTTACTAATTTTATAAGTCATCCTAAAATGATAATATAGCAAACTATAATGCAATATGGGTTTTCCTATAAAAAGTAGCAAAACAATCATCTCTCACTAATGATTTGATGTACCAACTATAAAAATTATAATCGTTGTCACTACAATTATAATTAATATAATTTTGAGGTAGAAAAAATAATAACAAATCAAAATTATTATATTTTAATGTAAATTTTTACATGAATTTTGATAGAATCTCGTCTTATTAAATGGTTTAAGAATATACTATGCCATCCTCTGTCAATAATAAAGCAAGCATTACTAAGTAATTACTATTCCAGTTCATGTCTATAATGTAACCAAAACTGAACTTAATAAACAAACATGATTTCAGTATTGTTAATATTAATTATGCAACATAATTAAATTACATAAAGAAAGCATGACTGAATTTATGTAAGAATTGGACAGTATAACAATATTAACAATAATGACTAAAAACATAGAAAATATAATTTATTCCATAAAAAAATAAGGATTACAAAGCAGATATAAAGTTAAAACTCGTACATGAGTACTATGCATACAAGATCGTCTCTCTACCTCACTAGGCTCTCTACACTAATTTAGACATTATTTTATTATTTTTAGTGGAGTCGGAGTAGTGCTCTAGTAGTATCTCCCCCTAAAAGGGGAGACTGCTAAGCTAGAAGCTCAGTAGGAAAACCAAAGAAGGAGGGACGGAGGGCGTGCCGAATGAAGGAGGGGGCATCCCCTTTTATGCTAAATAAAATTCACTATTTCTATTTTTTTAATAACATGTATATATTATTTATTTATTTTTATTTGTTTATATTTGAATAATTTGAAAGAAGAGTCGTGTTTTTTTTTTTCAAAATTTTCCTCCTTTTTCCAATGCGGTTTAGCATTTTTTAGTGCGCAAATATTTGGTTGTTTTTTGATGCTACGCGGCGGCAGACGTTACGTGTGCGGGGAGATCTCAGGCGTCAATCAAGCAATCCAATGGTTGCAAGGCGTTAAAAAAGAATGGGTCCATGTGGGACCGTGTAGGGCTGGGCTTGGATGAAGTCGAGCCATAGGATCTCAAGATGAACGAATGAAATAAAGGGAGCACAGGCTACATTTGAAAACACACGCACATAATTAAACGCAGTTGAGATTCTTCTTGGCACGTGGGCTCGGCTCTTCTGGTTAAAGCGCCTTTTGTCGGTGCATGTAATGCACACGCCAATCAAAGTCTGCCATGTGGACTCCACTATTACATTTTGATTTTTTTTTGTCTTTTTAATGCATTTGTTGTTCGATTTTATCCGTTTTGGTGCCATTGCCTTTTTTTTTTGGCCAGATTTCACATCTAAAAATAAATAATTGAAACAAAATTAGTTATTTTACAAATATAATATTTACAATAATTTTAAAAATATTTATTTTATATTAAAACACACAAAAAATAACTACAAACTTCTAAAATTTCAATCTCTTTCAGTTTGACACATATATAATTTTCAAGACTCGAAAATATTTTTAAAAATTACTACAAATATTGTAAAGTATATTTACAAACTAAAAATACACTATAAAACACATTAAGATTCAAAATAAAATTACTACTAATTATTTTTAAGGTTTTGATTATTTTTAAACTAAACTAATATTTTACATACGAAATTGTTTCTAAAAATTACCAAAAATATTATTAAACATAAAAACACACTAAAAGCACATTTTTAAACATATTTACATACTAAGATACAAAATACTTATTAACACAAAAATGCTATTAATTAAGAGATTTAATGACAAATAATTTTAACTTTAAAAAATATGCATTTTTACATGTTCATTAGTTGCCTCATTAGTTGCCTTTTCATCTGTTCATATATGCAGGAGAGATAACTAATTAAGATAGGAATTCATCAATACTGTGCTAACTTCCTTTTCCTCTTCTTCGCATATGTTGCCTTTTCACAGCTCTTTGGTGTCGAATTAGAATATGTAATCACATGCAAATTATATTTATATAATTAATTTTTTATTAGTCCCTCTGTTGGTCAATTGCAAATTCACATCACACAACGTGTCATTTGGTGATATGCATGGAGAGAGAGATGCCTCCTTTCACATAATTAATGACAATTTACTAATTGTTCACGTGCATACAATGAGGACATTGACACACATCTTTTTTATTCTTCCTTTGGTTGGCGCCTAGAACAATTAATTATTTCTTAACTTTATCATTGTTTATTTTCTTTATAATCACTTCTATTTTATTATCTTACGCTTAAATTTTCGGTTTCACTTATTTGTAGTATGTAGTGTCGCTTATAAGATTGAGAGTAGAAACCAAGTTTTATACTCATAGTCTTATACTAGATTACTTTTAGTATCCTGCATAATTACTGTATTTGAAAACCAAACGACTGTTTGAATATTCGATCTGTTTTTGGTTTCACTTTTTCAAAACCGACCAATCGATGAACACCCCTACTTCAAATTGTAAACAATTAAAGACTTCGATTTATAAGAATTTAAATAAAGTATGGTGTTAACATTATGCCAAGAAACACTCTAATACACAAAATGTCTTTTATTGCCTTATAGCTTGAATAAAGGTTATCTAGGCTTGGAAATTGATACCGTTGAACACTCTGTCATATTCAAGATAAGTGCAGAAAAATTAAGAATATGTTTTATTAAGTTAAGGAATAGATTGAAGATTGATGACAATCTAATTCTATTACGCGATGTAAGAGTAGCATCGTTATCGATTTCTTTGGAGGTTAGTTTTGGACTACGATTAAGCAGGAATAGAGTGTCAAGAACCAAAAATCTCTTGTCAGTTAGCTATTTCTCCCATCTAGTCAAAAAAATATGGTGACAAGGTCGCATGAATTAACCATGTGAATAGTGTAAAGGCTAGTCTAACGTCGACTAAATGGAGTTGTTTTCCCTTTAATCATCACTCCAAATTGGCACCGTATTTAAGAAGGTTTGGACATAAAAAAGGAAGAATTAGCCATAGGTCTATATATAGACTCTATCACTTCAGAGCTTATTTCTTGTACTTTTCTTTTTATTTCCTCTAAAACTTAACCAATTCTTCTCCCCATTTTCTCTAAAAAAATGTTCCACCTCCAACATATACAAACTGATAACTCTATAAAAATGGAGTTATTTTATACTTAATTACATATATATATATATATATTTCTTTTTTTCTAATCATTTTAATTTCATTTTAGGCAATTTTGTTTTATTTGCATTATAGTTTATTTTTACTTTAGTAAGTTGATTTGATTTGTTTTTGTTTTAATTTAATTTAATTTAATTTTATTTTATTTTATTGCATTTTGTTTTATTTAAATTTTCCCTCCATTTATTTTCTTTGCCCACAATTGTGTAGGTTAAATAAGTAAAAGAGAAAAACTGAAATTTCAAAATTAAGTTGGGGAAAAAGAGTCGACAAAATCTCCCAAATGGAGTGAAATTCAAATTTAAAAGAGCCCATAGCGAGGACTAGACGAGCGAAGCCGTCAAATCAGCTACTGGAACGGATCATATGCTCTCATGTATTACATGCCTGACCAAAGAGTGTCGTCACGGGAAGCAGCAGACCCTCGGCCACTCTGCGCATGCCATGATGCTTCTGTGTCAGCGCATTGCCCGATAGCGCCCGATTTAGTGCAACGCAAGCCCATGCTTTTTAATGTGCACCTGCTGCTCGAGCCTAGTCCTACTCTGCCGCATTTCGCGCATTTCCCTTTGTGCCAGTAGCACACTACCGCTTATCCAAACAAATCGGAGCTCTTATTTTGATGACTCCTTTTTGGCTCGCGTGTTGACTACAACTAATAGAAGGGGAAAGATTCATTGGGGGTATAAAAAAGGTGTTGATCACCACAAAAAAAAGGGTTTGAAGAGCTTAATTGTTTTTGCGAGCTGAAGGGAAAAAAAGGAAGAAAAATAAAGCAAAGAATTTGTAGTATATGGTCATTTTATTTTTAGACTTTACTTTTAATTTTAGATTTATGTGTTTTATTTTTCTTTTGAAGGCACAGTTTAAAAGCATTCTTGAAGCTACAAAAAAGAAAAAGAAGAAGATTGAAGAAGAATAAATTTGAAGTTTGTGCCACCTAAATTTAGAGTTTGTGACACCTCTATTTAGATGATTTCTTTCCCATTTATATCATTTAAATTTTTGCATGTTCTAAAAATACTTGAATTTTTGTGTTATTTATTTATTTTTAGTTTTATTTTCACTTATGAATTCGTTTGATGCTTTAGAGTTCTAACAGATCCTATTAAGAGATTTTAATTTATTTTTGCTCTCTTAGATTGGTGTTTGATTATTGATAATTGTCTATTCTATTATTTTCTTTATGCTGGACTTGGATGAAATTAGAAAATAAAATTTAGGTCTTGATCAATAATAAGGTAGCGTGTGCAATTTAGAATAGCAATATATCCTTAATGCATATGTAGTCATTGTGAATGCTTAAACTTAATGACTTTGTATTAATTAATTCCTCATAGGAATATAGGAGCTTTAGTTGATATGAATGTGCCACTAGTTTATTGGAAGAGGCAAATGGGTAATTTTGCGTATTCGGCTAACAATTTCATTAATTAAAATTAATCACTTATAAAGTAAATTTAATTCAAATGAAGTTAATTAGGTGAAATTGGATCCTTAGAGCTTTACTTTTATTATTTTATTCTAATTTTATTAGTTTCTTTTTCTATTTCCTTTTTACTCAATTATTTAAATAATCTTAGAGTTAATATAATTTTAGTCTTTAATGAAATCTAAGCTCAATCTTCGTAGGATGATACTCATACTTATCATTATGTTACTTAGGTACATGATATTGTGCACTTTAATTTCTTAACAAACACAAATGTATTCAAATTAAGAGGAGAAAGAAGAACACAAGCAGATTTTTCAAGAGTGGTCTTAAAGGATATATATATCTAAACACTCCATCTTTTTAATTTCTATGTCAAGTTTTGTTTATGTTTATTGATAAGTTATGGCATATATTAAGCATCCATTTGATACTTTAGTTAAAACTAATTAGTTTTAACTAATTATAATGTAATGCTTTTAGTAGCTACAGTAAAAATCAAAAAGTTGCTATAATATAAAGCTTTTATATGCTACAATTTTAAACTAAAAACTTTAGTTCCAACTAAAGTATCAAACAACCTGTAAGTATTTTAAGCATGTATTTATGACAGTATTATAAAATTATGCTATGTTGGTTGATGTTTAGTTAGATTAGAGTGTGTTTTGTTTAGGTTTTGGAAGTGGTTTATTTGATAAAACTTCCTACGCACTTTGAGTTGAAAAATGGGCCCTTTGCGTGTCAATTTGGAGATTTTCATAAATATAGAACTCTTAGGTCTC
The DNA here is from genome assembly GCA_025403435.1 of Artocarpus heterophyllus. Classification (NCBI taxonomy): domain Eukaryota; kingdom Viridiplantae; phylum Streptophyta; class Magnoliopsida; order Rosales; family Moraceae; genus Artocarpus; species Artocarpus heterophyllus. The sequence continues at coordinate 35,786,185 of CM046348.1, read as the reverse complement.
GAGATTATGAACAAATTCTTGTGAAAAAGTTCCCCAATATTTCAAGTGTAACGACCCTACTAATGTGGTCATTATTTAACTATATAATCTTGAACTTAAACATATTTGAAAATAAAATACTTAAATTTGTGGATTTTTAAAACGAAATAATAATTTCTTAAAATGTAATAATAATAATTTCATTAAATTTTTCTTTTTGAAACATTTCTTAATTTAAATTAAAATCTTTTAAAATATTTCTAATTGAATATTACCATAATTTTCTGTCACAAATCCAATCCTAGGTGATGACATGGTGGTTTAATAAAAATAAATAAGCAAATTTAACTAAACTCGCTAATTAATTATTTGGTAATTTATGAAAACATACTTTGGGTTATTTGTAAAAATGTGATAAATTTTAAAACTTTTTAGAATATTAACATCTATTAAAACTCAATAAATAATTTCGTGAATTACCTCTAAATTAAATTAAAATAAAATATAAACTTAACAAAAACGAGTGGGGCCGCACCGGACCCCACATGGTGCACACACGTAATACTAACATAAATAAAATAAAAACCACAGTCAAACAAGAAATAAATAATGTCCAAATATTACATGCCTTGATCAATAAACAGATAAATTAATTAAAATTTCTACAGTCCACGCATGTAACCAATAATGTCCTACTCGGCAATATACTATGAACCACCTAGAAGGGGGATTTTAAAACAAGTAAACCGTGAGCAAAAGGCTGAGTAGGACTTAAGTTTTAAAACATCAACTTAAATAAACAAAATTTCATTAATATAAAAACCATAAAAGATAGTAAATAAATTCAATTACTTCCATGCTTACCTTTCTGGTCCAAAGATCTCTTGTAATCAAGTTTACCTTTTTACCTTATGCAAAGCCATCTAATTCACTACCATAATGGCTCAGTTGAGTTTTGGGACCTCCCTCCAAGGTTGTTCTCTATACCACCTGATCTCTGTGCGTGGCATTATGCACTTATGTCTCATTCCAAATGGGGTTATTGACTTGTTCCGTACTAAATATTATGGTGCTTATATCATTACTTGAGTCTCATGTTGCCAAGTTATCTCATGTACATTCATTATTTAGTTCATTATGACCATATTCATTATTCAACAATTACTAGGAACAATTGAATAAACATAAACAATCATTCCTTAAAAACATTTTCAGGAAAATATATTGTGGTCAAAACTCTTTTAAAAATCATGGCTAACAAATGAGGACGGTCTAGAGTCCTACCTTGTTATTTAGCATGATAGAACAAACGCCGCTGTCTTGTTCCGCTACACGTTAGCTCATCAGAATTGCAAACAACCTTAGATGTGGACTAGATACATTAATATCTAAATTAGAATATTCTACATTAGTATGCTATGTCATGGTACCTTAGTGTGCCTTTAGATCTCAAATAATCTTGTCACAAAATTATAATTCTTTTTAAAATATCTCTAAATCATTAAATGATGAAAACTAGGAGTAAAACTACCACTTTGTGCTGCTCAGTTGACCTACCGACCATCTGGGTTCAGCCTCCCAAACTGCTAATGTTTGGCTTGTCGATCATTTGAGTCCAGCCTACCAAACTGGTTGAATTCGGACTGCCAAAGGATGAGTTTGGCCTGCCGATCTATCAAAATCTAGAAAATTTTTATATTTCCATTCTCGACAATCCAAGCTCCAAAGCTCAATCAACCTTCTTGTTACAAGTCTCAGAGCATGGGTAATGTTCAAAAATCATAGATTAACACTCTAAAACACTTTAAACACTTTTCTACCAATTTTCACACATTTATTCAATAATTCCAAAAATGAACAAAATAAAGTAAAAATTCTTTAAAATCAGTTCTAGCTTAGATGAAGCGTGGGTTCGTGTTAGTTTAAGTTATACAAACTTAGATTACAAGTGTTTAAAGATTTACTAAAATGCATGCATGAAGAAATTTGACAATCTAACTTAAAATAGAAAACTGTGTGAGATGAAATTTCCAACCAAACTTTGAGCATGAATTTTGTTTATAAATAAATGATGAAATCTTTAAAATAGAGCTTGAATCATAAGGAACATCGCTAACCTTGAGTTAGACAACTTGGGTTAATGTTGGCTAGAAATTGTAGGCTTCTTTTTGTTGTTGTTGCTGCACTTTTTTTTTGTTCTTTTTTTTTTTTTTTTTTTTTTTTTTCTGGGTTATAAAGAGAGAGAGATAGAGAGACGAGAATGAGATAGTATGTGACGACCCGCCTTTTCGGGCAGTCACTTTATTTTCTTAAACATCGTTTCGTAAACAGTAATCTTACTTAGTAAGAAAAATACTAAAATAACTTTTTTTAAACGTTCTTTAAAAGTTCTTTAAAACTGGTGCGACCTCTGTTGCATTTTAAGTGAACACTTGCCCTTAAAATCATTTCAAATCGTTTCTTAAAACTTAACAAGAAATATTTATTAAATCTTAGCTTAAAACTTTACTTTATAATTACATAAAACAGTTGGTAAACTTTATCTTATAACTTTTGAATACAATTCTTAGAACTCTGATTTTCTTAAAACTTTGCAAATACTACATTAAACAATGGAAAACCTTTTCTTTGCATAGCAAAAGCAAATAGTGATGGTATCCATACCCAAATCTTTGCATCTGTCCTCCGCAGTACCCCGCTCTTCTAGCGGGTCCTACTGGTCACCCATAAATTACCTATAGTATGAAAAACTTTTAATGAGCTTTCGCTCAGTAAGTTCAAACATAAACTCACAATTCATTTAATCATGCTTTAAAACTTTTCTCATAAAAACCTTTCTCTTGAAACATTTTACACAAACATTTTCCATAAACATATCTGAAAACGTTTTTCATAAAACATTTCTGAAACGTTTTGCATAAACGTTTTTTGTAAAACATTTCTTGAACGTTTTTCTTAAAACGTCGTTCATAAACCTTTTCTTGAAAACATGAAAATGTTTTTTATAAATATTTATCATAAAACAATTCTCTGAATGTTTTCCATAACATAACATATAAACATTTCATAAAAAGGCATTCAAGCAATATTAGAATGCATAATTCCATTTATGCTCAATTAGGAACTTCAATTATGAGCATTTTATGAACATTCTTTTCTTAGTTTAACTTTCTATCTTCATTCTTTAACTTTTCTTATCTTACTTTAGCTTTCTATCTTTGTTCCTTAACTTTCCTTATCTTACTTTAGTGTTCGTACCAACTCATTAATCATGAGATCATAAACATGATGATTCCCTTGTGGAAGACTTGAGACCATCAAACATTGAGGTCTTATACCTCACATCTAAGAGGTCAAACTTTAACATTACTTTTATTGCCTCATAACAAGAAGGCTGGTACGACACTTTCTTTTTATCTTTACGTTACCTTCTTATTAACTTTAGTGAGCATTTCAAATGCAATCACATCATATGCAACACACTTGCAATTCACAGTTTGTACTATAAAACCTGTTACATAACAAATGCAACATATTGCTTAATAAATACATCATAAAACGTAAACACATTTTACAAATCTTAACTTGTATTCTAACACTTATTGCATAACAAATGCAATATATAACGAAATCACATTTTGCAAATTATAACTTTTATTTTAAAACTTATTGCACAACAAATGCAACTTATTGCATAACATATGCATCATGAAACCTATAACTTAAACTATAAAACATTATGCATTGTCATAATGCAAAACATACTTTAAATACTTTGAAAATCATAACTTAAACTTTTAAAAAACGTTATGCATATCAATATGCAAATAAACTTTAAACATAACAATTGCAAATTCATTGCAAATATTTTTCTTGAACTTTAAAACTTTTTGCAAAATAAATGCAAACATACTTTAAAAGAAACTTGCAAAATAATTGCAAACTCATTTGCAAATTATATAAATAAGCATTTTAAAATCATTTATTTCATGCTGTAGGTGAGATTTGAAACTTACCCAAACTATGCTCTAGCGTTCTCTATTTCGTTTCTTTTCCTTCCATTAGTCAGCCTCTGTGTCTTGGACTCCAAGCTAAGCAGGTCCAGTTGCATCTCGCTGCATCTACAGTATGCAAAGCATCCTCTACAGTGCTCCTCGAGTGACCATGATGGCTAAGAATGCTTCCTGGAGATCATACATTCTTGAAAACGTCATTCTAGACTCCATTATTGCTGTTTGAATTGCCTCGATCTACGTGTAGTCGGTACCGGATGATTTTCATCGGAGTGGAATTAGCTTGAACGGAGGTCACCAGTGGGTTTAGAGCATCAAAATGAGTCAGGAGGCGGTCTCGAATCTTCGATCGGAGGTCCGGATCACAAAAATCCAAAGTCGGCGTTGACCGGCCGTTGACCGGTGTTGACCAGTCGTTGACCGACTTTGACCGGCGTTGACCGGCGTCAATCGGGGTCTATTGGCAGCTGGGCTCAGGCCTACCCCCCCTAAATTGACCATTTTGAGTCCAATGGCGGTGTCAATTTCACCTAATTCCACCTCTAACATAGCAGGTCGGAGCTCGACATTGATGGCAAAAATGGAGGCTCCTATGATGACTTTCCGACAATGGAAACCTGAAATTGGCTGAGGGTTTTTGCTACCCATCCTCCTATGAGCATTTCCCCTCATCCAATTTGAAGAAACATGGCTGGGAAGGACAAGGATGGAGGCTCCCGCGGTGGTTGACGGCGGCGCTGGCCGTTCTCTGATGAAACGGCCTCCTTCGGCGCAATTGATTGAGGGGTTTTACTCCCCTTGATCCTCTGAATCCATTGGGAGGGGTGGTGTCAGCCACCTCCTCCGGCAAGGAGGAGTTCCACCATGGTGGCGGTGGCGCACTATGGCGGTAGGCGGGCGGAGCAATCCGGCCGTTGTTGAGCTACCACCAAGGGTGGGTTTTGTTCCTCTCATCATGGTGGTCGTGTAGGAATAAGAATCATGTCAATCGGACGTCAGACGGCGAAGATATCTCATCGAAAAGAAATGAGTTTTTCTGCCACTTTGGGCGGCAAGTGCGGCCTCCTCCGGCGGCGTTTTGGGCGGCACGACACCTCGTTGGACTCAGCTCGCTAAGAGCTTTCCATTGGCGTGAGAGGTGTCGAAAATGGACGCCAAAATATCGAACGAGATTTGAGGAGAGAGAGAGAGAAAATCTAGAGAGAGAAAGTAGAGAGAGAGAGCCAAATTTTTTCTGATTTTTTTCTTTTTTTTTTCTGCACTCATATAAAAAAAATTGTGATTCACACAGTCTAATTCTTATGCTGCATTGCTCTAATACTGTATAATTTTTCGTGTTATTATACAGTATTTTTCTTTAAACTATACTTTTCATCTTAATATAATCCTTAACTTAATGCATTTTTAATGCATTAAAAATCTTGGGTGTTACAATCTACCCTCCTTAACAATTTTCGTCCTCAAAAATTAGAACCTTTATAGGTAGTTCATCTCCCTTATCATCCTTTTTCGTTCTTAACATGCTTCCTTGGTCACTACTTTTTCACTAATACTGAGCCTTCATCTTGGAACTTCAACAATTTTCATCATGTTCTTGACATATTCCTTTAAATTGTACACCACACTTCTGCTGCGCAACTTTAATCCTTCAACATTTGAGCACAAGTTTCCATTCATCTAAAGGTTTAGCATTCTACATTTGAATGCTATTCTTAGAAATAGGGTTTATTTCCATTCTTAAATTGCGTTTTCTTGTAATTTTCCTCATAACGTATAAATTTCCAGCTTCCATCCTCCAATCTGTGAGGTTTTCGCTGCTAGATTGGGCTTCGTTGTCTTGATCGTATTTCCCATCCGGGTAGTTATGAGCTCATTCGCATGTCTCAGCTCAGCGAAGGAGTGCTTAAGCTCGATCAAATCACATAATTAGTGATTTAATGTCTGGTTGCTCTCAGGCACTCTCATTCCATGGAGCACCGAAAATCACTTCAGACCTTGGTTATTTCGTTATCTTGATCCACTTTTTCTCATTATAAGTGTAGCCAATACAGAATAACTCCAACAGAGTAAGATTTGCTCATACGGAAACACTATCGTGGGCCTAAACATCATAACGTGTCACAAGCTCATCTTCTTGACTTTGAGCCGTTGGCCATCTATTGACCATCATTGACCATGTTTTGTCATCGTTGTCTTGACATCGCTAATAGACAATGACTATTGTCGACTTGCGAGGACATTCTAGCATATATCATCACGTTCATCCTTTGACCCTTACCTTCTCCTTGCTCATATGGGTGTGCCAATATCAAAGGCTACGCCCAACAACAACACGTATTCATTAAATTCAAACCTTTTCTTCCTACTTAACTTAACTTACTTACTTGAGCTATGGTGTAGCGGACATATGACAGTGCGAGATGAGATGGTAGGATACTGCTTTGATACCACCTGAGACGACCCGCCTTTTCGGGCAGTCACTTTACTTTCTTAAACATCGTTTCGTAAACAGTAATCTTACTTACTTAGTAAGAAAAATACTGAAATAATTTTTTTTTAAACGTTCTTTAAAAGTTCTTTAAAACTAGTGCGACCTCTGTCGTATTTTAAGTTGAGACCTCGCTCAACACTTGCCCTTAAAATCATTTCAAATCGTTTCTTAAAACTTAACAAGAAATATTTATTAAATCTTAGCTTAAAACTTCACTTTATAATTACATAAAACAGTTGGTAAACTGTGTCTTAAAACTTTTGAATACAATTCTTAGAACTCTGATTTTCTTAAAACATCGCAAACACTACATTAAACAATGGAAAACCTTTTCTTTGCATAGCGGAAGCAAACAGTGATGGAATCCATACCCAAATCTTCGCATCTGTCCTCCGCAGCACCCCGCTCTTCTAGCGGGTCCTATTGGTCACCCATAAATTACCTACAGCATGAAAAACTTTTAATGAGATTTCGCTCAGTAAGTTCAAACATAAACTCACAATTCATTTAATCATGCTTTAAAACTTTTCTCATAAAAACCTTTCTCTTGAAACATTTGACACAAACATTTTCCATAAACATATCTGAAAACGTTTTTCATAAAACATTTCTGAAACGTTTTGCATAAATGTTTTTCGTAAAACATTTCTTGAACATTTTTCTTAAAACGTCATTCATAAACCTTTTCTTAAAAACATGAAAATGTTTTTTATAAATATTTATCATAAAACATTTCTCTGAATGTTTTCCATAACATAACATATAAACATTTCATAAAAAGGCATTCAAGCAATATCAGAATACATAATTCCATTTATGCTCAATTAGGAACTTCAATTATGAGCATTTTATGAATATTCTTTTCTTAGTTTAACTTTCTATCTTCATCCTTTAACTTTTCTTATCTTACTTTAACTTTCTATCTTCGTTCCTTAACTTTCCTTATCTTACTTTAGTGTTCGTACCAACTCATTAATCATGAGATCATAAACATGATGCTTCCCTTGTGGAAGACTTGAGACCATCAAATATTGAGGTCTTGTACCTCACATCTAGGAGGTCAAACTTTAACTTTACTTTTATTGCCTCATAACAAGAAGGCTGGTACGACACTTTCTTTTTATCTTTACGTTATCTTTTTATTAACTTTAGTGAGCATTTCAAATGCAATCACATCATATGCAACACACTTGCAATTCACAGCTTGTACTATAAAACCTGTTACATAACAAATGCAACATATTGCTTAATAAATACATCATAAAACGCAAACACATTTTACAAATCTTAACTTGTATTCTAACACTTATTGCATAACAAATGCAATATATAACAAAATCACATTTTGTAAATTATAACTTTTATTCTAAAACTTATTGCACAACAAATGCAACTTATTGCATAACATATGCATCATGAAACCTATAACTTAAACTACAAAACATTATGCATTGTCATAATACAAAACATACTTTAAATACTTTGAAAATCATAACTTAAACTTTTAAAAACGTTATGCATATCAATATGCAAATAAACTTTAAACATTACAATTGCAAATTCATTGCAAATCTTTTTCTTGAACTTTAAAACTTTTTGCATAATAAATGCAAACATACTTTAAAAGAAACTTGCAAAATAATTGCAAACTCATTTGCAAAAAAATTTATTTCATGCTGTAGGTGAGATTTGAAACTTACCCGAACTATGCTCTAGCGTTCTCTATTCCGTTCCTTTTCCTTCCATTAGTCGGCCTCTGTGTCTTGGACTCCAAGCTAAGTAGGTCCAGTTGCATCTCGCTGCATCTACAGTATGCAAAGCATCCTCTGTAGTGCTCCTCGAGTGACCATGAATGGCTAGAAATGCTTCTTGGAGATCATACATTCTTGAAAGCGTCATTCTAGACTCCGTTATTGCTGTTTGAATTGCCTCGATCTGCGTACAGTCGGTACCGGATGATTTTCACCAGAGTGGAATTAGCTCGAACGGAGGTCACCATTGCGTTTAGAGCATCGAAGCGAGTCAGGAGGCGGTCTCGGATCTTCGATCGAAGGTCTCGGATATTCGATTGGAGGTCCGAATCATAAAAATCTAAAGTCGCCGTTGACCGGCCGTTGATCGCCATTGACCGGCTGTTGACCAACTTTAACCGATGTTGATCGGCGTCAATCGGGGTCCGTTGGCAGCTAGGCTCGGGCCTACCCCCCATAAATCGACCCTTTTGAGTCCAATAGTGATGTCAATTTTACCTAATTCCACCTCTAACATAGCAGGTCGGAGCTCGACATTGATGACAAAAATGGAGGCTCCAATGATGGCTTTCTGGCGATGGAAACCCAAAATTGGCTGAGGGTTTTTGCTACCCATCCTCCTATGAGCATTTCCCCTCATCCAATTTGCAGAAACATGGCTGGGAAGGACAAGGACGGAGGCTCCCACGGTGGTTGACGGTGGCGCTGGCCGTTCTCTGACGAAACGGCCTCCTTCGGCGCAATTGATCGAGGGGTTTTACTCCCCTTGATCCTCTGAATCCATTGAGAGGGGTGGTGTCAGCTACCTCCTCCGGCAAGGCAGAGTTCCACCATGGGGACGGCTGCGCACGGTGGCGATAGGCGAGCGGAGCAATCTGGCCATTGTTGCGCTACCACCAAGGGTGGGTTTTGTTCCTCTCATCACGGTGGTTGTGTAGGAAAAAGAATCACGTCGATCGGATGTCGGACAACGAAGATATCTCATCGGAAAGAAATGGGTTTCTCTGCCACTTTGGGCGGAGAGTGCGGCCTCCTCCGGCGGCGTTTTGGACGGCACGACATCTCGTTGGACTTAGCTCGTCGAGAGCTTTCCATTGGCGCGGGAGTTGTCGAAAACGGACGTCGGAATCTCAAACGAGATTTGAGGGAGAGAGAGAGAAAATCTAGAGAGAGAAAGTAGAGAGAGAGAGAGCCAAATTTTTTCTGATTTTTTTCTGCACTCATATAAAAAAAATTGTGATTCACACAGTCTAATTCTTATACTGCATTGCTCTAATACTGTATAATTTTTCATGTTATTATACAGTATTTTTCTTTAAACTGTACTTTTCATCTTAATATAATCCTTAACTTAATGCATTTTTAATGCATTAAAAATCTTGGGTGTTACATAGTAAGAGTGAGTGCTAATGAGAGTTGAGAGTTAAATGTTGTGTGTCTTAACATGCATTGTTTTGTAGGAGAAAACAGTATGCTGTACACAATTTAAAGACACTGTCTTCAAGGTGGTATTTTTGGTTTTCAAGAAAAAGGGAAAAAAGGGACCTGTTTGGCATTTTGGAAATTTTTTTAACAAAATTTATGTTAAATCTGATTTTTAGGGAATTAAAATAAGTTAAATAGAAATTATCAAAATTTTTTTTAAAAGAGTTAACAAAATGCTAAAATTCATTTATGATAATTTTAACAAATTTTAAAATTTAAGATAACTAACAAAATAATTAAGGTTAACTTCAATTAAGAAAAATGTCACAAAAAGATTAGTTTACACTAAAGTTGGAATTAGGCACACTAATTCACCAATTGCATACTAAACATTGTTTAAAAATTTTGAATGTTACAGCTCTCTTCACCTAAAGGAATTTTGTCGTCGAAATTAGAACTCATCTCAAAAGCAAAATAAATGCGGGTATAGTTCTCGCATCGTCGACTCTAATTCCCATGTTTCCTCATCGATACCATGGTGCTGCCATAAGACCTTCACACTTTCCGATCAATGATCTGAACCAGCTTTTCCTCTTAAGTTGTGTCTTCCTGTATTGGTACATCGTAAAATGAAATAACTTTGCTTGGCTCAGGTGGGCATTTTTGAAGCATCGACATGTGGACACACATTATAAACATGAGAGCTCTAAAGGGGAAGATCAAGTTAGTAAGCAACTACACCGACACGGTGAGTAATCTCAAATGGCCCGATGTACTTCGGTGTAAGTTTTCGACTTACACTGAAACGCGAAATCCCTTTGCGTGGTGAAACTTTAAGAGAACAAAATCACCTACTTTGAATTCCAGAGGTTGGCATCTTTTGTCAGCATAACGCTTCTGTCGGCTTTGGGTAGCTTTCAATCAATCCCGAATCACATCAACCTTCTCATTATTCTTACAAATCTTATCAGGTCCGGTAACAATCCTATCATCTGGTTCTAGCCAACATATTGGTGACCGACATGTTCTTCCATAAAGTGTCTCGAACGATGCCATATTGATACTTGCTTGGTAACTATTATTATACGCGAATTAAGCTAGATGCAGGTGTCTCTTCCAATTCCCGCTAAAGTCCAATATATAGGCACATAACATGTCCTCAATAATCTAAATGACTTGCTTAGACTATCCATCGGTCTGAGGTTAAAGAGTAGTGTTGAAGTTCAACTCCATGCCTAGTGCTTATTGGAAATTTCTCCAATATTTAGCGTTAAACCGGATATCCTTATCATAAGTAATAGAGGATGGAACTCTGTGCAGTCTTACTATATTCTCGAGATACAACTCTCTAAGAACACTCCTCGAGCACGTCGATCTAAAGGGTATGAAATGTGCTAATTTTGTCAACCTGTCGACAACAACCCAAATTGCATCATGCTTCTGCTTTGTTCTTGGTAAACTGGTGAGGAAATCCATTGTAATGTGCTCCAGCTTCTACCTTAGAGTTGGAAGCGGTTGAAGTTATCCAACGAGCTTCTAGTGTTCAACTTTTACCTGAAGACAAGTCATACACTTGGCGACGTATTCCAGAACATCCTTTCACATACCTCTCCACCAATATTGTCTTTTTAGATTGCAATACATCTTCGTGCTTACTGGATAAATAGAGAAACGAGACTTGTGTGCCTCGTCCATTACAACACTTGTCACTTCTTCTATTGCAGGTACTACCAAACGTTTCCTGAAGTACAAAGATCCATCTACATGTATCCTCCACTCATCAAACTGCTCCCTATTTTGTATCTGCCTCCATATTTCCTGAAGATGTTGATCCTGCCATTGATTTTGCTTTATCATTTGAACAAGTGTTGGGGTAGATTCCATATTATATACCAAAACTTGGTTGCAATCTTCATAATATCATAAACCATACTCACTTACTACAACATCTCTTTTCTAATCATCAAATGCCAAACAAGCGATAATTCCAGAAGATTTCTTGTTGAGCACATCTACAACTATGTTGGCTTTTCCTAGATGATACCGTAGCATGAAGTCATAGTCTTCCATAAATTCCATCCATCTTCGCTGCCTCAAATTCAGATCTTCCTAAGTAAATAAATACTTTAGACTCTTATGATCTGAGAAAATCTGAAATACTGCCCCGTACAAATAACATCTCCAAATTTTCAGCGCATTAATTATTGCTGCAACTTCCAAATCAAGAGTATGGTAGTATTGCTCATGAGGCTTTAGTTGTTGTGATCCATAAGCTACAACCTGCCTATGTTGCGTTAATACACATCCAAGTCTGTGTCCTGATGCATTAGTGTAGACTTCATAAGGCTCGTCATTACTCCATATAATCAATGAACACAATAAGGCCTAGGTCTTATGCTCAGGTGCTGCTTATGCTCCTCCTAGGTCTTAGAATAGATTAGTATGTCATCAATGAACACAATCACAAACTGATCCAAATAAGGCCTAAAAATCCCATTCATCAAATCCATGAATGCTACAGGGGCATTTTTCAATCCAAACAACATCACCAAGAACTCAAAGTGTCCATACCAGGTCCTAAAAGCTGTCTTGAGAATATCCTCCTTCTTGACTCTAAGCTAATGCTATCCTGACCGCAAGTCTATCTTCAAAAAATACCGAGAACCTCATAGCTGATTGAATAGCTCATCAATCTTAGGTAATGGATACTTATTCTTCATCATGACCCAATTCAACTATTGATAGTCAATACACATCCTAAAAGTACTATCATGTTTATTGGCAAATAGAACTGGTGCACCCCACGGTGATGTACTGTTCTGGATGTACCCTTTATCTGTAAGTTCTTGAAGTTGCTTCCTTAGTTCCTTCATTTTTGCCCGTGTCATTCGATATGGTGCCATGGAAATTGAAGCAGTCTCGACGAGTAACTTGATACTGAACTCAATCTCTCAGTGTGGTGGTAATCTAGGTAACTCATCAAGGAAAACATCATCAAACTCATCGACCACCGGTATCATTGTGTTTCTTCCTGCTGCACTAGATTCTCCCTTTAGATCCAAAACAGGTTTTCATAAGCCGTTCATTCATCACTCGATCATCACCGCCTTGGTAAGTGATCTGCGTTCCCCTATCGGTCACTAAGGTCACTTTTCTAAGATGACAGTCTACAACAGCATTTAAACTAGATAACCAGTCCATCCTCATGATTACATCATAAGTACTCATGGGGATGACTCAAATCACTTCTTAGAATCTCACCCCTAATCATTTTACATACACTATTCACATACACTTGCCCTAACGGTGAAGTAATTATTAAGGTTTCATTAAATTTCTCTATTCCTAATGCCAAGTTTTTTACACATAAATTTCAAATGAGAGACTACGTGGCACTAGTATCAAATAAGACACGAGCTAAAAACTGTGAAACAAGAATCATACCATCAACTATCGCATTACTGGCCCAAGCATCAAAACTTCCTATAGTCATAATATGGACTTGAAATGGGGTTTTTCTTTTTGCCCTATTTGATTTGCTAGGTATAGGGTTAATAGGCCGATACTGCTGTGGTAGAGGGAGACTACACACTAGCTGGAGTGGGTGATCTATACTATGGAATGTTCCTTTAGAAACTCAGGAGCCGATAACCTTGCGCTGGATAGGGCATCTGTTAAGGGGCGAATTGGTAAAATTGGGCTGAAAGACTTGCTGAGGTTGACCAAAAGACTAGGACTGGGAGTGACAGGAACACCTTCTTTGATCTGGGATACCTGTTGAGAATTCCTTATTGGGTAATTCCTCTTGATGTGTCCTGGTTATTGGTAGTAGTGACAATGGAAGTTATAGAGATTGCTTTGTCTGTGTGTAAAGAGCTGCAACTCCCATTGTTAGCATTTCCATGTTGATTCTTTAGTTAAGCCTAATGATTGTTGTTGCCTCTCCTCTTATTCCTTTAGGGCTCGCCTGAAGTCCTTGCTCTATTCTAGTAGTAAGTAACATTGTCGCTTTCCACTGATAAAGTTGATGATACCAACTCACCGTAAACCCAGATTCGCAAGGTAACTAGATGTTGTCAGATAAATCCTTTAAGTCATTCTTGAAACTTGATGCACTTTTCTTGCTTAGAAGCCATGGCAGATGGAGCGAATCTAGCTAGTTCAGTGAACTTCGCCTAGTATTCTCGGACTATCATGTCGCCTTGTTCCAGTCGGTAGAATTCAACAATCATTTGGTCTCTATATCCCTAGGGAAAATACCTATCGTAGAACAACCTCTCAAACATGTCCCAGTCAATATTCCTATTGTTTTCTACGTGTTTTGCCTGTTTCCTTAGGTATTTGCACTTCCCTCCAATTTATAAGCTGTAAATTTGACTTGATATTCTGCTGGTATTCTAAGTGTATCCAAATGCTTCACCATTGAATCAAACCAATGCTTAGCTACTTGTGGGTCCCTTATTCCATCGAAAGTTGGAATGGCTGCATGTTGGAATTCCTTGAAATATTACTGCCAACGACCCGTCCCAGGGTCCTCACGCTGTACCCTTGCCGCCATCTATCGAAAGGCAGCAAACATAGCCCCCATCATACCTTTGTCATTTATGGGATTGGCATCTAGAGCAGCTGGACAATGCTTAGGTGCCATTCTCTTAGTTTTGAAAATAAAATTGGATTGTCTAGTGTGTACAATTCTCAAGGTTCAAAACCTAGGGCTCTGATGCCAAATCTCTCACAAACCCAAACCCGAGGAGTGACGTGGTGGTTTAATTAAAATAATTAAAGAAATTTAACTAAACTCGCTAATTAATTATTTGAGAATTTAAGAAAATGTATTTTGGGTTATTTATAAAAATATGATAATTTTTTTAACTTTTAGAATATTACCATCTATTAAAACTTAGTAAATAATTTCATGAATTACCTTTAAATTAAATTAAAATAAAATATAAACCTAACGAGAACGAGTCGAGCAGCACCCCCCACATAGTACATACATGTAATACCGATATAAATAAAATACAAACCACAGTCCAACAGAAAATAAATAATGTCCAAATATTACAAGCTTTGATCAATAAACAGATAAATTAATTAAAATTTGTATAGTCCATGTGTGCAACCAGTAGGGTCCTAATTGGCGGTATACTACGAATCACCTAGAAGGAGGATTTTAAAACAAATAAACCGTAAGCAAAAGGCTCAATAGGACTTAAGTTTTTATAATATTAACTTAAATAAATAAAATTTCATTAATACAAAAAACCATAAAAGGCGGTAAATAAATTCAGTTAATTCCATGCTTACCATTTCAGTCCAAAGATCTCCTGTAATCAAGTTTACCTTTTTACCTTGTGTAAAGCCATCTAATTTACCACCATAGTGACCCAACTAAGTTTTGGGACTGCCCCCAAAGTCGTTCTCTGCATGACCCGATCTCTGTGCAAGGCGTTATGCACTAATGTCTTATTCTGAACAAGGTTCTTAACTTGTTCGGTACTAAATATTATGGTGCTTATATCATTACTTGAGTCTCATGTTACTGAGTTATCTCATTTACATTCATTATTTAGTTCATTGTGACCATATTCATTATTCAACAATTACTAGAAATAATTGAATAAACATAAGCAATCATTCCTCAAAAACATTTTCAAGAAAATATATTGTAGTCAAAACTTTTTTAAAAATCATGGCTAACAAATGAGGAGGGTCTAGAGCCCCACCTCGTTATTTAGCACGATAGCACAAACACCGTAGTCTCGTTTTGTTACACGTTAACTCCTCGGAACTACAAACAACCTTAGACCTGGACTAGATACATTAATATCTAACTTAGAATATTCTACATTAGTTTGCTATATCATAATACCTTAGTGTGCCTTTAGATCTCAAATAATCATGTCACAAAATCATAATTCTTTTTAAAACATCTCTAAATCATTAAACGATGAAAACTAGGAGTAAAACTACCATTTCATGCTGCTCAGTCAGCCTTCTGATCATTTGGGTTCGGCCTGCCGACCATCTAAGTCCTACCTGCCAAACTGGTTAAATTCGGCATGCTGAAGGATGAGTTCGACTTGCCAATCTGTCAAAATCTAGAAAATTTTCAAATTTCCAATCTCAGCAATTGAGCTCCAAAGCTCAATCTACCATGTTTTTACAAGTCTTAGAGCATGGGTAATGTTCCAAAGTCATAGATTAACACTCTAAAATACCTTTAAACACTTTTCTACCATTTTTCACACATTTATTCAAGTAATTCTGAAAATGAACAAAATAAAGTAAAAATTCTTTAAAATTAATTCTAGCTTAGATGAAGCATGGATTCATGTTAGTTTAAGTTGTACAAACTTAGATTGCAAGTGTTTAAAGATTTACTAACATGCATACATGAGGAAATTTAACAATCTAACTTAAAACAAAAAACTGTTTTAGATAAAATTTGTAACCAAACTTTGAGCATGAATTTTGTTCATAAATAAATGATAAAATCTTTAAAATAGAGTTTGAATCATGAGGAAAATCTCTAACCTCGAATTAGACAACTTGGCTTGATGTTGGTTGGAAATTAGAGGCTTCTCTTCGTTGTTGTTGTTGCTTTTTTTTTTTTTCTGGCTTACGCAAAGAGAGTGAGAGAAAGAGAAGTAGAGAGATAAGAATGAGAGAGTGAGAGTGAGGGCTGATGAGAGTTGAGAGTTATGCATCTTAACATGGACTGTTTTGCAGGTGAAAACAATATGCAGTGCATAGTTCAAAGAAACTGTCTTCAAGATGGTATTTTTGGTTTTCAAGGAAAAAGGAAAAAAGGATCTGTTTGGTATTTTGGAAATGGTTTTTAACAAAATTTATATTAAATCTGATTTTTGGGGAAATAAAATAAGTTAAATAGAAATTATCAAAATTTCTTTAAAAAGAGTAAACAAAATGTTAAAATTGATTTATGGTAATTTTAACAAATTTCAAAATTTAAGATAACTAACAAAATAATTAAGGTTAAATTCAATTAAGAAAAATGTCGCGAAATGATTAATTTACACTAAAGTTGGAATTATTCACCAAATTATGTACTAAACATCGTTTAAAAATTTTGAATGTTACATTTTCTTACTTGACAATTTACATATATTTGTTGCACGAGTTGTACTAAACATTTTAGTTCTTAAAATCTCTAGACTATCAGTTTTCAAGACATAGTTGTACAATATCATTTAATTATTTATATTTACATAACTTAATAAAATAATAATACAGAAACTACATTTTCTTAAGCAGTATCCATTGTTATCTCCATCATTCGTCAGCTGCTCACTACTACCCATTAAATGTTGCTGACTAGGTTTCTTACCCGTGACATGAAATTAACTACATGAGCTTTCTCTCAACAAATAGGAAATTACACTCACAAAACATAATTAAAAAACATTTGATAATAATATTCATGAACATTTTATGCTTGCTTAAGGACTTGTATTAATTATTTACATCATATATTATCATACTAAATGGACCTGCGTGTTTATACCGATTGTGCATGGTCCTCTGGAGGTTAGGGTTCGTGAGGTCCCAAACAACACCAATTTATAAACTAGACTTAACATAAAGCCTCCTTATAAGTCAAAAGGTTGAAACGACGCCCTTAACGTGTCTTGTCTTATTTACTTCACTTGTCTTATTCTGTGTTTGTAGTATAACATGTTACTACATACATCACAAATCATAAATCATAAATCATAAACTTTTCTAACTGAAAGTGAGTAAGCAATATGATTTGATATTGCTTACATCATATGTTGCTCATGACATAATTATAACATACCAAGACATGGCATGACAAGACATAACAATCATTATCTTAACGTAATTTAACATAACATATCATGATGCATCATAACATGACATGGCATAAGATGGTATGCCATGACATGACTTAATGTAGTATAGCATAACATAAATAGTATGTTATGTTTATGTCATATCACTCATCATGCATTTCATAATTTTTAATGAAAATATATAAAACATTTTATTTTGAAATTGTTCTAAAGTGGATTGTGAGCTAGGTGGTTTAGTTGT
Organism: Artocarpus heterophyllus; assembly: GCA_025403435.1. NCBI lineage: Eukaryota > Viridiplantae > Streptophyta > Magnoliopsida > Rosales > Moraceae > Artocarpus > Artocarpus heterophyllus. The sequence continues at coordinate 35,768,447 of CM046348.1, read as the reverse complement.
ATCTTATCAATGTTTATGTCAGATCACAAATTACTACAAATGTCATTCCTGACTCTATTACAACGGTATGCCTCACCTCAATCAATGTGTAGCCGATACTAGTCGATTTTTAATGGAGTGGAACTAGTTCAAACAGAGGGCACCGCTGCACTCAAAATGTCTCAACAAGTTAGGAACTGGTCTCGGATTGCTCATTAGAGCACGAAACCCGAGGCTCATCAAAAATTGGCCACTTGTGGTGGTGTATGTGGTGGCTTTGGTAGTGGGAGGGCGGCAATGCTTCGGCTCCTAACAATTTTTGACCTTTTGAACTTGATGGTGTGGTCAATTTCCCCAGAATCGACGTCCATTGTTGCTTGGAATGGCAAGACCATGATTCTCACAAAAGCTCATGATGAAGGATCCCGTTCTCTGCTTTTTCACGATGCATTCGTGAAATTGGAAGGCAGAAAAGCCTTCTTGTGATGCTTTAAGCATTTTCCCTTGGTCAATTAACCTCAACAAGGCCAGGAACGATGAGATTAGCATCCCTCACCGCGGCAGCGGTGGGAACTCTTTGATCTCTAATGGACGAGAATGCTATGGAAAAATTGGGTAAGCCATTTTGCTCCCCATCCTCGTTTGAACTCGTCAGTGCTGATGGTGTAATTTGTCATCATAGGAAGCAGCAAGATGAAACAACAGAGTTGCGTAGAAAATTGGCAGCTCTGATGAGGCTTACGTCTAAAATCAAGCGATGAGGCTGGTAGTATCTTCTTCATCTCATTGATTTGAATTTGTAGACACTAAAATGGTACTTATTGGTACTTGAACGTTGGAGTAATTATGGCAGAAAGAAAATGGGTTTTTGTGGCTTTGACTAGTGAGTGCGGGCTACTTCGATAGAGTTACAATTGACATAGCACATTGTTAAACTTAGCTCGCTAAGATCTAACTATTGTCATGGGAGTTGTCAAAAATGGACACCAGATTTTTAGTTTAAGTTTTTGACAGTGAGGGGAAGAGAAAGAAAGTGGAAGAGTGAAAGAGTTAATTTTAATCTGTTGATTTGTTTACACATGCATTTATTGACACCATTATGAATCTTCAAAGTTTGAGCTGTGTCATGGTTTTATTGATCAAAGTTTTGATTTGTAAACTTAAAACCTCTATACACATACTCGTATTTCTAAAACTATATTATTCTTAGACTTTCTAAAAATAAATAATTAACTACTAATTCTTTCACTATCTATTCATCTTACTAACATTTCTACACTATCATCAAATCACTTCCATGAATCTAAGCTTATTTTCCTCATTTCATGATTTTATTTTGAAATGCTAAAACTTGACACTTTTGTCTCCAAAATTGATGATCAACTATCTTCACCATTTTTTCTAAGAATAATTATCTATATCTAAGAGTTTTGATCAAATCTTAAAATTCGATCTCTTATCCTTATAAAATATTTTCTTTGATCAAAATGATCTTCAGCTAATCTTAAAACTTAAACCGCAAAACTAATAACTAAAACTATAGTAAATGTACTTTTCATATGATCATATTTATCATAAAGCATACTTAGAATTCAAGTATGTCAACATTCTTAAAGGTCATCTCTTTTATGAGAAGAAACTTAATTTCCTTCTTTTTTTTTCTTCAACTCATCATTAATAAGTCCATCACTTTTTCATCTTAATAAGACTGTTTTTCTGCACCATCTAAACATATCATAAAAATAGCAGTCATAAACTATAAAAAATTTCGTAAATTAAATTGACTATCTGCAGGTCAATCGAAATTAAATTCTAAACTTGGCATAATTTTACACTTTATGGGTAAAAACCCAACCTGTTTATAATAAAAAGTTGTTTATGGATCCGTATCTAGTCCATGGACGCTTTTAAATTTTCCTTAATCACAATAAGGATTTGAAATTAATCCACTTGTGATATTGCATTGCCTTAGAGGCATGAAATGCTCATGGACTCCATAAACATTTTATTATTATTATTATTATAAACTTTACGTAATTACTTACACATGTAAATAACTAACTAACCAAACATAGGACATTGTAAATTCTCAAATTTTTAGTAATCTTTATGGTTTAGAAAATTCTTATCATGCCTTGTAATATTTATTAAAATCAAAATCAATCTCGTATTCATGAACATTATGTTGGAAAACGAGTACGCAGCGGAATTTTAAAAAGTTCAAATCAGAGCATTTTTTAAAACACAAGTTTGACATGCTATATACATATATTAATCATATCTTACCAACCTTTTGTATGCTGAAGAGCTCCTGCAATCAGCGAAGAGAAGAGCATTCTAGAAGGGCCTCAACCAACTAGCTTTCTTTGCTATTCTCTATCTATGATCAGAGTGTGTGTGGGCACACGTCATATAGCTCTTCCCCGGTGACTCTCCTTCCAACCAATTGAGAAGACCAAGAGCTAAGGTTCTTCATTGTGAACAATAAGTCTTAGGGAGTTCCAGACTTTCTCACACTTGAGTACTCACTCTTGACTTCTCAACTGATCTAAATAACTGAGAAAAATCACTCCCTATTTATAGAAGTCAGACCTAGAGTTAGTTATTGTCAGATAAGGCCTCAAAAATTTGAATTCGGGCCAACTTTTAATAAATTTGCATCTAAAACGTGTAATCAAAATAGCGTTGGATCGGCAGGCCGAACTGGCAGATCGGCTCATCGAACTTACACCATTGGCAGGCTGAACTAATAGATCGGCCTGCTGAACTTGCGATAACATGATCCCTGAGAATATTTTATTTTCCACCTGAGATTCTTTAGATAGAGCCTTAGTTTTAGTTCAAATAACCCAATGGAGAAGTTATCTGATCAAAACAGTCTTATTTGGATAATCTCATAGAAAATAAAAGATTCTTGATAATTCAATAAGTTTATCTTGAATTAATTTACAAAATTAATTCAACTGTTAAGTAGACATGAATTATGTGATCTGATTAAATTTCAGCTAATCTAATAGTTTAATATAAGTCTTAATTTATTGGAAAAACACGCTATATCGTTATAGGATTTATTATGAGCTAGCAAAAGGGACTTGATGGACCTATATAGTTCAAACTTCGATAATTATAAAATATAATATCCCATATATATATTTTATAATTATTAATTCTAACACTACTCCACTAAAAGCTTATAGTTGCACTCTTGAATTATATAAAATTACGAAGCTTCAAATTATCTAAGTGTCCATGACATATCATAATGTGTCGTATCCCCATAGGATATTCATAATTAGCTTAAGGATAAATTCCATCTTACCTTCTTGATTATTTTTATCTTACATTCCGTTATCTCTCCATTAGAAAACTTACGATCCAAAGACAGTATACCATTTAGTTACACTTATGCATCCGAATAGTTGAGTGTTTCAGTCTTCCAATTACAGGATAACGCACATAAGAGAATATCATTGACTCCACCAATAGAGCTATGAATTCTATATGTATGAATAATTGACTCCACCAAGGGAGCTATGGATTTCATATCTATGAATAATAGGTCTATGCTATCAAGAGTCATGTGTCCAACATACTAGTATACGTACCATCAAAAAGTCAAGATGTCACCCTTTTTTACATCAAAAGACATAAGTTAAGATAACAGGCCTATTAGTTATTTCAAGATTAAGATACAACAAATATGATTGTCTAAAGTGAATTGATTTACCAAGACAAAATTATTAATCCAAATCAATTCAACTTTATGTCCCGATCTAATACGTTGTCACCTATGACAAAGTACTACTGTTTCTACTCGCGGAATCCCACTCCAATGGCCAAGACAAGCCATCTTCCATTAGGGATGTAGACAACACAACAATCTTAGTATGAATAAAGTGTCAAACTTTATTCCCTCGATTGCAGATCTTATGATTTACTTCGTCACCTTTAGAATCATGTCTTTCGCATAATCTATCCATCATATGCCTGATTCTTAAAGGTTTGGACCAACAGTCTTAGAATTTTTTTTGTTTAACATACATTCAACAAATATGAACGTAAAGGGAACAACATTTGGTATATGAACAATAAATAAATTCTTTATTGATAAAATGTCTCCAAAAACATATTGCAACATTTACTCCTTAGGGCATACATGTCTAACAATCTCCCACTTACACTAAGTGAGTAAATATGACATATCTTGTATCCCAATAGCTTCCACATGCCTTTCAAAAACCCTCGCAGTTAGTGTCTTCATGAATGGATTAGCTAAATTGTCCTTAGATACGATTTTGCATATAACAACATGCCTACCCTCAATGAAGACCTTTATTATATAAAATCTTGGTTCCTTAGCATTAGTTATGGCTGCAGTGTTATCACAATACAACGATACTGTCTTATATATGCCAAGAACTACCTCAAGATCTCCGAGAAACTTGCGAAGCCTTACTACTTCTTTTAAAGCATCACAAGCTGCCACATACTTGTTGGAAAAATAACACGCAACAAAATTTTAAATTTTTTTATACCAAAGTATTTTCCAAAACACAAGTTTGAGACACTATATGAATAAATTAACTAGGTCTTGCTAACCTTATAAATGCAAAAAAGTTCCCGCAATCTGTGAAGAGTATAATGTTCCAGAAGAGCCTCAACCAACTGGTCTTCTTTGCTATTCTCTATCCACGACATGTGTGTGTGTAGGCACATTGGTACAGCTCTTCCACTAGGTACCTCTCCTTCTAACCAATTAAGAAAAACCTAAAGCTATAGTTCATGATCTATGAACACTAGCTCTCCGGGGAGTCAAAGAGTCTCACCAGCAGAGTCTCACTCTAGATTTCTCAATTGATCTAAATAACAATGATCTTACATCCCTTTTTATAGAGGTTGGGTCCAGGAGTCAGTTCTTATCAGATAAGACCTCAAAAATTCAAATCAAAATCAGATCAGGATCAATATCTAGTAAAATCCGCATGAAAACACATGATTTATTTATCGCTCGGTCAACATGTCGAACTGACAGATCGACCTACCAAACTTGCTCCATCAATAGGCCAAACTTAAATATCAGCCTGCCAAACTTACGATAAATGATCCCTGCGAATCTCTTATTTTCCACCCAAGATTCTTAGGATAGAGCCTCAGTTTTAATTCAAATAACCCAATAGAGAAGTTATCTGATTAAAATAGTCATATCTAGATAATCTCTAGGAAAATAAATATTCATGATAATTCAACAAGTTTATCTTGAATTAATTTATTCAAAATTAAGGCAATCGATAAACAGACATGAATTATCTGATCCCGATAATTCAACAAGTTTATCTTGAATTAATTTATTTACAAAATTAATTCAATCTATAAACAGACATGAATTATCTGATCCTATCGAATTTCAACCAATCTGATAATTTGACACAAGTCACCAATTATTAAAAGAACACGCCGTATCGTTACAGGATTTTTTATGAGTTAGCAAATAGGAGCTGATGGACCTATATAGTTCAAGCTCCTAATAATTATGAAACCCAATATCCTAGATATACATTTCATAATTATCGACTCTAATGCTACTCCACTAAAAGCTTAGAGTTGCACTCTCGAACTATATAGAATTACAAAGCCCGTGTAGCTAAGTCTCCATGACATATCATAATGTATCGTATCCCCATAGGATTATCCATAGTTAGCTTAAGGATAAATTTTGCTTTACCTTTCCGATTTTTTTTATCTTACATTCCATTATCTCAACATCGAAAAACTTATCATCTAAAGATGGTATACCATTTGGTTACACCTATGTATCCAAATGATTAAGTGCTACAGTTTTTCAATTACAGGATAACACAAATAAGAGGATATCAACTACTCCTAAAGATGAGCTATGGATTCCATATCTATAAATAATTGGTCTATACTATCAAGAGTCATGCCTCCAACGTACCGGTATGCGTACCACTATTACAATGTAGATGTCACCATTTGGTACATCAAAAGACATAAGTCAAGACAATGGACCCACTATTCATTTCAGGATTAAGATACAATACAAATGATTATCTAAAATGAATCGATTTGTCGAGATAGAATTATTAATCTAAATCAATTCACTTTATGTCATGATCCAACATATCGTCACCTATGACAATATGCCAATGTTTCTATTTACGAAGTCTACCTCTGATGGCCAAGACAAACCATCTCCCCTTAGAGATATAGACAGCATAATAATCTTTGCATGAATAAAGCGTCTAACTTTATTCCCTCGATTGCGGATCTTATGATTTAGACTGTCACCTTAAGAATCGTGTCTTTTGCATAATTTGTCCATCATATGCCCAATTCTTAAAGGTTTAGACCAACAGCCTCAGACTTTTGTTTGCTTCCTATACATTCAACAAATATGAACGTAAAGAGGACAAAATTTGGTATATAAATAATAAATAAATTCTTTATTGATAAAAATTTCTCCAAAAACATATTACATTTTTACTCCTTAGGGCATACATGTCTAACAATACTCAGCTTTCATTATTGAATCCAAATTACAATCTTACTTGATACTTCTCAAATCAATGGCACCACCGCCTAAAGTAAACAAAACTAGAAGTCGATCTCTTCGAATCCAGACAAGATTGGAAATCCAAATCAGTGTATCTTAGAAGTGTTAAATCCTCACATGAATACACAAGCATATACCCTTGAGTCCTTCTTAAGTACTTGAAAATATGCTTGATCGCAACTCAAGGGTACGGTCTTGGATCTGACTGAAACCGACTTACTGTCTCGATCGCATGACAAATATTTGGTCGTGTGCAAAGCATGGCATACATGAGACTACCCACTGCTGAAGCAGAAGGCACCTTCTTCATGTATTCTTTTTGTTCATCAGACTTTGGCGAGTCTTTCTTAGAAAGAGTAATTCCAGACCTAGATGGTTGCCCACCTCTCTTGGAATCTTGCATTGTAAACAGCTTGAGATTTTATCTGTATAGCCGCTTCGGACAAAGCTATCATTTTGTTCTTCCTCTTTCGAAAGATATAGATACAGAAAACATAATTAGATTTACCCAAGTCTTTCATGTCAAACTGATTGGTCAACCATAATTTGACCAATGACAACGCTCCAACGCCATTGCCAATCAGCAGAATGTCATCTACATAGAGCAATAGAAAAACCATCTTCACATCCTTAATGTGTTTGTAACCACATAGTTCATTCACATTTTGTTCAAACCCATAAGTCTTGATCACCTAATCAAATCTTATGTTTCAAGAACGGGAAGCCTACTTAAGTCTATAAATTAACTTTAGCAGCTTACAAACCTTACCCTCCTAAACTTTAGGCCTAAACCCTTCTAGCTATACCATATATATGGACTTATCAAGATAGCCATTCAAAAAAGCCATGTTGACATCCGTCTGCTAAATCTTGTAGTTAAGAGCTACAGATATGGATAAGAGAATATGGATGGACTTAAGCATGGCTACAGGTGAAAAAGTTTCCTCATAATCGATTCCTTCCTTTTGCATGTATCCCTTAGCTATCAGTCTAGCCTTATAGGTTTTGAATTTTTCATCTGCTCCTCTCTTTCTCTTGTAGATCCACTTACACCCTATGAGTTTTACCCCTTCGGGAAGATCAACAAGTTCTCAGACTCGATTAGTCTCCATAGACTTCATCTCGGTGTTTATGGCTTCTATTCAGGGTTTTGAATCAAGATCCTCCATAGCTTCTTCATAAGTGTAAGGATCTCTATCATGTTTATCCGGTTTAGCCAAGAAGGCCTCACCATTGAACATATACCTCTCAAGTTGACGATTGATCCTCCCACTATGCTAAAGCCCCTTAAGTTGCTGTTCGGTTGGTTTTTCTACATTGATTGGATTGGTTTCTATTGAAACCCCTAGAGTGACTGAATCACTCGCCAATTCCTCGAGTCCTACTTTACTTTGGGGCTTAAAGTCATTCATGTAACTTTCCTCAAGGAATGTTGCATTTGTTGAAACCACGACTTTATTTTCCTTTGGGTTATAGAAATAACCCCCTTTAGTACCTTCTGGATATCTTACAAACACACAAACTTCCAAACGTGCTTTCAACTTATTCGCTTCCTTATGCAGGACATGAGCCAGACATCCCCATATGTGAATATGGTTTAAGGATGTTTTCTTCCCTGTCCACAACTCGTGAGGAGTTTTAGGAACCAATTTTGAAGGCACATTGTTCAAAAGATAACATACAGTTTGCAATGCATATCCCCAAAAGGGTAAAGGTAATGATGAATAACTCATCATGGACCTAACTATATCCAATAAAGTCCTATTCTTTCTCTCAACTACGCCTTTCTGCTGCAGAGTACCCAACGCAGTCAAATGGGATGAAATCCCATTCTCTAATAAGTGTTCCAAGAACTCATTGGAGAGATATTCTCTACCTCGATCGAATCAAAGTGCCTTTATGGGTTTACCTAATTGTTTTTTTGCTTTAGCTTGAAACTCCCTAAACTTGTCAAATGTTTTGTTTTTATGATGCATTAGATAGACATACCCATACTTTGAGCAATCGTCAATAAATGTGATGAAATACTCATACTTTTCTAGTGCCTGGATGTTCATGGGACCACAAAATCACTATGCACAAGTTCTAGAACCCCTTCGGCGTTATTGCCCTTAGACCCAAATGGTCTTTTGGTCATTTTGCCCTCCAAACAAGATTCACATTGTTGTATAGATTCTAGCTTTAAGTGACTTAAAGGTCTATCCCTTACCAACCTTTGAATCCTATTCAAGCTAATATCACCTAATTGCAAATGCCAAAGATAGGTCTTATTAGAGTGAGAAGTCTTAAGCCTTTTAGAGTTATCATCATTAACCTCAGTGTTAAGCAGTATGTCCATCTTAGGTTTGATAAAATATAGATTGTTTTGTATCCATCATTACAGATAAAAGATTTGTTTTTACGAATCACCACTTTATTATTAAAAGAAACTGCATAAGAATCTTTAAGTAAACAAGCTATAGATATTAAATTCCTTTTAAGTTAGGAACATAAAACAATCTTGTAAAACCAAAATCCTATAATTATCAAAGTAAAGATGGATGTCTCCCACTGCTTTAGCCAACACTAAGTATCCATTGCCCATCTAAAGCGTGAAGTCCTCATGTAGCAAACTTCTCATTTCTTTGAACCCCTATAGAGAAACACAAACATAGTTAGTTGCTTTAGAATCTATGACCCAAGTGTCACTTGATTCCTAAACTAAACAAGTTTCACTGACCAGAAGATCATACCTACCTCCTTGAGAAAGGAAGTCCTTACAATTCTTCTTGATGTGCCAACCTTCCCACAGTAAAAGCATTTGAGCTTCTTTGGGTTCTTTTATTTTCTTCTTCTTACTCTTACTGTTTACATGAATAAAAGACTTGTCGTTCTTAACCTTTTGCTTCCTTCCATTCCCAGGGTGGTTAGGATTGGAACTAAATGCAGCCACTAAGTTAGCCTCACCACCTACAAGAGTTGCCTGGATCAGATTTTCGAACTCCTGTAACTACTTCATCAACTCCATTAAGGTCACGCCCTGTCTATTGCTCAAATTGTATGAAGCTCTATACGGGATGAACTCCTTTGATAGAGTCTCAAAAACCGTAGTTATCTGTGACTCAGCATCGACGTTAGCTCTATGGGCTTATGCCTTAGCTAGGTAACCCATGACCAACATCATATGCTCCTTCATAGGAGTCCCAGTTTTTGTTTGTAGTTCAAAAGATTTCAAAGAGCCTTTTGCCATTTAGTTATGGCTTGGCCTCCAAACATGTCCTCAAGATTATCCATGATCTACTTTGCAGTATCATAATCTTCATGTTGAGCCTACAACACGCTATTCATGCTAGCCATAATATAACAGCACGCCTGATCATTGGCATCTTTTCAGTGATCATATGCTTAGATTTGCTCATTAGTGGATTCCCTGGTAGGTTTAGAAGGACATGGTGTTGTCAATACAAATTTTAGTTTCTCAAAGAATAAGATGATGTTCAGGTTCCTTCTCCAATCATTGTAATTCTCACAAGTTAACTGGTTTTTATCGAGTATCGAAGATAAAGTGTTTTTGGATATTTTAATCTACAATAAAGATTTATATACCAAATAAGCAAACATAACATAATAGTTTAGTAAGATAACACAATCAAGTAAACATGCAATTGTGTTTATGTGTCAAAACCTTGAAAAAAATCACATCCTTACAATGATAATTCCTAACTTAAAATTTAACCAGTCGCCTAGGGGAGACTTGCCAAATTTAATTAGGAACACGGATCCCCTCTGATTAATATATGCCATCTAGGACCCGTCTGATCCAGCATATATTAATAATTGTTTTCTTTAACCATTAATTTTACTGACAAAGCTTCTAGGTGAGAGTAATAATAAAATTAACTCAAGTATATAACCATCATTTCAGCTATTTTATCTATGATTTATAATCACCATCTAGGGGTGTGCAATGATAAATCATGCTAAAATAAATTCTCCTTTTAGAGATCCAACCTGGTACATGATGAAATCCCTTCTTAAGGGTTGAGACAACCATATGCTACCTATGGACCAACGATAGAGGCCATAGGTCCATTATTCAAAAACCTTCTCCCACTCAATATTTTGAAAACCAAGGTTTTATTTTAACATGCATGAACAATTTTTAATGAGCAGCACTCCCTATGCTTTATGACATGTTATCAACATACATGCAAATTATATTATAATGTAGACAAGCAAAGCAATCATGCAAAGCCATAAGCAAAATAATAATAAATAGCCATAATATCATGGTTACATCCTAGAGAAGAGAAAATAAAGATTACAAAAGATCAATAGAAACATATTATCGATTCTTTATCCATGTATCTTTAAGTTGTATCCGTCTTCATGTCACATCTATCTTCAAGTCTTTAATCCCTCATAGATCAAACACTTCATTTTTCTAGTCATTACAAAATTTCACGTTTCTCATAATTGTCTCAAAAATAAAATCAAAACTGAAGCAAAAAATGCACCTTTTTGAAAACCCACAGCTTTCTGTCGGGCTGCCGATTTGTGTGATCAGTTCTGTCGAGCTTTACAATTCAGCTGGCTGCCAAAGCTAACTGAATCTTATCTTGTCGATGGCCTACCGAACTAGAGGTTCATCCTGTCAGTTTGTGACCATCAGCCTACCGAACCTCGGCCTACCGATCGAGTAGATCTTACATTTTCCAAAAAACAGTTTTTAAGTAGTTTTCAATCTTATTTTCAACAATCCAAAAATATTAAAATTTTAGAGACTCAGGAAAAGCCATGGAACTGCTATCATCCATTTCTAAATCCGTCTTCACTCTAAATGATTATTTAATTACAAAATTTTTACAAATTTAAAAATTAAATAATAATTCTTAGACGGTGATAATAGACCACCATCTAATTGTATGAAAAACCTAGATACACATTCTAACCTCTAAGGAATCATAACCGGCATAAATTATTTAATTAATAAATAATTAAATAATAATTCAATCAACCATAATTAATTAATAGACACTCACTATATAATCTCACGACAACATATAAATATATAAAAACCCTAAAGTGCCAACTCCCTAAAAAAAATTAAATTCAGGCGCATGAGAGTTCAAGATCACAAAATTTTTATATATAGCATAGTTATAAACTCATAAATTTACGTAAAAATTATGGCCCTAATACCAGTTATTGGAAAACGAGTATGCAACGAAATTTTAAAAAATTTTAAATCAAAGTATTTTTTTAAAACATAAGTCTGACATGCTATATACATAAATTAATCAATCTTACTAATCTTTTGTATGCTGAAGAGCTCCTACAATTAGTGAAGAGAAAAAAGTTCCAGAAGGGCCTCAACCAACTAGTCTTCGTTGTTATTCTTTATCCATGATCGAAGTGTGTGTGGGCACGAGTCGTACAGCTCTTCCTCGATGACTCTCCTTTCAACCAATTGAGAAAACCTAGAGCTAAGGTTCTTGATTATAAACAATAGCTCTTAGGAAGTTTCAGAGTTTCTCACATATGAGTACTCACTCGTAACTTCTCAACTGATTTAAATAATAGAGAAAACTCACTCCTTATTTATAGAGGTCAGACCCAAGGTTAGTTATTATTAGACAAGGCCTTAAAATTTTGAATCTGGATCACCTTCTAATAAAATCACATCTAAAACACGTAATCAAATGATCGCTAGATCGGCAGGCCAAACTGGCAGATCAACCTATTGAACTTATTCCATTGACATGCCTAACTAACAGATCAACCTGTCAAACTTATGATAATATGATCCCTGAGAATCTTTTATTTTTCACCCAAGATTCTTTATATAGAGCCTTAGTTTTAATTCAAATAACATAATAGAGAAGTTATCTAATCAAAACAGTCTTATCTAGATAATCTCATAGAAAATAAAAGATTCTTGATAATTCAACAAGTTTATCTTCAATTAATTTACAAAATTAATTCAACCAATAAGCAGACATGAATTATGTAATCTTATCGAATTTTAGCCAATCTAATAATTTAACATAAGTCATTAATTTATCTAATCAAAACAGTCTTATCTAGATAATCTCATAGAAAATAAAAGATTCTTGATAATTCAACAAGTTTATCTTCAATTAATTTACAAAATTAATTCAACCGATAAGCAGACATGAATTATGTAATCTTATCGAATTTTAGCCAATCTAATAATTTAACATAAGTCATTAATTTATTGAAAAGCACGTCATATTGTTGTATGATTTATTATGAGCTAGCAAAAGGGACCTGATGGACCTATATAGTCAAGCTTCAATAATTATAAAATATAATATCCCAGATACATATTTTATAATTATCAACGCTAATGATAAATCACGTCATATTTAACATAAGTCATTAATTTATTGAAAAGCACGCCATATTGTTATAGGATTTATTATGAGCTAGCAAAAGGGACCTGATAGACCTATATAGTCAAGCTCCAATAATTATAAAATATAATATCCCAGATACATATTTTATAATTATCAACGCTAATGCTACTCCACTAAAAGCTTAGAGCTACACTCTTGAACTATATAAAATTACGAAACTCCAAATTAGCTAAATTTCCATAACATTTCATAATATGTCATATCATCATAGGATATTCATAATCGGCTTAAGGATAAATTCCATCTTACCTTTGTAATTATTTTTATTTTACGTTCCGTTATCTCACTATTGGAAAACTTACTATCCAAAGACACTGTACCATTCGATTATACTTATGCATCTGAATGGTTGAGCGCTCTAGCCTTCCAGTTATAGGACAACGCATATAAGAGAATATCATTGGCTCCACTAATAGAGCTATAGATTCCACATCTATGAATAACAGGTCTATGCTATCAAGAGTCATGTCTCCAACATACCGGTATGCGTACTATCATAAAGTCAGGATGTTACCCTTCAGTACATCAAAAGACGTAAGTCAAGATAACGAGCCCATTAGTTATTTCAAGATTAAGATACAACACATATGATTTTCTAAAGTAAATTGATTTGCTGAGACAGAATTATTAATCCAAATCAATTCAACTTGATATCCCGATGCAATACATCGTCACCCATGACAATGTACTAATGTTTATACTTGCGGAGTCCTACTTCGATGGCCAAGACAAGCTATCTCTTGTTAGGGATGTAGACAACATAAATCTTAGTATGAATAAAGTACCCAACTTTATTCCGTTGATTGAGGATCTTATAATTTGGACCGTCACCTTTAGAATAAGGTCTTCTGCATAATCTATCCATCATTTGCCTGATTCTTAAAGGTTTAGATTGACAATCTTAAACTTTTGTATGCTTAATATACATTCAGCAAATATGAATGTAAAGAGGACAACATTTGATATATCAACAATAAATAAATTCTTTGTTGATAAAATGTCTTCAAAAATAAATTACAACATTTTACTCCTTAGGACATACATGTCTAACACTTTATGCTCACAATTATTTTGAATTGCGGTAATGAGCTATTGATCACTGTTGATCTATATTTATCTTGCTAAACTGACATCATATAAGAATTTTGTATAATTACATTGAGTTGGAAATTCTTTTTTATCAATTAATCTCAATTTAGCTATTCTACTTAAGATTCTGATAAAGGCCTCTACTTTGACCTTACATGAAATTATTAAATCATAAAAGCTTAGCTTAGCACATTGAATAATCATTTTTAATTATTCAAATATATTATCATAACATCACATTTCGTTATATGATCCATACATGAAGCACATAAAATTATACATTTACAACATTATTTATTACTAAAGTCTTATAGTTATTAAGACTTTCAAAAATGCATGCTAGTTGAGGGAATTCAAATTTATAAATTGTGATTAATTTACAATTTAAATTTGTGAATTTTCTAGGTATTACAAAAAGTTCTAGTCTTAAACTAAATTATTGTAGAAACTTATACTTGTGGGCGCTAAACTTGTACTTTTTATGAACTTAATGACGTAGTTATGAAAAAAATCCTTAATTAATTATACTTTTTAATTACTGGATTTGTCTAGACATTACATTTAGACTGTTTATGAAATATGTTCAAAGTTTACAAAATGTCATTTTCAAAACTTTCCAGTCTCTTTTTTTTTTTTTTTGGTTAAACGAGCCTCTTAAAAGCTGAGTCACAAATTTTGTTCAACATAAAACAATTCTCCATGAAAGACTCGAACCACAATTCCAACTCTAAGATAGTGTTTTAAGCACTTTTCCTAAAACTGTGTAGTTTTTTGTTTCCAAAACTATCAAAATAATGGAGTTTCTGTTTTTAGCGAAAAGGAGCTCGAAAAGTACGAACTAGTTTCTAGATAAAACATGAAAATTTTAAATCTTACCAAAACAAAAAAAAACTTTTGTGATGAAAATTTTTACAATTTTGCCCCTAGTGTGCAATTTAAAATATATTTTTAAAAGTAGTCAAAACTTTTTATAAAAACAATCTAATTCGGTAAAGTTTTGGAAATAACTAAATATGGATATGTTGAGGAGTAGAAAATAAAATTTTGAAAAACACTGAAATTTTAGATCTTGCCTAAATAAGGAACTATCATAAAGAAAATTTTTTAGAAAACTTTCTCTAACATATAGTTACAAGTTGATTTTCAAAACTTCCATAGAAGTGCTGGCGTAGTACAAAATTTAAACAATAACGTTATAATGTGGTAGAAACTCATTTTACGACTATCAGACAAGTCTTAGCACTTGAAAAACTGTATAGGATTATAGTTGATAGTTTTATTAAGTTCAAATTCTATTTTAAGATACGCTTTTACATGAGATTTTTAATATACAAAATGCAAGTTTTCTCTTTTACTTTAGCAATTTTCTAAACGATTTTAAATAGGACTCATTAAAACACATAGCGCTAGAGTTGCAATATTAGGCCCAACATCACTCACATTCAAAGACTCTTTTCAGACTAAAATCCTTCTCGATTTAGTACCGTAGAGCACTTATAGTATTAGTGAGTCATATTGGGCTTGTCGGAATAAATAGGAACTAAATATATGCTTATGGGCCTAGTATCACTATTGCTACTAAAATAGGTCTTTTCCATAATTATGAGACCAACATAGACAATATGAGATTTAGACCTAATTAATGGGATGAGATAATTAATTGACTAATTAATTATCAATGCTAGGATGATCAATTAAAGATAATTAAGAAAAATTTATTTAAGTCAAAATTCTAAGTTTTGAGGATTTAATTTAATCATTCCTATTAATAACCTAAATGATTGTTTATTCCTTTATTAAATGAAAATTTATTCTAAGAAGGGATTTAAATTCCTTTTACAATATGCTAAATAAAATAGCATAAAATAAGGCAAGCTCACAATCTCATTAGGTGTTCTTTTCACAAAACCTAATATTATGGAGAGGAACTTGGCGACATAGAACTTTTTATTTTTAGAAACCAAGTTAGTAGGAATCACACCTATAGTATGAATTAATGATTTTCCAAAATAAAATGTTTTAACATATTTTTATATAAATTATAAAATACATGTTTACAATTTGCGATGATATGTAGTCACATGTCATACTGCATACTCAGTAATGAGTTCAGTGAAACCTATATGAATAAGCTTGAGTGTTGTACCGACCTCCAGACCTATGAGAAGGATTACGTTAAGGGCCTGTTTGTTACATGGGATTAGGACTAAGATTAGGATTATTTATCCTAACAATGTGGGATTATTAATCCCACCGAAACACATGGGATTCCTAATCCCATTGACCCGGATTGTAATATTTCTACAATCTCACAATCCACCTCACCCAAGTACATGTGTGAGATAGTTGTCAACCACCATTGGAGCTCTTCATCCGCCACTAAGCACCCATGGAAGCCCCCCACCATCGCCGAAGTTCGCCAAAGCAACCCACCCAACTAGTTTGCGACCCCCCTCAAACTGGATCTCGTCAAGCACGAGCTAAGAAGTGGCGAAGGAAGCAAAAGAGAACAGGTCTTCGGCAATTGTGGGAATGATTTATTCGGATTCTCCGATGATGTCTTCGGCTATAGAAGTGGTGGTGTAAGACGAAAAGCTGTTTGCAGACGTGGAGAGCTGGGACACTCCATGACCTTGAAAGGAACTCCAATGGAGCTCTTAGGCTCTCCAGCAAATGGAAAATGCTCACCGGATAGTACTCCGGCCAATGAGAGTGTCTCAAAGGCAGTGTATATATAATATATGTAGTTTATTTTGTTTATTGTTTTTTAATTTTTTCTTTTCAATTTATATATATATATGTATGTATATTATAATTATTTTAATTGAGTGTATTTTTTTATTTACTTTTATTATCATAATTTGATAATTAGTTAAATAAAATAATTTTTTATTACATTTAATTTAGTCCATTCCAGTGTGTGCCAAACATGTGATAGGATTTAATATAATCATATCCTGTTCAGTCCAATCCAATCCCAACTCTATAATCTAATCCAATCCAGCATACCAAACGAACCCTAAGATTAATAATTTAGAATGTGAAGTCATTCGAGACCTTGCAAACTTTAACTTCTCGATGATTGCACGTACAGATATGAACACTCGGGCCTATAAGAATCATAAGACATGCTCATAAGAAAGCGTATCTGGCTCATGCATAATTTATTAAATGTTTCCTTTTCTATTTTGCAAGATGAAGTTCTTACTTGTTGAGTGAAAGCTCATCCAAGTATGTTCATGTTGTAGGTAAGCAACTTGATATAATGCTTGATGGACAGTGGAGTTGCGGTAGACGAATGGTGAAGGCGGGGAATGGATATTGTGTACATTTATTATTTTTGTACTTAGTTTTGTTGTTTATGAAATTTTAAGTATGTGCTAATAGTACATTTGGAACTACGTTAAGTATGTTTTAGTGACTGAAGTTGTAGTCATATGAGTTCAATTTTAATAACTTTAAGACTACTATGTTGCAACAATTATATTAATATGCTGTGACATTTGTTGCAACAAATATAAGTATTTTATTAAGTACATGTTTAAGAATATCTTTAAGTACTTTAAACAATGGCCACTTACATAGAATCATTACATTAACTACCTAGACCATGCCACCTTTCTTTTTCTCTATCCGACAGCGCACGACCACATATCTGTTGAACCAAGGGACTCCTTAGTCAACCACATCTTTGACTTGCCATAAACCACCTTATCCCGTTCCTAATGCAACAAATTACATATCCCCCAGCCTAGCCTAAAAAACCTTAATCCCGCCAACCAAACAAACACGTTTTCAGTCTTCATTTCAGTTCACAATCTTCACTTAAAAAACCTACTACCGCCTCTTACTCACTCACAGCCTTGCAGTCGCTCATTGTCAACCGCCATCCGCTCAATGTCAGCTGCTTTCGTTGCTGTCGTCCACTGACTCCACTCATGGTAGGTTCTCTATCTCTCTCTCTCTAAGTTTGCTTTGTTCCTTTTTTCCAAATATAATCTGTTGTTTTCTTTGTACGAGTAATAATTTGGGTTTTATTGATTTATGGTTTTTTTTTCTCTCGATATAATCTGTTGTCAAGAGCATGCAGTTTTTATCTGTTTAGATTGTTTAGTTTGGTTCACATTTGGGATTTAATGTTTGGATTGGGGGCTTTATATGTGAACGGTGAATTAGCTTTGTTTTTTTAAATCAGATGTGTTGATATTTGTAATGCATATCTTTACATTTTTATTTTCAAAATCTGAACTCTTTTTTTTTTTTTTGGCTCAACATCTAAACTCTTTTTTTTCCTTAACATCTAAACCATTTTTTCATTCGTTGAGAATAATGTTTTTTGTGTGAAAAACACAACAAATAGTTGAATATCATGGAGTAATATTTTGTATTATTATGGATACAATATTGGTGTTTTCCTCTGATTTTGTTGTATTAGTGTAAGATGTTATTTTTATACTTATTTGGTTGTATTTTGTTTACATTGACATTTTCTATACTATTTTTTTGTGGTTTAATTATTTGTATATTTTTTAACTTAGGGGTAGATTCAAACACTTCACCTTTTTTAGAGCCTGGTGTGGATTGATATTATATTGTTTTGCAACTACAAGTATTAAAATTTTTTAGTCATTTTCTAAACTATATAAAGTTTTGTAAGCAGTTCTGGTTTCTTAATGTGTAAAATTAGGAGAAGTGCCAAGTGATATTGAGAATCATAATGGAGGTAAAGGAAATCTTAAGGACGTGGAGATTGAGGTTGAGCCTATGGTGGATGATGGAGTTCAAGAACTTTGATTAAAAAAAAATTTCTAGTAACACACAACCGAAAAAGAGAGTTTTGAAGTCTAATGTAGTTTTTTTAGATTCTTTTTTAAGACCTGATAAAATCCGAGAATGTTGGCAACAATATTTTGTTGTCAGCAGATATGGGACAAGTAACATGACTTGTCACCTTAAAATTTGTAAGAGAAAAGATATCTGAGATATATGCCAGATGCTAATGCAAAGGAGTAGTGCAAAGGATGCCACTTGATCATGGTTATGATTTTGAGAAATTCTGTGTTGATGATAAGTGCTATAACTATGCATGACTAGCCTTTTTAACTTGTTGAGCATGCAAGGATTAGAGCTTTATTGCAATATTTGTATCTTAATGTTGATCTAATTGCTCGAGACATTGTTAAGGCTAATTGTCTTAAGAAGCATCAAAAAGAAAAAGGTAAAGTCAAAAGTATATTGCCCACAACTCCTGGTAGAATATCATTAATGTTTAGTTTATGGAGCTCGTTGATTAGTGATGGTTATTTATGTCTATGCATTTTAATTCTAAGAATTTGGATTTGCAAAAAGAGTTTTGAGCTTCTCTTTTATGCCTTATCCACTCTGATATAGTTTTAGATGATAATATTGTTAATTTGTTGTCTAAATTGGACATTAAATCAAAAACTTTTTACTGTCTTATTATACAATGCTACTTTAAAAAGTTTTTTAGTGGATTCATTTTGCTCATTGCTTAAGATGTGAGCAATGGTTATTTATTTAT
This sequence comes from Artocarpus heterophyllus, assembly GCA_025403435.1. Classification (NCBI taxonomy): domain Eukaryota; kingdom Viridiplantae; phylum Streptophyta; class Magnoliopsida; order Rosales; family Moraceae; genus Artocarpus; species Artocarpus heterophyllus. The sequence goes on along the minus strand of CM046348.1, from coordinate 35,748,847 downwards.
TTATTTTTCATTTGAGGGGATGTTGCTATATTCTGAATCTTGTTGTACATGTTAGGTTAAAAAGAGATTGATCGATCATTTGAAAAGATTCATGATTATTTTAAGTATTTGAAGAGATCGCAGGCAAGGAAACACAAATTTAAAGAGTGTGTGAAAACATTAGTTGTGCAAAGCAAAAAAGGTTAAGTCAAAATGTAACAATTTTATGGAACTCAACATTGCTCATGCTTTATAGTGCACTCATCTATGTTAATGCTTTTCAACAATTGGCAACACGTGATCTAGCTTTTATGACTTGCCCTTGAAGTGAAGAATAGACAAGAGTTGAAAAAGTGTCCTCTTTCTTAAAAGGTGTTTTTATGATACAACTGTAGTGTTCTTCGGGACCTCATATCCAACACTTAATTTGTAGTTTTCCACTATCTTCCTATGCTTTTATGATTTGAAAGAAGCAATGAAAGACAATTTTGAAGATGAATATGTGAAGGGAATGACATTTAGGATGTATGAGAAATTTTAGAAGTATCTTGTCCATAGTTTGTGTCTTGGATTCTTTGTACAAGTTGGAGTTTGTAGTGTTTTGTTACAAATTGGCTTATGGTGCAAACTCTATTGAATTTTTTCTTGTTCGTAACAAAATTTTTCTTTCTTTGAGCAATACCATTAATAGACAAGTGCTTGCCTCAAAGTACCTTCTTTTAGCAAAGGAAGTGGCAGGATAGGATACTGATAATATGTAAAAATATATGTGCTCATGAGTTTGAAATAATTTATTTGTTATTAAAATCTCTTATTAAACATATTTTGTGTGTCTTTAATATTTTAGTGTGTTTTCAATAACATATGTTCAATTTTGGGTTTTTATTGTCTAATTATATTTTTGGTGATTTCTAGAAATGTTTTTAAGTATTAATTATTTTTGTAAAATATATTTTAATAGCAAGTTTAATTTTAATTTTGATTTTGATTTTGTAGTTTTTTAGTTTAATTTATATTAAATGTGTGCTTAATAATATTTACTTATTTTTAACAATTTTTATTTTGTAAAAGAATAAATTTTTCTGGGCTAACTTGTGTGAATATTTGAGCCAGGGCAGAAATAGAAGAAAAGATGACAAGAAAATCGAATTTACAGCAAAAGAATTAATTGAAAAAATAGTGGGTAGCTATTTTTGAGCCACGTAAAATTGAGCCAAGCCACCTCTCCAAGCCGAGCCTAGCTGCCTCCCCCGTGTGTTGAAGCCATGGGAAGCCGAGCTGATGAGTCAAGCCAGATCCCTTCAAGCACTCTCGCGTCCCACGTGTCGCTTGCACCGCCCAATCAGGCCACTCCGTGCTTGTCATGTGCACGCCGTGTGCTATCCATGGCAGACACTCTTTTCTTTTCTAAATGCACCACGTGATGATCAGCATATATATATATATATATGAGTGAATCCAGCAATCAATTTGGACATAGAAATGAGCAAATGTGTCTCCAAATTGCTGAAGCAGTGGACAGTGTACATGTGTAGCTGCAAAAAATAAATAAATCAATCAAAAGGAGTTGAATTCTCAAGACGATTCCAGCGGAGGAGAAAGAAAAAAAATAGCATGTTTCGATCTGAAGATGGAGCCAACGGGAAGGAAGGACAAAATGATTGGCTTCAATCTTGAAACATGAAGCCCAACAGTTGAATTATATCAACTGCTCCCTCAAATACCCCCGAATAATTCATCCACTCCCCTAAAATCAATAGTGCATTCATCTTTTTTCAGATGGAAAATTTCGTGAAGAATCTACTGGTTCGCCTATAAAAAGGTAATAATTCTTTAGTTCAAAACACCAATTTTTCTATCTGTTTTCATTTAGAGAGTCAATAAACACTTAGAATTTTGAGAGAAAAATAGAAAGAGGAATCTAAGGAGGTTTTTGCAACGAATTCTTGGAGGCCATTATCATTCTTCAAACACTACCAATCTTTCGAGCTGTAAATGTTGTTAGTTTTTATGTTTTTGTCATTATTTTCAATTATGTCTAGCTAAATTTATTCTGAGTCAAAGGTGATTTCAAAGCTTTGGACATGATTATGTAATTATTTGTATAAATTATTTTCCAAATTTTCAAATTTAGATTGTTTATGTTACATTAAAATTAATGCTTATGGTTATTTTCTTGTTAAATTTAGGTACACAACTAAATGAGACCAAGAAATCGCATAATGTTACATTAAAAATCTAGATATGTAATTTTCTTATCTTTTTAACCAATAGTAGTAAATTATTTTCTACGATTACAAGAGGCTTTTGTTTGATTGTGGAGTGAAACATAACCTATGTTGAATAAACTGAGCTTGTGTGTTTGTTGCTTAGATAAACCTATCTTTATTAACTTAATGCTTCCATTAGATTGAATCTAAAGAGCTTGTTCTAGGTAATTTATGTTAGACATGTATGCCCTAAGAAGTAAAAATGTAATATGTTTTTGGAGATATTTTTATCAACAAAGAATTTATTTATTATTTATATACCAAACCTTGTCCTCTTTACGTTCATATTTGTTAAATGTATGTTAAGAAAATAAAAGTTTGAGACTATCAGTCTAAGCCTTTAGAATCAGGCATATGATGGACAGATTTACAGAAGACATGATTCTAAAGGTGACGGTCTAAATCATAAGATCCGCAATCGAGGGAATATAGTTGAGCGCTTTATTCATGCAAAGATTGTTATGTTATCTATATCCCTAATGGGAAATGGTTTGTCTAGGCCATTGGAGGTGGACTCCGTGAATAGAAACATTGGCACATTATCATAGGTGACGATCTGTTGGATCGGGACATAAAGTGAATTGATTTAGATTAATAATTCTGCTTGGCAAATCAATTCAATTTAGACAATCATATATATTGTAGCTTAATCTTGAGATGAATAGTAGGCCCATCTTGACTTATGTGTTTTGATATACCAAAGGATGACATTCACATTTTATGTTAGTACGAATGTCGGTACGTTGGAGGCATGACTCTTGATAGCGTAGACCTGTTATTCATAGGTATAGAATCCATAGCTCCTCTTTAAGAGTAGATGACATCCTTTTATATGCATTATCTCGCAATTGAAAAACAGAAGCGCTCAACTATTTAGATACATAGGTGTAACCGAAAGGTATACCGTCTTTGGATGGTAAGTTTTCCGATGATGAAATAATGGAATGTAAGATAAAAATAATCAGGAAAGCAAGACAGAATTTATCCTTAAGCCGATTATGGATAATCCTATAGGGATACGATATATTATGATATGTTATGAAGACTTAGCTATACAAGCTTCATAATTCTATATAGTTCGAGAGTGTAGCTCTGAGCTTTTAGTGGAGTAGCGTTGGAGTTGATAATTATGAAATGTATATCTAGGATATTGGGTTTCATAATTATTAGGAGCTTGAACTATATAGGTCCATTAGGTCCCTTTTGCTAGCTCATAAAAATCCTGTAACGATACGGCGTGCCTTTTCAATAATTGGCTACTTGTGTCAAATTATCAAATTGGTTGAAAATTCGATAGGGCCAGATAATTCATGTTTGTTTGTCGGTTGAATTAATTTTATGAAAATTAATTCAAGATAAAGTTGTTGAATTATCGAGAATATTTATTTTCCTAGAGATTATCTAAATATGACTGTTTTAATTAGATAACTTTTTTATTGGGTTATTTGAATTAAAACTGAGGCTCTATCCCTAAAATCTCAGGTGGGAAATAAAAGATTCATAGGGATCATTAATCGTAAGTTTGGCAGGTCGGTCTACAGATGGAGTAAGTTTGGCAAGCTGATTGGTCAGTTCAGCCTACCGCCTGAACGATTTTTGATCACGCGTTTTTGGACACAATTTTTCATCTGATATTGATTCTGTTTTGAATTTTTGAGGCCTTATCTGATAAGGACTAATCCCTAGGCCCAACCTCTATAAAAAGGGTAGTGAGACTCATTGTTACTTATATCAGTTGAGAAATCTAGAGTGAGTACTCTGCTAGTGAGACTCTAAAGCTCCCCGAAGAGTTGTTGTTCACAAATCATGAACTATGGCTTTGGGTATTTCTCTATTGGTTTGAAGGAGAACCGCCTGTGGAAGAGCTGTACAAGTGTGCCCACATACACACCAATCGTGGATAGAGTATAGTAAAGAAGACTAGTTGGTTGAGACTCTTTTAGAGCGTTATACTCTTCACGGATTGCGTGAGCCTTTCAGCAAGCAAGGTTAGTAAGATCTGGTTAATTTATGCTTATAGCGTATCAAATTTGTGTCTTGGAAAACACTTTGATATAATTTTTTTTAAAATTTCGCTGTATACTATTTTTTCAATAATTGGTATCAGAGCCTTGGTTTTTACATAAATTTATGACTTTGTAATCTTGCTATATGCATCAATTATGTGATCTTGATCTCTTCTATGCTTGAATTTAATTTTTTAGAAAGTTGACACTCTAGGTTTCTATATATTTTTTTGTTGTCATGGGTTATATGGTGAATGTTTATTAATTAATTATGGTTGATTAAATTATTATTTAATTGTTTATTAATCAATTAATTTATATTGATTATGGTTCCTTAAATGTTAGAATGTGTATCTAGGTTTTTCATGTAATTAGATGGCAGACTATCACCTTTGTCTAGGAATTATTATTTAATTTTAAATTTGTAAGAATTTTGTAATTAAATAATGATTCAGAAAAGACGGATATAGAAGATGGATGATAGCGTTCTACAGGTATTTCTTAAGCCTCTAATTTTATGTTTTTGAATTGTTGTAAATAAAATTTATAAATTGCATTAAAAACTATATTTTTTGAAAAAACATGATTTCTACTTGGTCGGCATGTCAAACCTTCAAGTTCGGCAAGTCGATGAGCACAGATCGATAGGTCGAACCTTTGGGATTGACAGGCCGTCCACGGGGTAGAATTCTGATGGTTCTAGCAGCCGACCGAACTTGAAAGTTCGGTAGGCCGATCTATCATGACCTGCAAGCCAATTACACAGATTGGCATGCGGGCAGAGAGCTGTAAATTTTTCAAAAAAGGTACATTTTTGGTGTAGTTTTGATTTTAATTCTGGGATAATTATGAGAAACATTAAATTTAGATATGACTGGAATATATAGTTTTTGATTTATGCAGGATTGAAGACTTGAAGATGGATATTACATGAAAAACGATACAATTTGAAGATTCAAGGATGAAGAATTGATAATATGTTTCGATTTATCTCTTATAATCTTTGTTTTCTTTTCTCTAGAGTGGAATTATAATATTACGGTTATTTATTATTATTTTTCTTGTGGCTTTGTGTAATTGCTTTGCTTGTCTGCATTATAATATGATTTGCCATGTATATTGATAGCATGTCATATAAAATAGGTAGTGCTGCTCATTTTAAATTGTTCATGCATATTTTTAAAATAAAATCTTGATTTCAAAAGAATAAGTGAGAGAAGGTTTTCAAAGAAAGGACTTACAGCCTCCATCGTTGGTCCATAGGTAGCGCATGGTGGTTTTGACCCCAAGGAAGGGATTTCATCATGTACTAGGTTAGGTCTCTGAGAGGATAATTTACTTTAGTATGGTTTATCGTTGGTCACCCCAAGGTGATGATAATAAACCCTGGATAAAGTATTGAAATAATGGTTATACACTTATGATAATTTAATTATTAACCTCCCCAAGGAGCTTTGTTAATAAAATCAATGGCCAAAGAAACAATTATTAATATATGTTAGATCATACGGGTCCTGCATGGCATATATTAATCGGGAGAGGATACGTGTTCCTAAGTGAATTTGGCAAGTCTCCCCAAGGCAACTTGTTGAATTTTGAGTTGGGAATTATCGTTGTAAGGTTGTGATATTTTTAAGGTTTTAACACATAAACACATTTATATGCTATACATGATTGTCTTATCTTACAAAACTATTATTGTATGTTTGCTTATGTTTAGCATATGATCTTTATTGTAGATTAAAAATGTCTAAAAACGCTTTATCTTTGATACTTGACAAAAACCAATTAATTGGTATGAACTATAATGATTGGAAATAGAACCTAAATATCATCTTATCTTTTGAGAAACTGACATTTGTGTTAACCACACCATGTCCTCCCAAACCAACTAGGGAATCCACTAATGAGAAAATTCAAGCGTAGCATCGCTGGAAAGATGCTAACGACTAGGTCTGCTGTTATGTTATGGCTAGCATGAATAACATGCTGCAGGCTCAACATGAAGATTATGAGACTGCTAAGTAGATCTTGGATAATCTTGAATGCATGTTTGGAGGCCAGGCCCTAACAAAACAATAAGGAGCACTTCGGAAACTTCTAAACTGCAAGCAAAGGCCGAGGACATTTGTGAAGGAGCATATGATGTTGGTCATGGGCTACCTTGCTAAGGCTCAAGCCCATGGAGCCAATATCGATGTCGAGCCAACTATGGTTTTTCAGACTCTGTTAAAGGAGTGCATTCCGTTTAGAGCTTATTTGAGCAATAGACAGGTTGTGACCTTAACAGAGTTGATAAAGCAGTTACAGGAATTCGAAAATCTGATTAGAGAAAACCCTGCTAGTGGAGAGGTTAACTTGGTAGTTGCATCCGGTTCCAATCCTAATCCAAGGAACAAAGGAAGCAAAAGGCTAAGAACGAAAAGGTTAGGCACATAAAGAAGAGTTGCAAGGACTTCCTTTCCAAAGGAGGTAGTGTAATCTTCTGGAAACTTGTTTAGTTGAAGAATCAGGTGACACATAGGTTATAGATTCTAGAGTAACTAATCATGTTTGTATTTCTCTAGAGGGATTCTAGGAAACAAGAAGTTTACTTCGTGAAAACTTCACATTTTGGATGGGCGATAGATCCTTGGAGTTGGCTGAAATAGTAGGAGATGTCTATCTTTATTTTGATAATTATAGGAGTTTAGTTTTACGAGATTGTTTTTATGTTCCTAAACTTAAAAGGAATTTGATATCTATAACTTGTTTATTTAAAGATTCCTATTCGGTTTCTTTTAATAACAAAGTGGTAATTTGTAAAAAAAAATCTTTTATCTATGATGGATGGATGCAAAACAACCTATATTTTATCAAACCTAAGATGGACTCACTGTTGAACACTAAGGCTAGTGATAATAACTCTAAAAGACTTAAGACTTCTCACTCTAATGAGATTTATCTTTGGCATTTGCGATTAGGTCATATTAGCCTGAATAAGATTTAAAGGTTGGTAAAGGATAGACCTTTAAGTCACTTAAAGGCGAAATTTATGCCACAATGTGAATCCTATTTAGAGGGCAAAATGAGCAAAAGACTATTTGGGTCTAAAGGCAATAGGGCTTCTAGAACTTGTGCATAGTGATGTTTGCGGACCTATGAACATTAGGGCACGAGGAGGGCATGAGTACTTCGTCACTTTTATTGATGATTACTCAAGGTATGGGTATGTGTACCTGATGCATCACAAAAGCGAATCTTATGACAAGTTCTACGAGTTTCGGGTTGAAGGGGAAAAACAATTTAGTAAACCCATAAAGGCACTTCGATCCAATTGAGGTGGTGAATACCTTTCTGAGGAATTCTTAGGACACTTATTAGAGAATGGGATTTTATCCCATTTGATTGCGTCGGGCACTCCGCAGCAGAATGGCATGGCAAAGAGAACGAATAGGACTTTGTTGGACATGGTCAGGTCTATGATGAGTTATTCATCATTGCCTTTGTCCTTTTGGGGATATGCAGTACAAACTGCATATCATCTTTTAAACAATGTGCCTTTAAAATCGGTTCCTAAAACTCCTCATGAGTTGTGGATGGGAAAAAAGACATCCTTAAACCATATTCACATAAGGGAATGTAGAGCTCATGTCCTGTTTAGGGATGCAAATAAGTTAGAAGCACGTTCAGAAGTTTGCATATTTGTAGGATATCTAAAAGGGACTAAAAGGGGTTATTTTTATACCCCAAAGGGAAATAAAGTTGAGGTTTCAACTAATGCAACTTTCTTTGAGGATAGTTACATGAACAATTTTAAGCCTCAAAGCAAAGTGGTGCTTGAGGAGTTAAGGAGTGATTCGATCACTCCAGGGGTTCTGAATGAAACCGTTCCAATCAGTGTAGAAAAATCAAATGAACCCGAACAACAACCTAAGTGGCTTTAGCATAGTGGGAGGATTGAGCGTCAACTTGAGAGGTATATGTTCAATGGTAAGGCCTTCTTGGCTATATCTGATGTACATGACAGGGATCCTTACATTTATATAGAAGCTATAGAGGATGTTAATTCAAAACTCTAGACAAAGGCCATAAACACAGAGATGAAGTCTATGGAGACTAATTGGGTTTGGAAGCTTGTAGATCTTCCCAAAGGGGTAAAACCCATAGGGTGTAAGTGGATCTACAAGAGGAAGAAAGGAGTAGATGGAAAGGTCGAAACCTATAAGGCTCGACTTGTAGCTAAGGGATACATGCAAAAGTAAGGAATCGATTACGAGGAAACCTTTTTACTTGTAGCCATGCTTAATTCCATATGAATTCTCTTATCCATAGTTGCCACTCTCGATTATGAGATTTGACAAATGGATGTCAAGATGGCTTTTCTAAAGGGCTATCTTGATGAGTCCATTTATATGGAACAATTAGACGAGTTCAAGGCCAAAGGTCAGGAATGTGAGATTTGTAAGCTGCTAAAGTCAATATACAGACTTAAGCAGGCTTTTCGGTCTTGGAACATAAGATTTGATCAAGTGATCAAGACTTATGGGTTCGCACAAAATGTGGACGAACCATGTGTGTACAAACACATTTGGATTGGAAGATGGTTTTTCTACTGCTCTATATAGATGACATTCTATTAATTGGCAATGACGCTGGGGCATTGTCATCGATCAGATCATGGTTGACCAAGCAGTTTGCCATGAAGGACTTGGATGAAGCTAATTTTGTTCTAGGTATCTAGATCTTTCAAAATAGGAAGAACAAAATGATAGCTTTGTCCTAGGTCGGCTACATAGATAAGATTCCTAAGAGGTTTGCAATGTAGGATTCTAAGAAAGATGGGCAACCATTTAGGTCTGGAATTACTCTTTCTAAGAAAGACTCTCCAAAGTCTGAGGAAGAAAGAGAATACATGAAGAAGGTGCCTTATGCTTCGGCAATGGGTAGTCTCATGTATACCATGCTTTGCACGCGATAGGATTTTGATATGCAATCAGGATTGTAAGTCGATTTCAGGCGAATCTAGGATCAAACCATTGGGTTGTAGTCAAGCATATTTTCAAGTACCTAAGAAGAACTCAAGGGTATATGCTAGTATATTCGGGTGAGGATTTGACTCCTCTAGGATATACTGATTCGGATTTCTAATCTTGTTTGGATTCGAGGATATTGACTTTTGGTTTTGTGTTTACTCTGGATGGCGATGCCATCAGTTGGAGACGTGTAAAGCAAGATTGCACTCTGGATTCAATGATGGAGGCCGAATATGTGGCAACTAGTGATGCTTCAAAAGAAGCAGTATGGCTCCATAAGTTCCTTGGGGATCTTGAGGTAGTTCCTAGTATGGATAAGATGGTATCACTGTACTGTGATAACAGTGCAGCGGTAGCTGATGCTAAGGAACCAAGGTTTCATAAGAAGAGTAAGCATATTGATCGGAAGTATCTATGATAAAGGACTTCATAAAGGGCAAGCATGTCGCTATTTGCAAAATCGCATTCGAGGACAATTTAGCTGATCCATTCATGAAGACACGAACTTGGAGAGTCTTCGAGAGGCATGTGGAAGCTATAGGGATGCGAGATTTGTCATATTTACTCACTTAGTGCAAGTAAGAGATTGTTAGAAATGTATGCACTAAAGAGTAAAAATGTAATATGTTTTTAGAGACATTTTTATCAATAAAGAATTTATTTATTATTTATATACCAAAAGTTGTGCTCTTTATGTTCATATTTGTTGAATATATGTTAAGCAAACAAAAAGTCTGAGACTATTAGTCTATGCCTTTAGAATCAGGCATATAATTGACAGATTATGCAGGAAACATGATTCTAAAGGTCACAATTTAAATCATAAGATCCGTAATCGAGAGAATAAAGTTGGGCACTTTATTCATGCAAAGATTATTATGTTGTCTATATCCCTAATGAGAGATGATTTGTCTTGGCCATTAGAGGTAGACTCCATGAATAAAAAATTAACACATTGTCATAGGTGACGATGTGTTGGATCGGGACATAAAGTGAATTGATTTGGATATATAATTCTGTCTTAGCAAATCGATTTACTTTAGACAATCATATCTATTGTATCTTAATCTTGAGATGAATAGTAGGCTCATTGTCTTCACTTATGTGTTTTGATGTACCAAAGGGTGACATCCATATTTTATGTTGATATGTATGTTGGTACATTGGAGGCATGACTCTTGATAGCATAGACCTGTTATTTATAGATATAGAATCCATAGCTCCTCTTTAGGAGTAGATGATATCCTCTTATATGCGTTATCCTATAATTAGAAAACTAGAGCGCTCAACCATTTGGATACATAGGTGCAACCGAAAGGTATACAATCTTTGGATGGTAAGTTTTTTGATGGTGAAATAATCGAACGTAAGTTAAACATAATTGGGAAGGCAAGACAGAATTTATCCTTAAGCCAATTATGGATAATCCTATGGGGATACGATATACTATGATATGTTATAAAGACTTAGCTATACAAGCTTTATAATTCTATATAGTTCGAGAATGCAGCTTAGAGCTTTTAGTGGAGTAGCATTGGAGTTGATAATTATGAAATGTATATCTAGGATATTGGGTTTCATAATTATTAGGAGCTTGAACTATATAGGTCCATTAGGTCCCCTTTGCTAGGTCATAAAATCTTGCAACGATACGGCGTGCCTTTTCAATAATTGGCGACTTGTGTCAAATTATCAGATTGGCTAAAAATTCAATAGGGTCAGATAATTCATGTCTGTTTGTTGGTTGAATTAATTTTATAAAAATTAATTCAAGATAAACTTGTTGAATTATCGAGAATATTTATTTTCCTAGAGATTATCTAGATATGACTGTTTTAATTAGATAACTTTTTTATTAGGTTATTTGAATTAAAACTAAGGCTCTGTCCCTAAAATCTCAGGTGGGAAATAAAAGATTCATAGGGATCATTAATCATAAGTTTGGCATGTCGGTCTTCAGGTTTGGTCTACCGATGGAGTAAGTTCGGCAAGCCAATCTATCAGTTCAGCCTGCTAACCGAACAATTTGTGATCGCGTGTTTTTAGACACGATTTTTTATTTGATAATGATTCTGATTCAAATTTTCAAGGTCTTATCTGATAAGGACTGACCCCTAGGCCCAATTTCTATAAAAAAAGGGTGTGGGACTCATTGTTATTTAGATTAGTTGAGAAATCTAGAGTGAGTACTCTTTTAGTGAGACTCGAAAACTCCTCAGAGAGCTGTTGTTCACAAATCATGAACTAAAGCTTTGTGTGTTTCTTGATTGGTTTGAAGGAGAGCCACCTGTTGAAGAGTTGTACAAGTGTGCCCACACACACACCAATCATAGATAGAGGATTGCAAAGAATGACCAGTTGGTTGAGGTTCTTCTAGAGCAAATAAGGTTAGTAAGATCTAGTTAATTTATGCATATAGCGTGTCAAACTTGTGTCTTGGAAAACACTTTCATATGAAAAATTTTTAAATTTTGCTGCATACTATTTTTCTAACAATTTAATGGAAAGAAATTAAGTAAAAAGTTGTTTTGCTAAACTACGAAGTAAGGAAAGATCAGGATAGCAGAACTTGTTGCTATTTATGGTTGATAATTTCAATAGAAAAATTAAAAATAATTCTACAACTACTGCACAATTATTGTCTAGCAATGGAGACTAAACCTTTAACCAATTTTACCATTGTTATTTGCAAATTCTTGTATTTTGTCAAAATTTTATTTAGTCGCAATTCTTATTCTGATTTAAACTTTAATTTTGTTAATTTAATTTTATTATTGTAATTTTTACATTTTTTACCCACATTTTAATTATCATTTTTTTTGCATTTTAATTTTACTTGTTTCCTTTTATTTATCTAGTTTAGTTATTTTAAGTAATTTAGTTAATTTGAAAACCCCTTTTATTCTATAAAAAAAGAAATATAAAAAAATATAAATATCAATAGTAGAAAATTAATAACATATTAATTATATTCAATCCTCGTACAAATGATACTCAACTCATCATTATATGATTTGATAGGACCATGTATACTTGCATGTACGAGAACCAACATATCAAATACTAAAATAAAGAAAACTAAGTCACGCATATTTCAGATAACTTTCTTTACTGATTTAATGTCTACTTTAAGTTGTTTATAAGCTTGCATTTGGTTACTAATATTTGACATTTACTTTAAGTTGTTTATAACTTATATTTAGTTACCAATATTTGTTTTTATTTTAGGTATTTGATGATATGCCTTCTAGTTCAAGCAAAGTAGTAACAAAACAAAATTGGAACTTTCTGAGCCAGGTGTTGGGACACAATTTGGTCAGGCCCAAATTGTCTATTAAGGCCCAAAATGAGGTTTAGCTGTTGCAATTAGAGCGAATTGAACACAAATGAATGTTTTAGAGCTGTTCGATGTGTAAAATACTATTTACGTATAAATGAGTTAAGTCTTCAATGGTTTCGATCGGTTCGATCAATATAAAATTGTTAAATGGATTATTCGGATAACATTCTATCATTGCAGGTTTGATTCCCAAGTCTTCATTTGATGGGATCGATTCACATGAACTGATGGTTATGAGTATGTCCAGTCACAAACTTTAGACGTGGGGAGAGCATGATTCCTGCAGCCTATCATAGACCGACACATGTCCCACTATGGTGATTACCTCAAGCACTATTATCCCCACTCTCTCAATTAGAAGCCACGACTCCTCCTCATCCTCTATATAAGGAAATGTCATCTTCAATTGTAGACATAGAAAAAATGACATACAAAAACCCTATCAAAATTTATACCCTATCAAAATTTATTCTTATTCTTATCCTTGTAATCTGTATATTTCTCAATTAATATATAGTGAAGAACAGTGGATGTAGCTCTCTTTATAGAGTGAACCACTATAAATCTGCGTATGTAGTATCTTTTACTTCTTCAGCATTACTTTGTTCAGTTTGGTTTTAATTATTATTTTCAACAATTAACAACACAAGTTTTCTTTGAAGCATAACATATCCAAATAACGGTGATTTGAGGGCCCAAATTCATTAAAAAGAACATATTAACCTGATTTAACATATTTTATATTTGATTATAGATCCAACGTCTACAATTTGGCGCCCACCATGGGGCCTTTAGATCACCAACTTGAAAATTTTCTAGCTCAATCACTAGACATGGCTGACAATTCAGACAACCAACATGCACCAGAAATTCCAAGCGAAGAAACTGAAGCAACACCCCAAGCGAATAAGCAAATAAAGCCCTTACAGCTGAAGTAAAATGCTTCAGGAGCAAGCTGTGCATTTCCAAGAATGCGATGGAAGGTTAGAGCAACTCAGTAGTGAGAACTCAACTCTAAGAAGTTAGATCAATTACCAAAACTCACATATGGCCCTGCTATCATACTATTACCCATACTATGGGTATTTAGCACTCCCTGTAACGACAGCAGCATAGTGGCAGTATTAGATGCCACATCCAGTTATGCAACAATCCTTATTCAGCCCCATTGGGAGGATGCAACCATTATACACCACCTCAACTTCAACACCAACAATTAAGATCATAGCAACACCAACTGCCACAACCGCAATGCTATGACACCTACTATAACGGCGCTAAAACATCGCCAAACACTAGTCTAGAATCAAACCAATGTGAAACTGAGGCAAATGAAGAATGTGAAGGGATGACTGAGCCAACCACTCAATTCAAAGCTACTCTCATACCAACCCTACTAACTCCCGAGTCCATTCAATAGATGATGAAGTAGATGCTTGAACAAAACATTAAGCTCATAGAAGAGAAGATCGATCAAAAAGTCTCAAAAGTGACTAGCAAAACCCCAACACTAGACGATATCTTGAAGAACATTTGGGAAGCTCCATTGAACAGGAGGATTACTTTAGCCATTCCTCCAAAGTATAGCAATCTTGTGTTCGTTCGCTTCGATGGAACATCTGCCAAAGGATCACCAACTACAATACAAGAACATAGTTAGCACCAACTACAATACAAGAACATAGTCAGCGCGACAAACATCCCAGACTCGACTCTAGATGAGATGATGTGCAAGCTGTTCGCACAGAGTTTTAAAGGCTTGACGCTTTGATGGTTTAGCAACTTGCCCACTAGGTTGATCGATAGCTTTGAGAACCTGGTGGATTCATTCGTCAAAGCCTACTCGTTACACATAAAAACTAGTAAGACAACTAAAGACTTATAGTCGGTCATACAAAGCCCAGGCAAGTCACTGTGAGCATACAACAAGAGATTTAGCAAAGCGCTCTATGAGATTTTGGACCTGGAAGACCGAATGGCTCGAGAAGCATTGAAGAAAGGACTCATACACAAGTCCTTTTTTAGAACAGTATTTGCTCTGATTACCTCAAACCATCCAGGGAGCTTTGAATAGAGCAAAGGGATGGATCGATTTAGAAGAAGAGAATAAAAGATGTGAACGAGAGCTCGTAAGAAGTAGAGATCAGAACAGGTGGGGCAAAAGGCAGTAGAAATCACAGGCAGATTGAAAAAGGCAAACAAGGACATCACTAAAGAGAAAATGGAGGAAGAAGGAAGAGAAGTTGCAGTCTAGAAGCAAACCACTGTCACCACCAAAATATGCTTTAATCATTTCCCTGACGGAGTTGGTTGCACAACTGGAAGGGAGAGATTACATTAGGAGGCCGAACAAGATGGCTCCAAGTGAATCCCTTGACCAAACAAAGTATTGTGAGTTCCATTGAGACACCTAATAGTCAACTTCAAGGTTCTGTGGTCCGAGGGAGTACTTGTCTGAGCGAGGGAGGAAAGTTTATGGACTTGATCGAAAACGAGGAGCAGAGAGACCACCAAACTCAAGAAAAGACACCATCGCCACTACTAGTAAGGAAAGTAATTGGAGCTATTTACAGGGGCTCTGTTTTCAACGGTGATTCTGCCAACCAAAGTAATCGGAGCTATTTGTGGGGGCTCTATTTTCAATGGTGATTCTGCCAACCAAATAAAGGCTCACCAAAGAAGAGCATGCCAAGCGAGTACCAATTCCATAACTAATGAATACAGCGAGCATACAATTTCATTTCGAAGTGATGAAACATTCAGGCTCGACAGTCCTCATGATGATGCATTGGTAATTAAACATTGAGGCCCGATAGTCCTCATGACGATGCTTTGGTAATCAAACTTAATATCGCTAATTATGAAATTGGAATAATACTTGTTGATAATGGAAGTTCAGCCAACATTCTGATCCTTTCAACATTGAAAGAAATGGACATCGATGAAAAAGAGATCGAAAAGCCTACTACCACCTTGGTAGGGTTTAATGGCGAAGCAACTACAGTAGTCGGAAGGATCAAGCTGCCTGTCTATGCAGCTGGTGATAATAAGATGATGAGTTTCCTCATCATAGTTTGTCCTTTAGGATACAACATCATCCTTGGGAAACCTTAGATACAAGCGATAAAGGTTGTCCCATTGACTTTCCACCAACAAAACAAATTTCCAATGAAGCAAGGGGTCAGAGAAATACTTGGGAGTCAGGAAGCGATGAGGAGCTACTATGCCACCCTTATGAAGCAAAGGAAAGCTTTATAGCAATTATAGATAAAACCATCGAGCAAATCAAGTAGTCAAGATTGCATCAAATCAATGTTAAAGCAACTTGATGAAGTCTAAATCAATCTGAAAGATGAGCGGCGTACAGTGAAGATCGGATCATAACTCGACGGGAAGGTGAAATTTGCCATAGTTGATTTTTTAAAAGCTAATAATGATTATTTCGCATGGTCTCATGCAAATATTCTTGGAATCAACCTGAGCATAATCTTACATCGGCTCAATGTTGATCCCAACCATTGACTCGTGTGACAAAAATAGAGGAGGCTTAGCATTAAATGAAACAACATTGTGAAAAATGAAGTAAGAAGACTGCTTAAAGCTAGGTTTATTCGTCCTGTTCAATATCTAAATTGGCTTACAAACATGGTAATCATCCAAAAGAAAAGTGGGAAATGGAGGATGTGCATAGACTTACGGATTTAAAGAAAGCCTGCCCTAAAAACAGCTATCCTTGCCACATATCAATTGCCTCAATGACACAACAGCCGGTCATGAAGTCTTGAGCTTTCTTGACACTTTTTTTGGCAACAATCAAATCCTTATGCAGCCAGAAGACCAAAAGAAGACTGCCTTCTTCACATAATAGGGGATCTTCTACTTCAAGGTTATGCCTTTTGGGCTAAAGAATGCATGAGCCACATACCAGAGGCTGGTCAATATGATGTTTAAAGAACAAATCAGTAAAAACATTGAAGTTTATATTGACAATATGTTGGTGAAATCATTGTAGGCTAACCTCTATGTTTGGCACCTACAAGAATGTTTCAAAGGTGCTTCGAAAATATAACATGAAGTTGAACCTAGAGAAATGCACATTTGGACTGGTGAGTAGAATGTTCCTAGGCTACCTCGTTACAAAATGAGGGATCAAAGTGAACCCAAATCAGATAAAAGCTTTCTAAATGATGCCATCCTCAAGAAGCAAGTGCAAAATCTAGGAGCTTACTGGACGAGTCGCCGCGTTGTATTGATTCATAGCCCAGTTTTCAGAAAAAATGCCTCCCATTTTTCCAATTGCTAAAGAAGAACACAAGATTCCAACAGAGTGAACGATGTGAGTAAGCATTCCATGAATTGAAGAGTTACTTGTCCACGCCACCAATCTTGTCAAAACCTAAAGACAAAGAGCCATTTTTCCTCTACTTAGCAAACTCCAAGACCGTAGTGCGTTCCGCATTGGTTAGGAAAAAAGATACGATTCAGAAGCCTATTTTCTTCGTTAGCCACAGTATGTTTGATGCAAATACGAGATACTCTATAATTGAGAAGCTTGCCCTTGTGCTTGTCATGTTAGCCCGTCAACCATACTTTCAGAGTCATTACCATTGTGATATTGTCATCGTACCCGATGTGCACCATTTTACATAAGCTTGATGTCTTTGGAAGATTGACAAAATGGGCTATTGAGCTAATAGAGTTCAACATCGAGTGCAAACCTCGAACGGCATTGAAGACATAAGTGCTCGTAGATTTTGTTGCCGGGCTAAATACAAGGTAGACGTCAACAGACCAAGAGAATGGATCGTGCAAATTGATGGAGCCAACAATGAAAGAGGATCGGGAGTAAGAGTCTTTCTACGATCACCAACAGGCGAAGAGATCGAACAAAGCTTTCGATTGGATTTTAAAGCCATAAACAACGAAGCCAAGATGGGGCCATGATTGCCAGCTTAAGACTTACTACAGCACTAGGGGCTACTGATCTTGCTGTAGAAAGTGATTCCACTTTGATTGTCAATCAGATAACCAGTGACTATGAAGTGCAAGATGAAAAGATGATCTCTTATTTAAAGCTCGTAAATAAGATCAAGGCCTGGTTTGACCACTTTGAGGTGAAGCAGTCCCTCGAGAAAAGAAACTCCAAAGCAAATGTACTTGCCAATTTGGGATCATCAATTGAAGTAAATGAAAGGAGAACTATTCCCTTGGAGTGCATTGACCGACTAAGCGTTGAATTGGTAGAAGAAGCAAATTATGTGGACTCAAGGGACGATTGGAGAACTCTCATTGAAATGTACATACGTGATGGGTGGCTACCTAAGGATAAGCAAATCGCAAGGAAGATCAAAGTCCAAGTTGCAAGGTATTGCTTGATTGAAGAAAAGCTCTATAGGCAATCTTTCATAGGCCCTTATCTCCATTGCCTTAGGGAAGACAATGTCAAAAAGGTCACCTAAAAGGTGCATAAAGGCTTGTGCGGCAACCACTCGGGGGGAAGATCCTTGTGCAACAAGATCAAAAGGTAGGATTTCTACTGGCCAACTATGCAAGGCGATTGCGAGAGTTTCGCCAAGAAGTGTGATAGCTGCCAAAGGCATGTGCCTGCCGTCCATCAACTTGTTGAGGAACTTTCTTCAGTCAGCTCACCGTATTTATTCATGAAGTGCTCCATGAATGTTGTTGGACCATTTCCTCCAGCCCCTAAACAAGTTAAGAATCTTTTCGTATTTACAGATTATTTCTCTAAATGGGTCAAAGCTAAAGCTTTTGCAGATATTAAAGAACGAGATGATGAAAGATTCATTTAGAGAAATATCATCTATAGGTTCAGAGTACCAAGGGAGATTGTCATGGACAATGGTTCGTAATTCATGTTCGTGTCCTTCAAGAAGTTTTGCCACAAATGGGATATTATTTTGAGCTTCTCCATGCCCAGATACCCGTAAAGGAACAAGCAAATGGAGGCAACGAGCATGACAATCGTGAAGAACTTGAAGAAGAAATTGGAAGCCAGAAAAGGGCGCTGGGTTGAAGAACTCTTTATGGTGTTATGGGCCTACCGAACGACTCCCAAGCATGCAATTGGCGAATCCCCATTTTCTCTCGTATATGGAACTAAAGGATGTTGGAATCAAAGTGCGTAGCGGAATTTTTAAAAAATTTTCATCAGAGTATTTTCCAAAACACAAGTTTGACATGTTATATGTATAAATTAAATAGATCTTACTAACCTCAGTGTGCCGAAGAACCTCCGTGACCTGTGTAGAGAAGTAACGTTCCAGAAGAGCCTCAACCAACTGGTCTTCTTTGCTATTCTCTATCCACAACCGGAGTGAGTGTGGGCTCACACGTACAGCTCTTCCACCGGTGACTCTCCTTCCAACCAACAGAGAGAACCCAAAGCTAGTGTTCGTGATTTGTGAACAAAAGCTCTCAGGGAGTTTTTTTAGATGCTCACTAGAAGAGTATCACTCTTAATCTCTCAAATTGATCTGAGTAAATCATTAGACTCACTCCCTTTTTTATACCTATTGGTCCTAGGGTCAGTCCATATCAGATTTGGTCTCAAAAAATCGAAACAGAATCAAGTTCGGATCAATATCTGATAAGATACGCGTGAAAACGCGTAATCTTATCTGCGCTGATAGGCAGGCCGAACTGTCTGATAGGCAGGCCGAACTGGCCAGTTCGGCAGGCCGAACACGTCATCCGGCAGGCCGAACTGCCGAGAAAAAATCTCCGCGAATCTTTTATTTTCCACCCGAGATTCTAAAGGATAAAGTCTCAGTTTTGATTCAAATAGCCCAATAGAAAAGATATCTAATCAAAACAAACTTTATCAAGATAATCTCTAAGAAAATAAATTAATTCACAATAATTCTACAAGTTTATCTTGTTCTAATTGTCCAAAATTAAAACAACCGATAAACAGACAAGAATTATCCGAACGCAATAATTCAACAAGTTCATCTTGAACTAATTTTCTTACATAATTAATTCAACCGATAAACAGACATGAATTATTTGATTCTTACAAATTTTAAACCAATCTGATAAATCTGACATAAGTCACCAATTATTGGAAAAGCACACCGTGTCGTTACAGGATTTTGTGAGCTAGCAAAGGGGACCAAAATGGACCTATAAAGTTCAAGCTCATGATAATTATGAAACCCAATATCCCAGATATACATTTCACAATTATCAACTCCAACGCTACTCCACTAAAAGCTTGGAGCTGCACTCTCAAACTTTATAGAATTACGAAGCTCGTGTAGCTAAGTCTCCATGACATATCATAGTGTATCGCATCCCCATATGATCATCCATAATCGGCTTAAGGACAAGTTCTGTCTTACCTTCCCGATTATTTTTATCTTGCGTTCCATTGTCTCACCATTAGAAAACTTACCATCTAAAGACAGTATACCATTCGGTTACACCTATGTATCCAAATGGTTGAGCGCTCCAGTTTTCCAATTACAGGACAACACATATAAGAGGATATCATTACTCCTAAAGAGGAGCTATGGATTCCATACCTATGAATAACAAGTCTACGCTACCAAGAGTCATGCCTCCAACGTACCGGCATGCATGCCACTATAGAGATGTGGGAGTCACCCATTGGTACATCAAAAGACACAAGTCGAGACAACGGGCCCATTATTCATCTCAGGATTAAGATACAATACAAATGATTCTCTAAAGTGAATCGATTTGCCAAGACAGAATTATTAATCCAAATCAATTCACTTTATGTCCCGATCCAACACATCGTCACCTATGACAACGTGCCAATGTTTCTATTCATGGAGTCCAACTCTGATAGCCAAGACAAACCATCTCCCAAAAGGGATATAGACAACATAACAATCTTTACATGAATAAAGCGCCCAACTTTATTCCCTCGATTGCGGAGCATATGTTTTAGACCGTCACCTTAAGAATTGTGTCTTCCGCATAATCATCCCATCATATGTCCAATTCTTAAGGTTTAAACTGACAGTCTCAGACTACTGTTTGCTTATCATACATTTAACAAATATGAACGTAAAGAGGACAATATTTGGTATATTTATAAATGAATAAATTCTTTATTGATAAAAATGTCTCCAAAAATGTATTACATTTTTACTCCTTAGAGCATACATGTCTAACAAAGGAGTCATCCTAGCAGAGGTTGTCGCTTGAGATCTTCGAGTCGACTATTCACTCTTCAACGAAGCAAATAATGATGAAATGATGCGGGATGCATTGGACCCAATAGATGCAAAGAGGGAAAATGCTTTTTACCACCTCAGTCGTTATCAGTATGCAGCTGCCAAGTACTACAACTATAAGGTCAGAATCAAGAAGTTCTAGGTAGGGGACCTTGTACTTAGAAAAGTCTTTCAAAACACAAAGGAAGTCTATGCTAGGAAATTGGCTACCGATTGGGAAGGTCCGTATCGAATCTAAGCCATTGTTCAAGATGGGGTCTACAAGTTAGAAAAACTTGATGAATTGGTCATTGGCAAAAGCTAGAATGCTCACCATTTGTAGAAATACTATGTTTAATTTAAACTAAACTTTGTTCTTCTTAGGTTTTACATTTTGTCATTCATTTCAATCATAAGACACTAAAATGTAATTGAACTACATTCGGCTTGATCCCTACACATGGGTATGTAGGCAGCCTGTGTGTTATAAACGGGTGCAGCCGCATTATTATTTCAACCACCATTTTCCTCAAGGCTCGCCATCATCATGGCTTTCTATCAGCTGCTTGAATTGGATTTGCAACTGCCATTTTCATGGCTCACCATCATCACGACAGTTTATTAACTTCTAACTCCAGACTCGATCAACTCACCCTGAGTTTGATTTGACATTGCCATCATCATGGCTCAGTCCAAAGTCTGGATTTGATCAACTCATCCTGGGTTTGATCTTACATCGCCATCATAGCTTAGCCAAAACTACAGACTCGATCAACTCATCCTGAGTTCAACCTTCACCATCATGGCTCTATAGTCCAAGCTGCGGATTTGATAAACTCGTCTCGAGTTTGATCTAACATCTCCATCTTCATAGCTCCTTTTCACCAAGGCTTAGTCCTTTACCGCTGACTTCATGGCACGATTGACTGTCTCAAACTCAATCATATATTGCCATCTTCACGACTCGCCATTTTCATGGCCTTCTATCAACTCGTCGAATGCTTGGTTGATTCATTAACATTATGGTTCATGACCAATTGAATCGATTTTTCAATATTCAATCTCACTTTTGAATCAATGTTATTTAGCTTATGCTATAAAACTTTGCCTTGCTAAACGATCTTACTGGTTCAAATTTTATGCCAAGTTCTCTTAAGCTTTGATTTAAATAGTTATAATTATTGTTTGATTTCCACAAGTATTAAAGCTTGACAAATTCAAAGTTCAATTGTTTTTAATGAATTAAAACTTTGAAGGGGAATCAATATTACCGATAGTGTAACAGCAAATAACGAATGGTTAGTTCAACAAAACATGCGGTTCAATATATCAAGCAGAATAAAAATTATTCGATACAAATTGTTAACAAATAGAAATTGTCTAAGAATTGTTCAATACATTTGCATGATCTTATCGAACATTTAGGCGGCTTGCTCCTCTACCGTTTGATTATTTTCCTTTTCTACGGCTTGAGTGGATGGTGGTACGACTATTTGCTCGCCTGCCATCGATGTATTGACCCTTGAAGGATCAGAAGCTGGAGAAGCCTTGACCCTAACTGTAACACCTACCTATTTTTATGTAACGGATCACGTTAAGTTAGTAACGACGTTAAGGAAATTTTATTAATAATTTATGTTATATGTTATGATATATGATTTTAATGTTACTAACTTTTTATGTCAAGTTCTAAAAAAGGTGACGACCGCATGGAATCGTTGTGTTCAAGTGTTCATGTGAATTATAATGTATGTTTAATTATGATGCAATGATTTCTTGAATGTTTATAAGTATGGTATTTTAAGGACAGTTCGGCAGGCCAGACTTTTAAGTTTGACAGGCCGAACAAGACTGTAAAGATCGACAGGTCGATGGGAACCATCGGCAAGGCAAACTTGATGGAACCGACAGGCCGATGTGGAGGATCGACAGGCCAAACACAGCTGACGAGCAGTCAATAGAAATGTAGGCAACTTACATTTTTGTCCATACAGTGCCTCATAAGGTGCCATCCCAATTGTCGCCTAAAAGCTGTTGTTGTAAGCAAACTCTGCTAATGGCAACATTTTACACCAGCTGGTCTTAAAATCGAGAGAACAAGCCCGTAGCATATCCTCTAAAATCAAGTTCGTCCTCTTCGTTTGGCCGTCTGTCTGAGGATGAAAAGCTGTACTGAAATGTAGCCTGGTTCCCATAGCAGTTTGTACACTCTTCCAAAACTTAGATGTGAACCTGCCATTACGATCTAAGATGATTGACTTGGGAATCCTATGAAGTCGTACAATCTCCTTGACATAGAGTTCCGTTAACCGTTCCATAGAGTAAGTGATCTTGATAGGAATGAAATGCACCGTCTTAGTTAGTCGATCCACAACTACCCAAATTGCATCATAACCGTTCATAGTTCTGGGCAAACCGGTAATGAAATCCATTACTATATCCTCCCATTTCCATTTCGGTATTTGGATAGATTGCAGTTCACCACCAGGTCTCTGGTGTTCAGCCTTTACTTGTTGACATGTCACACATTTCTTCACATACATAGCAACATCACGTTTCATTCCAAACCACCAGAAGTTACCCTTTAGATCATTATACATCTTTGTTGCACCTGGATGAATAGAGTAAAGAGTGTCATGAATTTCTGCCAAGATGTTTTCCCTTAAGTCATCAACATTGGGAACACATAAGCGGTCCTTGAGGTACAGAGTTCTGTCATCCGCAATACGAAACTCTTGACATTTTTCTTCTTTCATTTCTTGCTTAATCCTTACAAGACTTACATCTTCATCTTGTTTTCTCCGAATTTGATCATACATCGTCAGAGCAAGAGAGAGTGTTGATAGCTGTCCTGCTATAAGTTCTAAACCAAAGTCTAGAATTTCCTTTCTTAAAGGTAGAGACATTGCTTGCATTGACATTAACGTGGCAACTGACTTCCTACTTAGAGCATTAGCCACTCGGTTAGCTTTTCCAGGATGATAAAGGATTTCACAATCGTAATCCTTCACCAACTCTAGCCATTTTCGTTGTCTCATGTTCAGGTCTCTTTGCGTAAAGAAATACTTCAGACTTTGATGATCAGTGAAGGTCTTGCATTGGACCCTATATAAATAGTGTCTCCATATCTTTTCGTAATCCTTCAGTTGCCTTGACGCATAAGCAATCACCCTTTCATTTTGCATTAATACTGCTCCGAGGCCCTTCTTGGATGCATTACTATAAATTACAAATCCATCATTTCCTTCAGAAATAGCCAATACTGGAGCCGTCGTTAGCCTCTTCTTCAGTTCTTGAAAACTCTTTTCACATGCATCTGTCCATTCATACTTCTTTCCCTTGTGAGTTAGGTTCGTGAGTGGAGCTGCTATCTTGGAGAAATCTTCTACGAATCTCCGATAATAACCTGCTAAACCCAAAAAGCTCCTTATTTCACTTGCATTCATCGGTTGCTTCCAGTTGAGAACAGCTTCTACTTTAGCAGGGTCAACCATAATCCCTTCCTTTGAAATAACATGCCCTAAGAAAGACACTTTATTAAGCCAAAACTCGCATTTAGAAAACTTTGCATATAGCTGGTGTCTTCTTAAAGTCTCTAGCACGATCCTTAAATGCTACTCATGTTCTTCTTGATTCTTAGAATAGACAAGAATATCATCGATAAATACAACAACAAATTTATCGAGAAAATCCTTGAATATCTGGTTCTCAAATCCATGAAAGCAGCAGGTGCATTCGTCAGACCGAAAGGCATAACCATGAATTCATGGTGACCATATCTCGACCTGAAGGTAGTCTTGGGAATATCTCCTTCTTTAACCTTCAACTGGTGATATCCTGATCGTAGATCTATCTTTGAGAACATGGATGCACCCTTGAGCTGATCAAACAAATCATCAATTCGAGGCAACGGATACTTGTTCTTGATCGTCACCTTGTTCAGCTCTCTGTAGTCGATGCAGAGTCTCATAGTGTCATCCTTCTTCTTTACAAACAAGACTGGAGCTCCCCATGGTGAGTGACTTGGCCTGATGAAACCTTTGTCAAGTAGCTCCTTTAATTGTGTGTGAATCTCCTTTAACTCTACCGGGGCCATTTTGTAAGGCACTTTTGAGATCGAATCGGTGCCAGGAGCGAGCTTAATCTCGAATTCAACTTCTCTTTCTAGCGGTAGCCTCGTCAGATCATCTGGAAACACATCTGCATATTCATGTACTATAGGTACATCATCAATTCTTATCTTTTCTTCTTGACTTTTGTCTACTATGTTTGCCAGATAGCCCATGCAGCCACTTGCTAATAACTTCCTTGCTTTCATTGCCATTAGAAACATGCTGGGTTTCTTTCTGGACTCGCCAACATAAACGAACTTCTGATCACCTTCTAGATGGAAGATCACCTTTTGTTTCCAGCATTCAATAGAGGCATTATACTTGCTTAGGAAATCCATCCCAAGAATCATATCATAGTCATGCATGTCGATCACAATGAGGTCGACGAATAGCTCCCTATCAAAAATCCATAAGGGTACTGTATGCAGACAGTGCGTAGATAACATCACTTCCCCAGAGGGTAGTGTCGTAGTGAATCCCTGTCTCATAGGCTCTAAACGAACCTCTAACTTCTTCGCATATGACATAGATACAAAAGAATGCATGGCACCCGTATCAAAAAGAACATAAGCATCATTAGATAAACTTGTTATCTGACCTGTGACCACATTGGATGCTTCAGCAGCCACTTGTTCTTTCGTCATGGCATATATTCGGGCATTCGTTGGTGGAGCTTCAATTCTCCCTTGACTAATAAGTGGCCCTTCAAGGGAAGCTTGCATCTGATGAAGTTGGGCTTAAGGAAGAGCTCTCTGTGGAGCATTGGCATTCATCAGCTTGGGGCAGTTCTTAACAAAGTGGTCTTCACGCCCACAAATGAAACATTGGTTTGTTCCCAAACGACCTTCCCCTGGATGTTTCTTTCCACATTTGGCACCTGGTTGAAATCACCTGTTATTGTTGTTGTGCTGACCATTATTGTGCCTCTTGTTGTCTTGGCCCTGCTGTTGTTGAGGATTGCCCTTCCTCTTGCTATTCCTCCAGTTTTGGTTGCTGTTGTTGCTGTTGTTGTTGTTGTTCTTGTATAGGCGGCGGTTCTGGTTGTTTGCATTATTGGCTTGTTGGCCAGATTGAGGCTAGTTCCTTCTTAGTTTAAACAGATGGAACTCCACACGCTGGGCTCTCATAACAACCTATTCTTGAGTCCTGGGTGGACTTGCCCCATCCACAATAGCAGCAATTTCTGGTCTAAGGGCTCTGATCAGTCTTCTGACCCTATCACTTTCATCCATAACCATTCCTGGACATAAACGAGCAAGCTGGTCAAACTTCATCACAATATCTATGACTGACATATCCCCCTGGCGTAGGTTCTTGAACTCCTCAAAATGTTTCCTTGTAACATTCATGTGGAAAAACTTCGTGTTGAATTCATGCACGAAGTCAGCCCATGTCATTTTATCAACATGCCTGCTTATTTCAATGCCATCCCACCAAATTCTGGCCTCTATGGTAAGCCAGTACGAGGCACAGAGGACCTTCTCGTTATCCGTGAAATCCATGAGTCTTAGGGTGGCTTCGATTGTCTTCAACCATCCTTGAGCTACTAGCGGATCTTTTGAACCCTCGAAGTCTGCTGGCTTAACTTTCTTCCATCTGACCAGAAGAGGCTCCTGATATGCCGCTCTTGGTTCAGCAGCAGGAGCTGGGACTTTGTTGACTTGTGGCTGCGGAGGAGGAGGAGGCTCATTATTGCCTCATCGATCTTCATTCTGGTCGTTGGCCCTTAATGCAGCTATTTCCCTTCTTTGATCCTCAAGTTGTCTCTGCAACTCAGCGATCAATGTCATGAGTCTTTCGTTGGTCTGGGTGCGAGTCTGCATTCTTCTAGGACCGTCCATCTTTTACTTCCTAAAAGAATTAGAACTTAGAAATAATCTTCCAATTATGAGACAGGTTTTCACTACTAGATTATTAATCATTAAACATTTAGACCTTAATCTTATCATCATACTTGCATCAAAACATCTAACTATATAACATACTTACTTGGAGGACTTGGATTGACGTGTGGTGATATGAATTGTAATCGAAAATTTTCTCTGATACCAAAGCCTGTAACGCCCCCCTTACGGACGTCACAGATGTCGTTACATTCATACATTCATATTTATTTAAACCTTAAACATAAACATGATTACAAAACTTATACAATACTTTTAATTGTAAACGTAGTTAAACATTCATAACCAGGATCCATTTATACATTTTTTTTTAAATAACATTGCTTAACTTAATCCATATCATAATTTTATTCAATTACACTTTAAATTAATCATAAACTTGTTTTAATAAAATAGATATACCAAGTTGTAAAATTATAACTTATAAAAAAAACATCACATCATATCTCATTAATCATCACATCATTTAAAAGTTGCTTGCTCCCACAGTTCGGCAAGCCAAACTTGAGACTTCTGTAGGCCGGACATGATCGGCAGGCTGGAGTTTCTCAACCGGCAGGCCGGCAGCGGCTTTGCAAATCTGGCTTAAAAACCTATCATCGTTCGGCAGGCCGAAAACGTGATCGGCAGGCAGAACCTTCAAACATCGGCAGGCCGACCGAACCAAAAATCCTTGAGAAAACTTAAGTTTAAAACAAATCCAACTTTTCATAAAAATGCGGAAGATCAAAATTCTTAAAAAATTATGAAATAAAATATATAAAAACATAGTTCTTGTATTCTTAAAACTTAACATAAAAATATGTTCAAAATATAAAACTTGATTTAAAACATAAAAACATTCTTCTTGGCGTTCTTTCGGTTACAATTCATCGTGCTTAATGCTCACACGCCTTCCCATGTCCTCCGCCTAGTCCATGATCTTCTTACCCTTATCTGCAACAAGACATAAACTTGAATAAGCTAATGCTTAGTAAGTACATATAATTCTCACAATTTAAAACATTTCATATACATCATCATCATCATCATTATATCATAAAAGTGCCTTAAGCACAATTTCATAGAAACATATCTTTCTTTACATTGACCATATTAAAACTTGTTCTATTTTATCTTAAGGGCCCAAGTGTTGCACCATAAACATCATTGTAGGCGCGCCGTCATGAGAGGAGAAGGGTAGCTAATCCCAAACCAAACATGACATCATAACATATCATTTCATAACATTGGTGTGCAACACTTATTAGGTGATACATATATACATAATTTTCATACTTTGAAACATGTCATCATCATACATGCATAACTTTAAATCATGTAAATATTTCATAAGAAATCCTTTAAGGAAACAACCATAAAATCATCATGAATATCATTGTGAATATATCATCAAACCTTGTAAAATGTGTCATGTTGCAGGTGAGAATGTACTTACCTTAAAGCTAGCTTACTTAACCTTTAAATATGCTTTTGTGACGACGCCGCGGTCTCGATGTGCTCGTTCCTTTGTGTGTTCATGCCATTTATCCATTAAAAATACAATAAAATGAATACTTATCATAGCGTAAATCATCCATTCATATAACATTCATATATACATTCATCTCATAATACAAACATAATTCATAACCATAATTGTCAAAACATAAAATTATCATCACATAAACATGTTATCATGATTTTTCTTAAATCATAAAAATTACCTTAAGCATGTAAAAACAAGCCATACATTTTAAAAATTCATACAAACATCTTATTATCATACATTACAATATCATAAAATCATTTCCTCATTAATAAAATCATTTAAACATATAATACATTTCATAAAACGAAATCCAAAAATAACATTGTTAAAACAGTTTTCTTGACCTAACCTCATAGAAATTTCATCACATAAAATACATTCATCAAAACATTACCAAACTTTGCAGTCTATATCATAACATATACATAAACATTCTTACCAAATTTTGTGAAAAACATCATTCATTTACCCCTTGAATAAACATTACTTTTTTATGCATCATATCCAAACAACAATATTTACTGTGAAGGGTAGAGGATAGAAAATTCATATTTCATCATAGAAACATCGAATTGACTTGAAACTTGGAGAAACATCACATGATACATACATGAACATCATATTAAAAACTCAGAGAAAAATACAATACCTAGAGAAAGATATTGCAGACGAATTGAGGAGAAGAAATGTTTTTCAAAAACACAAAGAAACGAGTTCTTACCTTAAAAACTTTCTTCTCAAAACCCTTGAATTCAACCAATGAAAATATAACTTTTTCTTTCAATTTTCTTCCAGAGAATTTTCGAGAGAGTAGGAATAGAATTCGTGGAGAAGAGAAGAGGAAGAGAGGAATGAGAAAACGTCTCAGAAACTGAGAGAGAGAAGAGAGAAGATGAGAGGAAAAAATAGAAAAAGAACGTTAAAAATTTTTAACGTAATGAGCATAACCGATGAAAATTCAATACCCTCCATTAAGTCAGAATTTTCTGACTAATTGATAGCTAATTGGCGTGGAGGAAGGAGAAAAAAGAGGGAAAGTCAAACAAATCATTCATCGCTTACCATGTTTTGCCCTCTCAAAATAAGAAACCATTTAAAATAATACAAATCAATGCAAAGTCAAACCTTTTTATTTCCTTAACTGATAAAATTATTCCATTATTATGCCAATTAATCATAATAAATCACCCGTTTAATGTAATCATCTCAGCCATAAATTTGGAGAGATTTCTGCTGACTGCTCGTCAGCTGTGTTCGGCCTACTGATCCTCCACATCGGCCTGTCGGTTCCATCAAGTTCGGCCTGCCGATGGTTCCCATCGGCCTGTCGATTTTTGCAGTCTTGTTCGGCCTGCCGAACTGTCCTTAAAATACCATACTTATAAACATTCAAGACATCATTGCATCATAATTAAACATACATTATAATTCACATGAACACTTGAGCCTTATTTTGATGGAGGAATCGCTATGGCTATCGAGCAATTACTCCTTGATCTCTTCTATTTCTTGGGTCTTCGCCTCCATCCCCCTGGTTAATTTGGCAACCTTCTCCTCCTTTATACGAAGACTGTTGCTTAGATTGGGGACCTTTTCGTTGACCTCGTTAAAGCACCGATGGCATCATCTAACTCTTTCTTCTTGTCATCCCTCTTGGACTCAATCTTTTCAAGTTTTTCTTCAAGCTCCTTGACAGTCGAAATTAATTGCACATACTTGTAAATAGCTTTGTTCGTAAAAATATTATGGAGCTGAGGGCTTGTATAATAGAAAGGTTTAGTGTGAATTTCTAGACAAGATTCCATGCCTTACCTATCCTAGGGCCACAGTCGACTAGTTATACAGCTAAGAGAATGACTTCCCACCGAAAGTATCTTCATCTAGCGTGAAGTTAAAAATCTTCACTGCTCTCAATGCCACCTCCTTGCCTTAAAGGATGTTGACATTCTCTAGGACATTGAGGGTTCACTTTGATGTTCTTGATAGTAGCAGACGGCTTCACCACCTTCCTTTTCTTCGACACTGGGGGTTGAATGTCGAATGGAGGTGGCGGGGGAAAATCAAAAGTGTCAACTAGGGGAGTTGACTTCTCCTGGGTAGAGGATTCGCCAACATCACCCCTCTTTTTCTTTTTTGCTACAGCTTTCACTGCAGCCTTCCTCTTCCTAGTGCCATCAAGTGAAGGCAATGAAATCTTCATTGATGATAGCACAACGTCTACGAGAAGAGCATCTTTCTTAGAGATAGGAGTAATGAATTTTGACAGATTGTATAGCCACTGAAGTGCACCGCAACATACAAAGTCCCAATCGACTCGTTTTAGAAAGCGAATAAGAATACCTGTTGGAATTTCTCTAAAATTTTTCCAAATAGACAA
Organism: Artocarpus heterophyllus; assembly: GCA_025403435.1. Classification (NCBI taxonomy): domain Eukaryota; kingdom Viridiplantae; phylum Streptophyta; class Magnoliopsida; order Rosales; family Moraceae; genus Artocarpus; species Artocarpus heterophyllus. The sequence continues at coordinate 35,718,109 of CM046348.1, read as the reverse complement.
CTTTCCAAGTCAATCGAGGTGGGAGATTTCAGTCTAAGTTTGTCCCTTCATGGCGAGTAGAGCTTCGAGCCTCATGCGAAACCTTTCTCCAACGGAGGCTGGATGGCTTAGCTCATAATCTACAAAAAGAAAATATTAAGGATTAGTTGGAATTATTGCTTTAAATAAATATGAAGTGTTGATATTTACCAATGTGGCCAAACGTGAAAGGAAAAGGAAATCGAGTGGTCAACTTGACTGAGTTGCAGTTAATCGACATGAAGAAATATTTCTCTTCCTAATGTAAAAGTCCGCATTAACAAAATCAGAGATGAGTTGCTTCGATTGCTGGTATAAGAAAATAGAAGCATTCTCTATTCTTATTTTTTGTCTTTAGATAGTAGCGCCAAAGGAAGTCATGAATATCGGAATCAATGAAGCTTCTTCGATCAATACCATCACGGTGATCAATAACCGCATACTATTCGCCATGAGTTGAGTCATGGAGATAACATAATGTTTAATAATTTCTAACATGAATTCCAGGATGGGCAATCGAAGTCCAAGTTCAAACCACTTTACATATACACATAACCAATTGTCGTCCCACGTGTTAGCTCGCTCCTCCGGATAGGGAAGTAGGATATCAATAAAAGAAGCAATCCCATACTTCAACTTGGCTGTTGACAAGCCCCCCGATTAGAATTGATTTTTTATTTATTGAAAAGAAGGAAACTCCTTTTGTTGGAGAGACGTATTTTTTCTTTTCGAGCATTTCGATTTGCTCAATTCGATTCGAAGATCTCGCGGCCCTGTTTCTCTTTTTCATTAGGTTCCTTGCTTCTCCACTAGTCCTAGCACTGCCAATTCTAGAGTTCTATTCAATTTTGGATTGTTCCTTAATCCACTCTTCGATCTCCCTATCGTCGCTACTAGACCACGGATCCTCACCATCGCTCGAACTTGAACTAACATGGATGGCCTTCGACGTCTTTGTAAAAACTAATTCTTAAAGTGAAATCTACTGTTTCAAAGATCTAAGAGTAGAAGTTTCTTGAAATCTAAAGAATCTCAAGGAGTTCCTAAAGGTTATAAACCTACAAGAGCCAAACAAACCAAAAAATCATGGATTTTCTTGGAAAATGAGTTGGAAATGACACCAAAATGTTTGAAATCAAAAGAGAAACAAATTTGTGGAAAGAAAATCATGAGAAAATCAACTAAACAGAGCTTAATCTTGCCTAAAAATCATTGGAAAGCCTGAGAAAATGGAGGAAAATTGCCTTAGGTTCAAAGAAGATGAGTAAAATGGGAAAAAGAAAGAGAGAATGCGCTTATATACTGTCCAAAGGAGTTTGATCAATGGCTGAGATCAGTTTATGAAAATTTGGTCCGACAGGTAAGATTTTGCTTCTTTTTGAATTCCCGCTCAAACTGAGACGATGTCTTTTTGAGTCAAGTACATACATCAATGCTACAGAGATATTTGGGAGCCTTCCATTCATATTGTGACACGTGTTATGGGTAGTTGAGTATCACGATTTCCTAAGGAAGGGCAACGATTCTAGTGTGAACGTGAAGTTTTGATAAGGATGATGTGTCATTGAATTAAAGCTTTAGATTTGTTTACTCTTGTAGTCAATTAAATCGACTAAGGAGTGGGAGGCTAACTATTGGGGTACAATTTGGTCAAGCCCAAATTGTCTATTAAAGGCCCAAAATGAGGTTTAGCTTTTGCGATTAGAGCGAGTTGAACATAACTGAACGGTTCAGAGTTATTTGACGTGTGAAATACTGTTTACGTATAAATGAGTTAAGTCTTCGCTGGGTTCGATCGAATATAAAATCGTTATATGGTTTATTCGGATAACATTCTATCGTTGCAGGTTTAATTCCTAAGTGTTCATTCGATGGGATCGATTCACATGAATTGACGGTTATGGGTATGTCCAATCACAAACTTTAGACATGTAGAGAGCATGATTCTTGTAGCCTATCGCGGACCGACACGTGTCCCACTATTGCGGTTACCTCAAGCACTCTTATCCCCACTCTCTCAATTAGAAGCCACAACTTCTCCTCATCCTCTATATAAGGAAACGTCGTCTTCAATTGTAGACATAGAAAAAATGACATACAGAAACTCTATCAAAATTTATCCTTATTCTTATCCTTGTAATCTGTATCTTTCTAAATTCATACATAGTGAAAAACAGTAGACGTAGCTCTCTTTATAGAGGGAATCACTATAAATCTACGTGTGTGATATCTTTTACTTCTTCAGCATTATTTTGTTTCGTTTGGTTTTAATTTATTATTTTCAATAATTAACCTAACAAGTTTTCTTTAAAGCTAACAGATCCAAATACGGTGATTTGAGGGCCCAAATCTATCAAAAAGAACATATTAAACTGGATTAACATATTTTATATTTGATTGTAGATCCAACATCTACTCCTAGGTACACTGGGAATAAGGAGTTCGATATTCTATCCTTTTAGATGATAAATCAGTGTTTGCCATTTAGAGTTGAGTGCAATGTCTCATGATGTTTTGGTCATTCTTATTCAACATTGCTTCAAAATCCGCATTCTCAGTTGGTACTTGACTAATATTGAAGTTCACTAAAGCCTGGAATAGTTTAGGTTATTATTTCTACTATAGTCTAGTTGTTTAACAATTCTAGTAAAATTTTATCTTTTACTTTTTTTATCATCCATTATATATTTTATTCTTGTTTAATCTTTACAAGGTATTTCTAATTGATTTAAATTTTTGTTATAGGTGACAAGGACAAGGTTGAACAAGACTTGAAGGAATTATTTAAGATGTTATTGAGCTTAGTTTTGGTACAAATGTCAATGAAAATGAACCTCAATCATCCAACATTTTTATGTGACTTGGCTAAAATTTGAGGACCTTATTTTGTTTTTTTTGATAAATTTATGAACTTTATGATTTGTTACTTGTTACATATTGGTATTTTGAAGGTTTTATGGTTTTGTTTTGTTAGATTATCCCTTATTTTGTAGGTTTTTAAACTATGGTTAAAGCCTATATGGATCATGGATAGATGAAACTTAGTAATATATGTTAGGGCTAATTAACCTATTTTTGTGGTGTTGGATCATAAATCAGGTACAACTTCTTTTGTGATGTTGGTTTTGCGCTTTGTAGTAGTATTAATGTTTGTTATAGGAATTGTGACAACGATATCAAAATTTAATCATGTTTAAATTAACTCTAAGACGGGTTTGGAGGGTCTCTTGTGTTGTGAGTTGATTGGGTTCAGTGGTCAACGGGTTGTCTACAACATGACCATGTATAAGTACCATCTCGGAAGATCGCATGTCTCTTATTGTGTTAACCCTTTATAGTACAGGGTATGTCCGTGTTGATCTTTTTTCAACTTTCAAGTCATGGGTTGTGCACCAAGGTCAGAGGATTGTCATTTAAATAAGTCTCAACCCGACATAAACCTGACCTGTTGTCACGAATCAATTGTTCTACCTCTAACGAGCCGGATTCCCAGCAATAGACCTAAAGGCAACACCGGACTCTTGCCCTAGACTTAGGGGGATGTGGCATTGCCAAAACAAAACATGTAACTCTTGTTCTCTCACTTAAATTCTCTCCTTTCTCTTCTTGGTTCTATTTTTATCTCTAGTTTTCTTATTTATAATTTTTTCTTCTATTCAGACTAGTTAAAAACACGCAACATGATCATCTTCAATTTTTTGTACTTTTTATTATAAATGTTAAATTGTAAAGGATAAAGAGAAAAAAAAGAAAAAAAAAAAGATTCCATTAGAGATATTAAATTAGAGGAAAAATACTTAAAGATACATGCGAGAAAATTATAATTGATAAGTGTTGCAAGTAAAAGTCATTTAAATAAGGTAAGTACTTATAAGGACCAAAATGGAAAAATAATACTCTTAACAAATTGCAAGAACATATATTCAAACAGCGGCCGCAATTCTTTTTGAATTTACGCGTGGAGAATTTCAACTCTACACTTTGTAGTAGTGTAACAATCATTAAAAACAAACAAGTTTATTATGTAAAATTTGATTTATTAGTGCTAATTTTTAACTATTTTGTCATTTGCATATAAGACTTATTTCATTTTAATATAATAGTCACTAGACCTTCCTTTTATTGCAAAGTACTACTAGCAGATTCCCACAAGCTTTCACATGATATTGCCCTACTTAAGAGCCTAGAGATGCTGAAAAATTCATCTCCTAAAAATCAAACATACAGTCGCTTTCAAACAATTTCTTCTCTCAAGACTTGCACACTCCATAGGATGCACATACTCACTTTTTCCTCTCCTTTCGCCTTTCCCCTTTCTCCGTTCTTCCACACCCACACTTACTCTCTCTTTCTGAACCTGAAAATGTAACACCTTAACACCCAAATAAATCAGAAATTACAACTCCCTCACCACTCCCAAAACATACCCATCGTTAGTCACGGCCGTGAAAAGATGAAAATTGTCGAGTTCTGCAAAGACAAGTAGGGCGGTCAGGCCTGATCAGTAGTTTCGTTGTGAAAATTAGTACGCCGGTCGGAGAGCTAAAAACGTGCTCTCTGCGTCTGTTTTTTTTTTTTTTACAAGAAATCGACAGGCTAGATTTAAGCAGAAACATTCTTGAACGATTTTATAACGTATGGCACAATCATAAACAAATTAAGCATTACAATGACTTCTATTGTGAGGTTCCGTTATTTAAGTATAATTTCTCTAAGTCTTATACGACTTAAAGGTTAAGTGGTTGTGTAGAGCTTTTGTGATTGTGTCTCGGATTTCGTGAGCTTAGAAGTTATTCATTGGTTTTGTGCCAAGAGCTTAGAAATTATTGTTTGGCCGCTTTATTAACTGTTTTGAAACAAGCATGGATTATTAGAACATTAGCTTTATTCCTTCAAAAATAAAGATTTTGTGATTATGTGTATATGCTAATAAATACCATAAAATGTATGCTTTTTTGAAAAGGAATTAGAAAATGAGATTTAGACTCAGAATAAGAAATTCAAAGCAAAGTGAATTTTAAATGTTGTCTAAAGAGTGCATGCCTCTTAGAGTAACCTTGGGGCAAGTCTTTAAAGCTCAATGGAGTGCACTTCATGGCATGGATGATTCAGGCTTGTACAGTAAGTATATTATGTTGGTATATGCAGTATGAAAGTGAGTTGTGAAGACAGATTTGTTATAACAGTTGTTATTTAAATTTTGTTTTTATTTAATATTATGTTGTATTAAATTAAATCAAACTAGGTATTCTGCTTATTTTTCTGTGTGTGTTTTTTTTTTAATTTAACCTCCATTCAGGCGTTGCTAAGAATGGTTGCGAGTAGACAACGATATAATTTACGAGGCATGGGCATTTCTTGAGTGGAGCTAGTTATTATTTCTTTTACAATTTATATGTATGTCATTCAAGGCATATAATAATTTAGACTTCTAATGCACTCCTTTACCTTTGGACTTTCTTTATTTTTGGACTGTAGTTAAATATATGTTGTATCACGGACTATTTCATTTCTGCCATGTATTCTTGGATTACGAGTTGTCTGTGGAAATCGCTGGATTACGGGTTGTCTTTGATTAAAAATTACGTGGAGCAATTTTCAAAAATCTAAAAGTTCGATCAACAATAAAAACGTCTTGTCTCGATACTTCCTTCAAACTTGAAACTTTATAAAAAATGGACTCAGTTTGTAAATATATATCTTTGTTATTTGACAATTATTTCCAAGTGTTTATTTATTAACTAATTTTTTTAGTTTTTCTTTAAAATAGATTTTAATTCAAATTAAGCGTTTACGTTACCACCTTGGTTTTGAAGGTTTGACAGAGTTTAGTATCAAAGCCTTATGTTTCTAAACCTTAAAATTTAAGCATACATATTTTTTTGAGGGTCATACAAGCATACATAAAGACATAAAGAACCCCTAGCAGTCCAATTTTGATTTACTTTTTTTTCTTAGTAGAGAAAATGTCGCCGCATGGGAGAGCCGCGGGTTCTCAGACCATTCCGGATGAGGGACTTCCGCACACTATATACGCTGCCTTTGAGGGAATGGTTACACAAGCTCCGAACAAGCAATCTAACAAGAAACAAGGTTATTTTCGAGAAGGGCATCTATTTCAACTTTTGATGAGGAAGGAGGACTCCAACACGCTGAATGTTCGATTGATTCTATGCTCAAGCAGTCGAACACATGGGGGTTTTAGCAAAAAAAAAAAGGATTGTAGTCGTGACCTGTAGGTTTGAGGGACTAGCAAACTCATAATGGAAACAGGCTAGGAGAACACAACCTCACGACGATGACCTGGTGGGAGTTTGAGAATTTGTTTCATGAGTGCTCTTTTCCGCAGAATTACGGTGATGAGAAACAAGCATTAAAGTTACGCTTAATGTTTGGATTTATTTGAGATTATTGTTCATCTCCTAGAACTGTTTTAATATCTTTATGATTGTAATTTCAATTTAGAGAATGGTTTATGAATAAACATGGAGATTATTGGTTTACACAATTCTTGTTCTCTCTTAAATCCTATTCTCTCTCTTTCTTTTCCCCGTCTTCCGCAGTTCTATTTCCCTTTCTTGATTCTCTCTCTTTTATCCGGAAGCATCAGACAGTGTAGATGTAAATATTACACAGAGTGAGCGGACACGTCCGAGGAATACTAGATGTACGTGTAAAAAAGGGCATTTTCAACCACATACACAAACTTTATAAAGTCTAACACGACTAAGAAGACTACATTCATATAATTTATTATGTCCAATACCAACGCAACCACAAAAGACAGTACACATAAAACAACAATGTTTGGACTGATTAATCGAAGGGGAAAAGAGAACAATCAACACATTTCCCCAGCCAGGCCAAATCAAATGGCAATAACGTGCCAGAAACCATGTTAATCATTCGTCGATGCACAGTTTTATATAATCTTAATAAGAGGGTTTTAGCCTAGAAGTTACATACGGGAAATCAAAAGGGGTACAGACACCAAGCCTTCCTCACCCATGACCGGCTGGAACAAATCCAACTCCCCATAACGCTCAAGGACACGCATCCTGCAGTCTTCAGCAGCCATCTGTCCAGTTGAGAATGCACCGTGCACAGACCCAGGATAGTCCATGCTTGTTGCCTCCCCAGCAAAGAATATGTTATCCACTGGGATCCTTAACCTCTCATACAAATCATGAGATTTGCCCACTTCATCATAGCTATAGGACCCGAGAGAGTTGATGTCTGTTCCCCAATGCGAAACAAGATAGTGAATCTGCATAAATAAGGACATAAGAAATCGTATGCTTATAAGATGCAGTAATAGCAAAAAAAATTTCAAGGACATAATGCTTACTGGGTAAGAAGCATCAGGAAGGATGTTCTTTAGTTGCAAGTAAGCAAAATTTGCAGCTGCTTCATCAGACATTTTTTCAATGTCTTTAGCAAGCTGCCCTGCAGGCATATAGACAAGGACAGGATGGCCCGTTGCCTTGTGGAGATTTAGAAAGTAACTGCACCCATAAGTCGTCTCTGCAACCACCCCCAAGAACTCAACATTTGGCCAGAAGACCTTTTCGAAGTGCAATGCTATTTTATTCTCAATCCCAATTCCGAGATCAGCAATAGCAGATTCTTTCCAATCTGGAAGCTTTGGCTCAAACTTTATGATATTTGCTTTCAGCACACCAAGAGAAACTGCGATAACCGCAGCATCTGCTGCAAAAGTTGTCCCATCTTCTACTGTTACCTTCACTCCATTATATCTCCTTGCAATTTTTGTGACCCTGAAAACAAGAATGATAGATGCTGATTAAGTCATAGGCCAATTAACGAACAGCACAATTGGAAATGAGGGATTCAGAAGGAAATTTATACCTGTGGCCCAAGCGAACATCAAGGCCTTTTGCAAGGGTGTTAACAACTGGAAGATATCCTCTGACCATCAGTCCGTGACCACCAGGAAGCAATTCCTCCTGTATATATGAACCCACAAACAAAGTTAAAGCATAAACGTGGCCGTTTTCTACATTAGTAGGCACAAAAGAAAGACTCCACCTCCCCCTTCCCAAGCCACCACAAAATAATAATAATAGTAATAAAAACATTTGACTTTTGACAAAATTGAACAGAATTTCTATCTCTACATTAAACATCAAGTTTGCAGCACTTTTTCAGAAAGTGACATTTCGGGTTCTTTGCCAAACCGCACAGTTATATTTCTTGGATTCTGTACTTTTAAGTATCGTGAAATTTTCTTATAAAATAAAATATAAAATCTATTTCATGTGAATTTTTTCCTTCTTCACTTCACTTTTCTTACAGTTGTTGATTTATTAACTGTTAACTCAAGATTACAGTAATAGTTGATCGCCGTATCCTGACAAAATAATAGTCAACCGAACCTAACCAACCAAAGTTAAAAAGTAATAATACCACTGTGGAGAATTGACAAGAAAAGAGCTATTCTTGATTTCAAATGTAAACCAACCACAAGTCGAAAATGAGCTTCAAAGTTGGAATACAAGTTGAGCTAGGGTTGAGAAGTATGGCTTGAACCTCAAGTTGGGCTAGGGTTAAGGTTGAAAGGTTTGAATCTCGAACTTAGCAAGGGTTCACCTCCAACCTGATCCATCTTTTGCCCAACTTGCACTCCCAAAATCTAGAAATAATCTCAGTCCCAACAAAAAGACAAAAATCCACATTTAGCACAAGTGTCAATTTCCAATAAGTAAACTGTGCATAACCCACTAATCTAATCCCTTTCACCAAAAAACTTAAGAATTATAATTTAAATTTTGTGATAGACCAAAAGCTTGCCTGATCCCAACATTTGAGTGAGATTGTATCAGCATCTGCAGCAAACCAGCCTTCCATTCTGCACAAATACCACTGAAGTACCTTATGGGCAAGCCCCTCCAACCTGTATTCATAAACCAATTTCAATAACTACGTATAGAATGTCCAAAATTACAATAGTGAAACAATTTCTGGCATTACTATTTCATCAAACCTTAGGTCTGGTCTCCTATCAAAAACAATTGAGAAAGCACGCCTTATAGACATGTCCTCACTGAATTCTTGTCTTACTTTATCTGTCTGCATTGCAGAAAAGAAACAAGCTCAAAAGATGCTCATAAGGAAGAAAGTACCATTTTCGCCTTAAGTTTTATATGCAAGTCCAACGACCAAGTAAAAACAATAGTGTTTCATTTATTACTATTCCCCCTAATTGGAATTTTAGGGCCCAAAAGCTAAAAGAAAACTATAGATAAGAGAAGTTATATACCTCTTCCAAAATGCTCTCAAATGCCGCACCAACTTTAGTTACCAAGTCTTGTGGAACTTGCTTTCCATCCACATCAAAGAGTGCATAGCTGCAAAGAAATTATGAAAATATGATAAGATTAAGAAACTGTCACACTTATCAAAAATGGGATTCTAAACAACCGTGAAAATAATTTTGAGTGGAAGGGTAACACTCAACTTAAGGAAACAACATTTATTACAAATGTTCCTTGCATCTTTAAGAGTATTAACTATTACAGCTATACAATTCCCAAAACTTGATTGGAATTTTGATTCAAGGCACTCATAGGAACCCATGGAGATGCATTCCCAAAATTTAGATCCCTTCTTGAGAGAGTCAAATGGGAGGTGGGGAATGGAGGTCGAATTACATTCTGGGAAGACGTGTGGTGTGGTGATCAGTGTTTTGCAATCACCTTTCCAAGACTTTATAGTCTTATCAGGGTAAGAGAGATGAAAATAACATAAGTAATGGTTTGTGAGGACTCAAGTGTTAATTGGAATTTAATTGGAATCTTGGGCTTTGGAAATCTAAACAAGAGAGAAAGTGAACAATTTAAACTCCTTATTCAAACTCTAGGGCCTTTTAATCAAAACCTGTCATTGAAGATAAAACGGGCTTGGCAGTGAGTTCTTGTGGGTTTTCTTCCAATTCTGTTTTTCAATCATTGACCACAAACATAAATAATTTTCCTTTTGCTCCTTTCAAAACCATTTGGAAATCTTGTGCTCCTATTAGGGTGAAGGTCTTTGCTTGCTTATTCTATGATAGAAAACTAATCACATGTGACTTAGTGCAGAGGAAAAACCCTCATGGAGCTTTGTGGACCATCTATTTCTTCACAGTGAGATGGCATGGAGACTATGGTGGAAGCTTCTAGGAGCAGCTAAAGTAAGCTGGTCTCTCCCAAATTAAGTTGTATGATTTTGGTGGAGCTGTGGGGTTTTGGAAGAGGAAGAAAAGACGCAGATTCTATAATAGAAACTTAAACATGTGTGACTTACTGCAGAGGAAAAACCCTCATGTAGCTTTGTGGACCATCTATTTCTTCACAGTGAGATGGTGTGGAGACTGTGGTGGAAGCTTCTAGGAGCAGCTAATCTAAGCTGGTCACTCCCAAATTGAAGTTGTACGACTTTGGTGGAGTTGTGAGGTTTTGGAAGAGGAAGAAAAGGCTCAAATTCTATGATAGAAAACTAAACAGGTGTGACTTAGGGTAGAGGAAAAACCATCATGTAGCTTTGTGGACCATCTATTTCTTCAGTGAAATGGAGTGGAGACTATGGTGGAAGCTTCTAGAACCAGCTAATTTAAGCTGGTCTCTCCCAGATTGTTGTGCGATTTGGTGGAGCTATGGGGTTTTGGAAAAGGAAGAAAAGGCTCAGCCAATATGGAGAGCAATGGTTTTAGCCATACTGTGGGTCACTTGGACAGAACGAAACCAAAGGATCTTCGAGGAAAAAGAGTTGGCTTTTGAAGATCTATTTGAGAAAGCAAAGTTCTTAGCTTCCTTGTGGGCTGTAACAGATGTCTCCTCTAAAGAATAAATATCTTTGATGAAGATAGGTTGGGATGATATTCTGAGATAGAGGGGCGGGGTCGTTTGACCATTTGTATATGTCATTTTTTCCCTTTTTTTTCAATTTCTTTAAGTTTTTAGCTTTGATTGGTTTTCTTATTGTTACGATGGATTTCTCCTCCATCTGAAACCTTAAGTATTTTATCTTTTTCTAGTTCAATAAAATTTTCATTGTTTCCCATAAAAAAATTAAAGCTATAAAATGCACTTATTAATGGCCTGAACTACTTTTAATGTGCAAAACTGCAAGTTCACAGCAACATGTTTGACTCTAGATACTCCAAAATACTTAACGCCTATATTCTTTTGAAATTTTGAGCAATTATATAAAACAGAATCAGTGATGAACTCCGATCAAATTTATAGCTGCCAGACAAGCTTATTCTGTCTTGTAGTAATAAGATTAATGAGCTAGACAACTCCGACAACAAATTTGAAGTTACTAAAAAGAAAAAATTGAAGTGGCTTGCTAGAGGAAATTAGTTATGAAGTGGAAGAGGGAAAAAAAAATCATGAAGTACCTCTCTAGATCATGGTCATACAAAACCGAGTTGTCCCCGCTAGTACGGTATAGGGGCAAACCCAGCCTCCCTATTAATGGTGCCAATGGATTGTCTTTGCAAACTCCATGCAACCTAAAGCACAATAATCAGATCTATCAAATACCAAATTCAGAAGATTCAAAAATCTTAGCACCAGGGAGCACTTAGGAAAGAACAAATTTACCATGACGCACCAAGGTCGACAGGAAAACCAAATGAGTAATCTGTGTGAACTCGACCACCAAGTCGGTCCCGCGACTCCAGCACCATCACCTGATCAACAAATTTCCAACATCAGACCATTGGATTCACAGTAGCCCGGAAAATGAACTCTCTTAAAGATTTTATTCACGACAACCAGAAAATGAACTCTCTTAAAGATTTTATTCACAGTAGCCCAACTACAACCGACAACAGCTGATTCATTCAAACACTTTTGGACCTTAAAAAACTTCCCTGCAAAATATTTTCTCCACCAAGTAACTTTACACAATTGGAGAAATTTTCTGCATCCTTTATATTTATGTTCTTTTATACTCCCCCAAAAAATAATGAATTACTTTAAGAATCGCTAAGGGCCGTCGTAAATATAATCTGCCACCAGAATTTGAGGAGCAAGACAAGCATCAATCCTCAAAATCTATAATTCTGGTGTAATTGTCTAGGAAATATTTTAGGAAAAAAAGGGATGATATTTCTACTGCCCTAAATTCAACATCCATTTGCGGAACTACCTAAGCCCAAGTGAGCAAAAACCGAACCTAATTAGTACGTCATATATAGTTCAGACAGTGAAGCATGTAACTAATACAATAAAAGATTTTAGATTTTGAAACAAAGGAAGTCATTTTACCTGAAATGAGGCATCGTGAAGAGCACGAGCTGCTGAAAGACCACCGATACCACCCCCTATGACGATTACCGACGGCGACATCGTCTTCGTCCTCCCCACATTGGAATTGCAAGCAGCTACATTATACAAATTAATTTGTTAACATAAATTCAAAATCTCTTGACTTCAACACAATTTTTTATCTGATTAATTTATTAAACAAAAGCTTAAATTAACCATTAAAACAACAAAATTAAGCAAAAAAGAAACAAAAATAAATAAAATATTAAAATAGATCAAATAAAAGAACCTCTGCGCAACTGGGGATTACTCCTGTTTCCAGACTTCATGATCTAACGAGAATTGACTGGGATATTACTATTCAGAATAAAATTATAATCAGAATTAAAATTGGAGTTTATTAACAAGGGGTCTATGGATTTCTTGTCGAAATTAAAGAGAGGAGGATGCAATTGGGGAGAAAAATGGAGAATAAAAATTAAAAGACACGTTATGAAATGATTTGAACTGGAATTCAATATTATCAGCCCCAGCTTCCCAAACCAGCTCATGCAGACGTCTTTTTTTCCCTTTTTTTTCAAATTTCCCTTAAAATTTAAAGAAAAAATTATTTGTTTTCTTCCTCTCTACTTCGATTCTTCTAAGGAAATCGGATCTGGAGATGAAAATGCCGTCGTATTTTTCTGTGCAAAATTTTGTTGCAGAAGAATCTAGGGCTTTTAGTTGGGGAGAAATTAGGCGGAAACTGGGGAAACCCAAATGAGAGCCGCAAGCAATCGGAGGATGTTTCTTTTTCTGTGAAAAAGTAGAGAAAGAGGAGATAGAAAGAGAGAGTTCTAATTAGGAATCTTATTCTGCGTAAGAGTGCGATTGGGAATGGTGAGTCGAGAATTTGGGATCCGAATTGGGTTTTATAGAGTTTGTTACGCCAGCCAAACTCGAACCGACAAAACCACAGTCGCGGGATTGTGAGAGAGAAGTACTCGCGGCACAAGAAGGACGCGTGGAGACCTGGTTTTGGAAATTCGGTTGGGAAAAGTGAAATTACGGAATTGGGCACAACTGTGCAGTGTATGGATCAGATCTGAGTGTTTAGATCGCCGCCCTTTTGGTTCATGTCGTTGAAGAGGAAGAAACGGTATTACGTGTTGGTTGCAAAATTGCATCATGAAATTGAGAGAGTTGTGCTTTTTATTTTTTATTTTCTTTATTTATTTACTTATTTATTAAGTGATGGAATTGACAATGGATATTCCACATTTTGCAAATACTCCATGGTTCAATTTTTATATTATCTTTCGGGCAAGCTCCATTCCGTAATTAAATTACTATCTTTGATAAGATATATTATTATATTTTCCTTTTTTTATATTCATGATATTTGTCTATTACAAAATATACCGTAAAAATTATTTAGAAATCCGTGAGTCACTCCACTCCGTAATTAAATAAATATCTTGTAATTGATAAGATATATTTTTCCTATTTTTATTGATATGCATAATATTTGTCCATTAATATATACAAAATATACCGTAAAAAATATTTAAAAATATAGAAACTAGAGTCAAAAATAAAGAAATCTGAGTCACTCCCATTCTGTAATTAAATTACTATCATTTAATTGATAAGATATATTTTTCTATTTTTATTGATATGCATAATATTTATCCATTAATATTTACAAAATATACCATAAAAAATTTAGAAAATGTAGAAACTAGAGTTTAAAAAAAAAAAAGAAATCTGTGAGTAAAAAGTATAAAAAGAATTTTCTATAAAAGGAAAAATAACACTTTTTATTGTATGAGCATAATTAAGTTAAAAAAAGGAATGAACATATTATAGTATTTATGAAGAAAAGAAGTATCTTTATTCTTTTCTCTAACCATACTAAAACAATGAATATTGTTGCAATATTCATCTTTCTTTTTTTTTAACTTAGATGGTGAAATTTAAACTCTTTATCTTTAAGTGGAGTCAGGTGTTATTTTACCGCTAGACTATATTTGCAACCACACACTATTTATGTTTTTAGTCCAACATAAAACTCTTGACTTAATTACTTTCAGTCAAGCAGAGGTCCTTGTTATTTTAGTAAAACATAAGAAAAGTCAAAGTAATTAACCTAAAATAAATGTGTTACAAGTTAAGATATTTTTTCTTTTTTGCTCTTTAAAAAAAAAACATGTTTAGATATATTTGTTTCTTTGACTACTTAACTCATTGTAAAATTCCAAGTATTATTCCCTTGCAATATTTTGTCTAGTAGTAAACAATTTAGTTATAATTTTGCCATATTTACAAATGTATATCTTTAGTTATTTGTTAAACTCTCCTTTTGAAGTTAAGTAAAATTTTTCTTCTAGTCATTCTTTTATTCATAATTTATGTTATAAAAACTTCAATTACAACTTAATACATGCATCGCACATGTCTATACTAGTAATTGAAATACCATTCACTCGTCCCTAATTTTAAGAATTTAATATAGAAATTGGAGAGGAAAAATAAAGACATCAATAGTCAAAAGTCTTAAAAGAATATTCTTTTTTATAAAAAGAAAATCTTTCTTGCATAAGAATGAAAATATTAAAAATATATATATAAAAGAAAAATAATCCAAAAAGTCCAAGATGGTGTCATCGAATCCTTTACATCTTTTACATATATAGATGTATGTAAATGTTCACAACATTATTGACATTTGCACAATATTATTCATATTTTAAAATCTCAGGATTATGGAAAAAGATATTTGTCTTGAAGTTTAAGTAAATTATCTACGATATTTAAAAAATCCATAATGATATTAAATATATATGAATATTTGAGATATTTTGAAAATGTTCACACCATGTCATGTTGTAAAATTGTAATAAATATTTTTCCAAAACTAATGTTAATAAATAGCATGTTTTAAAAACATTTGTTGTAAGTAGCAATTTAATAGCGTAAAGCTCCTTTATTTACAATATAAATAATTTTTCTTTACATAGTAAATATCTTTAAAATGCAAAAAATTATTTACCCTCTTATTTACTATGTAAATAATTTTTATTCACAATAAATAAAGATTTACATCATAAATCTGTTATGTTAACCTATTATGTACTTCAAAAAGTTTCAAAAAATCTACTCTTTTCTCATTATCTCTAAAAATTTTTTGCACAAAAGCATATTTTATTTTCTATTCTTTTTCAATAAATTGTGAACACGTTATTCAACCCAAAAATAACAAATAATTACGCTCTTCTTTGAATGCCACACAAGACCAAGATCATAGTTGTAACTTGTAAAGTAACATGTGATGTATTAAGGCAATTGCAAAACAACACATAAGCAGATGTGGTGTGACTCAAATGAGTCAAATTAATAAATTTTTATAGCTTTGAGTTTTGATTCCATGAACTTAGAAAATGAGCAAAGTTGATAGGGACTTCTCACATAGGATCTAGTCTTGATCAAGTACAAAACTAAGATTGTTTCTTTGACATATTTGTGTATCCTCCCCTACAAAATGATGTCATTATTGTTGAAAAAATAGTACGCAGTAGAATTTTAAAATTTTTATATTAGAGTATTTTTCAAAACACAAGTTTGACATGCTATATGCGTAAATTAACTAGATCTTACTAACCTTTTGTATGTCGAAAAGCTCCTGCAATTAGTGAAGAGAAGTAACGTTCTAGAAGGACCTCAACCAATTGGACTTATTTGCTATTCTCTATCCACGATTGGAGTGAGTGTGGGTTCACGTCGTTCAGCTTTTCCACCAGATGATTCTCCTTCTAACCAATTGAGAGAACCCAAAGCTAGTGTTCGTGATTTGTGAACAAAAGCTCTCAGGGAGTTTTAGAAACTCACAAGTAGAGTTTTCCTCTTAATCTCTCAATTGATCTTAATAATAAAGAGACTCACTCCCCTTTATATAGAGATTGGGCTCAAGAGTCAGTCCTTATTAGATAAGGCCTCGAAAATTCGAATCAGAATCAAATTAGAAAGAATGTTTGATAAAATCCGCGTGGAAAATGCATGATCCTTTTATCGCTGGTTGGTAGGTTGAACAGGTAGATCGGCTTGCCGAACCTCCTCAATCGGCAGGCTGAACTTAAAAATCGACCTACCGAACCTTCGATAAAGGATCCCTATGAATCTTTATTTTCCATATGAGATTCTTAGGATAGAGCCTCAGTTTTAATTCAAATAACCCAATAGAGAAGATATCTGATTAAAACAGTCATATCTAGATAATCTCTAGGAAAATAAATATTCTTGATAATTCAACAAGTTTATCTTCATTTAATTCAAAATTAATCCAACTGATAAACAAACATGATTTGTGAACAAGAGCTTTTAGGGAGTTTCAAAATCTCACCAGTAGAGTATCACTCTTAATCTCTCAATTGATCTAAGTAATAATGAGATTCACTCCTTTTATATAGAGGTTGGGTCCAAGAGTCAGTCCTTATCAGATAATGCCTCAAAATTCAAATGAGAATCAAATTTGGATCAATATCTGATGAAATCCGCATGAAAACGCGTGATCTTTTTATCGCGCATAGGCAAGCCGATCTGCCTAACTGGCAGCAGAACTTGCCCCATCGGCAGGCCGAACTTGAAGATCGGCATGCCAAACTGTCGATGAAAATCTCAGCGAATCTTTTATTTTTCACCTGAGATTCTATAGGATAAAGCCTCAGTTTTAATTTAAATAACCCAATAGAAAAGTTATCTAATCAAAACAACTTTATCTAGATAATCTCTAGGAAAATAAATGAATTCCTAATAATTCTACAAGTTTATCTTGATTTAATTTATTCAAAATTAAATCAACTAATAAACAGACAAGAATTATCCAATCCCAATAATTCAATTGTTGGAAACACGGTGCGCAGCGGAATTTTAAAAATTTTCATCAAAGTAATTTTCAAAACACAAGTTTGACATGTTATATGTATAAATTAGACAGATCTTACTAACCTTTGTGTGAAGAACCTCCACAGCCTACGAAGAGAAGTAACGTTCCAGAAGAGCCTCAAGCAACTGGTCTTCTTTGCTATTCTCTATTCACAACCGAAGTGAGTGTGGGCTCACAGGTTCAGCTCTTCCACCTGTGACTCTCCTTCCAACCAAGAGAGAGAACCCAAAGCTAATGTTCGTGATTTGTGAACAAAAGGTCTCAGGGAGGTTTTAGATGCTCACTAGAAGAGTATCACTCTTAATCTCTCAATTGATCTGAGTAAATCATGAGACTCACTCCCTTTATATAGCCATTGGTCCTGGGGTCAGTCCTTATCAGATTAGGTCTTAAAAACTCAAAACAGAATCAAGTTCGGATCAATATCTGATAAGATCCGCGTGAAAACGCGTAATCTTATCTCCCGCTGATCGGCAGGCCGAACTCCTAAGAAAAAATCTCCGTGAATCTTTTATTTTCCACCCGAGATTCTAAAGGATAAAGTCTCAGTTTTGATTCAAATAACCCAATAGAGAAGATATCTGATCAAAACAAACTTTATCAAGATAATCTCTAAGAAAATAAATCAATTCACAATAATTCTACAAGTTTATCTTGATCTAATTTATCCAAAATTAAATCAACCGATAAACAGACAAGAATTATCTGATCCAATAATTCAACAAGTTTATCTTAAATTAATTTTATTACAAAAATTAATCCAACCAATAAACAGACATGAATTATTTGATTCTTACAAATTTTAAACCAATCCGATAAATCCGACATAAGTCACCAATTATTGGAAAAGCACGCCGTGTCGTTACAGGATTTTGTGAGCTAGCAAAGGGGACCAAAATGGACCTATAAAGTTCAAGCCCATGACAATTATGAAACCCAATATCCCAGATATACATTTCACAATTATCAACTCCAATCCTACTCCACTAAAAGCTTGGAGCTGCACTCTTGAACTTACAGAATTACAAAGCTCGTGTAGCTAAGTCTCCATGACATATCAAAGTGTATCGTATCCCCATATGATAATCCATAATCGGCTTAAGGACAAGTTCTGTCTTACCTTTTCGATTATTTTTATCTTACGTTCCATTGTCGCACCATTAGAAAACTTACCATCCAAAGATAGTATACCATTCGGTTACACCTCTGTATCCAAATGGTTGAGCGCTCTAGTTTTTCAATTGTAGGACAACGCATATAAGAGGATATCATTACTCCTAAAGAGGAGCTATGGATTCCATATCTATGAACAACAAGTCTACGCTATCAAGAGTCATGCCTCCAACGTACCGGCATGCATACCACTATTGAGATGTGGGAGTCAACCATTGGCACATCGAAAGACACAAGTCGAGACAACGGGCCCACTATTCATCTCAGGATTAAGATACAATACAAGTGATTGTCTAAAGTGAATCGATTTGCCAAGACAGAATTATTAATCCAAATCAATTCACTTTATGTCCCGATCCAACACATTGTCACCTATGACAAAGCGCCAATGTTTCTATTCACGGAGTCCAACTCCGATGGTCAAGACAAACCATCTCCCAAAAGGAATATAGACAACATAACAATCTTTACATGAATAAAGCGCCCAACTTTATTCCCTCAATTGTGGATCATATGTTTTAGACCGTCACCTTAAGAATCGTGTCTTCCGCATAATCAGTCCATCATATGCCCAATTCTTAAGGTTTAGACTGGCAGTCTCAGATTACTGTTTACTTATCATACATTCAACAAACATGAACGTAAAGAGGACAAGATTTGGTATATATAAGAATAAATTCTTTATTGATAAAAAAAATGTCTCCAAAAACAGTTTACATTTTTACTCCTTAGGGCATACATGTCTAACAATCTCCCACTTGCACAAAGTGAGTAAATGTAGCAAATTTTGCATCCCCATAGCTTCCACATGCCTCTCAAAGACTCTCCTAGTAAGTGTCTTCGTAAATGGATCAGCTAAATTGTCCTCTGACGCGATCTTGTACACCGTGACATGCCCGCCCTCAACGAAGTCCTTTATCACATGATATTTTCGATCAATATGCTTACTGTTCTTGTGAAATCTTGGTTCCTTAGCATTAGCTACCGCCGCACTGTTATCACAGTACAGTGATACCATTTTATCCATACCAGGAACTACTTTAAGATCCCCAAGGAACTTGCAAAGCCACACAGCTTCTTTCGAAGCATCACTAGCTGCCACATACTCGGCCTCCATCGTTGAATCCGAAGTGCAATCTTGCTTCGCATTTCTCCAATTGATTTTACCATCGCCTAGAGTAAACACAATCCCCGAAGTCGATTTCCTAGAATCCAGACAGGATATAAAATCCAAATCAGTGTATCCCAGAGGAGTTAAGTCCTCACCCGAATACACAAGCATATACCCTCGAGTCCTTCTCAGGTACTTGAAAATATGCTTTACCGCAACCCAATGGTTCGGTCCTGGATCCGCCTAAAATCGACTCACAATCCCGACCGCATAGCTAATATCTGGTCGTGTGCAAAGCATGGCATACATGAGACTACCCACTGCCAAAGCATAAGGCACCTTCTTCATGTATTCTCTTTCTTCATAAGACTTTGGAGAGTCTTTCTTAGAAAGAGTAATTCCAGACCTAAATGGTTGCCCACCTTTCTTGGAATCCTGCATTGCAAACCTCCTGAGAATTTTATCTATGTAGCTGGCCTATGACAAAGCTATCATTTTGTTCTTCCTATCCCAAAAGATCTGGATACCAAGAACAAAATTAGCCTCACCCAAGTCTTTCACGTCAAACTGCTTGGTCAACCATAATTTGACCGATGACAATGCCCCAACGTCATTGCCAATTAGCAGAATGTCATCCACATAGAGTAGTAGAAAAACCACCTTCCCATCCTTAATGTGTTTGTAAACACATGATTCATCCACATTTTGTGAGAACCCGTAAGTCTTGATCACTTGATCAAATCTTATGTTCCAAGAACGAGAAGCCTGCTTAAGTCCATAAATTGACTTCAGCAGCTTACAAACCTTACCCTCTTGACCCGCGACCCTGAACCCATCTGGTTGTTCCATATAAATGGACTCATCAAGATAGCCATTCAAAAAAGCCGTCTTGACATCCATCTGCCAAATCTCATAGTCGAGAGCGGCAGCTATGGACAAGAGAATCTGGATGGACTTAAGCATGGCTATAGGCGAAAAGGTTTCCTCATAATAGATTCCTTCCTTTTGCGTGTAACCCTTAGCTACCAGTCTAGCCTTAAAGGTTTCGACCTTTCCATCCACTCCTCTTTTCGCCTTGTAAATCCACTTACACCCTATGGGTTTTACCCCTTTGGGAAGATCCATAAGCTCCCAGACCCGATTAGTCTCCATAGACTTCATCTCTATGTTCATGGCCTCTGTCTAGAGTTTTGAATCAACATCCTCCATAGCTTCTGCGTAAGTATAAGGATCCCTGTCATGTTCATCCGGTTCAGCCAAGAAGACCTCCCCATTGAACATATACCTCTCAAGTTGGCGCCCGATCCTCCCACTACGCCGAAGCCCCTGAGATTGTTGTTCATGTTTGTTTGGTTTTTCTACACCGATCGGAATTGTTTCGTTTGGAACCTCCAGAGTGAACGGATCACCCCTTAACTCCTCAAGCACCACTTTGCTTCGAGGTTTAAGTCATCCATGTAACTCTCCTCAAGGAAAGTTGCATTAGTTGAAACCACGACTTTATTTTCCTTTGGGTAATAAAAATAACCCCATTTAGTCCCTTTTGGATATCCTACAAACACGCAAACTTCCAAACATGCTTCCAACTTACTCGGATCCTTAAACAGGACATGAGCCAGACATCCCCATATGCGAATATGGTTTAAGGATGTCTTCCTTCTTGTCCACAACTCGTGAGGAGTTTTAGTGACCGATTTTGAAGGCACATTGTTCAAAAGATACACATGCAATTTGTAGTGCATATCCCCAAAAGGATAAAGGTAATGATGAATAACTCATCATGGACCTAATCATGTCCAACAAAGTCCTATTCCTTCTCTCCGCTACTCCATTTTGCTGCTGAGTGCTCGGTGCAGTCAAATGGGATAAAATCCCATTCTCTAACAAGTGTCCCAAGAACTCATCAGAAAGGTATTCCCCACCTCGATCAGATCGAAGTGCCTTTATGGGTCTACCCAATTGCTTTTCCACTTCAGCCCGAAACTCCCTGAACTTATCATAAGTTTCGCTTTTGTGGTGCATCAGGTACACATACCCATATCTTGAGTAATCGCCAATAAAAGTGACAAAGTACTCATACCCTCCTCGTGCCCGGATGTTCATCGGTCCGTAAACATCACTATGCACAAGTTCTAGAACTCCTTCAGCCCTATTGCCATTAGACCCGTATGGTCTTTTGTTCATTTTACCCTCCAAACAAGATTCACACTGAGGTATAGATTCCACCTTTAAGTGACTTAAAGGTCCATCCCTTACCAACCTTTGAATCCTATTCAGATTAATATGGCCAAGGCGCAAATGCCAAAGATAAGTCTTATTAGAGTGAGAAGTTTTAAGTCTTTTTGAGTCATTATCATTTATCTCAGCATTAAGCAATAAGTCCATCTTAGGTTTGATAAAATATAGATTATTTTGCATCCATCTAGAACAGATAAAAGATTTGTTTTTACGAATCAGCATTTTTTCATTAAAAGATACCACGTAGGAGTCTTCAAATAAAGAAGATACATAAATTAAATTCCTTTTAAATTTAGGAACATAAAAACAATCTCGCAAAATTAAATTCCTATAATTATCAAAGTAAAGATGGACATCTCTCACTGCTTCCGCTGAGACCAAGGATCCATCGCCCATCCGTAGCATTAAGTCTTCACGTAGTAGACTTCTCGTTTCTTTGAATCCCTACAGAGAAACACAAACATGATTAGTTGCATTGGAATCTATGACCCAATTGTCACTGGATTCCTCAACCAAACAAGTTTCTAAATATAGAAGATCACACCTACCTCCCTTGGAAAGGAAGTCCTTGCAATGCTTCTTTATATGCCCGACCTTACCACAGAAGAAGCACTTAAGCTTCTTTGGGTTCTTCTTCTTCTTCTTTTTGCTCTTGGTAGCAGCAGGAATAGAAGACTTTCCGTTCTTGGCCCGTTGCTTCTTTCCATTCCCAGAGTTAGGATTGGAACCAGAAGCAGCTACCATGTTTGCCTCACCACCAGCAGGAGACTCCCTGATCAGCAGTTCGAACTCCTGTAACTGTTTCATCAGTTATGTCAAGATCATATCCCGTCTATTACTTAAATCAAAAGTAGCTCTTAACGGAATAAATTCCTCAGACAGAGTCTCAAAGACCATAGTCATCTGAGTTTCAACATCGATGTCTGCTCCATTGGTTTGAGCCTCAGCGAGGTAACCCATAACCAATATCATGTGCTCCTTTACAGATGTCCTCGGTCTCTGTCTACAGTTTAAGAGTTTCCAAAACGCCCCTTGCCGCTTTGTTATGGCCTGGCCTCCAAACATATCTTCAAGATTATCCAAGATCTGCTTTGCAGTCTCATAATCCTGATGTTGAGCCTGCAGCACGTTGTTCATGCTAGCCATAACATAACAGCGGGCCTGATTATTAGCATCTTTCCAGCGATCGTATGCTTGGAATTGCTCATTACTTGAGTCTCCCGTAGGCTCGGGAGGACAAGGGGTTGTCAGTACATATTTCAGTTTCTCAAAGGATAGGACGATGTCCAGGTTCTGTTTCCAATCGTTATAATTCTCACCGGTTAATTGATTTTTGTCAAGTATCGATGATAAAGCATTTTTAGACATTTTCAATCTACAATAAAGACTCATATACCAAACATAAGCAAACATATATAATAATTTAGTAAGATAACACAATCATGTAAAACCATACAAATGTGTTTATGTGTCAAAACCTTGAAAATATCACAACCTTACAACGATAATTCCCAACTCAGAATTCAACAAGCTCCTAGGGGAGTCATGCCAAATTCAATCAGACCTCCTGATTAATATATGCTATCCAGGACCCGTATGATCCAGCATATACTAATAATCGTTTCTTTGGCCATTAATTTTATTAACAGAGCTCCTAGGGGGGTTAATAATAAAATTAACGTGAGTGTATAACCATCGTTTCAATATTTTATCCATGATTTATAATCACCACCTAGGGGTGTGCAACCATAAATCACACTAAAATACCTTATCCTTTCAAAGATCCAATCTGGTACATGATAGAAATCCCTTCCTAGTGGTCGGGACCACCATGTTCTTCCTATGGACCAACGATGGAGGCCTTAGGTCCTCTCTTCGAAAACCTTCTCCCACTCAATCTTTTGAAGTCAAGGTTTTATTTTAAAATTATGCATGAACAATTTTAATATGAGCGGCACTCCCTATCCCATATGACATGTTATCAATATACATGGTAAATCATATTATAACGAAGACAAGCAAAGCAATCAAGCAAAGTTACAAGCAAAATAATAATAACCCTAATATTATGGTTCCACCCTAATGAATAGAAAAACAAAGATTACAAGAGAATAATCAAGACATTTATCGATTCTTCATCCTTGAATCCTCAAGCTGTATCCTTCTTCATGCAATACCATTTCAAGTCTTCAATCCCGTTATGAATCAAAAAACTTCATATTTCTGGTCATATCCAAATTTAATGTTTCTCAGAATCATCTCAAAAATAAAATTAAAACTACACCGAAAAAATTACACCTTTTCTAGACACTTGGCAGCTCTCGGTCGGCAGGCCGATCTGGGTGATCGGCCTGCCGGTACTGAAAGTTTGGCCTGCCGGCAGAGCTCCCAAATTTCTGCCCCACTGTCGGCCTACCGGACCACACGTCCGGCCTGTCGATCTGTGACCATCGGCCTACCGAACTGTGATATCTGGCATTCCGATCGAGCAGAAAAAACTTGTTCTAGAGAATACAACTTTAATGCAATTCATCAATTTTATTTTTAACAATTCAAAAAAATAAAATTAGAGACTCAGGAAATACCTGGGGGCGCCATCATCATTCTTCTAGATCCGTCTTCTAGATTCGTCTTCTCCGAATAATTATTTAATTACAAAAATTCTTGCAAATTTAAAAAATTAAATAACAATTCCTTGACGGAGATGATAGTCCACCATCTAATTATATGAAAAACCTATATACATATTCTAACCTCTAAGGAACCATAACCGGTATTAATTAATTAACAAATAATTAAACAACAATTTAATCAACCATAATTAATTAATAAATATTCACCACATAATCCATGACAACATATATATTATATAGAAACCTAGAGTGCCATCTCTCTATAAAATTCAATTCAAGCATAGGAGATATAGAGATCACAAAATTTATGCATATAACACGATCACAAACTCGTAAATTTATGTAAAAACCATGTCTCTGATACCAATTGTTGGAAACACGGTACGTAGCGGAATTTTAAAAATTTTCATCAGAATAATTTCCAAAACATAAGTTTGACATGTTATATGTATAAATTAGACAGATCTTACTAACCTTTGTGTGAAGAACCTCCGCAGCCTGTGAAGAGAAGTAACGTTCCAGAAGAGCCTCAACCAACTGGTCTTTTTTGCTATTCTCTATCCACAACCGGAGTGAGTGTGGGCTCACACGTTCAGCTCTTCCACCTGTGACTCTCCTTCCAACCAAGAGAGAGAACCCAAAGCTAGTGTTCGTGATTTGTGAACAAAAGGTCTCAGGGAGTTTTTAGATGCTCACTAGAAGAGTATCACTCTTAATCTCTCAATTGATCTGAGTAAATCATGAGACTCACTCCCTTTATATAGCCATTGGTCTTGGGGTCAGTCCTTATCAGATTAGGTCTCAAAAACTCAAAACAGAATCAAGTTCGGATCAATATCTGATAAGATCCGCGTGAAAACGCGTAATCTTATCTCCCGTTGATCGGCAGGCCGAACAACCTGATCGGCAAATCGAACAGGCCCATTCGGCAGGCCGAACTCCTAAGAAAAAATCTCCACGAATCTTTTATTTTTCACCTGAGATTCTAAAGGATAAAGTCTCAATTTTGATTCAAATAACCCAATAGAGAAGATATCTGATCAAAACAAACTTTATCAAGATAATCTCTAAGAAAATAAATCAATTCACAATAATTCTACAAGTTTATCTTGATCTAATTTATCCAAAATTAAATCAACCGATAAACAGACAAGAATTATCTGATCCAATAATTCAACAAGTTTATCTTAAATTACTTTTATTATAAAAATTAATTCAACCAATAAACAGACATGAATTATTTGATTCTTACAAATTTTAAACCAATCTGATAAATCCGACATAAGTCACCAATTATTAGAAAAGCACGCCGTGTCGTTACAGGATTTTGTGAGCTAGTAAAGGGGACCAAAATGGACCTATAAAGTTAAAGCTCATGACAATTATGAAACCCAATATCCCAGATATACATTTCACAATTATCAACTCCAACGCTACTCCACAAAAAGCTTGGAGCTGCACTCTCAAACTTTACAGAATTACGAAGCTCGTGTAGCTAAGTGTATTGTATCCCCATATGATAATCCATAATCGGCTTAAGGATAAGTTCTGTCTTACCTTCCCGATTATTTTTATCTTACATTCCATTGTCTCACCATTAGAAAACTTATCATCCAAAGATAATATACCATTCGGTTACACCTATGCATCGAAATGGTTGAGCGCTCCAGTTTTTCAATTATAGGACAACGCATATAAGAGGATATCATTACTCCTAAAGAGGAGCTATGGATTCCATATCTATGAACAACAAGTCTACGCTATCAAGAGTCATGCCTCCAACGTACCGGCATGCATACCACTATTGAGATGTGGGAGTCAGCCATTGGCACATCAAAAGACACAAGTCGAGACAACGGGCCCACTATTCATCTCAGGATTAAGATACAATACAAGTGATTGTCTAAAGTGAATCGATTTGCCAAGACAGAATTATTAATCCAAATCAATTCACTTTATATCCCG
Organism: Artocarpus heterophyllus; assembly: GCA_025403435.1. Classification (NCBI taxonomy): domain Eukaryota; kingdom Viridiplantae; phylum Streptophyta; class Magnoliopsida; order Rosales; family Moraceae; genus Artocarpus; species Artocarpus heterophyllus. The sequence continues at coordinate 35,691,775 of CM046348.1, read as the reverse complement.
ATCCAACACATTGTCACCTATAACAAAGCGCCATTGTTTCTATTCACGGAGTCCAACTTTGATGGTCAAGACAAACTATCTCCCAAAAGGGATATAGACAACATAACAATCTTCACATGAATAAAGCGCCCAACTTTATTCCCTCAATTGCGGATCATATGTTTTAGACCGTCACCTTAAGAATCGTGTCTTCCGCATAATCAGTCCATCCTATGCCCAATTCTTAAGGTTTAGACTAACAGTCTCAGACTATTGTTTGCTTATCATACATTCAACAAACATGAACGTAAAGAGGACAAGATTTGGTATATATAAGAATAAATTATTTATTGATAAAAAAAATGTCTCCAAAAACATATTACATTTTTACTCCTTAGAGCATACATGTCTAACATCAACAAGTTTATCTTGAATCAATTTTATCATAAAATTAATTTAATCGATAAACAGACATAAATTATTTGATTCTTCTAAATTTTAGCCAGTCTAATAAATCTGACATAAGTTACCAATTATTGAAAAAGCACGCCATATCGTTACAAGATTTTGTGAGCTAGCAAAAGGGACCAAATGGACCTATATAATTCAAGCTCCCGATAATTATGAAACCCAATATCCTAGATATACATTTCATAAGTATCAACTCCAGCGCTATCCACTAAAAACTTGGAGCAACACTCTCAAACTATATAGAATTACAAAGCCTGTATAGCTAAGTCTTCATGACATATCATAGTGTATCGTATCCGCATAGGATTATCCATAACTGACTTAAGGACAAGTTCTGTCTTATCTTCCTGATTATTTTTATCTTACGTTCTATTATCTCACCATTGGAAAACTTATCATCCAAAGACAGCATACTATTCGGTTACTCCTATGTATCCAAATGATTGAGTGCTCCAGTTTTTAAATTGCAGGATAACGCATATAAGAGGATATCACTACTCCTAAAGAGGAGCTATGGATTTCATATCTTTGAACAACAGGTCTACGCTATCAAGAGTCATGCCTCCAACGTAACGACATGCATACCACTATTAAAATATGGGTGTCACCTTTGGTACATCAAAAGACACAAGTCAAGACAACAGGCCCACTATTCATCTCAAGATTAAGATACAATACAAATGATTGTCTAAAGTGAATCGATTTGCCGAGACAGAATTATTAATCCAAATGAATTTACTTTATGTCCTAATCCAACACATCGTCACCTATGGCAACGTGTCAATGTTTCTATTCATGGAGTCCACCTTTGATGGTCAAGACAAACCATCTCCCAATAGGGGTATAGACAACATAACAATCTTTACTTGAATAAAGCGCCCAACTCTATTCCCTTGATTGCGGATCTTATGATTTAGACCGTCACCTTAAGAATAGTGTCTTCTGCATAATCTGTCCATCATATGCCCAATTCTTAAAGGTTTAGACCAACAATCTCATACTATTGTTTGCTTAACATACAATCAACAAATATGAACGTAAAGAGGACAAGATTTGGTATATAAATAATAAATGAATTCTTTATTGATAAAAATGTCTCTAAAAACATATTATATTGTTACTCCTTAAGGCATACACGTCTAACAGCCATAACATAGCAACAAGCCTGATCATTAGCATCTTTCCAACGATCATATGCTTAGATTTCATCGTTGGTGGAATTTCCTGTAGGTTCGGGAGGACAAAGGGTGTCAGTACAAATTTCAATTTCTCAAAGGAGAGGACGAATTTAGGTTCTATTTTCAATCATTATGATTCTCTCTGGTTAATTGGTTTTTGTTAAGTATCGATGATAATGCATTTTTAGACATTTTTAATCTACAACAAAGAATCATATACCAAACAGAAGCAAACATAGCATAATAATTTAGTAAGATAACACAATCATGCAAAAAACACACAAATGTGTTTATATGTCAAAACCTTGAAAATATCACAACCTTACAACGATTATGCGCAACTCAGAATTCAACAAACTCCTAGGAGAGTCATGACAAATTCAATCAGGAACATAGATCCGATTAATATATGCCATCTCGGACCCGTATGATCTAGCATATATTAATAATGTTTCTTTGGCCATTAATTTTATTAACAGAGCTCCTAGGGGAGGTTAATAATAAAATTAACATGAGTGTATAACCATCATTTCAATATTTTATCCATGATTTATAATCACCACCTAGGGTTGTGTAACTATAAATCATCCTAAAATACCTTATCCTTTCGGAGATCAACCTGGTATATGATGAAGTCTCTTCCTAGTGGTCGAGACCACCATGTGCTACCTATGGACCAACGATGGAGGCCTAAGGTCCTCTCTTCGAAAACATTCTCTCACTCAATCTTTTGAAATCAAGGTTTTATTTTTAAAAACATGCATGAATCATTTTAAATGAATGGCACTCCCTATTCTATATGGCATGTTATCAACATACATGACAAATCATATAATAATGCAGACAAGCAAAGTAATTAAGCAAAGCTATAATAAATAACCGTAATATTATGGTTCCACCCTAGAGAATAGAAAATAAAGTTAACAAGAGAATAAGATAAACATATTATCGATTCTTCATTCTTGAATCCTCAAGCTGTATCTTTCTTCCTGTAAGGCCTATCTTCAAGTCTTCAATCCCGCATAGATCGAATACTCCATATTTCTGGTCATATCCAAATTTTAATGTTTCTTAGAATTGTCCCAAAAAATAAAATTAATACTGTATCAAAAACTACACTTTTTTTGAAAAATTTTCTAGCTCTCTGCCGGTAAGTCGATATGTGCGATCGGCCTACCGATCATAACCCTCTGGCCTGCCAATCTTTTCAGGTCGGCCTACCAGTCATGATAGTTCGGCCTACCACTAGAGCCTCAAAATTTCTGCACCATAGATGGCCTACCTAACTAGAAGTCCAGTCTGTTGAACCTGCAACCATCGGCTTGCCGAACTGGAGGGTTCGGCATGCTGATAGAGCAGAGATCATGCCTTTCTAAAAAATATAATTTTAATGCAATTTATCAATTTTATTTTCAACAATTCATAAAGATAAAATTAGAGACTTAGAAAATACCTGGAAACGCTATCATCCACATTCTATATTCGCTTCCTAGATTTGTCTTCTCTGAATGATTATTTAATTACAAAATTCTTACAAATTTAAAATTAAATAATAATTCATAGACAGAGATGATAGTCTGTCATCTAACTATATGAAAAACCTAGATACATATTGTAACTTCTTAGAAACCATAACTGGTATAAATTAATTAATAAATAAATAATTACATAATAATTTAATCAACCATAATTAATTAATAAACAATAATTAATTAATAAACATTCACCATATAATCCATGACAATATATAAAATATACAGAAATCCTAGAGTGCCAACTCTCTAAAAATTAAATTCAAGTATAGGAGAGATCAAGATCACATAATTTACACATATAGCACGATCACAAACTCGTAAATTTATGTAAAAACCAAGGCTCTGATACTAATTGTTGGAAAAATAGTATGCAGCAAAATTTTAAAATTTTTATATCAGAGTATTTTCTAAAACACAAGCTTGATACGCTATATGCGTAAATTAACCAAATCTTACTAACCTTTTGTATGTCGAAAAGCTCCTGCAATTAGTGAAGAGAAGTAACATTCCAGAAGGACCTCAACCAATTGGCTTTCTTTGTTATTCTCTATCCATGATCGGAGTGAGTGTGGGCTCATGTCGTTCAGCTTTTCCACCAGATGATTCTCCTTCCAACCAATTGAGAGAACCCAAAGCTAGTGTTCGTGATTTGTGAACCAGAGCTCTTAGGGAGTTTTGAAATCTCACCAGCAGAGTTACACTCTTAATCTCTCAACTGATCTTAATAATAAAGAGACTCACTCATCTTTATATGGAGGTTGGGTCCAAAAGTCAGTCCTTATCAGATAAAGCCTCAAAAATTTGAATCAGAATCAAATTAGAAACAATATATGATAAAATTTGTGTGGAAAAAGTGTGATGCTTTTATCATCGGTCAACAGGCCGAACGGGCAGATCGGCCTACCGAACCTCCTCAATTGGCAGGCTGAACTTAAAGATCGGCCTGTCGAGCCTCCGATAAAAGATCCCTGTGAATTTTTATTTTCCATTTGAGATTCTTGGGATAGTGCCTCAGTTTTAATTCAAATAACCCAATAGAAAAGTTATCTGATTAAAATAGTCATATCTAGATAATCTCTAGGAAAATAAATATTCCTGATAATTCAACAAGTTTATCTTGAATTAATTCAAAATTAATCCAACCGATAAATAGACGTGAATTATCTGATCTTGATAATTCAACAAGTTTATCTTGAATTAATTTTATCAGAAAATTAATTTAACCAATAAACAAACATGAATTATCTGATTTTACCGAATTTCAGCCAATCTAATAAATCTGTCATAAGTTACCAATTATTGAAAAAGCACACCGTATCGTTACAGGATTTTAATGAGCTAGCAAAAGGGACCTGATAGACCTATATAGTTCAAGCTCCCGATAATTATGAAACCTAATATCCTAGATTGCATTTCATAATTATCAACTCTAACGCTACTCTACTAAAAGCTTGGAGCTGCACTCTCGAACTATATAGAATTACGAAGCCCGAATAGCTTAGTCTCCATGATATATTATAATGTATCGTATCCCCATATGATTATCCATAATTAGCTTAAGGACAAGTTCTGTCTTACCTTTTCGATTATTTTTATCTTACATTCCATTATCTCACCATCGAAAAACTTGCCATCTAAAGACGGTATACCATTTGATTACACCTTTGTATCCAAATGGTTGAGCGCTCCAGCTTTTCAATTACAGGATAATACATATAAGAGGACATCACTACTCCTAAAGAGGAGCTATGGATTTCATATCTATGAATAACAGGTCTACGCTATCAATAGTCATGCCTCCAACATACCACATGTGTGCCACTATTAAAAATGTGGATGTCACACTTTAGTACATCAAAAGACATGAGTCAAGATAACGGACTCATTATTCATCTCAAGATTAAAATACATACAAATGATTGTCTAAAGTGAATCAATTTGCTAAGACAAAATTATTAATCCAAATCAATTCACTCTATGTCCCGAACCAACACATCGTCACCTATGACAATATGCCAATGTTTTTATTCGCGAAGTCTGCTTCTAATGGCCAAGACAAACCATCTCCCAATAGAGATATAGACAACATAATCTTTACATGAATAAAGCGCCCAACTTTATTCTGTTGATTGCGGATCTTATAATTTAAACCGTCACCTTAAGAATCATGTCTTCCGCATAATCTATCCATCATATGCCTAATTCTTAAAGGTTTAGACCAACAGTCTCAGACTTTTGTTTGCTTAACATACATTCAACAAATATAAATGTAAAGTAAGATTTGGTATATAAATAATAAATAAATTCTTTATTGATAAAAATGTCTCCAAAAACATATTACATTTTTACTCCTTAGGCATACATGTCCAACAATTATTACATATTAATCAATATGATTATAATGATTTCTTATTACACTCTATGATGGAGCGAATTTGAATTTAGTAGCAGCACGCCTGAAAGTAAAATTTGTAAATTAAGATAATAAGAAAATCATGTAAAACTTTTTTTTTCGGAGAAAATGTAACTTCATTCAATTAAAAATAGTACAAATAAAGTTACATAAACTGCCAACTATAGGCATCAATGATCCCGTATACTGATTGGATCCACAAGTAAAAATCAGATGAAGTATAAGAAAACACTCTTGTCAATGGACAAAACCAATTGATCAAAATCATATCTACCCTAGTGAGAGTGCATACAGTCTAGCATAGATTCAGATCTAGCCGCCAATCACCACACACAACACTGCTAATTGGCATGTGAGAAATTCAAACCGAGACTAGAGGTGGGAAAACCACCTCCTTTATTACAAACTGAACGTAACTACAACACAAAAATACAAACCAAGGCAAAAACACCATTATTGAAAGATAATATACACAATTGGAAAAATAAGCCTTAGCCAACCAAGAGAACCAATCGGCAATGATCCGGCCGCCGCAAGGAGGAACACGAGATACTCCAGAATAGTTATTGAATCTTAGGGACCGAAACCCTAAGCTCCTTTGTCTACCAAAATACCCCTAACACCTCACGTCAATAGAATCCAACAACAAATCTGCAACGACGGGGTCTCGACACACCGATGAAACTCGCCATGAAGAACCCATCAACAACAAATCTACCCAGTAACTATGCTCCCATACATTGCCAAAGCCAGATTTGCCCCTATGACTCAACCCCTCCTTGCTCCTCTTCATAACACCAAACCTTCACCCACGAGTGCCCCTCAGCAAAAGCCTTCACCATCAAACTCTCTCCCCCACCCCTAGGGCCGGATGACCAAAGACAAGCCGTAGGCTGTCTCCGGATTCTGGCCCCAAGAGGGAGAGACAAACCAAAACTTGCTGCCCTCACAGAAGATGGAGAGGAAAAAAAAAAAAAAGAAAGAAAGAAAGAAAGAGAAGAAGCCCGACTTAATAAAATTTCATAATAATAAAATTTTAATCAAAATCTTAATTATAAAATTTCTTACATTCGAATTGCCTTTTTAATTTCCAATGTTGCTCATAGTTCGAAGTTGTAAATTATGATCAGATTAAGGAAGCTCAATATATGGAACTAAATTTCCTGCAACTCTTAGCTTTCATCCGTTAATATATATTATAATTTTCCCATTTAAAGATTGTTCAGTAATCAGTACTGTCACTCTTTAAAGTTTCCCGGCAGAACGCTTCTCACGCGAACCTTCTATTGCTGGTATACTATTCAAGCACTCCAAATATTTGAATGGAAAGAAGTGTTCCTTTATCATATGACAATACCATTACCATAAAACAATTATAACATACGTACTAAAATATTTTTCCAATTCATGTATTAATCTTAGTGTTATGTGTAGGATTTCCATTAACATAATTTTCTGACCGCAGTGAAAGATGCTTTATTGACGATATGGCCAGAAAATTAAATTATGAAAGATATAATTTAGTAAAATCATTTTCATATTACAAAATTTCTATATAACTAATCAGAAACCTAGGCGTACTTCTCTGATTATGCCTAATTATGCTTTCTTTTACGGTGCACATATAGCCAATTATGGAGCTAGAATAGAGAAATTGAATGTTCTTTTATAGAACTAATTTTAATACTGGTAAAATCTAAATGATTAATTAACCTGGAAAGACAAATTTAATTCTGTATATAAAAAGTTATTCTAGCATATCACCTAAAAGGTTTTTCTGATTATTAATGTTATTAATGACCCAACTATTAATGACATGAATTATGTGTGAGTAGCGAATGTCATTAGAATAAATATAACACCTATTTTTGAAGAAGGAAAAATAGTGAAAACATAAAAACTATAGAAAAATGGAATAAAATCCAAATTTCTACTTTATATGATAACAAATAACGTGATCTTTAATATGGTAAGTTTTAATGATCATAAAAATTGTTAATTACATTTGAAAAGTAGTGGTATATAACTTTTAAGCCAGGCACATGTAAATAAGACACGTTCTGTCACGCCCCGGAGTACGGGAGGTGACGTGGCGGATTATTTAAATTAGTTAAAGAAAAATTTAATTAAAATCAAGAGTTTAAGGGTTTGAGTTAAGTAATAAAATATGAAAATTTAAAGAAAGCCATTGGATGAAGAATTAATATTAAAGAATAAACAGAGCGAGTATGGGTCCCACAGACCCACAACTTGTGCACACACATGGTACTGACAATATCATAAATACAATCATAGTCCAGGTACAAATAAAGTTAAAATCTTACATGCCTTGATTTAAATAATACAAATTAATCTACTAGTCCCTCTACTGCTCCTGAGTCCTATCCGTTGAATCCTCTCCAAACCTAAATGGAAAACCACCTAGAGGGGGAAATTTAAAACAAATAAAACGGGAGCGAAAGGCTCAGTAGGACTATGTTTTATAAAATAATTTAATTTAAAGAAACATTTCATTACTCAGGAATTAGTTAAAAGAAACCTTAAATAAATAAATAAATAAATAAATTTGAGTAAAACCGTTCTTACCCAGAACAGTTTACTCGTACAACCAGTAATATCATTTTCCTTTCCTAGGCAAACTATAATAATATCACCACTGTAGTGGCCCAGCTGGGTTTCAGGACTTGCCCCCAAGGTCGATCGCTACACGACCCGATCTCTGATATGGCATCATGCCTATATGTTTGTTATCAACATCATTCAAAACCCAATTACCGAGTGTTGTCATTTACATTCATTATGAAGTTTATTTCAGTTCACGGTATATTAAAATATAACCGATAAATTCATTTTCAAACAACCGTTGAAAACATTTTAATAGAAATCCTTTTTAAAGCCAAATCATTTTGAGACTAGGCTACCAAGGAATGGGGTAGAAGTCCTACCTCAATACTCGTGCCGATGCCCCACACCGTAATCCCGGTCTGCTATACGTTAGCTCCGCAGAACCACGAACGATCCTAGATACAAACTAAGTCGATCAATATCTAGTTCGAGACATTCTATGTTGCTAAACCATTTCATGATATCCTAGTGTGCCATTTATATTTTAAAATCATTTTATAAGGTTGGAATTTAAATCGGGGTTCAAAACAGTGAAAACGGGTGCAAAATCACAAAATTTTCCATGCTTCGGTCGGCCTGCCGGACTCCTTGCTTCGGCCGGCCAAACTGCACAGTTCGGCCTACCGGAAGCCAAGTTCGGTCGCCGAACATTCCCAGGTTCGGCCTGCCGGAGAGATGAACACCGGCCTGCCGATCCCTTGATCCGGCCTACCGAACAGCAGTTCGGCCTGCCGAACTAGGAAAACCCAGAAATCCAGCCATGGGTTTTCGATTCCTCCAAAATCCAAATCTTGATTTTAACCTGTTTTTCTCAAATCCCAGGCATGGAAAACAATCATAGTTGATAGAAAAACATACTAGAACACATTTAAACAAGATTTAAACTCAAAAATCTCAAAAATCCAAAAATGAGAAAATGGGGAGAAAAATGAAAAATCTTGAATCCAATCCGTTTTTCTTTAATCCAAGCTTAGATTCTAGTTGTTCTAAGTTCATTTAACTCAAATCGGAGGTTTTCTAAGTCCAAGCAAACCTAGATTTCAAATATGTACAAAATTGAAAATTTTGGAAAAAGTTTAGAAATTTCGAAACTAACCTCGAATCGAAGCTTCAATCTGCGTTCTCGGTTGCCAAATCACGTCCCCGAGCTTCCTCCTTGCTAACCCGAAGCTTGGACTCGAATTTGATTCAAAAATTTGAGAGAGAAGTTGAGAGAGAAAGGAGAGAACGAGAGAGAGTCACGGGAGAGAAGAGAGAGAGATCTGAGAGAGTGAGGAGAGAGGAGGAAGAGAGAGAATAAATAGAGAGAAACGGTGGGCGGTTTTACTGTAAGAAAATCATGTGCCGCCCACAATTTTGTAAAACAGAATATTTTTAACAATTTACAAATTGTTGTGTTTTAAAACTCAAAACATCATTTTAAAACAATAAGAAATCATTTGAACTCATCAAATTAACAAAACAACCAAAAATTCAAAACCCAACCAAGTAATTAAATTAATGTTGAAACATTAATTATGGCACACTAATTCATCATTTATATTACCATAACATTAAATAAATTTCGAGGCGTTACACGTTCTAATACTAAGAGATTAGTGTTTTCTTAATGACTGAGATATTGTGTTGTTTTGATGAACATATCTTGATAGTTATCGGTAATTATTTTATGTAGTGACTAATGACTACAATTTTTAAGACAATAAGTTTGAGCGATCATCAAATTGATAATGACTACCTCAAAAAATCGATAATAATATTGAAAAAAATGTAAGTACGTAAATCATAAATGAGGTATACATAATTTATATAAAATATGTTTCAACGTCTAAGGAATCTAATTATTTAATGACCTATATAAGTGTGACGACTCGCCTTTTCGGGCAGTCACTTTACTTTCATAAACATCGTTTCATAAACAGTAATCTTACTTACTTAGTAAGAAAAATACTGTAATAAATTTTTTTTTCTTTAAACGTTCTTTAAAACTGATGCGACCTCTGTCGCATTCAAGTTGAGACCTCGCTCAACACTTGCCCTTAAAATCATTTCAAATCGTTTCTTAAAACTTAATAAGAAACAATTATTAAATCATAGTTTAAAACTTTACTTTATAATTACATAAAACAGTTCGTAAACTGTATCTTAAAACTTTGAATACTATTCATAAAACTCTGATTTTCTTAAAACTTCACAAACACTACATTAAACAATGGAAAACATTTTCTTTGCATAGCGGAAGCAAACAGTGATGGTATCCATACCCAAATCTTCGCATCTGTCCTCCGCATCACCCAACTCTTCTAACGAGTCCTATTGGTCACCCATAAATTACCTACAGCATGAAAAACTTTTAATGAGCTTTCGCTCAGCAAGTTCAAACATATTCTCACAAAACATTTAAACATGCTTTAAAAACTTTTCTCATGAAAACCTTTCTCTTGAAACATTCTTCATGAACGTTTTCTATAAACATTTCTGAAAACGTTTTTCATAAACGTTTTCCATAAACATTTCTGAAAACGTTTTTCATAGAACATTTCTGAAACGTTTTACATAAACGTTTTTCATAAAACATTTCTTAAACGTTTATCTTAAAACGTCGTTCATAAACCGTTTCTTGAAAACATGAAAATGTTTTTCATAAATATTTATCATAAAACATTTCTCTGAATGTTTTCCATAACATAACATATAAACATTTCATAAAGCATTCAAGTAACATCAGAATGCAAGACTCCATTTATGCTCAATTATTAACTTCAATTATGAGCATTTTATGAACATTCTATAAACTTAAATATTCCTTTCTTTCTCAACCTTTATTCTTGTTCCTTAACTTTCTTTATCTTATAACCTTCCTTTTCCTTACTTTACTTTAGTGTTCGTACCAACTCATTAATCATGAGATCATAAACATGATGCTTCCCTTGTGGAAGACTTGAGACCATCAAACATTGAGGTCTTGTACCTCACCTTTAGGAGGTCAAACTTTAATTTTACTTTCATTACCTCATAACATAGAGGCTGGTACGACACTTTCTTTTTATCTTTACGTTACCCTCTTATTAACTTTAGTGAGCATTTCAAATGCAATCACATCATATGCAATACACTTGCAATTCATAGCTTGTACTATAAAACCTATTACATAACAAATGCAACTTATTGCATAACAAATGCAACATAAAATGCAAACACATTTTGCTAATCATAATTTATACTCTGAAATTTATTGCATCACAAATGCAACTTATTGTATCACAAACGTATCATATAACGCAATCACATTTTGCAAATTATAACTTTTATTCTAAAATTTATGGCACAACAAATGCAACTTATTGCATAGCAAATGCATCATTAAACCTATAACTTAAACTATAAAACATTATGCATTGTCATAATGCAAAACATACTTTAAATACTTTAAAAATCATAACTTACACTTTTAAGAAATGTTATGCATATCAATATGCAAATAAACCTTTAACATAACGGTTGCAAATTCATTGCAATTCTTTTTCTTGAACTTTTAAACTTTTTGCATAATAAATGCAAACATACTTTAAAAGAAACTTGCATAATAATTGCAAACTCATTTGCAAATTATATAAATAAGCATTTAAAAATCATTTATATCATGCTGTAGGTGAGATTTGAAACTTACCCGAACTATGCTCTAGCGTTCTCTATTCCGTTCATTTCTCGTTCCTTTTCCTTCCATTGGTCGGCTTTTGTGTCATGATCATACGACAGTCGACTCATTAATTAACTTTCTTTATTATCAATCCACTCGATTGATAATAAAACGTAAACATTAACCATTCATTCCTTTTAACGACTAGTATACTATCGGTCTACCGTTCTTTTAACTCAGCCTTATAAACCATCAGTTTACCTTTCCTTCAATTAGTCTTGTAACCCACCGGGGTTACATTTCCTTTTAACTTTGTAACCCATCGGTTACCTCTCGTTTACTTAAACATCCATTGTTAAATCTCTGATCTCACATGACCGTTACGTTACTTAACGTATTACGAAACATTTTTCGTCTAATAACGTTATGCTAAATCGGAGTGTTCGACTCCGTTCTAGCCGTTTCCTTAATAATGACGATTTTACCCTTAACGGGTTTTTCGTCACCCTTGTAACGTTATAAAACTCATTCTCACATGAAACAGTGTAACAATCACTGATCATGCATTTCATAAATTTCTATGAAAGCATCTAAAACAAGTTATTTTAAAACAGTTCATACTGTAGGCGAGATTCCTACTTACTTGAACTCCAAGCTAAGCAGATCCAGTTGTACCTCGCTGTATCTACAGTATGTGAAGCATCCTCTACAGTGCTCCTCGAGCGACCATGAATAGCTAGGAATGCTTCCTGGAGATCATACATTCTTGAAACTGTCATTCTGGACTCCGACACTGCTGTTTGAATCACCTCGATCCGCGTACAGTCGGTACCAGATGATTTTCATCAGAGTGGAATTAGCTCGAAAGGAGGTCACCATTGCGTTCAGAGCGTCGAAACGAGTCGGGAGGCGGTCTCAGATCTTCGATCGGAGGTCCGGATCACAAAATCCCAATTTGACGTTGACCGGCCGTTGACCGACTTTGACCGGGGTTGACTAGCCTCAATCGGGGTCCGTTAGCGGCTGGGCTCGGGCCTACTCCCCCTAAATTGACCCTTTTGAGTCCAATGGCGGTGTCAATTTTGCCTAATTCTGCCTCTAACATAGCAGGTCGGAGCTCGACATTGATGGCAAAAATGGAGGCTCCGATGATGGCTTTTCGGCGATGGAAACCTGAAATTGGCTGAGGGCTTTTGCTACCCATCCTCCTATGAACATTTCCCCCCACTCAATTTGAAGAAATGTGGCTGGGAAGAGCCAAAACGGAGGCTCCCACGGCGGTTGACGGCGGCGTTGGCCGTTCTCTGGCGAAACGGGCTCCTTCCGTGCAATTGATCAAGGGGTTTTACTCCCCTTGATCCTCTGAACCCATTGGGAGGGGTGGTGTCGGCCACCTCCTCCGGCAAGGCGGAGTTCCACCGTGGGGGCGGCGGCGCACGGCGGCGATAGGCGGGCGGAGCAATCCGGCCGTTGTTGAGCTGCCACCAAGGGTGGGTTTTGTTCCTCTCATCACGGTGGTCGTGTAGGAACGAGAATCACGTCGATCGGACGTCGGACAGCAAAGATATCTCGTCGGAAAGAAATGGGTTTCGCCGCCACTTTGGGCGACGCGTGTGGCCTCCTCCGGCGGCGTTTTGGGCGGCACGGCACCTCGTTGGACTCAGCTCATCGAGAGCTTTCCATTGGCGGGGGAGGTGTCAAAAAATAACGCCGAAATCTCAAACGAGATTTGAGGAGAGAGAGAGAATTCTAGAGAGAGAAAGTAGAGAGAGAAACAGTCGAGTTTTTGTGAGATTTTCTGATTTTTTTTTTCCTTTTTTTTTTCTCTTCTTTTCTTATAAAACAAAATTATGGTCCATACCGTCCAATTCTGTACTGCATGACTTTAAACAGTCTAATTCCTATATTGCTTTGCTCTCATACTGTATAATTTCCTGTAATATTATACAGTATTTTCCTTTAAACTATACTTTGTCTTAATATAATCATCAACTTAATGCATTTTTAATGCATTAAAAATTTCGAGTGTTATAATAAGATTATCACGTTTCGATGGCCATATTAGTTAATTACTCATATTTGCGAATGTAGACTATATCATTACAAAAAATGTAGTTGGTATGAACAAATGAAGAAGTTATATATCAATTATTTATTCATAAATGTATCAACTAGATATCCAAAATAATAGAAAGGAGTTTAATGCGCCGTTTGGGAGAGTTGTTTTAACCATCAATTATAATTGTGAATAGCGTAAAGCTTTCACATGCTACAGTAAAAAGCTACATCATAAAACTATCACATGCTATAATTCTTGAACTAAAACGGTTAATTCCAATTGTTCTTCCAAAGGCCTATAAATTTTTTTTTAAAAGGAGAAGTTGTGCCTAAGTATATGAAAGCAAATGGGAATATAAAGAGGGATGATGGAAAAATAATTGATTGACCAAAGAAAAAATTATCCATAGCTTCTAAACTAGAGAGATTAACCATATCACGATGATCAAGGAAAAGAATTAAAGTGGATAAAAAGAAACACTTGCTTAAGTTTTTTCGGATACATAACGCTGGGTTTTGCATTCAATAAATAGGGGTAAATATGGCACATTAAAAAATATTAAATGATAGATTTAGCCACAATTGAATTTCTTATTAGATGAGGCCATTTACTTTATCATGAAATTTAAATCGGCCAAAATATTCAAGTTTTACTTATTTGATAGGATAATAAAATTATTTATTTTTTTGGATAAGATCTCAGGTCTGAGTCAATTACTAGACAGTGTTGCATAGAGGCAATCTACTCTGTGAGGAATCATATGCCCCGCAAAGATGCTTTTCTTCCTCATAATTAAGTTGTTTGAATTCGCACCCTCCTTGTTTACAAAAACGAAAATAGAATTATAAAAAAAAAAAAACTGCTTTAGGTAATATATAATTTTCTTTTGCTAAATAGGAATTTTTTAAATAATTGCCTCTTTTTCGCATTCTTATGTGAACGAAGAACTGTTTGAAGTTGCACGTTTCCTGAGGAAGAAAAGGCAATCGAATATCATTTGCACCTCACAGCACGAGTTTTACAACAAATGAGGTGTTTCCACACACACTAAAAAAATTAAAAAACTAAAATAAAAATAGAAAAAGTTCTACATGGAATGTAAGTATGAATCACGTTGATATCAATAACAAGCCAAAAAAACAAAAAAAATTGCGTTGTCATCACTCAATAGCTTTGTCAGATTTGTCAATAATTTGTGAACTTTTTAAGTAATGCTCAGATGACTTTGCCAGCATTATAAGACCCGGAACCATTACATATTATTAGTAGGACTACTTTTTCAAAATAATTACATATTATTAGTAGACTACTTGTTCAAAATAATCTTAAAAAAAAAAAAATCAGATAACAAAAATCCATGTTGTTCTCCCATTCTTTTTCTAGTTTTTGCTTCTTCAATTTAATTTAATTTTTTTAATTTCTACATTTTAACCCGATGTGGCCAAGTGGTCCCCCTCTGCTTATTATTCAGCAAGTCTTTGTCCCTTTAATTTGAAAAACACCCTTCGCTTGTGGTGCATGTGCCACATCAATATTTTAAAGCAAAAAGTCTTTTTGGCTCCTTTTTTTCTCTTTTTTTTTTTTCCTCTCAAAGGCTATGACTTTTGAGTCATTTAAAAGAATAGTTTTAACTAATAGTTTGTAACACTCCTAAATAAGAGTTAATAATTTTTAATAAATTACATAAAGGTTAAAAATAAAATAATATTTTAAAAGAAATTTGTCTATGACTTAAATAAAAATTTACAAATTAAAATAATTCTGTAAACAACAACAAAATCACAGTTTAATACAGCACCTTTAATTTAATAATATAAAACTGTCACCATCATCATTCCAACCTTTATTACATCTTAATACAGTCACAAATAATAACTTAAGATGCTTACATTATTATGAAAAACATTTTTAATAAACAAAGAGATTCTAACTGAGTACAGATACATAGCTTCCTCAACTATATCTCTTATAGCCACCTCACACTTTGTGAGTCTTGAAAAGATGAAAATATAAGGGATGGGCAACAACATGCTCAATAGGAAAAAACCATTACTTACTGTTAGGTTTTATCACTTACCATATTAATACATGCATGGTTGGTTAATGATCAGCGTTATTCATCTTATGAGATTCATTATGATCATATCTAGTGGATACCTTATGTCATTCATTACCAAGTTCTATGCATTTACATATATATATATATATATATATATATGTACACATTTCTTGATTTATCAATGTTCATCGGTATCCACATTACATTGGAGTATCTCATCACTCAACTCAACAAAATGCAAATGGGCGCGCTTGATCACTCTACAATCATTCCAAGAGTGTCTAGTAAGGGGACATCAAGCCCCGAATCCTCACCAAGTCGATTCTGTACAGTTCGTTTTGGGACTTTCGATCCAATGGAGCACGTCACCTCCCCACTTATTTTACCTTTTAGGGTCTTTATACCTAAAGACGTAACTGCTGCCCTCTTCACATCTTACCATTCCTCTCATAACCACTACTATTATATATAAAGTGTATTTTCTAACCATGATTATCAATTTATTCAATACATGCCATATCAATTTATTTCTCACTGTACATTATAGGACAAGTTTATATTATTGTCTCATAAGTGATATTCATATCATAATAATTCAACATATATAAGTATATATATTGTAATATAAAGAACCAATTTTAATTCCACAAAATCTCACAAAAGATGAGTAATAGATTCCCTACCTTTTTGGCAAATAATCTTCTGATAATTTCTAGCTCACGAAACTGAGTTCACCACGTAAGCTAGAAGTACGTAGTTATCCTAAGACGTATAAAATATCCATACTTTAACTTAAATCCTAATATATAATTATGTCAATTTACCATTTATTTTTATTAGTGATTAAATCACTGTAGGTGACATGTATAGAGACCATGTGTAAAAGACAAAATTTTGGTTTTTTTTAATGGATCAGACTGATTCAGAATTTGGACTAGGCCTAAATATTTTGGGCTAAAGTGGATCGTGTTTCAAGCCTTAATACATTTGGAACAAGTTAAACAATTAGCATGAAATTGAAGCCCAACTTGTATAGATCTTAAGCCCAATTCTTAAAAACAATTTAATTGAGATAAACAATGAGCCAAGTTGATAATAATTAGAGGTCCTCCTGAATGTTATCCAATTCATTCCATAACAACAAAATTCTCTCATGATTCAAATAATTTACTTTAATCAAAGCCTTGTTGAACAATGTATACACTTCTATCTTATTCTTAATACTCAACATCTATCAATATATTTACCATTAACACTATCAAGGGTTTTGAACATGAATAACCTTGAAATGAATATACTTTCTTTCTTCCAATATAGACCACATCAATGAGCAAAGAACATTGTTATTGCTACTTAAGGATGTCTACAATCCTCACAAACCCACTTATACAATCTTTAATTCCTCATATAACAAGGCCTCTAATAACCAAGAGATTCACATCTAAACATCTAAAAGTTAAACCTTTCATTGTAAAGGTCCAAAATCATTACAGTTGCCTTAAGTATTATGATTTACTTCAGGAAACTTTTATTGGTCATTTTCACATTATATCTATTCTTTCCCATCGGGTTTTTCCTGGTAAGGTTTTTAATGATACATATATTCTTAAGTGGTGAACATCCAAGAGGAAGTGTTATGAATAAATTAATTTAATAGTGTGGATGTTCATACTCCTAACACCCTCATGAATTACATTATTTCCACCTTAACGACCATTAGTGTTGGTATTTTATATTCTTTATAACCTCCTTCATAACCTCTCAATTACCACCCTATTAGTAATATTTTGTTGTTGTAACTCTTGACTTTTGGCTTCCCATACTTTATGATCCTTGTCTTATATATATATAGTAACGCCCCAAAATTAATTAAGTGGTTTTAGTGTATAAAAGGGTAAATTAGTGTGCCATAATGCAATTTGGACTTAATTTAACTATTTTATGATATTTTCAAATTAACATTGTTTTTTATTATTTTTATTTACTTTTGATTAATCTTAAATATTTTTATTTGTTATTTTGAATTTTAGAACAAAACAATTTGTCAAATGCCAAATATACCTCTTTTTGTAAAACCGTTGGTGGCACATGGTTTTCACATAGCAAAACCACCCACTCTCCCTCTCTATTTATTTCTTCTCTTCCTCTCCCTTACACTCACTCTCATTCTCTCTCTCAGCTCACTCTTTCTATCTTTCGTCTTTCTCTCACTACCTCTCTCTTTCTCTCTTCTTTCTCTTTTAATTCAAAATCTTTTGAGTTCAAACTTCAATCCTTCATTGAATTGGAAGCTTGGGAACGTGATTGAGCAACCACAAACTCGAATCAAAGATTAAATCAAGGTTAGTTTTCAAATTCTAACCTTTTTCTACATTTTTTAATTTACTTAGTATTTTGAAATCTGAGCCTTTTTGAGCTTAGAAAACCTTGAATCTAAGTTAGTAAAACCTAAAATATCAAGAATATATGTTTGGTTTGGTAAAAAATGGATTTAAATCAAGTTTCTCTATTTTTCTCTAATTTCTCATTTTTGGATTTAATTGAAATTTTTCATGAAAATCTTGTTTAAATTAGTTTAAAAGTGTTCTACTATATTTTTCTACCTTTTATGAATGTTTTTTATGCTTGGGAATTGAGAAAACAGGTTGAAATTGAGGATTTGAGCTCAGGGAGGCCGAGACTCGAGTTTTGAAAAATTCCAAAAGTTTCCAGTTTGGCATGCCCAACTTGAAGTTTGGCAGGCTGGATTCATGAGTCCGGTAGGCCAGACTCATACCTTCAGTAAGCCTAACCTGGAAACAGTTCGGTAGGCCGGTCCTGATTTGCTGGTAGGTCGAACTGTACAGTTCGGTAGGCCAGACTAGGGGAATTGGCAGGCCGATCAGACTTTGTAAAAATTTGTTGTTTTCCACCCGTTTATACTATTTTAAACCCAGATTGAGATTTTACCCTTATGATATGATTTTATAAACACAAATGGCATACTAGGACATCATGAGGTAGCTTAGTAGTGTAGGATACTCTAAGTTAGATACTAATAAACTTAGTTTATATTTAAGGTTGTTTGTAGTTCTGTAAAGCTAACGTATAGGGGATCGAGACTGCGTTATTGGACATCGAAACGGATATTGAGGTAGGACTTCTACCCCTTTCCTTGATAGCCAAGTTTTTAAAAAAATTTTGGCCCCAAAACAATTTCTTTCAAAATATTTTCAATGAATGATTGAAAAGAGATTTTTGATAGTCATTTTCATAAAAAGTAGAATGAAGTGATTTTCATGATGAATCACATAATGAATGTAAATGAATATTCTTGGTAAAATGAGATTTTAATAACTCTAGAAATATATTGTAACGCCCCCTTACAGACGTTACAGATGTCGTTACATTCATACATTACATACTTATTTGAACTTTAAATGTAAACATAGTTAAGGAAAACATAACCAGGATCCATACATGCACATTTTTTTTTCCACATTCATTAACTTAATCCATAATTTAATTACACATTAAAATTGATCATGAACTTGCTCTAATAAAATAAATATACCAAATTGTAAAATCATAACTTATGAAAACATCATATCATTTAAAAATTATATGCTCCCACAGTTCGACAGGCCGAACTTGGAACTTCTGCAGGCCGAACATGATCGGCAGGCCGGAAGTCGTCAACCGGTAGGCCGGTAGAGGCTCTGCAAATCTAGGCTTAAAAACTTTCAAAGTTCGACAGGCCGAAAATGTGATCGGCAAGCCGAACATTCTTACATCAGCATGCCGACCAATGATGTTCGGCAGGCCGACAAAGCCAAAAACCTTTAGAAAACCTAATTTGTAAAACAGATTCAGCTTTCAAAATGCGGAAGATCAAATTCTTAAAATGATAAAATAAATTATTAAAACATAGTTCTTGTATTCTTAAAACTTAACAAACAAATATGTCCAAAATGTAAAACTTGATTTAAATCATATAAACTTTCTTCTTGGCGTTCTTCCAGTTACAATTCATCATACTTTGCTCACACGCCTTTCCATATCCTCCGCCTAGTCCATGACTTTTTTACCCTTATCTGCAATGTGACATAAACTTGAATAAGCTAAAGCTTAGTAAGTACATATAATTCTCACAATTTAAAAACATTTCATAAACATCATCATCATCATCATATCATAATAGTGCATTAAGCATATTTTCATAGAAACATATCTTTCATTACTCGACCATATTCAAACTTATTCCATTTTATCTTAAGGGCCCAAGTGTTGCACCATAATCATCATCGTAGGCGCACCGTCATGAGAGGAGAAGGATAGCTAATCCTAAACCAAACACGACATCATAACATATCATATCATAACATTGGTGCGCAACACTTATTAGGTAATACATATATACATAACTTTCATGCTTTGAAATTTGCCATAATCAAACATGCATAACTTTAAATCATGAAAATCTTTCATAAGAAATCCTTTAAGGAAATCATCATAAAATCATTATAAATATCATCATGAACGTAACATCAAACCTTTTAAAACACATCATGTTGCAGGTGAGAATGTTTACCTTAAAAGCTAGCTTACTTAACCTTATATGAATTGGTGACGACGCCGCGGTCTCGATGTGCTCGTTCCTTTGCGTGTTCATGCCATTTATTCATTTAAAGACACAAAATAAAATTAATACTTACTATCATAAAATATAACATTCATTCATATTATATCACATATACATTCATCTCATACAAATATAATTCATAACATGCATCTATAACTATAATCATCAAAAACAACCTATACATTTCAAACATGAAATCTGCCAACAATAATAATAAGGTAGTGAGTAATCTTTTGAAAACATTTTCTAACAATTAAAATACATATATTTTAATTTTAAAATTCATACTAACATCTTATTATCATACATTTCAATATCATAAAATTATTTCATCATCAATAAAATCATTTAAACATATAGAATATCACATAAAACAAAAGTCCAATAATA
Source organism: Artocarpus heterophyllus (assembly GCA_025403435.1). Taxonomy (NCBI): domain Eukaryota; kingdom Viridiplantae; phylum Streptophyta; class Magnoliopsida; order Rosales; family Moraceae; genus Artocarpus; species Artocarpus heterophyllus. The sequence goes on along the minus strand of CM046348.1, from coordinate 35,670,805 downwards.
ATATTGTTAAAACAGTTTCTTGACCTAATCTCAATAAAATTTACATAATACATAATTTACTCATCAAATCATTACCAAATTTTGCAGTCCATAACATAACATATACATGAACATTCTTACCAAATTTCATGAAAAACAAAACACATTTACCCCTTGAACAAAAATTACATTTTCATGCATCATAGTCAAACAACAATATTTTACTGTAAGTGGTAGAGGATAAAAAATTCATAACTTATCATAGAAATATCAAAATAATGTGAAATTTGGAGGAACATCACATAACACATACATAAATAACATATTAAAAATTCAGAGCAAACAGAATTTTGTAGAGAAAGACATGGCAATTGGATTAAGGAGAAGAAATACATTTCTAAAACACCAAAAGAATTCTTACCTTAAACAAATTTCTTCACAAAACTCTTTCAATTCAACCAACAAAATTATCAATTTTTCTTTCAATTATTTGCAGAGAATTTTTGAGAGAAAGAAGGAATAGAAAACGTGGAGAAGAGAAGAAGAAGAGATGAATAAGAGAAACATCTTAGAATGAATGAGAGAGAGAAGACGTGAGAGGAAGAAAGAGATAAAGAAAAAAGAACGTTAAAAAAAAATTTAACGTAATGAGCATAACTTAAAAAGGGGAGTCAAAGCTCTTCATTAAGTTAGAAATTTTCTGACTAAGATTGAGACTAATTTGAGTGGAGAATGGAGAGAAGAGAGGGAAAGTCAAACAAATCATCTCATCTTACCATATTTTGCCTTCTAAAAATAGGAAACCATATCAATCAATGAAAAGTCAATGATTTTATTTCCTTAAATGAAGAAATTAATCCATAAATATGTCAATTAATCACAATAAACCACCCATTTAATGTAATCATCTCAACCATAAATTTGGAGAGATTTCTGCTGACTACTCGTCAGCTGTCATCGACCTACCGACTGAATAGTTTGACCTGCCGATGGTTTCCATCGGCCTGCCGATCCTTAATAGGCTATTCGGCCTGCCGAACTTGAAAGTCCGGCCTGCCGAACTGTCCTTAAAATGTAATATATCATAGCATTCATAAATAAACATACATTGTAACTAACATGAACACTTGAGCACATTGATTCCATGCGATTGTCACCTGTCATAACACTTAGAATAAATAGTTAGTAACATTAAGATCATAAATCATAACATATGACATAAATTATTAATAAAATTTACTTAACGTCGTTACTAATTTAACATGATCCGTTACATCAAAATTGGTGGGTGTTACATATATAGACGAGCATGATGCCATATTCAAAGATCGGGTTGTGTAGCGTGCAACCTTGGAGGTAGGTCCTGAACCCAGCTGGGCCACTTTGGTGGTGATAATTATGGTTTGCCTAAAAAAGATAAAAAGGTATTTTCTGGACGAACTGATTTTGATAAGATTAATTTAAATGAATTTACCTATTTAATTCTGTTTTCTAATTATTTTTCTTGAAAGATAAATTTTATATTTAAATTATATATTTGTTTTAAAGTATAGTCTACTGAGCCTTTCACTTACTTTTTATGTGTTTTCAACCCCTTTTTCCCCTAGGTGGAATCCTGTTCAGGATTGACGAAGAGTCCATCGACCGGACTCACGAGCAGTAGAAGACCCTGAGTAGGCTATTTGTATTAATCAAACAAGGCATGTATCATTTTAACTTCTTTTTTCTATGTTAGACTGTGGTTGTATTTCAAATTGTGTCGCTATTATGTATGTGTACAAGTTGTGGGCCCGGTGGGACCCAACACGTATTCCTTTTTCCTTATTTTATTTTATTTTATTCTATTTCATTGTTTGCCTGTCTGTTTTATTTTTATAATATTCGCTTCAAAAGGTTTTAAATTGTCACATATTCCATAATTAATTAAATTCTTTAACTTGTGTTTTAATTAAAATCTTTACTTAATTAACCTAATTAATTTGCCACGTCACCTCCCGTACTTCGAGGCGTGACAGAATGGTATCAGAGCCCTAGGTTATGAACCTTGGGAATTGTGCACACATAGGTACGATAATGAAATACCACTGACAGTCTAATTTTGTTTTCAAAAGTGTAGGAATGGCACCTAGGCGTCGTTCATTTGCTGTTGACTCAAACCCAGGAAAAGAGGAAAGTATGATGGGGGCAAAGCTTGCTGCTTTTTGGTAGATGACAGTGAGGGCAAGATCAGAGGATTTTAAGGCAAGTCGTTGGCACGTATACTTTAAGGAGTTTTGGCATGCATCTGTTCTAACTTTCAATGGAAATGGGGACACGCAGGTGGCCGAATATTGGTTAGATTCAGTTGTAAAACACCTGGACACCCTTGGCATGCTAGTAGAGTATTGTGTCGAGTTTGCAGCTTATAAATTTGAAGCAAGCTAAACACCTAGAGAACAATGGGAACATTAGTTGGGATAGGTTCAAGGAACTGTTCTACGACCGTTACTTTCCACAAGGATATAGAAATCAAAAGGCTGCTGAATTCTACAGACTGCAATAAGGTGATATGTGGGCTCGGGAGTTCGAGGCAAAGTTTAATGAGTTTGCCAAGTTTGCTCCAAACGCATTGGCATCGAAGCGTGAGAAGTGTATTAAGTTTCAAAAGGGCTTAAGGCTTCCATTCGACGGCAGGTGGTTGTTGGGTTTTGTTGGATTTTGTAATTCAAATAAGTAGCGAAAAATTAAAATTAATTCCGATAAAACCCTCGTAGGATCCATGCAATTCGATTAGATTGATAGGAAAGCCATAGAATCCTACCAAGATAACAAAAAGGGGCAAGATTTCTAGAAGGAAGAGAGCAGGTTCACTCCGATGACACCCTAACTCGAGCTTTTTGCATTCAGGATTAGATTCAGACGTTGTTACATAGAACAATGCCCTCTGCAGGTATCCACACGAACAAACTCTCTCAAAACGAATTGGTGTGCTAGCACCCTCTCATTTGCGTTAAATGACTCTCTCTAAATTTTAGTTTAATGTTCTTGCCTTTTTTAGAATAATAGAATGCCTTCTTTTTCTTTTTTTTTTATTCGGCTAGAAATCCTAAAATAGATATATATATATTTATTGACTTCGAGATAGAGTCAGATTTTAACTAGGGTAAACTATAATTCGAATGTGATCAGAGAATCTAGACAATGTCTATAATTCGAATATGATTCACAGAATCTAGATAATATCAGTAATTCAAATATGATTCAGAGAATCTAAATAATGTCAGATTCAATGAACCTAGACATATTTAGTACATCGAATCTGGACATTATCAGGTTCATTGAACTTAGACATAGTAAACCCAAAATTTGTTTTTGGTCTGTTCTAAGTGTGCGACCCTGTAGGTTCACATAACGTTGGTAGTGGGCTTGAAATTCTGTTTCTGGCCCACAAATCATAAACGGCCTCTAGCAAGACATTATGATTACCCAAGTTATACGAATGTCAATAATCCGACACAACCTAATCCACAATAAGTATTAAAGTCCTTTTGTCACTAGATACCTTGATTGAACATAAGGCATGGTTTATGTCAACCTTATACTATTCAATCATATTATTTCTCGATCTTAAGTAGACTGATATTGATAACCCTTATCAATTTATTCCAGTATGGTCATACATTTTTCTTCAGTCTAATTTATCAAGGGGCCTATAGATGTCTTTCTCATAATAAATAAGGGACAAATTCCTTCTTAATCACTCATATTCCTCACATGATTCACTCTATATCCAACAACAATCCATTCCATCATCCTGTTAAAGATAATATTAGAATGTGTCAAAATATAGAACTTGTCATGTAGTAAACAATGGTGATTTCAGGTCAGAGGACTAGGATAATACTATTGTGATGAGAATCACTTATGACAATTATCCATGCAGTATTCTCATAACGGGTCGATCCAATACATCATTTCTTAAATATGTATCTATGAGTTGACTTAATATCTTATACACATGATTAGTAAAACATAATCATCAGTCAAACTTCATACTAGTCTTCATTTATTATTCTCCCAATAATAATGACCGACTAGGGATAATTTAAAATAGAATTCAATTTTCACCTAAGAGTTTCACTATCAAGTCACATACTTGATAACCTTAAGCAAAATTAACTATTCATGGAATTAGAATCAAAAAAATAATAAAAATGCCTCTTTATTAATAAAATGCAAATGTAACGAAGTCAAAATGTGGTCATTACATAATTGGCCTAGGGAACATCACTAATAGTGGTTGCCCTGCAACTTAGGAATTTTGGTGAGCTCGTGTCATCAGCTATATCTGTGGAAAGTGATTATACGCAATACTATGAGGATGGACCAAGGACGTCAGGAGGACCATAAAGGAGCGGTAGGAGGAGCACTAGCAGCCATCCAACTCAATGGAAGAATCAATGGGGTAATGTGAACAGTAGGAGTAGCAGTTCATCTAGCAGCGGGCACAACAATCCCTATAGCTTCCATTGTCACTACTGCCAGCAGCCGAGACATATCAAGAGGAACTGCTCGATCAGGAGTGCTCGTCTAGGACTTTAGACCGAAGAAGGACCCAGTCATCAACCTTAGCCTCACACTCTACCTCTGCCTCAGCAATTCCCTCAGCTGCAGTTCCATCAGTTCTCTCCTCAACAACTGCCACACCCAGCACAAGAACACCAGCCGTAGAACTTCCAGTGCAATGCCCCTCAGTATCGAGCGTCGAGTACAGTTAGCATGCAATCACTTTCACCGTAGCAATATCGGCCAACGAATCCAGGACCTAGCAATGTTGGTAGAGGAAAAGGGAAAGCTCCAATGCAGGTTCACACCATGACATCAGGGAGTTCAGATGCCCAGACTAGCAACACAATCGTCAATGGTATGGTTATAGTTTCTCAATCCTTAGCACATGTATTATTCGATACTAGTGCCACTCATTCTCTCATTACAAGCTCTTTTATGCATTCCTTGGGATTAGAGATAGAAGAGTTTGATGAACCCTTAGTTATTACTTCACCCTTAGGGTGGGTGTGTGTGAACTGTGTATGTAAAGCTTGTAAAATAAAGATTGGGGGTGAGACTTTAAAGAGTGATTTGATTGTAACCCCATGAGCTCATATGATGTAATCTTAGGAATGGATTGATTGTCCAAGTACAATGCTGTTGTGGACTGCTAACTTAAGAAAGTGATTTTAGTGTCTGATACAGGAACGACGATAACTTACCAAGGTGGTAATGATCGAACAATGAGTGATTGTCTCATGAGGACTTGTCTTGAAGGACGGAAGAATCTAGCTTGCTATGTCTTCCTCATGAACCTTGAAGGAAAGTCTAGTACATCAATAAGGAATGCAGCAATACCGGTGGTTGATGAATTCAAAGATGTCTTCCCCAACGAGATGCTGGAATTACCACCTTGCAGGAATGGCTCTGATTTCTATAGCACCTTATCGAATGGCACTGGTAGAAATGAAAGAATTAAGAAAGCAACTTCAAGAGCTTGCTGATAAAGGGTATATTCAGAATAGCACATGGCCATGAGGAGCACTAGTTTTATTCGCGAAGAAGCATGATGGAACCCTCAGGTTGTGCATAGACTATCGACAGTTAAATTGAGTCACTGTAAAGAACAAGTATCTACTGTCTAGGATCGATGAATTGTTCGATCAATTAGGAGGTTTGCGGTATTTCTCAAAGATTGATTTGCATTCAGGATACCACTAGCTCAGGATTAAAGAAGAATACATTCCCAAAGAGTTTTTAGGACTCGATATGGACACTTTGACTTTTTGGTGATGCCATTTGGGTTGACAAATGCTTCGGCAGCTTTCATGGACCTAATGAATAGGATATTCAGGCCATATCTAGATCAGTTCATGATTGTGTTCATCAATGATATCTTGGTCTACTCTAAGACTTAGGAGGAGCATGAGCAGCATCTTAGGATCGTGCTTCATACTCTGTGGGAGCATTAACTGTACGCTAAGAAAGAGAAGTGTGAGTTTTGATTGACAAAAGTCAAGTTTCTGGGACATGTCATCTCTGAATAAGGCATCTCAGTAGATCTTTCTAAGGTAAAAGCCATAGTAGAGTGGGACCAACTGAGGAATGTCGTAGAAATCTGTAGTTTCTTGGGACTCGCAGGAAATTTGTAAAGGACTTCTCTAAGATAGCGGCTCTGTTGACAAGATTGATCATGAAGAATGTCAGATTCGAATGGGATAAAGCATGCGAGTTTGCCTTCCAAGAGTTAAAGAATTGGTTGACTACAGCTCTAGTGTTGATTATCCCAAATAGTGATGAGCTGTATAAAGTTTATACAGATGCTTCAGGATGAGGACTTGGATGCGTGTTGATGCAACATGGGCGCGTGGTGGCGTATGGATCGAGACAGCTATGACCTCACGAGTGAAACTATCCTACTCATAACTTAAAGCTCGCAGTGGTGATTCTGTTGGAAACAAAGTGCGCAGCGGAATTTTAAAAATTTTTCATCAGAGTAATTTCCAAAACACAAGTTTGACATGTTATATGTATAAATTAAATAGATCTTACTTACCTCAGTGTGTCGAAGAACCTCCGCAACCTGTGTAGAGAAGTAACGTTCCAGAAGAGCCTCAACCAACTGGTCTTCTTTGCTATTCTCTATCCACAACCGGAGTGAGTGTGGGCTCACACGTACAGCTCTTCCACCGGTGACTCTCCTTCCAACCAAAAGAGAGAACCCAAAGCTAGTGTTCGTGATTTGTGAACAAAAGCTCTCAGGGAGTTTTCAGATGCTCACTAGAAGAGTATCATTCTTAATCTCTCAAATTGATCTGAGTAAATCATGTGACTCACTCCCTTTTTATACCTATTGGTCCTGGAGTCAGTCCATATCAGATTAGGTCTCAAAAACTCGAAACAGAATCAAGTTCGGATCAATATCTGATAAGATCCATGTGAAAAAGCGTAATCTTATCTCCGCTGATCGGTAGGCTGAACAGTCTGATTGGCAGGCCGAATAGGCCAGTTCGACAGGCCGACCACGTCATCTGGCAAGCCGAACCCCAGAGAAAAAATCTCCGTGAATCTTTTATTTTCCACCCGAGATTCTAAAGGATAAAGTCTTAGTTTTGATTCAAATAACCCAATAGAGAAGTTATCTGATCAAAACAAACTTTATCAAGATAATCTCTAAGAAAATAAATCAATTCACAATAATTCTACAAGTTTATCTTGTTCTAATTTGTCCAAAATTAAATCAACCGATAAACAGACAAGAATTATCTGATCGCAATAATTCAACAAGTTTATCTTGAACTAATTTCTTACAAAATTAATTCAACCGATAAACAGACATGAATTATTTGATTCTTACAAGTTTTAAACCAATCTGATAAATCCGACATAAGTCACCAATTATTGGAAAAGCACACCGTGTCGTTACAGGATTTTGTGAGCTAGCAAAGGGGACCAAAATGGACCTATAAAGTTCAAGCTCATGATAATTATGAAACCCAATATCCCAGATATACATTTCACAATTATCAACTCCAACGCTACTCCACTAAAAGCTTGGAGCTGCACTCTCGAACTTTATAGAATTACGAAGCTCGTGTAGCTAAGTCTCCATGACATATCATAGTGTATCGTATCCCCATATGATCATCCATAATCGGCTTAAGGACAAGGTCTGTCTTACCTTCCCGATTATTTTTATCTTACGTTCCATTGTCTCACCATTAGAAAACTTACCATCCAAAGATAGTATACCATTCGGTTACACCTATGTATCCAAATGGTTGAGCGCTCCAGTTTTCCAATTACAGGACAACGCATATAAGAGGATATCATTACTCCTAAAGAAGAGCTATGGATTCCATATCTATGAATAACAAGTCCACGCTATCAAAAGTCATGCCTCCAACGTACCGGCATTCATACCACTATAGAGATGTGGGAGTCACCCATTGGTACATCAAAAGACACAAGTCGAGACAACAGGCCGACTATTCATCTCAGGATTAAGATACAATACAAATGACTGTCTAAAGTGAATCGATTTCCAAGACAAAATTATTAATCCAAATCAATTCACTTTATGTCCCGATCCAACACATCGTCACCTATGACAACATGCTAATGTTTCTATTCACGGAGTCCAACTCCGATGGTCAAGACAAACCATCTCCCAAAAGGGATATAGACAACATAACAATCTTTACATGAATAAGGCGCCCAACTTTATTCCCTCGATTGCGGATCATATGTTTTAGACCATCACCTTAAGAATCGTGTCTTCTGCATAATCAGTCCATCATATGCCCAATTCTTAAGGTTTAGACTGACAGTCTCAGACTACTGTTTGCTTATCATACATTCAACAAATATGAACATAAAGAGGACAAGATTTGGTATATATAAATGAATAAATTCTTTATTGATAAAAAATGTCTCCAAAAAACGTATTACATTTTTACTCCTTAAGGCATACATGTCTAACAATCTCCCACTTGCACTAAGTGAGTAAATACAGCAAATTTCGCATCCCCATAGCTTCCACATGCCTCTCGAAGACTCTCCCATTAAGTGTCTTCGTAAATGGATCAGCTAAATTGTCCTCTGATGCGATCTTGCACACTGTGACATGCCCACCCTCAACGAAGTACTTTATCACATGATACTTCCGATCAATATGCTTACTCTTCTTGTGAAATCTTGGTTCCTTAGCATTAGCTACCGCCGCACTGTTGTCACAGTACAGTGATACCACCTTATCCATACCAGGAACTACCTCAAGATCCCCAAGGAACTTGAGGAGCCACACTGCTTCTTTCGAAGCATCACTAGCCGCCACATACTTGGCCTCCATCGTTGAATCCGAAGTGCAATCTTGCTTCGCACTTCTCCAACTGATGGCACCGCCACCCAGAGTAAACACAAACCCCGAAGTCGATTTCCTAGAATCCAGACAGGATTGAAAATCCGAATCAGTGTATCCTAGAGGAGTCAAGTCCTCACCCGAATACACAAGCATATACTCTCGAGTCCTTCTCAGGTACTTGAAAATATGCTTTACTGCCACCCAATGGTTCGGTCCTGGATTCGCCTGAAATCGACTTACAATCCCGACCGCATAGCTAATATCCGGCCGTGTGCAAAGCATGGCATACATGAGACTACCCACTACCGAAGCATAAGGCACCTTCTTCATGAATTCTCTTTCTTCATAAGACTTTGGAGAGTCTTTCTTAGAAAGAGTAATTCTAGACCTAGATGGTTGCCCACCTTTCTTGGAATCCTGCATTGCAAACCTCCTGAGAATTTTATCTATGTAGCCGGCCTGAGACAAAGCTATCATTTTGTTCTTTCTATCTCGAAAGATCTGGATACCAAGAATAAAATTAGCCTCACCTAAGTCCTTCATGTCAAACTGCTTGGTCAACCATAATTTGACCGATGACAACGCCCCAACGTCATTGCTAGTTAGCAGAATGTCATCTACATAGAGCAGTAGAAAAACCACCTTCCCATCCTTAATGTGTTTGTAAAAACATGGTTCATCCACATTTTGTGAGAACCCATAAGTCTTGATCACTTGATCAAATCTTATGTTCAAAGAATGAGAAGCCTGCTTAAGTCCATAAATAGACTTTAGCAGCTTACAAACCTTACCCTCTTGACCCACGACCTTGAACCCATCTGGTTATTCCATATAGATGGACTCATCAAGATAGCCATTCAGAAAAGCCATCTTGACATCCATCTGCCAAATCTCGTAGTCGAGAGCGGCAGCTATGGACAAGAGAATCTGGATGGACTTAAGCATGGCTACAGGCGAAAAGGTTTCCTCATAATCGATTCCTTCCTTTTGCGTATAACCCTTAGCTACCAGTCTAGCCTTAAAGGTTTTAACCTTTCCATCCACTCCTCTTTTCCTCTTGTAGATCCACTTACACCCTATGGGTTTTACCCCTTCGGGAAGATCCACAAGCTCCCAGACACGATTAGTCTCCATAGACTTCATCTTTATGTTCATGGCCTCTGTCCAGAGTCTTGAATCAACATCCTCCATAGCTTCTGCGTAAGTATAAGGATCCCTGTCTTGTTCATCTGGTTCAGCCAAGAAGACCTCCCCATTGAACATATACCTCTCAGGTTGACGCCCGATCCTCACACAACGCCGAAGCCCCTGAGGTTGTTGTTCAGGTTTGTTTGGTTTTTCTACACCGATCTGAATGGTTTCGTTCAGAACCTCTAGAGTGAACGGATCACCCCTTAACTCCTCAAGCACCACTTTGCTTCGAGGTTTAAAGTCGTCCATGTAACTCTCCTCAAGGAAAGTTGCATTAGTTGAAACCACGACTTTATTTTCCTTTGGGTTATAAAAATAACCCCCTTTAGTCCCTTTTGGATATCCTACAAACACGCAAACTTCCGAACGTGCTTCCAACTTATTCGAATCCTTAAATAGGACATGAGTTGGACATCCCCATATGCGAATATGGTTTAAGGATGTCTTCCGTCTTGTCCACAACTTGTGAGGAGTTTTAGGGACCGATTTTGAAGGCACATTGTTCAAAAGATAACATGCGGTTTGTAGTGCATATCCCCAAAAGGATAAAGGCAATGATGAATAACTCATCATGGACCTAATCATGTCCAACAAAGTCCTATTCCTTCTCTCCGCTACGCCATTCTGCTGCAGAGTGTCCGACGCAGTCAAATGGGATAAAATCTCATTCTCTAATAAGTGTCCCAAGAACTCATCAGAAAGGTATTCCCCACCTCGATCAGATCGAAGTGCCTTTATGGGTCTACCCAATTGCTTTTCCACTTCAGCCCGAAACTCCCTAAACTTATCATAAGTTTCGCTTTTGTGGTGCATGAGGTACACATACCCATATCTTGAGTAATCGTCAATAAAAGTGACGAAGTACTCATACCCTCCTCGTGCCCGGATGTTCATTGGTCCGCAAACATCACTATGCATAAGTTCTAGAACCCCCTCGGCCCTATTGCCCTTAGACCCGTATGGTCTTTTGGTCATTTATCCTCCAAACAAGATTCACACTGAGGTATAGATTCCACCTTTAAGTGACTTAAAGGTCCATCCCTTACCAACCTTTGAATCCTATTCAGGTTAATATGCCCAAGGCGCAAATGCCAAAGATAAGTCTTATTAGAGTGAGAAGTTTTAAGTCTTTTTGAGTTATTATCATTTATCTCAGCATTAAGCAATAAGTCCATCTTAGGTTTGATAAAATATAGATTATTTTGCATCCATCCAGAATAGATAAAAGATTTGCTTTTACGAATCACCACTTTTTCATTAAAAGATACCACGTAGGAGTCTTTAAATAAAGAAGATACAGAAATTAAATTCCTTTTAAATTTAGGAACATAAAAATAATCTCACAAAATTAAATTCCTATAATTATCAAAATAAAGATGGACATGTCCCACTGCTTCCGCTGAGACCAAGGATCCATCGCCCATCCGAAGCGTTAAGTCTTCACGAAGTAGACTTCTCGTTTCTTTGAATCCCTACAGAGAAACACAAACATGATTAGTTGCACCAAAATCTATGACACAGATGTCACTGGATTCCTCAACCAAACAAGTTTCTAGATATATAAGATCACACCTACCTCCCTTGGAAAGGAAGTCCTTGCAATGCTTCTTTATATGCCCGACCTTACCACAAAAGAAGCACTTAAGCTTCTTTGGGTTCTTTTTCTTCTTCTTCTTCTTGCTCTTAGTAGCAGCAGGAATAGAAGACTTCCCACTCTTGGCCCGTTGCTTCTTTCCATTCCCAGAGTTAGGACTACCATATTGGCCTCACCACCAGCAGGAGACTCCCTGATCAGCAGTTCAGACTCCTGTAACTGTTTCATCAATTCTGTCAAGGTCATATTCCGTCTATTACTTAAATTAAAAGTAGCTCTAAACAGAATGAATTCCTTAGACAGAGTCTCAAAGACCATAGTCATCTGAGTTTCAGCATCTATGTCAGCTCCATTGGTTTGAGCCTCAGCGAGGTAACCCATGACCAACATCATGTGCTCCTTTACAGATGTCCCCGGTCTCTGTCTACAGTTTAAGAGTTTTTGAAGCGCCCCTTGCCGCTTCGTTATGGCCTGGCCTCCGAATATATCCTCAAGATTATCCAAGATCTACTTCGTAGTCTCATAATCCTGATGTTGAGCCTGCAGCACGTTGTTCATGCTAGCCATAACATAGCAGCGGGCCTGATCATTAGCATCTTTCCAGCGATCGTACGCTTGGAATTGCTCATTACTTGAGTCTCTCGTAGGCTCGGGAGGACAAGGAGTTGTCAGTACATATTTCAGTTTCTCAAAGGACAGGACGATGTCCAGGTTCCGTTTCCAATCGTTATAGTTCTCACCGGTTAATTGGTTTTTGTCAAGTATCGATGATAAAGCGTTTTTAGACATTTTTAATCTACAATAAAGAATCATATACCAAACATAAGCAAACATATATAATAATTTAGTAAGAGAACACAATCATGTAAAATCATACAAATGTGTTTATGTGTCAAAACCTTGAAAAATATCACAACCTTACAACGATAATTCCCAACTCAGAATTTAACAAGCTCCTAGGGGAGTCATGCCAAATTCAATCAGGAACACGGATCTCCTCCTGATTAATATATGCCATCCAGGACCCGTATGATCCAGCATATACTAATAATTATTTCTTTGGCCATTAATTTTATTAACAGAGCTCCTGGGGGAGGTTAATAATAAAATTAACGTGAGTGTATAACCACCGTTTCAATATTTTATCCATGATTTTATAATCACCACCTAGGGGTGTACAACCACAAATCATACTAAAATACTTTATCCTTTTAGAGATCGAATCTAGTACATGATAGAAATCCCTTCCTAGGGGTCAGGACCACCATGTTCTTCCTATGGACCAACAATGGAGGCCTTAGGTCCTCTCTTTGAAAACCTTCTCCCACTCAATCTTTTGAAGTCAAGGTTTTATTTTAAAATTATGCATGAACAATTTTAATATGAGCGGCACTCCCTATCCTATATGACATGTTATCAATATACATGGTAAATCATATTATAATGCAGACAAGCAAAGCAATCAAGCAAAGCTACAAGCAAAATAATAATAACCGTAATATTGTGGTTCCACCCTAGAGAATAGAAAACTAAGATTACAAAAGAATAATCGAGACATTTTTCGATTCTTCATCCTTGAATCCTCAAGTTGTATCCTTCTTCATGTAATATCCATCCTCAAGTCTTTAATCCCATATGAATCGAATACTTCATATTTTCAGTCATATCCAAATTTAATGTTTCTCAGAATCGTCCCAAAAATAAAATTTAAACTGCATCGAAAAAATTACACCTTTTCTGGACATTTGGTAGCTCTTGGTCGGCAGGTCGATCTGGGTGATCGGCTTGCCGGTCTTGCTTCATCGACCTGCTGATCCATGCAGGTTCGGCCAGCTGGTAGAGCACCAAATTTTCTGCCCCACTGTCGGCCTACCGGACCACACGTCCGGCCTGTCGATCTGTGACCTTCGGCCTGCCGAACTGTGAGGTTCGGCATGCCGACCGAGCAGAAAACCCTCAATCCAGAAAATACAATTTTAATGCAATTCATCAATTTTATTTTCAACAATTCAAAAACATAAAATTAGAGACTCAGGAAATACCTGGAGGCTCCACCATCAATCTTCAAGATCCGTCTTCTAGATCTGTCTTCTCTGAATAATTATTTAATTACAAAATTCTTACAAATTAAAAATTAAATAACAATTCCTAGACGGAGATGATAGTCTGCCATCTAATTACATGAAAAACCTAGATACACATTCTAACCTCTAAGGAACCATAACCGGTATTAATTAATTAATAAAGAATCAAACAACGATTTAATCAACCATAATTAATTAATAAACATTCACCACATAATCCATGACAACATATGTATTATATAGAAACCTAGAGTGCCATCTCTCTATAAAATTCAATTCAAGCATAGGAGAGATTAAGATCACAAAATTTATGCATATACATGATCACAAACTTGCAAATTTATGTAAAAACCTGTCTCTGATACCAATTGTTGGAAACAAAGTGCTTAGCGGAATTTTAAAAATTTTTCATCAGAATAATTTCCAAAACACAAGTTTGACATGTTATATGTATAAATTAAACAGATCTTACTAACCTTAGTGTGCCGAAGAACCTCCGCAACCTGTGTAGAGAAGTAACGTTCTAGAAGAGCCTCAACCAACTGGTCTTCTTTGCTATTCTCTATCCACAACCGGAGTGAGTGTGGACTCACACGTATAGCTCTTCCACCGGTGACTCTCCTTCCAACCAATAGAGAGAACCCAAAGCTAGTGTTCGTGATTTGTGAACAAAAGCTCTCAGGGAGTTTTCAGATGCTCACTAGAAGAGTATCACTCTTAATCTCTCAAATTGATTTGAGTAAATCATGTGACTCACTCCCTTTTTATACCTATTGGTCCTGGGGTTAGTCCATATCAGATTAGGTCTCAAAAAATCGAACAAGAATCAAGTTCAGTTCAATATCTGATAAGATCCGCGTGAAAATGCGTAATCTTATCTCCGCTGATCGGCAGGCCGAATAGGCCAGTTCGGCAAGCTGACCATGTCATCCGACAGGCCGAACTCCCGAGAAAAAATCTCTGCGAATCTTTTATTTTTCACCCGAGATTCTAAAGGATAAAGTCTTAGTTTTGATTCAAATAACCCAATAGAGAAGTTATCTGATCAAAACAAACTTTATCAAGATAATCTCTAAGAAAATAAATCAATACACAATAATTCTACAAGTTTATCTTGTTCTAATTTGTCCAAAATTAAATCAACCGATAAACAGACAAGAATTATCTGATTGCAATAATTCAACAAGTTTATCTTGAACTAATTTCTTACAAAATTAATTCAACCGATAAACAGACATGAATTATTTGATTCTTACAAATTTTAAACCAATCTGATAAATCCGACATAAGTCACCAATTATTGGAAAAGCACGTCGTGTCGTTACAGGATTTTGTGAGCTAGCAAAGGGGACCAAAATGGACCTATAAAGTTCAAGCTCATGATAATTATGAAACCCAATATCCTAGATATACATTTCACAATTATCAACTCCAACGCTACTCCACTAAAAGCTTGGAGCTGCACTCTCGAACTTTATAGAATTACAAAGCTCGTGTAGCTAAGTCTCCATGACATATCATAGTGTATCGTATCCCCATATGATGATCCATAATCGGCTTAAGGACAAGTTCTATCTTACCTTCCCGATTATTTTTATCTTACGTTCCATTGTCTCACCATTAGAAAACTTACCATCCAAAGATAGTATACCATTTGGTTACACCTTTGTATCCAAATGGTTGAGCGCTCCAGTTTTTCAATTACAGGATAACGCATATAAGAGGATATCATTACTCCTAAAGAAGAGCTATGGATTCCATATCTATGAATAACAAGTCTACGCTATCAAGAGTCATGCCTCCAACGTACCGGCATGCATACCACTATATTGATGTGGGAGTCACCCATTGGTACATCAAAAGACACAAGTCGAGACAACGGGCCCACTATTCATCTCAGGATTAAGATACAATACAAATGACTGTCTAAAGTGAATCGATTTGCCAAGACAGGATTATTAATCCAAATCAATTCACTTTATGTCCCGATCCAGCACATCATCACCTATGACAACGTGCCAATGTTTCTATTCACAGAGTCCAACTCCGATGGTCAAGACAAACCATCTCCCAAAAGGGATATAGACAACATAACAATCTTTACATGAATAAAGCGCCCAACTTTATTCCCTCGATTACGGATCATATGTTTTAGACCGTCACCTTAAGAATCGTGTCTTTCGCATAATCAGTCCATCATATGCCCAATTCTTAAGGTTTAGACTGACAGTCTCAGACTACTGTTTGCTTATCATACATTCAACAAATATGAACGTAAAGAGGACAAGATTTGGTATATATAAATGAATAAATTCTTTATTGATAAAAAATGTCTCCAAAAAACGTATTACATTTTTACTCCTTAGGGCATACATGTCTAACAGATTCATGCATTGAAGATCTAGAGATGTTATCTGTACGGAGTGACATTTCAGGTTTTCTCCAACCACAAGAGTTTGAAGTATCTATTTAGTCAAAGGAATCTAAACTTAAGGCAGCTAAGGTGGATGAAATACATGGAAGATTATGATTTTGCACTGCAGTGTCATCTAGGGGAGGTTAATGTAGTCGTAGATGCGCTCAACAGGAAGTCTTCAAGGATGTTCGCTTGCTTGGCTCTCGAGGATTGGAAAAAATACGCAACAGTGAGTTAGTGCGGGCTACAGTATTATAAAGACTATGACCAAGTTTCAGTGTATCATAAGGAGATGACCCCAACCCTTGTTCAGATGGTGAAACAGAATCAGTGGCGATACCAGCACTTACAGGGAATCTAGACGTGAATTTAGAATGGAGAGCAATTTGAGGAATGGAGGATACGTGCTGATGGATTATTGTATTTCAGGGAGCGTCTAGCAGTTTTAGCAATTACAAAAGTGACGAAGGCCGTGATGGATGAAGCCCATAAGTCTCAGTTTGCCATTCATTCAGGGAGCACAAAGATGTATCGTGATCTGAAGAGGCAATATTGGTGGAGAGGCATGAAGAAGGATGTCTAAGATACGTGGCCAAGTGTACGACTTGTCTCTAGGTGAAGGCCTAGCACCAGAAGCTAGCAGGTCAGATTCAACCGCTTCTTATTCTAGGGTGGAAATGGGAGCACATCACAATGGATTTTCTTACCGGTTTGCCAAGGATGGAGCAAAGGAACGATGCAATTTGGGTCATGGTTGACAGGTTGACAAAATTGGTGCATTTTATTCCTTTTAGGTCGACATGTTCGAGGAGAGTTCTTGAGGAGCCATATCTACAGAATATAGTGAGGTTGCAAGCAATTTCTTTGTCCATCACATCCGATAGAGACACCCAATTCAACGCCAAATACTAGAGGAGCTTTCAGGAGGCTTTGGGAATAGATTTGAACTTCAGTACAGTATTTCATCCTTAGACTGACGGACAATCCAAATGGGTTATCCAAATCCTGAAGGACATGTTACGTGCATGTGTGTTAGACTTCAACAGGAACTAAAGGAAGTACTTGCATCTAGCTGAGTTTGCATACAACAATAGCTATTACGCAAGCATTGACATGGCACTGTTTGAAGCGCTATATGGACGACTGTGTTGGTCACTGGTTGTTGGGTAGAACCAGAGGACAGGATTAGCCTTAGGCCAGATGAGATCCATGAAAGCAATGAGAAATTCACCGTGATACGAGATTGATTGAAGATAGCTCAGAGTAGATAGAAAAGTTATGCGCATAAAAGACGCTGACCCCTAGAATTTGAAGTAGGAGATTTCATTCTCTTAAAGGTATCACCGCGCAAGGGTATATCGCGATTCGGAGTAAGTGGTAAGCTCGCACCAAGGTATGTTGGGCCGTTTGAGATTACTCAACATGTTGGTGTAGTGGCTTATTGACTCGATCTTCCTCCTGAGCTTTCTCATGTTCACGACGTATTCCATATGTCAATGCTTTGTAAGTGTTCGCCTAACCAAAACAAGATAGTTTCATTTCATGATGTGTAGATACAAGAAGACACGATATACGAGGAGGTGCCAGTTTAGATTATCGATCGAAAAGTGATTAACTTTCATTGTCATGAGATACCATTAGTGAAGGTCGTGTGGCAGCATCACATGAATCCACCTGGGAGTTAGAATCTACCATGTGAGAGTTGTATCGACATTTATTTTGTTTTTGAATTGATTTGTAATTTCAAGGGCGAAATTTCTTTTAGGGGTAGAGAGCTGTAATGCCTTGAAATTAATTAAGTGGTTTTAGTGTATAAAATAGTAAATTAATGTGCCATAATGCATTTGGACTTAATTTAACTATTTTATGATATTTTCAAATTAACATTGCTTTTAATTATTTTTATTTACTTTTGATTAATCTTTAATATTTTTATTTGTTATTTTGAATTTTGGAACAAAACAATTTGTCAAATGTCAAATATACCTCTTTTTGCAAAACCGTGGGTGGCACACAGTTTCCACACAGCAAAACCACCCACTCCCCCTCTCTATTTATTTCTTCTCGTCTTCTCTCTTTCACTCACTCTCGTTCTCTCTCTTAGCTCACTCTCTCTATCTCTCGTCTCACTCTCACTACCTCTCTCTTTCTCTCTTCTCTCTCTTTTAATTCAAAATCTTTTGAGTTTAAACTTCAATCCTCTATTGAATTGGAAGCTTAGGAACGTGATTGAGCAACCATAAACTCGAATCAAAGATTAAATCAAGGTTAGTTTTCAAATTCTAAACTTTTTCTACATTTTTCAATTTTCTTAGCATTTTGAAATCCGAGCCTTTTTGAACTTAGAAAACCTTGAATCTAAATTAGTAGAACCTAAAACATCGAGAATCTAGGCTTGGTTTGATAAAAAATGGATTTAAATCAAGTTTCTTTATTTTTCTCCATTTTTCTCATTTTCAAATTTAATTGAATTTTTCTATGAAAATCTTGTTAAATTAGTTTAAAAGTGTTCTACTATATTTTTCTACCTTCTATGAATATTTTGTATGCCTAGGAATTGAGAAAACAGGTTGAAAATGAGGATTTGAGCTCGGGGAGGCAGAGACTCCAGTTTTGAAAAATTCTAAAATTTTTCAGTTCGGTAGGCTACATTCATGAGTTTGGCCTGCCTTCAGTAGGCCGAACCTGGAAACAGTTCAGCAAGTCAGTACTGATTTGCTGGTGCAGTTCGACAGGCCAGACTAGGAGAACCGATAGGCCGATCGGACTTTGTAAACATTTATCGTTTTTCACCCGTTTTTACTATTTTAAACCCAGATTGAGATTTTAGCCTTATAATATGATTTTATAAACACAAATGGCATACTAGGACACCATGAGATAGCTTTGTAGTGTAGGATACTCTAAGCTAGGTACTGATAAACTTAGTTTACATTTGTGGTTCTGTGGAGCTGACGTATAGTGAATCGGGAATGCGGTATTAGACATCACAATGGATATTGAGGTAGGACTTCTACCCCTTTCCTTGATAGCCAACTGTTTAAAAGAATTTTGGCCCCAAAACAATTTCTTTCAAAATATTTTCAATGAATGATTGAAAAGAGATTTTTGACAGTCATTTTCATAAACAGTAGAATGAAGTGATTTTTATAATGAACCATATAATGAATGTAAATGAATATACTTGGCAAAATCAGATTTTAATAACTATAGAAATATATAGACGGGCATGATGCCATATGCAGAGATCGGATCGTGTAGCATGCGACATTGGGGGCAAGTCTTGAAACCCAGCTGAACCACTTCAATGGTGATAATTATGGTTTGCCCAAGAAAGATAAATGGTACCTTTTGGACGAACTAATTTTGATAAGATTAATTGAAATGAATTCACCTTTTTAATTCTGTTTTCTAATTATTTTTCTTGAAAGATAAATTTTATATTTAAATTATTTATCTGTTTTAAAACATAGTCCCACTGAGTCTTTCGCTCACTTTTTATGTGTTTTCAATCCCTTTTTCCCCTTGGTGGAATCCAACTTAGGATTGACGGAGAGTCCACCGACCAGACTTATGAGTAGTAGAAAGACCCTGAGTAGGTTATTTGTATTAATCAAACCAGGCATGTATCATTTTGACTTCTTTTTCTATGTTGGACTGTGATTATAATTTAAATTATGTTACTACTATGTGTGTGCATAAGTTATGGGCCCGGTGGAATCCAACACATATTCCATTTTCCTTATTTCATTTTATTTTATTCTATTTCATTTTTCGCTTGTCTATTTTATTATTATAATATTCGCTTCAAAAGGTTTTAAATTGTCACCTATTTCATAATTAATTAAATTCTTTAACTTGTATTTTAATTAAAATCTTTACTTAATTAACCTAATTAATCCACCACGTCACCTCCCGTACTCCGAGGCATGACATATATGGCATTTGAGAGCTTGTATTTGTACACAATATGAGATGATGAATAATAAAATTGTTTCTCTTGTGTCTCTCTATTTTATGCTTTGTAATTTAGTTCTTTGCATTTGTTTTATAACACTAATAAAATTTAGATAGTATCTTTAGGGACTATATATACACATATACTACTATTCTTATTGTGTTTTAATTAGTTATTCATTGCAAGATCGATCTTGATATTGTACTAATTATAGAAAACATGGTTAATAAAAAGATCGTAATTCTCTAATCCAATCCCTTGAATAGAGACGGAATAATCAGCAATTTTCTAAAAACGATGGGGCTACTTTGAAATTAAGATGGCTGAGATTTTAATTCAATTTAATTTGATGAAAGAGAATGCGTTTTGCACGCAACGCATTATATGACGAATTAGTTTACCAAATAATTATTGATCGGAAATGTAAAATTACTTTTCTATACTAGAGAAAATTGATTAGATTTA
This sequence comes from Artocarpus heterophyllus, assembly GCA_025403435.1. Classification (NCBI taxonomy): domain Eukaryota; kingdom Viridiplantae; phylum Streptophyta; class Magnoliopsida; order Rosales; family Moraceae; genus Artocarpus; species Artocarpus heterophyllus. The sequence goes on along the minus strand of CM046348.1, from coordinate 35,650,228 downwards.
GAGCCCAAATCAGCCTTCTTAATGTTGCCTATCATGCGGTTTGATGGCCACGTGAAACATGCAAAAAGATACAGAAATTATTAATTGTTTAAAAAACTTTCCTAAAGGTAATTAGTAAATAATAGAGCATCTCTAATGCTATATCAAATTAATATGTCAATACTAAATCTTAGTACTTGAGTTAGAAAATACTCTCCAATTGTATGTGGTGGCCCGCTCGTCCCTTCACAACTCCACCACTGTTGGCTTGCCACTTAATCATGGCATGAGAAATTGTTAGTCTCTTAGTTCCAATTTCTTCAATATCTTTGTGTTTAAGAATCTAGTATCAGGAATTAATTAAATCGTCTTTCTCCTAGTTCCTGGTTGTTTAGGTAGCCATGTTACTAACTACAAAGTTTAGGAGAAGATATGGTGTTGTTGGAGACTCCACCACCAATTATTTCTGATGTAGGGAATGACTTTTTTAAGTGTAGACTTTCCCCTAAAAAAAAGGGCTAGATATTGTGTGTATGTGTTTATAAATCGAATCTTGTTTTTTCCATACAATTAAATTTACATTTGTCATGAAGTAATACTCCAGCGTACATACATCTGCCCGCTACAGTACGGTATTTTTTTGTCTCCATCGAGGAAAATTTTTCCCACCCTTTTCTCCTCTTGTAAAAGTGCCGGGCCCTTAATATATTTATTTTACGTTCCGAGGGAAAAAAGAAAAAAAAAACAGAGAGAGATATTTTTTATCTGATGTGGTCCCCATGGATTAATCTACATTTACAATTTTATAGAAATATGTCTATACAAGTAATTAACATGCAGTTTTATTCTAATCTTATATTATTTTTTGCTTATCTAATCTTAACTTTAACATAAATATAAAGAGAGAATAAGTTTCGCGTGGTGCTCTCACAATGCTCGAATCACAAAACATTTCATCGTTTTGTTTTTCAAAACGTTTTTTTGTTTCCGAATCAAAACGGTCTTTTAGGTTTCTTTTAAACATTTTTTCTTTTTAGACTTTCAAAGCTTTTTTTTTTTTCTTTCTAAACATTTTCTTTACCTTTTAGATTTTTCTTTTTTATTTTTTTGTTAACATTGTGCGTGGTTTTCCACTAGTTATATGTAAAGCCCTAAATACATCTCTTCCAGCTTCCAATTATACATGAGATATTATATTACACATACCTACGTGTAACCCTTTGATTGATAGTCTTTTTAGTGATTTTCTCAGATATTTGTTTGCCACAGAAAAAAAAATTACTACAGAAGCGCGAGTTATTTAAAAAAAAAAAAAAAAAACCTTGTCCCGTCTAATAGCTTTGACTTTTAGTTTGTTTTGAGACTAGTTTTAACAGAAATGTTTTAAATCAAATCAATTTTATCAGTACAAGTTTAATTGTTATAGTATTTTAGATTTAAATTATTGGTCCGAAAAGTGTTATAATGGTTAAGATAATTCACTAATGCAAGCTGGCAAATTACTTCTTAGGAGCCCCCCATGCACAGAGGCTCGTCAAGCTTTTGATGTGGTTTGAAATTATTTTTAAATGATTGACCTCAACATTTCATGCCACCTGGCGACCAAATTTTATATGCACTTAGAATTATAACAGTAGTAATACTTGGATTAATTAAAAAAATTCCTGACTATCGTTTTGTAACACTATACCTCTCAAATTTGAAACGTCACACACGTTTCCCTTGAACCATGAAACATTGACAAACAAATCTTTTGTTAGAACTTTAATTAAAATTTAGTACATAATTAAGATTTGGTACATAACATAAGAGTATTTTAGTAACTCTATCATGTATAGACCTAATTTGAAGTTAAAAAATTAATATGGTTTAAAATTTTTAATTGTTGAAAATATAGATTAAAAACCTTTAATTTTTTTTAAGTAAATAATCTGTTCTTTCTTTTTCATATGACTGTATGAGAGTAAGCTAACAATCTAATGGCTTACTAGATTGTTCAACAATCCTATTATTTGTATAATATTGTATCGTTTATGCTTAAAATCATAATTCAAGGAGTTTTTTTTGTTAATATTTCATAGATTAAGAGAAACAAAGGTTATATTTTGAATTTTAAAAAGGAACAAATATTACATTTTGAAGTTCACAGACATAGTGTTACAAGCGTTATAGTTGAGAGAATTTTGTAATTAATCCTAAATAGTTTGATATATCATTGCGATGCATGAGAAACTCGTGCATGCTTTTTAGTAATTCAAGTTATCCTTGTCATAAAGTAGCCTTTCTATCTTTTTATGTTAAAGTTTTACTCGCGTTTTAATGTGGAGAAGAAAGAGAGAAGAAAAGAAAGAAAGACAGAAAGAAAAAAAGAAAGAAAGAAAGAAAGAAAGAAGGTACATAGCCAAAAACAAGAATCTTATCTGCAAATATGGGTGTGATATTTATATTTTTATGAACTGTAGTCGTATGGTCACTGGGAAAGAATCAACAATGACACGCACAAATTAAAAAATGCCTAATGGTGTAATGAATGAATTAGTAACGTAAGTTTGTTAGCATAACTAATTTGCAGCACACGACATAGTTTTGTCTATGATATCTCTTCACTTGATCATTAATTATCATAATGCTTGAAAATATTAATAACATATATGAAAAGTGCACTTTACAGATAAATTAATATATCATCTCCACTGATCAAGTCTCATCAGTGAAATTCAATATTTTGTCTAAGGTCGGTTTCATCGTATGCTGTATGGATAAGAAAATAAGAAGAAATAAATAAAAAATTATTAAAACTTTACACTGTCGGTTGTTGTTGTTGTTGTTGTTTGTTTTTTTTTTTTTTTTTTTTTTTTTTTTTTTTTAAGGTTTTGTTATGACACGTACTGATGGAAATAAATAAAGAGAGAGGGGGTTAACAAACCTTTCGTTGCCGACCGCGTTTTGTGGGCCATTTCATTCTAAAACTTTTGGGGCCCCTTTCTCTGCAATGAAAGTTGGAAACATCAATTCCACTAAACAGAAAAATAAAATAATAGGAACGTCAAATGAAAACGATGATAAGAAATTAATATGACCAACCACGTGTGAACTAAAAGACAACAAGGTAAAGTAGACCTTCGTATGTGTTTTGAAATAGACCTTCGTATGTGTTTTGAAAATTAAGGGAAAAAAAGAAAGAACTTTTAGTTTGAATAACTATTTATAAACTTTTAGTCACAATATTTTTTATAAATGTGACTTTATTTACAATTTTGTAATTATTTTACATTCAATTACAAATTTTTGTTGTAACTAATATCTTTAGCAATATAGTTTTTACTCGAGGAAACTTTGAGATATGTAACTCTCTTCTATAACTAAAAATCTCGCAATGAAAAATTTTAATGACACAAAATTTGTGACTAAATACATGTTAGTTACAAGGTTGCTAGTTACTAAAAGTGGTATTAAAAGAGATGAAAATGTTGAGTCTAAAAGTATTAAAGATCAAGACAAGATCGAAGATCTAATTTCAGTAATTATATATAAGATTGGGAAGCATATTGAATTTTCAGTCCATCGACTCAGGATCGAGTTGTTGCTTATAATAACTGACATATATGTAGCAGTAGGATGCTTCTCTAGCTCATTCTTCTTCTTTCAAGATGGTAATATGGTACCTTCCTCTTCGGTTGATGAAGTGTGTCGAGCTTGTGATGATGTGAGTAGCATTGGCCTATCCTTCATGTTGAAGGGTGTAGACATGCAGCATAATTATGATTGTAAAATTAGAATATGGTTCGGCCGATTCGTGAATATTTTATATAAAGCTCAAAACTGATATTATTAAAATAATTATTATATAGTTTATTTATAGTACAAAATTTGATATTATTGTGATAATTTATATGTATTTATGACTTTAAAAATATTTTAAAAGTTATGTTTAATTTAGTTTCAACACAATAATTTGTTCACGTGGTGTAATTCTTTTCTATGTAGAATATAATACACTGATTTTCATTTTATTTGATGGAATCCTAAATTTTGTTATGGACCGAAAAGACAAGAAAAAAATGACACATATATCACATAATCTCATAAGTCATTATATTGAGTTGCTTAAAAAATGAGACGTAAGTATGGGATTGGGTTTATTATTATGAACCTATTTGGAATGACTTATTTGAAGTTGTTTTTGACTCATTCTATCTGAAAATTGCTTATGAGCTTGTTTGGGTGACCTATAGAAAGATACTTATAGCTTTAGTAAGCACTTATTAGAGAAGCCAAGTCGAGGGTGCATATGAAAAAAGCACTTAGGAAAAGCTTTTTTATTTACACTTTTGACCTTTTATTTAAGAATAACAAATCAAGAATTCCATTCATATACTTGAATTACACTGCTTTTTATATCAATAGGTGCTTTTGATTTATTTAACTAAACAGGTTCAAGAGCTCTTCTGAAATCAAAAAGCATTTTTCCATGCACTATCTAAACACTATTAAAAAAGTTCTAGCTTATACTTCTCTTCTTCTATTGCTTAAAAGCAAAAGTACAAGTTATCTCAAATGGGCCTTAAAGAGCATTGTTATAAGGCACCGGTAATGTTAAGTACCATCTACTAAAAAAAGGTAGGTTTTGTAATGTGGGACCCACAAAAAGAGCCCACCTTTTATTAGTGATGGTGCTTAGTATCAGTGGTGCCCTTAAACATTTTCTATTATAAAAGATTATAAAAAAACATATATATATATATAAATATATATGCCCCTTAAAAAAAATACACATATACATGTACGAACAATATTTTTCCAGATAGTTAAGGCTTCTGTGGAGTAAGTACATTATATGAGTTTGTGTTCTGTATTATTTTTGTATTCAGTGTTTGTTATAATAAGGACAGTAGTTTCTCCATCGGCTTTTTTTGTTGAGTCTATTATTTTTATGATGTTTATGGCTCTGTTCCGTGGGAACATTGGTAGGATTGTGGAGAGGCATTGGCTTCATGGCCTCAGTGGTACTCGAAGTTGTAGGCTGTATTTGGCTTAGAGGATGGTTTCATTATTTCTATTGGATTGTTGGGTGGTGTCTTGAGTCGAGATTGGGTCAACGTATGGCTTTTCTGTGGTCGTTGGGACTACGGTCAGTAAGAGTTTAGCTCCGTCTAGAGTTATTGATTCGTCTAACTCTATTGACCGGATCACAGATTCCTAGGTAAGTTTTTTGAGATTGCTTATATGCTGTGTACTTGGTCTCTAAACCATTGGCTATACCTTGGCTTTTTAGGCTTGTATTTGTAAATTCTTTTTCTTCCAATTGGAACCCTTATCCATAAATAATAAAAAAAAGTGCCATATATGAATTCGGACATACTTATTTAATGGAATAAATATTTCATGTACGGACTGGCACTTTTTTCAGCAAAACAATTGTAGGAGGGTATAATTAATATAGGCATCTCACTTACTAGTACTATAATATGCGTGGTTCAATTTGTACCCCTTTTCAATTTGACACTTCTTCTAAATACATCCACTCTATGATTTTTCGAAATAGTCACCGAATGGTGAACATTACATGTAGCTGTGTGCAGAAAGAAAAAAAAAAAGATGCATCATTAGTTTTTTTATTATAAAATATTTAATTATGTAATTAGATTAATTATAATTGTTATTCTTTGTCATTTTTAGTAATATGAAAATTTATTTTCAAGAGAGTGTATATAGAGAAGTGGGGGGTGTGAATAGAGCCACCCCTGTTTTGGACATATATACACACACACACACATATGGATACAGTGACAAACTGAAAATTTTTCTAAGGGACAATAACTAAAACAAAAATTGGTTCATAAACTTTGTCAAAAGTTTAATTAAAGGCAACAAATATTAATATAATACAATCGTCACCGACAAGTTCTGATGTCATAAAAATGTTGAAAAATAACCTTGTTATCAAAGCTATTAAAGATACCTTTCTCGATGCAAGGAAAGTATTATTCAGTAGCTGATTTCACTTTTGATTGCAGAGTCAATTAATCAAAATATTCATAGCAAAAAATATTATCTCCACAATTAAAATTAAGTTTGAACTATTTTTCATGTAACTGAACATGGCTAATTAGAACAAATATTGCAAAAATGAATGGTGATTATAAAGTATAATAAGATCTAGAACATAAGATCTTTTGAGATACTATCTAAAAAATTGGAATATTTTGAATTTTTCTTACCAAAAATTGAGACTGAATCATTTTGGACTTAAACATGTGGGTACCCACACACACCAAAAAAAAAAAGTTGGTGTTTATCTTATCAAATCATGCTACACAAAGAAATAAGTTAGTATGTACGCAAAGTACATCGAGCTTTTTTGATAAATTAACCTCCCATAAAAAGTACGACGAAGTAATATATTGTAACGGCTTGAAATTTATTTAATGTTAATGTAATATAAATGATGAATTAGTGTACCATAATTAATGTTTTAACATTAATTAGATTATTTGGTTGGATTTTGAATTTTTGGTTGTTTTGTTAATTTGTTGAATCCAAATGATTTCTTATTGATTTAAATTGATGTTTTGAGTTTTAAAACACAACAATTTGTAAAATGTTAAAAATACTCCGTTTTATAAAACCGTGGGCGGCACATGGTTTTCGCACAGTAAAACCACCCACCGATTTTCTCTATTTATTTCCTTTCCCTCTCTCTCTCTCCTCACTCTCACGACACAGTCTCTCTCTCTCTCTCTTGATCTCTCTCTCGACAACCCTCTCTCTCTCTATCTCTCTCAAAATTTTTGACACCAAATTCGAATCCAAGCTTCGGGTTAGGAAGGAGGAAGCTCGGGGACGTGATTTAGCAACCGAGAACGCGGATTGAAGCTTCGATTCGATGTTAGTTTTGAAATTTCTAAACTTTTTCTAAAATTTTCAATTTTGTGTATTTTTGAAATCTAGGTTTGTTTAAGCTTAGAAAACCTTGGATTTGAGTTAAATGAACTTAAAACACCTAGAATCTAAGCTTAGATTGAAGAAAAACGGATTGGATTCAAGATTTTTCATTTTTCCTCAATTTTTCCTATTTTTGGATTTTCGGAATTTTGTGTTTGAATCTTGTTTAAATGAGTTTTAAAGTGTCTAAATATGTTTTTCTATCATCTATGAATGTTTTCCATGCCTAAGATTTGAGAAAAACAGGTTAGAATCAAGATTTGAGTTTTGGGGAAATCGAAACCCGTGGCTGGAATTTCTAGGTTTTTCCAGTTCGGCTTCGGTAGGCCAGAATAGGGATCGGCAGGCCGGTGTTCTTCAGTCCGGCAGGCTGAACCTAGAAATTGTTCGGCCGACCGAACTTTGCTTCTGGCAGGCCGAACTGTGCAGTTCGGCAAGCCGAAGCAGGGAGTCCGGCAGGCCGACCGAGGCATGGAAATTTTTATGATTTTTACCCGTTTTCACTGTTTTGAACCCTGATTTAAATCCCAACCTTATAGAATGATTTTAAAGGTACAAATGGCACACTAGGATATCATGAAATGATTTAGTGACATAGGATGTCTTGAACTAGATATTGATCGACTTAGTTTGTATCTAGGATCATTCGTGGTTCCGCGGAGCTAACGTATAGCAGACCGGGATTTCGGTGTGGGGTACCGGCATGAGTATTGAGGTAGGACTTCTACCCCATTCCTTTGGTAGCCTGGTTTTGAAATGATTTCACTTTGAAAAGGATTTCTATTAAAGTGTTTTCAACGGTTGTTTGAAAAATGTATTTATCGGTTATATTTTAATATACCGTGAACTGAAATGAACTTCATAATGAATGTAAATGTCAACACTCGGTAATTGGGTTTGAATGATAATGATATTAAACATAAAGGCATGATGCCATATCAGAGATCGGGTCGTGTAGCGATCGACCTTGGGGGCATGTCCCTAAACCCAGCTGGGCCACTACGGTGGTGATACTATGGTTTGCCTAGGAAAAAGAAAATAATATTTCTGGTTATCTAAGTAAACTATTCTGGGAAGAATGGTTTTACTTAAAATTGTTTATTTATTTAAGGTTTCTTTTAAATAATTCCTGAATAATGAAATGTTCCTTTAAATTAAATTATTTTGTAAAACATAGTCCTACTAAGCCTTTCGCTCACGTTTTATTTGTTTTAAATTTCCCCCTCTAGGTGGTTTCCCATTTAGGTTTGGAGAGGATTCTTCGGACCGAACTCAGGAGCAATAGGAGGATTGATTTATATTTTGTGATATTTAATCAAGGCATGTAAGATTTAACTTTATTTGTATCCTGGACTGTGATTGTATTTATGATATTGTCAGTACCATGTGTGTGCACAAATTGTGGGTCTGTGGGACCCATATTCGCTATGTTTATTATTTAATTTTTCATATTTTATATTTAACTTAAACTTTTAAACTTTGGATTTTAATTAAATTCTCTTTTAAATTAACTTAAATAATCAGCCACGTCACCTCCCGTACTCCGGGGCGTGACATCTATATTAATTTTAGATGATAAGATCAAAATTTTAATATTTTTTAGGGGGTTTATAATTTAATCTAATATTGTATGTGTCATACATATACATATACATATACATATATATGTTAACAAGAAAAGTTGAGGGTGGCTCAAGCTTCCCCTCGTCCCCTACTATGTTGGTCCTTTTACGTGTGTGCACATATATACTGTAACGTCCCAAAAATTATTTAATATTAATGTAATGTAAATGATGAATTAGTGTGCCATAATTAAAGTTTTAACTTTAATTAGATTATTTGGTTGGATTTTTAGTTTTTGGTTGTTTTGTTAAATTGATACATTTAAATGATTTCTTATGGATTTAAAATGATGTTTTGAGTTTTAAAACACAACAATTTGTAAAATGTTAAAAATACTCTGTTTTGCAAAACCGTGGGCGGCACATGGTTTTCGCACAGTAAAACCGCCCACCGATTTTCTCTATTTATTTCCTTCTTCTCTCTCTCTTCACTCAGCTTCCTCACTCTCTCTCTCTTCCCTCCCGTGGTTCCCTCTCGGCAGCTCTCTCTCTCAAATTTCTCTTTCAAAATTTTTGAACTCCATTCGAATCCAAGCTTCGGAACAGCAAGGAGGAAGCTCGGGGACGTGATTCGGCAACCGAGAACGCGGATTGAAGCTTCGATTCGAGGTTAGATTCGAAATTTCTAAACTTTTTACAAAATTTTCAATTTTGTGTGTTTTTGAAATCTAAGTTTGTTTTAGCTTAGAAAACCGTGGATTTGTGTTAAATGAACTTAGAACAACTAGAATCTAAGCCTAGATTGAAGAAAAACGGATTGGATTCAAGATTTTCATTTTTCTCCTCTTTTTCTCATTTTTGGATTTTTGAGGATTTTGAGTTTAAATGTTGTTTAAATGATCCCAAACATGTTCTAGAATGTTTTTCTATCAATTATAGTTGTTTTCCATGCCTGGGATTTGAGAAAAACAGGTTAGAAACAAGATTTGGATTTTGGGGATCGAGAAACCCGTGGCTGGGATTTCTGGATCTTCCCAGTTCGGCAGGCCGAAGTTCATGTTCGGCAGGCCGGAGTGATGATCGGCAGGCCGGTGTTCTTCCGACCGGCAGGCCGAATCTGGGGAAATGTTCGGCAGGCCGAACTTTGCTTCCGGCAGGCCGAATTGTGCAGTTCGGCAGGCCGAAGCAGGGCGTCCGGCAGGCCGACCGAGGCATGGAAAATTTTGTGATTTTCACCCGTTTTCACTGTTTTGAACCCTGATTTAAACCCCAACCTTATAGGATGATTTTAAAGGTACAAATGGCACACTAGGACATCATGAAATGATTTAGTAACATAGAATGTTTCGAACTAGATATTGATCGACTTAGTTTGTATCTAGGATTGTTTGTGGTTCCGTGGAGCTAACGTATAGCGGATCGGGATTACGGTGTGGGGTACCGGCACGAGTACTGAGGTAGGACTTCTATCCTATTTCTTTGGTAGCCTGGTTTTGAAATGATTTGACTTTGAAAAGGATTTCTATCCAAAATGTTTTCAACGGTTGTTTGAAAATGGTTTTATCGGTTATATTTTAATATACCGTGATTATGAAATGAATTTCATAATGAATGTAATTGACAACACTCGGTAATTGGGTTTTGAATGACAATGATAATAAACACTAAGGCATGATGCCATATCAGAGATCGGGTCGTGTGGCGATCGACCTTGGGGGCAGGTCCCGAAACCCAGCTGGGCCACTACGGTGGTGATATCATGGTTTGCCTAGGTAAAAGTAAACTGGTGTTTTGATTTGACGAGTAAACTGTTCTGTGTCAGAACGGTTCTACTCAATTTATTTATTTATTTATTCAAGTTCCCTTTCTGTATAACTCCTGATAATGTTATGTTTCTTTGTATTAAATTATTTTATAAAACTTAGTCCTACTGAGCTTTTCGCTCACGTTTTATCTGTTTTAAATCGCCCCCTCTAGGTGGTTTCCCATTTAGGTTTGGAGAAGATTCTTCAGACCGAACTCAGGAGCAATAGGAGAATTTATTTATATTCTGTATTATTAATCAAGGCATGTAAGACTTTAACTTCATTTATACTTGGACTGTAATTGTATTTATGATATTGTCAGAACCATGTGTGTGCACAAGTTGTGGGTTGTGGAACCCATATTCGCGGTTTTTATTTAATTGCTATTATTTGCCTAATATTTTATAAACTCGTTTATCGAATGTGGTGGAAAATCTCTTTATTTCTTACTTAATTGGATTTTTAAACTCTTAATTTCAATTAAATTCTCTTTTAATTAATCTAAATATTCTGCCACGTCACCTCCCGTACTCCGGGGCGTGACAGAATGGTATCAGAGCTCAAGGTTATGAACCTTGGGAATTGTGCACACATAGGTTTGACAATGAAATACCTCTGACAGTCCAAATTTTGTTTTCAGAAGTGAGAGAATAGCACCTAGACGACGTTCGACAGCTGACGCCGAGTTCGGAAATGATGAGGGCCTGATGAGGTCTATGATTGCGGCTTTCCGGCAGATGGCAGCCAGGGCTAGACCGGAAGACTCCAGTGTTGGTAGTCGGCATGCTTTCTTTAAGGAATTTCGGCGGGCGTCTATTCTGACTTTTGATGGCAATGGGGATCCGCAGTTAGCAGAGTATTGGTTGGATTCGATCTTGAAGCATCTGGATACCCTTGGTGTGCCTGAGGAGTATCGTGTGGAGTTTGCGGCGTATAAGCTCGAGGGTGGCGCTAACACCTGGTGGAAACAAACTAAGCGTCTGGAGCGCGGTGGCGATATCAGTTGGGACAAGTTCGAGGAGCTGTTCTATGATCGGTATTTTCCGCAGGGGTATAGAGACCAGAAAGCAGCTGAGTTTTATAGATTGCAGCAGGGTGATATGTCAGTTCGGGAGTATGAGGCGAAGTTTAACGAGTTGGCTAGGTTTGCTCCATCAGCTGTGGCATCGGAGCGTGAGAAATGCATCAAGTTCCAGGAAGGACTCAAGGCTCCTATTCGACGGCAGTTGGTTGCTCTACGGCTTAGGGGTTTCGGAGAGCTTGTGTCGTCGGCGATCTCCGTGGAGAATGATTACGTGCAGTATTGTGAGGACCGAGCCAAGGCTTCAGGAGGACCGCAGAGGAGTGGCAGGAAGAGCACCAGTAGTCGTCCAGCTCCGGGGAAAGGCAAGCAAGGCGGTGCGACCAGTGGCAGCAGCAGTTCGTCTGGCAGCGGGCGCAGCAATCCCTACAGCTTTCATTGTCATTTCTGTCAGCAGCCCGGACACATCAAGAGGAATTGCCCGATCAGGAGTGCTCGTCTTGGATCGCAGACTGGGGAGGATGCCAGTCGTTCGTCTCAGCCTCAGCCTCAGACCCTACCTCCGCCTCCGCAGTACCCGCAGTTGCAGTATCCGCAGTTCTCTCCTCAGCAATTCTCGTATCCGGCACGGGGACAGCAGCCGCAGTATTTTCAGCGCAGTGTTCCTCAGTATAGAGCGCCGAGTACAGGTAGTGTGCAGTCATCTCCATCTCAGCAGTATCGGCCGAGTAATCCAGGACCCAGTAATGTCGGTAGAGGAAAAGGGAAGGCGCCAGTGCAGGTTCATGCAATGGCATCTGGAGGGTCAGATTCTCAGACTGGTAACGCGGTTGTCGATGGTATGGTTTTGGTTTCTAGATCTCTAGCTCGCGTTTTATTTGATACCGGTGCCTCTCATTCTCTCATTTCGAGTTCTTTTGTACATGCCTTGGGATTAGAAGTAGAAGAGTTTAAGGAACCCCTAGTTATAACTTCTCCCTTGGGACGGGTGTGTGTGAATTGTATGTGTAAATCATGTAAAATAAAGATTGGGGATGAGATTTTGAAAAGTGATTTGATTGTACTCCCCATGAGTTCCTATGATGTGATTTTAGGGATGGACTGGTTGTCCAGGTATAGTGCAGTTGTGGACTGCCAACTTAGAAAAGTGACCCTAGTGTCTGATAGGGGGACGGTAATCACTTACCAGGGTGGTGGTGATTGGCTAATGAGTGAGCGTCTTATGAAGTCGTGTTTAGGAGGGCGAAGGAATCTAGATTGTTTTGCTTTTCTTGCCAATCTAGATTGCGAGCCCTATGTTTCGAGTAGTAGTGTAGCGATTTTGGTGGTTGGTGAGTTCGAGGATGTCTTCCCCGACGAGTTATCAGGGTTACCACCGCATCGGGAGATTGAGTTTGGTATCGAGTTGTTTCCAGGGACATCACCGATTTCTATGGCACCTTATCGGATGGCGCCGGCAGAAATGAAGGAATTGAGGAAGCAACTTCAGGAGCTTGCTGATAAAGGATATATTCAGAATAGCACATCTCCGTGGGGAGCACCAGTTTTGTTCGCTAAGAAGCACGATGGGACTCTCAGGTTATGTGTGGATTATCGGCAGCTAAATCGTGTTACGGTGAAGAACAAGTATCCCTTGCCTAGGATTGATGAGCTATTTGATCAGTTGGGAGGTTCGCGATACTTCTCGAAGATTGATTTGCGTTCAGGTTATCATCAGCTCAGGATCAAGGAAGAGGATATTCCCAAGACAGCTTTTAGGACTCGGTATGGGCACTTCGAGTTTCTGGTTATGTCTTTCGGGTTGACGAATGCTCCGGCAGCTTTTATGGATCTGATGAACAGGATATTTAGGCCGTATCTGGATCAGTTTGTGATCGTGTTCATCGATGATATTCTTGTGTATTCTAAGACTTGGGAGGAGCATGAGCAGCATCTTCGGATCGTGCTTCAGACTCTGCGGGAGCACCAGTTGTATGCTAAGAGGGAAAAATGTGAGTTCTGGTTGACTGAGGTCAAATTTCTGGGTCATGTCATTTCGGAGCATGGTATTTCAGTGGATCCGTCCAAGATTGAAGCTATATTGGAGTGGGAACGACCAAGGAATGTAGCGGAGATTCGCAGCTTCTTAGGTCTTGCTGGATATTACAGGAAATTTGTAAAGGACTTTTCGAAGATTGCAGCTCCGTTGACGAGGTTGATCAAGAAAAATGTCAGGTTTGAGTGGGATGAAGACTGTGAGTCTGCTTTTCAGGAATTGAAGAACTGGTTGACTTCAGCTCCAGTGTTGATTATTCCTAGTAGTGATGAGCCGTATGAGGTTTATGCTGATGCTTCAGGGCGCGGACTTGGATGCGTGTTGATGCAGCATGGACGTGTAGTAGCGTACGGATCGAGACAGCTACGACCTCATGAGTGGAATTATCCTACTCACGATTTAGAGCTTGCAGCGGTGATTTACGCGCTGAAGATTTGGAGGTGTTATTTGTATGGAGCATCGTTTCAGGTCTTCTCCGATCACAAGAGTTTGAGGCATTTGTTCACTCAGAGGGATCTCAATCTGAGGCAGCGCAGATGGGTAGAGTACATGGAGGATTATGATTTCGCTTTGCAGTATCATCCCGGGAAAGCTAATGTGGTAGCGGACGCGCTTAGCAGGAAGTCTTCAGGGGTTCTCGCTTGTTTGATTTTTGAGGACTGGAGCAGGGATGCGACAGTGAGTGAGTATCGGCTACTGTATCGTGAAGATGGTGATCGAGTTTCGTTATATCATGTGGAAGCGACTCCAGCTCTTGTTCGGATGGTGAAGCAAGGTCAGTGGCAGGATCGACATTTGCAGGGGATTTGGTCGCGGATTCAGAACGGGGAGCAGTTCGAGGAATGGAGCGTGCATGCAGATGGATCGTTGTACTTCCGGGAGCGTCTTGCAGTTCCAGTTATCGCTGAGGTGACGAAAGCCGTTCTAGACGAAGCTCATAGGTCTCAGTTTGCTATTCATCCGGGGAGCACCAAGATGTATCGTGATTTGAAGAGGCACTATTGGTGGAGAGGCATGAAGAAAGATGTTCGCGAGTACGTGGCCAAGTGTTCGACGTGTCTTCAGGTGAAAGCCGAGCATCAGAAGCCTGTAGGTCAGCTTCAGCCGCTTCCTATTCCAGGGTGGAAATGGGAGCATGTGACGATGGATTTTCTCACAGGTTTGCCGAGGACGGAGCAGCGGCATGATGCAGTTTGGGTTGTAGTCGACAGGTTGACGAAATCGGCGCATTTCATTCCGTTTAGGTCGACGAGTTCTATGAAGATTCTCGGGGAGTTGTATATTTAGAACATTGTGAGGTTGCATGGAGTTCCTTTGTCCATCACCTCTGATCGAGACACCAGGTTTAATGCTAAGTACTGGAGGAGTTTTCAGGAGGCTTTAGGTACGGATTTGAACTTCAGTACGACGTTTCATCCTCAGACTGATGGGCAGTCTGAGCGGGTTATTCAGGTTCTCGAGGATATGTTGCGTGCTTGTGCGTTGGACTTCGGCGGAAATTGGAAGCAATGTTTGCATTTGGCGGAGTTCGCGTACAACAACAGTTATTAGGCGAGTATCGATATGGCACCATTTGAGGCGTTGTATGGGCGACCGTGTCGGTCACCTGTGTGTTGGGCCGAGCCAGAAGATAGAGTTATTCTTGGGCCAGATGAGATTCGTGACAGCAACGAGAAAGTCATGGTGATCCGGGATCGATTGAGAGCAGCTCAGAGTCGGCAGAAGAGCTACGCAGATAGGAGACGTAGACCCTTAGAGTTCGCGGTTGGAGATTTTGTTCTCTTGAGGGTGTCACCTCGTAAGGGAACTATGCGGTTCGGAGTGAGTGGGAAACTCGCGCCGAGGTATATTGGGCCGTTCGAGATCACTCAGCGTGTTGGTGTGGTCGCTTATCGGCTTGATCTTCCGCCCGAACTTTCTCATGTGCACGATGTGTTTCATGTGTCGATGCTTAGGAAGTGTCCACCTGAGCAGGGTAAGATAGTATCGTTTCGAGATGTGCAGGTTCAGGAGGATACGACGTACGAAGAAGTGCCGATTCAGATTATCGACCGGAAAGTGATTAGCTTGCGTCGTCGTGAGATACCGTTGGTAAAGGTCGTGTGGCAGCATCACGGGGTTGATGAAGCCACTTGGGAACTAGAGTCGGGTATGCGGGAGTTATATCCGCATTTGTTTTGTTTTTGAGATGAGTTGTAAATTTCGAGGACGAAATTTCTTTTAGGGGTGGAGAACTGTAACGTCTCGAAATTTATTTAATATTAATGTAATGTAAATGATGAATTAGTGTGCCATAATTAAAGTTTTAACTTTAATTAGATTATTTGGTTGGATTTTTAGTTTTTGGTTGTTTTGTTAAATTGATACATTTAAATGATTTCTTATGGATTTAAAATGATGCTTTGAGTTTTAAAACACAACAAATTTGTAAAATGTTAAAAATACTCTGTTTTGCAAAACCGTGGGCGGCACATGGTTTTCGTACAGTAAAACCGCCCACCGATTTTCTCTATTTATTTCCTTCTTCTCTCTCTCTTCACTCAGCTTCCTCACTCTCTCTCTCTTCCCTCCCGTGGTTCCCTCTCGGCAGCTCTCTCTCTCAAATTTCTCTTTCAAAATTTTTGAACTCCATTCGAATCGAAGCTTCGGAACAGCAAGGAGGAAGCTCGGGGACGTGATTCGGCAACCGAGAACGCGGATTGAAGCTTCGATTCGAGGTTAGATTCGAAATTTCTAAACTTTTTACAAAATTTTCAATTTTGTGTGTTTTTGAAATCTAAGTT
This sequence comes from Artocarpus heterophyllus, assembly GCA_025403435.1. Lineage (NCBI taxonomy): Eukaryota > Viridiplantae > Streptophyta > Magnoliopsida > Rosales > Moraceae > Artocarpus > Artocarpus heterophyllus. The sequence continues at coordinate 35,634,098 of CM046348.1, read as the reverse complement.
TGTTTTAGCTTAGAAAACTGTGGATTTGTGTTAAATGAACTTAGAACAACTAGAATCTAAGCCTAGATTGAAGAAAAACGGATTGGATTCAAGATTTTCATTTTTCTCCTCTTTTTCTCATTTTTGGATTTTTGAGGATTTTGAGTTTAAATGTTGTTTAAATGATCCCAAACATGTTCTAGAATGTTTTTCTATCAATTATAGTTGTTTTCCATGCCTGGGATTTGAGAAAAACAGGTTAGAAACAAGATTTGGATTTTGGGGATCGAGAAACCCGTGGCTGGGATTTCTGGATCTTCCCAGTTCGGCAGGCCGAAGTTCATGTTCGGCAGGCCGGAGTGATGATCGGCAGGCCGGTGTTCTTCCGACCGGCAGGCCGAATCTGGGGAAATGTTCGGCAGGCCGAACTTTGCTTCCGGCAGGCCGAACTGTGCAGTTCGGCAGGCCGAAGCAGGGCGTCCGGCAGGCCGACCGAGGCATGGAAAATTTTGTGATTTTCACCCGTTTTCACTGTTTTGAACCCTGATTTAAACCCCAACCTTATAGGATGATTTTAAAGGTACAAATGGCACACTAGGACATCATGAAATGATTTAGTAACATAGAATGTTTCGAACTAGATATTGATCGACTTAGTTTGTATCTAGGATTGTTCGTGGTTCTGTGGAGCTAACGTATAGCGGACCGGGATTACGGTGTGGGGTACCGGCACGAGTACTGAGGTAGGACTTCTATCCTATTTCTTTGGTAGCCTGGTTTTGAAATGATTTGACTTTGAAAAGGATTTCTATCCAAAATGTTTTCAACGGTTGTTTGAAAATGGTTTTATCGGTTATATTTTAATATACCGTGATTATGAAATGAATTTCATAATGAATGTAATTTTCAACACTCGGTAATTGGGTTTTGAATGATAATGATAATAAACACTAAGGCATGATGCCATATCAGAGATCGGGTCGTGTGGCGATCAACCTTGGGGGCAGGTCCCGAAACCCAGCTGGGCCACTACGGTGGTGATATCATGGTTTGCCTAGGTAAAAGTAAAATGGTGTTTTGATTTGACGAGTAAACTGTTTTGTGTTAGAACGGTTCTACTCAATTTATTTATTTATTTATTCAAGTTCCCTTTCTGTATAACTCCTGATAATGTTATGTTTCTTTGTATTAAATTATTTTATAAAACTTAGTCCTACTGAGCTTTTCGCTCACGTTTTATCTGTTTTAAATCCCCCCCTCTAGGTGGTTTCCCATTTAGGTTTGGAGAAGATTCTTCGGACCGAACTCAGGAGCAATAGGAGAATTTATTTATATTCTGTATTATTAATCAAGGCATGTAAGACTTTAACTTCATTTATACTTGGACTGTAATTGTATTTATGATATTGTCAGAACCATGTGTGTGCACAATTTGTGGGTTGTGGAACCCATATTCGCGGTTTTTATTTAATTGCTATTATTTGCCTAATATTTTATAAACTCGTTTATCGAATGTGGTGGAAAATCTCTTTATTTCTTACTTAATTGGGTTTTTAAACTCTTAATTTCAATTAAATTCTCTTTTAATTAATCTAAATATTCTGCCACGTCACCTCCCGTACTCCGGGGCGTGACATATACATACATTCTTTAGAACGTACTACTAGTTATATTTAACAGACTACGATTCTTAGATTTTTCAATGTTTTGTTTGGTTTTCGTATGATTAAAGACATTTACAAATGCACATTGCTCTTAGGTTTAACACTGTTAAGAAAAATAACGATATGGAATAATGAATAAGTAACTGGAATTATAATTGAAATAAAATTATAGCTGGAAATTATACAACGAAATAAAAAACGCAAGAACTGTTGATGCCTCGAGGCCTGTGTATTCATCCCTTCACTATAAGTTGATGAGATTTTCTAACATCAGACTCTTAAGATACAACAGCGGCAGATGAGCAGCAGAGATGCACGTCAAAGCTACTCTAACAAGGAATTGAACTGTATGTTCATTCTATCACACGGAAGAAAAACCTAAGAACACTAGAGAGTATTTCTGAATGTCAGGAGAGCTATTTAGATATTTTTTCAGTCTGTACATATGAAGAGTGAGAGGTCCCTTTTATAGGGTTTAGAGGAGACAAGGCTTTCAATTAGAAAATTGATCCGAATTAAATCTGAAGTAATTCTCAAATTATAACTCACATCCATTTGCTTCTCCACCATTAATCCACTGATTAATTTCTGACTGTTTATAATTAATTTAAAGCCCATTTCTCTGTTAATATTAACCTGCAGATAAATACAAGGCTTATTTCTTGGAATTAAATTTAGTTTGGCAGTAGCAGTTAGAAAAAATAAAATGCGGCAAAATCAAGTCTGCACGGGCACCTTTAGACTTTAGTCTTTTCCCCATGTGGGACTAACTAATATTCTATTAGTTTTCTAACCTCACACATGCACATTGGGTGTTAATTTTTCATTCACATATGTATCATTTTGAGCATATAAATATGCCATTTCAATCTTCTCATAGAGAACAAATTTCTCCCTTGACTCGTTACTAGCATGTAGCAGGTCCTACTCAATATACAGCCTCAAAATGGACCTGAAAATAGGTTTTATAAGATATTTTTCCAACAATCTACATAGCTCATTTGTCTATTCGTAGCCTCTTATTTTCTTTTAATATGCGAAAATTAATGAGTAAATCGGTGTACTACGCCAACGCAACGTTGTATTGTATTTTTCAATATGGTGCACCCCTCTTAAAAAAGTCAGATATAAATAATTTGTCTATATTAATTGTATATATATAACACTAAAAAAAACTCTATCTGTGTGTTTCTTTCTCATGTTCCTTAATTGTTCAGAAAAAAATAATAGTCTATAATTATTCAATTTCACAAGTTTAAATTGAAGTAAAAAAATAATAAAAAAAAACATTTCGTTATAAAGTAAGATCACCCATCATTATCAAAACAAAATAACAAAAAAAATGATCCTGCTATTTCGCCAACAATGAATTGCTCCTGCAATAAAATCGTACAATAGAACCACGACTGTGACACTTTTGTAACGACTCGTGTGGACCCTGTGCGAGCAAACCACGTCAAGTCGTTAGTTAGTTGTGCCCCCCAAAAATCTTTAGAGCCGCATATAGTGCACCATGAGAAAAATTGTTAAAAATCTTGTACTATTAAAAAAATGTAGTGCGATTTTTTTCAAACAAACAAAAAAAGAGAGTAATAATATCCATTGAAGATAATAATTCATGAATAATTATAAAGGGGAAAATTATAAGCGGCTTAACAATATAACTTTTGCACTAATTAATGTGCATGATAAATTTTTAAGGAATGAGGAGAAAATAATTGATGTCAAAAGTTGCTGACAAGTTCCAACTAAAATAGTCAGGCAAATTAATTAACTACACAACTTAATGTATATAAAGCTAATTTAGATATATAGACACATTTTCATACTAGTATAATATCAGTTGGTTCATAATAACTAATAGTTGAGAAATAGAAGGGACTTTGAGTGCTAAATCAATATAATCAACCTTCTGAAAGGAAATTGGAAACAAATGAAAAATTCAGGAAATCAAGTAATTAGCCTCCAAAGTTATTTAAATTTCGAACTAAACGGATGATAGAAAAGGAGAACTAATTGCTAGTAGTTAATTTAGAAAGCGACAGTTTGCAAGAATTGGCTAACCGATTAAATCTCATGCTTAAATTGTTGTTGTTTTTTTTTTTTTTGGAAGAAGAAGTCAAAGTGCACGCAAAATATATCTGGATCGCAAAGCATGACGGTTGTTTTTCTAAAAGTTTTATATCTAAGATGGCACGTCAATGTTTGATTTAACGTTAATAACTGTTTTCTTAATAATTAGATCTCCTTTAATTACTAAATTTTCTATGTGTTTTGCAAAGTTGGACTGCCACACACACAAATGTATATATACACTGTAAATCAAGAAAAATCCACCAAACACTGGATCTTTTGTAACACCCAGAAATTTAATTAAGTAAATGGTGAATTAATATGCCTTAATGTAATTTAAACTTAATTTAATTATTTTACGGTATTTTCAAATTAATCTCACTTTTAATTATTTTATTTGTTGTTTTAAATTTTGAAACAAAACAATTTGCTAAATTTCCAGCACGTTTCTTTTGTAAACCATGTGCTGGACATGGTTTTGACCCTGCAAAAACCACACTTCTTTTTTCTTTAATCTCCCTCTCACTCCTTCTTCCTCACTCATTCACTCTCTTTCTCTCTTTTTCCCTTCTCTCTCGCTGCCTCTCCCTCTCTCTTTTCTCTTTCATTTTGGTCCAAAAATTTTTAGCTTAAGCTTTGATTCTCAGCTGGATTGGAGGTCAAGGAACACGTTTGAGCTACCATAAACTCCATTCAAAGATCAAATTCAAGGTTAGTTTACTTTTTTCAAAATTTCAAACTTTTGCCCTAAACTTTTAATTTTCTTTATACGTTGCAATTCAAGTTTCTTGAGCTTAGAAAACCTCCAATCTAAGTTTAAGGAACCCAAATTATTTAGAGGATTGGAAGAAAGATGCTACAGTAAGTAAATATGGGCTATAGTATGATAAAGATTTCGATCAAGTTTCATCATACCATATGGAGTCTACCCCAACGCTTATCTAGATGGTAAAGCAAAATCAATAGTGAAACCAACATCTACAGGGGATATGAATGCGAATTCAGAATGGAGAGCAGTTTGAAGAATAGAAAATACACGCAGATGGGTCATTGTATTTTAGGGAACGTTTAGCAGTACCTGCGATAGAAGAGGTGACTAAGGCTATGATGGACGAAGCTCATAAGTCTCAATTTGCTATTCATCTGGGAAGCATAAAGATATATCGTGACTTGAAAAGGCAATATTGGTGGAGGGGTATGAGAAAGGATGTCTTCAGGTGAAAGCTGAGCATCAAAAGCCTGCCGCACAGCTTCAACGGCTTCCAATTCTAGGGTGAAAACGGGAGCATGTTACGGTAGATTTCCTCATCTGATTGCCGAGGACGAAGAAGAAGTGTAATACGATTTGGGTCGTTGTTAACCGTTTGACGAATTAGCTCATTTCATACCTTTTAAATCGACGTGTTCAAGGAGAGTTCTTAGAAAATTATGCCTTAAGAATATAGTGAGATTGCATGGAGTCTCGTTGTCCATCACTTCTGATAGAGATACCCAATTTAACACCAAGTATTGGAGGAGTTTCCAGAAAGTCTTAGGCATGGATTTGAATTTCAACACCGCTTTCCATCCTCAAACCGAGGAGCATTCCAAGCGAGTTATTCAAATTTTGGAGGAAATGTTACGTGCTTGTGTATTGGATTTTGGCAGGAACTGGAAGAGATACTTACATCTGGTAGAATTTGTATACAGCAACAGTTACCAAGTGAGTATTGGTATGGTACCGTTCAAAGCACTCTATGGGCAACCGTGTCGATCGCCAGTGTGTTGGGCAAAATCGGAGGACAAGATCATTATCGAACCTGATGAGATTTGTGAAAGCAATGAAAAGGTCGCCGTGATTCGTGATTGGTTAAAAGCTGCTCAACGTAGGCAAAAGAGTTATGCTGATAAGAGATGCTAACCTCTGGAGTTCAAAGTAGGAGATTTCATTCTCTTAAAGGTTTCACTGCGCAAGGGTATTTCATGTTTCAGTGTAAGTGGTAAACTTGCACGGAGGTAAGTTGGACCATTTGAGATTACTCAACGTGTTGGTGTGGTTACTTATCGACTTGATCTTCCTCCCGAGCTCTCTCATGTTCATAACATATTCCACATGTCAATGCTTCGAAAATGTCCACCCAGCAGAGCAAGATAGTCTTATTTCATGATGTGTAGATCCAAGAGGACTCAACTTACGAGGAGGTGCTGTCTAGATTATCGATCGAAAGGTAATAAGTTTGCGACGTCGTGATATACCGCAAGTGAAAGTGGTGTGACAGCACCATGGGATTGATGAAGCAACTTGGAAATTAGAGTCAACTATGCGAGAGATGTACCCGCATTTATTTTGTTTCTTAGTCGATTTCTAATTTCGAGGACGAAATTCTTTTTAGGGGTGGAAAGTTGTAACATGTAGAAATTTAAGTAAGCATGATTAGTGTGTAAATGGTGAATTAGTATGCCTTAATGTAATTTAAAATTAATTTAATTAATTTAATATATTTTCAAATTAATCTCACTTTTAATTATTTTATTTGTTATTTTGAATTTTGAAACAAAATAATTTGCCAAATGTCCAACATGTCTCTTTTGTAAAACCATGTGCTGGACATGGTTTTCACTCTGCAAAAACCACCTTCCTTTTTCCTTTATGTAATCTCCCTCTCACTCCCTCTTCCTCACTCATTCACTCTCTCTCTCTTTTTCCCTTCTCTCTCGATGCCTCTCCCTCTCTCTGCCTCTCCCTCTCTCTTTTCTCTTTCATTTTGATCCAAAAATTTTGAGCTCAAGCTTTGATTCTCAGCTGGATTGGAGGTCAAGGAACATGTTTGAACCACCACAAACTCCGTTCAAAGATCAAATTCTAGGTTAGTTTACTTTTTTTTCAAAATTTCAAACTTTTGCTCTAAACTTTTAATTTTCTTTGTATGTTGTAATCCGAGTTTCTTGAGCTTAGAAAACCTCTAATCTAAGTTTAGGGAACCCAAAATCATCATGAATCTAGGCTTGATCGACAAAATTCGAATCAAATCAAGTTTTTCTCTTTTTCTCATTTTTGGATTTACTTGAAATTTTTATGTAAAATTTGTTTAAAAGTGTTTAAATGTGTTCTAATGTGTTTTTCTATATTTATGAACACTATGTATGCTCTGGGAACTGAAAAACATGTTGGAAATGAGATTTCAAGCTCGGGGAGACCTATTAGATATGTATGCCCTAAGAAGTAAAAATGTAATACGTTTTTGGAGATATTTTTATCAATTAAGAATTTATTCATTTATATATACCAAATCTTGTCCTCTTTACGTTCATATTTGTTGAATGTATGTTAAGCAAACAGTAGTCTAAGACTGTTGGTCTAAACCTTTAAGAATTGGGCATATGATGGACTGATTATGCGAAAGACACGATTCTTAAGGTGACGGTCTAAAACATATGATCCACAATCGAGGGATTAAAGTTGGGTGCTTTATTCATGCAAAGATTGTTATGTTGTCTATATCCCCATTGGGAGATGGTTTGTCTTGACCATTGAAGTTGGACTCCGTGAATAGAAACATTGGCACGTTGTCATAGGTGACGATGTGTTGGATCAGGACACAAAGTGAATTGATCTGGATTAATAATTCTGTCTTGGCAAATCGATTCACTTTAGACAATTATTTGTATTGTATCTTAATCCTGAGATGAATAGTGGGCCCGTTATCTTAACTTGTGTCCTTTGATGTACCAAAGGATGACACCCACATCTCTATAGTGGTATGCATGCCGATACGTTGGAGGCATGACTCTTGATAGCGTAGACTTTTTATTCATAGATATGAAATCCATAGCTCCTCTTTAGGAGTAATAATATCCTCTTATATGCGTTATCCTGTAATTGAAAAACTAGAGCGCTCAACCATTTAGATGCATAGGTGTAACCGAATGGTATACTATCTTTGGATGGTAAGTTTTCTAATGGTGAGATAATGGAACGTAAGATAAAAATAATCGGGAAGGTAAGACAGAACTTGTCCTTAAGCCGATTATGGATTATCATATGGGGACACGATACACTATGATATCTATACGAGCTTTGTAATTCTATAAAGTTCGAGAGTGCAGCTCCAAGCTTTTAGTGGAGTAGCGTTGAAGCTGATAATTGTGAAATTAATATCTGGGATATTGGGTTTCATAATTATCGTGAGCTTGAACTTTATAGGTCCATTTTGGTCCCCTTTGCTAGCTCACAAAATCCTGTAACGATACGGCGTGCTTTTTCAATAATTGGTGACTTATGTCGGATTTACCAGATTGGTTTAAAATTTGAAAGATTCAAATAATTCATGTCTGTTTATTGGTTGAATTAATTTTGTAATAAAATTAATTTAAGATAAACTTGTTGAATTATTGAGATCAGATAATTCTTGTCTGTTTATCGGTTGATTTATTGGATAAATTAAATCAAGATAAACTTATAAAATTATTGTGAATTGATTTATTTTCTTAGAGATTATCTTGATAAAGTTTGTTTTGATCAGATAACTTCTCTATTGGGTTATTTGAATCAAAACTGAGACTTTATCCTATAGAATCTCGGGTGGAAAATAAAAGATTCGTGAAAATATTTACGCGGCAGTTCGGCCTGCCGATCAGCGAGAGATAAGATTACGCTTTTTCACGTGGATCTTATCAGATATTGATCTGAACTTAATTCTGTTTCGAGTTTTTGAGACCTAATCTGATAAGGACTGACCCCAGGACCAATCGCTATATAAAGGGAGTAAGTCTCATGAGTTACTCAGATCAATTGAGAGATTAAGAGTGATACTCTTCTAGTGAGCATCTGAAAACTCCCTGAGAGCTTTTGTTCACAAATCACGAATACTAGCTTTGGGTTCTCTCGATTGGTTGGAAGGAGAGTCACTGGTGGAAGAGCTGTACGTGTGAGCCCACACTCACTCCGGTTGTGGATAGAGAATAGCAAAGAAGACCAGTTAGTTGAGGCTCTTCTGGAACGTTACTTCTCTTCATAGGTTGCGGAGGTTCTTTGGTATACCAAGGTTTGTAAGATCTGTTTAATTTACACATATAGCATGTCAAACTTGTGTTTTGGAAAAATACTCTGATGTTAAAATTTTAAAAAATTACCGCTGCGCACCTCACATTGATTTTTCCAACAATTGGTATTAGAGCCAGGTTTTTACATAAATTTACAAGTTTGTGATTATACTATATGTATAAATTTATGATCTTAATCTCTCCTATGCTTGAATTTAATTTTATAGAGAGTTGGCTCTCTAGGTTTCTATATAATTATATGTTGTCATGGATTATGTGGTGAATGTTCATTAATTAATTATGGTTGATTAAATTGTTATTTAATTATTTAATTAATTTATGCCGGTTATGGTTCCTTAGAGGTTAGAATGTGTATCTAGGTTTTTCATGCAATTAGATGGCGAACTATCATCTCCTTCTTCAAATTGTTATTTAATTTTAAATTTGTGAGAATTTTGTAATTAAATAATTATTATAAAAGACGGATCTAAAAGACGGACCTAGAAGATAAATGATGGCATACCCAAGTATTTCCTGAGTCTCCAATTTTATGTTTTTGAATTGTTGAAAATAAAATTGATGAATTGCATTAAAATTGTATTTTCTAGAATAGGAGATTTATGCTCGGTCGGCATGCCAAACATCACAGTTTGGCAGGCTGATGGCCACAGATCGGCAGGCCAGACGTGTGGTTTGGCAGGCTGTCAGTGGGGCAGAAATCGGCTGGCTCTGCCGGTAGGCCGAACTCTCATGGGTCGGTAGGCCAATCTTTTCGATCGGCGAGCCGATGAAGCATGACCGGCAGGGCGATCACCTAGATCGGCCTGCCAACCGAGAGCTACAAATTTTTCAAAAAAGGTGCAATTTTTGCGATGTAGTTTTAATTTTATTTTTGAGACGATTCTGAGAAACATTAAATTTGAATATGACCGAAAATATGAAGTATTTGATTCATACGGGATTGAAGACTTGAAGATGGCAATTACGTGAAGAAGGATACAACTTGAGGATTCAAGGATAAAGAATCGATATATGTCTCGATTATTCTCTTGTAATCTTAGTTTGCTGTTCTCTAGGGTGGAGCCAAAATATTACGGTTATTATTATTTTGCTTGTAGCTTTGCTTGATTGCTTTGCTTGTCTGCATTATAATATGATTTGTCATGTATATTGATAACATGTCATATAGAATAGGAAGTGCCACTCATATTAAAATTGTTCATGCATAATTTTAAAATAAAACCTTGATTTCAAAAGATTGAGTGGGAGAAGGTTTTCGAAGAGAAAACCTAAGGCCTCCATCGTTGGTCCATAGGAAGAACATGGTGGTCTCGACCCCTAGGAAGGGATTTCTATCATGTACCAGATTGGATCTCTGAGAGGATAAGGTATTTTAGCATGATTTATGGTTGCACACCCCTAGGTGGTGATTATAAACCATGGATAAAATATTGAAATGATGGTTATACACTCATGTTAATTTTATTATTAACCTCCCCTAGGAGCTCTGTTAATAAAATTAATAGCCAAAGAAACGATTATTAATATATGCTAGATCATACGGGTCTTGGATGGTATATATTAATCAGGAGGGGATCCGTGTTCCTGATTGAATTTGGCATGACTCCCCTAGGAGCTTGTTGAATTCTGAGTTGGGAATTATTGTTGTAAGGTTGTGATATTTTCAAGGTTTTAACACATAAACACATTTGTATGATTTTACATGATTGTGTTATCTTAGTTAATTATTATGATATGTTTGCTTATGTTTGGTATATGATTCTTTATTGTAGATTAAAAATGTCTAAAAGGCTTTATCATCGATACTTGACAAAAACCTGTTAACTGGTGAGAATTACAATGATTGGAAACGGAACCTGGATATTGTCCTATCCTTTGAGAAACTTAAATATGTTCTGACAATTCCTTGTCTTCCTGAGCCTACGGGAGACTCATCTAATGAGCAATTCCAAGCGTATGACCGCTAGAAAGATGCCAACGATCAGGCCCGCTGCTATGTTATGGCCAGCATGAATAATGTGCTATAGGCTCAACATCAAGATTATGAGACTGCGAAGCAGATTTTGGATAATCTTGAGGACATGTTTGGAGGCCAGGCCATAACAAAGCGGCAAGGGGCGCTTCAAAAACTCTTAAACTGTAGACAGAGATCGGGGACATCTGTAAAGGAGCATATGATGTTGGTCATGGGTTACCTAGCTGAGGCTTAAACCGATGGAGCCTACATCGATGCTGAAACTCAGATGACTATGGTCTTTGAGACTCTGTCTAAGGAATTTATTCTGTTTAGAGCTACATTTAATTTGAGCAATAAATGGGATTTGACCTTGACAGAACTGATGAAACACTTGCAGGAGTTTGAATTGCTGATCAGGGAGTCTCCTGCGGGTGGTAAGGCCAACATGGTAGCTGCTTCTGGTTCCAACCCCAACTCTAGGAATGGAAAGAAGCAACGGGCAAAGAATAGGAAGTCTTCTATTCCTGCTAACACCAATAGCAAGAAGAAGAAGAAGAAGAACCCAAAGAAGCTTAAGTGCTTCCTCTGTGGTAAAGTCGGGCATATAAAAAAGCATTGCAAGGACTTCCTTTCCAAAGGAGGTAGGTGTGATCTTCTGTATTTAGAAATTTGTTTAGTTGAGGAATCCAATGACATTTGGGTTATAGATTCCGGTGCAACTTATCATGTTTGTGTTTCTTTGCAGGGGTTCAAAGAAACGAGAAGTCTGCTACATGAAGACTTCACGCTTTGGATGGGCGATAGATCCTTGGTCTAAGTGGAAGCAGTGGGAGACGTCCATCTTTACTTTCATAACTATAGGAATTTATTTTTGCAAGATTGTTTTTATGTTCCTAAATTTAAAAGGAATTTAATTTCTGTATCTTGTTTATTTAAGACTCCTACGTGGTATCTTTTAATGAAAAAGTGGTGATTCGTAAAAATAAATCTTTTATCTATTCCAGATGGATGCAAAATAATCTATATTTTATCAAACCTAAGATGAACTTATTGCTTAATGCTGAGATGAATGATAATAACTTTAAAAGACTTAAAACTTCTCACTCTAATAAGACTTATCTTTGGCATTTGCGCCTTGGTCACATTAACCTGAATAGGATTCAAAGGTTGGTAAGGGATGGACCTTTAAGTCACTTAAAGGTGGAATCTATACCTCAATGTGAATCTTGTTTGGAGGGTAAAATGACCAAAAGACCATACGGCTCTAAAGGCAATAGGGCCAAAGGGGTTCTAGAACTTGTGCACAGTGATGTTTGCGGACCGATGAACATCCGAGCACGAGGAGGGTATCAGTGCTTCATCACTTTTATTGACGATTACTCAAGATATGGGTATGTGTGCGTGATGCACCACAAAAGCGAAACTTTTGACAAGTTCAGGGAGTTTCAGACTGGAGTGGAAAAGCAATTGCGTAGACCCATAAAGGCACTTCGATCTGATCGAGGTGGAGAATACCTTTCTGATGAGTTCTTGGGACACTTGTTAGAGAATGGGATTTTATCCCATTTGACTGCGTCGGGCACTCCGCAGCAGAATGGCATAGCGGAGAGAAAAAATAGGACTTTGTTGGACATGGTCAGGTCCATAATGAGTTATTCATCATTACCTTTATCCTTTTGGGGATATGCACTACAAACTGCATGTTATCTTTTGAACAATGTGCCTTCAAAATCGGTCCCTAAAACTCCTCACGAGTTGTGGATAAGAAGGAAGACATCCTTAAACCATATTCGCATATGGGGATGTCCGGCTCATGTCCTGTTTAAGGATCCAAATAAGTTGGAAGCACTTTCAAAAGTTTGCGTGTTTGTAGGATATCCAAAAGGGACTAAAGGGGGTTATTTTTATAACCCAAAGGAAAATAAAGTCATGGTTTCTGCTAATGCAACTTTCCTTGAGGAGAGTTACATAGATGACTTTAAACCTCGATGCAAAGTGGTGCTTGAGGAGTTAAGGAGTGATCAGATCACTCCGGAGGTTCCGAATGAAACCGTTCCAATCAATGTAGAAAAACCAAACAAACTTGAACAACAATCTCAGGGGCTTCGGCGTAGTGGGAAGATCGGGCGTCAACCTGAAAGGTATATGGTCAATGGGGAGGTCTTCTTGGCTGAACCGAATGAACATGATAGGGATCCTTATTCTTACGCAAAGCTATGGAGGATGTTGATTCAAAACTCTAGACAGAGGGCATGAACATAGAGATGAAGTCTATGGAGACTAATCAGGTCTAGGAGCTTGTGGATCTTCCCGAAGGGGTAAAACCAATAGGGTGTAAGTGGATCTACAAGAGGAAAAGAGGAGTGGATGGAAAGGTCGAAACCTTTAAGGCTAGACTGGTAGCTAAGAGTTATACGCAAAAGGAAGAAATCGATTATGAGAAAACCTTTTCGCCTGTAGCCATGCTTAAGTCCATCCGGATTCTCTTATCCATAGCTGCCACTCTCGACTATGAGATTTGACAGATGGATGTCAAGACGACTTTTCTAAATGGCTATCTTGATGAGTCCATTTATATGGAACAGCCAGACGGGTTCAAGGTCACAAGTTAAGAGGGTAAGGTTTGTAAGCTGCTAAAGTCAATTTATGGACTTAAGCAGGCTTCTCGTTCTTGGAACATAAGATTTGATCAGGTGATCAAGACTTATGGGTTCTCACAAAATGTGGATGAACCATATGTTTACAAACACATTAAGGACGGGAAGGTGGTTTTTCTACTGCTCTATGTAGATGACATTCTGCTAATTGGCAATGACGTTGGGGCGTTGTCATCGGTCAAATTATGGTTGACCAAGCAGTTTGACATGAAGGACTTAGGTGAGGCTAATTTTATTCTCGGTATCCAGATCTTTCAGGATAGGAAGAACAAAATGATAGCTTTGTCTCAGGCTGGCTACATAGATAAAATTCTCAGGAGGTTTGCAATGCAGGATTCGAAGAAAGGTGGGCAACCATCTAGGTCTGGAATTACTCTTTCTAAGAAAGACTCCCCAAAGTCTTATGAAGAAAGAGAATACATGAAGAAGGTGCCTTATGCTTCGGCAGTGGGTAGTCTCATGTATGCCATGCTTTGCACACGACTCGATATTAGCTATGCGATCGGGATTGTAAGTTGATTTCAGGCAGATCCAAGACCGAATCACTGGGTTGCGGTAAAGCATATTTTCAAGTACCTGAGAAGGACTCGAGGGTATATGCTTGTGTATTCGGATGAGGACTTGACTCCTCTAGGATACACTGACTCAGATTTTTAATCCTGTCTGGATTCTAGGAAATCGACTTCGGGGTTTGTGTTTACTCTAGGCGGCGGTGCCATCAGTTGGAGAAGTGCGAAGCAAGATTGTACTTCAGATTCAACGATGGAGGCCGAGTATGTGGCAGCTGGTGATGCTTCAAAAGAAGCAGTGTGGCTCCACAAGTTCCTTGGGGATCTTGAGGTTGTTCCTGGTATGGATAAGGCGGTATCACTATACTGTGATAACAGTGCGGCGGTAGCTAATGCTAAGGAACCAAGATTTCACAAGAAGAGTAAACATATTGATTGGAAGTATCATGTGATAAAGGACTTCGTTGAGGGCGGGCATGTCACGGTGTGCAAGATCGCGTCAGAGGACAATTTAGCTGATCCATTTACGAAGACACTTACAGGGAGAGTCTTCGAGAAACATTGTGGAAGCTATGGGGATGCGAGATTTGCTGTATTTACTCACTTAGTGCAAGTGGGAGATTGTTAGATATGTACGCCCTAAGGAGTAAAAATGTAATACGTTTTTGGAGACATTTTTATCAATAAAGAATTTATTCATTTATATATACCAAATCTTGTCCTCTTTACGTTCATATTTGTTGAATGTATGTTAAGCAAACAGTAGTCTGAGACTGTTGGTCTAAACCTTTAAGAATTGGGTATATGATGGACTGATTATGCGGAAGACACGATTCTTAAGGTGACAGTCTAAAACATATGATCCGCGATCGAGGGAATAAAGTTGGGGGCTTTATTCATGCAAAAATTGTTATGTTGTCTATATCCCTATTGGGAGATGGTTTGTCTTGACCATTGAAGTTGGACTCCGTGAATAGAAACATTGGCACGTTGTCATAGGTGACGATGTGTTGGATCAGGACACAAAGTGAATTGATCTGGAATAATAATTCTGTCTTGGCAAATTGATTCACTTTAGACAATCATTTGTGTTGTATCTTAATCCTGAGATGAATAGTGGGCCTGTTATCTTGACTTGTGTCTTTTGATGTACTAAAGGGTGACACCCACATCTCTATAGTAGTATGCATGCCGGTACGTTGGAGGCATGACTCTTGATAGCGTAGACTTGTTATTCATAGATATGGAATCCATAGCTCCTCTTTAGGAGTAATGATATCCTCTTATATGCATTATCCTATAATTGGAAAACTGGAGCGCTCAACCATTTAGATGCATAGGTGTAACCGAATGATATACTATCTTTGGATGGTAAGTTTTCTAATGGTGAGATAATGGAACGTAAGATAAAAATAATCGGGAAGGTAAGACAGAACTTGTCCTTAAGCCGATTATGGATTATCATATGGGGATACGATACACTATGATATCTATACAAGCTTTGTAATTCTATAAAGTTTGAGAGTGCAGCTCCAAGCTTTTAGTGGAGTAGCGTTGGAGTTGATAATTGTGAAATGAATATCTGGGATATTGGGTTTCATAATTGTTGTGAGTTTGAACTTTATAGGTCTATTTTGGTCCCCTTTGCTAGCTCACAAAATCCTGTAACGATACGGCGTGCTTTTTCAATAATTGGTGACTTATGTCAGATTTATCAGATTGGTTTAAAATTTGAAAGAATCAAATAATTCATGTCTGCTTATTGGTTGAATTAATTTTGTAATAAAATTAATTTAAGATAAACTTGTTGAATTATTGGGATCAAATAATTCTTTTCTGTTTATCGGTTGATTTATTGGATAAATTAAATCAAGATAAACTTGTAGAATTATTGTGAATTGATTTATTTTCTTAGAGATTATCTTGATAAAGTTTGTTTTGATCAGATAACTTCTCTATTTGGTTATTTGAATCAAAACTGAGACTTTATCCTATAGAATCTCGGGTGGAAAATAAAAGATTTGCGAAAATATTTACGCGGCAGTTCAGCCTGTCGATCTACGTGTTCGGCTTGCCGAAGGGGCCTGTTCAGCCTACCGATCAGCGAGAGATAAGATTACGTATTTTCACGCAGATCTTATCAGATATTGATCCGTACTTAATTCTGTTTCGAGTTTTTGAGACCTAATCTGATAAGGACTAACCCTAGGACCAATCGCTATATAAAGGGAGTAAGTCTAATGAGTTACTCAGATCAATTAAGAGATTAAGAATGATACTCTTCTGGTGAGCATATGAAAACTCCCTGAGAGCTTTTGTTCACAAATCACGAACACTAGCTTTGGGTTCTCTCGATTGGTTGGAAGGAGAGTCACTGGTGGAAGAGCTATACGTGTGAGCCCACACTCACTCTGGTTGTGGATAGAGAATAGCAAAGAAGACCAGTTGGTTGGGGCTCTTCTGGAACGTTACTTCTCTTCACTGGTTGCGGAGGTTCTTCGGTATACAAAGGTTAGTAAGATCTGTTTAATTTATACATATAGCATGTCAAACTTGTGTTTTAAAAAAATACTCTAATGTTAAAATTTTAAAAAATTCCCACTGCGCACCTCACATTGATTTTTCCAACAAGGCCGAGACTCAAAATCTAGAATTTTTTAGATTTAACCAGTTTGGCAAGCAGATCATGAGCATTAGTAGGCATGCCTGACTCATCTTGTCGGTAGGTCGAACCTAGAAAAGTTCGGTAGGACGGTTCTGTACGGCCAGTGAGTCGAATTGTGGAAGTTCGGTAGGCCAACTAGGCTTTGTAAAATTTGTTGTTTTCACCCGTTTTCACTGTTTAAAACCAAGATAAAGACTTTGACCTTGTAATATGATTTTGTAAATGTAAAAGGCATACTAAGACGCCATAGGATAGTATAATACTATAGAATAGTCTATGTTAGATATTGACGAACTTAATTCACATTTAAGGTTGTTGGTTGTTCCATGAAGCTAACATATAGTGGGTCAGGATTAGTGTTGAGCTTCTGTACTAGATATCGAGGTAGGACTCTGAACCTTTTTCTTTGGTAACCATGTTTTAAAAAGGGTTTTGGCCACAAAATGATTTTCTTTAAAATGTTTTGAGAAATGATTGAGATGAATTTACTGGTTATTTTCATAAATTGTTGAATGATGAGATAATCATAATGAACGACATAATAAATGTAAATGAACACACACGGTAATATGAGACTTGAAATAATAATACACATATAGGGCATGATGTCATACTTAGAGATCGGGTTGTATAGAGAACGACCTTGGGGCCATGTCCTAAAACCCAGCTAAGCAGCTATGATGGTGTTATTAATGGTTTGTCCAAGATAATGTTAATGAGCCTATTTTCAGATGAATAATTGGACTAGATGGTAAGAATGAAAATTTATAAATCTCATTTACTACATTTTATATTTCTTACGTTAACACTAAATTTTTATATTCAAATTAATAATTTTTAAGCTTAGTCCTATTGATCCTCTTGCTCACTGTTTATATGTTTTAAACTCTACCCTCGGTGGACTTCAGCTTAGGGCCGATTGTGATGCTTCTGGTTAGGCACGTGAACCGTTGGAACTCTGTTTAGGTTATTTGTTTATTTACTCAAGGCATGTAATATTTTAATCCTTATTTCTTTTATTGGATTGTAGTTGTAATTTATTATTGCCGATACTATGTGTGTACACTTATATGAGTCTGGTAGGGCCGGATTAGTATTTAGTAGGTTTTATTATTCAACTTCATTTTAACTGTTTAAATTTAACAACAATTGCTTTTATAAGTTTTAAAGTGTGACGTTTTCAAAATAATTCAAATATTTAATATGCAAATTTTGATTAAATTACTGGTTTAATTAACTTAATTAATCCGCTATGTCACTACCCGGATTGGGGTATGTGAGATCTTTTCTAATCCAAGAAGCTTTTAAGGCACAAAAAAAAAAAAGTGAAGAAGAAACAAACCAAACCAAGATCCTTTATTTGTTTGCAACAACGAAAAAAAGGCTCTTTTTTTACTATATATAAATATATATATATATATCACAGGGCTTTTTGCATTGTAGGTCTTCAAATTTTACAACCTTTGACACTTGAGTCCTTATTTTAAGAATTTAGCCATTTAGGTCCCCAAACTTCTAATTTGTTGGCATCTTAGTCCACACTTTAAGAATTTGGAAATGTTTTAATTTATTGGCACTGTAAGTCCCCATTTTAAGAATTTTAACATTCAAGTCCCCAAACTGTTATTAGTGCTAATATTCTTTTTGCTCTTAATTGACATAAGTGATTTCAATATTTTGAGACTTTTTTTTTTGTTTTTTGGGTCCTAAAAACATATATTTTTTAACATAAAGGTCCCCAAAAGCTTTTTTTTAAAAAAAAATTACAAATTACTTTTTGTCCAAATAATGTTTAAATGCCTTAGAAAAACTTAATTACGATAATTATAGACAATAAACCAAAAAAATTCACAAATGTTATGGAGAAAATTAGCCCTCCATCCTATTATATTTTGGTTAAGTTGGTTCAAATTACAATGATATAAGTAAAGACAAACACAACAATTAGTTGTCTAATTATATACTATTTGATTACATGCTTTTCATTATCTTCAATTATATTAAAGATCTTTAGGGAAGAAAAGTGTATAATTGAACAACTAGATATTGTTGCGTTACAATTATTTAGTTACATCATTATAATTTGATAGCAACTTACTAAAAATCAAATAGAATAGATATTGATGAAATTCTTATTTTTTTTTTGATTTATAATCAATCTCTTAAGTTATTGTCTATAATTATCATAATTAACCTTATGCTAGGGCATTTAAATATTATTTTGGACTAAAAACAATGAGTTATACTTTAAAGAAAGGATAGTTTTTGGGACATTTCGGTTAAAAAATACAATTTCGAGACCTAAGAAGAAAAAAAAGCCTCAGAATATTAATATCTATTATATTATTTAATAGTAAAAATATGATGGGTACTAATGGTGCCAATAAATTAAAAGTTTAAGGATTTGTATATTCAAATTTTTAAAATAGGGACTAAGGTTCTAAGTGATTAAGAATTTGGGGACTTTTTGTTAAAATCCTTAAAATGAAAACTCAAGTACCAAATGTCACAAAATTTGGGACCTACAGCCCAAAAGCCCGTGTATATTATATAAGGAGCATTAAAGTAGGCCCCGCCACTTTTACGTATACACATGGGAAACAAAATGTGCATGTGGAATTGTTAAAATCATAGTGTAATCTTATAAAACGGGGGTGTGTGTGTGTGTGTGTGTATATAATTAGAAAAAATTATGTTGAAGAAACAAAGCTATTCGGTCATCTTTCTCTTCTTGGGCCGACAAAAGTTTTTTTTTTCCCCTCTAATTTTCTTGAACACGTGAAATATGTGAAAGAATGTGGACATGTTATATCGTATTTTAAAGGACAACGATTGAAGTAAACCATGAAATGGATACACTACTAGTACTCCTACTTTTTGTCTGTACCTGAGATTATATATGAACGATCTGAAATAATTCTCAGGTTTGCTGGTGTCATGAAGTTAGTACGATATATGGAGAAAATATCAAGCTTAATTGATAGATCATATTGATATAGCTAACATTACATGAGTTTAATGTAAATAATATTCTTATTGATTTAATAACAAAGACCATTTTCCACATAAATGTCCTATGCTTGGCATTAGAAAAAAATATAAAGATAACATACGGAATATGTTATATATATATTATTAGAAAAATAGTACGTAGTAGAATTTTAAAAATTTTATACCAGAGTATTTTCTAAAACACAAGTTTGACACACTATATGCATAAATTAACCAGATCTTACTAACCTCGTTTGCTAAAGAGATTCCTCAATCAATGAAGAGAAGGGCGTTGTAGAAGGACCTCAACCAATTGGCCTTCTTTGCTATTCTCTATCCACAATCGGTGTGTGTGTGGGCACACTCGTACAACTCTTCCATAAGTGACCTCCTTCTAACCAATTGAGGAAACCCATAAATAAGGTTCGTGATTTCTAAATAATAGTTCTCCTGGGGAGTTTCAGAGGCTTACAGTATAGAGTGCTCACTCTTGATTCCTTAACTGATCTAAATAACTTATGAGTCTTACTCCCTATGTATAAAGGTTGGGCCCAAGAGTTAGTCCTTATCAGATAAGGCCTCAAAAATTTGAATTAGGATCAAATTAGGATTAATATCTAATAAAATTGGCGTATAAAACACGTGACCAAAAATCGCTAGGTCGGTAGGCCAAACTAGCAGATCGGCCTACCGAACTTAGTCCATCGACAGGCCGAACCTAAAGATCGGCCTGTCGAACTTACGATAAATGATCCCTTTGAATCTTTATTTTCCACTCGAGATTCTTGGGATAGAGCCTTAGTTTTAATTCAAATAACCTAATAGAGAAGTTATCTTATTAAAACAGTCATATCTAGATAATCTCTAGGAAAATGAATATTCTTGATAATTCAACAAGTTTATCTTGAATTAATTTATTCAAAATTAATTCAATCAATAAACAGACAAGAATTATCTGATTCCGATAATTCAACAAGTTTATTTTGAATTAATTTTTTACAAAATTAATCCAACCGATAAACAAACATGAATTATTTGATCCTATTGAATTTCAGTCAATCTGATAATTTAACATAAGTCACCAATTTATTAGAAAAACACGCCGTATCATTACAGGATTTATTATGAGCTAGCAAATGGGACCTAATGGACCTATATAGTTCAAGCTCCCGATAATTATAAAGCCCAATATCCTAGATATATATTTCATAATTATCAACTCTAATGCTACTCCACTAAAAGGTTAGAGCTGTACTCTCAAACTATATAGAATTACGAAGCTCGAATAGGTAAGTCTCCATGATATATTATAATGTATTGTCTCCCCATAGGATTAGCCATAATTGACTTAAGGATAAATTCTGTCTTACCTTCCCAATTATTTTTCTTTTACATTCCATTATCTCACCATTTGAAACTTACCATCCAAAGACAGTATACCATTTAGTTTCACCTATGTATCCAAATGGTTGAGCGCTCTAGTTTTTCAATTACAAGATTACGCATGTAAGAGGATATCAACGACTTCTAAAAAGGAGCTATGGATTTCATATCTATGAATAATAAGTCTACGCTATCAAGAGTCATGCCTCCAACATATCGGCATATGTACCAATATAAAATATGGATGTCACCCTTTGGTACATTAAAAGACATAAGTCAAGACAACGGGCTCATTATTCATTTTAGGATTAAGATACAACACATATGATTGTCTAAAGTGAATTGATTTATCAAGACAAAGTTATTAATCCAAATCAATTACACTTTATGTCCCGATCCAATGCATCGTCGCCTATGACAATGCACCAATGTTTCTATTCACGAAGTCCACCTCCGATGGCTAAGACAAACCATCTCCCGTTAGGGATATAGACAACATAACAATCTTTGCATGAATAAAGCGCTTAACTTTATTCCCTCGATTATGAATCTTATAATTTAGACTGTCACCTATAGAATCATGTCTATCGCATAATCTGTCCATCATATGCCTGATTTTAAAGGCTTAGACCGACAGTCTCAGACTTTTGTTTGCTTATCATACATTCAACAAATATGAACATAAAAAGGACAATAATTTGGTATATGAATAATAAATAAACTCTTTATTGATAAAAATGTTTTAAAAAACATATTACACTTTTACTCCTTAGTGCATATATGTCTAACATATATATATATATATATATATTCATAATATAATACATATTTTAAATGCTATATCTATTTTCTCATAATTAATTAGTAAACTTTGAGCTCCTAAATTTGCATGTAAAAGTAAATTTTTTATGTTAAAAATAATTTAAAACAAGAATAATATTTTAATGAAAAGGTGACCAATCAAGCAATGGATCAAATGATAAAGGTTTAGCACAATAATTAACAAGTATTGCTATAAGGCACTAGTGATGCTAAGCACCATCTACTAATAGAAGGTGGGCATTGTAGTGTACAATCCACAGATAGGGCCTACTATTTATTAGTGATGTGCTTAACAACCGGTGGTGCCCTTAAGCATGTTTCAATAAATAACACTTAATTATAGAGTGCTTTTCTACTCAAATTTTAAAACGATATTATCACTCTAATTTGACACTACATTGGAGATACTCTAGGACTATTTTCAATGTAAATGCCAATGCTAGTACTATAATTTGCACCAAAATGTGAGGAGATAACATATTTGATGTGCAATTCATTTTGTACTCTAATACATAATGCTATTTGAAGTGCTATATATGTTTGCATTTTGTTATAATTATTAGGACATTGAACTTGTAAAATAATTTTTAATTGTAAAAGATTTTAAAATGATAATGTTGTAATGTTTGAATGAAAAAGTAAATACAACTGAGCGATCAAACATCAAAATTTTGCATATGTTGTATTTGGCTTGAAATTTTATACCAAGTATAATATATGTAAAATTTAGTACTAAAAATAGCTTTGGAGATTTATTTTCCTGCACAAACTAAAATATGATATTAACATTCTAAGTAGCATCTGTAAATAAAGTAGAAGACTAAGGGCTTGTTTCGCAAAACTTTTGCTTTTGGTCTTTAGATGAAGAGAAATAAAAGTTTGGAACTTTCAATAAGTGTGTGGAATTATGTTTTTAAAAGAGATTAAATGAGTTAGATATTTTTAAATTTTCTAATAAGCTAAAAATATGTTGGAATAGAGTTTATAATGTATTGTTGAAACTCTAGTACAAGTTTTAAAGTAGTTGCAATTTATGGCTTTGACTATGAGCTCTTCTAGAGAGAAAAAGTACTTCTAACAGGACATCCAAACAAGTAACTTTTGGTCTCAATAAACCAAAAACAACTTATAAAAAGCTATGCCAAATAGACCCTAAAGGAGTTGAATATCACTATGAATGGCAAGGGAACCCTATTCCACAAAAGTGGTATTTATTAATTTTTCATAACTAGTACAAATCACTATATACAAGGAATTAATCAATCCCTATTCTAATGCATAACCTAGATTTTTATATATTTTGGTAAGCACTTACAAGAAGGGCCAAAAGTTGTCTGCGGATCATAACTGTCTAGCTATATATTGTCGACAAAAGTAGAAAAATCCTTTGAGAATATCAAACAAAATACCTTTAAAACACATCATTTATTAAAACTACTGTTTCATTTTTATCTTTTTAAATTATCCTTTTTCTTATTTTATTTATTAAAATAATAATTATACATTTTTTATTTTATCCCATTATGATTCACTCTCAAAAATCAAAAACTGTAATTCTCTATATCTATCTGCCTTTCTCTCTCTCCTCTTTCTTTCAGCCTCCCACACATTCTCTCTCCCCTCTCTTTCTCTTTACCTCCCCTGCTCTCTTTCCTCCTGACCAGCATCACGTCCCCCATGGACCACCGCTAATTCAATCTTCGCCTTGATCACCATCACGAAGTAGTCCGGGAATGGGAGTCGCTGAGAGTCATGATCCCAGGTGAACTTCGAGCGCCTGATTAGTTTTGCTTTTCTAGTTTTGGGTGATTGGTTTTTGGTCAATCTACTAATGGATGCCTAAGATTCGTCCTTAAACTCATCAGCGGCCGTAAATCTCATCTAAGTCGTCTCCTAGCTGCTCTTTACTCTAGCGTTCGATCCTTCTTTGCTACCGTTAGATCTACAATCTCACGCCCAATTTCACAAACTTCCTATCACGCCCCGGAGTACGGGAGGTGACGTGGCGGATTATTGAAATTAATTAAAAGAGAATTTAATTAAAAATCAAGAATTTAGGGGTTTGAATTAAACATAAAATGTGAAAACTTAAAGAAAGCCATTGCATGAATAATTAATATTAAAGATTAAACATAGCGAGTATGGGTTCCACAAACCCACAACTTGTGCACACACATGGTACTGACAATATCATAAATACAATCACAGTCCAAGTACAAATAAAGTTAAGATCTTACATGCCTTGATTTAAATAATACAAATAAGTTTACTAGTCCCTTTATTGCTCCTGTGTCTTGTCCGAAGAATCTTCTCTAAACCTAAATGGAAAACCACCTAGAGGGGGGAAATTTAAAACAAATAAAACGTGAGCGAAAGGCTCAGTATGACTATGTTTTATAAAATAATTCAATTTAAAGAAACATTTCATTATTCAGGAATTATTTAAAAGGAATCTTAAATGAATAAATAAATAAATAAATTTGAGTAAAACCATTCTTACCCAGAATAGTTTACTCGTACAACCAGTAATATCATTTTCCTTTCCTAGGCAAACCATAATAATATCACCACCGTAGTGGCCCAATTGGGTTTCAGGACCTGCCCCCAAGGTCGATCGCTACACGACCCGATCTCTGATATGGCATCATGCCTATATGTTTATTATCATCATCATTCAAAACCCAATTACCGAGTGTTGTCATTTACATTCATTATGAAGTTCATTTCAGTTCACGGTATATTAAAATATAACCGATAAATTTATTTTCAAACAATCGTTGAAAACATTCTAATAGAAATCCTTTTCAAAGCGAAATCATTTTGAAACTAGGCTATCAAAGAATGGGTTAGAAGTCCTGCCTCAATACTCATGCCGGTGCCCCACACCGTAATCCCTGTCCGCTATACATTAGCTCCGCGAAACCACGAACGATCCTAGATACAAACTAAGTCGATCAATTTCTAGTTTGAGACATTCTATGTTATTAAATCATTTCATGATGTCCTAGTGTGCCATTTGTATCATTAAAATCATTCTATAAGGTTGGAATTTAAATCGGGGTTCAAAACAGTGAAAACAGGTGAAAATCACAAAATTTTCCATGCTTCGGCCGGCCTGTCGAACTCCCTGCTTTAGCTGGCCAAACTGCATAGTTCGGCTTGCCGGAAGCCAAGTTCGGTCGACCGGTCATTTCCCCAGGTTTGGCCTGCCGGGCGGATGAACACCGGCCTGCCGATCCCTATTCCGGCCTGCCGAACACGTGGTCTGGCCTGCCGAACTGGGAAAACCCAGAAATCCAGCCACGGGTTTTCGATTCCCCCAAAATCCAAATCTTGATTCTAACTTGTTTTTCTCAAATCCTAGGCATGGAAAACAATCATAGTTGATAGAAAAACATACTAGAACACATTTGAACTCATTTAAACAAGATTTAAACTCAAAAATCTCAAAAATCCAAAAATGAGAAAATGGGGAGAAAAATGAAAAATCTTGAATCCAATCTGTTTTTCTTCAATCTAAGCTTAGATTCTAGTTGTTCTAAGTTTATTTAACTCAAATCAAGGGTTTTCTAAGCTCAAGCAAGCCTAGATTTCAAAAATGCACAAAATTGAAAATTTTGAAATTTTAAAACTAACCTCGAATCGAAGCTTCAATGCGCGTTCTTGGTTGCCAAATCACGTCCCCGAGCTTACTCCTTGCTAACCCGAAGCTTAGATTCGAATTTGATTCAAAAATTTGAGAGAGAAGAGAGGAGCCAAGAGAGAGAGAGTGAGTGAGCAGAGTGAAGAGAGAGAGGGAGAGAAAGGAAATAAATAGAGAAAATCGGTGGGCGGTTTTACTATGCGAAAACCATGTGCTGCCGACGATTTTGTAAAACGGAGTATTTTTAACATTTTACAAATTGTTGTGTTTTAAAACTCAAAACATCATTTTAAAACAATAAGAAATCATTTGAATTAACCAAATTAACAAAACAACGAAAAATTCAAAATCCAACCAAGTAATCAAATTAATGTTGAAATATTAATTATGGCACACTAATTCATCATTTATATTACAATAACATCAAATAAATTTCAGGGCGTTACAACTTCCCCAATTGGTACTTTCTCTCTCCTATATACACACTTTTTTTCTCTCTCTTTATATATATATATATATATGTATTTGTTTTTCTATTTCTTTTGTTTATTTCTCTTCCTTTCTTGTTCAATTTATTTTCCTTTTCCATGCAATCATGGAAAATCTAGTGTTTGTTGTTGTGGTTTTGATTTTGAGCGATTTTGTTTTGTGGTAGCTGGCTAGGGTTTTGTGTTTTTGATGATGGTGGCAAATGCTCCAACGAGTCCAAGCGGCAGAAGCCACGAGAGTGACGAGGAGCAGAGCCTATGCTCGAATGTTCAAGAGTAGGATTAGTACCTTCCGGTCACGAACATAAGCTGGATCAAGAGGAAGACTTTTCTCACTAATAGCAAAAGCGCCAAAGACAAAAATGAGAGTGTTAAGAAATATGTTTATGAGTTTATTAGATTCATCACGAGCGGGTATGATTGAGAATTGAGAATTGAGATTGAATTTTCTTTGTTGTTTTTTTTTTCTTGTTGAATTTTGGTTTAATTGGATGGTTGTTTGGTTAGGGTGAGTGATATGGTTGTATTTTTTACTTGATCTGTTCTTTTTTTTTTTTTTCTTTTTTTTACTTTGGAATTTGGCAGATTCTGGTATAGAATTTGGTAGGTCTTAGAAAAAATTTGGTGGTTTTCGCGACAGAATTTGCTGAGTTTCGGGGCAAAATCTGATAGGCTCAATTACGTTTTGGCATCCTACATAGGCAATTAAAGGCAATTGGTGTTTTTTTGTTTCAAAGAAAATAATTTTGGAATCAACCTGCAGATTACAATTCGGCATCCCACGCTAACAATCAGAGGCAGTTGGCGCTTTTTTGTTTCAAAAAAAATATATGTTGGAATCTAGAACCTACTAGGTTATAATTCAGCACCCTGTGCTGACGAACGGAGTAATCTACCACATGAGATAATGAGAAGGAAGAGTAATTTGGACTTTTAATAAATCAGTTTTTTTAATTAAAGAAAGAATGGTAACTTGGGCTTTTAATAAATTATCTTTTTTTATTAAAGTGGTAGTTTTGAAAAGAGCTTTTTGGGAAGGCAATCTTAAAAAGGTGCTCCTTTAGAGGGACATTGTTGTAAGTTGCTCAAATTCTTGTTATCCCTATGGGGTTAAAATTTTACTATTTACAAAACTCTAGGGCTTGGTCTAGTATTTAGAGTACTTTTCAGACTAGGTTCTCTTATTTTATTATTGAGAAAATTGTATATTATATCATACTTTTAAAAGTATTTATTTACACTACACTTAGAAAAGTTTATGTCACACGAACATTTATGTTGCATGTTAAATTATGCTACAAATGAACATATGTGGCATTTATAAAAAATAAACTTTAAAAGATGATATTTATTAAAATTATCCTTTATTAATAGTAGAATTATAACCTTAGAGGTTTAAATAAGATTGTTTGCAAAAGTTTAAGCCCAAATTTTTTAGGGTACGTGTAATGGCAAAGGTGCCTTTTTTTTTTTTTGGTTTTAAAAGAAAGTGCTTGTTTTAATTTATAAACAGAAACCTCACCAAGAGAAAAAATCAATAGTGGGAAAGAAAATATAGAAAGCAATAATCACGGTGGTCAACTTAGCATGTCTTTATATAAAGATGATATCAATTGAGTGAAACATAGGTGTCTTTATTAACCACTTCAGCTCTACTTTTTGCATACCTTTTTTTAAACCTTTTCATTTCTCCTGTTACCTCCCTTTTAAAATATCAAAAAAGTTCTTATATCTAAATAGTATTATTTTCTTTTCACCGACCAACCAACCAAACTTATAATTTTTTGTAAATGTTTTTCTTTTTACGAGGAAAAAAAGAAATATTGGATGTTTGCATCATACAAATCTTGTCATTCGTTTATAAACCGTGCAAGAGTTTTTGTTTAATATCAATTTTTTTCTATTTATTAAACCAAATTTTGGATTCCTTAGCATCAGAAACTATAATCAACATATTAGACACGATTCGATATAAATCCAATAATCGATTCCTTCAGTAAAACAGTTTTCATATGCTTCTTCTTCTCTTCCTCCTCCTCCTTCTCCTCCTCGTCTTTTCTTTTGTTTAAAGAGTGGAATTCATTACCAAACGCAAAGCCCCAAAAATAGCCAAACGAAGTTAAAGGTCCTAGACTAAAGCATGAAATTATATACAAAACAGCCAAGGCCTACTTTTGACAACCATATCATCTTGCAAACCGTGGCTGGAACAAAACTCAGATAAATAAACCTTGCTATAAACAAAACAGCTAAGACTTGTGACTAGTTTATATGAAAGCGTTAGAAATCAACAAGAACTTTAAAGAAAAAATAAACCATGTATTTTTTTATTTTTTTTTGGAGAGGCTCTCTAATGTTAGAATCAATCTCTAATCTTTTGAAAAAAAAAGGCACAATAATTTTTTAGAAGGAAATAATTCTTTTAAACGTAAGGATGTGTAATGAGCATTTTTTTTTTATAATTCTTTGTCCTTAAAAGTAATTTTACTAATAAGTAATATAGTCATAAAAAATTTTATTAATAAAAGGTGTCCGAAAAGTAGTGAGAATGGGGTTCCAATAGAGACCGTCCTAAACATACTTAATATTATCATAATTGGGAATAATGCATCATGAATCTCATTGATTATGTGCTTAATTAGTCCAAACTTACATTATCTAGCGGATTAGAAGTTAATTATCGTCTTTTAAAATTTACGTTTTATAAATGCCATATATGTTCATTTGCGTATAACTTAATATATAATATAAATGATAGTATGATACAAACTTATCTAAATGTAAAACAAATACACACAACTTTTAAAAATATGACATAACATCTAATTTTCTTAATCAATTAGCCTATGAATGTATTAGACCGCAAATTGCGCAAGACAGTATATATAAACATTATGCTTTTGACAGCTTTAGTTGAAAAGTTCGTGAGTATAAAGATATTTAAACACAAAAGATCATCCAGAATAACGTCACACCCGAATTCTGAGCACATCAAGACAGCTTCAGAGAAAACATTCGACTAATTAATAAAAAAAATGCTACAAGACTTGAAAAGTGACGCATAACATCAGTAATACCTCATGCCGACCTGAAATAATCACAAGCGTTATATAATATGACCAAAAAAAGAATTAGAATCCCATTAGTAATTCCAATTAAAAGTGTGAACAACTTGAAGATATTAGAAGTAAAATTAATTTCTGAAGTCTGACGAAACGCGTAAGATAAAAGAAGAATAAGAAGTTTGAAGCGTATATACTATACGTGCTCTTTTTTTTTTTTTTTTTTTTTTTCTTTTTCCCTACGTAACTTTCTATTTTAGGTTATCTATTGGATGAGAAATATATATATATATATATATATATACACACACACACATATACGCATAAATATATATATTTCTTATTTCTAAAAAGGCCTTAATTTTATACAGACACATGATTTCATCCGAGATAATGGAGCCAAGAATGACTTTCATTAGTTAATAAAAAAAATATGGATTTCATTAGTTTTACAAAATATTTGATTTTGTTTGTAGGCTCTCAATAACTTTGCGGGATTATTTTAAACGGGTTATAGTTAGGTAATTTACAATAAACCAACAATGAGCTACTTCTGGGTTAATTATTCGCAAGAGATTGCGTTCGAGGAAAGCTTGTTGAAGCCACACGACATCCCCTTATTTCTGGTTGGATCAAAGGTAATACTGATAGGGCCGCTAATGGTTCTTCTGTAACTACAAAGTGTGAGGAAATTTTCCAGACTTATCGTGGCTTTTGTGAAAGATGTTTTGCTTGACTATTGGGCATAACTTTTGCCTTTGAGACTGAATTGATGGGCATTATTATGGCAGTTAAATTTACAAAATCTTCCCACTGGGATAAACTTTGGTTTGAACGTTATCGACTTATATTGTGGACCCTCTTGAATCCAGAAGTACTGCATTATCTTGGGATTTCAAATCCACTAAGTACTTAGCTTCAACTACTTTAGTGTCTCACATTTCTTGTGAAGGAAAGCAAGTAGTTAATAGGCTAGCTTTTTGTGGAGTTCATGTGGATGATACGATATTTTTAGTATTAGGGTCTAGAATTTTGTCTTCCTTAAATCAATCATAATTTGGCAGGTCATCCGGATAGTCACTTTTAGCTAACTGATCTTTTGGATAAATATGTACTCTTTTTTCCTTATAGTATTTTAACTATTAGGTTTTGGTTAAAAGGTTTTTAAGAAGACATATTTGAAGATGCTAGCAAGATTAAAGTTTAGGCTCAAGTCTTTGAGATTAACAGTAATGGAGAATTTCTTGATAAAGAACTTGACGAAGCATTTAATTTTCTGAATAACTTGGTTGAAAACTCTCAATACTAACAACATGTTAATCCTAAAGGCTCAATTAGGTCCAATCTTGTTAATACTCAAAGAGGTGTTCATCAACTTAGTCAAAAGAATGATCTAAATGCTAGGATAGCATGTTTGACTAGAAAGATTGAAGCTATGAAACGTAAGAATATTCAAGAACCCAAAATTGAAACTTTGTGTAGTGTTTCCTAAACTCTAGAATACTCAACTTATGAACGCCCAATTTTTAAGGAAGAGTTTCCATGAACAAACGAATTACACAAATCAATTGGACTAAGTTTAGATGCTATGTCCATTACCACATTCTGATACATACAATCCACAATAGAGAAATCATCCCAATTTCAATTGGAGGAATGATCAACCACAATAACAATTTCAACCACTGCTACATCCACATCAAAATTTTGAAAATTGTCCTCCATTTTTACAACAACCTCAAAATCCATAATATCCACTGAATCCACAAAATTTTCAAAAGCCTTTACAAAATTTTCTGCCTCCTGAAAATCTTAATTCATGAGTCAAAACTCTTGAAGACACTTTGCAATCATTCATGCAAGCTCAAAAAGCATTAATTGAAATACAAGAAATTCACAACAATTGCATTTCAGAAGAAATTCATGATAGTAAAGAGTCAATTTTTAAGCCCACTTCTTCACTGTGCATTCAAGAAAAAGGCAAATTTCCTACTCAATCGGTACATTACCTATTGTTAATGAAGTTGCCTCATCTAGTTCACCGCTAGAACAAGAAACTCAATTTTGTCACAACTCTTTGAAGTGGAGAAGTCGTTAATAAAATGACTCTTTCAAAAGATCAAAAGGATAATTCAACTTTAAGAAGTAACGATAAAATTAATAGTAATAAGGAAAATTCTGGAAAAAAAAAGGTTGTTTCAAAAGAGAAACTTGTTCCAAAAGTCCCTTTGCCTCAAGCTTTGCTTTCAAAAAAAAAAAAGTTTGATAAAAATATTTAAGCAAGTCAAAATTAACATTCCACTTTTATTTGCAATCAAATAAGTCTCTTCTTATGCTAAATTTTTGAAAGATCTATGCACAATTAAAAGGAAGCATAGCTGAGAATGTTAGTTCCATCATTCAATATGATTCATCATAAAAGTTCAATGATCCAGGTTGTCCTACAATTTGTTGTATAATATGAAACACTCAAATTGAACATGCATTCCTAGATCTTGGTGCTAATGTCAACCTTTTTCCTTATTCTATTTACCAACAGTTATGTTTAGGTAAACTTAAACTAACATTTATCACACTTTAATTAATTGATAGTTTATGAAAATTCCGAAAGGAGTTGTTAAGGATGTGTAAGTTCAAATTGATAAGTTTTATTACCCATTAGATTATATTGTTTTGGATACATAACCTGTTGCCAATTTAAATGTTTAAATCCTTGTCATTTTAGGTCATCCATTTCTTACAACTTCTAATGCTTTGATTAATTGTAGAAATGAAGTTCTAAACTTGTCTTTTAGAGACCTCATAATTCAACATGGTTAATATGGCACAACCTCCTGCTGGCAAGTGTGAAGTGAATTTTATTGAGGGAAGTATATCGGTACATCTGTTAAGCTACCTAATCGCTTAGCTAACTTAGTCAATACCTTTGTTTCAAATGTTCCATCGAAAGTTGACAACCATTTCATGCATGTTTTAACTGATGAAACGTTTGAAGTTGAAAATTTGATTTTCAAAGAGAGCAATATTTGGAAACCTGATTTTGGAAAAGAAGACCTTGAATATAAACCTATGGATGAAGAGGAATTTAAGAAAAGATTTCTTAAAGCAATGAGCAATTGAGTTTTTAGGATTGTTATTTTCTTGGAAGACTTAGGCCAAGTAATTTTCTACTACCAACCATCAATCTTGTTGATTCGGATTCGGAAGATGAAGTTGGAATTTTAGATTAGTGCTTGTATTTTTTTTTTTCACTTTTGTTTCTGTATTTTTGTGTGTTGTATTTCTAATAGCTATGTTTTCTGAAATTTTAGAAAAATAATTTGAAAAATTCATTAAATTGGCTGAGTAATGAAGGTTGAAGTCATAAAGATTAGTTGGTACTTAGTATTAACGACCTCTAGATATGCATTTAATGAAATGATTAGAATGATTTTTTTAGAATTTAAAAAAAATAAAAAAAAACACACAAAAAAGTAAAAAAGTTTAAAAACAACAAAAAATTGAAAAATTGAAAATCTCAAAAATATTTTCTTTTTCTTTGTAAATAAGTGTTGTTTCTTACTTTTCATCATTTTAGATTTTTAAATGACTTAGCCTAATTACTTTTTAGCCTAGCCTAGAATAATTCTCATATGTGTTTGTACAGTTTCCCTTGTGTCAAAGCAATACTACATCCTTTGTCTATAAAACCATTCACTCTGCACTAAAGCTCAGAATTCTCAGTTCATTCTCTCTTTAAATTTTCTTTCTCTCTTTATATTTTCTTTCTCTCTCTAAGCTCTTGAATTATCTCTACCTTCTCTCTAGATCCTCAAAGTTTTTCTCAGAAATTTCTAGAAAACCTTTAAAGATCTTTGATCTTTAAAACACAATTCTTTGAAAATTCTTCAACTTTTCTCTCTTAATCCCACAAAATCTTCTCAATACTCTCTTAAGCACCCTTAAATCCACTCAAAGCACTCATAAATCTGTCTTAAAGCTCTTAATTCACTCTCAAGAATCTCATCTTTTTCTCTCTCATAAAGGATCCTAAATACTACCATCTAAAGAAATATTTTTCTTCCCTTTCTTAGAAAGAAATTAGATATAAGTACAAAACTCGAGTCACTCGTCTGTGCTTCCAACTAAGGTAAAAATATATATAGAAGGTCTAGTTTGTCCTAGTGATGTTACTAATAAAGGTTTGCCTGGGATGGGCATGAGTCTGTTGCTAGGAAAAGAAGAGCCTAAGCTATAGCATCTTAGTGTCTTGAGTGTTCTCGTTAAAATTGTGAGTGTAAGTAGAGATCAAAAGGTCTTATGTCTACGAAGATAAAATACTTTTATATAAGGATGGACTTTCAAAAAAAAACTTAGATGACCTTTAAGATTTTCTTTTAGACCATCATAGTGGGTATGTTCAAGGAGCAATCTGTAGACTTTGGCGTCAATTTCATGCGAAAAAAAGAACTTCTAGGGAATCTGATATTAAACGACCTAATTATACAGTTTGCAACAAAGTTAGATGGGAAACAGCCTTCTCATCCATCTAGTTCTATGCAAAATCTGCAAAGAATTTCTAGTTTTGTTAGTTTTTTTTAAATGTTGAGATATAAAATTAGTTTTAATGAAAAATCATCAAAATGACTAAGTAACGGAATTTTCTGGAGACATATTTTAATGAATATGAGTTTTCATTCATTCTTGAATAAATTTTCATCAGAAAAAATTAAATAATAAAAAATAATAAAGATTTTTTTTTGGTGATTGTTACAATGTTTGTTTAATAATTGTATTTGTCTTGTTTACTTTTAATATTTTTATCTTATCTGTCTGATGCATTATTTTATTAGGTATTTTGTGTGCCATGTAAGTTTTAGTTTACTCCTATTTTGTCAAAAGTTGAATGGTTCTTGTTGGGTAAAAATTTTCAAAAATTCTATAGTAGTGTCACATCTGTCTATCTATCTTCATTTGTCTTTACCTGCCCCATTTGTCTTTCATCATATTCAATTATGTACTATATCTCATCCGTTTAGATTTTTAATCAGAGTAGTGGAAATAAAGTTTTCAAGTTGTAAAAAAAACATAAAATTCTGAAAGAAAGAGTCTTAGTTCTTAGAAACCATTATGGAGTCCTCGGCTTAGTCAACTCTAGATTTCAAAAATATCTGTGTGTTTTGTGGTTCTAATATAGGAAAAGGTACTAATTATTTAAATGTTGCATTCCATTTAAAACAAGTCTTAGCTAAGAAAAAGATAAACCTTATGTATGGATAGGGTAATCTTGGATTAATGGGAACTATCGTAGCCGGAGCCAAAATAGGAGGAGTCTTAGGTATTATCTCTGGTTTTCTTGCTCAAAGTCATTTTTGTGGTGAAACCATAGGAACCAATACAATAGTAAAAAATATCCTTGTGTGTATTAAAGCCATGATTTGTCACTCAGATGCTTTCATTGTTTTATCGAGATGTCTAGGAACTCTAAAAGAGATATTTGTCATTGCTAATTGGAGTCTGTTAGGCATTCATTCTAAACCAATGGGTGCACTTAATGTTAATGGTTTCTTCGATGGTCTTTTCAATTTTCTAGATAATGCTATGGATTAGAACTTTTTGGTTGAGTCAAAAAAAAGATTTTTATCTCTATTCCTAGTGTCGAGGAATTGCTAAAGAAAATACAAGTCATCATTCCTTAAATAGACACTGTAACTTCAAGGCTCAACAAGAAGCTCAAACTAGATTTGGATCTCTCTCTAAAATTTTTAATCCTTTAGTTTTACCAACAATATGTTCGTTTATGTTTATGTTTATTTTTCTTTGTGTGTTTTGAATAATTGTTCTTGTAAAGGTGTTGTTTTTCTTTCTTTATAATCTTATTAAACATTAAAGACACATTCAATTTAGGTTAAGGGAGAGGGGTTTATGTCAAAAGTTTTCAATTTTGTGTACGTTTTTGTGTTTAAAATGGGACTTT
Source organism: Artocarpus heterophyllus (assembly GCA_025403435.1). Taxonomy (NCBI): domain Eukaryota; kingdom Viridiplantae; phylum Streptophyta; class Magnoliopsida; order Rosales; family Moraceae; genus Artocarpus; species Artocarpus heterophyllus. The sequence continues at coordinate 35,599,206 of CM046348.1, read as the reverse complement.
TTTCTAAAACCAATTGTTAAAAAAAATAAAAACAAAAAAAACAAAAAATGAAAAAAAAAAGGTGTGTTGTTTGTAAAATTTTAAGATTCTTGTTTTAGTGTCATGATGGTTGAGTGAAGGAGTTAGTCTTAAAATGCATTTCTTTTGGTTCGAGAATTTAATCTTTTATATGTTTTCATTTATGTTTATTTTCTCCATATTGTCCATACATGCATGCTCAGGATAGTTGAGTGATGGAGACTTTAGTATCCTTGAGATGTGTCCAAATCATGTTTGTAACATATTTAATTTTGTCGTGTTTGTCTGCATGTGCATCGGATATTAAAATACTAAAAATTGAAAAATCTTTAAAAAATTTGAAAATTTGAAAAACCTAAAAAATGTTTTGTAAATGTTTGTTTTCTTTGTTTTTGTTTTTAATGTGCCTCCTGTCGGATGAAGATGGTTATAAAGTTTTATGGCTTGTTATAGAGTTTGGATATTGCTTAAGCTTATGTTAATTTCTTATGTTAGCCTCATATTTAGATTGTGATTTTTCTCAAAATTTGAACACTTAATCTTGAACCCTGATTTGTTATACTAATTTAAAGACTATTTATGTCAATATAATCTATTTTATTTTGATAAAATATCATAATTTGTTTGAATCCTTCTCGAAGCGATATCCTAAATAATACTAAGTTAAGGACATAATGTAGGCCATTTTTGGATCGTTTGATTCTTTCAAGCTAACCTCATTTATTTTATATCCCTAGTTACTCTGTTGTGCTTAATGTTTCATTTTTCTTTGTTACCCACAAATTTTTAGCCTAGCATTTTTAATAATTTCATGTCCTTTCTTTTTACCTTTAACTCATAAAGCATATGATCAGTTTGATTGCAATTTGGGGCTAATATTATGGGAGCATAGGAAGGGTTATGGAAGGAAATTTGTTTATTCTGTAAGTCTGTAAATTAAAAAAGCATCAAAATAAAAAATAAAAAAAAAATCAAAAAAAGGGGAAAAATTGAATAAAAAGTGGATGACAAGTGAAAGTTTACTTCATGTTTGGGTTTGTTACTTGGGAATTAATTTGTACATCTTAAGGGTTCGAGAATAATGTAAATGTTTTATGGGTGAATCAAATTTCAAATTTATCCTTCATCTTAATTTTTTTTACCTTAACTTTACATTACAAGCTGAGTAAAGTCCTAATGGTCTTTAGTTTAGTGTTAATCTAAATTAATAGAGAGAGGAATGAAAAACAAGCTTATAAGATTTCACTAAAATAAATTATCTTATATTAATGTAAATTTTTAAAGTTTGTATGCAATGATTAGTGATGGAATAGCACGCACACACACGGGGGAAAATCCACCTTAAATATGAGACATGCACTTGAAATGAATCATAAACTTGAATAATATTTGCATTTTATTTTGAGGTATGAATTTGAAACAACACTTGAGGACATTCTGCAAGAAGTCACAAGCTGCTTAAAAAAATCAATCATTTGATATATTTTCATGTTTTATCGCTCTAATTATTTGGAACTAGTAATAAGCTCGTAGAGGGTGTGATGAAACTATGAAGATGTATGTTTCTTAATGTTAAAATCAATCATTTTATATTTATATTTCTCATTAAATCCCTTAATTATAGCATTTGTGTGATAAATAGTATTTTAATTTATATGAAAATATATTTACTTATATATTTTTAGTGTGTTTTTATGTTTAGTAATATTTTTAGTAATTTTTAGTATTATTTTTGTGTGTTTAATAATTATTTAGTTTGAAAATAATTAAAACCATAAAAATAATATTGTATGATTTTATTTTTAGGCTTAAAATATTTGTAAATAAGTTTTTAGTTTGTAAATATGTTTTATACTATTTCTAGTAATTTATAAAAATATTCACAAGTCTTAAATAATATAACTGTGTGAAATTATTAAGATTTGTTAATTTTAAAAGTTTTTATTTATTTTTAGTGTGATTTATGCATTTTATTGTAAAATAAATAATTTTAAAATTGTTGTAAAAATTATGTTTATAAAGTAATTAATTTTAGTTTGTTTATTTCATTATAGATTTGAAATATGCAAGAAAAACAGAACAAAATGGCTTAAAAAGGAAAAAAAAAACCTTAAATGCATGAAAAATAATAAGAAATTAAAAATAAAAAGTAGAACCGTTGAATCAAAAAGTAATTAATTTAAATATTTTTAGTTTGTCATAAATTTCTAAGTAGTTATATTGTGAAAATCATTTTTAGAAAACTTATTGTTTTTTTTGTTAACTAAGCTAAAACTCTTGCAAAATTAAGTTTTGATGTTTTTGTAGATATAGGCTAGCACGATTAATATTTAGGAATACTTTGATTATTCGTAGATAGAAAATGACACTGTAAATGTTTAATTCTAATTTTGTTAGTAATTTTAGTTAGTTAATTTTGAAATCATACTTATTTGTTAAAATGAGTTTTTGATATATTATAGACATGAATTGGCATATTAAATGCTTGGTAACTCTTGATTTATTGTAGACAAAAGATAGCATATTACCGGCTTAAAGGATTTTAATAAATATTTTTAGAAAAACTAAAATATATTTAAGTTAATTACAAGAATAGAACCTTTAATCCTCAGCATTGTTTTGATTGCTGTTTCTTTTTTTTAAAATTGAATTGCACTTATTGTTAGAGTTCTACTTACCATTTAAATTAAACAACATTTCTTGTTTTAAAATTCTAAAAATCACAAGTAATCTAAAAATGGAAAATGTCAAAAAAATGTGTAAATATTGTAAATAATTAACTTTAGTCCTCAAATTTTTTAACTAATCAATAAAAGTAATGTAACTGATAGATTGGAATTTTATAATACCTTTTTCTCGTGGGATCGACCTCCGACTTACTGAGTATTATTATTTGGACAATCTTATACTTGAGGTTATATCAGACTTATAATTTTAAACCCGAATAACACCTATGCAACAAGTCAAAAATAGAAAAACTTGAACTATTAGAAGCATTGCAGTTTTGTACAATAAGAGACATAGATGAGAGAGGCAAAGAAGGTACAAAGGTAGTAAGAGCAGCATGTATAGGATATTGAAAAGACTGAGTGGACACAAAACTAGAAGATTTGGACGAATGTTGAGCCAACTGGAGGTTGATCTAAGATTGATCAAGGACATACAATTTGTCTTTTAGTTTGCCCTCCAAAAGAACAATGTGAGTGTGAAGGTCCTTGACAAAACAAGAAAAGCCATGAAACTCAAAATATACATGATTATCCTGAGCAAACTGAGAAACACTAAGCAAATTCTTTGCAATCTGAGGAACGTGTAATAAGTGTTTAAGAGATAGAGTCCTTGTTGAAACAAAAGGCGAAGAAAAGGAGTATTACCAACATGCTTGATTGAAATACTCTTACTATTGCCTAAATAAGCTATTTAGGACCTAAAAAAAATCAAACTAGGTCATGAGATTATGCACATTAGAAGTGACTTGATTGGTAGCCCCTAAGTCAAGATACCAACTATCATAAAACACAATTTTAGGAGTAGCCAACATAGAACAGTAAGGGCAATCTTCAATGCCAAACATAAACATGTTTTAAGATGATGAAGAGCCATGAAATGTAGTAGTAGTAGAATTAAATTGAGCAAGATTTCCTTGTATAAAACCATGAAGTTACGCTGGACCATGAAAGGAATGATCAAACCTATCATAGCAATTAGTGATAATATGTTCCATTTGATCACAAAGCTGACATTGCATTTTGTGATTACCATTCCAAGAGCCTCGACCTGCCAAAGAATTTCCACCAAAAAAGTGAGAACCATCGGTTTGACCTCAACCAAAAAAAGAAATACAAAAGCCAGGAGAAGTGAAAGACTAAGAACTAGGAGACATAGACCCACCATAACTAGAGAACCGTCCCATAGAAAGGGAATTAGAATGAAAAGATCCAAAATTAGGGTTAGCAAAAGATTTCTTAAAATTCTAAGGAGATGAAGTAGTTAATGCTAAATTAGCAGCTGCTAATTCCAAAGATTTCATATTCTTCTTAATACGAAACTCTTGAGCGAAAAGAAGTGACTCAAATTTATCAACAGAGTATGGTTCGATTTGAAAATTAACTTACAAAATAAAAGTTTCATATTTGGAGGTAAACCCTCAAAAATTGCATCAATGTGGTCTTTGGGAGTGACATTGTGGCCAACTAGGGCTAAAAGACCAACATAGCTTCAAATCTTAAGAAAAAATGTGTCAATTGACATAGAACCTTTCTTTGTTGGCTATAAAAGAGTTTTAAATTATTTTAACTTAACTTGGATTTGTTGAGCAGAGTAGACCTCAAGAGTATGCCAAATCTGAAAGGATATCTCACGATTGAAAACATGAACAAGAATGGAATCTAACATTGTAGCAAGAAGCTGTGAAAGGATGAGCTGATCTTGCTGTTCCTAATCAGGATAAGCTAAGCTCACTCTGCCAGGAATTTCATCACTGGGACCTAAAAATTTCACCAGAGGTAGAACTAAACCAAATAGAAAATTTTGGATATGATTGACTTATGATTGGTACCAAGACTTGCTTCCTCCAAACAAGAAAATTATTTTGATTGAGCTTAGTCACAATCGGATGAGTAAGCGAAACATGAATGAACTTTGAAGAATATGTAATTGCCATTGATGAAGAAGCAAAAGAACTATCGTCTCCTTTAACCTACTCTTATGCCATAATGAGAAGGGTCAAGATAGAAAAGTAGAGAAAGAAAAGATGAACTGAAAGGATTCTTCGAGAATGAATTAATTCTTCATTAGATTAAAACTATATTACATTCTTAACTTAAATATTGTACAAGTTCAATAATTAAATGCTATCAACTATCAATCACATTTTGACGTGTGTTAGAGTCTAACTAACTCTATAATAGATTGCTAACAATATGAAAAACACGAACTATTTACACTAGCATCAGTACACTTATCACTTCTTAAGCAAAAGGTTTCTCTTTTTAACAAAAACAATGATGTACGTAAACCAATTTGTGGCTAGCAATCCATAGATAATTACCATATTCTTAACCAATTTTTTGGGGGTTTTTTAGGTCGAGTTCGATAAATCCTAGACCAAAGTAGAGAGCATCAAACAGAGGAGTTTCAATCACTAGAGGATGTCCAGCTGACGGCCTCCATTCAACATTGATGACCTCCAATCACCATCAAGAGTCGTCGAATGGAAGGGAAGAAGGGAGTTATGATCTAGGTTTGATGAATAAGTATTTTACTCATAAATCAAGCATTTCCTAAGCTTAAATATTGTAAAATCCTTAAGAATTTATGTTATTTTGTAGGAATTAAATGAAATAGGGATTTTTGAATTTTATAACATCAAAAACAAAATCTGGAAGCTTATTTTGGTTGCTATAGGCCATCGCCACATGCCGTGAGCACGTGCACTAGTGCTGATCGCATGCATCAACAGCTCAGTAGGCCCGTAAGCATGGCCGCGCAGGCCTGACATGTATGTTGGAGTTCCCAATATACTGCCAGGCAAAAGCCCCTATGCATCCGCACTAGGCCTGTAGTGTGGCCAGGTAGCCTGTGCGTAGGGAGTCACGCTATCGTGCGCCCTTGGCTGCCTTTTTCGTGCTTATTTCTATGTTTAGGAAATCTTAGCCCCAAATTCTTAATCTAAGGCTGGAAATGAAGTTGAGATGGAAGACCTAACCTCTTAAAAACACTAAAAACCCAAAATCAAGGGGTGTGGAGGATTGGGGGAAGAAACCCATAAATAAGAGCTAAAATTCCAAGGAGAGAAGCTTGAAATTGAGGATTTTTGAAGGATTTTGGTGGATTCTTGGAGGATTTAAGACATAGTTCATCTCTACAAAGAGTTTCTTCTTCCTTTCTCTTTACCCTAGCCTTAATTCAAATTTTTATCTTTATTTGTGTCTTAAACATATTTACTTTTATAGATTTCATGAAGAGATTAGTAATAGATTTGTCTATGTTTGGTCAAATTTCCTATTCTAGGGTTTTATATAGTCTGATTTGGATTATGTTTGTTAATTGTTAATGTAATTTTCATTTCAATTCATTCATGTTTCTCCATGCTTAATGCTTCTAGTTTATTTGGCCAATGAATTTATTGATTCAATTTATGAACTTCAATGTTTAAAAGAGATTATAGTTACTTAGGAAACATAGTCTTTGTTGTTGTTGAGACCCAAGAGGGCCGAGAACACTTAGATAATCTACTTGGGAATCTTGGTTTTGTGAGGCCAGGAGGTGATTAATGCCTTGATAATTAAGCCAAGGGTCGAGCTTAATGAATGTATAAGTAAAAGAGTTAGATAGAGATATTGACTTGAATATCTAAGCATATAATCTCAATTGACGCTCAAGAGAGGTGATGAGGTAAACTTAGGGCTCTAGATTAATGGATTGGCTATAATGAAGTTAATAATCTCGAAATAGCAAGAGCATAGAATGAATTAAGCTAAATCAAGTCCCTATCCACATTATCACATAGATTGTCCATATTGTAAATTATTTCTTTTGTTTAGGGTCTTTTTGATTAGTCTTATTAGTTTTATTTTCTTTTAATTTAGTAGCTTTAAATTCCAATTGGATAAATAAAGCTCGGTCATTGTAGTTACTATAATTAGCTAGTTTTTAGATTTCAATCCTCATAGGAGAAGATAACCCTAACTTACCAATCCTAAACTAAACTTGACCCCGTGTGCTTGTGGGTTTAGGGAAAAGCCTCATCAAGTTTTTGGCGTAGTTGTTGAGGATTGAAAATTTAAAAACTTGGCTAATATTGCAATGAATTGATTAGGTTTTAATTTAAATGTTTCTTTTTGTTTTTTTTTTACCTTTATGTTTTGTTTAGGAATATTTATTTGGTTTTATTTTTACTTTCTTGATTTTAATTTTTGTTTTTGAGTTTTTGTACGAGGTACTTGGAAATGGTTGATTGATAAGTATTCTTGAGATTTGCTCAATGAGATTCGGAGCCTCTTCACGGTGCTTGGTGGTGATACAAGAACCTATTCATCAACTTCCAAAATCATGGCTTTTACAAGGAGGTTTAACTTCAAATTTTCTTTTATAGCTTAGTAGCATGGCATGAAGTTAGGTGGAAATAGGAAGTGGTAGTACTTATTTCTACCACCAATCCATCAACAAAGCCTATAGCTTATTAGAAAAGATGGCAGAATACAACTATAAGGAGATGAGTTGTTCAATGAGAAACTATGGTTGAGAGAGCAATTCTAAATTGATGGAGCCAAAAGTTGATGCCTTACCTCAAAAGATGATTTTGGTATTGGAAGGGGTGTTGACTCAATTAACAACAACAATCAATCACTTAAGAAGAAACACCAACCAATTGTCAATTGTCTAATCTTCTCAAATTCATAGTTTATAAGAACAAGTAGGCAATTGGTCAATAAATTTTCCAAGTTGAAAGGAGATGGTGTGCCTATTACATTTAAGGTGAAACCATTTGCGGAGCTTGCACCGAGTAAAGAGGACTTAGAAAATCTTCAACAAGAATCTTTAAGTGACGATGAGACTTGAGACTTTGACCTTCAAGAGGAATTACAAGAAGAAAAAGTCCTAGGTTTCCAAATTGTTGAACCAACCATGCCCATCGAAGAATACACCTACAAAGACTCTTTTTGGCCAACATCTCTGCCACCACTGTTAGCAACATTCCTTCATCCACACCAAGCCAAACCTTTGAAGCCAAATCTTGTTGGGATCATGTGCCGAGCATCTTCACATCTTGGCAAGCTTGAGGGCATCTACAATGAAGACCCATTTTTGGTGTTGTATGACACCTACTATGGGCAGAAGCTGCTCTTTGATGAGCGCTTCTTCACAAGTCAAGCCGATGATTTTAAATCAAGTGTTCTTGGGAGGCACCACAAGTTTTCTATCCTTTTACACTTCTTATTTTTGTTTTGGTTTGTGTTTACGTTTATGTTTTAGTCTAGTTTAAAATCTTACATTAATGTTTGAATTTGGTGTGTTTTGATAGGTATGAAATAATCGGAAGCTTAAGAACTTGAGTTTTGGTAGAAAAAGATTTGAGGAGATGGAAAATATTTGGAATTTGGGCTAGAAATATTTGGGGTGTATGTTCTCGACCCTTGTTCTTTAATTGCTAAAAGCATTGAGGACAATGTTTAGTTTAGGTTTAGGGGGACGGAAATTATTTTGTTAGGTTTTGGCCTTAAATTTTTTCAAAATGTTCCTTGATTACCGTGATTTTCCTTCCATTGCTCTTGTTTGATAGTTCCTGTTTAGTTCTTTTCTTGTGTGAATAAAATGTGAGTTTTGAGAAAGTGGATAACTAATATTTCATTATTATATAGCAACAATTTGTTTTCTTAGGTCTTTGGAAATGTAATTCATTGAGATTTATATATGCTTGACTTGCATAATTGATCTTCGTTTTTGACTCTCTACACTTGAGCACTATGAATCATGATCTCTTAAAATTTTGAGCCTTTGGAGAACAATTATGTGCATTAGATTGGCGTTGACATCTCATGAACTCTAGAACCTATTTTAGTAAAACTCAAGGTGTCATTAAAGAGATAATTGAGATATTTGATTGAACCATTTGAGCCTTTGAAGCCAATCTATGTAACTTCACTGCTAGTTTCTTCTATTGAGCCTATTTGACCTATTTCTTTCATCACCCACATAAGCTTCACCTAGCCATTTCATGAATTCCTTTCAATTAACCTATCACTCATAGACATGTTTGTATCATTGCTTGACTTAGAAGATTTATTGTTGAGAGTGAGCATGGAAAGTGATATGAGTTGAATTTGTAGTTTGGTTGTATACACTACAACAAATTTGAGATTATACGACCTTCATTTAATGATCGTTTCTCAAAAATCATCGTGATAAGGGAAAAAAACGCAACGAGTTATGCCCACAAAGACGAAAATCGTCGTGATATGCGCCGAAGCTACCACGATAGTTTTTTAAAAAACCATCATGGTAGCTCACTTAAAACCCATTTTTCCACCTTAATAGTTAAAGATAAATCAAAAACTTATCTCTCAAATACGAACATAGACTCTTCTGAAACAGCTACCACCATCCCTCTCTGCCTCTACACTCCTTAATCTTATTCTAAATTGTAAGTTTTTGGTTAGAAATTGATAATTGTTGTTGATTTTGTGGTTTAATTAATCCAAAATTGATTAATTGTCATTGATTTTGTTGTTTATTCTATGATTATTATGTTGTGGATCATGGGTATGATTTATTTGTTTTATAATGGGTATGTGTAATTTGTTTTATGATGGGTGATGTTTTTGTTTTATGATTAGAATATATATGGTGACTATATTATGTATATAATTTGTGAAATTAATTTTAATTGAATATTTGCTATTTATTATTTCGATCTAGGACTTGCAAAATGGATAGGAAATGGATGTGGGATTTTTGATTGTCTAGAGAATACGTAAATGGTGTGGAAGAGTTCTTGGATTTTGCCAAAAGTCATGCCAATGGTGATAAAATTCAGTGTCCTTGTGTTCAATGTGGAAACCATAGATTACATCCAATTCCAATTGTTAGAGGACGTTTATTCCAAAATAGAATTATAAGTAATTATTAAACGTGGCATTTTCATGGCGAGGCTAATTTCAATCCAACTTTAGTAAGTAAAGAAAAGGAATCTATTGTGGAGGATAAATGGGTGATCACGACAATATACTTGACATGGTCAATGATTTGGAAGAACACTTCATCCATCGTCCGGATGTATTTGAGACAATGATGAATGATGCCGAGACACCCATATATAAGGGGTGTACCAATTTCACCAAATTGTCCACTTTGGTTGGATTATGGAATTTGAAAGCATCGGATGGGTGGCCAAATTCTAGTTTCACAAAGCTTTTCGAATTTTTAGGAAGGCTTCTACTAGAGGGTATTAAATTACCAACTAGTATGTATGAGGCTAAGGAGACTTTGAGCACTTTGGGAATGGATTATGAGAAAATTCATGCTCGTGAAAATGATTGTGTTCTTTATAGGAATGAGTATGAGGATGAGAATTATTATCTGGTTTGTCAACAAGCAAGGTGGAAGAAAGGAAAGGAACTAAAAGACGGTAAGAATGGAGTGCCAAAGAAAGTGTTATGGTACATTCTACCAGTACCACGTTTGAGGCATTCATTTAGAAACCCAAAACATGCCAAGAATTTGACATGGCATCATGACAAACGGGGTCGATGATGGTATGCTTAGACACCTGGCGGATTCACCACAATGGAAGACTTTTGACACCGATCATCCTAACTTTAGTGCGGATCCAAGAAATATACATTTTGCATTGTCGATGGATGGAATGAACCCACATGGTAACATGAATAGTAGGTATAGCGCTTGGCTGGTAATATTTGTTAACTACAATCTCCCTCCAAATATGTGCATGAAGCAGAAGTTTTTAATGTTGTCTTTATTGATTCTGGATCCTTACCAATTAGGCAATGACATTGATGTATACTTGGCACCGTTAATTGATGAACTAAGAAAGTTGTGGGAAAATGGAGTTGAAGTTAGACATGCTTATCGAGAAAAGATGTTCACACTCCATGCAATGTTGATATGGACCAATAACGACTTCCCTACATAAGGCAATTTATCTGGTTATTTGGTGAAGAGTTCTAGTGGCTGTCGTATTTGCATGATGGAAACGTGTCACAAACGATTGAAGAATGGTAAGAAAACCATTTTTCTTGGTCATAGAAGATGGTTGCCAAGAGATCATCGTTACCGCAAATGAAAGAAAGCCTTTCATGGCAACAGCAAAGAAAGAGGCCCTTCTCATTCTTTGACAGGTGAATAAATATTTGAAATGGTAAAAGAAATAAGAGTCATATTTGGGAAGAGAAAGCGAGGTAAAGACGAGCCACCGATTGATGGACCATGGAAAAAAAGATCAATCTTTTTTTATCTTCCATATTAGAAGACACTTTTTGTTTGTCATTGCTTGGACGTTATGCATGTTGAGAAAAACATTTGTGAATCCATAGTCGGCATGTTGCTTGACATTCCAAGCAAGACTAAGGATGGTGAAAAAGCTTAGTTAGATCTCACAGAAATAGAGATTAGGCCTAACTTGTTTCCCGAGAAAAGAGGAAACCGCACTTATTTACCTCCGATGAAGCGCACGTAATCAAGAGTGGAAAAGAGAAAGCTTTGTGAATGGCTTACTTCATTGAAAGTGTCGAACGACTATTCTTTGAACTTTAAAAAGTTGATGTCGGTGAAGGATTTGAAACTTATTGGCATGAAAACACACGATTGTTATGTGTTGAAGTAGAATTACTACCACTTGCTTTGCGGGGAATTCTAACAAAGGATGTGAGATTTAAAATTACCAAGTTGTGTTTGTTTTTCAATTCAATATACTCCAAGGAAATTGATCCATTGATGCTAGATTCACTGCAATTGGAGTTGGTGCAAACCTTATGCATGCTTGAGAAATGTTTTCCACCGGCATTTTTTAACATCATGATTCATTTAACGGTGCATTTAGTACATGAAGTTAAGTTATGTGGACCTATGTATTTGAGATGGATGTACTCATTTGAAAGATATATGAAGGTCTTGAAGGGCTATGTGAAGAATTGAAATCGACCGGAGGGATGTATTGTAGAAAGTTACATAGCTAAAGAATCGGTTGAATTTTGCTCAAGTACCTGTCTAATGCGAATGCAATTGGGGTGCTAAAGACTATAAACATTGAGGCTAGGGCACTATCTACTAGCAATCCTTCCTAAGTAAATCGAGAGAAGTGGGAGCAAGCTTGTCTGTATATCTTGCATAATACTAATAAAGTGGAGCCGTTCATTGAGGTGCACATGAACGAATTAAAAAAAGAAAACCCAAAAAGAGCAAGAAATGAGAAGTGGTTACAAGATGAACACAATCGGACCTTTCGGTTGTAGATTAGAGCACACATACATGGCAAGTGCTCCACATCACAAGATGGAGGCATGTCACAGAACTTGAAGAACCTAGCTAGAGGACCGTTGTCGGTAGTTACAAGGTATACATCATATTCCATAAATGGTTACACTTCTACACTCATGAAAGAGATGAGAAACATCCTATCCAGAATAGTAATGTGACTCTCTATGCCGAGGCTATGCATATTGCCTCTGCCAAGGACAAGAATCCAGTATATGGGACCATGAACTACATTGGTTTCATTGAAGATATTTGAGAACTTGATTATGGAGGATTGCGCATAGCACTTTTTAAGTGCATGTGGGCTGACAATAACTATGTTAAGAATGATAATGATGGCATCACTATGGTTTACTTTAGAAGATTGGGATACAAGAATGATCCCTTCGTTATGGCATCAGAAGCAATCCTAGTTTTTTATATTACAGATCCCTAAGACATGGAGTTGTCTTTAGTCATCCCGATGAAACCAAGAATAGTTGTCGATGGTGAAGAAGTTGCCAAAGATTGCATGGACAACCCTTCATTCATAAAGGGATTGCCACTAGTTAAAGAGATAGATGATTTGAAAGATGATGTTTTGCACTTGCTTCGTGAAGATGTGGAATGGATATGTATTGAGGAACCAATGAATAACAAAGAGAAAAAAATGAGCATCTTTAAACCAATTTATGTTAATTTATTTTAATATGTGTCTTTGTTTCATTTTTTATCTTTTTTTAAGGGTTTGGGATATCTATTTATAGTTATATTTGTTATGAAAATAGAGAAAAAGTATACATTCTGGGCCATTGGACGCTTAACACACAGGCTAGCCACCCAGGGCAAAAGAGAAAAACTAATGTAAGGGGAAATTTTGACCTTTTTTTACGACGGTTTTTGTATAAACCGTCATATAATTGAAGATTCCACGATAGTTTATGGATAAACCATTGTGGAACGTGGACCTTACATGATGGTTTATGGATAAACCATCATGGAAGGAGGGAAAAAATTCTAAAATTTTTCAACCTCACATGACGGTTTATGCATAAACCATCGTGGAAGGTATAAACTACTCTAATCTTAAATCTTAGTTATTAAATGTTTATTCTTAACTCTTCACAATTACTATGAATATAGTATAATTAATATTAATATAAAAATATATATAATATAATATAATATAATTTCAAATAAATAGATAAAAAATTTTCACCTTACACGATGGTTTATGTACAACCGTCGTGGAAGGTACCAAAAATATTTTAAAATGTTTTTCAACTTTACACGACGGTTTATGCATAAACCGTCGTGTAAGGTGTCCAGAAAAATTTTGAAATTTTTTCAGCCTTACACAACTATGTATGCATAAACCGTAGTAGAAGGTGGGAAAAAATTTTAAAAATTTTCCACCTTACACGATGGTTTATGCACAAACCGTCATGCAAAGTGAATTAAATTTTAATTTTTTTCTCACCTTTCATGACGGTTTATCATAAACCATTGTGTAAGGTTAAATTTTGCCTTTTAGTTTTAAAAATGCGCCCCTCCATTTTGAGTCTGCGACTCCCTCTCTCTAAAAGCTTTCTCTTTCTCTTTAAAATCTCCCTCTCTCTCAAGCTTTCACTCTGCCGCTAGAAGCCTCCACCGCCCTCACCTCCTCCCCGCATTTAGCTCCCCTTCCCTCTCTCTTTCCTCTTCCCCCTCCCCCCCGCCGCCCCCATCCTCCCCCACCCACCCTCCCCACCCCCTGTCGGCCTCCCACGTAGCCCTCCCCACACCCCCTGTCGCTAACCAACCCCCCTCGCCCCCCATCACCCCCGCAGCCCTCCCCACCCCCTTACCCCCCACCTAGCCCACCTACCCCCCCGTTGCCCCCCCCCCACCAAGCCCTGCCCACCCCCTTCGCACCCCGTCACCCCCCACCCTACCCCCCTCTCCCCCCACCCTGCCCACCCACTCCTGTCGGCCCCTTTACCCCCACTCAGCCCTCCCCACCGCCCTTGCCACCCACCCTGCCCACCCAACCCCTCGTCCCCCTTGCACCCCCCTCGCCCCTACCTCATCCACCCACCACCCTTCGCACCCCCATCGCCCCCCACCCCACCCCTTTTGCCCCCTCGCACCTTCGTCGCCACCCCACCCTGGCCGCCCACCCCCCTAGGCCCCACATCCCCCCCTAACCAGCCCTCCCCACCCCCCTTGCCCCCCTCGCACCCCGTTGCCCCCACCCCCTATGCACCCCCGTTGCCCCCTTCGCCTCCCTCGTACCCTTGTCACCCCCCCCACCCCGCCCACCCACCCCTTTCACCGCCCTCATCCCCCGGTCGCCCCCCACCTAGCCCTTCCCACCCTGCCCACCCACCACCCTCAGGCACTGTCACAACCCGCTTTTTCGGGCTTTGATAAAGCTCTTTCTTACGTTCTTAGGGGCAAAAATTTAGGAAGATTTAAAAAAAAAAAACAGAAATAAATAATTTACTTACATTAACTTTGGTAACTCTCAAAATACTTTCACATACTTGTATTTACATAATTAATACTTTTACTTTTATAACATCTTTCTTTTAAACATTTCATATCAAAATAACTTTAAACAGACATAGCAGAAAACATTACAGCAGCGGACTCCATACCCAATCTGCACACCATCCACCCCTCCGCCAGCTCACCATTTGAACTTATTTTGACCTTCTCGTCGGAATGCCTACAGCATGAAATACTTAATGAGCTAACGCCTAGTAAGTCCCATAAATCTCACATGGATATTCAAATAAATGCATGAATCAATTATGCTTTCTTATAAACTTTCCTTATCCTCATCATTTCTTATCTTTACTAGGGCCTAAGTGTTAGTACCATTGCGCAATTTCATTTAGGTCTACGTAACACCGTGACCATAACATATCCTTTAAACTACCCTTGAGTCAGGAGTTGGTACGACACTCTTTTTACTTTCTGGTGTTACATTTACCAGTCCATTTATTATGGTTGACATACCATGCATGAAGTGATAATCACATATTATCCTTGAAACATAAATTCTCTTGCATAGCGTAGTACACACAGATACCTACTTTATACATACTCAAGTATTTATCATTGTACACACAAGTACAAAATCATGGTACACATGCTCATTTTCATTATTGTACACCCAAGTACATAACATATTATACACACAGGTATTCATTCGAATACTCACAGTTATTCATACATAATTATACCCCTAAGTATTCATATCATGGCAAACATACAAGTTTACATTTAATTATACGCACAGGTATACATATACATACATTTCTTTTTAAACCTACATTTCATACTGTAGGTGGGAAGTGTACTTACTTGTTTTTTAGTACCACCAAATCAACTTTGGTTCTCCTTTCTCCTAGACTCCTAGGGTCCTGTTGGCCAATTTCAAAACTATTAGCCAGACTTTATTACGTTTCGTTACAAAACGTTTGTTGCTTAATTAATCGAGTTGCATAACTATATACAACTCTGAAAATTACTATCTTTCCTTATTCTTATCTTATCCTATACCATTATCGTTATCGAAAAGCGAAACAACTTCTTTTTCCCTTTTTGGAGTCATTTTCAAACAATTCAGACTACTCAGGAAAAATGACGATTTTGCCTTGGCAGGCCAACTAACTTCCCGAGCTCAGTTTCGCTCTTCTGGTGGAAACAATCGAGTTCTTATTTCAAATAATGCCCCAATGGGTCGGGCCTCTTCATTTCCTCTCAAACCCCTTTTTCGTAAAAATTTACAGTTTGGCCCTTTAATTGAAAATTTTGACAATTTTGCCCCCGGGGCTAAAATTTTGCCCTTTATACCAAAATTTTCTATTTTTCATAAGGAACATTTTTACTTAAGGTACCATACCTTAAATCATTTTGAAAATTACATTTTTGCCATTTAACATTTTTTTCCACTTTTAACAAATTCTTGAAAAATCAAAAACTCACAAATGGTTGAGTTTTTTGACAAACCGTCTGCTATAACTAACAGTTTCATCGAGATCTACAACTTTTGTGTTTTAACTTTTTTCAAAATCTCACTGTACAAGGGTGTTTTTGGTAATTTTTCATACGTGTCGAGAAAGAACTTTTTATTGCAATTTAGTCCATAAAGCATTTTTGTAAAAATCTATTTCAAAATTACAAATCTACCCCTGCAGAAACCGTTCTATGCCTTATTCAAATCATCCTCATGCTCAAACTCAAGAACTCACATGGGTTTTAAAAAATAAAAATAAAAACAAAATTCAAAACTTTGAACTTTAAAACTTACCCAAATAGCACTTTTTTGATTTCTAGCCTTCCAAGGCTTCTTGAACTTCTTCTTGGGCTTCCTTTTCATGCAAAAACACCATGAATTAATTTTCCCTTCAACCCATGAAAAATCCCTTAAAAACTTGCTAAAAAGTTTAAGATTTTACCTTAAAACTTGTGAAAAATCCTTGGGCTTTGCTTGTAAAACTTGTTTGGGGCCATTTTTGCAAAGTATGGGGTTGAGAAATTTTTTTGAAAGGCTGCAACTATGGCTGCCGAAGCTAAGGATGAAGAAAGGAAAGATTTTTTTGCTAAAATCACATTAATTTCACACTTATCCACATGGGTGACTCATGGGGTAATCAAGTGGGTTACCCTTGGTGTCATCATGCTATTGGGCCACATTGCATGGCTTGTTGGCCCAATAGAATTCAAGCAAGTGTCTACTTTGTGGAGCTAAAATTTATACTATGTAATTTTTCACCACACATTATTTTTTCTATACTGCCATAGTCAAATCAGTGTACTTTCTATCCTTAGACTGTATAAAAATATTTAACTTACTTTTCGTTCACTTTTGGAGGCCAATCGTGACATTTTTCGTATCTGCGTTTTCATTTAGCAATATTCTTATACTGCTCTGGCCTTCTTTCTACCCCTGGTTTGTAACACCCACCTATTTTTATGTAATAAATTACATTAAGTTAGTAACGACATTAATGATATTTTATTAATAATTTATGATATACGTAATGATATATGATGTTAATGTTACTAACTTTTTATGTCAAGTTATATGACAGGTGACGACCGTATGGAATCGTTGTGCTCAAGTGTTCATGATTATTTTAATGTATGTTTAATTATGATGTAATGATGACTTGAATGTTTTAATGTTTGGTATTTAAGGACAGTTCGGCAAGCCAGACTTTCAAGTTCGGCAGGCCGAATAGTCTGCCAAAGATCGGCAGGCCGAAGGAAACCATCGGCAGGCCGAACTTGGTGGAACCGACAGGCCGAAGGGGAAAATCGACAGGCCAAACACGGCTGATGATAAGTCAGCAGAAATCTCTCCAAAATTATGGCTGAGTTAATTACGTTAATTGGGTGATTTATTGTGATTAATTGGCATAATAATGGAATAATTTTGTTAGTTAAGGAAATTAAAAGGTTGACTTTGCATTGATTTGTCTGATTTTAAATGGTTTCCTATTTTAAGAGGGCAAAACATGGAAAGTGATGAGTGATTGTTTGACTTTCCTTCTTTCTCTCCTTTTCTCCATGCCAATTAGCACCATTTGAGTCAGAAAATTCTGACTTAATGGAGGGAATTGAATTCCCATCAATTATGCTTATTATGTTAAAATTTTTAACGTTCTTTTTCATTATTTTTTTTCTCATTCTCACGTTTCTCTCTCTCAAACTTCTGAGACGTTTGTTTTTTTTTTTTCATTCTTCTTCTCTTCTCCACGAATCCTATCTCCTTCTCTCTCAAAAATTCTCTACAAGAATATTGAAAGAAAAAGTTATATTTTGCTGGTTGAATTCAAGAATTTTAAGAAGAAATTTTCAAGGTAAGAACTCAGTTTTTTCGGTGTTTTTGAAATGAATTTCTCCTCCTCAATTCGTTTACGATATCTTTCTCTAGGTATTGTATTTTGCTCTGAAGTTTTTAACATGATGTTCATGTGTGTATTGGGTGATGTTTTTCCAAGTTTCATGTCATTTCAATGTTTTTATGAAAAATATGAATTTTCTATCCTCTACCCCTCACAGTAAAATATTACTGTTTAACATTGATGCATGAAAAATGTAATGTTTATTCAAGAGGTAATGAATGATATTTTTCATGAAAGTTGTCAAGAATGTACATGTATAATGTATGATGAATGTATTTTATGTTATGAAATGTTTTATATGTTTAAAGGATTTTGATTGATGATGAAATATTTTTATGATGTTGAAATATATGATAATAAGATGTTTGTATGAATTTTTAAAATGTAGGTATTTTAAATTATTAGAAAACGTTTTCAAAAGATTTTCATGTTTGTAATGTATGAGATGTTTTGATGATAATATTTAAGGAAGCATGTTATGAATAATGTTTATATGTGATGATAATTTTATGTTGTCACAATGATGATTATGAATTATGTTTGTAATATGAGATGAATGTATATATGAATGTTATATGAATGAATGTTTTATGATAAGTATTAATTTTATTGTATTTTAAATGGAATAATGGCATGAACACATCAAAGGAACGAGCACTTCGAGACCGCGGCGTCGTCACCAAAGTCACATTAAGGTTAAGTAAGCTAGCTTTAAGGTAAGTACATTCTCACCTGCAACATGACACGTTTTACAAGGTTTGATGATATATTCACAATGTTATTCATGATGATTTTATGGTTATTTTCCTTAAAGGATTTCTTATGAAAGATTTTCATGATTTAAAGTTATGTATGTATGATGAAGACATGCTTCAAAGTATGAAAATTATGTATATATGTATCACCTAATAAGTGTTGTACACCAATGTTATGAAATGATATGTTATGATGTCATGTTTGGTTTGGGATTAGCTACCCTTCTCCTCTCATGACGGCGCGCCTACAATGATGTTCATGGTGCAACGCTTGGGCCCTTAAGATAAAATGGAATAAGTTTTAAAATAGTCAATGTAATGAAAGATATGTTTATATGAAATTGTGCTTAAGGCACTTTTATGATATGATGACAATGATGATGATGATGTTTATGTAATATTTTAAATTGTGAGAATTATTTGTACTTACTAAGCATTAGCTTAATCATGTTTTATGTCATGTTGCAAATAAGGGTAAGAAAATCATGGAATAGGTGGAGGACATGGGAAGCCGTGTGAGCACAAAGCACGATGAATTGTAACAGAAAGAACGCCAAGAAGAATGATTTTATGTTTTAAATCAAGTTTTATATTTTGAATATTATTTTTATGTTAAGTTTTAAGAATATTTGAACTATGGTTTTATATTCCATTTTATCATTTTAAGGAATTTTGATCTTCCGCATTTTTATGAAAAGTTGGTTTTGTTTTAAAAATTAAGTTTTCTTTAGGAATTTGGCTCAGTCGGCCTGCCGAACATCCTCAGTCGGCCTGCCGAACATCCTTGGTCGGCCGGCCGATGTCCGAAAGTTTGGCCTGCCGATTACGTTTTTGGCCTGCCGGACGATGATGAGTTTTTAAGTCAGTTTTGCATAGCCTCTGCCGGCCTGCCAGTTGAGGGAACTTCAGCCTGCCGATCATGTTCGGCCTGCCGAAGTCCCATATTCAGCCTGTCGAACTATGGGAGCATGTAACTAATAGGTGATATGATGCTTTTATAAGTTATGATTTTACAACTTGGTATTTCTATTTAATTAAAATAAGTTTATGATTAATTTAATGTATAATTGAAAAAATTATGATATGGAACAAGTTAAGTAATGTTATTTAACAATGTTAAGTTATTCAAAAAAAAATGTTTGTGTATGAATGGATCCTGGTTAAGTATGTTTAATTACTCTTTAAACTAAAATTATCATTTAAGTTTTGCTATCATATACAAGTTTAAGTCCAAGTAAGTATGAATGTAAGAATGTAACGACATCTGTGACGTCCAATAAGGGGCGTTACAGGCTTTGGTATCAGAGCGAAATTTCGATTACAATTCATATCGCCACACGTCAATCCAAGTGCTCCAAGTAAGTATGTTATAAAGTTAGATGTATAGATACAAGTATGATGATAAGATTAAGGTTTGAATGTTTAATGATTTACGATTTAGTAGTGAAAACCTGTCTCATAAATGGAAGATTATTTCTAAGTCCTAATTCTTTTAGGAAATTATCGATGGACGGCCACAGAAGAATGCAGACTCGCACCCAAACCAATGAAAGACTCATGACAATGATTGCTGAACTGCAAAGGCAGTTGGAGGACCAAAGAAGGGAAATTGCTGCTTTAAGGGCCAACGGCCAGAATGACGAACGTCGAGGCAATGATGAGCCTCCTCCTCCTCCGCAGCCACAAGTAAACGAAGTCCCAATTCCTGCTGCTGAACCAAGAGCGGCCTATCAGGAACCCCTACTGGTCAGATGGAAGAGAGTTAAGCCAGCGGATTTCGAAGGTTCTAAGGATCCGCTAGTAGCTCAAGGATGGTTAAAGACGATTGAGGCCACCTTACGACTCATGGATTTCACAGATAATGAAAAGGTCCTCTGTGCATCGTACTGCCTCACCATGGAGGCCAGGATATGGTGGGATGGCATCGAACAGAGCAGGAATGTTGAAGAAATGACATGGGCTGACTTCGTTCATGAATTCAACACGAAGTTCTTCCACATGAATGTTACAAGGAAACATTATGAGGAGTTTGAGAGCTTGCACCAGGGGGATATGTCAGTCACTGATGTGGTGACAAAGTTTGACCAGCTTGCCTGTTTATGTCCAGGGATGGTTATGGATGAAGGTGAAAGTGTCAGAAGACTGATCAGAGCCCTTAGACCAGATATTGCTGCGATCGTTGATGGGGCAAGTCCGCCAAGGACTCAAGAACATGTTGTCATGAGGGCTCAACGTGCCAAGTTTCATCTGTCAAAGCTAAGAAGGAACCAGCCTTAGCCCAGCCAATAGGCCAACAATGCAAGCAACCAGAACCGCCCTCCCCACAGGAACAACAACAACAACAACAGCAGCAACAACAACAACCAAAACTGGAGGAATAACAAGAGGAAGGGCAATCCTCAAAACCAACAGGGCCAAGACAACAAGAGGCACAATGATGGCCAGCCTAACAATAATATCAGGCGATTTCAACCATGTGCCAAATGCCAAAGAAGCATCCAGGGGAATGTCGCTTGGGAACAAACCAATGTTTCATCTGTGGGTGTGAAGACCACTTTGTAAAGAACTGCCCCAAGCTGATGAATGCCAATGCCCCACTAGAGAGCTCCTCCTCAAGCCTAGCTTCATCAGATGCAAGCCTCCCTTGAAGGGCCACTTATTAGTCAAGGGAGAATTGAAGCCCCACCGACGAATGCCCGAATCTATGCCATGACAAAAGAACAAGTGGCTGCAGAAGCTTCCAATGTGGTCACAGGTCAGATAACAAGCTTATCTAATGATGCTTATGTTCTTTTTGATACGGGTGCCACGCATTCTTTTGTATCTATGTCATATGCTAAGAAATTAGAGGTACGTTTAGAGCCTATGAGACAGGGATTCACTACGACACTACCCTCCGGGGAAGTGATATTATCTACGCACTGTTTGCGTACAGTACCCCTATGGATTTTCGATAGGGAATTGTTCGTCGACCTTATTGTGATCGACATGCATGACTACGACATGATTCTTGGGATGGATTTCCTGAGTAAGTACAATGCATCTATTGAATGCCGAAAACGAAAGGTGATCTTCCATCCAGAAGGTGATCAGAAGTTCATTTATGTTGGCGAGTCCAGAAAGAAACCCAGCATGTTTTTATCAGCAATGAAAGCAAGGAAGCTATTAGCAAGTGGCTGCATGGGCTATCTGACGAACATTGTAGACAAAAGCCAAGAAGGAAAGACAAGAATTGAAGATGTGCATGTTATTCATGAATATGCAGATGTGTTCTCTGATGATCTGACGAGTCTACCGCCAGAAAGAGAAGTTGAATTCGAGATTGAGCTCGCTCCTGGCACCGATCCAATCTCTAAAGCACCTTACAGAATGGCCCTGGTAGAGCTAAAGGAGCTTCACATACAATTAAAAGAGCTACTTGACAAAGGTTTCATCAGGCCAAGTCACTCACCTTGGGGTGCTCCAGTCTTGTTTGTGAAGAAGAAGGATGGCACTATGAGACTCTGCATCGACTACAGAGAGCTGAACAAGGTGACGATCAAGAACAAGTACCCGTTGCCTCGAATCGATGATTTGTTTGATCAGCTCAAGGGTGCATCGGTGTTCTCAAAGATTGATCTACGATCAGGATATCATCAGTTGAAGGTTAAAGAAGGAGATATCCCCAAGACTGCTTTCAGGTCGAGGTATGGTCACCATGAATTTGTGGTTATGCCTTTCGGTCTGACGAATGCACCTGCTGCCTTTATGGATTTGATGAACAGGGTATTCAAGGATTTCCTCGATAAATTTGTTGTTGTATTTATCGATGATATTCTTGTCTATTCTAAGAATCACGAAGAGCATGAGGAGCATTTAAGGATTGTGCTGGAGACTTTAAGAAGACACCAGCTATATGCTAAGTTCTCCAAATGCGAGTTTTGGCTGGATAAAGTGTCATTCTTGGGGCATGTTATATCGAAGGAAGGATTATGGTTGACCCTGCTAAAGTAGAAGCTGTTCTCAACTAGAAGCAACCTGATGAATGCAAGTGAAATAAAGAGCTTCTTGGGTTTAGCAGGTTATTATCGAGATTCGTAGAAGATTTCTCCAAGATAGCAGCTCCACTTACGAACCTGACTCGCAAAGGAAAGAAGTATGAATGGACAGATGCATGCGAGAAAAGTTTTCAAGAACTGAAGAAAAGGTTAACGACGGCTCCAGTGTTGGCAATTCCTGAAGGAAATGACGGGTTTGTTATTTATAGTGATGCATCCAAGATGGGCCTAGGAGCTGTATTGATGCAGAATGAAAGGGTGATTGCTTATGCTTCAAGACAACTGAAGGATTACGAAAAGAACTATCCTACTCATGATCTCGAGTTAGCAACAGTTGTTTTTGCGTTGAAGATATGGAGACACAAATTATATGGGGTCCAATGTAAGATCTTCACTGATCATCAAAGTCTGAAGTACTTCTTCACGCAAAGAGACTTGAACATGAGACAACGAAGATGGCTAGAGTTGGTGAAGGATTATGATTATGAAATCCTTTATCATCCTGGAAAAGCTAACTGAGTGGCTGATGCTCTAAGTAGGAAGTCAGTTGCCACATTGATGTCAATGCAAGCAATGTCTTCCCCTTTAAGGAAGGAAATTCTAGACTTTGGTTTAGAACTTATAACAGGCCAGTTATCAGCACTCACTCTTGCTCCGGTGATGTACGATGAAATTCGGAGAAAACAAGATGAAGATGTAAGTCTTGCAAGGATCAAGCAAGAAATGAAAGAAGGGAAATGTCAAGAATTTCGTATCACGGATGACGGAACTCTGTATCTCAAGGACCGTTTATGTGTTCCCAATGTTGATGATTTAAGGGAAAAGATCTTGGCAGAAATTCATGATACACCTTACTCTATTCATCCAGGTGCAACAAAGATGTATAATGATCTAAGGGGTAACTTCTGGTGGTTTGGAATGAAACGTGATGTTGCAAAGTATGTGAAGAAATGTATGACATGTCAGCAAGTAAAGGCTGAACACCAGAGACCTGGTGGTGAATTGCAGTCTATCCAAATACCAGGAATGGAAGTGGGAGGATATAGCAATGGATTTCATTACCGGTTTGCCCAGAACTACGAACGGTTATGATGCAATTTGGGTAGTTGTGGATCGACTGACTAAGATGGCGCATTTCATTCCTATCAAGATCACTTACTCTATGGAACGGTTAGCGGAACTCTACGTCAAGGAAATTGTACGACTTCATGGGATTCCCAAGTCGATCATCTCAGATCGTGATGGCAGGTTCACATCTAAGTTTTGGAAGAGTGTACAGACTGCTATGGGAACCAGACTACATTTCAGTACAGCTTTTCATCCTCAGACAGACGGCCAAACGGAGAGGATGAACTTGATTTTAGAGGATATGCTACGGGCTTGTTCTCTCGATTTTAAGACCAGCTGGTGTAAAATGTTGTCGTTAGCAGAGTTTGCTTACAACAACAGCTTTCAGGTGACAATTGGGATGGCACCATATGAGGCTCTGTATGGACGAAAATGCAGATCGCCTATATGTTGGCACGAAGTTGGTGAAAAGAAGATGATGGAAAGCGTCGATGCTGAAAGAACTGATTTTGTGAATGAAACATCTGAGATGATAAAGCTGATAAGAAGAAGAATAGAGACCGCACAAAGCCGTCAGAAGAGTTATGCTGACAGAAGAAGAAGACCCTTAGAGTTCGCCGTGGGCGAATATGTGTTTCTGAAAGTTGCACCAATGAAAGGAGTTATGAGATTTGGGAAGAAAAGCAAGTTAAGTCCAAGGTTCATCGGTCCTTATGAAGTTGTGAAACGAATAGGCAAAGTAGCTTATCAACTAAAGTTGCCTTCTGAGATGTCCGCAATACACGATGTATTTCATGTCTCCATGCTCAAACTGTATGTTTCGGACCCTACGCATGTGATTGAGCCACAAGTGATCGAGATACGAGAAGACTTAAGTTATGAAGAAAAGCCAACGAAGATACTCGATCGAAAAACCAAGACTTTAAAGAATAAAGAAATTCCATTAGTCAAGGTGTTATAGCAAAATCAGCAAGTTGAAGAAGCCACATGGGAACGTGAAGATGACATGAGAGCTATGTATCCTCATTTATTCTAAGTTTTGAGGACGAAACTTTTATAAGGTGGGGAGAATTGTAACACCCGCCTATTTTTATGTAATGAATCACGTTAAGTTAGTAACGACGTTAATGAAATTTTATTAATAATTTATGTTATATGTTATGATATATGATGTTAATGTTACTAACTTCCTATGTCAAGTTATATGACAGGTGACGACCGCATGGAATCGTTGTGCTCAAGTGTTCATGATTATTTTAATTTATGTTTAATTATGATGTAATGATGATTTGAATGTTTTAATGTTTGGTATTTAAGGACAGTTCGGTAGGCCGAACAGTCTGCCAAAGATCAACAGGCCGAAGGAAACCATCGGTAGGCCGAACTTGGTGGAACCGGCAGGCCAAACACGGCTGACGAGCAATCAGCAGAAATCTGTCTAAAATTATGGCTGAGTTAATTATGTTGATTGGGTGATTATTGTGATTAATTGGCATAATAATGGAGTAATTTTGTCAGTTAAGGAAATTAAAAGGTTGACTTTGCATTGATTTGTCTGATTTTAAATGGTTTCCTATTTTAAGAGGGCAAAACATGGAAAGTGATGAGTGATTGTTTGACTTTCCTCTCTTCTCTCCTTCCTCCACGTCACTTTCTGTCAAACAGTTAGAAAATTCTGACTTAATGGAGGGTAAAGAATTTTCATTATGCTCGTTACGTTAAAAAAAATTTTAACGTTCTTTTCCTCAGTTTTTCTCTCCTCTTCTCACTCTTCTTTCTCTCAATTCTGAGACATTTTCTAATTTCTTTCTTTCTCTTCTCTTCTCCACAAATTCCATCCTCTTTCCTCTCAAAAATTCTCCGCAAGAATATTGAAAGAAAAAGTTATATTTTGTTGGTTGAATTCAAGAATTTTGAGAAGAAATTTTCAAGGTAAGAACTCAATTTTTTCGGTAACTCTGAAAAGAATTTCTCCTCCTCAATTCGTCTACAATATCTTCCTCTAGGTATTGTATTTTGCTCTGAGTTTTCAATATGATGTTCATGTGTGTATTGGGTGTCATTTTTTTTTCCAAGTTTCATGTCATTTCGGTGTTTTTATGAAAAATATGAATTTTCTATCCTCTACCCCTCACAGTAAAATATTACTGTTTAACATTGATGCATGAAAAATGTAATGTTTATTCAAGGGGTTAATGAATGATGTTTTTCATGAAAGTTGTCAAGAATGTACATGTATAATGTATGATGAATGTATTTTATGTTATGAAATGTTTTATATGTTTAAAGGATTTTGATTGATGATGAAATATTTTTATGATGTTGAAATATATGATAATAAGATGTTTGTATGAATTTTTAAAATGTAGGTATATTAAATTATTAGAAAACGTTTTCAAAAGATTTTCATGTTTGTAATGTATGAGATGTTTTGATGATAATATTTAAGGAAGCATGTTATGAATAATGTTTATATGTGATGATAATTTTATGTTGTCACAATGATGATTATGAATTATGTTTGTAATATGAGATGAATGTATATATGAATGTTATATGAATGAATGTTTTATGATAAGTATTAATTTTATTGTATTTTAAATGGAATAATGGCATGAACACACAAAGGAACGAGCACTTCGAGACCGCGGCGTCGTCACCAAATCACATTAAGGTTAAGTAAGCTAGCTTTAAGGTAAGTACATTCTCACCTGCAACATGACACGTTTTACAAGGTTTGATGATATATTCACAATGTTATTCATGATGATTTTATGGTTATTTTCCTTAAAGGATTTCTTATGAAAGATTTTCATGATTTAAAGTTATGTATGTATGATGAAGACATGCTTCAAAGTATGAAAATTATGTATATATGTATCACCTAATAAGTGTTGCACACCAATGTTATGAAATGATATGTTATGATGTCATGTTTGGTTTGGGATTAGCTACCCTTCTCCTCTCATGACGGCGCGCCTACAATGATGTTCATGGTACAACACTTGGGCCCTTAAGATAAAATAGAATAAGTTTTAAAATGGTCAATGTAATGAAAGATATGTTTCTATGAAATTGTGCTTATGGTACTTTTATGATATGATGACAATGATGATGATGATGTTTATGTAATATTTTAAATTGTGAGAATTATTTGTACTTACATTAGCTTAATCATGTTTTATGTCATGTTGCAGATAAGGGTAAGAAAATCATGGAATAGATGGAGGACATGGGAAGCTGTGTGAGCACAAAGCACGATGAATTGTAACCGAAAGATCGCCAAGAAGAATGATTTTATGTTTTAAATCAAGTTTTATATTTTGTACATTATTTTTATGTTAAGTTTTAAGAATATTTGAACTATGGTTTTGTATTCCATTTTATCATTTTAAGGAATTTTGATCTTCCGCATTTTTATGAAAAGTTGGTTTTGTTTTAAAAATTAAGTTTTCTTTAGGAATTTGGCTCGGTCGGCCAGCCGATGTCCAAAAGTTCGGCCTGCTGATTACGTTTTCGGCCTGCCTGACGATGATGAGTTTTTAAGTCAGTTTTGCATAGCCTCTGCCGGCCTGCTGGTTGAGGGAACTCCGGCCTGCCGAAGTCCCATGTTCGGCCTGCCGAACTATGAGAGCATGTAACTAGTACGTGATATGATGTTTTTATAAGTTATGATTTTACAACTTGGTATGTCTATTTAATTAAAATAAGTTTATGATTAATTTAAAGTACAGTTGAACAAATTATGATATGGAACAAGTTAAGCAATGTTATTTAACAATGTTAAGTTATTAAAAAAAATGTATGTGTATGAATGGATCCTAGTTAACTATGTTTAATTACTCTTTCAACTAAGAGTATCATTTAAGTTTTGCTTCCATATACAAGTTTAAGTCCAAGTAAGTATGAATGTAAGAATGTAACGACATCTGTGACATCCAATAAGGGGCGTTACACGGTTAGGGTTTGGACAACCTCTATATCCTATTTACATTCTAATCATCCATTCGTTTATATTACAATTTCACAATTAATTGTGACATAAAATCCATTTTATGGATATTATGCACAAATCTCTGAGTCATCAAACTCATAAAATTTGTATTTTACAATATCCACCATTGCATTACATATGCCATAAAATTTGCAATCAATGCCGCTCATTCATATTTTATTGTAATTTTCACAAAAATTACTATTTTTATAAAATTTCACATTTTTAAGAATAAATTTATTAATTAAACGCAATTAAATATTAGGTTTTATTGATGGCATTTCCTCGGTCATTACAATCTACCCCCTTAAGAATTTTCATCCTTGAAAATCAAAATAATTCGGGGTAGTTTTTCCTCATTTCATCCTCTCGTTCCCACATTGCCTCTTCTACTTGTTGGTTGTGCCATTAAACTTTGACGAGAGGTATCTTTTTGTTCCTTAATTCCTTCTCTTCTCGTGCCAGAATTTGAACTAGTTTTTCTCCATAAGACAGATTCTCCTGTATGTCAATTTCCTCCGGCTGAAGAAAATGTGAAGGGTCTGGCACATACTTCTTTAGCATGGACATATGGAATACGTTGTGTACCAATGCTAGATTAGAGGGTAAGGCTAACTTATAAACTACATTACCTATCCGTTTCGAGATCTCAAATGGTCCAATATACCTTGGACTGTGCTTTCCTTTCTTCCCAAATCTTACAATTTCCTTTCGTGGGCATTATCTTCAAAAAGACCAAGTCTCCTACTTGAAACTTCAAAGGTCTCCGTCATCGATTAGCATAACTCTTTTGCCGACTAAAAGCCATTTTCATTCATTGATGAATTAACTTTACATCTTCCGTTGTTCTATGAACAAAATCTATGGTCGATAATGCCTTTTCTTGGGTTTCGTACCAATGTAAAGGTGGTCTACATCTCCTTCCATATAGAGCTTCATATGGGGCCATACCAATGGAGCTTCGATAACTATTATTCAATCAGAGGAAGCTTTTTATCCCATCCTCCCTTGAAATCTAGCCCACATGCTCTTAGCATATCCTCTAAAGTCTGGATGGTCCTTTCTGGTTGACCGTCCGTTTATGGGTGGAAGGCTGTGCTGAACGTCAGCTTTGTTCCCATCGCTTGATGAACACTTCTCCAAAACTTGGAAGGGAATCTGCCATCACAAATAGAAATGATAGACTTCAGGACTCCATGGTATCTAACTATTTGGGTTACGTATAGTTCAGCTAGTCGTTCTATAGAACTGCTGAGTTTAATGGGTAAGATATACGTTGATTTAGTCAATCTATAAACAATTACCCATATAGCGTCATGTCCACCCGTAGTTCTGGGTAGCCCGGTTATCAAGTCCATAGTTATCTGATCCTATTTCCACTCTGGGATTTCAATCTTTTGTAATTCGCCTGCTGGTTGTTGATGCTCACCTTTCACCTTCTGGCATGTAAGGCATTTGCCAACACACTATGCGATATCGTTCTTCATTCCATTCCACCAATAGTGTTCTTTCAAATCTTGGTACATTTTAGTAGCTCCTAAATTAGCCACATATGGTGCTTCATGAGTTTTTTCTAATACTTGCTTCTTTAATTCTTCATCATTGGGGATGTAGATTCTGCCCTTATAAAAGAGAATGCCATCTTCTAAGATGCAAAATTTGGTTTCTTTGTTCTCAAGAACCTTGTTCTTAGCTTTAAGTAGCGATGGATCTGCTTCTTGTCACTCTTTTAAGTTCTCTAAGATCGTTGATTGAAAGGACAAATTAGCTAATCTTCTAGTGACTAGCTCTATTCCTGCTTCCATCGAGTCCTTTTGGAGAGGTTTTGGTAACATATGTACCATTACTAGCAAGGACATTGTTTTCCGACTAAGGGCATTGGCTACTCGATTAGCCTTTTTCGGGTGATACAAAATCTCACAGTCGTAGTCTTTGACCAACTCAAGCCACCTTCGTTGTCTCATGTTGAGCTTTTTCTGCATGAAGATGTACTTCAGACTTTGATGGTCTGCATATAATGCCGCCATAAGAGAATCATGGATGCTAAGGTAATTTCTCGGATACTGCATTTGCTGCTATACCACATTGGGAAGATCTCTCCAAATCAGATCACATATGCACCGTAAGGGTAATTGTGGCGGAATCAGTGGTACCATAGTACGATGAAATTTGAGAATGTAATGATCTACCGGTTCGCCTATGTATCTTTCCCAAACCGATTCTACTCGTAGATACAATCGATGTCTCCAATCCGCTCATAACATCAGAATCACCTGGATTGGAATAATGTTTGCTAGTGGTAAGGGTGCAACTCAGCTAGAATTTGTCCTCTAAAACCTTACCATTCCCGTGGTTGCTCGTCAGGCTCAATCCTTAACCACCATACTAAAGCTTCCCTCATCAACAATCCTGAGGCCAATAAAACCTGGAGATGTGGTGGCATATGACAAGCGTTAAAAATCACTTCAACTGCATGTAGCCATTCGGTCTGCACCATAGGCTGCCGACTCTCATAATACCGCGGTGGCATCACATCTTGAAAAGCAATGCTGGTTCTTCGATCAGCTTCCATATCACAATCATGATGCAGCTCCGCCATATACTATATTTATTGTCGTAATTAACATAACAGTGTCATATAAAATAGTACTAAATATTCTTATACTTAAAATCAAACTATCTTACTTGAGCTATGGCAATGGAGCAGACAATGATGTGCAGTAGGATGGCAAGATTTCCGCTCTGATACCAGCTGTCATAATTTGCCTTTTCGGGCTGTGATAAAACTCTTTCTTACGTTCTTAAGGGCAAAAATTTAGGAAGATTTTTATTTTTAAAACAGAAATAAATAATCTACTTACATTAACTTTGGTAACTCCCAAAATACTTTCACATACTTGTATTTACATAATTAATACTTTTACTTTTATAACATCTTTCTTTTAAACATTTCATATCAAAATAACGTTAAACATACATAGCGGAAAATATTACAGCAGCAGACTCCATACCCAATCTGCACACCATCCACCCCTCCGCCAGCTCACCATTTGAACTTATTCTGACCTTCTCATCGAAATACGTACATCATGAAATACTTAATGAGCTAACGCCCAGTAAGTCCCATAAATCCCACATGGATATTCAAATAAATGCATGAATCAATTATGCTTTCTTATAAACTTTCCTTATCCTCATCATTTCTTATCTTTACTAGGGCCCAAGTGTTCGTACCATTGCGCAATTTCATTTAGGTCTACGTAACACCGTGACCATAACATATCCTTTAAACTCCCATTGACTCAGGAGTCGGTACGACACTCTTTTTACTTTTTGATGTTACATTTACCAGTCCATTTATTATGGTTGACATACCATGCATGAAGTGATAATCACATATTATCCTTGAAACATAAATTCTCTTGCATAGCGTAGTACACACAGATACCTACTTTATACATACTCAAGTATTTATCATTGTACACACAGGTACGAAATCATGGTACACATGCTCATTTTCATTATTGTACACCCAGGTACATAACATATTATGCACACAGGTATCCATTTGAATACTCGCAGTTATTCATACATGACTATACCCCTAGGTATTCATATCATGGCAAACATATAAGTTTACACTTAATTATACGCACAGGTATACATATACATACATTTCTTTCTAAACCTACATTTCATACTGTAGGTGGGAAGGGTACTTACTTGTTTTTGAGTACCACCAAATCAACTTCGGTTCTCCTTTCTCCTAGACTCCTAGGATCCTGTTGGCCAATTTCAAAACTATTAGCTAGACTTTATTACGTTTCGTTACAAAACGTTCGTTGCTTAATTAATCGAGTTGCATAACTATATGCAACTCTAAAAATTACTATCTTTTCTTATTCCTATTTTATCCTATACCATTATTGTTATCGAAAAGCGAATCTACTTCTTTTTCCATTCTTGGGGTTGTTTTCAAACAATTCAGACTACTCAAGAAAAATGACGATTTTGCCCTTGGCAGGCCAACTAACTTCCCAAGCTCAGTTTCGTTTTTCTAGCGAAAACAATCGCGTTCTTATTTCAAATAATGCCCTAATGGGTCGGGCCTCTTCATTTCCTCTCAAATCCCTTTTTCGTAAAAATTTATACTTTGGTCCTTTAACTGAAAATTTTGACAATTTTATCCCCGGGGCTAAAATTTTCCCCTTTATACCAAAATTTTCTATTTTTCATAAGGAACATTTTTACTTAAGGTACCATACCTTAAATCATTTTGAAAAATGACATTTTTGCCATTTAACATTTTTTTCCACTTTTAACAAATTCTTGAAAAATCAAAAACTCACAAACGGTTGAGTTTTTCGACAAACCGTTTGTGATGTTTAACAGTTTCATCGAGATCTACAACTTTTGTGTTTTAACTTTTTTCAAAATCTCACTGTACAGGGGTGTTTTTGGTAATTTTTCAAATCTGCCGAGAAAGAACTTTTTATTGCAATTTAGTCCTTAGGGCATTTTTGTAAAAATCCATTTCAAAATTACAAATCTACCCCTACAGAAACCATTCCATGCCTTATTCAAATCATCCTCATGCTCAAACATCATTTTTACTTAAACTAACCTCAAAATTACAAAATTAACACTTTTGCAAAAAGTACCATTTTGCATCATAAACCAAAGTTTCACAACTTAAACATGTCATACTTCACATATACATGATATTTCATCAAATAGGTGCTCAAGAACTCACATGGATTTTAAGAAATAAAAATCAAAACAAAATTCAAAACTTTGAACTTTAAAACTTTCCCAAATAACACTTTTTTTTATTTCTAGTCTTCCAAATAACACTTTGAACTTTAAAACTTTCCCAAATAACACTTTTTTTTATTTCTAGTCTTCCAAGGCTTCTTGAACTTCTTCTTGGGCTTTCTTTTCATGCAAAAACACCATGAATTAATTCTTCCTTCAACCCATGAAAAATCCCTTAAAAACTTGCTAAAAAGTTTAGGATTTTACCTTAAAACTTGTGAAAAATCCTTGGGCTTTGCTTGTAAAACTTGTTTGGGGTCATTTTTGCAAAGTATGGGGTTGAGAGAAATTTTTTTGAAGGGCTGCAACTATGGCTGCCAAAGCTAAGGATGAAGAAAGGAAAGATTTTTTTGCTAAAATCACATTAATTTCACACTTATCCAAATGGGTGACTCATGGGGTAATCAAGTGGGTTACCCTAGGTGTCATCATGCTATTGGGCCACATTGCATGGCTTGTTGGCGCAATAGAATTCAAGCAAGTGTCTACTTTGTGGAGCTAAAATTTATACTGTGTAATTTTTCACCACACAGTATTTTTTCTATATTGTTGTAGTCAAATCAGTGTACTTTCTATCCTTAGACTATATAAAAATATTTAACTTACTTTTCGTTCACTTTTGGAGGCCAATCGTGATATTTTTCATATCTTGTTTTCATTTAGCAGTATTCTTATACTGCTCTGGCTTTCTTTCTACCCCCGGTTAGGGTTTAGACAACCTCTATGTCCTATTTACATTCTAATCATCCATTCATTTATATCACAATTTCACAATTAATTGTGACATAAAATTCATTTTGTGGATATTATGCATAAATTTCTGAGTCATCAAACTCATAAAATTTATATTTTACAATATCCACCATTGCATTACATATGCCATAAAATTTGCAATCAATGCCGCACATTCATATTTATTGTAATTTTCACAAAAATTACTATTTTTACAAAATTTTACATTTTTAAGAATAAATTCATTAATTAAACCCAATTAAATATTAGGTTTTATTGATGACATTTCCTCGGTCATTACAGGCGCCCCCTTCCCTACCAATTTTATTTGTTTTGTAAATATGTGAAATTATATTAACATGTGAAATTGTGTGAATTTGTGCAATATGTGAAATTGTATAATTGAAATTGTCAAATTGTAGGGTATAAGTAGTATGTGAAATTATGTGAACATGTGTAATATGCATAATTATGTGAATATGTAAAATTGTGTAATTGAAATTGTACAATTGTGAAGATATGAATAATTGAAATATGTGAAATTATGTGAATGTGTGTAATTATGTGAATATGTGAAATTGTGTAATTGAAATTGTAAAATTGTGAATATGTGAAGATGTGAATAATTGAAATATGTGAAATTTGTGAATATGTGTAATATGTGTAATTATGTGAATATGTGAAATTATGCAATTGAAATTGTAAAATTATAAATATGTGAAGATGTGAATAATTGAAATATGTGAAATTATGTGAATATGTGTAATACGTGACGGTTTATGTGAATATGTGTAATATGTTAATTTACAATATGTTAATTTATAATTTGTAATTGTGTAATATATCAATTTAGAATATGTTAATTTTTGACTATAAGATAGTAATTTAACACACACTATGTGTGTCTTAGTTTTTGCTTACATTGCACATGTACAATTTAACACGCACTATGTGTGTCTTAGTTTTTGCTTACTTTGCACAGGTATAATCTCTTGCGGGATTGATAATGACTAGTATGAGAACGAGTATGAAGAGTGCACTCCATCTTTATCGCAATATAGCAAGGGAAACCAACGCAGTAAGCCACAAAGGAAAACCAAATTTGATCCAAAAGTAGACTTTGAGCGAAGGGCTACATTGATGAAAAAAGTTCATCGGATGAGAAAGAAAGGTTTAAGAACTGAGGTGACTTTTGGTTCGAAAGGCCAACTAGAAGGCGCACTCGACCATAAATTAAGCAGTTGGATTAGAGTCCTTATTCAAGAACACATTCCTATATGGATGAAAGATTGGAGGTCTAAGGATTTGAAACAAGTAAAAGATATGATTTGGAGAGAGATTTACGAAGCTTTCACAGTCGATGATTGGTATAGGAAAAAGGCTTTGAAGGTTTGTGACGAATTAGCAAAGGGGTTTAGATCAAACCTCTATGTTACCTTCATACAGCCATACCTTTCTATTCTGGAGGATTAAAATGTATATAAACAGCTTCCTACGATAGTACACTACTACCCCTCCATAAACGATAACGATTGGGAAGCTTTTGTGAGGTATCGAAGTTCCACCAAATTCCAACTGCTATCATCAAATGCAAGAAAAATAGAAGCAAAAAATGAATACTGCTCTATGGTTTGCCAAGTCAGATATAGAGAGCTCGAGCAATCATTTGTACGTTAATATCTTACTCATATTACATATATCAATTATTCTACCATTAATATGTTACTAACATAGCATAACACAGTTAGCTAAGATGGGCGTGCTACCAACACAGGAGGAGTTGTGGGTAAAATCATGTCAAGGTCCTGATGGATAGTTTAAAAAACCAAAAGTAACAGAAATTGGGAACTTGATTGTAAGTTTATTGAACATGAACCATTAATTTGTAATTTAATACCTGTTGAAGGATCTTAAGAATAACATGGTTTTGTTGTTGTTTTAGAAGATGAATACACGACGCAACAAAGTCAAGGGAGCTTCCAATCGGTTGGTAACGATGACATTTTGACGAGGGCACTAGGGAGACCGAAACATTCAGGATGTGTTTGCGGTCAATTGAAGTATGTAAAGCAGTCTCAATACTTTGACCTCGAATTAGGTACTTTGAAATTGAATTCCCAAATGTCAAAGATGCAGATGGAGATTGTAGAATTGCGAGGTCTTATGATCAAGTTCATTTCCCAAGGACGTGCCAAGTCGATGGATGATAGTATCTCACAACACAACAACTTCAAGGCTAGTTGTAACCCTCCCAATAATGTAGCTGAAGCTCAAGAAGCTCCAGAAGTCCAATTGTCACCTCCTCGTCAAGAGCCCGAACAAGGTCAAGAATGCAGGCTCTTTGTTGAGGATAGAATTAATGATGGGTGCATTTGTTGCGCTTAGGAAGACGTGGATGGTGAGTCTTCCAATTAATACAGTCCATGGAAGACCATTAGGGGAAGAAAACGTGCACATTCACATCACTACCATCATAGTTAGAACAGCTAAGTTGCCTGTTCTAACACTTGAAGCAACAACTGTGGGTGAAACTGTCGGAAGCTTCGTTAGTTGTCGCAATGACAAAGATGAGTTGAGCGCCTAGCCACATTCCACAAGATCTAAGTAGAAAGAAATGCTAAAAAAAGAAAAGTTCTACAACACCAAGACAATCACAACCTGAGGTAGAATAAGAACAAGAACAACCCGTTGCAAATGAGCCACTGCCTACATTTAACTTCACTTTAGTACCTCAAAAATTTATGCAGTTGGCTCTATACGCACATTCTTTCATGCACGATGGGTGGACGATTCAGTGCCTGATATCGATAAATGTCATCGACAATGATTTGCCTATCTATGTAGGGTATGAAGACGTTTACTACTTCATCAACATTGATAAAATCGGGGCAAACTGTATCCTAGTATACCAAAGGTAATAACTCTATCCTTAATTCATAAATTTTAAAATATAGGTAGAGTTGTAAGATTCTTTCAAATAATTGATCGTGTTGTTTTTTAGTTGTAGTTTTTTAATGGAATATTGTGAACTTCAAGGCTTGGTGCAAAATTTCGGCTTCATATCTCGGGCGATTGTTTCAAGTGCTATAAGAGACCTACAGAGTGATCGTAGAGAGCGCACCATGTCACTCCTTCACCTATTAGCTCAAGCACCGAGGGGGAAATTATTTTTCCTACCATACAATGTTAAAGAATATTAGATGTTGGCACTTATTTCGTCATGGGAGGACCAAATATATTGGTTTGATCCCCTCAGACACCCACTACGTGAGGATTTTGTATCAGCTATGAGATTGTAAGTATTAACGTTCTCTTGTAAAATTAACTATTTTGAGTCTCACATAATTGTATCGTCTATTAATTCATCTAAACATGACACATTGTTAGGGCGCTTAATGATTGGAAGCTTCAAGCCAGAATCGGTGTTACAAACCGACCAAACTGAACGCTATATTCCAAACGTAAGTGCCCAAGACAACAAGAAAACAGTAGAATGTGGTCTTTTATTCTACGTTTCATGCGAGATATAATTACAAGTGGCATACAAGCCCTAGGAAAAAAAGATTTTTATATACATACGAATATACATGAAGTTAGATTAGAGTAGGTATAATTTGTAAATAGGTATGTAATTTTTAGATAGATAGATGGAGATAGTAGATAAGCAATTGCTCAAAATAGCTCAAATGTAAATGATCCTTGTAATTTCAATATACATCAAGTTTTGTATGCAATCAAGGCCATGTTGTAATGGATAACATAGCGGATTGGCCATCCCGTGGGAAATCATAAATTTTTGGAATTTTTTTTTTAGGCAATACCAATTTTCCATGACAGTTTCCATAAAAAACCGTGGTGGCAGCTCGAGCTTCCACAACGGTTTTTGATGGTAACTGTTGTGGAAGCTGAGCTTCCACGACTATTTTCATAAAAAAACCTGTCGTGGAAGCTCAATTTTCATAAAAAGCTATCGTGGAAGCTCAAGCTTCCACGACGGTTTTCATGGAAACTAGCTAACACGATGGTTTCTTCCGGGAGCTTCCACAATGGTTTTTATAGAAAGCCGTCGTGAAAGACATGCACCAGCAACCCCTTTTTTCGCGCCAATTTTCCTGTTCCACGATAGTAAAAAACCATCATAAAAACTCAACTTTGTACCACGATTGAAGTTTTCACGACGGTTTTTAACTGTTGTGAAAATTTTTCTACTACGATTTTAAATCGTCGTTGAATCCGCAGTTTGTAGTAGTGATATATAAAGTAATTCATTGTGTTTTTCTTTTTGGTGGTTGAGGAAAGTGAAAAAAAAGTGGTAATGATGGGTTGATGAAGAAGAATGGTCGATAAAAATGGTGGAGAATGGTCTATAGAATATGTTTTTTTGCTTTTGCTAAGGTGGTCACATGCTATTTTTATTAATATTATTTAGTTTTATTTTGTTTTTTATTTAAATTTTTTAAAACAATATTAGTCATTTTATTGAAATGCCCTCACAAGGTAGTCAAATGTGCATAACGTGACTATTTTTTAACGTCTGACCATTAAAATAGCCCCTTTGTAACTAAAATGAAAGGTTGGGGTCAGTTCAATAAAAAAAAATTGGAGATCAAACGTTCACTTTTGTGAAGGATTGAGGATTACCAGAGCAATTTACAGAACTATTTATTTTAAAAACTTCAAGTAAAATAGATAAAATAACTCTTTGTTTTGCAATAATATTACCTTTACCTTTCTTTTATTCAAATATCTAAAACACCCCCTATATTTATAAAATCATACTCAAAATACCTTTTGAAGCAATTAAATTTCAAGATTACCCTTCTCAATTTTATATCTAATGTTATTTTAAAAACAACATAACTAAAAAAATTTGAATAAGAAAAATTTATGATGTTTTCTTGAAGGGAAACCATTGAATTTTATTAGGCTCCGTCAGCCATAATTAGAGAAGATACAAAATAGGGGACTTATTAGCCCTATTCCAATCCAAAAGACGATTAAGACTAGCACTAACCAAGGCGTGGGCTTCCTTATTTGCCTGACAAGAAACATAGCTACAAATGCCAGTTTCGAACTGGCTAAGCAATTGCTTGATATTATTAATAATTGGACCCTCTACCAAAAATGTTATTGGAGCATTAATAGCTAGACACACATTTAAACCATCGATCTCAACAAAAGAAACTACCAAACCCAGCAGTTGAAGAAAAATGAGACCTTCTCTTATGGCAATACATTCAGCAATCTAGAGAGAAAAGCAGTCGACCATCCTCTTAGCCAACGATCCTATCACTACACTGTCTGAATTTCTCACCACCACTCCAACTCCAACATGAGAAAGCCCCTCCCATACTACAGCATCTACATTCATTTTCAGCGTTCCTATCCACGTTAGTGCCAAAGGGGAGTCCAAAGCAAAAGGAATAACATTCACTTCTTGACAAGTATGATACTCTCCATATGCTCTCACTGCAGCTTCAATTCCTCCTTTTGCATATTAACAGATGCTTTGATACAAAGATCACCAAAAGACAAGGGGCTGAGATCTTTTGAATACTACCATAGAGCACTTTGGTCCCAAGCGGAACGGGCAAGCTCACACTCCCACACAGCATGAAGAGTGGTTTCAACCTAGTTTACAACGTGGGCACCAAGGCATACAATTAATTCCTCTACCCTTAAAAATTACCAAAGGTGGAAATAATATTGTTAAAAGTACGCCATGGAAGGATCTATAACTTACGAGGCATTTGGAGCTTCCACATCAACTTCCACCAACGCCTATCCGTACCTCCATGCGATGAGCTTTCTACATGCTTTAGGGACATGGCCAGCTTGTAACCCGTTTGTGCATTATATTCATCCTTGGAGTGTAAGTGCCACATCCACTTATTTTCACTGATCATTCTACCGAGGAGGATCTACATAATAAGGTCTCTATCTAAATCCCAAAAGTGGTTATGAATTTTTTCAAAGTCCCAATAACGGTTAAAGATCAAATTTTCGACTCGTAAAAATCTTGTTTCATCTGTTTTGGGGTAGGGGTAGGGGTGGTCATTGGCTTCAAAGACATCGGTCTTGGCGACCACAGGTCAAGAAAAATGCTTATATGTCACCTGCGCCCCACCGAAAGTCTAGCACCGGCTTTAATTAGGGTTGCTCCCATAGAAATACTCCTCCAAAGATATGATGCATTATTGCCCACTTCATCCATCACAGATCGGTAAAGAAAATACTTGGCTTTAACAATCTTAGCTATAAGAGAATCTGGATGCCTAAAAATACATTACGCCTGCTTCGTTAAGAGAGCTTAATTAAAAGCTTCTAGATTATAAAACCCCATTCCTCCTAAGAGCTTCGGCATGCAAATTTTTTTCTAGTTCAACCAATGAAGCTTGCTTTCGATTGGTTATCGCCCCCCAAAACCAGGCTATCAGAGCTTGGAGTTCACCACACTGCGTTGGGATTCAGACGACACACATCATATAAGATCTGGGGCCACCACTTTGGTGCGAATATCCCTTCTACCAATAGAAAACAACTTTTCTCTATCCAACTACAATTCCTTGAAACCTTTTCCTTAACCACATTAAAAAGGCTCATCTTGTTCTTCCTCACAAAAGATAGTAATCCAAGGTATTTGTCATGCGATAGATTAATGTTAGTGAGACCCAAAATACCTTGGATTTCATTCCATCCAAACTTTGAGTGTAGGAACCATTTCCTTAAAACCAGAAAACCGTTTCCTTAATGCTAGGAAACTTCAATATGCATTTTCCAGGTTTTAAGGAAAAGTCTTTTATGGTCCATATACTGCATTCAATTCAGTTTCATTGTCCATATATATGAGAATTGCACGTTGAGTTGCTCTTTGATGGAAAAAGCACATAAGGCAAGTTTTCTGCAAATAAAAGTTTTGGGGTCCCCGGTGCTCTTAATCCGATTTGTGTACACCATCATTGGGGTTAAAGGAAGCACTGGAAGCTCCCAAGCAAGGCAGCGATGCTTATAGCCGGAGGGAGGCAGCCATGTCATGCAACGGACATCGACGTGTCGCTTTGCTTCAATGGCGGATGGTATGTAAATTTTACGATTCCGCTGCATTTTTTATATGTCTTAAGTTTCCGCATATAAATTTAGTGCTAACAGTTGGCATCAGAACCGACGAAACCTCTACCTTGAAGCTTAGAGCAGTATATGGTTTTTGAAAAAACATACCTGGTAGGAAAATTTTTGATTATTGGGTTTTTTAATTTTGAGTTTTTTACTCAAAAATAAGATTAGAAATCATTAAGATATTAGATTTCTAAGATTTTTACGATTTGAAACGTCAAAAACGATGTCCGAAAGGCTTAGAAACAGTTGGGTTTTATACCGGGTCGTAACCGGATCAAGAAGACCCGGCTCAAGGTTGAAGACGACTCAAAACAACACGCCGTTTTGAATTTTAAGCCCAGCAGTCAGCAAAAACGACAGGTCGTTTTGCCTTCTTTGGCAAAAAATGACTTGTCGTTTTATTATGGGAAGGGCACGTTTTCATTCAGGAAAACGACAAGTTGTTTTGGGGTTCAATCCCAAAAACGACGAGTTGTTTGATTTGCTGAGGGAATCATTTCAAAGCTTGAAAATGACAATCATTTTTGGGGCTCAATCCCAAAGCGACAAGTCGTTTTGATGGAGTAGAAAATTAAAAAAAAAAAAAAAAAAAAAAAGACTCCAAAATAAAAGAAAAAAAATTGGGTATTTTTTCCAAAATTTGTATTTCAATAATTTGGGAAAATTTTTCATTAAATTTATTGATTGAAATCTTTTCATAGTATTGAAATATTTTGTGAAATTTCAGAATATCCATAATTTTGATATTTTTATGAGATTTTTCATACTGTGGAATAATTTAAGAAAAAATTCATAATTTTGAATATTCATAATTTTGGTACATGTTATGAATATTATACAATTTGTATGGATATAATTTTGTGAATTTATGTGCATATATTGTTCATTATGTGTAATTCATGATTTTAAATATGCATACAATATAAAGTTGTATAATTTAGTACATTAAAATTTTGTATAATAATGTGTTAAATTATGCTTTTTGGATGTATAATTTTAATTTATGCATGATGAATATTGGTACATAAATTATTGGTTTTTTGTTCATATTTATTAAAATTGCTTTAAGTTCATGCAATTTATATGAACAAAATTATAGAATAAAATGTCTAGTGATCCATATAATTTTATTAATTAAAGTGTAGCCACACCAGCTTTAATTACATAAAATTATATATTAAGTGGTTTAGGGTCACATTTAGTAAAAGGGCATTGATTGTAATTAATCATAATTGATATAATACATTTTATCCCACAGGAATTTTTGTTATATTCATATAGTTAATTATGATAAAATATCAAATTATATTTCTTAATTTACCCATAGGAATTAAGAAAATGAACATAATTTGATAGTTTTGTCATAAAGTTATGAAAATCTAATGGAATTAAAACTTCAACCCACGGCAAGTTTTATGTCACTAGATTCATAATTCTAAAGAAGATAAATTTCATAATTTATCATAAAGTTACATGAATCTGATCGAATTAGAGCTTTAGCCCACAAGTAAGTTCTATGTCACTAGATTCATGGATTATAAATCATGATTTACATTGGTAACATGATACAAGTTTATTAGTCTCAAAAATTATGAGATGTAAGTATGAAATTCTTGTTGCAGCTTATGACCTGTGAATTACTCTAACACTAAATAAAATTCCTGTGCTTAGAGGGGACAAATTTGATGGTTAGACATAGATTATGCTATAAGGAAAGACGAACCTATTATTAATAACACTAGCAATACAGATAAAATGAGCTTTTAAAGAATATTGGGACCGATGTAATCGCTTCGATATGGCGATCATAAAGACCAATATTTATTCTAGTATTAGAGGTTCCGTCAATAAGCATAAAGAATATCGAGGCATTACTAAAAGGCCGTTGATGAGCATTATGCATCATTATATAAAGCGCTTGACATCACCTTAATATAAATTTACATCCTTAAGGCTCACCAAATGTGTGAAAACACATTCTGGGGTCAAGGAATACTATGGCTCAATTGAAGACATTTAAGATTGATATAAATGAATCTTACCTTGTACACTGCAAATTAATCACTCTTTCACAGTGGTATGAACTCTATTTTTCAACATCTTACAGTACACATAAGGAAATTGGTCAATTAATAAATCTATGACCTTGTGTGCTTAAGAAGAAGGGAGGCTGATAACGGAAATGAGTGAAAGTGCACTATTGCCAACGCAAGAAAAGAACAAAGTATTAATAATAATAATAATTCAATCTCATTTTTGCTATGAATCTAATATAATAAGTATCAATCATAACTCTTAGTGGATTGTTTTTCTTATACAATCCACATTTCAAATATCTTACAAGATATGTGAAATCTAAGGATACTAGTAGAATGTGAACAGAATATCTATTAGGAAAACAAGATTTGTTCACATATATAGGCAATTTGAACATGCAATGAATAAAAAAAATAAATAAGTAGTGGTCTTATTTGAATTTGGAGAAGGCCTTGTAAATTCCTATTTTCTCTGGGAATTTAATTTTGGTGTCAAAACTCGTACCTTTGGGATATTTTATCAGTTTTTCAAAACTTTCTTCAGTTTAAAAAAAAAAAAAAGGAAAATCCTATTAGGAATGTACATTGTCTGATGGTCCTTTCAATATCAATTTACAAAAGGATGCCACTCATAATATTATGCATGTTCATACTGGTATAAAATATTGTGTTATGAATAAAAATTCTTCTATAAAGTGGCGCCGAAAATTAAGACAAATCTCTCTAAAGAGAAATTAAGGTTTAGTGAATGATGAAGTACTTAGTACTTTAGATTTTATTGATTATAACACTTGTATGAGCTGCATTAAGTGAAAGCAGGCCAACAAGTCCAAGAAAGGTGCAAAAAGGAATACGAACATATTAGAAATCATACATTCATATGTAAGTTCATATAGTCCAAAACATTTCATCTCTTTCATAAATATTTACTCATGATACATGTGTCTCTACTTGCTTTATAACAAGAACAAAGCATTAAATTTTAAAATTTTAAAGCTAAGTAGAGAGACAATATAGAAAGTAAATTAAGATCATGATAACAGACAAGGGTGAAGTATATTATGGTAGATACACTTAGGATAGACAAGTATCTGATCCATTTATGAAGTTTCTTCAAGAACATGGGATAAGTACCCAATACATCATTCTTGGTTCTTCAGAACAAAATGGTGTGATAGAAAGAAGAAACTGAACTTTAATGGACTTGATCTCACTAAATCCTTGTGGATTACAACTCATAAACCAGCCGTATATATATTAAACCAATTTCAACTAAGGTTGTCCCAATGACACCATTTGAATTATGGAAAGTTTGAAAATCGAGTTTGCAACATATATACATTTAGGATGCTTGTCCAAAGTAAGAGTTTGTAACTCACAAGAAAAGAACATAGATCCAAAGACTATTAGTCGGTGTTTCATTGGATATGTCAAAAGGTCTGTGGAACATGGATTCGATTGTCCATCTTATAACACTAAGATTATGGAATCAAGAAATATAAAATTTCTTGAGAATTATTTCATCAGTGGGAGCGATCTAACATAGAACATTGTTTCTGAAGAAAGATCATTTAGTTTCTCAATTTGACTGCTCAAGTGATTAATGGTTGTTGTTCATAATACTCTTTAAGTTCAACAAGTGTTGATCAACTGATTATTGAAATTCCACAATTTTGTTGATTATAATCCAGTGGATCAAATAGTTCAGGTAATGCCTGAACTTATTGAATATATAGTTGAACAACATGTTTCTCAGGAAAGTGTTGATACAACATTAAGAAGGTCTACTAGAATAAAGAAATCAACAATTCTTAGTGATAATTAGGAGTATCTATATAAAGTTGGACTATAATATTTAAGCCAGTAATGATCTTGAAACGTTTTCACAAACCTTAAATTGAATCAAACTTATGATTCAACGCCAAGAAAGGTGAGTTCAATTCTATGGTATCTAAGGAGTCTGTGATCTTATCGAGTTGCCACACGTTGTAAATGAGTCTTTAAGACAAAAAAAAAAGGACTCATTGGGCAACATTGAAAGATATAAAGTACGACTAGATGCTAAAGGATTCATTAAATAAGAAAGGAATCAAGTATAAGGAAATTTTTCTTGTGTCTAAGAAAGATTCTTTTCATATTATTATGGCATTAGTTGCACATTTTAAGGTTGCAACAAATGGATG
Source organism: Artocarpus heterophyllus (assembly GCA_025403435.1). Lineage (NCBI taxonomy): Eukaryota > Viridiplantae > Streptophyta > Magnoliopsida > Rosales > Moraceae > Artocarpus > Artocarpus heterophyllus. The sequence continues at coordinate 35,554,579 of CM046348.1, read as the reverse complement.
TGAAAATGGTTTTTTCTCAATAAAGATCTACAGAAATTGGTTAACAATAAATAACCATTAAGAGTTTTCTCTAGTAATGGTTAGCATTTGGTGTACAAGCTTAAGAAATCCATATATGAATAGAAACAAGTACCCTGATGGTGGTATTTCATAATCATAACTCTTCATTTAGTTTTGTAGAGAACATTATGGATTAATGTATATACCAGAAGGTCAGTGGGAGCATAATTTGTTTTCTTGTTTTATATATATGGATAATTTTTACTTGCAACCAATGATGAGGGCTTGCCACATAAGGTAAAACAATTTATCTCTAAAAATTTTGATATATTGGAAATAGGTGACATGTCTTATGTCATTGACATAAGAATCTATATGGATAGATATAAAGGAATTTTAAGTCTGTCACGAGGATCTTATATTAGTAAGGTTTTAGAGAGAATATGTATGGAAGATTGTTCACCAAGTATAGCTCTCATTTTGTGAAAGATGATAAATCAATGCCCCAAATGAATTATGTAAGGGAATAAATAAATGAAGAACATTCCATATGCTTTAGTTATGGAAGCCGTATGTATGCACGAGTTGATACAAAACTGGCATTGCACTTGATGTGGAAATATCTAGAATACGTTAGAGTAATCAAGATAAAGACTACTTGAAAGCTGCAAATAAAGTGAAAAGGTATGAGAACCATAGACTACATGCTTACATATAAACGAACTAAAAATTTGGAAATGATTGGCCACTTTAATTCAGACTTCCGTGGCAATGGTGGATAAATTTTTGCTAGTGAAGCTGTATATTAGAGAAGTGCAAATTAGACTTTAACTGCTACTTCCACTATAGAGATTAAGTTTGTATTTATTTTGAGACTAATTCGGATGCCGTATGGATAAAGAGTTTCATTTATAGGCTTAGAGATAGTGCACTTGATTCCTAAGCCATTGAGTATATGTATATTGTGATAATTCAGATATAGTTCTATGGCTAAAAATAAAGTGGTAGTCGAATTAAGCATATCGACATTAAGTATTTAGCCACAAGATAACGTGTTAAAAGATAAAATAGTGGTCATTGAACACGTTAACACTGAATTGATCAAAGTTGATCCTTAACTTAAGACAAGTTAACATTCAAATCTAAGGATCATGCATATAGTGTAGAACTTCGTTCCTTTGTGTAATTTTCATTATAGGAACGAATTTATGAAACTTTATTTCAGTTGTGATATTTCCTCATATTTAGTTTGCATACATTCAGTTATGTAATTGAGATATATCATTAAGAAGACCTATAATAAACATAGGGTTTATTCTTTAAGTTCTATGGGCTGGTATTTAAGGGGTATGATACATTGTGATACATGGAAGATAATACTCGTCTTTAAGAGGACCTATTGCCATGATTCATATATTTTGTCTCTTATTGTGAAAAATGATGGAATATATGGACCAAGTGGGAGAATGTAGGAACCGTTTCCTTAAAACCAGGAAACTTCAATATGCATTTTCTAGGTTTTAAGGAAAAGTCTTTTATGGTCCATATACTGTATTCAATTCAGTTTCATTGCCCATATATATGAGAACTACACGTTGAGTTGCCCTTTTGATGCTCAGAGCATGTAAGGCAAGTTTTTTGCAAATAAAAGTTTTGGGGTCCTCGGTGCTCTTAATCCAATTTGTGTACACCATCATTGGGGTTAAAGGAAGCACTGGAAGCTCCCAAGCAAGGCAGTGATGCTTATAGTCGAAGGGAGGCAGCCATGTCGTGCAACAAACACTGACGGGTCACTCTACTTCAATGGCGGGTGGTATGCAAATTTTACGATTCCGCTGCATTTTTTATATGCCTTAAGTTTCCGCATATAAATTTAGTGCTAACATTGAGACGTTGGGGTTGTAAGAAATCATTGATTTATCCATGCTGGACACTTGGCCTGATGCCGCTGTGTACTGCTCAAAGGACTCAATTATAACATCACAATTGGGCCAGGTAGCCCTTCAACATCAGCAAATGCATACTGCTCAAGGGACTCAATTATAACATCACAATCGGGGTAGCCTTTCCACATCAGCAGAAAAGAGATGGGTAACATGTGGAGCATGCCTTGCCACTTCAACATCACCCAATCTTCTTTCCTTCTCTACCTTCTTCAAAAGAGAAAAAAACCTTCCATAAATAAAAAAAAAAGGGTAAGGGGAAATCTGATACCCCTGACGTAACCCTCATTCAAGTTGAACATCTCCATTGGGCTTCCATTGATTAAGAACAAAAAAAGCTTCATAGCCACACAATTCAAACTCGTCAACTAGTCATACTAGTCTCTTAGGATCACCTATAACATGACAAAACTTGTAATGAGTTTTTACTCAGTAAGTTCGAATATTATCTCACAAAACATTAAGTATTCATTATAAATCTTCTCTTAAAACTTTCTTCATAAACCTTTTTTTGTGTAAATTGTTTTTCATATACATTTCTCATAAAACATTTTTCATGAAATATCTTACACCAAACATTCCTCATAAAAGCGTTATGTAAAGGAACGTAAGCAATATCATAATGCACTTTTACATTTATGTTCAATTATAAACTTCCTATCATTATTCTTATCCTATTTGAACTGGTGAACTTTAGGGCTTGTACCAATATCATTATTTATGAGATCATAACTTTAAATCAACATAATCCTTCCCTTGTGGAAGATTTAGGACTATCAAACAACAAGGTCACAATTTTAACATAACTTATATGCCTCATATTAAGGAGGTTGGTATAACACTTAATTAATTTCTTTAATTTACCTTTTTGTAAACTTTAGTGAGCATATGCTAACATACCATATGCTATAACTTAACATTTAAACATTAAACATAACAAATGCAACATATTTCAAGTAATGACTTGGTCTTTAAAACATTGTGCATAGCAAATGCGACATATTTCATACATTTATAAAGCATTTGAAATTCATTTTCTTCACGCTATAGGTGATATTTGAAACTTACCTAAGCCACACTCTAGTATTTCCAGTTTATCATTTTTCCCTTACTAGTCAGCTTTGTATCATGTTCAAACAACACCCAACTATTAGCTAATTTTTCTTTTTACTGACCTACTCGACCGATAACAGAACTTAAACATTAACTGTTCATTCCTTTTACTTAATCTTTTTTCTTATTGGGTTACTTCACCATTACTTAATTTGAACATTCCTTAGCCGAATTTCTCATCTCACTTGACAGTTTTGTAATTTAAGTGATGCGGAACATTTTCCATTTAAGAGTGTTTCGTTAATTTGGAGGGCTTTAGTTCGGTTTAGTGGTTTTATAAAAAATAACAATTTTACCCTTAATGGGTTTTTCGTAAGTCACGTAACCTTACTAGACTTTTCATTTTTACTTTACCATCCTATTACTTCTAGGTTATGAAAAAATTCCCCCTAAGGGTTCTAAATTGGGCGTTTCGAGGTCCATTTTGGCCTTTTACAAAAAATGACCATTTTCCCCATTGCTGGGTCCTTGAAAACTATCAGAATCCATTTTAGAACAAAAATTACATTTCTTTGTTACTCATAACATTACAAAAAATCAAATCTTGATTTCCTTTTCGTAAAAATCCATTTTTTCAAAACTTCACTGTTTTGACCAGCACATTCTTAAGTTTTGATAAAAACCTTAAATCCTTTCAAACTTAGAATCTATGGTTACTCATTGTCCATACCAGTGAAGAAAATCAACTTTTCTCAATGAAATTTAGTTTCACACGGTTTTACGATTTTCACCTGAAACACAAAAATCTTGATATTTTTGCCCCCAAGGCCAAACTTAACCATTTTATGCTAAAGCATCCAGTATTTTGCAACAGTTATAACTTACAAAAGATACTTGGACTAATTCAAACCATTTCATAATGTTTTTCTTTTTACAAAATTTTGTATTTAACATCTCGTAAAATCCATAACTTAAAACCAATACAAAAATTTCACAAGCTGTGTATGATTTTTAACAATCTCGACAAGTTCTACAACTTTACATTTTTACTTTTATCAAAATCATTCCCTTTAATGGATTTTTTGAAAAGGCAAAATAGAAATCAATGTTTTTAAGCTTGCACCAATTAGAATTTGAGTAGAATTTCTTCATGAAAGTTGTCTGATTCGACGTTTCCAATAAGCTATGTGTTAAACTTAGAAAATGATTCACCTTATAAGGGCCTCAAACACTTAAATCTTTCAAAAATGCCATTGAATAGACCTTTTGCATCTTAGCAATTCCTTTCTGGTTTTTCTTGAATTTAGTTTCATTTAAACTGTAACGCCCCCTTACGGACATCACAATAATCGTTACTTTCATCCTTGTTATCATTATTTATAAGATAAACCATTTAAATTTAAACACAATTGATAAACATATCCCAGGATCCATGCATAATTTTTTTTAATATTGCAAATATTTCAAATCCATTTTTTTTTGTTTATCAATGCCAAATTAACAAACTATAATTCAAATAAAATTTCAAAACAAACTTTAAAATCTGTTTAAATAGTTTGGTAGATCGAACTTCTACAAAATCAAAATAAATGTAAAACAAGTCTTTTTACTTAATAGTGCAAAAATTTAAGCATTCAAAGATATAAAAACATAGTTCAAAAAAATTATTCTTTCTTGGCATTCTTCTGTTTCCAATCCATTGTTCATAGCCAATACTCCCGTTCTCGCCCTCCACCTATTCCATGGTCCTCTTACTTTTATCTGCAATATGATTATAAATTAAGTAAGCAAAAGCTTAGTACGTACACTTTCCTATCTCACAACATAAAACATTTTATGAGCATCTTTATGAAACATCATAATCATATTCATCATTAACATAATAGTGCACTTGGCACAGTTTTATATAGAACATATCTTTCATTATCATTATCTATATTAAAAATTTCATTCATTTTATCGTTGGGGCCCAAGTGTTGCATTATAACATAAACATCGCATGAGCGCCGTCATGAGAGGAGTGGGATAGCTAATCCTAAACCAAACATGATAAGTCCAACCTTTGGGACATCATAAACATAAACATAAACATAGGGTGTGTAACACTTAATTAAGTGATACATATATATAGATATACTTTTAACATAGCTCATCATTGAAACATTTGTTAAACTTTCTTGTTGCAATAAGAGTTTTCATAAGAAAAACCATATGTAAAAGCAAACTTAAGAATCATCATAAAACATATTCTCAAAACTTTTTCGTAAACTTTTATGATGTTGGAGCTGAGAATGTACTTACTTGTCTTGCTTGCTTACTAAACCTAAACTTGGGTGACGTTGCTGTGGTTCTTGGTGTGCTCGCCTTTTGGAGTGTTCATGTCAAACATTCATATTGACCATAAGACACTAGCAATACTATTAGCAATATATAAACATCTCATACTATCATTAAATGTCACCTTATCACATAATAATATCAAGAAGTATAAAATCACAATTTATGAACCTAGGGCATAATTCTCAAAAGTAAGCAAAATGACCTTTATGCACTTAAAAATTCATAATAATTTCATCTTAACTCCAAATTAGTCAAAACTAGTGGCATTAGAAACTAGACTCAAAAACAAAGAATTGGATATATTACATGCATATTTTGACAATAATTTCCATGAAGAAAAAGTCCTCAAAATTCAATCTAAATTTCGGATTTATGTAAAAATTGTACAGCTTTCAAGGTCAACTTCGAAAAATCATAACTATTTAAAGAAAACTCAGATTCAAGCGATTGAAAAGCCAAAAGAAAGCTTAAGAAGTCTAATTTTTGAAAAAAATATAAGAAAAATATAAACAGTTTAACACAGAATTGAAAATTACTGAAACATGACGGCTGTTAGGTGTTTGTCTGAAAAGTAGGCTTAAGTTATCAAAAAATTCAATACTAATTCATAACCCAATAAAATTAAAACTGTAAACACATAATTAACATGATACCAATTGATAATAAAATATACCCATGAAGATCTACACAATAAAATATGAACATATATGATATCTGTAATCTAGGGTTTAATAAGAAATTAATCAAAACAACTAAATCATTAATTCTTTTCAATCACCAATTGACATGAAATACATAGAATAAAAGAATCCATGTGATGGTAGTAATAATTTTAATACTAATATAATACACCAAAACTATAACATATCCAAAAATTAGCTTCAAATAAATTTTCAATAATTCAAAACATGCATTAGAATTCAGAGACCAAATAAACTCTAATTACCTAAAGCAGTGAGCAACACACAATCACAAAATTCCAATAATTAAAATAAAATTACTTTAACCCTAAAATTTTTAAGACAACCTAATAATATATATATACATTACCACAAAAAGTCTTCTTAGCAAATAAATTTGTTTATCTATACAAAGAGATCACATAAACAAGAAGTCCCGAATTCACTGAATAGACAGCTATAAAAATCTATCTTAAAGAAAATTCAAGAACTCATAAAATATTCATCAAGTAACCACGAAATTTTCCTGATCATAACTTAACATGTGCATGAATATCTCTGTAAAATTTTGTTAAAATCAAAGGTCGTTTGCCCCTTAAACATGGACTATATTTTTGTACAAAATACCAATCAGCAACAATTTGGTCATGAGTGGCAAAGAATGAAAATTTAATATCTCAGCATAAAAAATTCCAACTAACTTGAAATTTTGTAAAATATCACATAACACATACATAATCATCATATTAAAATTTCAGAGCAAATGGAAACTCGCAGATAAAGTTATGGGGGTCGAATTACGAAGGAAACAAATTTCAGCAATAATCTAGAATGAGTTTCTTACCTCCAAAATGATTCTTCTTAATTCTCTTGAATTTAATCTAAGTGAAAACCTAATATTTCATTCAATTGTTTGCAAAAAATAAGGGAAAGAAGGGAAGAAAAAGTGGAGAAAAAAGAGAGAGCGTCTAAGAAAATTTTAGAGAGAGAGAGAATTTTCTTTGGTTAGAATTAAGAGAATGAAGATTTTGATGGCTTAGAGGTATGTTTATAGGTTTATGAGAGAGAAGAGATTTGATGAGTATAGAAAACCCTAATCATAATCTAATTCTATTTCACTTATTTTTTTTCTTTTTCTTTTTTTTCTTCTTTTCTTTTCTTTTTTTTTTTCCTCACGGCAACTGTCGTTTTCTTTTATAAGTTTATATTATAATATATATATATATATATATTATATATAAAATAACTAATTGTATATAATATAATATATTACGTAATATATAATAACCTATTATATATATAATATAACATAATTTAGTTATAATATAATATAATTATAATACATAATTATTTATATACAGCAATAATGTTTATTCCTATGACCTCAGAAAAGCATATTAATTTACACATGTAATTATCATGACCTCATTACTATTATCAAATAAGAAAATATGCAACCAAATTCATGTCATCATCAAGAATATAACTGTAGGCATACATAACCCCAGAGCATTATAAATTTTAAGCTTATCATCACTTTTGACACAAACATCCCGAGCACATCGATCCCACAAGGCCGTCACCTACGACATTACTAAATAAAAAGTTAATTTACTTAACATAAATAATAATAGCACTAAAATATCACATTCTAACGTTAAATTAACATAAGTGTCTATAAAAGAAAATGGCGGGCGTTACATAAACCCTCCTAAGCTTATCATCAAACACTTAATACTCAAAATAATCATGCCATAGCATTTCTTTTTCCATGCCATGGCAAAAATCATTTTAACAAACACTTCAATAGTTAAAGTTTGTGTTTGTGACAAAGTTTATTAAACTTTTCTTTTTACACATTAAAACCTTAATCTTTGTCTTCCATTATCATCATATTCCACTTAACACATAAGCAAATATGCCATAAAGTCTCTTTACATGCCATAAACTATTCATTTTATAAATTGTATATCAAACACTTAATATGCATAAACAACTTAAGGCTCGGGTTTAGGATTTATCAAGAAATTTTCTTAAGCTCTTGTACCCTCTCTTTAGTGCTTTAAACCTTGCTATTCCTCTTTGACATAAACCATAACAAAATTCCCATTAAAGCCCATCCATAAACTAAAGAAAACCATTAAAATCCTTAAGAAACAGCTTGAACCTTTACCTTAAAGATGACTAGTCTTACACTAGAATACTGGATTCTTGATTTTAAGCTTCTTTGTAGGTTGAATCTTTGAGAAATATTTCTGAAAGTGATGAGGAGGTACTGTCGATTTTTGGTGCATGGGAAACTAAGCTTCCTTGGCTTTTCATGAAGCAAAACTTGGAGACAAACTAGTCTTCTTTCTTTCCACTTATGACACGTCATGAGGACCACAATGGAATAAAATTTGCGCCCATTTTATAGCCTAAAATCGGATTTACTTGGGAAAATGTGGCCACTTTTCCACCTTAAAGGTGGCACTTTGGTGAGCTTATCCACTTAGGTACTTGAGTATAAAAATAATTAACATAGGGGTCAAAATGCAATTAAAACAATTGCTCTACACCATTCTTCAAAACCAGTTCTCCCAACGGGAGATGTGGAATTTTCTCCTTCTTTGGACTGTCACTGGTCCCACTTTACTTTTTACACATACCGCTAGTATTCTTTTTCTATACATTTTATGAGGTCCTACAACCTCCCATATATATATATATATATATATATATTCTCACATAATATAATTCCTATACTGCTTAACTTTATACAATCTAGTTTTTATACTGCATTACTTTATGTAGTATAATTTTCATATTTTGAAACAGTATTTTTTTCTTTTACTGTATTTTCATCTTAAAATTTGTTGTAATACCTTTTACAATAATCAAGCTTGCTAGCTTATTTTCATATTATTTCTTCTTTATTTAAGACTATGGCATGATTTTTAATCTTAAAAATCTTACTTTCACTTTTATGAAATTTATCATAAAAATCCAATTTAAATAGTAATCCTTGTGACATTTGTTATGCTCTTAAAATATTCAATAAATTTTTTAGTATAAAATTTATACATAATTTACTTAACATAATCCCTTAACTATTGCATATATAATGCATTGAAATTTTCAGATATCATAATAACTCCATAAGTTCGACCTAATAACTCCAATGAGTTTTCCCTAATTCTTTCTTTACCCAATTTGCTTTAAGAGAAAGAGAAGGGAAGGATGAGGTTGTGCACCAGGTCATGTCTTCCTTCTCTGACGACCTGCAAGATGAGAAACAATTGAAGGATCCTGCATAGCAAGCTAAACTGTTGTAGGAATCACAAGAATGATTATCATTAGAAATAGTAATAGAAGAGTCTATAACACATTGATAAATCTACTGACTTGTCAAGAGTAGATGTAGGGGAAAGTTGAGAGGAAAGAACAAGAGGAGCTGTTGACACAAGAACACTAATGGAAGGTGAGGAAATAAAAGAAGAAATAGATTAAGTAATGGTAGAGAAAATGGAAATGAGGAGAGACGGGGTGGGAGGAGGGGATGGGTACTTGGTTTTGCCTCTCAACATGAAGAGAGAGAGAGAGAGACAAGAAGAGGAAAAAAAAGAGGAAAAAAAGTTGTAAAATAATAAACTATGATTCTGGATTTTTGAAAGTAAGAACTATTTCTTAAAAAAAAAAATTGGAGTTCATTTACCCGAATACAACCTTCGACTCAAAAGTATTATTGTCCTTTTAATTGCTTAAGGATGAAATTAAAATAATTTCTTTAAATCTAAAGGATATCTTTATAGTTTCTTAAAATAAAAAAATAACTTGTAAAATAAATAAAACAAGGAGGTGTACTTTTGTAATTAACCCTAAAATTAAAAGATTTTGGCCTTTAATCAACAATTTATATAAACATCACTTTATGATGGTCCAAATTCAAAATAAATCACATAAATAATTAAATAATGAAAAATGAAGCAAAACCACATAAGCAGGAGAGGAAACAGACTTCAAATTTGGTCAAAGCTTAAATTGTTTTATTATTTGTTATTAATGTTATACTTTTGCTTTAGATATTTAAAATGACACATCGTTCTGATAAAGGTAACGAAATAATAAGTCATTTTATTCAACAACAACAACTTTTTCTCAACTAAAAAGGACACGTTGAAAAAAGGAAAACATGTTTTTTTTCCCCCAAACGATAGCTGTTAATCCTTGAGAAACAACGACATATCATATTTGCAAAATCTTGAGAAAAAAAATCAAGAAAAATATCTTCTTCTTTTTTTGTCAACCTTCAGCTGGGCCTTGATCAAACCTGAAAAGTCGGTGATGCAACCTATTGAAACCTTAGCCTTTGATGTTTCATTTTAATGATTTTATCCAAAATTTCATTGGCTTTAGCTCTATGATATTGATTTGGACAAAAACTTTGAAAATGATAAACTGTGAAACGCAATTTCAGCCACCTTTAAAGCTTCAAAGCTCTCATGAAGTGTCACAGTAACACATGAAACTCAAAAAATCTTCACTCAAAGACTGTAATCAAAGTTTAAAATGTTTCTCACGCCCTATATTTGTGGGCTCACATTTTGATGGGTCTATGTGAGCTTTGCCAATTGTGTTTTGAGGTTCTTTGGTCCAACATGCTTACTAAAACACTTGCAAGAAAGTTGATATGCCTTGTTCTAACAACATAAATACGAGTGTCTATTCCTTTGTGGCCTAATATTCAATTTCATGAACTCACTAAAATTCACATTAACAAAGTTGCCCACAACATGCTGTTTATATTTTATTGAATCAGTAATAATTATGGTAGCCCAAAACAATATTCTTACAACACATGTACACTATGTGAAAAACAACATATATGCAATAATGCCGACATGTTATCTATATGGCGTTTCATTACAATTATAATCTACAATATTTCTTTTATTAGTTGGAAGGCAATTGAAAACAACATATTAATCCAACTTATAGTTGTACAGTTTGAAATTTCTATTTTTTAATGCCTTTTCTGTATATTTTCCAACCACATGCAAAAGATGCACTAAGGCTGCTATTTGCATACCAATTTCACTTTCACATTTTAGGTAAGAAATTCGACCAAACATGTTCATATTATCAAAATATTGGGCTGGTTTGTCTATGTGGAGTGGATGTTCATTTAAAAAACGCCACAATCAGTTACAGATTGACATACCAAATGCACAAAGTCGCAAGTCTCTTGAAGTTTATTGTACTACATAACGTAGCAAGATGTGACAGTACATACAATAACGTTCATCACCACATGTCAAAACCAAAAAACTAAAAAACCAAAACCACACTAAACACACATATAATTCACACATACAATCATTTACCACCCAAGCAAGGAGTGAAAAAGAAAATGTCATCTAGCCTATCATTACTAGGAGAATTTCCACCATACACCAAGAGGCCATCTTCCCCACCCAAAAGCCCACTTGAAAATGCACACCACCCTCGTGGCCCAGGATGAAGACCCGACTCCGGCCCATCTTTCCATCGCTTCCATTCCAAAGTTTCAGTGTCCAATGCGTACACCTCTTGCGAAAATTTCCCCGCACCCATATGGCCCTTGTCGCTTGGGTCTACTTCCCCACCGTATATAAATACGTATTTTCCAATCCCAGCGATAGAAAATACGCTCCGAGCTGTGGGCTTCTCACCTGTTGTCTCAACTTCAGCCCAATTTTGTTGGGCCAGATCAAAGCAGTGCACGTCATCCACTTCATATCCTGCGAAGCCATACACGACCCATATCTTTCCTTGGGCCACTGCAAGCCCAAGCCCACCTCTTCCCTTGCATTTGTCGCCTGGCAATGGATATTTGTTCCACTTTTGATTCACAACATCGTAGGCCCATAGGTCGTTGAGCCGTCCGGTAACTCCGCAACCACCAAAGATGTACACGTGGCAATCATCCGCAGTCATAGAGTGGTAGCTCCTATGAGCGGGCCCGGTGTCCCCGCTAGTTAGTAGGGTCCACTTGTTCGTACATGTGTCAAACGAGTATAGCTCGTTAAGCTCCTTGTGTTCGCTATCCCTACCACCGAAAACATAAATGGTTGATCCGACGGCTGCCATAGTGACACCAACACGTGGAGAAGGAATATCGCCCGTTGCATCGGCCACGGACCACACGGTGTTTTCTAAGTCGAACACGTGGAGCTTGTTGTCAACAGGAACACGTGGCGAGAATTCGCCACCAAAAACATAGGCCTTTTTCCCTACTATGCAAATGGCATGGGAGCTTCTTGCCCCTGGCCCAGCTCCTTTTTGATCAAGCTGAGGAAGATTTCAAAAAGAAAAAAAAAAGAAGGTAAACTTGCTGTCAAGATGGCTATGCAATTCATGGGTTATATGGAAACAGAAATTCATGTACAGTAGTGTCTTGAGTACTAAATACTTAGAATTTACAAACCTACGTTGCTTGTCACACAACAAAAAGAAAACTATGACTCTTCCCACAAAAAAAAAAAAAAAAAAGGCTCTATAACATTGGGTTTCTGCATAAAGAACATCATTGAGCATTTAGCCACAAAAAAAAAAAAAAAAAATCATGGACGAGTTTTTAATCGTCCAGTTTTCAATAATTGCTTTATTAATAAAAATATATTTTAATAACAATTAATGATATAACATAATAAAAATTTAATTTTATTAATTATTATAAATTTTTTAACTTAATTATCTATTTAATTACAAATTTATGGTATATATTAAATAACTAATAATAACACTAACTATTAAAAATTAATTCATTTAAACCCTATATATACATATGAAAACTTTATTTGATGAATTATAAACCAACACACACAAGCACATATATGTATATATATATATATATATAAACTTTATTTGATGAATTGTAAACCAATCAGAATAAAAGTGTAATGACTCAGATGACACCACAAACAACGGGTAAAGCACAACAGAACAAAACAAAGAAACCGATATCATTATCCACTCTGTCCTTTCTTTTTAGGGAACACTGTCTGTTTTTGTTCTCATCTTTTCTTTTTGAAGTTTTAAAAAACTAAATCTAGGCTCGTCGAAACTTTTTAATCTGATTAAATCTGGTATATCCAGGTGCCTCCATTTATATGATATTGATAATGGGATGCGCAACTTGTATTTTCTCCTTTTTCTTCGATTTTAAACTAAAAAAAAAACACACACACACATTTTGGGGGAAGAGAGTAAGCAGAAGACACTTTATACAACAAAATTAGATGATATTTTCTGCCTTAATTTTCCTTTTCCAGGAAAAAAAAAACCAATAATAACAGCCGCAAGGGATGGGAAACCGAAACAGATCGTGCCCATCATGATCAAAAGGGACATCTTTTCATAGAAATGATATCTTGTTTTGAAGAAGAGGAGTTTTCAAACTTTTTCTTTTTACTTAAAAAAACCATATTGACTGGAATCTTTAATCTAAGCCGAGCTCGAGAAAACATTTCCAAAAAACAAGCGAGTGACAAGTACAAAATAAAATTGATCGATCAAGCGTTATAAAGGAGAAGAAACTAAATCTAATCATGATTTGGGCAAAAGATAAATATCAATTACAATTTAAGAGCCTTGGGAGATTTTCAGTAAGAAAATAAAAATAATAGCTTTGGGTGTGAGCTACAAACCTTGACCCATTCGCCTTGAACCAAAGCCATGCCTGTGACTCTGCAACACAGAAAACTCTCTCACTTTTGAGAACTGACTCAACGAAGCTATCTAAGTCGTCTACTTATATAGGCTTTTTTTCAGCCGCTTAAAAGAAGAGAATTTTATAACGGGGCATGAAAAAATAAAGTTGTCATCTTTTTTTAATATAATATATTTTTTGAATGGCATAGAATGTAATTTTGATGTGATTTGATGATTAAAGTTGCCATCTACTTTTATAGGCCTTTTTTTCATATATTTGTTAAGAATTTTATAATGGGGCATGAAAAAATTAAGTTGTCATTTGTTTTTATATAATGTATTTTTTTAAGGGAATGTAATGTAATTTTGATGTCATTTGACCATTAAAGCTACGTGGGACTCATCTAAAGGGCTATGTGTATTAGTGATTTTTTTTTCCTCAATTTTTAACACCAAACTATCTATTATCATCCTGCCACTTATGTACAATATAAAATTTAAACACTATCTTAAAAGATTGATCATAGAAAGGCGAACCTAGCTCCCCAAAAAAAAAAAAAAGGCATGGGATGTGCCATCGTGACTGATAAAAAAAAGACGGTTTGGCCAATGGCCACCATAGATTATATTGGTTTTCTTGCAAATCTTAATGTCACTCCACCAGTCTTTACCTCCCTTAGTTCCATACTTTTTTCTAAATAAAAACAATTTAATATGCTATTGATGTGTTAGGTTACTTGTTTTAAGCTTATAATATAACTTGATTTGTGCACGTAAACGTATGCTATGATTCCCTCCAAATAAAGCCATTGGCATGCTATAGTTTTGTTGAATTATATCAATATTTAATTACCACCCAAATATAATAAGATTCAGACCATTGATCAAGTCAAGAAAGAATATAGTTACTGCTACTTTTCTTTTTGATGCAAATGCTTGCGGCTAACTTGAAAAACCAGTGAAAGGGTTGCGGTGACTTAAACAATAATATCAAAAACAAAAAAAATTATATCCGGACGTTAGAAGTCTTTTGATCTCCGCCTAGAGAAGAACAAAATGAACAAGATAAAAATATTCAACTGTTCAAGTGTTATTTACAAGGTCAAGCCGAAAGGCAACCAAGCTAGTTAAGGCTATACAAAAAGGACCTGAAACTGCAAATCCGCCCTGTCCTGCATTAAACTGTCAGAAAAAAAGGCCCATATAATCAACCCGCCTGCCAACATAGAGAGAGATGTGGGCGTGGTTTTGAGATTTAGACGACAGTTCAACCCGCACCCACCTGTTATTTATATATTAAAAAAATCAGATAATTTTCCGAAGATCAGCATGCCTTTGCTTCATTTTAGCCTGCAATTTACGCTTAGCAAAGTGCATTGGCAAAGCTTGTAATGATTTGAATTAGATGTTTAGTACTCATTCTTTAGTAGTCTTCTTGATATAGTGAAATGATAAAAAAGTTCAATTTGACTTTTGCAATTTGTGTCAATTGGTCATTTATACGAGTAAACTATGTGTTTAATACAATTGCAGGATGATGGAGTCTGGCTTGCTTCCACAAGTAGAGGCTAAGAAGGTTTTCGAGAAGAGGCAGAAGCGAAGCCAGCAGCAAAAGTTCAGTTCTCCGACGAAAGCTGTGAAGAACACTGCATCTGAAAATCTGTTCTTTTTTTTTTGTATATTTTTCAGTTTAAGATTTAAAAAAAAAAATCACAAAGAAAGAAAAGTCAAGATCCCCTAACACTATTCTATATTAGGTTCACTTTTTGAAAATGAAAATATGTCCACTGAAAGGACAGGTATTGAAATTCGTGAGTTCACACTATAGACGAGAAACAACCTTTGTCACTTGAAAATGTGATATTCCAGTATCATTATCAAGGTACAAAGCCCACGTTACTCAACCTTATCACTCGAAAGGGCTCTTTTTTTTTTTTTTTTTTTTTTTTCCTTTGCAAAAGTCTAAAAAAATTAGATTACGTTATAATATAAGCCTAAATCAATGAAACCCACTCGTACCTGTCTGTATTTGCTCAAACCAAACCAAAACTGCTCATAGTTCTATGGGCGGTTTTTGGGTTGACTGCCATCCAAAAAAACGAAACTGAAACCGTCAACATATCTATTTGTTCACCCCTAAGCGGAAGATTTTGATGAATAAAAATTAAAAAAATTTGAATCGGATAAAAAGCCTTTTTTTTTTGGAATAAAAAAAGTATATTTTTTGTGTAGGTAAACTGTCTCAGTTTTTTTTAACAAAATAAGAAAAATGACTGTAACAGAATAAGGAACCTCAACATGATGAAAAAAAAAAAAAACTGGAACCGTTTTGATGTCTAAAAAACCTTTTTTTTTATGCCAAAAACTGTAAAAAAAACAGGTCTATTTGTCAAAAAAAATTTTTGCCGAGCCCAGTTATCAAAATGCCTCCCCCTAAGCTAAGCCACATGTTGATAGTTAGTAAATTATGTGCAAAAGTGTTAAATATAGACTCGATTCAATATTATGTTAGCCTAATCTTTTTTACATGTGTCACCTCGACTTTTCAAATAAACCCATTTAAAAATAAGTTATTCTTTTTAAACTTATTCACAAGGGTGCTTCTATCTTTTGTAACTCACATTCACTCTCTACGCTCTCTTTTATAGTTTATACTCCTTTTTCTTTTCTTCTTTTTCTTCTTCTTCTTCTCCTTCTTCTTCCAATTAAAGCTACACCCTCTTTTTTCTCTAACCATTATTTTACAATATTTTCATTTAAAGAAGATTTTTGTGTACCTAATGAATTAGGGAGTTTGTGACGCCCTGAAGTGGGGGTCAAGGAATTTTAGGTAAAGAAGATGAAATAAACGAAGTAATTAAAGAAAAAATAAATATATGTATGTAGAAAGTAAATAAATGTCATTGGAAATAAATATTATCATCGGCGATCACCGTCACGTGAATGCCAGGAAGGTGGGGCCGAGATCCTATTCTCATTCACCATCACGTGGATGCTTACCTACGAAGATAGGTAGGTAGATAAATAGTAAGTCATAATATCAATAACACAAAATCATTGAAAATCATCACAAATCATCGACTTTGAAATTAGATAAGTGGTGGGACTCACAAAGACGAAAATGATATCAACAGCGACATCGGGATAAGTCGTACAGTACACAGTATTATACCGTAGTTTTAGAGAAAATACCATTTCAATCCAAAGAGCTAGGTTTCAGATTCCTAGGCCCATCCTTCGTTCTCAAACCTAGAAGGGGAATTTTTTTTTTTAAAAAAAAAAAAGTAAGCGAAGGCTCAGTAGGATAATTAGTTAAAAACAAGTTATTTAAAAATAAAAGTTAGAGATAAAAATATCATTGGTAAACTAATCTCAAGATCTTAATAAAAATCAATAAATACATATTTGAATGAAACTTGATAAAACATCACCGCATAGGTTTTGGAAATTCGAAAGAAATATCAAAATACAATTCTCCAAAATCAAAGATAACTTATTTTCATCAATCATTCAAAAAGTCAAGCATTTGGCCCAAACAGTTTTAAAAGGGCTGCCAAAGAAAGGAATAGAAATATGTATATCCTACCTCATTAAAATCCAATATCGTAAGCTCCAAATAAAATCCAACGTATGCTCTATATATGTTCAAAACCTTGAAAATTGCATTTAAAATCATAAATCATATTTAACAAATATCATTATGTAAATTTAATAATCAGTGTGCCTTTTGATTCAAAATAATCCTAACACAAAATTATAATCCTTTTTGAAACATTTTGAAATCATTAAATATTGAAAACCGTAATAAAAACACAATTCTCTAAGTCCACAGTCGGCCTGCCGAACACCCTGAACCGGCCTGCCAAACCTGCATAGTTCAGCCTTCTGAACATCTAGACCTACCTGTCGAACTTTTTTCAGGTTCGACCTGCCGACCTGATGAATTCGGCTTACCGAACTTATGAATCAGGCATGCCGAAGATCAAGTTCGGCCTGCCAAACTGGCAAAATCTAGGGACCCGCGACTTCAAGTCTCGACCTCCCTAAGCTCAAAAATTTAAATTAAAACCTGTTTTTCAATTCTCAGATCATGAAAATCACATGAAAGCATTGAAAATCATAATAGAACAAGTTTAAACCATTTTCTCCAAATTCAAACTCAATTTCACCTTTGATTTGAAAATCAAAGAAAAATGTAAAAACTTGATTAAATCAAATTTTGTTCAATTAAAGCTTAGATTCATTGTAAGATAGGTCCTATAAGCTTAGATTAAACATCATCTAAGCTCAATAAAGCTCGGATTGCAAAATACATTAAAGATTCAAAACAAAAATCAAAAGTTTTAGAGAAAAATGGCTAACCTTTAATCATCGTTTTTGAAGAGAATTCTTGGCTTGAATCTCCGCCTCTTAGCTTCAAATTAGCAGGTTTAAAGCTTGGAAATAAAATTTTGTAGAGAAATGGGAGAAAGAAAGAGAGACGGGAATTAGAGAAAGAGAGAGCTGAGTGAAGAGAGAGAGACGAGCGAGAGAGGGAAAGAGAGAGAGTTGAGCGTGAAAAGAAAAGGAAAGGGAAAAGAAAAAGAAAATAAAGGCCCAATGGCATTTTCGTAAATATGAGAAAAATGTGGGGTAAAATGTCATTTGGTATTTTAACGCTAAAAATCAAATTTTAAATATGACAAATGGAACAAAATCTTTGAATGACTAAAATTAACAACAAACTTTACATTGACATACTTAATAATTAAACTTAACATAGCTAACCTTACTTTAGAATTCAAGGGTGTTACAATCCACCCTCCTTAAAAGAAATTTCGTCCTCGAAATTTAAAACATCAAAAATTTAAAATCATAAATAGCATTATGTACTCAAACGCAACTGTAACGACAACTGTCCCGACATAAAACTTAAAAAATCAAAACAAAATAGTAAAAATCTCACAGGTTCAGTTCCTAAAAGATCTGAAGCTTACGCTTTGATACCATTCTATGACGCCTCAAAGTGGGGGTCAAGGAATTTTAGGTAAATAAGATGAAATAAACAAAGTAATTAAAGAAAAAGTAAATATATGTATGTAGAAAGTAAATAAATGTCATCGAAAATAAATATTATCATCGGCGGTTACCGTTACGTGAATGCCACAAAGGTGAGGCCGAGATCCTGTTCTCATTCACCATCACGTGGATGCTTACCACGAAGGTGGGCAGGTAGATAAATAGTAAATCATAATATCAATAATACAAAATCATTGAAAATCATCACAAATCATCGTCTTTGAAATTAGACAAGTGATGGGACTCACAAAGACGAAAATGACATCAACAGCGACATCGGGACAAGTCGTACAGTACACGCATCATACCACAGTTTTAGAGAAAATACCATTTTAATCCAAAGAGCTAGGTTTTGATTCCTGGGTCCATCCTTCCTTCTTAAACCTATGAGCGGAAGGCTCAGTAGGATAATTAGTTAAAAACAAATTATTTAAAAATAACAGTTAAAGATAAAAATATCATTGGTAAACTAATCTCAAGATCTTAATAAAAATCAATAAATACTTACTTGAATGAAACTTGATAAAACATCACCGCACGGGTTTTAGAAATTCGAAAGAAATATCAAAATACAATTCTCCAAAATCAAAGACAACTTATTTTCATCAATCATTCAAAAAGTCAAGCATTGGCCCAAACAGTTTTAAAAGGGCTACCAAAGAAAGGAATAGAAATGTGTACATCCTACCTCGTTAAAATCTAATACCGTAAGCTCCAAATAAAATCCAACGTATGCTCTATATACGTTCAAAACTTTGAAAACTGCATTTAAAATCAGTAATCATATTTAACAAATATCATTATGTTAATTTAATTATTAGTGTGCCTTTTGATTCAAAATAATCCTAACACAAAATTATAATCCTTTTTGAAACATTTGAAAATCATTAAACATTGAAAACCGAAGTAAAAACACAGTTCTCCAAGTCCACAGTCGGCCTATCGAACACCCTGAACCGGCCTGCCAAACCTGCATAGTTCGGCCTTCCAAACATCTAGATCGGCCTGCCGAACTTTTTTCAGGTTTGGCCTGCTGACCTGATGAATCCGGCCTATCGAACCTATGAATCCGACATGCCGAAGATCAAGTTCGGCCTACAAGGTCAAACTGGCAAAATCTGGGGACCCAAGACTTCAAGTCTCGACCTCCCCAAGCTCAAAAATTCAAATTAAAACCTGTTTTTCAATTCCCAGATCATTAAAATCACATAGAAAGCATAGGAAATCATAGTAAAACAAGTTTAAACCATTTTCCCCAAATTCACCTTTAATTTGAAAATCAAAGAAAAATGTAAAAACTTGATTAAATCAAATTTTGTTCACTTAAAGCTTAGATTCATTGTAAGACAAGTCCAATAAGCTTAGATTAAACATTATCTAAGCTCAATAAAGTTTGGATTACAAAATACATCAAAGATTCAAAACAAAAATCAAAAGTTTTAGAGAAAAAGGTTAACCTTTAATTATCGTTTTTGAAGAGAATTCTTGGCTTGAATCTCCTTCTCTTAACTTCAAATTAGCGGGTTTAAAGCTTGAAAATAAAATTTTGTGGAGAAATGGGAGAAAGAAAGAGAGACGGGAATGAGAGAAAGAGAGAGCTGAGTGAAGAGAGAGAGATGAGTGAGAGAGGGAAAGAGAGATAGAGTTGAGCAGTGAAAAGAAAAGGAAAGGGAAAAGAAAAAGAAAATAAGGGCCCAATGGCATTTTCGTAAAAATGAGAAAAATGTGGGGTAAAAATGTCATTTGGTATTTTAACACTAAAAATCAAATTTTAAATATGACAAATGCAACAAAATCTTCGAATGACTAAAATTAACAACAAACTTTACACTGGTACACTTAATAATTAAACTTAACATAACTAACCTTACTTTAAAATTCGGGGGTGTTATAGAGTGGTCAATCAAAACAACCTTAATAAAAAATAAAAAGGAGTACACAAGTATATATAGAGAGAGTTTTGACCATATGTATTAAAATTAAACTTCTTTTAAAGTTAGAAATAATTCCTTATGTTGTACTTTTTTCACCATTATCATTGACTCTCTCTTTATCTCTAGGGTATTATTGTGGATTTTTATGTAAATGCACATATCACTAGTAATTACTATAGTAGATGGGTATGAGTATCATCCCACAAACATTGTGTTTAATATAGTTGATTACCAATATTTTGTTAAGTCTAATATTATTCGAACAACTAAAAAACCAAACTATAATAAAGCAATGTAAACAAACTGAATTGAGTCAAAAATTTAATTATTTAGGGATCTGAATCATCAAACTAATCCTATATAAATTTCATAATTTAATTAATTATGCCTATCCCCTATATCGATAGTTGAGCTTCTCTTATGCATTTATTAATCTTTCTCAAGCATTAACAAAT
This sequence comes from Artocarpus heterophyllus, assembly GCA_025403435.1. NCBI lineage: Eukaryota > Viridiplantae > Streptophyta > Magnoliopsida > Rosales > Moraceae > Artocarpus > Artocarpus heterophyllus. Next base: position 35,533,445 of record CM046348.1, on the reverse strand, counting down.
TATTTAACAAGTGAACTTTTTATATTTCTGTGAAAATCCTAAACATGTCAAAATTCATTAAGTACAAAAAACTCATAACAACACTATACAATATTCCTATATATCTTTATCCTATATCATCTCATGGTGTGTCAATTACTGGCAAAATTAATTATTACTTCTTAGTTTCAAACCAATTCCCAAAATCATACAAGTGTTCGTCAAACAACCACAAACATTAATCACGAATTGAAATACTCAACATATATGGAAATAGAACAAAATTAATTAAAAATAGGAAAATGCAAATGTACAAAGTGCAACTATATTATAGCCCTAGACACTATACACTAATCCATGACAAGAACAAATAAAAATGAAATATTGGTTCTAGCATAATTAAAACACAAAATTAGAGAAAAAAAGGAATTAGTAAAGAGAAAACCTATAGAGGTATCACAAGTCTCCAATCTCCCTCTTACAATCTTCTTTTCCTTCCTCATTGATGCTTCAAAACCCTTCTTCAATGGAAAATCACAAAACTCTAACCCTAAAAATAGAAGAAGAGTGCATTAATAATTTATTACTATCATTTTTCTCTTTCTCCATTGGCTTTGCTCAAAACCTAAATCCTCACTATTCAATGAAAAAGGTGGCTTCATTCTTAAATCCCCAACATCATCTATGAAAAAGATTGCCTCAAATTAGGGTTTGGTGTGCAATGCCATATGGAAAGTAAAGGTGGGTGATGAGACTTAGAAAATACGTATTTCTTAAAGCTAAAATCATTTATTTTGTATTAATATTTTTCTTTAAACTCCTTAATTGAAGCAATTGTGTGTTAAATAGAATTTTAGTGTCTTAGTGTAAAAATATGTTTACTTATAAGTTTTTCATATGTTTTATTTTTAACAATATTTTCTCTAATTTTTAGAATTATTTTCGTATGTAAAATATTTGTTTAGTTTAAAATTAATTAAAACCATAAAAATAACAAGTAGTACTTTTATTTTGAGTCTTAATGTGTTTTATAGTCTGTTTTAAGTTTATAAGTATGTTCTATAATATTTTTAATAATTTCTAAAAATATTTCTGAGTCTTAAACATCATATGTGTCAAACTAAAAGAGCTCGAAATTTTAGAAGTTTATAATTACTTTTATATGAAATTTAATGTAAAATAAACATTTTTAAAATTATTGTAAATATTATGTTTGTAAAATAATTAATTTTTAAAATTTTCTATCTTTAGATTTGAGATCTAGTGGAAAGACGGAACAAAATGGCACAAAAAATAGCAAAATCGGACAACAAATGCTTTAAGAAATAAAAGAAATTCAAATTTTAAATATCAAGGATACATGGCATGCTCTTGTCTATAAGAACAACTGCCAAAACATCCTCAACCGTCTGATCAGATGACACATGTCAGCATGTCACTCATGCTTCAGCGCGTATGTCAGGCGAGGGCCCCACCGCCTAGGAGTCTTGTCCAATTTGTTACGATTAGCTCCACATGAGCCTATTTTTCTAGCCGTCAGATCTATTTACCGTGACCGATCCAACAGTCTTAGATCTGGCTCCATTGGGCCCACTTGGTCTCGCATTGAGCATCAATTCCTGGCCCTTCGATTGCATGTTTAAAGTCTGAGATCAACCCGTACTCGACAAGTGCCACCGCCGTGAAGTAGGAGATTTTGTGCTAAAATTTAGATTCTTAGGGACTTGATCCGGAGAAGAAAACGAAGAAAAAAAATTTTAAAAATGGTACAAGTGGTGCAAATTGGAGCAAAAAATTCAAAGAAGAAATAGGAAAAAAAATATTAAAAATTGTCAAATTGTAATCTTTGAAAGCCTATAAATACCGAGGCCAAATCCTTGCAGTGTAAAAGCATTATTCCATAAATAGATTAGTTTTTAAGTTTAGTTTTTAATGTCTAGTTTTTAGTTTTAGTTTTTATAAAATAATTCTCACTCTCAGTTTACATTATAAAAAATATTCTCAACAATATTTCTAAAATTTTTATTTTAAATATGTCTTTTTAATTTCTCTTTTTAGTTGAGGAAAAATGGGAAAATTTTAGTAAAATTACCTTAAATATATATTTTTTTAGTTTTTTAAGCAGTTATAATGCAACATTATTTTCTTAAAAAACATAGGATTTTAGTATTTTCTTATCTAAAACTCTGTCAAAATTCTAATTTTGCTTTTTCGATGACATAGAGTAGCATAGATAATGCTTAGGAGGACCTTGATTAGCCATAGATAGAGAATGGCTTGGTAAATTCTTGACTTATTATTTTGTCTGTTATTTTAGTAATGTTGAAATTATGCTTGTTTATTAAGTTTAGTTTTTGCTACATTATAAACATGAAATAACACAATAAATACTTGAAAATGCTTGATTTATTGTCAACATAGAATGTCAGAAAAACTAAAAAGTTACAGTTAGAAAAACTAAAAGTTGTTTAAGTTAATTACCAAAACAAGACTTTTGAACTTTAGTATTGCTATAATTTTTGTTTTATCTCTTTTAATTTATTGTTATCAGTGTTGTTATTTTTATTAAAGTTATTTTGAATTAACTGCACTTATTGTTGAAGTTTCATTTAAATTAAGCTACATTCTTGTTGTTAAAATTTCAATATCACAAAATTCTGAAAATGAAAAATGATGTAAAAATGTGTGAATATTTTGTAAATAGTTAATCTAAATCCTCATATTTTTAGCTTTAAAATAAATAACAATTAATATAAATATACTGGACTTTAATAATAGCTTTCCTTGCGGGTTCGAATCTTGGATTCATCGTGTTTTATTACTTGTGAAAATCTTATGCTTTGGGTTATTTCGGATTATAATTTTCAAGACCTAACAGTTGGCCGAAGCATTGAAGTGGGACGAGTGTCGGCATAGCATAGGCTTAAGCGTGAGGCTTCACACGAGACATTTGAGCTACATCACACCAAATCTCACACATCTAGAGTAAGGCACTAATGAGGCTACAAGCACGTTGTGAGTGGGCATTGACCTATTATAGTTTGCTAGAGATGCGTTGATGTCAAGTTAGTATCCACACATTTGGATGCTCCTTAGAGTTGATCTAGCGGCCAAGATCACGACATTTTTGTGATTTTTATAACTCACACAAGATGGATTCATACAGCCTAAATTAAATTTTAAAATCCCCACCACCACACCCTAAAACCTTGCTGCAAAGTAACATTTTAGCTCATGTCACCTAATTTAACATATCAAATGAGATAAAGTAAAATTCTAAAGGGAAAATAAAATAAAAATGACTAAAACTAAACTAAATAAACTATAAAATAAAAGAAACCTTATAAAAATCAAAACTAAATCAAATGAAATAAAACGAAATAAAAGTAAATGAAATCAAATCAAACTAAAATAAAATAAAATAGAATAAGCTAAAAAACTCAAGAATTAACCCCTTTTCATGCATAAAAAAGTGGTAAAATGACTCTATTTTATTGAGTTATCATGTTTCCTTTTGAGAGGTGTGTTTTCTCACCAAAAATTGTGTAAGTTGAGTGGTGATTTATTGTTTGTTTAGGCTAATGTTGGACAATATCATGGTAGATCTATCATTGCCAAAGAGGACAATGTAGTCAGAGTTAAGTGGTTCATTTTGGCTTGTTAGGAAAATTGTTGATTGACAAGCCATATAACAAATTCACTTTTAGGAGCACAATGGCCAATCTCTAGGGCCTAGAGGCTTCGAACATCAAAGAAATGGCCAAGAATGTTTTTTTACTCTCTTTTTTTTTTATCAGAAGGAAAAGGATCATATCCTTAAATATGAAACGTCACATTTTGATTGATTGTTGATTGTATTTTTTTCTACGTTCCATTTCATGGACTCAAAGGGTGAAGTTCAATGACGCCTCCAAGTAGGCCACCAAACTTTCGACCTAGTAGAAGGATCCCGTGTTCCAGAAGAGATTTCTTGAGGTTGGCAATGGTGGATGTGCTTGTCAGTGAATAGGACTTTGTTGCTTTAACTAGGAAATGGGTTTTCGTGATCTCTTTAATTGTCATGTCCCTGATATACTAGTTACTCTATACCTCTGGTCCCTATGGCTAATGGACAAATTGGCTCGATTACACAACAAAATTTTTAAAAATTTTATTTAATCACCCAGTATTTAACTTATATTGCTATAAACAATATATTAAATCTAATTTATTGTACTTGTTAGGGCCTAAAAACAATACTTTTGATTGAACAATAGTATTCAAAAAGAATCTTTACCATCAATACTTTAATGTTATTTTCTTCCTTTAGACCGTTGTATATATGGGCACAATTAGCAAATCTCTACCACAGCTACTTTAATGACCCATCTTTTTAGGCCGTTACTTAACTTTCTTAAACTTATTTCTTACTTTCTAGTAAGAAAAATAATGAGTAGATCTTTTAACATGCTTAAAAATATTGCAACATCTATTGTAACGTAAATTAAAACATAAGTATAAAACTTGACTTAATAATTGTTCAAAACATTTTGTAAAATTTATCTTTTAAATGTTTTCGTAAAACATTTCTTAAGCATTTACTTTCTTGAATCGAGTATTGCAAACATAGCTCTTGAACTTAAACACCGAACTCTTGAATTAGTTTTACTGGTCTTCTATAGAACTATTTACAATATAAAGGCAATTATAATGAGTTTGTGCTCAGTAAGTTCAAACTTCATCTCATAAAACATTAAAAATGTTCTTCATAAAATATTGCTCTTAAACTTTTCTCATAAAACTTTCTTCATGAACCTTTTCTTGTAAACATTTTCTATAAAATGTTTTTCATAAACATTTCTCATAAAACATTTCTTAAATTGATTTTTATAAGCAAATCTCATAAACATATCATGGAAAAGAATACAATTAAAGTCGTAATACATGATTCTATTTATGCTTACTTATGAACTTTTTATTATCATTCCTAACTTTCTTGAACTATAGGCCTAAGTGCACGTACCAAACATGCTTGACTATCGAACACTGATGTCATACCATAACTTTAGCATGACACCCCATTTGGGTTAGGAGGTTAGTATGATACTTTTTTCTCTTAACTTGAGAGTTAGATTACTGATCTTATAATCTTAGTGAACATTATACATGACATGACTTAATGTCTAAATCATTAAACATAGCTATTGTAAACATATTGCAAATCATAACTTATGCTTTCAAAACATTTTTTATAACAAATGCAAGCGTATTTTAAGCATAACAATTGTAAATACAGTGCAAGTCTTAACTTGATCTTTAAAACTCTATGCATATCAAAGCATTTGAAATTCATTTTTTTTATATATTATAGGTGAGGTTTGAAACTTACCTTGATAATGTTCTAGCATTCTAACTCTATCCATTCCTTTTTCCTTTGTTAGTCGGCTTTTGTGTACTATTTAAACGACACTCGATTATTAACTAACCTTTCTTATGAGAGATTGATAATAGAATTTAAACATTAAACGTCCCTTCTTTTTACCTAGCTTTACTACTTATCGGTTCATCTCTTTGGTACTTAACTTGAATGTTTCTTGATCAAATTCTATGACTTATTAAACATTTTCATTACTTAACGTGATAGGGAACATTTTCCATCTAAGAGCATTTCGCTAATTTGGAGTGCTCAGGCTCAGTTTAGTCGTTCGATAAAAATAACGATTTTATCCTTAACAGTTTTTTTTTGCAAATCATGTAACTTTATTAAATTTCTTATTTTACTTTGCCATCCCACTACTTATAGGTTTTAGAAAAATTTCCTCTATGGGGCGCTTTCCTAATTTGAATGTTTCGGGGTCTGTTTTGACATTTTTACTAAAAATGACCATTTTGCCCTTAACAAGTCTTAGAAAACTTTTAGAACTAACAAAACTTATGTTTCCTTGCAACTCATAGCATTATGAAAAACCAAACATTGCTTTCCTTTTAGTGAAAAATCTATTTTTATCAAAAATTTATGGATTTGACCTGTAATATGAAAATCTTGGCCTTTTTGCCCTTAACGTGCTTGTCTTAGGAAATTCTCACATTATTTTGAGCTTTAAAATGTGAGATTACTTGCTAATCATGACTGTATAAAAATCCATCTTTACACAGTGAAAATTCTCATTCCCTGAGATTTTATGGTTTTTGGTCTAAAATATAAAATCTTAGCATTTATTACCTTGGGACTAAAAATGACCGCTTTATATCAAAACAACCAATTTTTTGAAATGAATGAAACTTACAAAAGTTCCCTGGTGAAATTTAAATCATTTAAAAACATTTTCTATTTTACAAAATGTTTTATTTAAAATCTCGTAAAATTCATAACTCACAAGCCATGTGGATTTTTCATGAACCATCCATGATTCATACCAGTTTTAATGAGTTCTACAATTTTCATGCTTTAATTTTTTTCAAAATCATCCATCTTGATGATATTTTTAAAAAGGTAGAACCAAAGTCAATGTTTTTCGGTTTGCTCTAATCGTAATTCAAGTAGGATTTCTTCACCAAAGTTGTGCAACTCGATGTTTTTAACGAATCACATGTTGAACTCAGATAACGATTCAACCTCTACGTGCCTTAAACATTCAATTCTTTAAATACTAGTTAAACTTTGCATTTTTGACAAAGTTTAACAAACTTTTTCACTTGTGCTTAAGACCTTCATTTTCAATCCTCCAATCTCATCATTATTAACATAACATCAAAATTAAACATGTCATAGCATTCTCTTTGCATGCTATGATTCAAAATCACGATATCAAGCACTTCGAGTGCTTAAAAACACAAACTTTGTGTTTTATGACAGTTTATCACACTTTATCTTTTTTTTTTTTGCTATAAACCTTAGTTTTTAACTTTCTATCATCATCATCATCCTTATAACACTTAAACAAAACATTCCACAATGTTTCTTTGCATGCCAAAGTCCAGACATTCTATGAATTTTACATATCAAACACTTAGTATGCATAAACTTAATCGGAGAAACGATTTAGAATTACCCAAGTTTTCCAAGATTTGTGATCCTTCCCTTAATGCTTAAAACTTCTCTAATCCTTCTTGACCATATTCATGATATAACCTATCAAAAACTCCTTCAAAACTTAAGGAATAACACCTAAAACACGAAGAGAAGAGTTTTGGTTTTACCTTTAAACTTGCAAAACCTTGCTATAAAGTGTGTATCATTGCTTCTAAACTTGATTGGAGAGTGTTTTTAGTGAAATATTTGAGAGAAAATGAGAGAGGGAGGGGCAATTTCATGGAGGAGGACATGGGCCTTTTTTTTTTCCCATGTTTTGCATGGAAAAATGATGGAGACAACTTTGTGCTTATCACTTAAGTCCTTGAATACAAAAATAAATTAGTCTAGGGACCATTTTGCAAACAAAATTTTTCTCTCCACCACTCAACCAAAACCGATCAATATGGGGGAGATGTGGTACATTTTTCACCATTTTAGGTGTTGTCTTATGGGTCCCACTTCACCTTTTAAACTGTCCAAATTTACACTATACTATATTTTTCCTATACTATCTGTATATTTCTCATATTAAAAGTATTCTTTTCTATCCTGTTTAGTGGGTCCCATAGCTTTCCATACTGTTCCACACTTATCCACATCCTCTACACAATATAATTCCTATACTGCTCAACTTTATCCCTTATAATTTCCATACTACTTATTTTTATCAATATAGTTTCTAAACTGCTTTGCTTTATTAGTATAATTCTTATATTGTATTATTCTAGTATCGTATAATTTCCATATTGTGCATTTCTTATACTGCAAAATTCTCATATTACATAATTTTGTACTGCTTAAGTTTTATACCATATAATTTTCATACTTTCATACAGCATTTTTCTTTTGCCGTATTTCCATCTTAAATTTGTTGCAACACCTTTTGCATTAATTAAGTTTTCTAGCTTATTTTCATATCATTCCTTTTTTGTTTAATACTATGGCATGATTTACTAATCTTAGAAATCTCATATTTATTTTTATTAAATTTGTCATAAAAATTGGATTTAAATAATAATCCCTTATGATACTAAAATTGCTCTTAAAATACTTAACAAATTTTCGAGCAAAAACCTTAGTTCACAAAATTTATATTCAAATTACTTATAATAATTTCTTAAATATTACCTACTTAAGACACTAGAAATTTCTTGACTTTTACAGCTACCCTCCATCCAACCACTCAAGTATACAGAAAACAATTAGTAAGAGAAATATTAGTCTTTCTTTCTCTAAAAACACTTAGGCAATCTTAAAATAAATCATGACCCAATGCCACTATTTATAGGAGCGGATAGGAGGATTTAGAAATCTATCATGAAACCAAGAGATAATTTTTCTCCTCCTCCTTCTATCATTGGTGTCCATAGGAGGGTAAAACTCCTTAGGATTTTATGCAACACCTTCCTTAAAAAGTGTAGAAATTCAACCAATTATACTACATTTTTATGTGTTATCAAATAAAATGTTAATTAGATCATTTCAAACTCATGAACATATACACTTTTACTGTTATCAAAATACTCCCAAACTTAGTATTTTGCTTGTCCTCAGGCAAAATAAAAAAGGAGAAAAACTAAAATGGAAAACACACAAGGACGCACAAGTAATGAGTTGATGAATTTATAGGCCTCAATATTTTCACAACTTACATAGCTCAAGAAAAATTCAAAACATAGTGAATGTATAGAATTCAATTCAAATACTGACTCTATCTCACTTAGATCCTCTAAGTGCATGTGTGAAAAACCAATTATGCTTAGCTGCCGTAGCCCTTATTAGTTTATGCAAATCGATGATTGAAGTTAGATCTCTGGTTGAGGAAATTGGAACTCTATATGCTTGTTTTTCATATCTTTCTCCATTAATGTAGGCAGCAAAACACTTAAGGACCATTAGGACTTTATGAAGCTTGGAATGTATGGCTTGGGTAAAGGGTGGGATATTTGGATACAAGTGAGGTTCAAATCACCCATAAAAAACATACATTGTTCATTGACTTTTAATGAGCATAAATCATCATCCCAATTACAAAACACCCCCTAAACTTGAACTTTGCCTTCTTCTGATTCTGTCATCCACATTTATTCATTTTTTACTTTTTTTCATTTTCACAAATATATTTATTTTTTTGTTGTTGTTCAGTTATTTATTTATTTATTATTTTTTTGTGTACATATCATAAGTTACAATGGAAATAATGGTACCAAACAATATATCACAACACCACCCTGTTGGAAACAAAGTGCGCAGCAGAATTTTAAAAATTTTTCATCAGAGTAATTTCCAAAACACAAGTTTGACATGTTATATGTATAAATTAAACAGATCTTACTAACCTCAGTATGCCGAAGAACCTCCGCGACCTGTGTAGAGAAGTAACGTTCCAGAAGAGCCTCAACCAACTGGTCTTCTTTGCTATTCTCTATCCACAACCGGAGTGAGTGTGGGCTCACACGTACAGCTCTTCCACCGGTGACTCTCCTTCCAACCAATAGAGAGAACCCAAAGCTAGTGTTCGTGATTTGTGAACAAAAGCTCCCAAGGAGTTTTCAGATGCTCACTAGAAGAGTATCACTCTTAATATCTCAAATTGATCTGAGTAAATCATTAGACTCACTCCCTTTTTATACCTATTGGTCCTTGGGGTCAGTCCATATCAGATTAGGTCTCAAAAATCGAAACAGAATCAAGTTCGGATCAATATCTGATAAGATACGCGTGAAAAACGCGTAATCTTAACTGTCGCGGTCGGCATGCCGAACTGTGTGATAGGCAGGCCGAACTGGCCAGTTCGGCAGGCCAAACTTTCTGATAGGCAGGCCGAACTGCCGAAAAAAAATCTCTGCGAATCTTTTATTTTCCACCCGAGATTCTAAAGGATAAAGTCTCAGTTTTGATTCAAATAGCCCAATAGAAAAGATATCTGATCAAAACAAACTTTATCAAGATAATCTCTAAGAAAATAAATCAATTCACAATAATTCTACAAGTTTATCTTGTTCTAATTGTCCAAAATTAAAACAACCGATAAACAGACAAGAATTATCCGAACGCCATAATTCAACAAGTTCATCTTGAACTAATTTCTTACATAATTAATTCAACCGATAAACAGACATGAATTATTTGATTCTTATAAATTTTAAACCAATCTGATAAATCCGACATAAGTCACCAATTATTGGAAAAGCACGCCGTGTCGTTACAGGATTTTGTGAGCTAGCAAAGGGGACCAAAATGGACCTATAAAGTTCAAGCTCATGATAATTATGAAACCCAATATCCCAGATATACATTTCACAATTATCAACTCCAACGCTACTCCACTAAAAGCTTGGAGCTGCACTCTCGAACTTTATAGAATTACGAAGCTCGTGTAGCTAAGTTTCCATGACATATCATAGTGTATCGCATCCCCATATGATCATCCATAACCGGCTTAAGGACAAGTTCTGTCTTACCTTCCTGATTATTTTTATCTTACGTTCCATTGTCTCACCATTAGAAAACTTACCATCCAAAGATAGTATACCATTCGGTTACACCTATGTATCCAAATGGTTGAGCGCTCCAGTTTTCCAATTACAGGACAACGCATATAAGAGGATATCATTACTCCTAAAGAGGAGCTATGGATTCCATATCTATGAATAACAAGTCTACGCTACCAAGAATCATGCCTCCAACGTACCGGCATGCATGCCACTATAGAGATGTGGGAGTCACCCATTGGTACATCAAAAGACACAAATCGAGACAACGGGCCCATTATTCATCTCAGGATTAAGATACAATACAAATGATTGTCTAAAGTGAATCGATTTGCCAAGACAGAATTATTAATCCAAATCAATTCACTTTATGTCCCGATCCAACACATCGTCACCTATGACAACGAGCCAATGTTTCTATTCACGGAGTCCAACTCCGATGGCCAAGACAAACCATCTCCCAAAAGGGATATAGACAACATAACAATCTTTACATGAATAAAGCGCCCAACTTTATTCCCTCGATTGTGGATCATATATTTTAGACCATCACCTTAAGAGTCGTGTCTACCGCATAATCATCCCATCATATGCCCAACTCTTAAGGTTTAGACTGACAGTCTCAAACTACTGTTTACTTATCATACATTCAACAAATATGAACGTAAAGAGGACAATATTTGGTATATATAAATGAATAAATTCTTTATTGATAAAAATGTCTCCAAAAACGTATTACATTTTTACTCCTTAGAGCATACATGTCTAACAATCTCCCACTTGCACTAAGTGAGTAAATACTGCAAATTTCGCATCCCCATAGCTTCCACATGCCTTTGGAAGACTCTCCCAGAAAGTGTCTTCGTAAATGGATCAGCTAAATTGTCCTCTGACGCGATCTTGCACACCGTGACATGCCCGCTCTCAACGAAGTCCTTTATCACATGATACTTCCGATCAATATGCTTACTCTTCTTGTGAAATCTTGGTTCCTTAGCATTAGCTACCGCCGCACTGTTATCACAGTACAGTGATACCGATTTATCCATACCAGGAACTACCTCAAGATCCCCAAGGAACTTGCGGAGCTACACTGCTTCTTTCGAAGCATCACTAGCCACCACATACTCGGCCTCCATCGTTGAATCCGAAGTGCAATCTTGCTTCGCACTTCTCCAACTGATGGCACCGCCACCTAGAGTAAACACAAACCCCGATGTCAATTTCCTAGAATCCAGGCAGGATTGAAAATCCAAATCAATGTATCCTAGAGGAGTTAAATCCTCACCCGAATACACAAGCATATACCCTCGAGTCCTTCTCAGGTACTTGAAAATATGCTTTACCGCAACCCAATGGTTCGGTCCTGGATCCGCTTGAAATCGACTCACAATCCCGACCGCATAGCTAATATCCGGTCGAGTGCAAAGCATGGCATACATGAGACTACCCATTGCCGAAGCATAAGGTACCTTCTTCATGTATTCTCTTTCTTCATAAGACTTTGGAGAGTCTTTCTTAGAAAGAGTAATTCCAGACCTAGATGGTTGCCCACCTTTCTTGGAATCCTGCATTGCAAACCTCCTGAGAATTTTATCTATGTAGCCGGCCTGTGACAAAGCTATCATTTTGTTCTTCCTATCCCGAAAGATCTGGATACCGAGAACAAAATTAGCCTCACCTAAGTCTTTCATGTCAAACTGCTTGGTCAACCATAATTTGACCGATGACAATGCCCCAACGTCATTGCCAATTAGCAGAATGTCATCTACATAGAGTAGTAGAAAAACCACCTTCCCATTCTTAATGTGTTTGTAAACACATGGCTCATCCACATTTTGTGAGAACCCATAAGTCTTGATCACATGATCAAATCTTATGTTCCAAGAACGAGAAGCCTGCTTAAGTCCATAAATAGACTTTAGCAACTTACAAACCTTACCCTCTTGACCCGTGACCTTGAACCCGTCTGGTTGTTCCATATAAATGGACTCATCAAGATAGCCATTCAGAAAAGCCGTCTTGACATCCATCTACCAAATCTCGTAGTCGAGAGCGGCAGCTATGGACAAGAGAATCCGGATGGACTTAAGCATGGCTACAGGCGAAAAGGTTTCCTCATAATCGATTCCTTCCTTTTGCGTATAACCCTTAGCTACCAGTCTAGCCTTAAAGGTTTCGACCTTTCCATCCACTCCTCTTTTCCTCTTGTAGATCCACTTACTCCCTATGGGTTTTACCCCTTCGGGAAGATCCACAAGCTCCCAGACCCGATTAGTCTCCATAGACTTCATCTCAATGTTCATGGCCTCTGTCCAGAGTCTTGAATCAACATCCTCCATAGCTTCTGCGTAAGTATAAGGATCCCTGTCATGTTCATCCGGTTCAGCCAAAAAGACCTCCCCATTGAACATATACCTCTCAGGTTGACGCCCGATCCTCCCACTACGCCGAAGCCCCTGAGGTTGTTGTTCAGGTTTGTTTGGTTTTTCTACACCGATCGGAATGGTTTCGTTCGGAACCTCCGGAGTAAACGGATTACCCCTCAACTCCTCAAGCACCATTTTGCTTTGAGTTTAAAGTCGTTCATGTAACTCTCCTCAAGGAAAGTTGCATTAGTTGAAACCACGACTTTATTTTCCTTTGGGTTATAAAAATAACCCCCTTTAGTCCCTTTTGGATATCCTACAAACACGCAAACTTCTGAACGTGCTTCCAACTTATTCGGATCCTTAAACAGGACATGAGCTGGACATCCCCATATGCGAATATGGTTTAAGGATGTCTTCCGTCTTGTCCACAACTCGTGAGGAGTTTTAGGGACCGATTTTGAAGGCACATTGTTCAAAAGATAGCATGCGGTTTGTAGTGCATATCCCCAAAAGGATAAAGGCAATGATGAATAACTCATCATGGACCGAATCATGTCCAACAAAGTCCTATTCCTTCTCTCTGCTACGCCATTCTGCTGCGGAGTACCCGGTGCAGTCAAATGGGATAAAATCCCATTCTCTAACAAGTGTCCCAAGAACTTATCAAAAAGGTATTCCCCACCTCGATCAGATCGAAGTGCCTTTATGGGTCTACCCAATTGCTTTTCCACTTCAGCCCGAAACTCCCTGAACTTATCATAAGTTTCGCTTTTGTGGTGCATTAGGTACACATACCCATATCTTGAGTAATCGTCAATAAAAGTAACGAAGTACTCATACCCTCCTCGTGCCCGGATGTTCATCGGTCCGCAAACATCACTATGCACAAGTTCTAGAACCCCTTCGGCCCTATTGCCCTTAGACCCGTATGGTCTTTTGGTCATTTTACCCTCCAAACAAGACTCACATTGAGGTATAGATTCCACCTTTAAGTGACTTAAAGGTCCATCCCTTACCAACCTTTGAATCCTATTTAGGTTAATATGGCCAAGGCGCAAATGCCAAAGATAAGTCTTATTAGAGTGAGAAGTTTTAAGTCTTTTTGAGTCATTATCATTTATCTCAGCATTAAGCAATAGGTCCATCTTAGGTTTGATAAAATATAGATTATTTTGCATCCATCCAGAACAGATAAAAGATTTGTTTTTACGAATCACCACTTTTTCATTAAAAGATACCACGTAGGAGTCTTTAAATAAAGAAGATATAGAAATTAAATTCCTTTTAAATTTAGGAACATAAAAACAATCTCGCAAAATTAAACTCCTATAATTATCAAAATAAAGATGGACATCTCCCATTGCTTCCACTGAGACCAAGGATCCATCGCCCATCCGAAGCGTTAAGTCTTCACGAAGTAGACTTCTCGTTTCTTTGAATCCCTGCAGAGAAACACAAACATGATTAGTTGCACCGGAATCTATGACCCAAATGTCACTGGATTCCTCAACCAAACAAGTTTCTAAATATAGAAGATCACACCTACCTCCCTTGGAAAGGAAGTCCTTGCAATGCTTCTTTATATGCCCGACCTTACCACAAAAGAAGCACTTAAGCTTCTTTGGGTTCTTCTTCTTCTTCTTCTTGCTCTTGGTAGCAATAGGAATAGAAGACTTCCCACTTTTGGCCCGTTGCTTCTTTTCATTCCCAGAGTTAGGATTGGAACCAGAAGCAGCTACCATATTGGCCTCTCCACCAACAGGAGACTCCCTGATCAGCAGTTCAAACTCTTGTAACTGTTTCATCAGTTCTATCAAGGTCATATCCCATCTATTGCTTAGATTAAAAGTAGCTCTAAACGGAATAAATTCCTTAGACAGAGTCTCAAAGACCATAGTCATCTGAGTTTCAGCATCGATGTCGGCTCCATTGGTTTGAGCCTCAGCGAGGTAACCCATGACCAACATCATGTGCTCCTTTACAGATGTCCCCGGTCTCTGTCTACAGTTTAAGAGTTTTCGAAGCGCCCCTTGCCGCTTTGTTATGGCCTGGCCTCCAAACATGTCCTCAAGATTATCCAAGATCTGCTTCGCAGTCTCATAATCCTGATGTTGAGCCTGCAGCACGTTATTCATGCTAGCCATAACATAGCAGCGGGCCTGATCATTAGCATCTTTCCAGCGGTCGTACGCTTGGAATTGCTCATTACTTGAGTCTCCCGTAGGCTCGGGAGGACAAGGAGTTGTTAGAACATATTTCAATTTCTCAAAGGAAAGGACGATGTCCAGGTTCCGTTTCCAATCATTATAGTTCTCACCGGTTAATTGGTTTTTGTCAAGTATCGATGATAAAGCATTTTTAGACATTTTCAATCTACAATAAAGAATCATATACCAAACATAAGCAAACATATATAATAATTTAGTAAGATAACACAATCATGTAAAATCATACAAATGTGTTTATGTGTCAAAACCTTGAAAATATCACAACCTTACAACGATAATTCCCAACTCAGAATTCAACAAGCTCCTAGGGGATTCATGCCAAATTCAATCAGGACCACGGATCCCCTCCTGATTAATATATGCCATCCAGGACCCGTATGATCCAGCATATACTAATAATCGTTTCTTTGGCCATTAATTTTATTAACAGAGCTCCGAGGGGAGGTTAATAATAAAATTAACGTGAGTGTATAACCACCGTTTTAATATTTTATCCATGATTTATAATCACCACCTAGGGGTGTGCAACCATAAATCATACTAAAATACCTTATCCTTTCAGAGATCCAATCTGGTACATGATAGAAATCCCTTCCTAGGGGTTGGGACCATCATGTTCTTCCTATGGACCAACGATGGAGGCCTTAGGTTCTCTCTTCGAAAACCTTCTCCCACTCAATCTTTTGAAGTCAAGGTTTTATTTTGAAATTATGCATGAACAAATTTAATATGAGCGGCACTCCCTATTCTATATGACATGTTATCAATATACATGGTAAATCATATTATAATGCAGACAAGCAAAGCAATCAAGCAAAGCTACAAGCATAATAATAATAATAACCGTAATATTATGGTTCCACCCTAGAGAATAGAAAAACTAAGATTACAAGAGAATAATCGAGACATTTATCGATTCTTCATCCTTGAATCCTCAAGCTGTATCCTTCTTCATGTAATATCCATGTTCAAGTCCTCAATCCCGTATGAATCGAACACTTCATATTTCCGGTCATATCTAAATTTAATGTTTCTCAGAATCGTCCCAAAAATAAAATTAAAACTGCACTGAAAAAATCGCACCTTTTCTGGACACCTGGCAGCTCTCGGTCGGCAGGCCGATCTGGGTGATCGGTCTGCCGATCATGGTGGTTCGGCCTGCCGAACATGAAGGTTCGGCCTGTCGGCAGAGCACCAAAATTTCTGCCCCACTGTCGCCCTGTCGGACCGTACGTCCGGCCTGCCGATCTGTGACCTTCGGCCTGCCGAACTGTGAGGTCCGGCATGCCGACCGAGCAGAAAACCCTCAATCCAGAAAATACAATTTTAACGCAATTCATCAATTTTATTTTCAACAATTCAAAAACATAAAATTAGAGACTCAGGAAATACCTGGAGGCGCCATCATCAATCTTTAAGTTCCGACTTCTCGTTTCGTCTTCTCCGAATAATTATTTAATTACAAAATTCTTACAAATTAAAAATTAAATAATAATTCCTAGACGGAGATGATAGTCCGCCATCTAATTACATGAAAAACCTAGATACACATTCTAACCTCTAAGGAACCATAACCGGTATTAATTAATTAATAAATAATTAAACAACAATTTAATCAACCATAATTAATTAATAAACATTCACCATATAATCCATGACAACATATATATTATATAGAAACCTAGAGTGCCATCTCTCTATAAAATTTAATTCAAGCATTGGAGAGATTAAGATCACAAAATTTATGCATATAACATGATCACAAACTTGCAAATTTATGTAAAAACCTCGGCTCTGATACCAATTGTTGGAAACAAAGTGCGCAGCGGAATTTTAAAAATTTTTCATCAGAGTAATTTCCAAAACACAAGTTTGACATGTTATATGTATAAATTAAACAGATCTTACTAACCTCAGTATGCCGAAGAACCTCCGCGACCTGTGTAGAGAAGTAACGTTCCAGAAAAGCCTCAACCAACTGGTCTTCTTTGCTATTCTCTATCCACAACCGGAGTGAGTGTGGGCTCACACGTACAGCTCTTCCACCGGTGACTCTCCTTCCAACCAATAGAGAGAACCCAAAGCTAGTGTTCGTGATTTGTGAACAAAAGCTCTCAGGGAGTTTTCAGATGCTCACTAGAAGAGTATCACTCTTAATCTCTCAAATTGATCTGAGTAAATCATTAGACTCACTCCCTTTTTATACCTATTGGTCCTTGGGGTCAGTCCATATCAGATTAGGTCTCAAAAATCGAAACAGAATCAAGTTCGGATCAATATCTGATAAGATACGCGTGAAAAATGCGTAATCTTAACTGTCGCGGTCGGCATGCCGAACTGTGTGATAGGCAGGCCGAACTGGCCAGTTCGGCAGGCCGAACTTTCTGATAGGCAGGCCGAACTGCCGAGAAAAAATCTCCGCGAATCTTTTATTTTCCACCCGAGATTCTAAAGGATAAAGTCTCAGTTTTGATTCAAATAGCCCAATAGAAAAGATATCTGATCAAAACAAACTTTATCAAGATAATCTCTAAGAAAATAAATCAATTCACAATAATTCTACAAGTTTATCTTGTTCTAATTGTCCAAAATTAAAACAACCGATAAACATACAAGAATTATCCAAACGCCATAATTCAACAAGTTCATCTTGAACTAATTTCTTACATAATTAATTCAATCGATAAACAGACATGAATTATTTGATTCTTATAAATTTTAAACCAATCTGATAAATCCGACATAAGTCACCAATTATTGGAAAAGCACGCCGTGTCGTTACAGGATTTTGTGAGCTAGCAAAGGGGACCAAAATGGACCTATAAAGTTCAAGCTCATGATAATTATGAAACCCAATATCCCAGATATACATTTCACAATTATCAACTCCAACGCTACTCCACTAAAAGCTTGGAGCTGCACTCTCGAACTTTATAGAATTACGAAGCTCGTGTAGCTAAGTTTCCATGACATATCATAGTGTATCGCATCCCCATATGATCATCCATAACCGGCTTAAGGACAAGTTCTGTCTTACCTTCCCGATTATTTTTATCTTACGTTCCATTGTCTCACCATTAGAAAACTTACCATCCAAAGATAGTATACCATTCGGTTACACCTATGTATCCAAATGGTTGAGCGCTCCAGTTTTCCAATTACAGGACAACGCATATAAGAGGATATCATTACTCCTAAAGAGGAGCTATGGATTCCATATCTATGAATAACAAGTCTACGCTACCAAGAGTCATGCCTCCAACGTACCGGCATGCATGCCACTATAGAGATGTGGGAGTCACCCATTGGTACATCAAAAGACACAAATCGAGACAACGGGCCCATTATTCATCTCAGGATTAAGATACAATACAAATGATTGTCTAAAGTGAATCGATTTGCCAAGACAGAATTATTAATCCAAATCAATTCACTTTATGTCCCGATCCAACACATCGTCACCTATGACAACGCGCCAATGTTTCTATTCACGGAGTCCAACTCCGATGGCCAAGACAAACCATCTCCCAAAAGGGATATAGACAACATAACAATCTTTACATGAATAAAGCGCCCAACTTTATTCCCTCGATTGCGGATCATATATTTTAGACCATCACCTTAAGAGTCGTGTCTACCGCATAATCATCCCATCATATGCCCAACTCTTAAGGTTTAGACTGACAGTCTCAGACTACTGTTTGCTTATCATACATTCAACAAATATGAACGCAAAGAGGACAATATTTGGTATATATAAATGAATAAATTCTTTATTGATAAAAATGTCTCCAAAAACGTATTACATTTTTACTCCTTAGAGCATACATGTCTAACACACCCTTCCTCCCATGTACAAGGATAAACTTCAAAACGTGTTACAAAAAAACCAACATGCTTATGGATCCCTTGTTGAAAAAGAAATGATGAAAATGTCAAACCTCCACTGATCTATTAAGTCCTCTGCATTGAATATTCTTTATATTTTTAAACATTGAGAACAATGTTCAATTTAAGTTTGTTGGTATGGCACCAAAAAATCAAAAATTCAAAATTTTTTTTAAAAAATTTGTTTTGTCTTTAAACTTGAGTTTTGAGTTAACGTCTAAGGCCAATAATATAACTTGTTTTAAAATATGTATAGTTCCTAAAAAATGATAAACCTTGTGGCTATGTGTGTTTGATTCAATTGTTGGCTCTAATCTGCTTAGATTTCTCTAAACACTTAAATGTACATAACTATGATCACTTAGTTGTTTGTAAGCTTAGAGAACGTTTATGTGAATTTTACAACTTTTAAAGATCTCATAAAATTTAGAACTTGTCTAATTATCTCTCAAGGAGAAATCCTAGGCTACATGATATTAAGGATATAATTTAGGCCATTTTTAGACTGTTTGAGACTTTCTAAGCTTACCTCTGATATACATTTTATCTCTAGGCACTCCGTTGAGCCTTATGTTTCCTTTTTCTTTGTCACGCGCAAATTATAATTTAGCATTATTTATTTTCTATCCTTTTTAATGGAAAAACAAAAGTAAAGACAAGATAAAAAGATAAAATGGAGGAGAGTAAGAGAAATCAAATCTGTTATGGCGTGAGAAATCAAAGCTGTTATGGCATGCTCTCCATCCGTTGGGTTGCCTTCCAATAAGCACTTGGTTTAGTGTCCTCAGCCTGATGCAGACTTACTTTATTCATGAAGGTAAGCTGGCTCATCGAGCGGTACCTCCTCTACATTTTTTGTTATAAAACCATTGTAGTATGGCTTTAAGCAGTGCCCATTCACCTTGAATGTTCTTTCTGTCTTTATGCTTTGTATTTCAATTACACTATGAGAAAAGACATTAGTAATAGCAAATGGTCTAACCCAACGAGAACATAACTTACTTGGAAACAACTTAAAGTGTGCGTGGAGTAGAAGAACTTTTTGTCTCACAATCAAACTCTTGCGAGAGATCATCTTATTATGAAAAGCCTTAGTTTTCTCCTTCTAAATTCTTGAGCTCTTGTAGGCATCATTTCGAATTTCCTCTAGCTCTTATAGTTGAAGCTTTCTTTGTTGTCCCACGGCCTGCATCTCCATGTTGTATTGCTTTATTGCCCAACATGCTTTGTGTTCTAGCTTAATTGGAAGATGACATGGCTTACTGCATACCAATCGATAAGGGAACATTCCAATGGGTGTCTTGTATTCTATTCTGTATGCCTAAAGTGTGTCATCGAGTCGCAAACTCCAATCTTTCTTATTCAGATTGATTGTTTTTTAAAGAATGGATTTCACTTTGTAATTTGACACTTCAGCTTGCTCACTTGTTTGTGGATGGTATGGACTAGAAACCTTGTGCGTGATGTTGTAGTTTCTTAACAGAGCTTCAATTGACCTGTTGAAGAAATATGTACCTTTATCGCTGATCATAGCTCTCGATGTTCCAAACCTTTCAAAGATGTTAGACTTTGCAAAATCTACAACTTTAGAATCATCAGCCTTGGCGGCTTTTGCTTCTACCTATTTCAACACATAATCAATAGCCAAGATAATGTAAATGTTACCAAAAGAAAAGGGAAAGGTTCCCATGAAATCTATGCCCCAAACATCAAAGATTTCGAGGGTTTTGTGGCATTTGATTTCGGGATCCCAAATTACCTGCTTTTTGACAACGATCACAAGTCTTGTAAAAGAGGTAAGAATCTTTAAATATCGATGGCTAGTAAAAGCATAGTCAAGGACCTTGAGGGTCTTTTTTGGTCTAATGTGTCCTCCACATGTATAAGAGTGACAAAAGGTAAGAATAGAATGAAATTCAGTTTTGGATATGCATCTTCTTATCACTTAGTCTAAACAATGTTTCCACAAATACGGGTAGTCCTAAATGTAATACATTGCGTCGATTTTGAGTTTCTCCTTTCTAGCTCTGGTCAAGTCATTTGGCATTCTCTTTGTAACCAAATAATTGACAATGTCTGCGTACCATGGAATTTTCATACCCACCAAAAGTAGTTGCTCATTGGGGAAGTTCTCTTGTAAAGGTAAAGTCTCCTCCTCATGAACAAGGCGACTGAGATGATCCGCCACCAAGTTCTCGGTTCTCTTCTTATCTTTGATTTCCAAATCAAACTCATGAAGGAGAAGTATCCACCTAATCAATCTCGATGTTGCCTCCTTTTTAGTGAGAAAATATTTAAGAGCTGTATGATCATAATAAATGGTTACTTTAGAGCCAATTAAATAAGAACGAAATTTTTCTAAAGCAAAGATAACAGCTAAAAGCTCTATTTTGGTGGTGGAATAGTTGAGTTGGGCATCGTTCAATGTTCGAGGTGCATAGTAGACGGCGTGCGAAAGCCTCCTAATTCATTTCCCCAAAACTGCACCCATAACATAGTGACTGGCATCGCATATGATTTCAAAGGGAAGATCCCAATTTGATAGTTGGATCATAGGTGCTGAAGTGAGTAACTCCTTTAACTTTTCAAATGCCTTTTTGCATTTGTCGTCAAAGCTGAATGCCATATTCTTTTGAAGCAATTTGCATAGGGACAATGCTATCTTCGAAAAATCTTTGATAAACTTACGATAAAAACCTGCATGTCCAAGATAATAATGAATCTCCCACACACTTGTGGGAGGTGGTAAAGAAGGCACAAGGTCTACTTTATACTTATCGGATAGAGCAGGTGCAGATTGCACAGTGCGTCGCTTGATTCAAGTAGGCAGCAACCTTGATTGTAAGTTATATAATTATTATATTTTTTTTTCTTTTCTCCGCTGGTTACATCCAAGAAGCAATCTTGAATTTAATTAATTTTTTCCTTTCTTTCCTCCAATTTGGTTCCCGTGGAGTGTATATTTGGGCTTAAAATCTAGTGTGGTAACAGTTGAAGACGACACAAGAGAAGTGGTTTGGATTTTAACTATTCGGGTGGCTAACAAGGAGACAAGAGAAATGGGCTAGTTGGGACTGATCTGGTGCCATAGACTTGGTCCTAGTGCGGCTAACGAATGGACGGCATTGCGGGATTACATGTGCTTGCCCACATGTCGCGACAGCCCGCTGCAGCGCCCATGTGAAGTGGGTCCCAGATGTCGGAGGCTCGGCTTTGATGGGGCTTTGGGCCCATGGGTGGCTGTTGCGGCTCGGCTTCAAGTGGCGACTCAGCTTATCTTTGGGCGGCTCAAAAGCAGCTACTGCAACTTCAAGAATTTAATTCTTCGGCCCAAAATACTCTTTTCTTTTCATTTCTTCTTCCATTTTAGCCCCAATGCTAATATTTCTTGCAAGTAAACCCAAAGAAAATAATTATTTTTCAAAAAAATTTACAAAAAATAAGTAAATATTTTTGAATATATGTTCAATACAAAACTAAACTAAAACTAAAAACAAACTTTAAAATCAAAATGAAGATTAAAATCAAAATCAAAATCAAAATAAAACTTAACTAAATTACTATTTTAAAATAATTAATACTTAAAAACATTTTTAAAATTTACCAAAAACATAATTAAACAATAAAAACATGAAATTAAACGTATTTTACAGAAGTCACTCTAGACTGCTAGAAACACATAAAAATGCTTAATTAGAGGTTTTAAGAACAAATAAAATATTAATTAAATCATTTTAAACTTATGAACACGTATATGTTTATGTGCTATTAAAATCATATTACAAAGTCTAATTGGCCGAAAATCTAACACCTTACATGGGTTTTTGATCTTGGGAATGAGAACTACATATGTCAAATTTAACGCCTTTGCTGAGCATTCACCATTTAAGGCCTTCATGCACACATCTGTCACGTCATTCCCCATGACGTCTTAATACTTCTAGTAAACAGTGGCATGAAACCCATCCTGTCCCGTAGACTTTGTCGGTCTCATATTAAACAACGCATGTTTAATCTCTCTAAGCTTGAAAAGGGCAGTGAGCATTTCGTTCATGTCATTTGTTACCCTCTGATCAATACAATTCACCACCATATCAAGTATTTCATTACACGGCTGGATAGAAGATAATATGCCAGAAAAATAGTTCTCAATAATTTCCACTACATCACTCTCCTCGGTACACCAACTGCCGAAGGAATCCCCCACTCTTTTGATCTCATTTGTATCATACATTTGCGAGGCCTTGACATGAAAAAAGGAGTATTTCGGTCTCTTTCTCTAATCCATTCCACGTATTCTTCTTGGGTAGGTAACCGGTTCAACTCCTTCTCTTTTTGTTTAATGTCTTGTAAAAGTAAAGCATTGTCAACCTTGTTATTAAATTCTTCACTCTCTTTCTGTAGACCTTGCACTCTCCTAATTTCCAAAGGTGTCTGTAACGCCCCGAAATTTATTTAATGTTATTGTAATATAAGTGATGAAATAGTGTGCCATAATTAATATTTTAACATTAATTTGATCATTTGTTTGAATTTTGAATTTTAGGTTGTTTTTGTTAATTTGATAAATTCAAAAGATTTCTTATTGTTTTAAAATGATGTTTTGAGTTTTAAAGCACAACAATTTGTAAAATATTAAAAATATTCCGTTTTACAAAACCATGGGCGGCACATGGTTTTCGCACAGTAAAACCGCCCACCGTTTCTCTCTATTTATTCTCTCTCTTCCTCCTCTCTCCTCACTCTCTCTGATCACTCTCTCTCTCTTCACTCTCTCACCCGTGAGGCTCTCTTTCACACTCTCTCTCGGTTTCTCTCTTCTCTCTCAAATTCTCCTCAAATTTTTGAATAGAAATTCGAATCCAAGCTTCGGGTTAGCAAGGAGGAAGCTCGGGGACGTGATTTGGCAACCGAGAACGTGGATTAAAGCTTCGATTCGAAGTTAGTTTTGAAATTTCTAAACTTTTTCCAAGATTTTCAATTTTGTGCATTTTTGAGATTTAAGTTCGTTTGAGCTTAGAAAACATTTGATTTGAGTTAAATGAACTTAGGACAACTAGAATCTAAGCTTAGATTGAAGAAAAACGGATTGGATTCAAGATTTTTCATTTTTTCTCATTTTCCCCCTTTTCGGATTTTTGAGATTTTTTTGTTTAAATCTTGTTTAAATAAGTTCAAAAGTGTCCAAACATGTTTTTCTATTATCTATGAATGTTTTCCATGCCTGAGATTTGAGAAAAACAGGTTAGAATCAAGATTTGGGTTTTGGGAAATCGAAAACCCGTGGCTGAAATTTCTAGGTTTTCCCAGTTCGGCAGGTCGAATTTCGTGTTCGGCAGGCCAAATTTCGTGTTCGGCAGACCGGATTCAAAGGATCGGCAGGCCGGAGTTCATCAGTCTGGCAGGCCGAACCTGGAAATTTGTCCGGCCGACCGGACTTGGTTTTCGACAGGCCGAACTGTACAGTTCAGCCGGCGGAAGCAGGGCGTCCGGCAGGCCGGTAGTACATAAAAATTTTTTGTGATTTTTCACATGTTTTCACTGTTTTGAACCCCGATTTAAATTTCAACCTTGTAAAATGATTTTAAAGGTACAAATGGCACACTAGGACATCACGAAATGGATTAGTAACATAGAATGTCTCGAGCTAGATATTGATCGACTTAGTGTGTATCTAGGATCGTTCGTGGTTCCGCGGAGCTAACGTATAGCGGACCGGGATTACGATGTGGGACACCGGCACGAGTATCGAGGTAGGACTTCTGCCCCATTCCTTGGTAGCCTAGTTTCATAATGAGTTGGCTTTGAAAATGATTTCTATTAAAATGTTTTCAACGGTTGTTTGAAAATGAATTTATCGGTTATGTTTTAATATACCGTGAACTGAAATGAACTTCATAATGAATGTAAACGACAATACTCGGTAAATGGGTTTTGAATGATGATGAAAATAAACACATAGGCATGATGCCATATCAGAGATCGGGTCGTGTAGCGATCGACCTTGGGGGCAGGTCCCGAAACCCAGCTAGGGCCACTACGGTGGTGATATTCTCATGGTTTGCCTAGGAAAAGAAAATGATATTTCTGATTGTCCGAGTAAACTGTTTTGGTAAGAACTTTTTTACTTAAATTTATTTATTTATTCTTGTTTCTTTTAAGTAATTCCTTTAATAACGAGATTTTTCTTTAAATTAAATAAATTGATAAAATACTGTCCTACTGAGCCTTTCGCTCACATTTCATTTGTTTTAAACTTTCCCCCTCTAGGTGGATTTCCTTTTAGGTTCGGAGAAGACTCTTCGGACAGAACCCAGGAGCAGTAGAAGGATTTATTAGCTTGTTGTATTTATCTGAGTAAGGCATGTAATGTTTTTTTTTTACTTTCTTGTGCTTGGACTGTAGTTGTATTATTATGTTGTCAATACTATGTGTGTGCACAAGTTGTGGGTCTGTGGGACCCATACTCGCGGTTCTTTATTAAATTACTATTTGTTTAATGAATTCTTTTATGAAATGACTGTTTCGCAAACTCTCACATTCTTTAATGCTTAATTTAGCCCTAAACTCCTGATTTTAATGAAATTCTTCTCTTAATTACTTTAAATAATCCACCATGTCACCTCCCGTACTCCGGGGTGTGACAGAATGGTATCAGAGCTCAAGGTTATGAACCTTGGGAATTGTGCACACATAGGTTTGACAATGAAATACCTCTGATAGTCCAAAATTTTGTTTTCAGAAGTGAGAAAATGGCACCTAGACGTCGTTCGACAGCTGACGCCGAGTTCAAAAATGATGAGGGCATGATGAGGTCTATGTTTGCGGCTTTCCAGCAGATGGCAGCTAGGGCTAGACCGGAGGATTTTGATGTTGGTCATCGGCATACGTACTTTAAGGAATTTCAGCGTGCGTCTATTCTGACTTTTGATGGTAATGGGGATCCGCAGTTGGCAGAATATTGGCTGGATTCGATTGTAAAGCATTTGGATACCCTTGGTGTGCCTGAGGAGTACCGTGTGGAGTTTGCTGCATATAAGCTTGAGGGTGGTGCTAATACATAGTGGAAACAGGCTAAGCGTTTGGAACGCGGTAGTGATATCAGTTGGGACAGGTTTGAGGAGCTGTTCTATGATCGATATTTTTCGCAGGGGTATAGAGATCAGAAGGCAGCTGAGTTCTACAGATTGCAAGCAGGGTGATATGTCAGTTTGGAATATGAGGTAAGGTTTAATGAGTTGGCCAGGTTTGCTCCATCGGCAGTGGCATCGGAGCGTGAAAAGTGCATTAAGTTTCAGGAAGGGCTTAAGGCTCCTATTCGACGATAGTTGGTTGCTTTGCGACTTAGGAGCTTTGGAGAGCTTGTGTCATCAGCAATATCTGTAGAAAGTGATTATGCACAGTATTACGAGGATCATGTGAAGGCTTCAGGAGGACCGTAGAGGAGCGGTAGGAAGAGAACCAGTAGCCGTCCAACTCCAGGGAAGGGCAAGCAGAGTGGCGCGCACAGTGGTAGTAGCAGTTCGTCTGGCAGCGGGCGCAACAATCCCTACAGCTTCCATTGTCATTTCTGTCAGCAGCCCGGACACATCAAGAGGAATTGCCCGATCAGGAGTGCCCGCCTTGGATCTCAGACCGGGGAGGACGCCAGTCGTCAGTCTCAGCCTCAGACCCTACCTCCGCCTCTGCAGTACCCGCAGTTGCAGTATCCCCAGTTCTCTCCTCAGCAGTTTTCATATCCAGCACGAGGGCAGCAGCCGCAGCATTTCCAGCGTAGCGTCCCTCAGTATTGAGCACCGAGTACAGCTAGTGTGCAGTCGTATCCATCCCAGCAGCAGCGGCAGAATAATCCTAGGACCCAGCAATGTTGGTAGAGGAAAAGGAAAGGACACCAGTGCAAGTTCATGCAATGGCATCTGGAGGTTCAGATTCTCATGTTGGTAACGCGGTTGTCGATGGTACGATCTTAGTTTCTCATTCTTTAGCTCACGTTTTATTTGATACAGGTGCCTCTCATTCTCTCATTTCGAGTTCTTTTGTACATGCCTTGGGATTAGAGGATAGAAGAGTTTAATGAAGCCCTAGTTATAACTTCTCCCTTGGGACGGGTGTGTGTAAATTGTATGTGTAAATCTTGTAAAATAAAGATTGGGGATGAGATTTTGAGAAGTGATTTGATTGTACTCCCCATGAGCTCATATGATGTAATTCTGGGAATGGACTGGTTGTCCAGGTATAATGCAGTTGTAGACTGTCAACTTAGAAAAGTGACCCTAGAGTCAGATAGGGGGACGATGATCACTTACCAAGGTGGTGGTGATTGGTTAATGAGTGAGCATCTCATAAAGTCGTGTCTAGGAGGGCGAAGGAATCTGGGTTGTTGTGCTTTTCTTGCAAACCTAGAGTGCGAGCCCTATGCTTTGAGAGGAAGTGTAGCGATTCTGGTGGTTGATGAGTTCGAGGATGTCTTCCCCGACGAGTTGCCAGGGTTACCACTACATCGAAAAATCGAGTTTGGTATTGAGTTGTTTCTGGGGACAGCACCGATTTCTATGGCTCCTTATCGGATGGCGTCAGCGGAAATGAAAGAATTGAGGAAGCAACTTCAGGAGCTTGCTGATAAAGGGTATATTCAGAATAGCACATCTCCGTGGGGAGCACCGGTTTTGTTTGCTAAGAAACATGATGGGACTCTCAGGTTGTGTGTGGATTATCGGCAGCTGAATCGTGTTACAGTGAAGAATAAGTATCCCTTGCCTAGGATTGATGAGTTGTTTGATCAGTTGGGAGGTTTGCGGTACTTCTCAAAGATTGATTTGCGTTCAGGGTACCATCAACTCAGGATTAAGGAAGAGGATATTCCCAAGACAGCTTTTAGGACTCGGTATGGGCATTTGAGTTTCTGGTTATGTCGTTTGGATTGACAAATGCTCTGGCAGCTTTCATGGATTTGATGAACAGGATATTTAGGCTATACTTGGATCAGTTTGTGATCGTGTTCATCGATGACATTCTTGTGTATTCTAAGACTTAGGAGGAGCATGAGCAGCATCTTCGGATCGTACTTCAGACTCTGCAGGGAGCACCATTTGTATGCTAAGAGGGAAAAATGCGAGTTTTGGTTGACTGAGGTCAAATTTCTGGGTCATGTCATCTCTGAGCATGGTATTTCTGTTGATCCGTCCAAGATTGAAGCCATAGTGGATTGGGAACGACCAAGGAATGTAGCGGAGATTCGCAGCTTCTTAGGTCTTGCTGGTTATTACCAGAAATTTGTAACGGATTTTTTGAAGATTGCAGCTCCAGTTGATGAGATTGGTCAAGAAAAACATCAGGTTTGAGTGGGATGAGGATTGTGAGCTTGCTTTTTAGGAATTGAAGAACCGGTTGACTTTAGCTCCAGTGTTGGTTATTCCTAGCAGTGACGAGCCGTATGAGGTTTATGCAGATGCTTCAGGGCGCGGAACTTGGATGTGTGTTGATGCAGCGTGGACGCGTGGTTGCGTATGGATCGAGACAGCTTCGGCCTCACGAGCGGAATTATCCTACTCATTATTTGGAGCTCGCGGCGGTGATTCACGCGCTGAAGATTTGGAGGTGTTATTTGTATGGAGCGTCGTTTCAGGTTTTCTTCGATCACAAGAGTTTGAGGTATCTGTTCACCCAGAGGGATCTTAATTTGAGGCAGCGTAGATGGATAGAGTACATGGAGGATTATGATTTTGCGTGTTACAGTATCATCCCGGGAAAGCTAATGTGGTCGCGGACTCGCTTAGTAGGAAGTCTTCAGGGATTTTCGCTTGTTTAGCTTTTGAGGACTGGAGCAGGGATGCGACAGTGAGTGAGTATGGACTACGATATCGTGAAGACTATGATCAGGTTTCGGTGCATCATGTGGAGGCAACCCCATCTCTTGTTCAGATGGTGAAGCAAAGTCAACTGGCAGGATCAGCATTTGCAAGGGATTTGGTCGCGAATTCAAAATGGGGAGCAGTTTGAAGAATGGAGCGTGCATGCAGATGGTTCGTTGTACTTTCGGGAGCGTCTTGTAGTTCCAGCTATCGCCGAGGTGACGAAAGCCGTTTTGGACGAAGCTCATAGGTCTCAGTTCACTATTTATCCAGGGAGCACAAAGATGTATCGTGATTTAAAGAGGCAGTATTGGTGGAGAGGCATGAAGAAAGATGTTCGCGAGTATGTGGCCAAGTGTACAACGTGTCTTCAGGTGAAAGCCGAGCATCAGAAGCCTGTAGGTCAGCTTCAGCCACTTCCTATTCTAGGGTGGAAATGGGAGCATGTGACGATGGATTTTCTCACAGGTTTGCCGAGGACGGAGCAACGGCATGATGTAGTTTGGGTCGTGGTCGACAGGTTGACGAAATCGACTCATTTCATTCCATTCAGGTCGACGTGTTCGAGGAGGATTCTCGGGGATTTGTATCTGCAGAACATTGTGAGGTTGCATGGAGTTCCTTTGTCCATCACTTCTGATCGAGACACCAGGTTTAATGCTAAGTATTGGAGGAGTTTTCAGGAGGCTTTAGGTATGGATTTGAACTTCAATACGGCGTTTCATCCTCAGATTGATGGGCAGTCTGAGCGGGTTATTCAGATTCTCGAGGATGTGTTGCGATCCTGTGCGTTAGACTTCGGTGGTAATTGGAAGAGATATTTGCATCTGGCTGAGTTCGCGTACAACAACAATTATCAGGCGAGCATTGGTATGGCACCGTTTGAGGCGTTGTATGGGTGACCGTGTCGATCACCAGTGTGTTGGGCTGAGCCGGAAGACAGGGTTATTCTTGGGCCAGATGAGATCCGTGATAGCAATGAGAAAGTCGTCATGATTCGAGATCGATTGAGAGCAGCTCAGAGTCGGGCAGAAGAGTTACGCGGATAGGAGACGTAGACCCTTAGAGTTCACGGTAGGAGATTTCGTTCTCTTGAGAGTATCGCCTCGTAAGGGAACGATGCGGTTCGGAGTGAGTGGAAAGCTCGCGCCGAGGTATATTGGGCCGTTCGAGATCACTCAGCGTGTTGGTATTGTTGCTTATCGGCTTGATCTTCCGTCGGAACTTTCTCATGTTCACGATGTGTTTCATGTGTCGATGCTTAGGAAGTGTCCGCCTAAGTAGGGTAAGATAGTTTCGTTTCGCGATGCGCAGGTTTAGGAGGATACGACGTACGAAGAAGTGCTGATTTAGATCATCGACTGGAAAGTAATTAGTTTGCATCGTCGTGAGATACCGTTGGTAAAGGTCGTGTGGCAGCATCACGGAGTTGATGAAGCCACCTGGGAACTAGAGTCAAGTATGCGGGAATTGTATCTGTATTTGTTTTGTTTCTGAAATGAGTTGTAAATTTCAAGGGCGAAATTTCTTTTAGGGGTGGAGAGTTGTAACGCCCTGGAATTTATTTAATGTTATTGTAATATAAGTAATGAAATAGTGTGCCATAATTAATGTTTTAACATTAATTTGATCATTTGTTTGAATTTTGAATTTTAGTTTGTTTTATGTTAATTTGATAAATTCAAAAGATTTCTTATTGTTTTAAAATGATGTTTTGAGTTTTAAAGCACAACAATTTGTAAAATGTTAAAAATATTTCATTTTACAAAACCATGGGCGGCACATGGTTTTCGCACAGTAAAATCGCCCACCGTTTCTCTCTATTTATTCTCTCTCTTCCTCCTCTCTCCTCACTCTCTCTGATCACTCTCTCACCCGTGAGGCTCTCTCTCACACTCTCTCTTGGTTTCTCTCTTCTCTCTCAAATTCTCCTCAAATTTTTGAATCGAAATTCGAATCCAAGCTTCGAGTTAGCAAGGAGGAAGCTCGGGGACGTGATTTGGCAATCGAGAACGTGGATTGAAGCTTTGATTCAAGGTTAGTTTTGAAATTTCTAAACTTTTTCAAAAATTTTCAATTTTGTGCATTTTTGAGATTTAAGTTTGTTTGAGCTTAGAAAACCTTTGATTTGAGTTAAATGAACTTAGGACAACTAGAATCTAAGCTTAGATTGAAGAAAAACGGATTGGATTCAAGATTTTTCATTTTTTCTCATTTTCCCCCTTTTTGGATTTTTGAGATTTTTGTGTTTATATCTTGTTTAAATAAGTTCAAAAGTGTCCAAACATGTTTTTCTATTATCTATGAATGTTTTTCATGCCTGAGATTTGAGAAAAAAATGTTAGAATCAAGATTTGGGTTTTGGGAAATCGAAAACCCGTGGCTGGAATTTCTAGGTTTTCCTAGTTTGGCAGGCCAAATTTCGTGTTCGGCAGGCCGGATTCAAATGATCGGCAGGCCGGCAGGCCAAACCTGAAAATTTGTCCGGCCGATCGGACTTGGTTTCCAGCGCAGTTCGGCCGGCCGAAGCAGGGCGTCCGGCAGGCCGGCAGTGCATGGAAAATTTTTGTGATTTTTCACCTGTTTTCACTGTTTTGAACCCCGATTTAAATTCCATCCTTGTAAAATGATTTTAAAGGTACAAATGGCACACTAGGACATCACGAAATGGATTAGTAACATAGAATGTCTCGAGCTAGATATTGATCGACTTAGTGTGTATCTAGGATCGTTCGTGGTTCCGCGGAGCTAACGTATAACGGACTGGGATTACGGTGTGGGACACCGGCACGAGTATCGAGATAGGACTTCTGTCCCATTCCTTGGTAGCCTAGTTTCATAATGAGTTGGCTTTGAAAATGATTTCTATTAAAATGTTTTCAACGGTTGTTTGAAAATGAATTTATCAGTTATATTTTAATATACCGTGAACTGAAATGAACTTCATAATGAATGTAAACGACAATACTCAGTAAATGGGTTTTGAATGATGATGAAAATAAACACATAGGCATGATGCCATATCAGAGATCGGGTCGTGTAGTGATCGACCTTGGGGGCAGGTCCCGAAACCCAACTGGGCCACTACGGTGGTGATATTCTCATAGTTTGCCTAGGAAAAGAAAATGATATTTCTAATTGTCCGAGTAAACTGTTTTGGTAAGAACTTTTTTACTTAAATTTATTTATTTATTCTTGTTTCTTTTAAGTAATTCCTTTAATAATGAGATTTTTCTTTAAATTAAATAAATTGATAAAATACTGTCCTACTGAGCCTTTCGTTCACATTTCATTTGTTTTAAACTTTCCCCCTCTAGGTGGATTTCCTTTTAGGTTCGAAGAAGACTCTTCGGACAGAACCCAGGAGCAGTAGAAGGATTTATTAGCTTGTTGTATTTATTTGAGTAAGGCATGTAATGTTTTTTTTACTTTCTTGTGCTTGGACTGTAGTTGTATTATTATGTTGTCAGTACTATGTGTGTGCACAAGTTGTGGGTCTGTGGGACCCATACTCGCAGTTCTTTATTAACTTACTATTTGTTTAATGAATTCTTTTATGAAGTGACTGTTTCGCAAACTCTCACATCTTTAATGCTTAATTTAGCCCTAAACTCCTGATTTTAATGAAATTCTTCTCTTAATTACTTTAAATAATTCGCCACGTCACCTCCCATACTCCGGGGCATGACAGTGTCTCCACTCCATTGTTTTAAGGCCCCAGCATAGTATTTTAGCATAGACAATAGAGCTTTACTATCACTTCTAGGGGCAGTTTGTTAGGTGTATTTTTTGTATTCAATGAACTCAAATTTGGATTCGAGTATCATGAATTCTTTAGATACATATTTGTTTCCTCCAAAATCTGAATCCTTTGAGTATCAAGAATTCAAGTTTTCAGAGTTCTGACTCCTCCTAAATTTTTGATACTCAGATATCTTTTTACAGTAAATACTGAAATTCTCTCTCCTATATTTAAGGGAAAAAAATAATAACTTCTTCATTTAATGTCTAATTGAGATGATTCTTTTTTCATTGTGTCCCTAGTGAAGAGAAGAATAAATTAAGATCAATATTGCATTTTTTTAGGATCATTAAAGTTAAGATTTTATTCTATACTCAGATCAAAACTTAAATGCACATCCAAACGTCAATTCGGATAACAATTCAAATCACTAGCTCAAATCCTAATTCAAATCACATTAACTTAAATCAAATCACTAATTTGAATCTATTTACTAAATGGACCCAATATATGCCAGACACTGAGAACCCCGCGTGACCTCTTTACACTTCTTTGTGAGCCAAAATGGTTCAAAAGTAAACCCTTTTTCTGTTTCGGCTGTTTTCTTTTTCCTGGCACGACCACCCCTTCCACTACCAAAAGCTAATTCCAACCGAAGAGCACAGTTGTTGGAACCACAATAATCGAAGTGTGAGAGTCTATAATTTGCAAAGAGAGTACCTAATTATCACAACATAAGAATTGATCGAGTCTCTCTTTAACATTATCCATTCCATCCAGTCTATTAATCCAATTTAATTTTGCCCTCACAAAGCCAAGATCAGCCAAGTCCACTTCGTCAACCATATCCCGAAACTCCCACATACTTGCATGAGTCTTATTGCTGCCCCCAAACTTCTCCAGAAAATAAAAGATTTCATTGAAAAACCTCCGAACTAGCCATGGAAAAGCGAACATACCTTTGAGGTGACGAAGTAAGTTCCACGAGTGAGAACGTTTTGAGAGGATAGTATCCTCGTAGAAGCCGATGAACTGCCACTTCGCTCCATCCTCCATCGTTACGTCAATTATTTCAATATTTGATCAAATACTTCAATTTTTTCAATATTTAAGTTCAAATAAATATTTCAATATTTAAGCAAATACTTCAATTATTTTTAGTGTTTTTCACTTTTAAAGATTGGTTTTATTTAGTATTCTAGTTTAATAATATTTTAAATTGTATATAGTTAAGGCTGGATAGGGTTATCTTATTTTTTAAAAAGTTTAATTGTTTCAAGGGTATTTTGAGTATAATTTTATAAACAAAGAGGATGTTTTAGGCGTTTGTACAAAAAGGACAAAAATAGTAATTTTAAAAACATAAGAGGTGTTTTTGGATATGTTGGTAAAGAAAATCACAAAAATGTTAATTTAGGTAAAACATAATAGATGATTTGGGTGTTTTCCCAGCACTTTATTATGAAATTATCTTCTATTACGTAATATTTTCATTTTATCTATTTTTATGCTCTTTTTTAATTCTGACGTTGATTATTATAAAATTGCACTCCTTACAATAATGACCGTATTTGTAATTTTGTATACTATGCACATACATTTCCAAACTTTTTGAAATTTTTAATCTTATTTCATTTTCCTATAGTTAGCAATATTTATCTCGTCTCTTCATTACCATGTATAAAGTTTTTGTCTGTAGTAAATTAAAATGAAGTTTTATATTATTGCATGTTGTACACAAACTTTAGTGACATTTGAACATTAGACTCACTCATACAAGTTCCTTCTATTGCAATGACAAATTAAAATATTAGATCAGAGCTACATCTAGCAAGGCATATTTGAAAACTTAATGTTTTACTTATAGTTAACTCTATTAGTTGTTTGAATTTATTTGTTCCAATTTTGAAAAGAGAAAATCTTTTGATATTATGAAATCTGATAGTTTTTAATAATTTATCATGTTTTATGATTAAGATTTATATTTATCTAAAATCCTATTTTGGTTTTTCCAAGAAAGAGCAGGTGGTGAAGACGGAGGACAGGGCCTTGACAATGGCGTGATTAAAATCAACGTGGATGCAACAATTCATAATTCTTTTGATTTTAGATTGTTGGTGTTAGGAAAAATGCCTTTAAAGCATGTGGTGTTTTTATAAAGGACATATTTATAAATATAAAAAGTTAATTATTCGTTATATTTGTGTGTATGTATTGTGAATACTTTATGAATATCATTAAGATTCTATAATCATCTATGTAACCATAAATATTGTATACAACTATTATATACAAGATGATAATATTTAAGGATTATAATTAAAATAGTCAAATAATATATAATTAATTATTCAATTGAAGTCTAGAATCTTTAATTGAGCGTAATTTGTGTAGGTCATTTCTATTAAGAATATAATGGTCTTATCGAGACCTTTAATGTAATGAGTCATTAAATAAGTACACTATACATAATGAGATTATATAAAACTGGCAAATGATGCAATATGAATAGTTAAATGACTTTTGTTAAAATATAATAAGTTCTAATCACATTGACCGATAGTCATATATAAGATGATCTTAATCCTGAGTTATTAGTAGACTCATATTTATGAAATTATGTTTTTTGATTTACTTAGTCCGGATTTGAGAATCTAGTCCTATTCCTTATATTTTGGAGGCATAATGGAGTAGACATCAAGAATGTTAATATTACAAGATAGAATCCATTCATTCTTTAACAATAAGTATATAAATAATTCTCTTGAGTATTGCTGCAAGTCTCCAATAATGTAAAAGCTAAAATTAATGACTAAGTTCATGAATTTATTATTCATTAGAGATTCAGTGATACTCAAGGATAATGATATAATTATAGAGGTTTATAGATTTTTCCTATCTCTAATTATGAATTATTTATGAAGGATTAATTTATATACAATATCTATGTCAAATTGACAACTCTAAAATATGAGTAATTGTATTTATAATTTTGTCATGTCGCGGAGCACAGAAGGTGACGTGGCGGTTGATTAGATTAATTTAATTGAGTTTTTGTTAAAAATTTTCAATTTAAGGAATTAATTAATTATATTAAAAATGCGGTGACGTGGCGGTTGATTAGATTAATTTAATTGAGTTTTTGTTAAAAATTTTCAATTTAAGGAATTAATTAATTATATTAAAAATGCGATACAATTTAAAACTTTTGATCAATTATTAAAATAGTAAAAACAGAGAAGAAGGAAATAAAAGAAATAAAATAATAGAAAAGACAAGGAAGGTACGTGTTGGGTCCCACTAGGCCCACAACATGTACACACACATAGTACTGACAAAAAATTATTACTGTCACAGTCCAACATAAAAATTAAAATTTTAAATAAGACATGTCTTCGTCTACTACAGCTACTAACCTACTCAAGATCCTCTATTGCTCGCGAGCCCGGGCAGTGGACGCTCTGTTGGTCCTAAGCTGGATTCCGCCTAGGGGAAAAGGTTTAAAAAGAAGTAAAAAATGAGCGAAAGGCTCAGTAGGACTATGTCTTAAAAACAAATAATTAGTTTAAATACAAAGCTTACCTCTCAAGGTATTAATTAAAAAAAACAGAGTTGAATGAATAAATTCATTAAAATAGATTTTATTGAAAACAGTTCATCCAAAAAGTACCTTTTATCTTCCTTAGGCAAACCATATATATATCACCACCGTAGTGGCCCAGCTGGGTTTCGGGACCTGCCCCCAAGGTCACACGCTACACGATCCGATCTCTGAATATGGCATCATGCCTTCATGTATATTTATTATTACTTAAATCCCATGTTACCGAGTATTCTTAATTACATTCATTATTTGATTCATTATAATCATACAATTCTTGATGAATAATGAAAATTATTAAAAAGTTTATCTAAACCGTTCCTTGAAATTCATTCTAAAGAAAATTATTTTGTAGGAAATCATTTTAAAAGAAATCATTGTGTGGCCAAAAGCCCCTTTTTGAAGACATTTAAAAACATTGTGTCAATTATTGAAAACATACGAAAGAATCCTTTTGAGGCGAAAATCATTGAAAACCTAGCTACCAAAAAAGGGGTAGAAGTCCTACCTCAATACTCATGCCGATGTCCCACACTGTAATCTCGGTCCGCTACACATTGGCTGCGCAGAACCTCAAACAACCTTGAACATAAACTAATCTCATCAATTTCTAACTTAGGATATTTTACATTACTAACCTACATTATGGTGTCCTAGTGTACCACTTAGTTTGCAAAATGATACTATAAAGTTTAAATTCTCAATCGAGGTTTAAAACAATAAAAGTGGGTGAAAAACGACAAATTTTCACTATGCCTAATCGGCCTGTCGGTGTCCCTAGTTCGGCCTAACGAATTGTGCAGTTCGGCCCGCCAGCAAGCCATGTCCAGTCGGCCTGAACTTTTCCAGGTTCGGCGTACCGGTCGTATGAATTCGGCCTGTCGAACTCATGAATCTGGCTTGCCGAACTGGAAAATTTTGGAATTTTCTAGGACCCGAGCCTCAGCTGTCTGAGCTTCAATCCTCAATTTCAACCTGTTTTCTCAATTCCCAAGCATAGAAAACATCTATGGATGATAGAAAAGCATTATAAAACACTTTTGAACTAATTTAAACAAGATTTGCGCAAATATTTTGAGAAATTCTGAAAATGGAGAAAAATAGAGAAAAATAGAAAATCTTGATTCAAATCCGTTTTTCTTCAAACTAAGCTTAGATTCTTGCTATTTTAAGTTTCTCTAACTTAGATTAAAGGTTTTCTAAGCTTAGACGAGCTTAGATTTTAAAATACAAAGAAAATTGAAAAATTAAAAAAGTTTTGAAATTTTGAAATCTAACCTTGATTCAATCCTTGAATTGCGTTTATGGTTGTTAAATCACGTTCTTGAGCCTTCAATCCACTGAAAAATGAAAGCTTGGCTTGATTTTTTATTCAAAAATTTAAGAAAAGAAGAGAAAGAAAGGGAGGTAGAGGAGTGAGACGAGAGAGAGAGGAAGAGAGAGAGAGAGCGTGAAAGAGTGAGGGAAAGGAGAGAGAATGAGAGTTTAAATAAAAAGGGGGTAAAACCAACACTAGAAAGCTGTGTGCGATACACAGTTTTCAAACGACATGTATTTGGTATTTAACAAATAGTTTTGTTTCAAATATTCAAAATAGCAAATTAAAATGATCAAATTAATTTAGAAGTCGAATTTATTAGGACATCATTGCAAAATATTTATATTAGGCTCGAATTATTATTTGGCACACTAACCTACTATTTTATACACTAAACCACTTAATTAATTTTTGGGGTGTTACAGCTCTCCACCCCTAAAAGAAATTTCGTCCTCGAAATTTGGAAACCATCTTAAATACAAAATAAATGCGGGTATGACTCCCACATGATCAACCCTGATTTCCAGGTTGTCTCATCAACCCTGTGGTGCCACCATACCAATTTCATTAACGGAATCTCACAGTGCCTTAAATCTATCACTTTTCGGTCGAGAATCTAAGCCGGCACCTCTTAGTAGGTCATGTCTTCGTGAGTCTATACATTACGAATCGAGAAGATCTTGCTTGGATTAAGCGAACATTCTATAGCACCGACATGCAGAATACAACAAGAACATGAGAGAGTCTAAGAGGAAGATCAAGGCAATAAATGATTTCTCCAATGCATTGAGAATCTCAAACAATCAAAGTACGTCGATGCATTTTCCCCTCGCACACTGAAATGCAAAACTCACTTACACGATGAAGCCTTTAAGAGAACAGAATCCCCTACCTCGAATTATAAAGGTTAGCGTCTCCCATTCGCATAACTCTTCAGCCTACATCGAGCTGCTCTCAACTGATTAGGTAACACAGTAGCCCTTTTCGTTGTTCTCGCGGGCCTCTTCAGGTCCAATAATGGTCTCGTCTTTCGGTCCTGCCTGAATCATCGATGATCGACACGACCGACCACATGGTACTTCGAATGGTGCTATCCTGATGCTTATTTGACAGTTAGTGTTGTACCCAAGTCTGCCAGACGCAAATGTCGTTTCCAATTCCTGCCAAAATCCAATACACATGCATGCAATGTACCTCTAAAAATCTGTATACCTCGAGCAAACCGCCTATTGGTCTAAGAATGAAAAGTTGCGCTGGAATCCAAGTTTATGCCCAAAGCTTCTTGAAAGCTCCTCCAAGAACTCGTTGCAAACACTAGGACCTAATGAGAATAAAATGCATCGATTTTGTTGACTTGCCAACGACGACCCAAATCACATCACGTCCTTGCTCTATCCTCGGCACAAAGAAGAAATCTGCCATGACATGCTCTCATGCTGAAGCTGACCAACGGGCTTCTGAGGCTGGGCTACCACCTACAGGCAAATCACGCACTTGGCCATGTACACTTAAACATCTTTCTACAGGCTTTTCCACCATTACTGCCCCTGAGAAACGTGACGCATCTTCATGCTCCCTGGATGAATGGCGAACTGAAACTTGTGAGCTTCATTCATTAAGGCTTTCATCACTCCCTTGATTGCAGACACTAAAAGATGTTCCCTGAGACTACAACGATCCACCGGTATGAATACCTCCGATCTTCAAACTGCTCCCCGGTTCACATTCATGTCCACGCTCCTTGAAGATATTGGTCTTGCCACTGATTTTGCCTCACCATCCGAACAAGTGCTAAAATTGAATCCCTAAAATACGCCAACGCTGAATCGAAGTCTTCATGGTACTGCGGCCCATTCTTGCTCATAGTAGCATCTCTCACCAGTCCTTTACGGCCAGATATACGCAAATCTCCCAAGACCTCCTACTGAGCATGTCTACAACCACGATGGCCCTACATTGATAATACTGCAGCGAGATATCTTGTCTATACATTTCACCTACCATTGTTGCCTCAATTCAAATCTCTCTGAGTGAACAAATACCTTGAGCCCTTATGATCCGAGAATACTTGAAATATCACTCCAGCAAGTGGCTTCTCCAAATCCCTTGAAGCGTAAATCGCTACAGCGAGCTCTAAATCATGAGTAGGGAAGTCCTACTCATGAGGCTTTTACTATTGCAATCCATAAGTCACAACTCGTCCATGCTGTCTCAACGCACATCCAAGCCCTTGTCCTAATATAGCAGTGTAGTCTCATAAAACTAGTCACTGCTCGATGTAGCCGATGCAGAAGTGGTAGTTAACCGATCTCTCAACTATTGGGAAGAGCATCTACATCCATTGTCCCATTCAAACCTATCATTTGTCCCAATCAACTGCGTCAATAGAGCCACTACCTTTAGGGAAACCCTTTGTCAACTTTTCTGTAGTACCTGGCAAGTCCTAAAAGCTATGAATCTTGGCCGCGATCTTCAGTCGCCCCTACCGTACTATAGCCTCAATCTTAGACGAATCTACTAAGACTCCTTACTCAAAATGATATGCTTCAAACTCGACCTTCTGGGCATGCTGTTGGTGCTTTTGGATCATAAATCGGTTCTCAAGAAATATCGGGAACTTCCTAGCTAGTCAAATAACTCATCGATCCTAGGCTTAGATATTTGTCCTTCACAGTGACCTGATTTAGCTGCCGATAACCAACGCGCAACCTGAGCATACCATTGTGCCTCTTGGCAAACAAAACTGACGTATCCTATGTAGTCTTGAATATGTCCTTTACCCATAAATTCCAGAAGTTTCCTTAATTCCCTCATTCCTACTAGCGCCAAACGACACGGTGCTATGAAGCGGTCCTCGGGAATAACTTGACACCAACTTAATCCTCCTGATGCGATGCTAATCACGATAACTCATCAGGAAAGACATTCTCGAACTCATTAGCCACCAATGTTGCTACATTTCTTCCTACAGCATCAAATTCCTCCCCTAGATCTAAGAGAAATATATGTATATATATATATATATATATTGATATATAGCTTGCTAGGTCTCCCTCGTACTCCTAGACACGTTTTCATGAGTTACTCACTCATTACTCGATCGTTACCACCTTGGCAAATGATCATTGTCTCCCTATCGATCCCTAGGGTTACCCATTTAGCGCGACAATTACAGTTGCACATTCCTGGACAACCCGTCTGTTCCTAAGATCAATCATAAGTACTCATGGGGATCATAACCAAATTACTTCTCGAAGTCCCATCCCCAATCATTACCTTACAAGGTTTACACCTATGGTTCACACACATACCCACTCCAAGGGTGAAGTATTTACTAAAGGTTCATCAAATTCCTCTATTTCAATTTCCAAAGCGTGTACAAATGAACTCGAAACAAGAGAATGAATGGCACCAATATCAAGAGAACCAAAACTAAAGACTGAGAAACTAGAACAGTTTTTGTCGACCGTCTCACTGGTCTGAGTATCCGAACTCCCTAAAGTTACTATGCGAACTCGAACTGGAGCCTCTTCCTTTTCCTCTGCTAGTGCTGCCACATCCTGGGTTCATCAGCCGATACTACTGCGAAGGAAACTGATGAAGTTGAAACCGAAGAAGTCGCTGAGGTGGAGATAAAGCTGAGGTTGAGGTTAATAGCTTACACCTTCTCCGGTCTAAGATCCTTGTTGAGTGTTTCTTACTAAACAGCTCCTTTTGATGCGTCCCGGCTGCTATAGAAATGGCAAGGGTTGCTTCGTCTACTGCTGGATGATCTATTACTTCCATTGTTATGCTACCATGCTAATTCTTTACCTAAGCTTGACGATCGCTACCTCTCCTTTTGCTCCGCTAGGGCCTTCCTGATGTTCTCGCCTGATCCTTGTAGTAGTGAGCGTGATCTACTCCTATCGATAAGGCTGACAACTCTAACCTACTAGAATTCTGAAGGAGCAAGACCACCAATTATTGTTGAATGAATGCCTTAAGCCCTTCCTGGAACTTGATACACTTTTCACGTTTAGATACCACGGTGAACAGAGCAAACTTGGCCAACTCATCAAACTTAACCTCATGTTCCCAAACCGTCTTATTGTCTAATTCTAACTAGTAGAATCTGACGATCCTTTGGTCTCTGCATCCTTGTAGAAATGATGGTCACAGAACAATTTCTTGAATCTTTCCCCGCCAATACTCCCACCATGCTCCAAATGCTTTGCTTACCTTTACAGGTATCAGCACTGCCTGTCAACTTACAAGCCACAAATTCTACTCGACACACTACTGGTACACCAAGGATATCCAAACGTTTCACTATTGAGTCCAACTGATTTTTAGCCACCAACGGACCCTCATTTTCCATCGAAAGCCAAGATAAACACACGCCTAAGCTCCTTAAGGCACTTATGCTCGCGACTCCCTTTAGAAATTGCGGCCTTAATCCTTGCTGCCATTTTGCCTAAAAAGCGACAAATGATGTCCCTACCATACATTCCTCAATTGTAGGACTCACGTCAGCCACAGCTAGATGACGCCCATGTGCCATTCTCCCTCAATTCTAAAGACAAAATTGGACTGTCAGACGCTTTTCACTGTCGTACCTATGTGTGGACAATTTTCAAGGTTCATAACCTTGAGCTCTGATACCATTCTGTCACGGCCTAGAGTACAGGAGGTAACGTAGCGGTTGATTAGATTAATTTAATTGAGTTTTTGTTAAAAATTTTCAATTTAAGGAATTAATTAATTATATTAAAAATGCGATACAATTTAAAACTTTTGATTAATTATTAAAACAATAAAAATAGATAAGAAGGAAATAAAAGAAATAAAATAATAGAAAGGGTAAGGAGGGTACATGTTGAGTCCCACCAGACCCACAACGTGTGCACACATATAGTTTCGACAATAAATTATTACAGTCATAGTCCAACATAAAAATTAAAATTTTAAATAAGACATGCCTTGGACGCTCTGTTGGTCCTAAGCTGGATACCACCTAAGGGAAAAGGTTTAAAAGGAAGTAACAAGTGAGCGAAAGACTCAACAGGACTATGTTTTAAAAACAAATAATTAATTTAAATACAAAGCTTACCTCTCAAGGTATTAATTAAAAAAAAAACAGAGTTGAATGAATAAATTCATTTAAATAGTTTTTATTAAAAACAGTTCATCTAGAAAGTACCTTTTATCTTCCTTAGGCAAACCATATATATATCACCACCATAGTAGGCCTAGTTGGGTTTCGGGACCTACCCCCAAGGTCGCATGCTACACGACTCGATCTCTGAATATGACATCATACCCTTATGTATATTTATTATTACTTAAATCCCATGTTACCGAGTATTCTTAATTACATTCATTATTTGATTCATTATAATCATACAATTCTTGATGAATGAAAATTGTTGAGAAGTTTATCTAAATCGTTCCTTGAAATTCATTCTAAAGAAAATCATTTTGTAGGAAATCCCTTTGAAGGAAATCATTTTAAAAGAAATCATTGTGTGGCCAAAAGCCCCTTTTTGAAGACATTTAAAAACGTTGTGTCACTTATTGAAAACATTCGAAAGAATCCTTTTGAGGCCAAAATCATTGAAAACCTAGCTATCAAAGAAAGGGTAGAAGTCCTACCTCAATACTCGTGCCAGTGTCCCACACTGTAATCCCGGTCCGCGTCCGCTACACATTGGCTCCGCAAAACCTCGTACAACCTTAAACTTAAACTAAGCTTATCAATTTCTAGCTTAGGATATTTTACATTACTAAACTACCTAATGGTGCCCTAATGTGTCACTTAGTTCTTAAAATCATACTATAAAGTTTAAATTCTCAATCGAGGTTTAAAACAGTAAAAGTGGGTGAAAAACGACAAATTTTTACTATGCCCGGTCGGCCTGCTGGTCTCCCTGGTTCGGCCTGCTGAGCTCTATAGTTTGGCCTGCCAACAGGCCAGGTCAGGTTGGCTGAACTTTTCTAGATTCGGCCTGCCAGTCATATGAATCTGGCCTGCCGAACTCATGAATCCAGCTTGCCGAACACAAAGTTCAGCCTTGTAATGACAAGGGAAATTTATTAATAAAATCTAATATTTAAATTGGGTTTAATTAATGAATTTACACTTAAAAATTGTAATTTTTGTAAAATTGTGGAAATGTATAAATAAGCAGTATTAATTAAAAATTTCACTGTGAATGTGATGCAATGTCGGATATTGTTAATATAGATTTTATGAGTTTAATTACTCGAGAATTTGTAAATAATATCGATAAAATGAATTTTTTTTATCACAATTGATTGTAAAATTGTGATATGCACAAATGGGTACTTAGAATACAAATAAGACATAGAGTCGACCAAAACCCAACCTAGTGTAAAAAGCGGCTGACACAGTATCCGTATACTGCTAAGTGAAGATGCAGATATGGAAAATGTTATGTTTAGCCTCCAAAGGTAAACCAAAGGTAAGTAAAGTAGTTTACACAGTCTAAGGATATGAGTTGGCACTGATTTGATAATGGCAGTGTAGGAAAAATACTGTGTGGTAAAAAAATTACACAGTGTAAAGTTTGGGCCCCACAAAGTGGACACCCATTGAGTTTCTATTGGGCCACCATGCCATGAAAGGTGGCCCAATCACTTAATGCCACATGGTAAGCCACTTGATTACCTATGAGTCACCTAAGAGGATAAGGATGCATTAAATGTTGGATTAAGTCACAAGAATCCCATTTTCTTCACTTCTTCTTCTTCTCTGGCCCACGGTAGCCATTGTTGGAGCTCCTCAAAAATTTTCTCAACCCAAATCTTTGCAAAAATAACCCAAGTAAGTTCAACAAGATGAGTTCAAGGAATTTCCACAAGTTTTAAGGTAAAAACCTAAACTTTTTCAAGGGTTTTTACGGTTTTCTTTTGGGGAAAAGAAAGGAAGCTAATTCATGGTATTTATGCATGGAAATGATGTTTAGGAAGGAGTCTCAAGAGAGCCTTGGAAGACTAGAAATCAAAAAGTACTATTTGGGGTAAGTTTTGAATTTTAAAGTTTTGGAAATTTGTGGTTTTGTTTTGATTTTTATTCCTTTAAAAGTATATGGGTTCTTGAGCAAGTTTTTGGTTGAATCCCATAGAAAAATGAATTATGGCATGTTGATATTGCAAAAATTTAGGGTTTAAATGTTGAAAATACTAGTTCATGTAAAAAGTGTTATTTTTGCAATTTTAGTTTTAGTTTCTCAAAAATGGTGGTTAGGCATGGAAAATGATTCAAACAAAGGTTGGAACTGCCTTTGCAAGGGTAGATTTATAGCTTAAAATGGATTTTTACAAAAAATACCCCAAGGGCTAAATTGAAAGAAAAAGTTTTCCCTCGACAGATTTGAAAAATGCCCAAAAACACCCCTGTATAG
The DNA here is from genome assembly GCA_025403435.1 of Artocarpus heterophyllus. Taxonomy (NCBI): domain Eukaryota; kingdom Viridiplantae; phylum Streptophyta; class Magnoliopsida; order Rosales; family Moraceae; genus Artocarpus; species Artocarpus heterophyllus. Next base: position 35,488,512 of record CM046348.1, on the reverse strand, counting down.
TGAGAATTTCGAAAAAGTTAAAACAAGAAAGTTGTAGATCTCAATGAAATTGTTAGGCATTGCGGACAGTTTGTCAAAAATCTCAACCGAATATGAGATTTTAATTTTTCAAGAATTTGTTAACATTGGAAAAAAATTTTGAAGGGCAAAACTGTCCTTTTGCAGAATGATTTAGGGTATGGTACTTTGAGTAAAAATGTTCCTTTTGAAAAACAGGACATTTTGGTTTAAAGAGATAAGTTTTAGCCCAAGGGCAAAATTGTCAAAATTTTCAGTTCAAGGGTTAAACTGTAAAGTTTCACTAAAATGGGGCACATATGAGAAATAAGGAGATCCGACCCACTAGGGTGTTATTTTAAAATTAGTATATGGTTATTTTCGTAAGAATAACGTCATTTTTGCCCGAATTACCCGAACCACTCCGGAATGTTCCAAATGGGGAAAAAGAATGGTTAGAAAGATTCCCACCCTTCATTAGAAACGATAGGGTAGAGTTAGATAGAAATAAGAAAACCGGTGGTTTTCGGAGTTGTATACAGTTATACATCTCAATTTATTAATGAACGACCATTTTGTATTAAAACATAGTGAATTTGGCTTATGTCTTTGAAATTGGCAAATAGGATCCTAGAAGTCTAGGAGAGAGGAAATCAAGGTTGATTTGTGCAGTATATGGAATCAAGTAAGTACCCATCCCACCTACAATATGAAATTGTATGTATAGAGTGTGATATGTGCATATGTATACCTGTGTGTATATCAAGGTGTATACCTATGTGTATGCTATGACATAAGTATCTATAACTATGTTAGTGTATACTTGTGAGTACACTAAATTAATACCTATGTGTATATTATATGGTATACCTGTGTGTGTATTAATGTATGCCTATGAGTATAGAAGTACGTACTTGTGTGTACAATATTGTACAAGCATAATTATGTTTTGTGTATAACATGTGTTTATCACTTCATGTATGGTATGATAACCATAATAAATGGACTGGTAATTATATCACAAAAAGTAAGAAAAAGTGTCGTATCGACTCCTAACTCAAGAAGAGTTTAAGGATATAGTATGGTCACGGTGCTACGTAGACCTAAGTGCGCAATGGTATGAACACTTGGGCCCTAGTTAAAGATAAGAAATGAAAATGATAAAGAAGGTTTATAAGAAAGCATAATTGGATCATACATTTTATTGAATGTACGTGTGGGTTATATGGGACTTACTAGGCTTAAGCTCATTAAGTATTTCATGCTGTAGGTATTCTGACGAGGAGGTCAGAATAATTTTATTAATGAGCTGGTAGAGGGATGATTGGTGTGCAGGTTGGGTATGGAATCCGTCACTGTATGTTTTTACTATAACATATTTTATGTTTTTTGAAATGTAAGGTTTAGAAAATAGTATTATATATGAACGGTTGTTTATGTAAGTACAAGTATATATTTATGTTTTCAAAGTTACTAAAACTAGTAATGTACAAACAAGCGAGTTAAGTAAATAGATGTATATATTTATGTTTCCAAAGGTATTAATTTTTGTATGTGGAAAAAAAATTCCTAAGATTTTGCATATACGTAAATAAGAAAAGGTTTATCACAGCCCGAAAAAGGCGGGTTGTGATAGTTAGTATCAAAGCTATAATCCTGCCACCCTACTGCACATTGTCATCTGCTCCATTGCGATAGCTCAAGTAAGATAGTTTGATTTTAAGTATAAGAATGTTAAGCTTTCACTTTATATGGCATTGTTTTGTTAATTAAGATAAATATATTAAATGGCAGCACTCCCGAACGTACCTAATGCGAAAGAGGATCGAAGAGCAAGTATCGTATTCCAAGACATGATGCCACCACGATATTATGGAAGCAGGCAACCCATGGTATTGACTGAATGGCTACATGCGGTAGAAGTGATCTTTGCTACATGTCATACGCCACCTTACTTTAGGTACGATTAGCTTCTAGACTGTTGTTGAGAGAAGCCTTAGCATGGTGGCTGAGGATCGGACCTGATGAGCGACCTAGGGACTGGCAAGGCTTCAGGGAACAGATTGTAGCCGAATTTGCACCCTTACCCCAAGCGGATGCTATGCACGTCCAAGTGATTTCGATGCTGTGGGTGAATTGGCGTCGTCGGTTATATCTACGTGTAGAACCCTTATGGGGAAGGTACGTAAGAGAGCCAATAGATCACTATATTTTAAGGTTTTGCTGTATTATGGAACCACTGATCCCGCCAGAAATACCCTTGCTGTGAATTTGTGACCTTATTTGGAGAGATCTTCCTAATGTGGTCCAACAACAGATGCCGTACCCGAGGGATTTTCTTAGTCTCCACAATTTTATCATGGAAGTATTGCATGCGGAATAGAATGTGGCCGCACCCTTAAAAGATCCTCCAGTAGACATGGAAGAGGATGATGATGACGATGACGATGAGCTTGAATTCCTTTCAAGGCCTCCCAAACCCATAAATGCAAGTGACGATGAGCCTACCAATTTGGATGAAGAGGAAGAGGAGGACCCTAAGGAGGATTCCGAGCATAGTGACATGTTATGAGTAGACTCAAATTAGAAAGAAAGAGACCTATGATGATCTGTAGGTATTAAGATATGTGTAGATGTGTGATTAGCACAGTTTTGGGCCTTGTGCCTTCGTATATGAGTGTATATCCGGCAAGTGGTATCCTTCGTGGTGATAGGGTATATGCAGCCGGAAGTGATAACTGCTCCTGAAAATGATATGAATGGTTTGTGTAAGGAAAGAAAGTAAGTATGTATGTTAGCCATTTATGTAATGTTTTAAGAATGAAGAATGTAAAAAGGAAAGGAAAGAAATTAATGAAATGTATGAAATGAGATATCGAGTTTATGTCATTGTTCATATTTGCATGTATTTATGCTATTTGATAATTTTCTTTAAACACTATTAAGTTAATAGTATATACTGACATAACAACGAAATTGTACGATAGGCCCGTAAACCTATTGTACTAACAATGGCAGATGCACATGGAGAACCTGTGAACCCAGACTTGATGGCCATGATTACAGAGTTACAACGGAAACTTCGAGCTCAGGAGTTAGAGATGCAACAACTAAGAGAACAATTAGCGAATCAGAATCTGGTACCACAAGCACGTGCAAATTCTCCACCCCCTGTACCACCGCCTCAGCAAGCAGAACCAGCTGCTTTCGTTGTTCCAGCTTCTTCAGTAATATCTGCTGCCGAATTTTATGAAAGATTTTGATGGATGAAGGCCCCGGAATTTGATGGATCTATAGATCCACTAGAAGCCGATGATTGGCTTACTGGCATAGAAAGGGTTTTGAAATTTATAGGGCTCAGTGATCATGAAAAAGTGCTATGTGCCTCATTTTCTCTTGCTAAGGATGCTAGGATTTGGTGGGAGTCAGTAGAACGTAGAAGGAATGTAAATGAAATGACATGGCCAGATTTCATGGAAGAATTTGGAAGGGCTTACTTCAATGTGGAAACAATGGCAGCCCAGCAGGAAGAATTCAACAACTTTAAGCAAGGCAATATGTCAGTGGCTGACGCTGTGAAGAGATTCAACCAATTAGTGCACCTTTGCCCTGAACTGGTACCCATTGATTGGGAATGAATAAGAAGATTGATGCGAATGTTTCAAACCGACATCGCCCTTGTAGTTGACAGTGGAGGGCAAGCTCCTAAAGATGTCAAAGATTGTATTGAACGGGCTACTAGAGCCGAATTCAGAATTGCTCATGATAAGGAGGAGAGAGCAAGAATCTTTAAGGCTCAAAAGGAGGAGAAAGCTGTAGCTAAACAGAGCCAAACTATACTAGCAAAAGGACAAGGAAGTACTCTGAGTCAAGGGTAGTCCTAGAGTCATCCTATTGGACGTAACGGCAGCACTAATAATAAGAGGAAATAGAACGTGGTTAATCCAAAGAATCAGAAAGGACAACCCCAAAAAAGGATTAATGATGGAGGAAACAACAAGCCTCTCTAGGGACAATGCAGGAAAAGGCACATGGGAGAGTGCAATGTTGGCACTAACAAGTGCTTCCTCCGTGGTAAAGAAGGGCATTACGCTAGAAACTATTTTTCCAATCCCCAGAATCAGAATACTTAGAATCAGCAAAGACCCCAAGGAACCTAGCTTCACGCAGTCCAAGCACAAATTGAAGGCCCGAGTGTAACGCCCCCCTTACGGACGTCACATATGTCGTTACATTCGTACATTACATACTTATTTGGAACTTTAATTGTAAACATAGTTTAGGAAATCGTAACCAGGATCCATACATTTTTTTTTACAACATTCAATAATTTAATCCATACTATTAATAATTCAATTGAATATTAAATTGATTATAAACATCCTTTAATAAAGTAAATATACCAAATAGTAAAATCATAACTTATGAAACATCACATCATTTAAAACTATTTGCTCCCATAGTTCGGTAGGCCGAACTGGAGACTTCAGCAGGCCAAACATAGTCGGCAGCCCGAAAATCATTCACCGGCAGGCCGGCAGAGGCTCTGCAAAATAGGGTTTTTAAAACTTTCAAAGTTCAGCAGGCCGAACATTCTTACATCGGCATGCCGACCAACAATGATCGGCAAGCCGACCGAGCCAAAACTTTAAGAAAACTTAATTTTTAGACAAATTGAACTTTTCAAAATGCAGAAGATCAAATTCTTAAAATGATAAAATAGAATAATAAAACATAGTTCTTATATTATTTAAAACTTATCATAAAAATATGTTCAAATAATAAACCATAGCTTAAATCATAAAACTTGCATCATTGGCATTCTTTCGGTTACAATTCATCTTCCTTATGCTTACACGCCTTTCCATGTCCTCTGTCTAATCTATGACTTTCTTACCCTTATCTGCAACATGATATAAACTTGAATAAGCTAAAGCTTAGTAAGTACATATAATTCTCACAATTTAAAAACATTTCATAAACATCATCATCATCATCGTCATTATCATCATATCATAATAGTGCATTAAGCACATTTTCATAGAAACATATCTTTCATTACATTGACCATATTAAAACTTATTCCATTTTATCTTAAGGGCCCAAGTGTTGCACCATAATCATCATTGTAGGTGCGCCATCATGAGAGGAGAATGGTAGCTAATCCTAAACCAAACATGACATCATAACATATCATATCATAACATTGGTGTGCAACACTTATTAGGTGATACATATATACATAACTTTCATGCTCTGAAATTTGTCATAATCAAACATGCATAACTTTAAATCATGAAAATCTTTCATAAGAAACCCTTTAAGGAAATCATCATAAAATCATCATAAATATCATCATGAACATAGCATCAAACCTTATAAAACATATTATGTTGTAGGTGAGAATGTACTTACTTAGAAGCTAGCTTACTTATCCTTATATGTATTGGTGACGACGCCGCGGTCTCGATGTGCTTGTTCCTTTGAGTATTCATGCCTTTTATTCTTTTAAAGATACAAATAAAATTAATACTTATTTTCATAGAATAAAACATCCATTCCATATAACATCACACATACATTCATCTCTTGTAAACATAATTCTTAACATGCATCCATAACCATAATCATCAAAACTATAAAATCATCATCACATAACACTTCACTGACCTTCATGGATTCAAGACTTAAAAACTTAACATTCACATGTACTTTAGGGACCATACTTGACAGGGGTAAAGTTAATACATAAAAATATTACCATGATTTTTCTTTAGTCATAAAAATTACATTAAGTATCTAAAAACAAACCATACATTTCAAACATGAAATCTGCCAGCAATAGTAAGGCAGTGAACAATTTTATTCTCAGGTCCGTTTAACACATTCTAACATCATAGAAAAATCTACAAAAATTAACATATGCAGTAGACATATAGAACCCTAACATATCCAAAAATTGGCTTCAACAAAAATTGGAGTAGGTCAAAACACACATTTGAAAATCAGTAGTAATACTAACTTACGTTTGACAGGCAGTGAGTAATCTTTTGAAAATATTTCCTAACAATTAAAACACATATATTTTAATTTTAAAATTCATACTAACATATATTTCAATATCATAAAATTATCTCATCATCAATAAAATCTTTTAAACATATAAAACGTCACATAAACAAAAGTCCAAAATTAACATTGTTAAAACAGTTTCTTGACCTAGTCTCAATAGAAAATTCATAACACATAATTCACTCAACAAAACATTACCAAAATTTGTAGTCCATAATATAACATATACATGAACATTCTTTCAAAATTTTGTAGCAAACAAAGCACGTTTACCCCTTGAGCAAAACTCACATTTTCATGCATCATAACCAAACAACAATATTTTACTGTGAGTGGTAGAGAATAGAAAATTCATAACTTATCATAGAAAAATCCAATTAAGGTGAAACTTGGAGAAACATCACAAAACTCATACATGAATAACATATTAAAAATTCAGAGAAAAAAAAATTTTGTAGAGGAAGATATAGTAGTCGGATTTCAAGAAGGATTTCATTGAAACGAGAATGAACTCTTACTTCAAAATGATTCTTCTCAAATTCGTTCGAATTCAACCAATAAAATTTCAATTTTTCTTTCAATTATATGTAGAGAATTTTGAGGGAGAGGAGGACTAGAAAACATGGAGAAGAGAAGAAGAAGAAAAGAATAAAAGAAATATCTCAGAATGAGAGAGAGAAAAGACGTGAGAGGAAGAGAGAGAAGAGAATTATCGTGAATGAAGGTAACGTAAAAAAAAAGTTCAATACCCTCACTTATGTCAGAATTTTTTTTTTCTAACTAATCTGGAATAAATTTTCGTGGAGAAAGGAGAGGAAATTGGGGAAAGTCAAATCATTTAGATAAACTTACCATACTTTACCGATTTTAAAAGGGGAAACCATATCAATCAATACCAATCAATGCAAAGTCAAACGTTTCCTTTCCTTAAATGATAAAATTACTCCATAATTATACCAATTAATCACATTAAACCACCCAATCAACGTAATTATCTCAACCATAAATTTGGAGAGATTTCTACTGACTGCTCGTCAGCTGTCATCGGCCTGCCGATTCTTTACTTCAGCCTACCAATTTCACAAAGTTTGGCCGGCCGATGGTTTCCATCGGCTTGCCGATTCTTGGCAAACTGTTCGGCCTGTCGAACTTGAAAGTCCAGCCTGCCGAACTGTCCTTAAAATACAATACATCATAGCATTCAAGTCATCATTGCATCATAAATAAACATACATTGAAATTAACATGAACACTTGAGCACATCAATTTCACGCGATCGTCACCTGTCATAAAACTTAAAATAAAAAGTTAGTAACATAAAATCACAAATCATAACATATATCAATAAGAAAATTCCTTAACGTCGTTACTAACTTAGCATAATCCGTTGCATAAAAATAGGTGGGTGTTACACCGAGTGTCAGTCAGGGATGCTTGGAAGCTCCGGAACCTAGTGGATGGATTTATGCCTACATGAAGAAAGAGGATGATGCGGGAACTTCATCAGTGGTGATAGGTCAGTTTTCTCTTGCCAATACTGATGCTTATGTTTTGTTTGATTCTAGAGCGACACATTCATTTGCCTCGCTTGAGTTTGCTAAACAGATAGGAAATGAAGGGGATAGGATAGAGCAGACTTTTAGAATTGCACTTCCCTCGGGGGAGGTATTGAATTTTGATTATTGGTTACATCATATACCCATAGTCGTTTGTGGGAGAGAATTGTATATCGATTTAATAATAATTGATATACAAGATTATGACGTTATTCTAGGAATGGATTTCTTGGGAAAGTACACCGCCAAGATTAATTGTCGACATCATAAGGTTACTTTTCGACCTTCTAGAAGTGAGAAGTTTGTATATTCGGGAAAGATTCCTAAGGCTCTAAAGGCGCTACTTTCAGCGTTGAAAGCAAGAAGGATGTTGGAAAGTGGATGCAACGGTTATTTGGTGAACTTAGTAAGCAAGCAACAATAAGCTCAATTAGGACCAGAGAACGTCTATATAGTGAAAGAATTTGTTGATGTGTTTCCAGATGAGTTACCGGGCTTACCACCGGAACGGGAGATTTCGTTCGAGATTGAGTTGACGCTAGGTATAGCCCTAATATCGAAAGCACCATATCGTATGGCTCCAACAGAACTCAAAGAGCTTCAGGTGCAGTTACAAGAATTACTAGACAAAGGGTTTATTCGACCGAGTCATTCCCCATGGAAAGCGCTTGTATTATTTGTCAAGAAGAAAGATGGAACCTAACGGATGTGTATTGACTATTGAGAATTGAACAAAGTCGCGATTAAAAACAAGTATCCACTTCCGAGGATTGATGATTTATTTGATCAATTGAAAGGAGCATTGGTATTCTCAAAGAATGACTTACGCTCAGGATATCATCAACTTTGAGTCAAGGAAGAGGATGTGCAAAAGACAGTGTTTTGGATACGTTATGGGCATTGCGAATTCTGCGTTATGCCATTTGGACTGACCAGTGCCCCTTATGGATCTTATGAATCAGATTTTCAAGGATTATCTCGATAAATTCGTTATCATTTTCATCGACGATATCCTCATCTATTCAAGAACGCCGGAGGAACATGAGAGACATTTGAGGATTGCGCTACAATTGCTGAGAAAACATCAATTGTATGCCCAAGTTCTCGAAATGTGAATTCTGGTTGGAAAAAGTTCATTTCCTAGGACATGTGGTGTCACGAGATGGAGTATTTGTTAATCCTTCCAAAGTTGAAGCAGTAAATAAGTAGCCTATATCGAAAAGCGTTACCGAGATCAGGAGTTTCCTTGGTTTAGCGAGCTATTATCGACATTTTGTAGAAGGATTCTCTAGACTGGCAGCACCACTTACGGCTCTCACACGGAAAACAACGAAGTACGAATGGACTAAGAAATGTGAAGAAAGTTTCCAAGAGTTAAAAAGATGACTCATGAGTGCACCAGTACTGACAATACCTAATCCAAACCTAAGAAATTTTGTGATCTACAGTAATGCATCAAAAAGGGGATCGGGAGCTGTGCATATACAAAATGGAAAAGTGATTGCATATGCATCCTGGCAACTAAAGGATCATGAAAGAAACTATCCGACGCATGACTTAGAGTTAGCGACGGTCGTATTTGCATTGAAGATTTGGCGTCACTACCTGTATGGAGCTAAATGTGAGATTTATACGGACCATCAGAGTCTAAAGTATATCTTCACGCAGAAGGAGCTTAATATGAGGCAACGAAGATGGCTTGAGCTAGTTAAGGATTACGACTGCGAAATCTTATACCACCCTGAAAGGCTAACCAAGTGGTCGATGCCCTTAGTCGTAGAGCAACGTCTTTGCTTACAATGGTGCGATCAATACCGAGACCTCTTTAAAAGGACTTAATAGAAGTAGAAATAGACCTAATCACAAGAGGGTTAGCCAATCTGTCGTTCTGACCCGCTATCTTGGAGAACTTAAAGGAATGGCAAGAAGTAGATCCATCGCTGCTCAAAACTAAAAATGAGGTCATGAGCACAAAGAAATAGAATTTAGCATCTTAGAAGATGGCATTCTCCGTTATAAAGGTAGATTATGCATTCTCACTGATGAGGAATTAAAGAGACTAATATTGGAGAAAGCTCATGAAGCACCGTATGCTGCGCACCCAGGAGCTACCAAAATATACCAAGATTTGAAAGAACACTATTGGTGGCATGGAATGAAGAATGACATAGCACGGTTCATCAGTAAATGTCTCACGTGTTAGAAAGTGAAGGCTGAACATCAACAACCGCCAGGTGAATTGCAGAAAATTAAAATTCTGGAATGGAAATGGGACCAGATAACTATGGATCTGGTAACTGGGCTACCCAAGACTATAGGAGGACACGACGCTATATGGGTAATCATGGATACATTGACCAAATCGGCACACTTTTTACCCATCAAACTCAACAGTTTCGTAGAACAACTAGCTGATTTTTACGTTGCCTAGATAGTTAGATACCATAGAGTTTCGAAGTCCATTATTTCTGATCGAGATGGCCGGTTCACTTCCAAGTTTTGGAGGAGTGTTCACCAAGCAATGGTAATGAAGCTGACATTTAGCATAGCTTTCCACCCTCAAATGGATGGTCAGTCTGAAAGGACCATTCAAACTCTAGAAGATATGCTGAGAGCTTATGTGCTAGATTTCAAAGGAGGATTGGATAAAAAGCTTCTGTTGATCGAATTTGCTTATAATAATAGTTATCAAACCTCCATAGGAATGGCTTTATACGAAGCTCTCTACGGGAGGAGATGCAGATCACCACTGCATTGGTATGAAACGGGAGAGAAGACATCATCGACTACGGATTTCGTGCAAAGGATGACGGAGGATGTGAAACTAATCCGTCAACGAATGGAAACTACTTTTAGTCGCAAGAAGAGTTATGCAGATCGACGATGAAGACCCCTAGAATTCCAAGTAGGGGATTTGGTTTTCCTAAAGGTAACACCAATGAAAGGGGTGATAAGGTTTGGAAAGAAAGGAAAACTTGGCCCAAGATATATTGAGCCGTTTGAAATTCTCAAAAGAGTAGACAATGTAGCTTATAAGTTGGCTTTACCCCCGGATATAGTATCGGTACATAACATGTTTCATGTGTCCATGCTAAAAAAGTATGTACCTGATCCATCACATGTTCTATAGCCTGAGGAAATTGACGTACAAAAGAATCTATCTTATGATGAGAAACCGGTACGGATATTGGCACGAGAAGAAAAAGAATTAATGAACAAAAAGATACCTCTAGTCAAAGTTTGTGGCGTAACCACCAAGTAGAGGAAACAAAATGGGAACGAGAGGATGAAATGAAGAAAGTCTACCCCGAATTGTTTTGATTTTTGAGGACGAAAATTCTTAAGGGGGGTAGATTGTAATGACCAGGGAAATTCATTAATAAAATCTAATATTTAAATTGGGTTTAATTAATGAATTTACCTTTAAAAATTGTAATTTTTGTAAAATTGTGGTAATGTATAAATAAGCAGTATTACTTGAAAATTTCACTGCGAATGTGATGCAATGTCGGATATTGTTAATATAGATTTTATAAGTTTAATTACTCGAGAATTTGTAAATAATATTCATAAAATGAATTTTTATCACAATTAATTGTAAAATTATGATATGCACAAATGGGTACTTAGAATACAAAAAAGACATAAAGTCGACCAAAACCCAACCCAGTATAAAAAGAGGCCGACACAGTACCAGTATACTGCTAAGTGAACACGCAGATATGGAAAATGTTATGTTTAGCCTCCAAAGTTAAACCAAAGGTAAGTAAAGTAGTTTACACAATCTAAGGATATGAGTTGGCACTAATTTGACTATGACAGTGTAGAAAAAATACTGTGTGGTAAAAAAATTATATAGTGTAAAGTTTGGGCCCCACAAAGTGGACACCTATTGAGTTTCTATTGGGCCACCATGCCATGAAAGGTGGCCCAATCACTTAATGCCACATGGTAACCCACTTGATCACCTGTGAGTCACCTAAGAGGATAAGGATGCATTAAATGTTGGATTAAGTCACAAAAATCCCATTTTCTTCACTTCTTCTTCTCTAGCCCACGGCAGCCATTGTTGGAGCTCCTCAAAAATTTTCTCAACCCAAATCATTGCAAAAATAACCCCAAGTAAGTTCAGCAAGGTGAGTTCAAGGAATTTTCACAAGTTTTAAGGTAAAAACCTAAACTTTTTCAAGGGTTTTTAGGGTTTTCTTTTGGGGAAAAGAAAGGAAGCTAATTCATGGTATTTATGCATGGAAATGATGTTTAGGAAGGAGTCTCAAGAGAGCCTTGGAAGACTAGAAATCAAAAAGTACTATTTGGGGTAAGTTTTGAATTTTAAAGTTTTGGAAATTTGTGATTTTGTTTTGATTTTTATTCCTTTAAAAAGTATATGGGTTCTTGAGCAAGTTTTTGGTTGAATCCCATAGAAAAATGAATTATGGCATGTTGATATTGCAAAAATTGAGGGTTTAAATGTTGAAAGTGCTAGTTTGTGTAAAAGTATTATTTGTGCAATTTTAGTTGTCGTTTCTCAAAACTGATGGTTAGGCATGGAAAATGATTCAAACAAAGATTGGAACTGCCTTTGCATAGGTAGAATTATAGTTTAAAATGGATTTTTATAAAAAATACCCCAAGGACTAAATTGAAAGAAAAAGTTTTCCCTCGACATATTTAAAAAATGCCCAAAAACACCCCTGTATAGTGAGAATTTCAAAAAAGTTAAAATATGAAAGTTGTAGATCTCGACGAAGCTGTTATGCAACATAGACAGTTCATCAAAAATCTCAACTGAATGTGAGATTTTAATTTTTCAAGAATTTGTTAAAATTGAAAAAAAAAATTGAAGGCAAAAACGTCCTTTTGCAAAATGATTTAGCGTATGGTACTTTCAGTAAAAATGTTCCTTTTGAAAAACAGGACATTTTGGTTTAAAGAGATAAGTTTTAGCCCCGATGGCAAAATTTTTAAAATTTTCAGTTCAAGGGCTAAACTGCAAAGTTTCATTAAAATGGGGCATAGATGAGAAATAAGGAGATCCGGCATACTAGGGTGTTATTTTAAAATTAGTATGTGGTTATTTTCATAAGAATAACAAAATCGAGCTCGGGTAGGTTCGTAGACCCACGGAGGGCGAAATCGTCATTTTTGCCCGAATAACCCGAACCGCTTCGAAATGTTCTAAATGGGGAAAAAGAATGGTTAGAAAAATTCCTGCCCTTCGTTAGAAACGATGGGGTAGAGTTAGATAGAAATAAGAAAATCGGTAGTTTTTAGAGTTGTATACAGTTATGCAACTCAATTTATTAATTAACGACCATTTTGTATTAAAACATAGTGAATTTGGCTTATGGCTTTGAAATTGGCCAATAGGATCCTAGAAGTCTAGGAGAGAGGAGATCAAGGTTGATTTGTACAGTACACGAAATCAAGTAAGTACCCATCCTGCCTACAGTATGGAATTGTAGGTATAGAGTGTGATATGTGTATATGTATACCTGTGTATATATCAAGCTGTATACCTATGCGTATGCTATGACATAAGTATCTATAAGTATGTTAGTGTATACCTGTGAGTACACTAAATAAATACCTGTGTGTATATTATATGGTATACTTGTGTGTGTATTAATATATACCTGTGAGTATAGAAGTACGTACCGTGTGTACAATATTGTACAAGAATAATTATGTTTTGTGTATAACATTTGCTTATCACTTCATGCAAGGTATGATAACCATAATAAATGGACTGGTAATTATATCACCAAAAGTAAGGAAAAGTGTCGTACCGACTCCTAACTCAAGAGAAGTTTAAGGGTACAGTGTGGTCACGGTGTTACGTAGACCTAAGTACGCAATTGTACGAACACTTGGGCTCTAGTTAAAGATAAGAAATGAAAATGATAAAGAAGGTTTATTAGAAAGCATAATTGGATCATGCATTTTATTGAATGTGCGTGTGGGTTATATGGGACTTACCGAGCGTAAGTTCATTAAGTATTTCATGCTGTAGGTATTCCAACGAGGAGGTCAGAATAATTTTATTAATGAGCTAGCGAAGGTATGATTGGTGTGCAGGTTGGGTATGGAATCTGTCGCTGTATGTTTCCACTGTAAGATATTTTATGTTGTTTTGAAATGTAAGGTTTAGAAAACAGTATTATATAAGAGCGGTTGTTTATGTAAGTACAAGTATATATTTGTGTTTTCAAAGTTGCTAAAACCAGTAATGTACAAACAAGCGAGTTAAGTGAATAGATGTATATATTTATGTTTCCAAAGGTATTAATTTTTGTATGTGGAAAAAAAAATTCCTAAGTTTTCGCATATATGTAAATAAGAAAAGGTTTATCACAGCCCAAAAAAGGCGGGTTATGACAGGCCTACAGAACTGGAAAATTCTAGAATTTTTCAGGACCTAAGCCTCGGCTTCCCAGGCTCCAATCCTCAATTTCAACATGTTTTCTCAATTCCCAGGCATAGAAAACATCTATAGATGATAGAAAAATATTATAAAACACTTTTGAACTAATTTAAACAAGATTTGCTCAAATATTTTGAGAAATTCTGAAAATGGAGAAAAATAGAGAAAAATAGAAAATCTTAATTCAAATCCGTTTTTCTTCAAACTAAGCTTAGATTCTTACTATTTTAAGTTTCTCTAACTTAGATTAAAGGTTTTCTAAGCTTAGACTAGCTTAGATTTTAAAATACAAAGAAAATTAAAAAATTGAAAAAGTTTTGAAATTTTGAAAACTAACCTTGATTCAATCCTTGAATCATGTTTATGGTTGTTAAATCTTGTTCCTGAGCCTTCAATCCACTGAAAACCGAAAGCTTAGCTTGATTTTTTATTCAAAAATTTAAGAAAAGAAGAGAGAGAAAGGGAGGTAGGGAGAGTGAGACGAGAGAGAGAGAGGAAGAGAGAGAGAGAGCGTGAAAGAGTGAGGGAAAGGAGAGAGAAGGAGAGTTTAAATAAAAGAGGGTTAAACCAACACAAGAAAGCTGTGTGTGATACACAGTTTTTAAACGACATGTATTTGGTATTTAACAAATAGTTTTGTTTCAAAAATTCAAAATAACAAATTAAAATGATCAAATTAATTCAAAAGTCAAATTTATTAGGACATCATTGCAAAATATTTAGATTAGGCTCGAATTATAATTTTACACACTAAACTACTTAATTAATTTTCGGGGCGTTACAAATTTTAAGAGTACAATTTCATGTTTTTAGTAGAGTAATATTGAAATTAATAAAAGAGTAATATATTAATTAAAGAGTAATTATTATATTGGTTTTATTGAAGCATGAAATTATGGGTCCGTTACTTTCCTGCCATACTTACAAACACTATTTAGACAAGTGAAATTATTGGTTTAATTAATTAATTTAGAATTACAGAATTCTAAATTAATAATTACTCAAAATAGATTATGTATTAATTTATAATTATTAAATAATTAATTTTGAAAGAGACACAATGGATGTGGGATGTAACAGCATAGGGAATGGTTCCCTATGCAATTTAAGTCTTGTTCACCATGTTTTCCTTTTTCTATAAGTTTCTAATGTTGATAAATGTGATTTTTCAAATTCAAAAATTTAAATTATAGAAACAAATCATATTAGGCACAAGCATTATTTTTCTCTCTCCTGACTTCTCATGGCACCATAGATACAGATATTGTATCTTTGTGTGACGCCTATACCAGATAAGGGAGAGGGAAATATGTGATCTTGAATTTAAATTAAAGGAAGTTTTCAAAATTTATTGGGTATCTTTTTTTCTATAAATAAAGGACTCTTCTATTTATTCTACACACAATTGAAAGTCTTGTTTAGACTACAAAAATGTTGCCAAGAAACCTAGTATGAGCGTGTAAGAGCGAGAAAAGAGAGAAGTGTTCTTCATTCTCAGTCTCACTTTGCTCATGTGCTGAGATTAGTAGGATACTAAAAGTTAATTATGTGATTGTTAAAACCCAATTCCTTCTATGCCCAAGCATATGTCCATTTGGTGTCAATGACTCAACGAGGAAGAGGGTGTTTTATATAGAGAACAATTCTCGTATAGTAGATTTTATCCTAATCACTTCAACCGAGTAAGCTTTGATTATACATATATATGTACTAAGCATTAAATTAATATAATATATAGCGTTGTTTTACAAAAATTTTATGAAAATGTTTGTTATATACTTTCTGCACCTTTACCATATTTTTGCATATTTTCTCTAAAATCATTTTAGAAAACCAACAGTTGGGGTGGTTGTGAAAGATGTAGATGGTGGTGTTGGGGGTTATCTGACGCTAGATTGCTGGCCGTTTTTCTCCCCATATTAGTGAATGTCTTGTTGTTTATGAGGGATCAGAGCTAGTTGAGTTTGATGGCTTTAGAAGTTGGGTGACCGAAGCGGATGCACTAAACGTAGTCCATAGAGTACAATCTCCTAATGTTTAGGCTCCAAAAGTTGCTATCGTTAGAGATATCTGAGATTTTCTTTCTCGGGCTAGAAGTGGCAAGGTTTACTGCACATCTTGTAACAGGAAGCATGTAGCCCACTTTTAACTAATTATGCTATATCAAGGTTTGATTTTTTGCCTAGTTTTTTTTTTTTTTTTGTTGCACTTTTTATAAAAGCTGATATTGCTTCGTTAATTGAATAAAATTCAAGTTTCCCCTCAAAAAAAAAAAGAAAGAAAAAAATGCGTTTATTGTGCTCATACCCAGTGAATTATTGGCTATTAATACTAATGGTCCTTGAATTTTGGTATTCCCTTGTTTTGCCCCGTGAATTTTGAAAATCACCGCTTTATTACTTTAAACTTTTATATCTTCTCACCTTGCCCCTTCTGTCTAATTTCTCTTAAAAAATGACTGAAATAAACTCAAGTGAAGTATACATGAGGGTCATCGGAATTATTTATACCGTGATAATGCCCTTCCCGTGCCTAACATAGCAAAATTCTAAAAAAAATGCTCAATTTATTTTTTTAAGCTTTTTAAATGAGAATGTAAATGATAATTCTCATTAAAACTAACAACATCATTTTTGCCCTTAGATAATACTCACGTATGACTCATTTGTGTCTATTTCTACCAATTTTGACAGAAAATTAGGTAGAGGCGCCAAAATTAAGATATCTAAAAGTTTAAGATACTAAAATAGAAATTTTTAAGTTCAAAAGATAAAGTTGAGAGACCCAAAATTCAGAGGCTATTAATGTTAATAATCCTTTATTTTCCTTGGTCTATAAGTGCTTCATTTTATTTTCTGCTTTAATTTTTAATATCAATTCAGACTCTTGCGTATTCAACCAGGGGCACAGGATTTCAATCCTCACACCCATGTCAGAGT
The DNA here is from genome assembly GCA_025403435.1 of Artocarpus heterophyllus. Lineage (NCBI taxonomy): Eukaryota > Viridiplantae > Streptophyta > Magnoliopsida > Rosales > Moraceae > Artocarpus > Artocarpus heterophyllus. The sequence continues at coordinate 35,471,524 of CM046348.1, read as the reverse complement.
TAGATTTCACTATTTGGGACTGTGGTGTTGGGATACAAGAACTGTCTCTGCAATTGCTTATGGTCTTAAATACACCGCTAAAAATTGACAAGCTACTCTTGGAGGTGAAGTTGGTTATTTTGCCTTTGTCGCTGTTATATGGATCTTTCAAAGGATCCTTCGTATTCATGAATGGTGGCAAGAGATGGTTACTGCTTTACAACCATTCAGTATGAAAACTTTCTAGATTTTGGTATCAATTGTTATTCGGTTGGAACTCTTTCGCTAGTTGCCGGAGAAATCCTAACAAGGCAACTAATGCTAATGCTAATATTATACCCGAAGCAAAGTTGCAATTTAAAAACTATTCAAACACAAATATACTGTCCTTATAGTTGCGAAGAATAAGGAAGCACTTGCATTCCCAGCCTTTACTTCATTAGCAAGGGGTGGAGCCACTCACAGATAGGGTGGACAGTCACCTTCTTGAACTTTTGTTTTCTTTTAAATTTGTATATAAAGTTTAATAAAATTAGTATTCCATCTTTTAAAATTTTTATTTAGCCTCTTAAAATTTTATTCCGTCTTTTTTAAAATTTTTCATCTCTTTATTTGCTCCTTTTCTGCCCTTCCGGACTAATTTTTCTGACTCTGCCTCTCCTTATAGAGCCCGAAAGTGAGATTTTTTTTTTTTTTTTAATGCATGATTACCCAATTTCGGGCTATACTTCCTGCAAAGTGGCCAGTCCAGCTAGTATTAAAAGTATGAGCTACTCGGGGTAACGGGAACAAGAACCAAGCCTTAGAAATGATCACGCAGACATAATGCCCTTTCTTAGCAAGTCTTCGAGTGATCGTCCTCGCCATATCAGGCACTCTCATGAAATTTTATCGAATATTAAGCCCTCGGCATATGCTGAGAATCCCAATGGTATGAATTTGTGACGCCCCAGGATGGGGGTCAGGGAGTTTTAGGTAAATAAAGAAAAGAGTATAAATATACGTTATAAATAAATAAATATCATCGGAATAAATGATAACATCGGCGGTCACCGTCACGTAAATGCCACGAAGGTGGGGCCGAGATCTTATTCTTATTCGCCATCACGTGGATGCTTACCACGAAGGTGAATAGATAAATAAATAAATCATAATATCAATAATACAAAATCATTGAAATTCATTACAATTCATCGTCTCTAAGATAAATTAAAATATATAATTAATAGAGACGAAAATGATGTTAACACTGGGACAAGTCGTACAGTACACACATCATAACATAGTTTTAAAGGAAATACCATTTCAATCCAAAAAGCCAGGTTTCGATCCTGGGCCCATCCTTCTTCCTCAACCTGGGAGTGGGATTTTAAAAAAACAGGAAAACGTGAGCGAAAGGCTCAGTAGGATAATTATTTAAAAACAAGTTATGTTTCAAATATAATGATCAAGAACAAATAATTATTCATAATTCGTTCTAATTAAAATAAATCTCAAAATCTCAACAAATCAACAAAACACTTACTTGAAAGCAACTTGACACAACATCACCGTACGAGTTTTGAAAATCTGAAAAGAATATCAAAATACAATTCTTCAAATTCAAAGACAGAAATCATTCTTAAAAAAGAGACATTTAAGAAATAAACTTTGGCCAAACAATTTAAAAGGGGCTACCAAAGAAAGGAATAATAATATCCTACCTCATTAAAATCCAATAACGTAAGCTCCAAATAAATCCAACGTACGCTCCACATACGTTCAAAACCTTAAAAACTGTATTTAAGATCAGAAATCATATTTAACAAATATCATTATGTTAATTTAATTATCAGTGTGCCTTTTAACTCAAAATAATCATAACCCAAAATCATAATCCTTTTTGTAACATTTCAGAATCATCAAACATTGAAAACTGTAGTAAAAACACAATTTTTCCAAGTCCACAGTCGGCCTGCCGAACACCCTGAATCGGCCTGCCGAACTGCATAGTTTGGCCTGCCGGAAGCAAAGTTCTGTCGGCCGAACATCCCCAGGTTCGGCCTGCCGGACGGAAGAACACCGGCCTGCCGAACTGGGAAAATGTGGGGACCCGAGGCTTCGAGTCTCAGTCTCCCCAAGCTCAAAATTCAAATTTAAAACCTGTTTTTCAATTCTCAGATCATGAAAATCATATATAAAGCATAGAAAACCATAATAGAACACATTTAAAGCATTTTTCTCAAATTTAAACTCAATTTCACCTTTGATTTGAAAATCAAAGAAAAATACAAAAACTTGATTAATTTAATTTTTGTTCAAATAAAGTTTAGATTCATTGTAAAACAAGTCCTATAAGCTTAGATTAAACATTATCTAAGCTCATCAAAGCTCGGATTGCAAAATACAAAGAAAATCAAAAAATTGAAAAAGTTTTGAAATTTTGAAAACTAACCTTGATTCAATCCTTCAATCGTGTTTGTGGTTGCTCAATCACGTTCCCAAGCCCCCAATCTACTAAACCGAAGCTTGGGCTCGATTTCGAAATCAAAATTTTTGAGAGAATGAGAGAGAGAGAGAGACGGTAAGAGGGAAAGAGAGAGACGAGTGAGAGAGAGAGAGAGCAACCGTGAGAAATGGGAAGGGAAAGGAAAAAGAAAAAGAAAATTTAAAGGCCCAATGGCATTTTCGTAAATATGGGAAAAATGTGGGGTAAAATGTCATTTGATATTTTTAACACTAAAATTCAAATTTTCAGATATGACAAATGCAACAAAATCTTTAAATGACTAAAATCATCAACAAAATTTACACTGGCACACTTAATAACTAAACTTAACATAACTAACCTTGCTTTGAAATTCAAGGGTGTTACAACCCACCCTCCTTAAAAGAAATTTCGTCCACGAAATTTAAAACACAAAAGTTTAAAATTTATAATTCACACTGTGTACTCAAACGCAACTGTAACGACAACTGTCCCGACATAAAACTTTAAAAATCAAAATAAAATAGTAAAAATCTCACAGGTTCAGTTCCCGAAAGATCTGAAGCCTACGCTCTGATACCATTCTGTAACGCCCCAGGATGGGGGTCAAGGAGTTTTAGGTAAATAAAGAAAAGATTATAAATATACGTTAAAAATAAATAAATATCATCGGAATAAATGATAACATCGGCGGTCACCGTTACGTGAATGCCACGAAGGTGGGGCCAAGATCTTATTCTTATTCGCCATCACGTGGATGCTTACCACGAAGGTGAATAGATAAATAAATAAATAAATAAATCATAATATCAATAATACAAAATCATTGAAATTCATTACAATTCATCATCTCTAAGATAAATTAAAATATATAATTAATAGAGACAAAAATGATGTTAACACTGGGACAAGTCGTACAGTACACACATCATAACACAGTTTTAAAGGAAATACCATTTCAATCCAAAAAGCCAGGTTTCGATCCTGGGCCCATCCTTCTTCCTCAACCTGGGAGTGGGATTTTAAAAAAACATGAAAACGTGAGCCAAAGGCTCAGTAGGATAATTATTTAAAAACAAGTTATGTTTCAAATATAATGATCAAGAACAAATAATTATTCATAATTCGTTCTAATTAAAATAAATCTCAAAATCTCAACAAATCAACAAAACACTTACTTGAAAGCAACTTGACACAACATCACCGTACGGGTTTTGAAAATCCGAAAAGAATATCAAAATACAATTCTTCAAATTCAAAGACAGAAATCATTCTTAAAAAGAGACATTTAAGAAATAAACTTTGGCCAAACAATTTAAAAGGGGCTACCAAAGAAAGGAATAATAATATCCTACCTCATTAAAATCCAATAACGTAAGCTCCAAATAAATCCAACGTACGCTCCACATACATTCAAAACCTTAAAAACTGTATTTAAGATCAGAAATCATATTTAACAAATATCATTATGTTAATTTAATTATCAGTGTGCCTTTTAACTCAAAATAATCATAACCCAAAATCATAATCTTTTTTGTAACATTTCAGAATCATCAAACATTGAAAACTGTAGTAAAAACACAATTTTTCCAAGTCCACGGTCGGCCTGCCGAACACCCTGAATCGGCCTGCCGAACTGCATAGTTCGGCCTGCCGGAAGCAAAGTTCCGTCGGCCGAACATCCCCAGGTTCGGCCTGCCGGACGGAAGAACACCGGCCTGCCGAACTTGTAGTTCGACCTGCCGAACTGGGAAAATCTGGGGACCAGAGGCTTCGAGTCTCGGTCTCCCCAAGCTCAAAATTCAAATTTAAAACCTGTTTTTCAATTCTCAGATCATGAAAATCATATATAAAGCATAGAAAACCATAATAGAACACATTTAAAGCATTTTCTCCAAATTTAAACTCAATTTCACCTTTGATTTGAAAATCAAAGAAAAATACAAAAACTTGATTAATTCAATTTTTGTTCAAATAAAGTTTAGATTCATTGTAAAACAAGTCCTATAAGCTTAGATTAAACATTATCTAAGCTCATCAAAGCTCGGATTGCAAAATACAAAGAAAATCAAAAATTTGAAAAGTTTTGAAATTTTGAAAACTAACCTTGATTCAATCCTTGAATCGTGTTTGTGGTTGCTCAATCACGTTCCCAAGCCCCCAATCTGCTAAACCGAAGCTTGGGCTCGATTTTGAAATCAAAATTTTTGAGAGAATGAGAGAGAGAAAGAGACGGTAAGAGGGAAAGAGAGAAACGAGTGAAAGAGAGAGAGAGCAACCGTGAGAAATGGGAAGGGAAAGGAAAAAGAAAAAGAAAATTTAAAGGCCCAATGGTATTTTCGTAAATATAGGAAAAATGTGGGGTAAAATGTCATTTGATATTTTTAACACTAAAATTCAAATTTTCAGATATGACAAATGCAACAAAATCTTTAAATGACTAAAATCATCAACAAAATTTACACGGGCACACTTAATAACTAAACTTAACATAACTAACATTGCTTTGAAATTCAGGGGTGTTACAGAATTTGAATGTTAGTCTTACTGGTTCTGTCATTGTTAGAATCTATCGACTAAATGCTCAACAGAGAATGAATAGACAATCTTAGGTTGATCTAGTGGATAATGACTCTTGTGAAGAATAGAGTCTTGAAGTGGATAATAAAGCATAAATAAAAAATCACATACTAGCCCAGAAAGACGCAGAAATTGTTGATTTGGGTTCTTGAAAAAAAAAATTTGACAAATCTTAATATTTTGAGGAAACACTGAAGAAGAATATATCTAGTGGATGAAAAGTTATCCTATAAGCTTAGAGCTCGAAGGGGAAAGGGTTAAATTTAGAAAACTAGGTTTTTTTTTTCATACGTAGCTTATTTGATGTTTCATGCTTAATTCTATTTGGAATATATCCAAAAAGAAAACCTGTGTTTTACTTAAATATCATTTTGCTCCTTCGGTCATGAAATTCCCAAAATATCACTAGTATTCATAAAATCAGATTCAAAATATTCTTTGAAACAATTAAAATTTCTAAAATGAGAATTCCCAGCCTATATTAAATACATTTTGAAACATTAGTAAGCCAAAATATCCTAAAAAACAAGTTTTCAAAAGTTAAAAACTGTCGAAATGATTGAAGTAATTACGTGATATATTAAAATATTTATTTGAATATCTTAAACTCTCTTTTATTTAAGTTTTTTGTTAGGTCGTGTTTAAAGCAATATCTACATAGATTGGGAAGGATAATCATAGTATTTTTAACAATTTAATTACTTTAAGGAGTGTTTTGAGTTAGAATTTATAAACACATGGGTATTTGGGCATTTGCATAATAAGAAGGATGCAAGTTGCATATAGGCAAAATATAGGGGGTATTTTGGATATTTTCTCCTTCTATGTTATTTGCTTTTGTTTATTTTTCTTAGGTTTTTTTTTTTTCTTTTATAGGGTATTTGGGAGCAATTGTTAGAACCGATTCGTTAAAAACACTGTAGCGTGTGAGAACTTTATAATATAACTCACTTTTTTCTGAAAGTGTTGTAGCATGTGGAGACATATATTGTAGTAGCCAAAAATTTTGGTTGAAACTCACAATACCCAATAGTCTTTTATTTTTTCTTTTAATAAAGTTTTTTCACTTATATTTATTAAAAAAAAAGGGAAATTGAAAAGCCAACAAAAGGGCCACAGATTTTAAGAGGGGTTACATTACTTCCTGTTCTTTTTTTTCTTTTTTTTTGGTGGGAATCTGGGATCTCAATGATGAGATTAGTGCACGCAAAAGAATATTGTTGCATGTCTGACGTCGCAAAGACAGTATCCTAACAAAATACTTGTATTTTTCCAGTCGATTTTCCCATTCTAAAAAATTAGGTTGAAGATTTCAGTTTAACTATAAAATATATAACAAAGCATCTGTCAGAATCATTCGAATCATTGATCATGAGTACCTTAATCCAAAAAGAACATAACAGTCCACTTTAAAAAACTCAAGGTAAAAAGCATTTAGTTAGGCAGAAATATGCTACCATTATATGATGTAGATTACCAAGTTGATAAAAATCAGGTAATGAAACCAAGATTAGCCAGTTAAAGTTGACTCCAATCATTGGCAGAATTGCAATATCTTCTTAGCTGATATATACACGCACAAATCTATTAACTTTTTAATTTGAACTATATCCAAATCTTGCACATGGTGGGCTATAAATGACTAGACATGGACGTCGAATTTTTCCTTTCGCAACTTGAAAATAACTTTATTCTGCGCGCAAAGCCTGGGGATCCTGCTGACGACGACGCGTACCCTCAGGAAAGAATAAAAACGAAAAAGATGACATGAGATATATATAATAGCAAGTTTGAACGCCTTGGGGCCAAGCCTTTTTTCCTTTTTTTCTTTTTTCTTTTAATTAATGAAATTGGGGGCCAGGCTGTGACATCTTTCATTTTCACGTTCCGACGTTAAGAAAAGGATGGGAGCGAGGGATATTCAACAAAAAAGGGCCATCTATATAGCACTGTTTTCCTTGGCTCTTATTGAATATGTTATCTCTTCAAGTGGTAAAATCTTCTTTTTGGTCCCATATGCATCTCAGCATTAATCCTTTCTCTCTCTCTGATGATATGTTGGTTCTATCTCATCACATTTTCAAGGACACAAATAATTCAATGCAAAGTTCACACGTTTGGAGTCATAAATGTAGGATATTTCGAATCGCATAAAACAGAGATCGACTGGAGCTAGCTAGCTAGATTTACTCACAGCAGGGAATCACACGCCCACATAAGTGAGATATAATGGTGTGATGTTGGAGAATGCATGTGTCATTTATAAATGCAAGTGTTGTACATGTCGAGTTAGTCTTCTCGGTTCTGCCTATAAGATTGTCTCGACGGTGCCAATTTTATTCTCTCTGAAAAAATGAAATCTTGTGCAGCTTGACGCATAGTGTAATTCGTTCAAAGATAAGTCAATCGACAAAACTTAATTGGATGAGCTGGACACGAGAATGATTAACATGATCCCAAGGATCATGAGGATTATGCTCGAGATGATTCTCTCATCCAAATAGCATGAACTTCAAGATCATCAAAATCAAGTATAAATCTAACGGAACTTATTCAAGATTATTATTTATTTGCTTATTCATAGATTTCTACTTATTCAATAGAGGGCTATAAATAGGTGGTCATACCATTAGGAAAGCACAACGTCATTGTTTTGGTATTCGTTCTCTTGTGTGTAATTCTCTCAAAAATAGTGAAACCCAACTCCAGTGGCTCGGGATTACTACTGCTCAGATGCTTAAGTTCTTTTACAAGGGCCTTGTCTAGCAACAGGATAGGGGATACTTGGCTCTTCAGTAAATTCCGCAATGAAGTCTTCCAAGGCCTGGGGTCTGATGGCAATGTAGGGGACAAATTCTATATCGAATTCATTGAGTTCTACGGGCCTCTTCTCCATCTGACCAGATTTCTTTGGATTTTGGAGGGCTTGGTAAAGTGGATATTTGGTCAGTATCTAGATAGAGTGTCCTTGGAAGCATGGTCAAAGCTTTCGAGCTGATATGACCAAGGCTAAGGCTAGCTTCTCAAGTAGAGAGTACTTCTCCTCGACACTTCAAAATGCGTTGCTAGTGTAGTACACAGGTCTTTGAATTTTCTTCTATTCTCGGATTAAGACCAAGCTCATAGCCTTCCCAAAAACCGCCAAGTATGCTAGGAGGGTTTCTCCTGGTAGAAGTTTGGATAGGAGCAATGGCATTGCCAGATTACTCTTAAGGTTTTGGAAGATTTCTTCACACTTTCTACTCTACTCAAATCTCCTCTCAATGCTTGGAAAAATGTGTGGAACTTGTTAGTTGACCGAGAAACAAATAGGGGCAGAGCAACTATCATTCCCGTGAGCTTTTGGACTTCTTTGACTGCCCGAGGTGAATGCATACCTATGACTACTTAGGCCTTGGATGGGTTCACCTTGATTCCTTGGTGATTGACTATAAGCCCGAGGAACTTCCTAGATTATACTCCTAAAGCACACTTGATGGGATTCAATTTCATCTTGTACTTGCAGAGGATGTTAAAACATTATTGGAGATTGTCCACGTGATTTTTGGCTTGGACATACTTGACTAGCATATCATCCATGTAGACCTCCATAGCCTTTCCAATCAACTTGCAAATATTTTATTAACTAAGCATTGATAAGCTTCTCCAACATTTTTTAGTTACAATAGTATGACCTAATAACAGTAAAGGCCTTGGTTAGTCATGAATGCCATCTTGTCTTGGTCAGTCTCAACCATCATGATTGTAACCCGAGCAGGCAAACACGAAGCTCAGCATCTCGTGCTTGGCAATGGCGTCGACCAGCTGGTCTATTCTCGAGAATAGATTGCATTCTTTCAGGCACACCTTATTTAGATTCATGAAGTCTATATAGGCATGTTATTTTTCATTGGCCTTCTTGACCAAGACCACTTTGGCTGTCCATTTAGGGTACTTTACTTCTATGATGAACTTTTCGTTCATCAACTTCTAGACTTCTTAGTTTATGTTAGCTTAGTGTTCAGAGTTGACATCTCTTTTCGTTTGGATCACTAGCTTGTCTTGGGTGGTCAGTTGTAAGTGGTGGTAGATGATGTTGGGATCTATTACCGGTATATCTTTATTGGACCACACGAAGACATTGTGGTATTCCTTGAGGAAGTTCTCTAGGTCTATTAGGATGTTTGGCTTCAATCAAGACCCAAGCATGATTGTCAAGCCTAGGTGTTTGGGGTCCAAATGATAAGACATTGCTTAGATTTCCTTGTCAAGTAGCTGTGGGTCAAGATCAGCGAGCAGCTTCGCTTCCTCAACGATTGGAAATTTGATCTGGTCTACCTTGTAGATGGTCAAACATTAAGGTGCTGAGCAATCACCTCTTGGACTATCTTCACATAGCATTCATAGGACTTTTCCTGCTCCACTTTTATAACTCTGACCCTATTTGGAGTTGGGAAGTTCATGGCCAAATGGTACGTAGAAACTATAACATTTAGGGCATTTAATGTTGGTCAACTGACGATGATGTTGTGTTTTAAAGGTATGTCGATCACCAAGAACTCCACCATACACTTCACACCTATCAAACCATGCCCAAACATGATAGGCAAGACCATTGATCTCTCTATTTAGATACACTATCTAGAGAACCCATATAGTTTTGTTTGGATAGGGATAAGAACAAATTCATTCAACTTTAACCTATTCTAGGGTTGTTTAAACATGATGTCGGTCAAGCTTCCGTTATCAATGAGGACACAGCGAACTATGTTGTTGGCAATCTTGAGTTTGCAGACTGAAGCATCATCGTGTAGGTGGAGAAGATTATTAGCTTCTTCTTCTGTGAAGGTTATCAAGATGTCCTCTTGTTGGCACGCCTTATTAATATGCATGTACATGTTTATGTAATCTCCTCGGCCGACCAACATAGCTTCCTTAGCATAACCACTACAACTACTTAAGGTGTCCCCGATAACTGGCCCTCCAAATTCTATGTGCACAATATTCAAGGATCCTAAAGGTTCACATCATTGTTGGGGTTACCCTAATTCTATTGACAAGGTTGGTCTTCCCTACCTGGCTTGTTATTCCTCCAACCACCATTGTCGAGGATCAAGACTTGTTCAACAAACTCACATAGCTGGATACACTCCGTTTCTATGTGGCTGATATCCTTATAAAAGTTGTAGTACTTACCTCTTTGCTCGATTTCCTTTCAACGCAGGAGGGCAGTAAGAATGTTCTAATTATTGACTTAGTTAAGCACTTTGTCGATTGTGGCAACCAAAGGTGTGTAATTTCGAAACTCCCAACAGGCGTTTTTAAATAGTCATTATTTGGATTCTTCTAGTCAGATGGTGAGCCATAATTGGCTGATTCTCACTTGTTCTTCTTCCCTTTTTATTATTTTCTCATGTCTATCGACATGTATTCTACCACATTGGCAAAGTTCTAGGCTATAACGAGCATATGTGAGAACATGCTGAGCTGATCATGTGCTAACTCCTAAAGCAGCTTCTTATTTTGAAGTCCTTCTCAAAATGCATTCATCGAAGTTCCATCTTCACAATTTTTCACTTAAAGAGCTACTTGGGTGAATCTGGTGAGGAAGTCTTGAACTAAGTCGTTCTCTCCCAGATTAATGGCACACAAGTGAGTTATCTCTTTCTTTTTCTACTTGGAGGTTACAAAAACTACCAAAAAGGCATTAGATAGCTATTGGAAGGATCCTATTATATCCATCTTAATATGCCAGAACCATTGCCGAGCGAACCTGATTAGGGGCAAATGTTTTACAAATTATGGCATCGCTAGCATTTTCTAGGAGCATCTGTTGGCCTATGGTACATTTTCGAGTGTCGTTGACATCAGTAGATCCATCATACACTAGAACATGGGGCACCTTGAACCTATTCAACATCAGGGCCTTTATAATGGTCTTTGTGAACAACAGGTTGACCATTCTTGTTTCATCGATGTTGTAGCATTGGTTCATGAGAAGATTGATCTGCCTTTGGAGGTCTTAGAGGTTCTATATGTTAGTGTCCTTAGTGACCTCTACCTAATGGGGGCTTCATTTTCTCGGTGGGCTTTGGCTTGATTCATTGCTTGTTCCCAAGCTAGCTTGACTTCTCGATGGCCCAACTAATCAAACATAAAAGTGTGGGACCCTTCTAGCGTTTGGTCTGCTCTCTTATGTGCTCTTCTCCAACTTTCATCATTTTCGTGGTGCAACTGAGAATGACACATGGACATTATGTCCTTGAGTGCTTGAACTTAGCATCATCATGTTGGTTGTCCCTTCAGGCTGCTTGGCCTAAGGGGCAAGGTTGGTGCTGCTACTTGTTGAATTGCCTAATGGGAAGTAACTTGTCGATTCAGCAACCGAAGAGCTTCTATTAGTTCTCAGAAGGGGATGTTTATATCCCTGTTGGCGGCTCAAGCATAGGTGTCTCTAGTTCCATGAACCTGGCCACACTTTGCCTCATTAAACTTAGCGGCTCAGCTTGACCCCTCAGGTTGGGTAACATCACCTTGGTCTTGTCTCGTTGACACGAAGATGGTAAAGGGGCTGAGATTCATAAAAAGGCATGGTTCCTTTCTTATAGTGCCAAAATGTTGATGTTCTTGAATAGGTCAACACCAAGTGTCGCTACGCATGGTGGTTGAACTACTTGCGCTTTCGGTGGTATGGACTATTCTTACCTGCAAGGGAAGTGAACACTTTGGAGCGAGAGGGACACTAGTGTGGTGCTTACAAAAGGTACTTCAAAGCTCAAGTCAGCTGATTGATCAAAGTGAGATTAGTGAAAAGGCAGAGCTTAGGTAAGAGAGTCCATTACCTTTGAGGTGGAGTTAATGTTTCTATTGATAGTATTTGGTTTGGACTGGGTATGAGCTAAGACTGATTTGTGACAATGTGTATGGTCGTATGACACTATGTGGGCTAGTGACAAGTGCCACAATGTCTTGGGAGGGAGGATTTTCTAATAGAAGGTTAGAATGATGCCACCTGGTGGTCTTTAGAAGTTATGTACTCCTATTTATGGAAGTGTTGATGTGTTCGACAAAGGTGACCTAGTCGGCATTCGGTCAATTCTTGTTGGTCTTCCCTTATGGCCAACTTGGCTTGGTCAGCAACTTATGCTTGGCGATGTGATTAAGCCGATGAGAAGGTAGCAGAAATAACTGCTAGAGACACCAGACCTAATCGATACTTGACCCAAGGAGGGTGCTCAGTGGAGGTGTCCGAGAACACTCCCAACAAAATTAAAACTTTCAATCTACTAAGCCATTTAGGAATCAAGCTAACGTTGTTATGTGTGTTGCATATGTAAGTACACTTTTGATGTTTAATATTTGTCCATCATTGAATATTCTTGTTTTAGCTATGTGATGTGGATAGTTGGTCAATTAATGAGCATTAAACTCAAAGAACTCATCAAATGCAATTTAAGGTGGACAACTTATTCTTAACATGTTGATATGACCTTTTTAAAATATTTTTTCATTAAATTGAATCGAATTTAAACAACATGATAATACGGCGGGTTTATTTCACTTTTGCCCTTGAACTATATAGCTTGTCCCATGTTGGCTCCTTCTGTTTCTAATTTTGTTAAATATTGACATATCATGAGCCAATAATTACACTCTCAGCCCTAAACTATGCATGCAATTTATCCTATTTGCGATAGCAAATCTTGAACTTGCCCATGCTCATGCAAACCGATCTCAAAAAGCAATCGGAACTTTGAAGCGTAACAAATAACATCCTCGAACTATAAAACTTATCCTATTTTGACCATTCTTCTATTAGGTTTGTTAATGTTGACAGATTGAAACAAATGATCATTTTGATTTGTTGGCTCTATATTTATTTTCAGCATATATTTTAAAGAAACATTTCTTAAATTTTGTTTTTCCACAATATAAGCTTTATTATTTTTTATAATTTTTTTTAACAAAATTCATACTTTCTTCCTTTAGAAGTTTAATCAAATTTTCTCCATCATATGACTTATGTTGGGTTTGTATTATTGTAAATTAAAATGAAAAGAAAAATACAAACAAATATGAAAAAAAAAACTTAAATATATGGGTACGTCTACAAAGTAACGAAGACGACACATGGAGACTAGAGTATAACCTAGTTGTCATGTTTAAACTAAATTTTAGGGTTAAAATTACGCATATAATATAATAATAAATACTTCATTTAATTAGACCAAATAATTACTGAAAAAACCTTGAAATTCATAATAATTTTAAGTCAAAAAATATTCATTTTTCTATGAAACCCCTTATTTGTAGGTCTAAGATACGTGAAATTAGATTGCAAAAGCTTTATTCTCAACCTTGATTTATAATTAATTGATCATGTCTATAAATATGTCGCTTAATCCGTCAACATTTAACAGATTTAGTAAAATAGGTCCAAAATGAGACAGGTCTGTTCATGTGTGTGATTTGTAAGTTTAGTATTTAGAGACAAAATCTATAGGACAAGTTGCATAGTTTAAGGGCCAAAAGAATGAAAATAGTGGCTCAATTCTTGTCAATATATGGATTTAGAAATAGATGGGCTAAACTAGGACAAGTTGAATAGTTCAAGGGTGCGATTTGTTATATTTTAAAGTTTAACAAGTTAAAATGAGACAGTTGTGAGGCTAAAAGTGAAATTAACCCTCATAAAGAAAGGAAACTACAAATGGAGTGTAGAGAAAAAATACTAATATATTACCCCATTTTAAAATCTTTTGTTGCTGTTTATTTTGTTATGATTAAAAAATCATAGAAAAATGACCAAATGATTAATTTGAAGTTTTGTATTTGGTAGATATAGTGTATTTGGGGAGTTTGGTTTGAAACAAAACTTTCGATTTAAATATTATAGCATATGAAAGCTTTACATTGTAGCTTATTTTTTCTTGACACTGAAGCATGTGAGAGCTTTATATTATAGCAACTTAAAATTTTAGTTTGAATTAAAGTACTTAAACACACTATTAAAATGCCAAGATTCATCTAAACTCGAAGAACAAGAAACTATTATGCAAAACTTGAATATGGTAATCTGTTTCTATGTGATTATATGAAATAGAATGCTGATATTCATCTAGAAAATAATACAACAATATTTTCAATAATTTTGTAACTTTTAAAAATGAAATAAAAAATTATTTTTCTTTGACAACCTAATTTGGATTTTTATCTGAAACTTGTCATAAAATATCACATCATCAAATGTAATTAAAATATGTACTTATTCCCATTATTTGATCCATAACTATAGAAAAAAGCATAACCATCAAAAACTTAAAACTTGTCCTACGTATATACACACACATACATATTCTATTGGTTGGACAAAAGAGAAACTTGCAAGTCTACGTATGTGGAATAAACCCAGTTGTGCTTGAAGGCAAAAGAGTAAAAGGTGAATGGTGCTCCACATTGGTCCACCCCTTTCCTTTTTTTTTCTTTTGGGATTAGATGACAACTTGCATTGTATGTAAAATCCACTAATATACAAGATCCTCGGTAGTTATATCAGGAACATGTGTAAGTCGTAGAATGGAATTTAGTACTGCATGCAACTAAAAGGCAGAGATTAACTAAGTGAATTATGTAAGAGAGAAAAGAAAAAGAAAATAAAAAAGGGGGAATTACTTTAATTATGCCTAAAGAAAATTCCCCAACTTGTAAAAGAGCAATGAGCACTTCTCGTCTTCATAATATTGACTTCTAGTCAGAGATGTCAATCGTCGCAAGGACCGTATATAATCAGCTAAACTCATGCATAACTTACGAATTTTTGTGTCGTTCTCGTGCTATGGCTCAGTTTTAAAAAAAGAAAAAATTAGGTTTGTCACATCTAAGATTTATGGATATTTTTAAAGTTAGTTATTCATCTCATCTCTTTTATGTGTAAATGAGAAATTTTTTTCAGATAAATAATAACAAAAGATAATCAAAATGATAACTCTAAAAATATAATGATAATCTCAAAAACATTTTCAATAATGCAATTGCATCACTCTCTAAGGTGGAGAGAATCTGACCTTGAATTTGAAGAACTCTAATGCTAAACCGCTTGTTTCATTGCTAAGGCCACATAGGCTAGGTGACTCCTCAATGACACGCTATTGGAGCATAACCTAGCCCTGATACCAAAATTATATAGTGGCATAATTGAAAATATTTTTAGAATTATTACTATGATTTTGGATTATTATTACAATTATGCTTTGTTATTTATCTTAGAACTTTAGGAATTATATTTAGTTTCAAATTAAAAAATAGATTTTTTTGAGGTTTTAGCTCTTAATAATAGGACTTCTATTAATAAAATTTCATTTAGAGTTTTGATTTAGTCTAAGCTTTTGGAATGTAGTTCTTTGTATTCTTGGAATCGACGGGTTTTGTTTCTATCATTTTTGTTTCTAACATCTGTGTAGTTCTATCCTTTTTTCTTTTAGTCCTATTGTCTAGTAACATGAGTGACGAATGAGTTATAGGAAGGTTGTATCTGTATGGCCTCCTTACAGACGCCATAGGAGACATTGCTTTTACCGTTAAACTTAATAATTACCAATAAGAAGTTTGAAACAATCAACAACACTTAAAGAAATATCCTAAAAATACATACATATATTTTTTCTTTAAAAAACTACTTACTGGATTTAAATTTTCCTCCTCGGTTAGCCTGATAGAACACCTAAGGCATTCGACTAACCGCCACCTATAGAAAACTTAGTTTACAAAAAAAGAGAAAACAAATATTTAACAAATACAAACTCACACATTTAATGCAAGCACTCTTAACTTATAATCAAACAACTAATTAAATGAACTATATAGCATATTCTTTAATAAATAACCTAAGAAACTAAAAATCTAAAATACAAGTTAAATTCAACAAAACATAATTTCAAAAGAACACATCACAAATAGAACTGAGTCTCAAACAAATAAAAATATAGAACATAACATATTAAATTTTGTTTGAGTTTAAATTTCTTTTATGATATGACTCTGTTTCCAATCCAACACTCCTTACACACACGTCCATCTTTGTCCTCCATTCTAGTTAACCTGCATCTTATCCTTATCTACAAGATGGTATAAACTACGTAAGCATAAGCTTAGTAAGTACACATTCCTATCTCACAACATAAAATATTTCATAAAAATTATTATATAACATCGTAATCATAATCATAGTAGTGCACGAGGCACATGTTTATATAGAACATATCTTTTCATTTAAACTTCCATATTAAAGCATTATTCATTTTATCTTTAGTGGACCAAAGGTTGTACCATTAACATCATAGGCGCACTGTCATGAGAGGAGTAGGGTAGTTAGTCTCAAACTAAACATGACAGGTCCAAACCTTGCGGGACATCATAAACATAAACTTAAACATAGGATGTGCAATGCTTAATTAAGTGATACATATACATAGATACCTTTAACATACCTCTTCATTAAAACATCTGTTAAACCTTCTTGTTGCAACAAGAGTTTTCATGACAAGACAACATGTAAAAACAAACTTAAAAAATATCATAAAACATATTCTCAAAACATTTTCATAAACTTTTATCATGTTGTTGGTGAAAAGGTAGTTGCTTGACTTGCTTACTTACTAAATCTTAAATCGGGTGATGTTGTCGTAGTTCTCGGTGTGCTTGCCTTTTAGAGTGTTCATGCTAATCATTTATATAAAACATGAAATTAATATTCATATTCATAATATCATTTAATATCATATTATATCATCATACATCATTCCTAGCAAAACAAAGCATCTTGAGTCACAAAAAAGCACTTAGAGTCAAGAAACATAAAGACAAAGGACTTTACTTTTAATCACTTAGAGAAATTAATCTCAACTTATAAGTATGAATAAAGTGTAAGAATTATTCCATAACATAGCTAATATATATAAACATCATTTAAATTTCCTTCTATTAAAAATATTAATCCAAAATACCTTTTTCCAAGTTTTTAAGGCATTCAAGTAAATCTGCCTATCATTAAAACTAACTGACCTTTAAGGGTTCATAACCCTATACCATTCAATTCACATTCAATTAGAGCATGAAAATTTACAAGAATTAAGACATATATATAACTCTCAGATTTTTCTTTAGCCATAAAAATTTCATTTGATAATTTAAAGAAATCACACAATCAATACTACAAACGCTGCTAGCAAAGCCTGGCTATGAGCAGTCCTAATTAAAAATTATAGATTAAAGCATTTATGCCTTAAAATAATTTATAAAAATTACTACATATAATAGACATATAAGGACATAACATATCCAAAATTCAACTCCAAATAAATTTGAAGTAATTCAAAAAAAACATTCAAATTCAAAGTTAATATTAACACTAGACATGCTAAACAACAAAACCGTTTCATTCAAACATTTTTATAAAATCAAAATGATGATATGCTTTTGAAATTTTTATGTGACATGCTTAATTTATATATAAACACTAAAAAATAATAAATCATGTAAAACACATATAAAAATATGATTTATCATCTCACGAATTACATAAAGCATATCAGGCAAGCATTTATAACCACTAAGTACTTGGCAATCAATGAATTTTATCTTAAAACATAATGAGGATATGTAGCTAAAAATTTATAGACATTTGGTTAACATATCAACAATAATTTTTAATTTTTCATAGAGTCAAAAGTCACTTTTTGTCCTATAAAAAAAACTCTAAAGTACACAAATACAAATCTATCAGCAAATAAAATTTCATGAGCAGTATTTGATTGAAAGCTCATAACCCTAAAGATATTTTGAATAAAAATTTACAAAAAATTGTAGACATTCGTAACATATATATACACATCATATCCAAAAATCATATAAAAAAAATCATTTTGTTTTAAAACATTACTAGCAACTTTACCAACTAACCAAAAACCCTAAAATATTCATATCACAATCTAAAAACAAAACATTATTTTCGTAAAATTTCATGATATCATATAAACATAAATGCTTTCAACCATAAAATAATACTGTTATAACCAACGTAATAAACAAAATAATTTATTTTTCATAAAAACATACATGTGTACACATTCATAACATAAGCAACAATTTTCTAACAAAGTTTGTCACAAAACAATACAAATCAATCATAAAAATTCAAAAACATAAAAAAGTTTATACCATACCTCAAATTCTTATGTTTTCTTCAACAAATACAAAAACTTGCACACAAAATCTCTAAAAATTAAGAGGGGCAGGGGAGAGAATTTTCTTTGGCTAAAAATTAAGAGAATGAATACTTTAGTCGTTTAAAGGTATATTTATAGGTTTATAAGAGAAAAAAGATTAAATGAGTGTAAAAATCCTAATTTTACTCTAATTAAGTTTCCTTTTTTTTTTAAATGAGTGTAATCCTAATCTCATTAGGTTTCCTTTTTTTCTTTTTCTTTTTTTCCTTTTCTTTATTAACTACATGGCCTTTTTCTTTTTTCTTTTTTCGTTTTCCTACACACGGTTAAGAACATACATATGTGTGTGTGTGTGTGTATATATAATATATGTATCTTTTATTTTTTTAATTAAAACTTTCTACTATGCGATTACATATATATAATATAATATAATACATAATTATTTATACACAACAATAATGTTTGTTCCCATGACTCAAAAAATATTAATTTACATATTATTCTTTTGGACACTTTATATCATTTAGTTTCTTATAGCCAAAATAAAAATATTACACATGTAATTAGCATATCATAAATGTTATAAAAATAAGAAAATATGTAATAAAATTTATGTCATCG
This sequence comes from Artocarpus heterophyllus, assembly GCA_025403435.1. Classification (NCBI taxonomy): domain Eukaryota; kingdom Viridiplantae; phylum Streptophyta; class Magnoliopsida; order Rosales; family Moraceae; genus Artocarpus; species Artocarpus heterophyllus. The sequence goes on along the minus strand of CM046348.1, from coordinate 35,452,672 downwards.
TCAAGAATATAACTTTAAGGCATGCATAACTCTAGAGTATTATAAAAATTATAAATTTAGAATAAGTTGAAATTCTTAAAAGAACAATAAATACTTTATGCATATAATCTTTTTTTGACATGAATATCTCAAGTACATCAATCCCCGTGGCTGTTACCTGCGACATACTAAACAAGAAGTTAAGTTACTTAACATAAATAATAATAGCGCTTAAAGTATCACATTCTAACATTAAATTAATATAAGTGTCCGTAGAAGAAAATGACGGGTGTTATAGTATCTCTTTTCTGTGTGTGTCTTTCTCCTACGCTTTCATGCTAGATCAAATGGTCGCAGAGACCATTACGCTCGTACGTATACTATGCTGCCTTGCTGCCTTCCCAAAGCTTCATGCTACTGCCCTTGCCACCTTCACCTTGCAACATCCGCCCTTCTCCAACAACTCTAGGCATCTTGATTTGCTTTGATCAAGGAAAAAGCCCAGTCCACCACCAACTTAGTGCAGGTCACATGACCTACAATTCGGCCTTCGTGTTTTGTGGCTTCCTCTACCCATATCTCTTTGTGTCTGCTGCACTTCCATACAAAGAAAGATAGGCATATCAGCTTCCATCAATAGCACCTAACTTATGCCAATTTTGACAAACCGTGCTCCACCCTAGTGAACTCATGCAGTTCCGACGTGCCTAAAGGCCAGAGGTGAATCTGTTCACAGTCTATAAGACCAACATCTTTGAAAGGTGGATAGCCCACGGTGCCTAGAATAGTCATGTTTGACTAGACTTGCACACATTCACTCACTTATGTTGTCTCCCCTCTGCTCACCCTAGCCCCAAGCCTTTTGCTCTTCTAACGTAAGTTCCAAGGCTAGTCTTCACTAACATTATATGCATGTTTAAGTAGGGCCAGGCAAAACTGTTGTTGCCCCATAGGAGCTTCATCAAGTTGATGCTCTAACATGACAAATTGTTGCCCTTAGATTGCCTGGCCTACTGGCCGCACTACTGTGGAATGACAATGATGATTTTTTTAATGATAACTTTGATTCATTCCAGTAGATGACATACCAAATTTTGATATTTGTATAAGCAAGTGAAATATTAATCTCGTTCAAATTTTTGACAAAACTGATAATAAAAAGGAGATCAAAATTTAATTTAGTTCAATCTTTGCTAAAATTGACAGAATATAGGAAGGTCAAAACTATGAAATTGGTTCAATCTTTAAATGAAATCTCTAAAGGAAAAGAAGGTATAGGATTAAATTTTAGCACACTCACAATTAGAAAGAATTCTCCAGTGGTAATTGAGGATGCATTTCATTATTCCCAAAATATTTTCAATTGTCACTGCATCTCTATGCCTGCAACCACTATTTTGATCATCGTTATCAATAGAAGATCTCAGTGGATATGACATCTATATCAATGGAAACTTTCGATAAGGAATTGGTCGACAGTGTAGCGCAAAGGAATTTGGCATCTCAGGATGATAAGCAAGATAGTAGTGCTTTAGCAGTAAACAAAAGATCTAGCTACAAATCTGTCGATGATACTTTAAAATAGAACCACACGACCCAAAAACAAAAAATGAGAATTTTACGGCGTTGTAAAAAACTTTCATGATTGAGATTTCTTTCGTCAGATGTGTATATGGTCATGTCAGTTTTGCTTTTTAAAAAAAAAAAAAAAAATTAATGTGATATAGGCCAAATTTAACATTTAAAAGCATACATTGAGGGCAAAGAATCCTACCCTAGAAAGCTTCAAGAATTGGAAAGAAAAGAAAAGGTTGAAGCAGATACTTTGTCGTATATATCTATGAATGAGTCTCAAAACCATGCGTGTCTTCCAACAGCCAGCTAGCCGGGTCTTCTCGTCTTATGACTAGGTAATATAGGTTTTTACCGATAAAAAGGTTTTCCCAATATCTCAGCAACTTGTAGTTGGCTTGCTTTTATTTTGATGCTGAAGCCACTAACATTCAAATCATTGAAGCCTGACTAGAGAAGATATAAATAAAAGCATCAGAAAAGGGCGGTATATAAATTCCCCATGATGCCGATCATTCTGAAAGCAACAGGTAAAATGGCAAATCATTATATAGAAATATGACAGGCTGGAAATTATTTCATTAGATAGGTTTGAGTAGGAAGAATCCTCACCAATGGCAAAGGGCAAGTTCTAGATGATGTGTGTGAAATGATTGCTAAATAAGAACCAAGACATGATTAATTTGAGGAACCTAATTGTTAATGGACCAAATTGGTATTATAGATATTGATCTTCTGGGTCTCTTTCATTTTGTTTCCACTTCAAACTTTCCTTTTCTTCACAAGCATGATTGACGTTTGATCTATCTTTATCATGATTCTTTGTATATGTTGAAGGTACAGAAAATGAAATCCATGAGGATATAAAAAATGATTAAAACATCTTTTTCCATAATTAAAACCAATAGACGACAACACTAATTTTGAAACATAACTTACTATATTCATTTTTCCTGGGGCCAAAAATTCGAATCGGTCAAAATTTACAATGCTATTCTATATTCCATTCTTTCAGGGGCACTTGAACAGAAACTTATGAATAATCTATCTGCTCATAGATTTATTGAGGGAAACTTCAATTCCTGGCTGAGATTTCCTTTTTTATTTTTTTATTCTTGTACAAGTTGTTTTAGAGACATACATAGCAGAAGAAGACACGGTTCACCAGGAGGTATCTGGCTAGTTGATTGATTGACTGATTGGGCAGGCAAGAGCTAAGTGTAATCAAGAATTCTTTTCCAAATACCATTTAAAAGATTTTTCCCATCTTGCGATAATCTTGCTGTAAGTCACATGGGGGGGACCGGGAGAAGAAGATAAGTTTGCACAATTACTGATCAACCTGTTGGCAAAGGAACAAAACAACGATGTCATTTCAGAGCCATGTGATGGTGACACTTGTAACACTAGGGAACTTTACCAGACAAAATACATGAAAATATTACCAAAACTTGAGGTCTACCAAACAAGAGAACAGGTTTTGACCAATTCATCTATGGAAGGGCGTAAAAGAATAGGACAAAGTTCTGAATCGTCGAATCCTATTATTATTATTTTTTATTTAATAGCAATTTAAGAGAACTAGGTGAAAAACTGATAGTCGAAAGGATTCTATTATGATAGGGTAAATTTTCATACCCTACCATAAAATTGTTCTCAATATATCAACATCAGAAAGGATTGTATGATAGGATCACATAATGAAAGCAATAAATAATCGGATTTGTTCTCAACAGATAATGTTTAAACCAAGAAAGAACCACCCCTTGTGAGAAGAGGCAGGACCATTTCTTTAAGGAAAGGCAGTCAATCAAGATAAGGCAGAAAACTGTTGACACAATGTATTTGCTCCCAATTTGGACATCACAACTGAGATCTACCATAGAATCCCACCAAGGATTCTTACAACTCTTTATAGGAGAATTCTTTTTCATGAAAGCTTTGGTTTGTGTATAAATATTGAAAAAAAAAAAAAACACAGGATAAACCTACCTTAATCACGTTATTAGTGTTGGCTTAGTGATAAGCTAAAAGTGGTTGAAATGGCTTACCGATCTTGCCACTTAAGCCACCATCAGGTGGAACTCCACTATTGGAAGGCCCAGTACTAATTCCATGCTGTGCAATTGACTGGCTTTGCTGCACTGTCTGGGGACTAAACCTGAATATTTTTACTGGCTGCAAAACCAAATCACAACTAAAAGAAGGATTACAGTTTTACTCAAACACTGAATGTCTAAGTGTTTTTTTTTTCTTGGTAATGCTTAGTAATTCTAGACTTTTGTGTTTCTGTGAAGGAAGAACAGAAAGTAAAATCATAAAGTGATGGTTTAAATTGATAAATAAGTAAACGTAGCAGGAGAAAAAAAACCTGAGATACAGTCTGCATTGAATGGAATCCCATGTAGCGTGGATATTGCTCGGAAAAGGAGGTGTTTTGCATCTGGTTTTGGTAGTTGAGAGGATTGAAAGCTGGGGTCTGGCACAAAACAGACTGGTCTGTTGTTGGAGCCACAAGCATGGATTGACCAACGACCGGGACCCGAGGCAAATGCATTGGATTAGGGAGAGAAGGCAAGGCAGGAGGGGCCGCCATTGCAATGCCCAACCGAGACATATAATGCTGCACTCCTGGAAACATCATTGGTGCCATCCCACTTCCCATCCACATCACCTTCCAAAAAAAAGACGTGTTGGTGATTTCTGAGTTACAAGCAGTTAAAGATCAGATTTGGGGTTCTAATAAGTGCTTCTGTGTAACTAATACCTGAAGTTGCAATTGAAGTGACTTCAAATACTCAATTGCCTCATCCAACATTGATGCTTTATCTGTCTACAAAATCAGGAATAATTCATTTATCAAAATTTCATCTTTCTTCTTCCCTTTATTTTTGTTACTTTTCATTGGCCTATTGCACTGGTAAAAATTTGTGTATATGCAGGTGTATACTAATACATGACTACATGTATGCATGCAGATACACAAATATAAATTTCTATATACAATACAACTTATAGTAAGAAGGAAACCTTGTTACTGTGAGGTATGAGCTCCTGCAACGCCTTCATCTTCTCATTGATCCGATCTCTCCTTCTCTACATTAGAAAAATAAAATTGTTTACACCAACAAAATTACAAACTCCAAAGGTTTGAAAATCTCATGAAAGGTCTCAAAAGTCCTACTCTTTCAGAGAGATTATGAACTTCAGCAGCATGGCTCTTCCGCAAAGTCCCAGATCGTTGGGAAGATTTATTTGCAGCCGCAGATTCAAGCTCATCAGCCTAAAACAATATCAGAAATAGAAATATGATCATAACTTAAAACAAAAAGTAAATGACACATCTCTAAAGCATGAGATGAAATGGTTATTTTCTTGCCTTACTTTGGCACTCCAATTCCTCTGCATCTCTACTTTTCCTTTTGTTGTTGGTATTGCCACTTGTTGTAGTAGTAGATTGCTTACATGTTCTTCCAAAACTACTACCAGATCCGCCTGAAGAAGAAGTAACCGTCGGTTCAAGAGTGTCCGTCTTCCCGCACTCGCTCTGAGGCATGATTCTCCTAATCATGTCATGGTCATTAGGAAGTTGGTTGCTTCCACAGTGGCTGAACCCGATCGTCATTACAGAACACTCTCTGCCCTCTCCTTGTCCACCAGAAGGCCTTGAATCATACTTTTCAGGGCCCGAAAACTGCGAGAACTTGACCACTTTTCCCAAGGACCCTATACTGTGATTTTGCGTAGCTGAATACTAGTGCTGCCTTGGAGGAGGCATTTGGTTTTCATGGCATGAGGACTTAACTACTTTGGCATGAGTGGTAGTATCAGAAGCACCAAACTTTGATACCTTCTCTTCTTCAAACTGTCTGATGATCGGTTTATCGATGTCAATCGGATCACAGGATGATAAATCAGAGAAGAGATTGGAACAGAACTCCTTCTCAAAGGAATCCTCAAGTGGGTAATGGATCCAAGACACTGTCTCATCATCTTGGCTCATGTTGATTGAATTCCCATAGGACCCACAAGCCCTTGTTGCTTGTTGATCCTGATCATGTTTGTGAACTTGTCTTGGCTCATTAGGATTGTTATTATTAAGAACAATTTGCTTTCTATGTGTCTGGCTGTGCAAAACCACCTGCCCATTTCTCCATAAGAGCTCCACCAAATCATGGTCTGCCCTGCAAATTTTTCAAAACATAATTTCGGCTTGTTTAATTTTTTTTTTTCTCTCTTGCTGTCCTTTGTAATTTGTAACACACAATATATATAATATAGAAAAAAGAGAGTAGTATGTAACTACAAACCCTGTGGGATTCTTTTGACCGGTTATTGGAAGATCGCCCTCGAAATTCCAGTCAGAAATACAATTATTCATGGCTTGGCTGACCGGACTAAGAATTTCTGCGAAACTAGAATAAAGGAATCTTTTTATTATAATATAGAAGTATTCTGTAATCATATTTCATAATCTGTGTCTCATAAACTCTGTTCAAGAAAAGCGACATACATCCACATTTATAAATAACAATAATAGTAAAAAAAAAAAAAAACTTAATTAATAAAATGTAATTGATTAGTTTGGTCAAAAGAGTAAATTTTTTTACTATTCAAATGGAAAGCATCATTGAAATGTTGTTAACCGATTATGGAACTGTGCTTAGAAACAAAACAAAACAAAACAAAACAAAAGTGTTACAATGGGAAAGAACACTGGCTTTTTATGTCATCATTCATAAAAATTATATATCATGATTCATAATCACAAAAGGCCCAGATTTGATTTGCTTTCTACATAAGAAGGGAAAAAATTAAAAAACTGAAATACTTCTTGTTCCCAGACTGGAAGGTTCTCCAGGAGAGAACCCAATTACAAGAACTAACAACATGATGGCTTTAGGACGAAACTATACAGAAGACCCAGGAAAAAACAGTTTACAAGGAGAAGAAGAAGAAGAAAAAGAAGAAAAATGATGGTGACCCAGTTAAGAGAAAACAGAAAGAAAACAAACCTGACTTATACGTTGATCAACAGAAAACTGGTAAGCCCACCAATCTAACAAGGGTAGTTTGTAAAGAACCTCATTTTCCTCCCTCTCTCTCTCTCTCTCTCTCATATGAGTCTCATTTTTTGTGGTGTGTATGTGTTTAAAGAGACTGAAAATGAGGAGGGCAAATGAGAAACTGAGAAATGGACCAGAAGGGCTTTAAACACACAAATTACAACGACAGGGACGTCACAAACTGGTCAGGATAGAACCTACAGAGCAGGGATTCACTGCTCTTAGTACCACTTGTTTTGGATTCTGGAAGTTGAATCCGGTTGTGTTGCTCCACGTGGCAGTTCTGCAGTAAGCGAGATGTGGAACAGATGACGACTAGCCACTAGCGGACTTGGTTGGAATAGATTTATTTATTTTTATATTTTTAAAGAAATTGAGGGAGAAAAGAAAATGATTTATTATTCTGTTTTGTTTAGAAAATGATTCTATTTATTTTAAGGGAAAGGAATAAGAAATCTACAACTAGATTCCCGGAGAGTATGGGATCCGAAAATGTGTGAGGCCGATGCCACGAGTGCAAAGGGGCAAGGCCTTAGCCACCATTTATTGGGGCAATGATGAGGAGCAGGACTGTCAGAGCAGAACGTTTGGCCAGCTCACTTATAGAAAAAACTACGAATTAAAAACCTTACCTCTAAATTATTGATTGTTAAGTATTGTAACAAGAATGTTCATCATATTTCAATAAACTTATTTTAAAATATTTTTGTTTATACAGAAATGTTCTAGAAGATATAGCATTTGACCATTAGATAGGCATATCTCACGACAATATAACTCAAAAATCAATCTCTATCTTTGATGGACAATGTAAAGGGGTACATTTTGTAAATGTTTTCACTTTGTAAAATTAAAAAGATTGTATATATAAATATTCTTGATTTATTTTCTTTTTTCCAAGTTATTCGTTTAATTCACATATTTTTATTATTAATTTATTTTCTTTTTTCTATGTTATTCGTTTGATTTGCATATTTTTATTTTTATTTTTGATAGACTTTGAAGATCTACGATGTAGACCATCCAAGGAAAAGCAAATATGTGTTCAGACATGTTTAATATGGATATACACTCTACTATGCTTTAAGCAATGGAGGTCATCCATTCGGTGAACCGGATGAGCGCGTGGGGAATATATTCAATAACAAGCTCAATGAACACGTGGTAAATGGAAAATTTTGATTTAAATTCAATTCCTAGATTAAATACATATGGAGTTAGTAGGAGTCTTGTGTATATTTAGTTTTTAACCTGTTTCCTTGTATTAGTTTATAATACCAAGTATACAAGTTAAGAAAGTAGGAAATAGAAATGAACCAAGTCAAACATCAAGTGATGAATTGCCGAATACATTAATCCACTTGCACGAAGATCACTACCTCATGTCATGTACCCAAACCCAAGTAATGACCTAGCGATTTAATTAAATCAATTGAGCAAATTTTAAATAAAGCTCACCAATTAATTACTTGATAATTTAAGAAAATATACTTGGGTTGTTTATAAAAATACGGTAAATTTAAAACTTTTTAGATAATTACTTTTTACTAAGTTCTACTAACCAATTTAGTGAATTACTCTAATTAAATCAAGATAAAAACATAATGACAACATGAGCGAGTGGGGCCACATCGGGCCCACATTGTGCACACCTATAATACCGGCATAAATAAAATATAAACCACAGTCCAATCAAAATAAATAACAATCAATTATTGCATGCCTTAACTAAATAAGCAGATAAATTAATTAAAAACTCCTATGGTCACGCGTGCAATCAGTAGCGTCCTAGTCGACAATATGCTGCAAACCACCTGGAAGGGGGGAAATTTTAAAACAAATAAAACCATGAGCAAAAGGCTTAGTAGGACTTAGGTTTTGAAAGCGCTAAACTTGAATAAATGAAATTTTTTTAATGCAAAAACTATCATAGACAGTAAATAAGACCAGTTAATTTCATGCTTGCCATTCCAGTCCAATGATCATCTGATATCAAGTCTACCCTTTTTACCTTGTGCAAAGCCATAAAATTCACCACCATAGTGGCCTAGTTGGGTTTCAGGACTTGCCCCCAAGGTCGCTCTCTGCACGACTTGATGTTTGTACATGGCATCATACACTGATGTCTCATTCCGAATGGAGTTCTTGACTCTTTCGGTACTCAATATCAAGGTTCTTACAATATTATTTTAGTCTCATGTTACCTGGTATTGCATTATATTTATTATTCGGTTCATTATGACAATTTTCATTATTCAACAATTACTGGAAATATCTGAATAATTATGAGCATTAATTCCTTAAAAAAGCAATTTTTCAAGAAAAACATTTTTGTGGCCAAAACTCCTTTGAAAACGATTAGGTAACAAACAAGGAGGGTCGAAGTCCTATCTCATTATTAAGCGTGATAGCACAAGCACCGCAGTCTCGGTCCGCTATACATTAGCTTTTCGTAGCCACAAATAGCCATAGACATGAACTTAGATACGTTAATATCTAACTTAGAATATTCTAAATTAATATGTTATTTCATGGTGCCTTAGTGTGCCTTTAAAGTCTAAATGTTCATGTCACAAAAATCAAAAATCCTTTTTATCATTAAATGATGAAAACTAGTGAAAAACTATTTTGTTTTTTGCAGCTTGGTCGGCTTGCCGACCACTCAGGTCCGGCCTGCCTGCCGAACTATTGGTGTTCGGCCTACCGACCATCTGTGTTCGACTTGCCAGACTGTATGAATTTGGCTTGCCGAAAACATGAGTTTGGCGTGCCGAACTATTGAATCTAGCCTGCCAGAGGATTAGTTTGGCCTGCCGATCTGTCAAAATCTGAAAAATTTCAAGATTCGAGCTTCAGCAATCCCGAGCTCAAAGGTCATTCTAACCTATTCTTTTTCAATCCTAGAGCATGGGTATTATTCAAAAAGTGTAGAATAATATGCTAGAACACTTTTAAACATTTTTCTATGAATTCCCATGCAATTTCACCATTTTACTCCAAAAATTGAAAAAAAAAAGTAAAAACTTGGTTCAACTAAGTTTTTGTTCAAATTAAGCTTGGATTCGTGTTAGTCTAGGCTCCACAAACTCATATTAGTGTCGTTTTAAACTCAAGTGTGCTCAGATTATTACATGCATGAAGATTTAGACAAATTTGAGGTAAAAATTGGGGACTTTAAAGAGAGACAGAGGCTAACCTCAAGTTAACAATTTGGAAAGAAATTTGGTCAAAGCAACTGAAATTGACATTGTTTTAGATTTTGAGCTCTTGGAATGGTGATTGAGTATGTGTTTTGTAGTTATATTGAGAGAGAAAGAAAAAGAGAGAGAGAGATGAGTAGAGGAGGGAAAAAGAAAAGGGTGAGTAAATGAAATTCTCTGTTGGGTTTTTATCTCAAAAATGAATAAAGTGAACAGTTCCACAAGAAAACTGTGTTCAGCCCATTGTTTTAACAAAGGTTGTTCCAAGGTGGTTTGGGTTTTCAAAATGATTTCTTTTTAGCCTTAGCTAAGAGTCCTCAAGGGAGTGACGTGGGAAACAGATTTTTGGGTTCCCAATGCATAAACTATTGTGTTTCAAAGGTAAGGTTCACGTGATTGTGTATAAGAATAATGGGATGGGACCAATAGAGCAATTTAAAATTGTTTTGTTCCAATGATTTATATTAAATCTGAATTTGGAAAAGATGTAATAAATTAAATAGAAATCATCAAAATTTGTTTAAAGGGTTAACAAAATGTTAAAATTGATTTATGGTGATTTTAGAAAATTGCAATATTTAAAATTACGAACAAAATAATTAAAAGTGAATTAATTAGAAAAATATCACAAAATGATTAAATTATTCTTAATTTGAAATTAGGCACACTAATCCATCAAATTACATACTAATTACACTTAATTAACTTAGACATTATAGCTCTCCTCCCCTAAAGGAATTTCGTCCTTGAAATTAGAAATCATCTCAAAAACAAATAAATGCGGGTATAGTTATTGCATCATCGACTCTAATTCCCATTTTGCCTCATCAACCCCGTGGTGCTGCCACAAGACTTTCACTAGTGGTATGTCACGATGTCGTAAACTTATTACCTTCCTGTCAATGATCTAGACTAGCACCTCCTCATAGAATGATATAACTCTGCTTGGCTCGAGCAGACATTTTTGAAGCATCGACATGTGGAACACGTTGTGAACATGAGAGAGCTTGAGAGGAAGATTAAGTTGGTAAGCAACTACACCAACGCAGTAAGTAATCTCGAAAGGTCCAACATACCTCGGTGCAAGTTTCCCACTTACATCGAAATGTGAAATTCTTTTGCACGGTGGAACCTTTAAGAGAACAAAATCACCTACTTTAAATACCAAAGGTCGGTGACTCTTGTTAGCATAACTCATCTTTCGACTTTGAGCAGCTTTTAATCGATTTCAAATCATGGTGACCTTCTCATTACTCTCACAGATCTCATTAGGTCCAATAATGATCCTATCTTCCGGTTATGACCAACATATTGGTGATCGACATGGTCTCCATAAAGTACCTCGAATAGTGCCATATCGATACTTGCTTGGTAACTATTATTGTATGCGAATTCTGCTAGATGTAGGTGCCTTTTCTAGTTTCGGCCAAAGTCTAATATACAAGCACATAGCATGTCCTTAAGGATTCGAATAACTTGCTCAGACTGTCCATCGGTCTAGGATGAAAAGCGATACTAAAATTCAAATCAGTGCCTAGAGCTTCTTGGAAACTTCTCCAATATTTAGCGTTAAATCAGGTATCCCTATCAGAAGTAATTGACAATGGAACTCCATGTAGTCTTACTATATTCTCAAGATACAACTCTTTAAGAACTGTCCTCGAGCACGTCAATCTAAAAGTTATGAAATGTGCTGATTTCGTCAATCTGTCGACAATGACCTAAATTGCATCGTACTTTTGCTCTGTCCCTGGCAAATCGGTGAGGAAATCCATCGTAATATGCTCCCACTTCAATCCTGAAATAGGAAGCAGTTGAAGTTGTCCAACGGGCTTTTGATGTTTAGCTTTCACCCAAAGACAAGTCTTACACTTGGGGACGTATTCCAAAACATTCTTTCTCATACCTCTCCACCAATATTATCTTTTCAGATCGTGATACATCTTTGTGCTTCTCGGATGAATAGCAAATTGGGACTTATGGGCTTCGTCCATTACAGCCATGTCACTTCTTTTTTCGTAGGTACCGCTAAACGTTTCCCAAAATACAGTGATCCATTTACAAGTATCTCCCATTCTTTAAGTTGTTCTTGATTCTGTATCCACGTCTATATTTCCTGAAGGTGTTAATCCTACCATTGATTCTACTTTACCATTTGGACAAATGTTGGTATGGATTCCATATGGTATACCAAAACCTGATTGTCATCCTTGTACTACTGTAGTCCATACTCACTTATTATAGCATTTCTTTTCTAATCCTCAAACACTAAACAAGCAAGAATTCCAAAATTTTTGTTGAGCTCATCAGCAACTACATTGGCTTTTCCTAGATGATACTACAGCGTGAAGTCATAGTCCTCCATAAATTCCCTTTGATCTCTGCTGCCTCAAATTCAGATCCTTCTGAGTAAACAAATACTTTAGACTCTTGTGATATGAGAAAATCTGAAATGTCGCTCCATACAAATAACATCTCCCAATCTTTAGTGCATGAGTTAATGCTACGAGTTCCAAATCGTGAATAGGGTAGTTTTGTTCGTGAAGTTTCAGCTATTGTGATCCATATGCCACAACCCATCCGTATTGCATTAATACACATCTGAGTCCGCGTCCTAATGCTTCAGTGTAGAGTTTGTAGGGCTCATCACTACTTGGTATGATTAGCACTAGATAGTGGTCAGTCGGGTCTTCAACTCTTGGAAAGTGTGCTCACATTCAATGTTCTATACAAACCGAACATCTTTCTTAGTCAACTATATCAACAGTGCCGCCATCCTTGAGTAATACCCTTACAAATTTCTTGTAATACTCAGCGAGTTCCAGAAAACTACAGAGTTCAGTCATGTTCTTCGACCATTCCCATTGCAATATTGTCTCTATCTTAGAAGGATCCACTAAAATATCCCAATCAAAGGCAACATATTCTAGAAGCTTAGCTTTTGTTAATCAAAATTCACACTTATCCTCCTGGGCATATAACTGACATTCTTGCAAAGTCTATACAACAATTCCCAAAGGTTGCTCGTGATGAACACAGTCACAAACTGGTCCAAGTATGACCAAAAGACCCAATTCATTAAGTTCATAAGATTGTCGTAGCATTTGTAAGTCCAAACGACATTACCAGGTATTCAAAGTGTTCACACTAAGCCCTAAAGATCGTTTTAGGGGTATACACTTCCCTTACTCTGAGTTGATGATACCCTATGTGCAAATCTCTTCTCAAGAGGTACCAGGAACCTCCTAACTATTCGAAAGTTCATCAATCTCGGGCAGTGAGCTCTGTCCTTCACTGTAATCCAATTCAATTGCAAATAGTCAATTCATAACCTAAGAGTCCCATCATGTTTCTCAAGAAATCGAATTGATGCACCCCACGTTGACATACTATGTTGCATATATCACCTTACCTACAAACTCTTGAAACCACTTCCTCAATTATTCCATTTCTACCAACGCCATATGATATGATATGGAAGTGATCGGAACATTTTTGGGAAGTAACCCAATACCAATCTCAATCTCACAGTGTGGTGGAATCCATTCGATTACACTGGTACTGGTATGGTAGGATTCACCTAAACATGATTTCAAGAATCGTTCCTTCATCATCCAGTCATCACCACATCAGTAAGTTATCAGCATTTCCCTTTTGGTCATTCCGGTTACCTTTCTAAGGTGATAATCAATCGCAACATTGTACTTAAGCAGCCAACTCGTTCCTAGGATTACATTGTAGATACTCATTGGGAGATTAATCAAATCATTTCTCATGTCTCTCCCTCAATCATCATTTTACATGTTTTAGACACATTATTCATAAACACTCACCCTAAAGGTGAAGTATTGGTCATACTAAACCCTTCTATTTCTAACACTAAGGCATTTACAAATAAATTCAAAATGAGAGAATTTGTGGCACCAATATCCAATAGGTCACGAGTTAAAATCAAGAAATATGAATCATATTGTAAACTACCGCAGGCAAAAGAAACGATCAAAACTATAAGGGTTGTTTTGCTCACCATCGGAAGAGCTATTACTTCCATTGTTAGCACCACCATGCTGGGTCCTCAACTGAATCAAATAGTTGTTGTTGTTGTCCCTCATGTTGTGTCTTCAGGGGTCTACCCATGGTCTTCATCCCATGTCCATAGTAAGTGACCTTGCCTTTTTCAATTAGTGATGCCGATAACATTGATTCACCATAGACCCGGATCCTTAAAGCAACCAATTATCATCAAATAGAAGCTTTAAGCCCTTCTTCAAATTTGATGCGTGCCATAGCAGATGGGGCAACTCGACGACTCGGTAAACCATGCCTCATATTTTCTAACTATATCCTTGCTTGCTTTCTGAAGATAGAATTCAATGATTTTAGTCTTCTTATGTCCTTGTGGGAAGTATCAGTCTCAGAACACCTTCTCAACTTTATCCTAATCAATGTCTCGGTTGCTCTCTACACGCTTTGTACCTTTCCATCAGGCACTAACACCACAGTCCAGTCATATATTGCTAACCCAGCTCAGTATCATTTAGACTCTCCTATCATATCCATATATTTCTCCACAAAGTCAAATCATTGCTCAACAACTTGGGCAAAAAGTTTCCGTTTCGTCAAAGACTAGAATTGCGGCATGACTAAGTTCTCGAAATACTTCTGTCGGTGACTCACTACAGGATTCTCATGTTATACCTTTGCCATCATTCGCCTATAGGCAGCAAACTTATCATTCATTATACCCTTGTTGTTGATAAGGTCTGACTCAAGATTGGTATGATGATGCTTAGGTGCCATTCTCTCAGTTCTCAATAAGAGAATTGGACTGTTAGTGGTCTTTAATGTTGTATCTATGTGTACACAATTCCCAAGGTTCAATTCATAGGGCTCTGATACCAAAATTTGTCACATACCCAAACCCGGATAGTGATGTGGCGGTTTAATTAAATTAATTAAGCAAATTTTAAACAAAACTCGCCAATTAATTACTTGATAATTTAAGAAAATATATTTGGGTTATTTATAAAAATGTGGTAAATTTAAGCTTTTTAGATAATTACTATTTACTAAGTTCTAATAACTAATTTCATGAATTACCTCTAATTAAATCGAGATAAAAACATAATGACAACGGGAGCGAGCCGGGCCACATAGGGCCCACATGTGCACACATATAGACCAACATAAATAAAATACAAACCATAGTTCAATCAAAATAAATAACGATCAATTGTTACATGCCTTAACTGAATAAGCAGATAAATTAATTAAAAAATCCTATGGTCATGTGTACAATCAGCAGTTTCCTAGTCGATGACATGCTGTGAACTACCTGGGGGAAATTTTAAACAAATAAAACCATGAGTGAAAGGCTCAATAGGACTTAGGTTTGAAAGCATTAATCTTGAATAAATGAAATTTGTTAATGCAAAACTATCATAGACAGTGAATAAGACCAGCTAATTTCATGCTTACCATTCTAGTCTAACGATCATCTGATATCAATTCTACCTTTTTACCTTGTGTAAAGCCATAAAATTCACCACCGTAGTGGCTCAGCTAGGTTTTGAGACTTGCCCCGAGGTCGCTCTCTGCATAACCTGATCTCTGTACATGGCATCATGCACTGATGTCTCATTCTGAATGGAGTTCTTGACTTGTTCAGTACTCAGTATCAAGGTACTTGCATTATTGTTTGAGTCTCATGTTACCGGGTATTGCATTACATTCATTATTCGGTTTATTATGACAATTTTCATTATTCAACAATTACTAGAAATCTTCGAATAATTATGAGCATTCATTCCTTAAAAAAAATTCAAGAAAAACATTTTTGTGACTAGAACTCCTTTGAAAACCATTGGGTAACAAACAAAGAGGGTCTAGAGTCCTACCTCGTTATTTAGCATGATAGCACAAGCACCGCAGTCACGGTCCGCTACACGTCAGCTCCTCAGAACCGCAAACAACCTTAGACATGAGCTTAGCTATGTTTATATATAACTTAGAATGTTCTACATTAGTATTTTATTTCATGGTGCCTTGGTGTACTTTTAAAGTCCAAATATTCATGTCACAAAAATAAAAAATCCTTTTTATTGCTAATTGATGAAAACCAGAGAAAAACTATTATTTTTGTTTTGCAACTTGATTAGCCTACCGAACTATTGACGTTTGGTTTATCGACCATCTGAGTCCGGCCTGCCGAACTAAATGAATCTGGCCTGCCAAAAAAATAAGTTTGGCCTATCGAAAAAATGAGTTCGACTTGCCGAACTGTTGAATCTGGCCTACCGAAGGATGAGTTTGGCCTGCCGATTTGTCGAAATCTAGAAAATTTCCAGATTTGAGCTTTGGCAATCCTGAGCTTAAAGCTCATTCTAACCTATTCTTTTACACTCCCAGAGCATGGGTATCATTCAAAAAGTGTGGAATAACATGCTAGAACACTTTTAAACATTTTTCTATGAATTCTCATGCAATTTCACCATTTTACTCCAAAAATTGAAAAAAAAAAAGTAAAAACTTAGTTCAACTCGGTTTTTGTTTAAATTAAAAACTTAGTTCAACTCAGTTTTTGTTCAAATTAAGCTTGGACTCGTGTTAGTCTAGGCTCCTCAAAATCAAATTAGTGTTGTTTAAGCTCAAGTGTGCTCAGATTATTACATGCATGAAGATTTAGACAGATTTAAGGTAAGAATTGGGGACTTTGAAGAGACAGAGAGCTAACCTTAAGTTAAAAATTTGGAAATTGGTCGATGCAACCCAGTTCCTTGGCTTCTGATCAGCTGGAATTGAAATTGAAATTGATTTAGATTTGGAGCTCTTGAAATGGTGAGTGAGTGTGTGTTTTGTAGTTATGCAGAGAGAGAGAGAGAGACGAGTGGAGGAGGGAAAAAGAAAAGGGTGAGTAAATGAAATTCTCTGTTGGGTTTTATCTCAGAAAAGAATAATATGAACAATTCCATTAGAAAACTATATTCAGCACACAGTTTTAGCAAAGGTTATTCCAAGGTGGTTTGGGTTTTCAAAATGATTTCTTTTCAGTTTTAGCTGAGAGACCTCAGGAGAGTGACGTGGGAAACAGATTTCTGGGTTCCCAATGCATAAACTTTTGTGTTTCAAAGCTGAGGTTCACATGATTGTGTCTGAGAATAATGGGATGGGACCAGTAAAGCATGTTAAAAATTGTTTTGTTCCAATGATTTATATTAAATCTGATTTTGGAAAAGATGTAATAAATTAAATAGAAATCATCAAAATTTGTTTAAAGGGTTAACAAAATGTTAAAATTGATTTATGGTAATGTTAGAAAATTTCAATATTTAAGAGAACTAACAAAATAATTAAAAGTGAAATTAATTAAAAAATACTACAAATGATTAAATCATTCTTAATTTGAATTTAGACACACTAATCCATCAAATTATATACTAATCACACTTAATTAACTTTTGGACATTGCACCTTATTCGGTCATTGTTGAAGAAAAATCCATCTAAAAAGTACAGCTATATTTTATTTCGTTTAATTTCATACACTAATGCTGCATTTTTTTTTTAATTAAAAGCACCTTTTTTTCCAATTTTAAAGCCAACTGTTATGGAACTTTAAACCATCCGACCTTTTGGACCAGAAATAAAAGGCTCAATTTAATTCGCGATTTCGATGAGTTTATGCGTGCAAGGGATAACAAACATGGCTGCCGACTATATGTCGAAACCAGAGTTCAAAATCTTTCAAAATAAGGTCATGAGGAGCCTCAAATGGCCGTGGACACAAATTATGAATGTTAAAATGATGAACCACTCTTAACAAGCTCATGCAAAGTTAAAGGAAACCTCAAATTCTCTGACGTCTTTGTGCTCCAGCAAGTAGACACTTGGATGCTCACAATGTTGACCTTGAAGACCATCTTAAGGTTTGGTTTTTAACTCCCTTTTGAGAGTTCATATTTTATAATTGAATGGAAAAAATTGTCATTAGCACTAAAGGCATCCATAATTTATAATTGAATGGAAAAAAAGTTGTTAATAGCACTAAATATGTAATTTTCAGGAAATACTTGGAACAAAAGTGGACGACAAGTAAGAGTACTTTTGAAAAATTCTAAACGGGAGGACAAGCAAGAGTATTTTGAAAAATTCTTTCCTAGGCTAGTGTCGGCAATGCATAGTTATGTAAAACTCGAGTTGTCCAAATACCTGAATTTAAGCCATATGTGCAAAAACTCGAGCAGTCTTATCAGCAAAAACTTGGAACAAATAGATTGCATGTGAGAGTATTTTGAAGTGTTTTCCTGAGCTGCTTCTAGTAGTATATGATTATGAGACCATATATATATAAACTTTTTCTATATGTGGAAACGTTTTTTTATTTGGTTATTTTGTTTCTTTTATGGTATATTTTTTTGGGTTGATTTTGGAATTTATTTTTGTTATTCATACAATCGATGGGGTCAGTGCGACTGCTATAACTTACCTTACTGATGCTATAAAAATCCTTAGGTAGTCGGTCTCAACTCTCAAATCACCTGATCATCAACGTAGTAAAAAGGCATGATAAAATATGTACAACATATATCACATTCATGCCAAAAAGAAAATGGTGAGTGAAAAATGGAAACTTATCGTAGTTGAAAATATACCCTTAGTCCTTAAAAAAAAAAAGAAAAAAGAAAAAAGAAAAAAAGAAAATATACCCTCAAAGAAAGTGTATAATATCGCAGTTTTAAAACGTGACTGAAATTTCAAAATATGGCATAATTTGAATATGTAATGCCACATAACTCCTAATAATAATATCAAATGGGATTACAACATTCTATCATAGGTTTGATAGATTGTACAAGTAACTATTTAAAAACTCATAGAATAACACATTTTCTGTTCAACTCTTGTTATTCAAAATTTGTTTTTATATACCTCAAAACTCCTTGTTTCTCCTTCCATCCCCTAAAACTTTCCTAACTCATTATTAATAGGGTGAGCATCTAATTCCATACTTTTAAATCCAATCCAATTTCGAAATAGTACAAATTATAGTGCTATATTAATCAATACAAATGACCACACATATTCTTACATATCAATCTCTAATCAATTGAAAGCTAGGTGGAAATAATTATCATAGTTCTATCCTTTTCATGTATTTGAAGGTGTCGAAATTTGTGAAAACAGAAACAAACTTGTAGAAGAAGAAAATGCAAAAAAGAATGATAAAAATAATGATAAAAATAATGATCCATATTTACAATATGATTGAATGACGTGTTGCTTTTTTATTCTTTTCAGTTCTCCATAACTGATTGTTAAGTTTGTTTTGGCAATGTTGGTGGGGTTTTCCTAAATACATGCTTTCTACAACGTTCAAAGCTGGTGTCCTATATGAGATCAAACCGGACTCCTGCTCTTTCCCAGTTCAAAATGAAATAGCATATCATCACATTCCTTGATCTTGTGGTACCACTGCACAAACCAAGCTCCATATCTTGAATTAAGTTTGATCATATAAAGATCTGTTTATTGCCAAGAATTTTGGCAGGAACCTTGGATGCAAAGATTTTTCTTAGCTGGAGAATCCTATGCCTAAAACGAGAAGCGAAAGTTACGCACTTTTGAACATTGTTAAATTTGTTCTTGCTCAAGGTTATCTTTTGGTATGATAAAGAAAATGTGAAAGAAAGACGTAATTTAGGTGAGGAAAATGAGAGAGAGGAATGAAAGGACCGTTTTAAGATGACAAAGATAAATCAAGCGGAAAAGAAGCACTACTAACTGGATTCCTGTAACGTCCCGAAATTTATTTAACATTAATGTAATGAAAATGATGAATTAGTGTGCCATAATTAAAGTTTTAACTTTAATTAGATTATTTGGTTGGGTTTTTAGTTTTGGTTGTTTTGTTAAATTGATGTGTTCAAAAGATTCCTTGTTGATTTACAATGATGTTTTGAGTTTTAAAACACGACAATTTGTAAAATGTTAAAAATACTCCGTTTTGCAAAACCGTGGGCGGCACATGGTTTTCGCACAGTAAAACCGCCCACCGATCTTTTCTATTTATTTCTCTCTTCTCTCTCTCTCTCTCCTCATTCACGAGTTCTCTCTCTCTCTCTTCTCTCTCTCGGCAGTCCCTCTCTCTCTCTCAATTTCTTCAAAAAATTTTGATTTCCATTCGAATCCAAGCTTCGGAACAGCAAGGAGGAAGCTCGGGGACGTGATTCGGCGACCGAGAACGCGGATTGAAGCTTCGATTCGAGGTTAGATTCGAAATTTCTAAACTTTTTACAAAATTTTCGATTTTGTGTGTTTTTGAAATCTAAGTTTGTTTTAGCTTAGAAAACCGTGGATTTGTGTTAAATGAACTTAGAACAACTAGAATCTAAACTTAGATTGAAGAAAAACGGATTGGATTCAAGTTTTTCATTTTTCTCCTCTTTTTCTCATTTTCGGATTTTTGAGGATTTTGAGTTTAAATGTTGTTTAAATGATTCCAAACATGTTCTAGAATGTTTTTCTATCAATTATAGTTGTTTTTCATGCCTGGGATTTGAGAAAAACAGGTTAGAAACAAGATTTGGATTTTGGGGATCGAGAAACCCGTGGCTGGGATTTCTGGATCTTCCCAGTTCGGCAGGCCGAAGTTCATGTTCGGCAGGCCGGAGTGATGATCGGCAGGCCGGTGTTCTTCCGACCGGCAGGCCGAATCTGGGGAAATGTTCGGCAGGCCGAACTTTGCTTCCGGCAGGCCGAACTGTACAGTTCGGCAGGCCGAAGCAGGGCGTCCGGCAGGCCGACCGAGGCATGGAAAATTTTGTGATTTTTACCCGTTTTCACTGTTTTGAACCCTGATTTAAATCCCAACCTTATAGGATGATTTTAAAGGTACAAATGGCACACTAGGACATCATGAAATGATTTAATAACATAGAATGTCTCGAACTAGATATTGATCGACTTAGTTTGTATCTAGGATTGTTCGTGGTTCCGTGGAGCTAATGTATAGCGGACCGGGATTACGGTGTGGGGTACCGGCACGAGTATTGAGGTAGGACTTCTATCCTATTTCTTTGGTAGCCTGGTTTTGAAATGATTTGGCTTTGAAAAGGATTTCTATCAAAATATTTTCAACGGTTGTTTGAAAATGGTTTTATCGGTTATATTTTTATATACCGTGACATGAAATGAATTTCATAATGAATGTAATTGACAACACTCGGTAATTGGGTTTTGAATGATAATGATAATAAACACTAAGGCATGATGCCATATCAGAGATCGGGTCGTGATCGACCTTGGGGGCAGGTCCCGAAACCCAGCTGGGCCACTACGGTGGTGATATCATGGTTTGCCTAGGTAAAAGTAAACTGGTGTTTTGATTTGACGAGTAGACTGTTCTGTGTCAGAACGGTTCTACTCAATTTATTTATTTATTTATTCAAGTTCCTTTTCTGTATAACTCCTGATAATGTTATGTTTCTTTGTATTAAATTATTTTATAAAACTTAGTCCTACTGAGCCTTTCGCTCACGTTTTATTGTTTTAAATTTCCCCCCCTCTAGGTGGTTTCCCATTTAGGTTTGGAGAAGATTCTTCGGACCGAACTCAGGAGCAATAGGAGAATTTATTTACATTCTGTATTAATTAAACAAGGCATGTAAGACTTAACTTTATTGGTACTTGGACTGTAATTGTATTTGTGATATTGTCAGAACCATGTGTGTGCACAAGTTGTGGGTTGTGGAACCCATATTCGCGGTTTTTATTCAATTATTGTTATTTGTTTAATGATTTTAAATTCTTTTATCAAATGTGGTGGAAAAATCTCCTTATTTCTTGCTTAATTGGATTTTTAAAACCTTAATTTCAATTAAATTCTCTTTTAATTAATCTAAATATTCCGCCACATCACCTCCCGTACTCCGGGGCGTGACAGAATGGTATCAGAGCTCAAGGTTATGAACCTTGGGAATTGTGCACACATAGGTTTGACAATGAAATACCTCTGACAGTCCAAATTTTGTTTTCAGAAGTGAGAGAATGGCACCTAGACGTTGTTCGACAGCTGACGCCGAGTTCGGAAATGATGAGGGCCTGATGAGGTCTATGATTGCGGCTTTCCGGCAGATGGCAGCCAGGACTAGACCGGAAGACTCCAGTGTTGGTAGTCGGCATGCTTTCTTTAAGGAATTTCGGCGGGCGTCTATTCTGACTTTTGATGGCAATGGGGATCCGCAGTTAGCAGAGTATTGGTTGGATTCGATCTTGAAGCATCTTGATACCCTTGGTGTGCCTGAGGAGTATCGTGTGGAGTTTGCGGCGTATAAGCTCGAGGGTGGCGCTAACACCTGGTGGAAACAAACTAAGCGTCTGGAGCGCGGTGGCGATATCAGTTGGGACAAGTTCGAGGAGCTGTTCTATGATCGGTATTTTTCGCAGGGATATAGAGACCAGAAAGCAGCTGAGTTTTATAGACTGCAGCAGGGTGATATGTCAGTTCGGGAGTACGAGGCAAAGTTTAGCGAGTTGGCTAGGTTTGCTCCATCAGCTGTGGCATCGGAGCGTGAGAAATGCATCAAGTTCCAGGAAGGACTCAAGGCTCCTATTCGGCGGCAGTTGGTTGCTCTACGGCTTAGGGGTTTCGGAGAGCTTGTGTCGTCGGCGATCTCCGTGGAGAATGATTACGTGCAGTATTGTGAGGACCGAGCCAAGGCTTCAGGAGGACCGCAGAGGAGTGGCAGGAAGAGCACCAGTAGTCGTCCAGCTCCGGGGAAAGGCAAGCAAGGCGGTGCGACCAGTGGCAGTAGCAGTTCGTCTGGCAGCGGGCGCAGCAATCCCTACAGCTTTCATTGTCATTTCTGTCAGCAGCCCGGACACATCAAGAGGAATTGCCCGATCAGGAGTGCTCGTCTTGGATCGTAGACCGGGGAGGATGCCAGTCGTTCGTCTCAGCCTCAGCCCGCCCTACCTCCGCCTCCGCAGTACCCGCAGTTGCAGTATCCGCAGTTTTCTCCTCAGCAATTCTCATATCCGGCACGGGGACAGCAGCCGCAGTATTTTCAGCGCAGTGTTCCTCAGTATAGAGCTCCGAGTACAGGTAGTGTGCAGTCGTCTCCATCTCAGCAGCATCGGCCGAGTAATGCAGGACCCAGTAATGTTGGTAGAGGAAAAGGAAAAGCGCCAGTGCAGGTTCATGCAATGGCATCTGGAGGGTCAGATTCTCAGATTGGTAACGCGGTTGTCGATGGTATGGTTTTGGTTTCCAGATCTTTAGCTCGCGTTTTATTTGATACCGGTGCCTCTCATTCTCTCATTTCGAGTTCCTTTGTACATGCCTTGGGATTAGAAGTAGAAGAGTTTAATGAACCCCTAGTTATAACTTCTCCCTTGGGGCGGGTGTGTGTGAATTGTATGTGTAAATCTTGTAAAATAAAGATTGGGGATGAGATTTTGAAAAGTGATTTGATTATACTCCCCATGAGTTCCTATGATGTGATTTTAGGGATGGACTGGTTGTCCAGGTATAGTGCAGTTGTGGACTGCCAACTTAGAAAAGTGACCCTAGTGTCTGATAGGGGGACGGTAATCACTTACCAGGGTGGTGGTGATTGGCTAATGAGTGAGCGTCTCATGAAGTCGTGTTTAGGAGGGCGAAGGAATCTAGATTGTTGTGCTTTTCTTGCCAACCTGGATTGCGAGCCCTATGTTTCGAGTAGTAGTGTAGCGATTTCGGTGGTTAATGAGTTCGAGGATGTCTTCCCCGACGAGTTATCAGGATTACCACCGCATCGGGAGATTGAGTTTGGTATCGAGTTGTTTCCAGGGACATCACTGATTTCTATGGCACCTTATCGGATGGCGCCGGCAGAAATGAAGGAATTGAGGAAGCAACTTCAGGAGCTTGCTGATAAAGGATATATTCGGAATAGCACATCTCCGTGGGGAGCACCAGTTTTGTTTGCTAAGAAGCACGATGGGACTCTCAGGTTATGTGTGGATTATCGGCAGCTGAATCGTGTTACGGTGAAGAACAAGTATCCTTTGCCTAGGATTGATGAGCTATTTGATCAGTTGGGAGGTTCGCGATACTTCTCGAAGATTGATTTGCGGTCAGGTTATCATCAGCTCAGAATCAAGGAAGAGGATATTCCCAAGACAGCTTTTAGGACTCGGTATGGGCACTTCGAGTTTCTGGTTATGTCTTTCGGGTTGACGAATGCTCCAGCAGCTTTTATGGACTTGATGAACAGGATATTTAGGCCGTATCTGGATCAGTTTGTGATCGTGTTCATTGATGACATTCTTGTGTATTCTAAGACTTGGGAGGAGCATGAGCAGCATCTTCGGATCGTGCTTCAGACTCTGCAGGAGCACCAGTTGTATGCTAAGAGGGAAAAGTGTGAGTTCTGGTTGACCGATGTCAAATTTCTGGGTCATGTCATTTCGGAGCATGGTATTTCAGTGGATCCGTCCAAGATTGAAGCTATATTGGAGTGGGAACGACCAAGGAATGTAGCGGAGATTCGCAGCTTCTTAGGTCTGGCTGGATATTACAGGAAATTTGTAAAGGACTTTTCGAAGATTGCAGCTCCGTTGACGAGGTTGATCAAGAAAAACGTCAGGTTTGAGTGGGATGAAGACTGTGAGTCTGCTTTTCAGGAATTGAAGAACCGGTTGACTTCAGCTCCAGTATTAGTTATTCCTAGTAGTGACGAGCCGTATGAGGTTTATGCTGATGCTTCAGGGCGCGGACTTGGATGCGTGTTGATGGAGCATGGACGTGTGGTTGCGTACGGATCGAGACAGCTACGACCTCACGAGCGGAATTATCCTACTCACGATTTAGAGCTTGCGGCAGTGATCTACGCGCTGAAGATTTGGAGATGTTACTTGTATGGAGCGTCATTTCAGGTCTTCTCCGATCACAAGAGTTTGAGGCATTTGTTCACTCAGAGGGATCTCAATCTGAGGCAGCGCAGATGGGTGGAGTACATGGAGGATTATGATTTCGCGTTGCAGTATCATCCCGGAAAAGCTAATGTGGTCGCGGACGCGCTTAGCAGGAAGTCTTCAGGGATTCTCGCTTGTTTGATTTTTGAGGACTGGAGCAGGGATGCGACAGTGAGTGAGTATCGGCTACAGTATCATGAAGACGGTGATCGAGTTTTGTTGTATCATGTGGAAGCGACTCCAGCTCTTGTTCGGATGGTGAAGCAAGGTCAGTGGCAGGATCGACATTTGCAGGGGATTTGGTCGCGGATTCAGAACGGGGAGCAGTTCGAGGAATGGAGCGTGCATGCAGATGGATCGTTGTACTTTCGGGAGCGTCTTGCAGTTCCAGTTATCGCCGAGGTGACGAAAGCCGTTCTAGATGAAGCTCATAGGTCTCAGTTTGCTATTCATCCGGGGAGCACCAAGATGTATCGTGATTTGAAGAGGCACTATTGGTGGAGAGGCATGAAGAAAGATGTTCGCGAGTACGTGGCCAAGTGTTCGACGTGTCTTCAGGTGAAAGCCGAGCATCAGAAGCCTGCAGGTCAGCTTCAGCTGCTTCCTATTCCAGGGTGGAAATGGGAGCATGTGACGATGGATTTCCTCACAGGTTTGCCGAGGACGGAGCAGCGGCATGATGCAGTTTGGGTTGTAGTCGACAGGTTGACGAAATCGGCGCATTTCATTCCGTTTAGGTCGACGTGTTCCAGGAAGATTCTTGGGGAGCTGTATATGCAGAACATTGTGAGGTTGCATGGGGTTCCTTTGTCCATCACCTCTGATCGAGACACCAGGTTTAATGCTAAGTACTGGAGGAGTTTTCAGGAGGCTTTGGGTACGGATTTGAACTTCAGTACGGCGTTTCATCCTCAGACTGATGGGCAGTCTGAGCGGGTTATTCAGGTTCTCGAGGATATGTTGCGTGCTTGTGCGTTGGACTTCGGCGGGAATTGGAAGCAATGTTTGCATTTGGCGGAGTTCGCGTACAACAACAGTTATCAGGCGAGTATCGGTATGGCACCATTTGAGGCATTGTATGGGCGACCGTGTCGGTCACCCGTGTGTTGGGCCGAACCGGAAGATAGAGTTATTCTTGGGCCGGATGAGATTCGTGACAGCAACGAGAAAGTCGCGGTGATTCGGGATCGATTGAGAGCAGCTCAGAGTCGGTAGAAGAGCTACGCGGATAGGAGATGTAGACCTTTAGAGTTCGCGGTTGGAGATTTTGTTCTCTTGAGGGTGTCACCTCGTAAGGGAACTATGCGGTTCGGAGTGAGTGGAAAGCTCGCGCCGAGGTATATTGGGCCGTTCGAGATCACTCAGCGTGTTGGTGTGGTCGCTTATCGGCTTGATCTTCCGCCCGAACTTTCTCATGTGCACGATGTGTTTCATGTGTCTATGCTTAGTAAGTGTCCACCTGAGCAGGGTAAGATAGTATCGTTTCGCGATGTGCAGGTTCAGGAGGATACGACGTACGAAGAAGTGCCGATTCAGATCATCGACCGGAAAGTGATCAGCTTGCGTCGTCGTGAGATACCGTTGGTAAAGGTCGTGTGGCAGCATCACGGTGTTGATGAAGCCACCTGGGAATTAGAGTCGGGTATGCGGGAGTTATATCCGCATTTGTTTTGTTTTTGAGATGAGTTGTAAATTTCGAGGACGAAATTTCTTTAAGGGGTGGAGAGCTGTAACGTCCCGAAATTTATTTAACATTAATGTAATGAAAATGATGAATTAGTGTGCCATAATTAAAGTTTTAACTTTAATTAGATTATTTGGTTGGGTTTTTAGTTTTGGTTGTTTTGTTAAATTGATGTGTTCAAAAGATTCCTTGTTGATTTAAAATGATGTTTTGAGTTTTAAAACACGACAATTTGTAAAATGTTAAAAATACTCCGTTTTGCAAAACCGTGGGCGGCACATGGTTTTCGCATAGTAAAACCGCCCACCGATCTTTTCTATTTATTTCTCTCTTCTCTCTCTCTCTCCTCATTCACGAGTTATCTCTCTCTCTCTTCTCTCTCTCGGCAGTCCCTCTCTCTCTCTCAATTTCTTCAAAAAATTTTGATTTCCATTCGAATCCAAGCTTCGGAACAGCAAGGAGGAAGCTCGGGGACGTGATTCGGCGACCGAGAACGCGGATTGAAGCTTCGATTCGAGGTTAGATTCAAAATTTCTAAACTTTTTACAAAATTTTCGATTTTGTGTGTTTTTGAAATCTAAGTTTGTTTTAGCTTAGAAAACCGTGGATTTGTGTTAAATGAACTTAGAACAACTAGAATCTAAACCTAGATTGAAGAAAAACGGATTGGATTCAAGTTTTTCATTTTTCTCCTCTTTTTCTCATTTTCGGATTTTTGAGGATTTTGAGTTTAAATGTTGTTTAAATGATTCCAAACATGTTCTAGAATGTTTTTCTATCAATTATAGTTGTTTTTCATGCCTGGGATTTGAGAAAAACAGGTTAGAAACAAGATTTGGATTTTGGGGATCGAGAAACCCGTGGCTGGGATTTCTGGATCTTCCCAGTTCGGCAGGCCGAAGTTCATGTTCGGCAGGCCGGAGTGATGATCGGCAGGCCGGTGTTCTTCCGACCGGCAGGCCGAATCTGGGGAAATGTTCGGCAGGCCGAACTTTGCTTCCGGCAGGCCGAACTGTACAGTTCGGCAGGCCGAAGCAGGGCGTCCGGCAGGCCGACCGAGGCATGGAAAATTTTGTGATTTTTACCCGTTTTCACTGTTTTGAACCCTGATTTAAATCCCAACCTTATATGATGATTTTAAAGGTACAAATGGCACACTAGGATATCATGAAATGATTTAATAACATAGAATGTCTCGAACTAGATATTGATCGACTTAGTTTGTATCTAGGATTGTTCGTGGTTCCGTGGAGCTAACGTATAGCGGACCGGGATTACGGTGTGGGGTACCGGCACGAGTATTGAGGTAGGACTTCTATCCTATTTCTTTGGTAGCCTGGTTTTGAAATGATTTGGCTTTGAAAAGGATTTCTATCAAAATATTTTCAACGGTTGTTTGAAAATGGTTTTATCGGTTATATTTTTATATACCGTGACATGAAATGAATTTCATAATGAATGTAATTGACAACACTCGGTAATTGGGTTTTGAATGATAATGATAATAAACAGTAAGGCATGATGCCATATCAGAGATCGGGTCGTGATCGACCTTGAGGGCAGGTCCCGAAACCCAGCTGGGCCACTACGGTGGTGATATCATGGTTTGCCTAGGTAAAAGTAAACTGGTGTTTTGATTTGACGAGTAGACTGTTCTGTGTCAGAACGGTTCTACTCAATTTATTTATTTATTTATTCAAGTTCCTTTTTTGTATAACTCCTGATAATGTTATGTTTCTTTGTATTAAATTATTTTATAAAACTTAGTCCTACTGAGCCTTTCGCTCACGTTTTATTGTTTTAAATTTCCCCCCCTCTAGGTGGTTTCCCATTTAGGTTTGGAGAAGATTCTTCGGACCGAACTCAGGAGCAATAGGAGAATTTATTTACATTCTGTATTAATTAAACAAGGCATGTAAGACTTAACTTTATTGGTACTTGGACTGTAATTGTATTTGTGATATTGTCAGAACCATGTGTGTGCACAAGTTGTGGGTTGTGGAACCCATATTCGCGGTTTTTATTCAATTATTGTTATTTGTTTAATGATTTTAAATTCTTTTATCAAATGTGGTGGAAAAATCTCTTTATTTCTTGCTTAATTGGATTTTTAAACCCTTAATTTCAATTAAATTCTCTTTTAATTAATCTAAATATTCCGCCACGTCACCTCCCGTACTCCGGGGCGTGACAATTCCCGGTTTCAAGGGTTGGCAATCTGAATCATTAGCCACAAAATGGTTAAGATGTTCAATGGGCAGATGAGGGTGAGTCATGAATATGGTGTTTAGTGCTCCATCATTGTCCTGCCAATCCTCATCCCTGCATATCCATCTAAGCAAACATGTATATTTGTAGATAACAAAGTTAATGCTTTGAAATTATAGAGACGTTCCGTAAACCAAGTCAAACCTGGTCATAGTATAAATGCATATATTGAAATAAAGGTGAAAACCATCATACAACTCAAATTTGTATTTGGAATTTGGAATGTGCATGTAACCCCTTTTTCAGCCATGGGAATATGCATGCAGCCTTTTTTTTTTTTTTAATTTCTTTCCCCCTTTTTCACTAACAGGTGCGAGCCTTTCAACATTACACCGATGTATGCAACTCGGAGGTTTTATTCGTTCATCTTCCTCTTACAATGACATGGTATTTTGTGATGAATATTCTCGTCGAGTCGCCAATGGCAGGGTACCTCTTGAATTACTCTTCACATTAAGGTTAGTTATATTAGTAACTTTGTACTATATTCCATAAACGAATCGAACAAGTATTTTCGTAGATACAATTGTGTACTTGATCTTTACTAGCTGCCGGATGAAATTGAAAAATAGTGCCTTTTAGCATTAATAGAATTTAAATTTATGAATGAAACCCTTATTTTGAGGTGCTGATTAGCCATGGTATGCTTCGAGTTGGATTTTTTTTTCTTTTTCCTTCCTGTTGAAACTGAATTTGTGAATACTAAACTCTGTATGGCTCTGGCTCTTATTCAAAAAAAAAAAACAAAAAACAAAAAACAAACAAAACAAAATAACAAATAGAGGCCCAAACTAGAGGCTGTCGAGTGGAGAAGCCAACTAAGGCATGAATGTAATGGAAACTTAAAAGAGGAGATATATCTTTGTGATTATGAGGTTACATAATACTAGCTAGTCTAAAAACCAATCTTTCTATAAAGAGTAAACTTCATTTTTGTTTCATCTCATTTGCATCTTCGGATGTAAATTCTACAGTGACATGATTTATGCTGTTGGCGTTCGTTGTTTCTACGACTCCGAAAAATGTCATGGAAACTTAAAGCCTCAAAGCATGTGGGTACGTCTTGGTAGACATGGGATTAGCGGACGTTTTGATAGAGCTGGTAAGTTTTATTGCCTTCCTAACTTCAAATGCTCTTCGTATGCATGACATTTCTCGAATTGACTTGTAGCTGTTGATTGTTTCTAACATTTACAACAACCTAAAATCATAAAAACGGAAGCAAGGTTGGATCGGTTTATACCTCCTGCCATTGACGCAAATTCGGCCCGACTGTGATAACTTTTTTCACACTGTGTTTTGGAATTTTCTGAGCACTCTCAACTCTCGCTTAGATGGTGTAATGTCTTGGAATTGCATACTCAGGGACCCAAATGGATGACTTAAATAAACAACGGTGGCCATCACACGGTTAAGGCAGGTTTTGTCTAGAGACAAAAACTGATGGTGGTTGATGACGGTTATATGGGCCACTTCATGAAAACATTCCACGTGGGCCAATCTTATGAGATTCTTGGACATTGCCAAGACTCTCGGCAAGTCCCAAGGACCCAACATTCTCCCACTTGGCCCATACGTCCCATCAATTATTACAATATGAAACAAAAATACATGAATCATAGCGATAGGTCCTCTAAATGATGAGTATTATCTTCCATGTATTACAATATATCTTGTCTCTTAAGATTTCCCCATGTAACTTAATGAACAAACCCTATGTCTATTCTAGGTTCAAACTTTAGTGATATTTCTCAGAAATATATTTGTGCACTTAACTGAAGTTGAAATGAGAAAATATCATAAATACAGAGTTTCATTGCAAAGTACAATGAAATTACATAAGGGAACCAAGTCTCATCATGTCTACATGATCCCTAAATTTTACTGCTAGCATGCCTTAAGTCAAGGGATCAGCAATCATCAGTTCAATGCTTATGTGCTCAAGGACCACTGCTTTATCCTTAATACGCTCCCTTATGGCTAGATACTTAATGTCGATGTGTTTGCCTTGACTACCGCTCTTGTTGTTTTTAGCCATAAAAAGAGCAATTGAATTGTCACAAAATATTCTCAATGGCCTAGAGATAGCATCCATAATCATAAGCCTAGAAATGAAACTCTTGATCGATATACCATGTGAGGTAGCCTCAAAATAAGATAGGAACTCGGCCTCCATGGTGGAAGTAGCAATCAAAGTTTTCTTGGCACTTTTCCATAAAACATCTCCACCAGCTAGCATGAAAATGTATCCAGAAGTTGATTTCTGTGAATCAAAGCAGCCGACGAAGTTAGAGTCAGAGTAGCCAATGACCTCCAAGTTACCTCATCACCTTCTTTGCAGCCTTCTAGTGGTCTGATCCTAGATTACGCTGATATCTACCAAACATTCCCACAGCGAATGCAATGTCAGGTCTTGTGCAAACCTGAGCATACATAAGGCTTTCAATAGCTGAAGCATATGGAATGTTGTGCATCTGTTCTCTTTCAAGGTCATTTTTAGGGCACTGATTCAAATTGAACCTGTCACCTTTTACAATGGGAGCTATACTTGGTGAACAATTTTTCATCCGAAATCTCTCCAAAACTTTGCTAATATAGGTCTCTTAAGACAGACCCAAAATCCCTTTATATCTGTCTCTATGTATTTTAATGCCTATAACGAAGGATGCATCACCCATATCCTTCATGTCAAAGTTTTTAGAGAGAAATTGTTTCATCGCATGTAGCATACTCTTGTCATTGGTTGTAAGCAGAATGTCATCCACATAAAGGACAAGGAAACAAATTGTACTCCCACTGACCTTTTGGTATATGCATTAATCCATGATTTTGTCTACGAATCCAAATGAAGAGATCACATCATAGAATTTTAAATACCACTGACGGGAGGCTTGTTTCAACCCATATATAGATTTCTTAAGCTTACACACAATTGATCACCATTACTAGAAAAGAATCCTTCTAATTGTTTCATATAAACCTCTTCCTCTAGTTTACTACTGAGAAATGTTGTTTTCACATCCATTTATTGTAGCTCTAAGTCAAAATGAGCGACGAGTGCCATGATAATGCGGAGAGAATCTTTTCTTAGACACAGGGTAAAACGTCTCCTTGTAGTCAATTCCTTCCTTCTGAGTGAACCCTTTGACGACGAGTCTTGCCTTATATCTTTCAATGTTGTCCAATAAGTCTTTCTTCGTTTTATAGACCCATTTACACCCTATGGCCTTTGCACCATCAGGCAGCTCAACAAGATCCCAGACTCCATTAGATGCTATAGAATCCATCTCATCCTTCATAGCATTATATTGAAGTTTCGATTCTTGGCAACTCATAGCTTGTGAAAACTTTTTGGAATCATTTTCGGCTCCAATATCGTTGTTTGATTCTTGTAGATACACAACATAATCACTAGAAATTGCTAATTTCCTCTCTCTAGTAGATCTTTTTAATGTTGATCCAACATTTTCCTGAGCAATCTATTGTTCAACTTGTTGCTTAATTGTTTCTGGTGGTTCTTGAGCAACTTGACTTTCTAGATTATTATCAGTAGTTTGTGGAAACTTTAATGATCAGTTGCACAACACCCAGTTGAACTATAGGAGCATTATGAACAATAATCAACCTATCACTTGATATTGATGGCTGAGCTTCAGTGTGATCTCTTTCAGAAACTATGTTCCAAAATTGATCACTCTCATCAATCAAGTCATTCTTAAGAAACTTGGCATTCTTTGATTCCATAAATCTAGTACCGTGAGTTGGAC
Organism: Artocarpus heterophyllus; assembly: GCA_025403435.1. Taxonomy (NCBI): domain Eukaryota; kingdom Viridiplantae; phylum Streptophyta; class Magnoliopsida; order Rosales; family Moraceae; genus Artocarpus; species Artocarpus heterophyllus. The sequence continues at coordinate 35,420,182 of CM046348.1, read as the reverse complement.
AGTAGAATCTATATCCTTTGGACCTCTCGACATATCCAACGAAATACCCACTAAAGGTCCTCGGATCTAGCTTCTTCTCTTGTGGGTTATACACTCTTACTTTAGATGGACATCCCCAAACACGTATATGTCGCAAACTCAGTTTTCAATCTTTCCATAACTCAAATGGTGCCTTTGGGACAGCCTTGGTCGGAACTCGGTTTAATATATATACATCTGTCTTAAGAGCTTTAGTCCACAAGGGCTTAGGGAGATTGGGGCTATTCTGCATACTCCTAACCAGATCCATTAACATTTGGTTTCTTCTCTCTGCCACACCATTCTGATCTTGGGAACTAGGTATGGTGTATTAGGCAATTATCCCATGCTCTTAAAGAAACTTCACAAGTAGACCTTAAGCTTGTCCATTCTCAGTGTATCTATCGTAATATTCCCTACCTCTATCCGTCCTCACAATCTTAATTTGTTTGTCACATTGTTTCTCTACTTCAGCCTTGAAAACCTTAAGGGCGTCCAATGCTTCGTCCTTTGTAGGAAGCAAGTAGAGATATATGTATCGTGAGTAATCATCTATAAAAGAGATGAAGTATTTCAGACCATATGAGTCTATGTCTAGACTACAAATATCTAAATGTATGATCTCTAATATTTCCAAACTCCACTTGGCACCTTTCTTAGACTTATTGGTTAGCTTTCCCTTAATGCAACCCACACAAGACTCGAAGTCAGTAAAATCCAAAGTACTGAGTGCTTTGTCATTTACTCACCTTTTGATTCTCTCAATAGAGATATGTCCTAATCTCTGATGCCACAACATAGAGGAATCCTCATTTATAACACAATACTTTGTGCTAGATTGAGCATGCATAGTAGTATAAGTTGGTTTATTTTGCAAATTAATTGGGAAAAGACCACAGACAAGATACCATTCCCAACAAGATGATATTTATAAAATAAACTGAAAGCTTGTTCTATAAAAGTAAAGGAATATCCTAAAGGTACAAGTCTTGATACAAAAATTAAGTTCCTAGAAAAGTTTAGAACATAAAATGTCTTATCCAATTCTAAACTAAAACCACTACCTAAAACTAAAGTGCATGTTCCTACAGCTTCCACATGTGAATGCATCTTGTTTCCTAAAGAGATTCTTAGCTCACTTTCCACTGGCTTCCTTAGGTTTCGCATACCCTGTAAGGTACTGGCAGTAGGGATTGTAGATCTGGAATCAATCCACCATGTATTATAAACAAATCAACCATATTAGATTCATAACAAACAAATGAGACTGGATTACCTTTCTTCTCAAGCCAACTCTAAAATTTTCCACAATCTTTCTCATGTGTCCCTTCTTTTTACAGAAGAAACACTTGGATTCCTTCTTAATGACAACTTTGGAAGGTATTTTACCTTTTCCCTTATCCTTGGTTTGATTCTAGTCTTGATTCTGATTCTTTCCCTTGGTTGTTGTTAGTGCAATTTCACCCATTTCCATTATAAGCCACCCTTCTTCTTGAGTACACATGATCATAGTTCATTGATTGCCATTTGTTTTTATGTGTATTGTAAGAAATTTTAAAGGGCCCATATGGCTTTGGAGGGGTGTTCAGAATGTAGTGCACCAAAAAAGACTCAGACATATCCACCTCAAAATGCTTAAGTTGAGCCACTATGTCGCTCATCTCCATGATGTGCACACTCACACCTCTTACACTAGTGAGCCTCAAGGACGAAAACATCATGATTAGGTGCTAGCAAGTGTCTTATCTGAAGTTTCAAACTTCTCATCAATGGCCTTCAATAATGCCCGGACCTTGTCATATTGTTCGACGAAAGTACGCAAGCCAGCAGAGATCTTGGTCTTTGTAAACATGACGTTAAGACGATTAGATCGCTCCCAACACTCATAAAGAGCAATTTCATCCTGAGTGCTGGTTTCAGTAATTACGGGCTCGTCTTTTCTTATAGCATAGTAAATATCCATCCACCCCAAGTGAAGGAGAATTCTCTCCTCTTAGACCTTATAGTTATCCCCTTTCGGTTCAGGGATATCACATTGAGCATCAGAGAAATTCACAGGTTGTATGATTGCATAATTAAAACAAACAAGCTTATGATCCAAAATATTGAGACTAATAGACATAAATCATGCTTTACCAATGTAAATCATACATAAAATCATGAATTTAGTGACATAAAACTTGCCTGTGGGCTAAAGTTCTAATTCAATTAGATTCATTTGACTGTACGACAAAACTATCAAATTATGTTCCCTTTTCTAATTCCTATGGGTAAATTAGAAAATATAATCTGATATTTTATCCCAATTAGTCACACTAATATAATAAAAATTCTTGTAGGATAAAGTTTATTCTATTAAATACAACTAATTGTAATAAATGTCCTTTAACCAAATGTAATCCTAAACCAATTAATATATAATTTTGTGTAATTAAAGGTGCTGTGGTTAAGCTTTAATTATTCAAAATCATATAGATCCCTAAGACATTTTGATTTTGTTCATAAAATTATTCGTGTAAAATTGCATATTCTATAGGCAATATAAATAATTATGAACAAAGTCTAAATTTATGCTAAATAACTTAACTTGATAATATGCATAATAAAAATACAAAATTATACATATAACAATAAATTAGCATGTTAATTATGCATAACATGTTTGCCAATAAAAACATTTATCAATATAGAACTAATTTCTAAAATAACATGCATAATCTATTCCATAATTTATGCATTAAAACACATTTCCAAAAATTATTCCACAATGACAACAACAAAATTGTGCACATAAAATAAATATTTAGCACATAATGAACAAATTAATTTTCCATGAAATTATTCCTTCTTCCTTTTTTTTTAATTTTTGGCGCCCATGAAACGACATGTCGTTTTTCCTTAGAATAGAAAAATGACGTGTTGTTTTTACTGTGTAGGGGCACCCTTGTGTCGAACAAAATGACGGGTCGTTTTTCTATTTGAATGGCTAAACGACCTATCGTTTGGGTCGTCTTCTACCTCTAGCTAGGTCGTCTGACTCGTTTCGACCTGGTTTTGACCCGAACGAAAATTTGATGATTTCTAGCAATTTCAACGTCGCATTTAGTCGTTTCAAATTGAAAAATGCTCAAAAATCAATAATTTGACGATTTGTGAATTTAAAACACATAATCAATAAAGAATTTATATTGATCAAAAAATGCTTTTCATGGCCATTTTCTTGAAACTTTATAGATCATCAATGGTGGCTGAATTTAATGGCTCTAATCACAGAACATTATGAAAACAATAAACTAAGAGTTTTCTTGCATCAAGGAACAAAAATTCTAGAGGAAAATAAAAACTTGTGTCACAGCCATATATGTCATGAAAAAGAAAAAAAAATTGTTCAAAATTGAACACATCAAGGCAGAGGTTTTAAAGGTTCTGATGCCAAATGTTGGTTGTTTCTAACATTTACAACAACCTAAAATCATAAAAACGGAAGCAAGGTTGGATCGGTTTGTACCTCCTACCATTGACGCGAATTCAGCCTGAGTGTGATAACGTTTTTCACACTGTGTTTTGGAATTTTTTGAGCACTCTTAACTCTCTCTTAGATGGTGTAATGTCTTGGAATTGCTTGCTTAAGGACCCCAAATGGATGACTTAAATAAACAACTGTGGTCATCACATGGTTAAGGTAGTTTTTGTCGAGAGACAAAAACTGATGGCGGTTGATGACGGTTATATGGGCCACTTCATGAAAACATTCCACGTGGGCCAATCTTATGAGATTCTTGGACATTGCCAAGACTCTCGGCAAGTCCCAAGGATCCAATAGTAGCTACTAACATTTATTTATTTATTTATTCATTTATTTATTTTTTGTAAGGTATTAAATGACTGCGTCTTTGTAATTGTTGCTTGCTTTTGACTTTATTTTTCTTGGTTCTAATTGAAGATTCTAGTTTGGGTTGGAATTGGAAAGCATCTTAACAACTTCTACGTGGGAAGCTAAGCATGGCAACTTATATGTTTACTTTAAGTTGGATCATCTTTTATTGCATAACAGGCGATACTCATCCGTTTGGCGAGGATCTTGATCAACGTAACAAGAACATTATAGAGAATAATCCGTTGAACTTGTTACAGCTGGAGAATATGCCAGAGGCACTTCATCTTGTGTCTTGTTTACTAAACCCTGAACCTAAATTAAGGTAAGATATACACTCGATCATCAATTCCTATGAATTTGAGGTCAATTAGTTTAGTCGTCTATTATGTGACACACCAGAAGTTAGTTTGAAATATTACTTGTTCATAGTCTTCTATGTTCGGTAGATCATGGTGTATTATATTGTATAAGGTATATTGAATTGTGTCATGTTGTATTGTAATATCATACTACAACACGGTGTTTGGTACATAACATATTGTACAAAAGGTCAAAATGTAATTTTTTAAAGTATGAGGGATAAAAATGTAATTTTTCAAAAATTTTGGGAGTCAAAATACAAATTTATCAAAATTAAGGGGTCAACAAATAAATTTTAATAAAACATAAGGTAAAAAAATATAATCTTTGAAAAATATGGGGATCAAAATATAATTTTTAAGAAGTTGAGGGGCTAAAATTTAGTTTTAAAAAATATAATTTTACTGTCAAATTTTAGAAAATTTAGGTTCAAAGTTGATTTTGTGTTGACATAACCCCAACCCTACATTGGATCCAACTCTAATAAGAATCATGGGAACTTTATACATATGCCACAAAAAAGAACCTTGGATTGAAATTTGCCACTTGCTAAAAACTGTTTGAGAAAATGTCATGCTACCTCTTGCTTATATTTAACATACTTCTTCAATTACTCCTTCCCTAAGTGCAACTAGAAAATTCATAATTCACATGGTAAACTATGAATTTACAAGCTAAGTAAACAATGTACTTAACTAAAACAGATCTATGTGCAACTGGTAAATTTGTAATTTACATAGTAAACTACGAATTTACCAGCTAAATAAACAAGGTGCTTAACTAAGACAGGTCTATGTAAAATTGGTAAATTTGTAATTTACATGGTAAACTACGAATTTACTACTTAAGTGTTGATATAATTAATAATTTACATGGAAAATTCAAAATTAATGTTATGTGTAACTTGTAAATTTGTAAGTTACATGGTAAGTTACGAATTTACCGACTAAGTAAACAAGATACACTTATCATAACTAACATGTCTATTATGTGCCACTTGTAAATTTATAATTTATACGGTATATTCGTAATTTACCAATTAAGTGTTGATTTTTTTTTTAAGAAATCAAAATTTTGTAAGTATACCTTATAAGAAAGGTGGACTTTGTAATTAAATAATTTACATGCTAAATACAAAATTAAGATTATTTGGAACAAGTAAATTCGTAAGTTACATGGTAAATTCGTAATTTACCAGTTTAGTGTTGAGCGAGAAGGAGAGAAAGAATGGAGATGAAGCAAACAGAGCTCGACAAAAAGGGAGAAATCGATAATGTGCTGTGTTGAGCAACGAGGAGATAAATCGAGAGAAAAAGAAAGAGAGACAAAAAGGGAAAAACGTGAAACATTCAAACCAAAGGATAAAATTGTCTTTACAAAAGTAAAGGAAAAGCAGAAGTAACATTCACTGAAAGAGTTTTTAGCTTAGTGTTATTTGTCAATCCCCTTAATTCAAAAGATGGCACTTTTCCTGGTAACTCAAGAATTATAGACCGAGTATAAAATAATACAACACAATATACTGAAAATTGGTTGTATTCTATAATACGATATAGATCGTATTAATTTATCACTGTATTGACTTATACAGTAAAATGACCGTACCAAACTTTATATTAATGTATTATTATACAATACTGTGCTTTAATACGGTGTACCAAACATACGTATAAGTATGTACATTTTAGCTTTTTAATGCTTCTATTAAATTACTAGGTGAACTTGTATTTTTAATAATTGAATTGTACTTTTGATAATTTGGATAATTGACAAAAAAAATTGAATTCTTACACCATGACAACTTATTTTTTGGGGGATATTTACTTTTTATGCTCATGTTTTATGTTTATTTCAAAGCTATATCTTTAATTTTTAATCTTATTGAATATAATACTTTCAAATTATATTTAATATACAGATCTATATTTTATATCAGTCAACAATTGATTTTGAACATTAACGTGATAAAATTATCCTCAAGTGAAAGAAAAAAAGCTAAAACTTTAGAAATTAGAAGGAAAAAAAAAACAAAAATATACATTTTGAGGTCAAAACTATAAATTTAGAGTTTTTTGTTTCTTCTACATTTTTTATATATTATTTATTTGAGGGTATATTTAGCATCTTAAGGTCTCAATCGTAACTTGATTGTAAAAAAGTATAAATTTATGTATTAAATTTAATATAAAAGATATATATCTAATAAAATAAAAAAAATTAATTAAAAACGTGATTCTTAAACGGACCTAAAATATAGGACATAAAGTTGAACAACTTTTTTCTTTTAACGGAACAAAGATGTTACTTCAAGGGTAAATTGTTCCCTCCACCGTGATAAACTCTTTAAGAGCTCGGAACATTTTGCACGGCGCCATTTGGCGCTCATTTTATTCATTTTGCCCCCGTGCTGGCCACCACCGTTAGATATTAGTCTAAGAAGAGGAGCAACAAAGGCCCCACACCATAGTAATCGATAAGAGTTTGTCTTTCCTCTTTAAAAAACTCAAATATCAAATTAGTGTAACTATCTTCTTTCACAGAAATCCTCATGAAACTTGGTTTCTATTCCCATTAAGACGGAGACCCAAAATGCTACAAACCCTATTCCTAAAGCCTTTCGTTTCAGTTCCTGTAAATAACTGGAGCTTTGTTTTTCTTCTCTCGCCATTGTTTCCCTGCGTATTTATGTATGCTCTTTATTTTACTCATCACTTTTTGATTACCGTTTGAAATAGTTGGGAAAATGGAAATTTGTTCAGTTCCAGTTCACTGGCATGTACATTTGAATATGGGCACATAGATTATTTTATGCGTGGAACATAAACTTAGTACAAAGCAAAGGACTTTACAAGTAGATTTTTTTTTTCTTTGGTGCATTTTGATTTGAGAAATTGATATTGTCTGTTCTGTTTGCATTTACTTCAGGAAAACAAATGTACATACAACTTGTATAGATGTCAACATTAAGGTACACAGAAGAGTCAGCGGTGGGAATGCTCGCGCCGAGGAAGTTATTGCAGAAAAGAAAGAAGCAAGAGGTTTTTAGAGATGCAGCTGATGAAGCGGACCAAAAGAACTGGGGGAGACTGATGAGCGAAATCGAAGAGATTGGTTCTGCAGTTGCAGTGCTTAAAAGTGAAAGGATGAAAAACCGGGAAATTCCCAAGGATCTTGTGCTTGGCACCTTGGTTAGGTTTAAGCAACTTAAGAAATGGAAACTTGTTAGTGAGGTGCATATTATTTACGTTTAGGTTTAAAAAAGTAGTATCCAATAAGATTGTTTTTCTTTCAGTTCAAGAGCCAATAAGCAAAAAGAAGTTAACCCCCACTTGGTATGCAGTTTGAACTGCAATTCAAGCCTTTTTGTTTTAGTCTTTGTTCTCACAAAAATCTGACTTTTTGTTCACGCCTGTGAACCAAATGGGCAGTTTGTTATCCATATGGGTTGAAGGACACTGTAACAGCATGTAGCCAATCAAGTTGGCAAATGGATTTGTCTAGATGCTCATTCTTTTTTTTTTATTACCAACAAATTTGTACTGTGAATGATGATTTCTGTCTGTCTCCAAGTCTAAAACTCGGTCTTTGGATTTACTAAAGCAGTTTTTTCATGCTTATTCTTTGGCCCTGTAGATACTTGATTGGTTCAGGAGTCAAACATGGTGGAACTTTGGTGAAATGGATTATTTAATGCTTGTAACAGCTTATGGAAAGGAAACTTCAACAGCGCTGAGAAGGTCATGAGTCTGATAAATAAAAAGGGTTATGCACCAAGTGTGGTATCGCATACCGCTCGTATGGAAGCATATATGGAAGAGGAGGGCGGTACAGTAACGCGGAAGCAATATTTCGAAGGATGAAATCTTCAGGTCCTGAACCATCTGCCTTGACTTATCAAATAATACCGAAGATGTTTGTTGAGGTACTATTCTGACTTTAGATCGTTAACTAAAATCTTCTGCAGACAAACTTTGCATCTTCAAGTACTTTGAGATTAGTTGTTAAGAATAAAGTCTGCAACTCATCGTGGAATATATATGTTTGTTTTTATGTGACAAGCTTCAGAATTGCCTTTTCTTAGAACTAAACATTAATTGCTTGTTACTTTTCTTCGTAAATTATGGCACTCAAAACTAATATAAAATTGAATCTGCTATCTAAATGTAATTTACTAGTCATCAGTGCTCAGAGTTAAATTTTCTTGCAAGCGAAAAATTTTATCCCCCTGCCGGCATAAAAAAGGCAGTTCTGGCTTCAATCTGGTGCATAGTTTGTGCTGACATACGGCAATCCTTTTAATATTTTTTACCAAATCATGCATGCTTTTATTGGAGTGTCTTTCTTTCAACTTCGTGAGTATCACTTGTGGTACCACAGGGATGTAAGTTCAGGGAAGCTGAAGAAATTTTTGAGACCCTAGTGAATGACAAGAAACCACCTTTGAAGCCTGACCAAAAGATGTTCCACATGATGATTTATTTGCATAAGAAGGCTGGAAGTTATGAGAAGGCTCGTAGATTATTTGCACTGATGGCTGAGAGGAGTACCACAATCAACAATTACATATAATAGCCTAATGTCATTTGAAACTAATTACAAGGAGGATGACCAGGTAAAAACTATCATTTGACCCAATTTTCAACTAGCTAGGTTGACACATGTCATATAGTTGCTAATCATCTTTTTTTTTTTTTTTAAATTATAAACTACTAGCTTGCTGGAATAGTCACCTGAACAGCTTTCATAAGATCATGGATTTTAGTTCTCTTGTTTGTTCTGCTGGTTTTTGGTTTACCAAGATTAATGAGTTTTTTTCTAGTCAATAAGTTTCTTATGTTAGAAACAAGAAGCATAGTTGCTATGTTATTATTCTAGATGTTTATGTTTTTGATTCCTCGCCTTTGTATTGTCTCTGACATAGTTGCTGTTTACATCATTTGTTGGATTTGCTTGATGATAAGAGGATGACTAGGTTCTCATTTATGCAGAGTTTAGGTATTAAAATAACTTTCTAACAATATTTAATAACAAATTTCTTATTGAAGATGCAAAGAGCAGGTCTCAAGCCTGATGTGGTAAGCTATGCCTTGCTCATTAATGAATACGGTAAAGCTAGAATGGCAGAAGAAGCTCTTGCCGTCTTTGAAGAGATGCTGGATGCTGGTGTTAGGTATGTAACATTAAATTTTCTAGTGATACGGTGCCGCAACATTTTGAAATTTTTGTTAAGTGCAATTTTTATTTGCATATGAGCTATTTATTCTTTAATATTTTCAATGAGCTTGGATTCACTTCCAAATAGGAGGGGGAAGTGTACGTGGACTTCAGCTAGTCAAGTGCGTAGTGGATTCTGAAGCAACGTAACCCAAAATGCGACCTATTGGTTAAATAAAAAGCTACTATAATGTACTTAATATCTATATATCTAGCCATTTACAAAAAATTATAGCTCTTGTGATTTTGTTTTTTCTTCAGGCCAACCCACAAAGCTTATAACATTTTGATGGATGCATTTGCAATATCTGGGATGGTGGAGCAAGCTCAAACTATTTTTAAGAGTAAGAGAAGAGACAGGTAAGTTTCCTGCATCCGTGCAAAAGGTGTACATGGATTCCTCTTTTTGGATAAAGAATATTCTTTGGTTGTTTTGCTTATTAATGTATTCAATGTTAACCTTCCTCTTGGTGAACTCGTTTGAGGACATAATTCAGCATGCACTTTGCCATTCTAAAAACAGTTTGTTTGTCCACCAAGTGTAGCATTAGAATTAACTCTGCCTTCATGCCTTTACCATTTTGTTTTCGTCATTTACTTTGATTTTTTAGTTCCTTTTTCTTTTCAACTCTTTGGTTTTGGCAGGTATACTCCAGACCTTTGTTCTTATACAACTATGTTATCACCTTACTTGAATGCATCCGACATGGAGGGAGCTGAAAAGTTCTTCACCAGACTAAAACAAGATGGACTTTAGCCCAATGACATTACACATGCGACCTTTTATGAAAGGGTATGCCGGGACAAATAATCTAGAGAAGATGATAAAGAAATACGAGGAAATGAAGGTTGAAGACGTCAAGTTAAATCGGAAGATATTGACAATAATTATGGATGCATATGGCAAGAATGTGGATTTTGGTAGTGCTGTTGTCTGGTACAAGGAAATGGAATCTTGCGGGCTTAATCCAGATCAGAAGGCAAAGAACATCCTTTTGTCTTTGGCGAAAACAGCAGAGGAACAGAAGGAAGCTAACCAACTTGTGGGACTTGAAGATCAATTTAGTATTGAACCAAGAGTAAACGGGGTTTCCAAGTTTGTTAATGATGAGGACGAAGATGATGATGACTAGCACGACGACAACGATGACGATGAATATGATGCTCCATCACACACGAGTTTTCATGACAAGAAACAAGGTCATGAACTAACACGTTTACTTGGTGATCATCAAGAAAGCCTTGAAGCTCTACATGTGGTAAACCTCTGTTAGTTTGCCATTTTATTTTAGAATTTAGGGTACAGTTATTCACGGTCCACAAAAACTGATCGACTGAGATTAGTTAAGACTTGAGAGTTGTATATTGGAATGAAATCGTTCCCCATGGTATCATAGTGGCATTTTAAGCGCCAGTTTTTGCTTTGATCGTGGCATCAAACAAGGTTATGCTGAATCATCTGTATCATTTGCTTATTTTTTTAATTTATGTATCTAAAGGTTTGAGGTTTCATGATGCTGATATTGTCTGGTTGATATTATGTTGTCACTGTCAAGATTGACGAAAAGGAAGCTTTTACCTTTTTAAGTTCTCTTTAGCTTTTTGACTGCTTTTTTAACTTCTTGGTCACATTTTTCTCATTCAATTTCAAGAATCATTTTGCAAGATTACTACCATCTGAGTAAAAATTGTTACTTTCTTCGACCATTGGCAGTATTTTACCAACTCGTTTACACTAACTGGTGGAAAATCAGAGGATTACAAAACCAAAATGCCAGAGAAGCTGAAGATCAACACCAATAAGTTTTCATGCACCAGTAATCAGATCCGAGTTTTCTTCATTTGCAGACATCTTTAACCGATCAGCGGCTTTCACAACCTTCAAAAACAAAGCATCCTTCTGATGAAACAAACCTTCCTCAAAATTGCAAATGCTTTACTTAAAATAAAATTGATTCCTCATTTAGTTTTTTTATTACCTCAGCATTCCAGTTTGTTTTGGCAGTGATTAGAATTAAAGTCACTGTTTGTAAAAGAACTCCAATAATCATTCCCCACCAAATACCCTGCAAAAACCAACCATTGTGTCATTCATGATGAAGGCTTAGTCCACCGTAGAATATATAGAGCGAGAAAAAGGTTCCAACTTACTGCTACTCCAAGACTGGTTTTGAATCCAAGAACGCACCCAATTGGGAGACCAATAATATAGTATGCAGCAAGGTTAACATAAGCCACTATAGCTTGCCATCCGCTTCCAATGGCCACACCTAAAAACCATACAGAATTTACTCCAATAATAACAGCAAAATTGTAATAGAATGGAAAAATTGATTGTTCTTTTTGCTTATAACCCCGAGAACATCCACTTATCTCATTTTTATTCTAGACATTCACATTTATGCTCCGTTTGGTAAGTTAGGAGAAAAAAATGGGTGTTCAACTACACAACTATTTTGTCAATTATTTAATATTAGTTTAGTTAAAAAAAAAAAGGTGTTCAACTACACAACTATTTTGTCAAATATTTAATATTAGTTTAGTTAAAAAAAAATAAGGACAAAAGATAATTTAATAATTTCTCTACTTTTAGAGGGATAAACGATGGTAGGACTCATAGACCTATTTATTTTTTCGCTTTTCTTTTTTTAATTTTCTTTCATACCAAACAACTTTATAATTTTATTTTCTCTTCAAAAATCCCTCAACTCTTTTTCTTTCCTCCAACGTTTTATCTCTACCAAACGAAGTGTTAAAGGTCTAGCTACCCTGCTAAATGCACAATTTTGATCCCTCTGTTAATAAGCTATCCATTTTTATATGGAAGTTAGCACAAAAATGGCACGTTAAGTATAAAAATGCTAAATTAAAAATATATATATATTTGGAAGAAAAATTCTAAAAAGAAAAGGACTAGACCTGAGGTAGACAGTCGATCTTGTTTTTGTTTCAAATCTTTTTTTTTTTAATCTTTTTCTTTTTCAAATTTATTCCTTTTTTTTTCTTTTCTTAAAATCTTACGTACCATTTCTAGTTAAGATTTCATCAAAAAGTAGACAATTTATCGACATTAGATCAATAGTGTATTTTAAAAATGTCATGTAGTTAGACCTCTAAAAATGAATATTAAGGATCAAAGTGAGACAAACGAATATTCTCATAGTTTATTAGTAAAAAGAATGCAATCATTCTATGTAGTACAGACAGTATTGGTGTACCTGAGAGTATAGGTTGGATGCCATTCAGGAAAACAGAGATGGCAAGCAATGGTGTCAAGTCAGAAACTGCCTCAATAACCTCGGAGTCGCTTGTAAAAAGCATGCTTAATCCAACTCTAAATATTAAGATAATTGCACTAAAGACAATACTAATAAGGATGCTTGTTCCATTCACTACAAACACAGAAAACTTTGCCACTCTTGGATGTCCTGCGCCCAACTCATTACTTACTCGGACACTGCAATCAGCCAAACCCCAAGTTTATTATTGTAATATATAGTACTAAAGATATAGATAGTTCTATTAATCAATCGACTTTTAGACCAATCATATTTTGCTAAGTCTATGTACTATTTTGTACTTTTATACAACTAGAAAGTAGGAAAAAAATTGTTTGTCACATACCTGGCTGCTGCGCTCAGGCCCAACATGAATTGCATGTCCCAGTTCAAGTAATTCATGCTGAAGTTATTATCAAAATAGAAAATTCTCACCCACAATTCTTGTTCAGAAAATTGAAAGAAAGAAAATGTGGCAACAACATAGACATACCAAATTGAAATGGAGTCCAATGAGATTGTGGGGTTGGTAAGGAGTCCTGATATAAGGACTAGTCCTTGGTTGTACCATATCTCCAAACTGCAATAAAAAACCTCATTAATTTGTTCTTTTGCTAAAAAAACAGGGCAAAGAAAGAATTTTAGAACAATACAGTGGAGCACCGATAATGATAAGTTGAGCACCACACGCTAATAGAAAGTAGATCTCACTGTATGGGATGCACAAATAGGATCCACTTTCTATTCATTGTGGTGCTTAGTACAAGTGGATTCTTACGTATTTTTCAAAATTTTGGTATTCTATACATACCACAACATGACAGCAGAAGCAAGAGTCAACTTGAAATAGGGCCAGATCCCCCTAAAGGCTTTCCAAGAGAAGCCAGTCCAAGTGTCCTTACAATTTGGGCTAAAAAGAACGTAAAGCCCATTTACAATGACAAGAAGCCACCAAGAGATGCTAAGCGTGAGAGCGGCACCCAGAAGGGCATAGTTAAAGACATAGACCACCAGCCACGTGAGAAGCACGTGGACTAGGAATACCCCAACAGACATCATTGCCAATGGGTTGACTATGTTCTGTGCCTGAAGGAATCTCTGAATTGGGCAGCTTATGGCAAATGCATAGAGTTGGAGGATCAAACCGCGAGCAAAGACTTGGCCCTGTTCCGCAATGCTCTCTGACTGGCCTATAAAGATCAGAATTGGGCCTGAGAACCAATACAGGAAAGTTAAGAGAATAGCAGCTCCCAAGTGCAAGATGATTGCTCTTTGGCAGATGATTCCCATTGCTGAGAATTGCTTGGCTCCGTACGCTTGCCCACACAGAGTTTGTACTGCGCTTGCCATGCCCAACTGTTCCAAAGGCAAGAGTCAAGTGTCACACTTCTTAGGACCAAAATGTTTTTAAGAGTTTTTTGGCATGAGTAGGCATTAAATCAAATGTTAATCACTGGGTCCCTTTTCCGCGCGCCCGAAGTCAAAATTTACAGAATATGTTCATGGTCAAAAGTATATTCTTTTATTTAGCAATTTCAACATTTAACATCTAAAAAAAATACTGTCAAAATTAATTTATAACATCAACATTGAAATCTTTAAAACTCGTAAGTCTTTTATTTTATTTGTTTTTTTAATTTTTAAATTCAAAAATTATCGTATTCCTAACATCAATCTGAAGAATTCTTTTTCTGACATCATAAAAGAGTTGATGTTCATATGATATTTAAAGTTTTTAGACACAGTTACATGCATGATTACTAGTGACAACGAACTACATATATTCATTATAAAAATTAAAAAAAAAAAAAACCAAAATTAGGTTCTTTTAAGACATACCATGATTCCATAAGCAAGACCTTGAATTCCCACACTAGCAATAGAAGCCCCGGCAAGCTCCAACGCACCCAAATGGCCAGTAAACATAAGGGTGACAAAGCTGAGCATGTAATTGAAAATTGAGACAACAATGGAAGAACCCGAGAGGAGCCATAGTAACCTTGATTCCCACCCGATGAGCCTAGGCCACCAACGGGCCGCCACTGGCTTGTGCTCCAAAAACTCCTCAATTGCGACCGATGATAAGTTGGGAATCTGAGCATGGGAGTCAAGTCCCAGTAACAAGGGACGGTACTGCGATTCTGATTCCATTCTGCTGTAGTCACTTTGAAACAGACAGTAGTTCTACAAACAAATTAAATTACTTTGGTGATGTGAAATTGTCACCAACTGCTTAATAAAGACTAGGATTGCGTAGTGTAACCACCATTCTTTGTAGTTACACAACAAACGGCCCCTTCCACGTGACAATTGGAAATTGGGATATAGAACATGGAACATTAGACACATCTAACCACACGGGACCACTTTTCATCTAATACTTGGTACCACGAGTCTATGACCATGAATGTACGTTTATTTTCTCTAGTACGCAAGGATGTATTTTTTTCTTTTTTCTTTATTTTTTGTTCCCTTTTGTTTAATTACAACTTCCCTTGCTACAAAAAACAACATCTTACGGCAAAACATTCAGTGGTGAGAACAAAGTTATGATTTAGTGACATTTTATTGTCGTTAAAAAGATTATTTGTCGTAAAAAAAAGGGCCTGGTCCACTTAGAAAATGTTGTGTGGGTATAAATATGCTAAAAATCTACCTATCATGATCTTTTAGCAATGATTTGCTAATAATAAATTTGGTACATACTCTTTAGTGATTATAAAGGTCGTCTCATGATGCTCATTTAAAGATCGTACCCAGGTAGTATCGTCCATGCTTTGTATGGGCTGAGCTGAGCATAGGCCCTTGCAACATTGGGGCCGTGCCTGTTCTCGGGCATGGCAAAGCCGTATGCGTGCCCTGCAACCCTATATAATTTGACTTTTCATTATTGGTTATTTTTTTTTCCATCATCATAAGATATAATTAGGAGTAATAATGCCATAATATTTGGGGTGTTTATGGATTAGATTTTGCAGATCTAAGTTCAATCAGCGATCTAATCCAAAACCTTTAGATTGAGAAAATTTCAGTCCGCAATCCAATCTAAAACTTTCGGATTACAAAATTTTGAATATGCAATCCGATCCAAAAACCTTTGAATTGGAATCACAGATTCGTGGATTGAGTTTTGACCTTTAAATATAAAAATATTGAAGACTCGTTTTTTCAACATCAAAAATTAAAATAAATAATCTAGAATATAAAATAGCTTAATAAAGATAAATTTGTTACAACCAATCATTTAGACAAACTAGCTTCAATAAAACTTAAAAAATAAAGTTTTCTAAGAAAGAAAAACGCAAAATAAAGTATTGGTATATTATCAACCGTATTTAAAACTTCAAAGCAATTCAAAATTATAAGAAATATATATATATATATATATAGTTTTTGATTAACAGATTGGATGGATAAAAAATTCTTCGATCTACAATCCAATCTAAAATCTTCAGATTAAGATTTTTTTTAATCCGTTACCAATCCAAAACTCTTCCCAATTTGATCCAAAATTTTTAAGTTGAATTGAATTGGATTGGATAGATGTCACGAATTAACGAATTTCGTGAACACCTATACATAACATTCATAAAAATAAAATAATAGACAATTTTTAAAGTGACTATTAGCTGGTATAACCATATATATATCTCGCAAATAATTATGAGCGTTATAAATAAAAAATGGTCAAATTGGGTCCACCACTGGTTTTCTCCCTAGATAGCAAGTTTAATAAAGCGATCTTAGTTTCTCAAATAAAATAAAATAAAATAATAAAATAATAAAGCGATTTTAGGACTAGTTATTTAGAGCTGCTTTACGTTTTTCATTTTTTATATAAAAAATTAATGCAAGATGAGGCCTTGGGGGTAGGACAATAGTCTCAATTATTGGAAGAATTGCAAATGCTCTGTGTTTGATGGCAACACGGGCGCACCTAATAATACTTTGGAAGCACCTTTGTTTCTTTTCCGACCTCCTCCATTGTCTTTTTTTTAAAAAAAAAAAAAATTAGAGATACAAGAACAGACCGATCCAACCTGACTTAGTTCTCATTAGGCCCATGCGGGCCGTGGGTTGGGCTGAATTTTGTGGCTGGACCAAGCCCACTCAAATAAGAATTACCTCGGCTCAGCCTACACCATTGGCCAATTTTACGTAGGCCAAGCTAGGCCGTGTTGTGGGCCCTAAATGGGTTGGCCCATTTGAACCCATCTCCAAGTTAGGATGGATAGGCCCATCTTGGCCCATCATAGGTTTAGATGGGCCAGTTCATTTAAGCATGTAATTTTTAATTTTTAATTTTTGAATTTTTAAACAAGTTAACAAATATAAAAAGTTTGAATACAATGAAAATTTGAAAGGGATATTTTTTTACGATTGCTTCATTAAAAACCTTTTCAAGGAAAACCCAATGGGACAAAACCTTGATAAGAAAGAAAAAATACAATCAAGACAATTATATATAAGATGTTTACAAAATTATTAAAAAAACATAAAAACAAAGCTTACCACAATGTGATGCGTGAGGCCTTCTCCAATTCTGCCATGTTGAATGAACATGGAAATATATATATATATATATATATATATATATATATATATATATATATATATATAATTAGGCTAGAATGGGCCTCGGTGGGTTGGCTCATTATGGGCCTTACACAGGTCGAGATGGGCCGCCTTTTTATGGGCCTAGATGTGCCAGCCTAGCCTATGATTTTTCATAGGCTGTGCTGGGCCAGCCCATGGGCCAATAAATGTTGGCCCAGCCCAGCCTAGCCCAGCCCATGCCATGCCAGTCCAGCTCGACATTGTATCAGGATGGGCCTGGGCCAACCTACGGGCGCTGATCCATCATTGCATTTCCACTTTTTTTTTTTTTTTGTGGCGTTTTGTAGATTTTTGTTTTAGGCTCCACATCAAAATTAGTTATAAGGAGAGGAAAACATCATGATAGATATTGGTACTTGATGACTTGTTGATGTAGACCAGTATTGGGTTTATTATTTGCACAACTACAATATGTTTATTGAATGAATGAATATGTAATCTTCTTTTCTGCTAAATATGTAAAAAATATTGTTGATTGTTCTACTTTAAGTAAATAATCTGTATTGTGATTTATTATTTATTACAATTCATTCTCTAATTTTCACAATTGATAGTTCAACTTTTGGTAAACAATCTTTATAGCCATTTATTAAGTTTCTTATGATTCATTCTCCAATTTAACAATATCATTTGAGAAGAAATTTCTCTTGATTAAAGTTCTTTTAACTAAGGAAGACCAACAGTAATGTTTGTAGATGCACTGCTCTTCTTGAGCCGGAGTTCAACATCGCCTTCCAACCAGAGGCGAAGCCAAAAGATTTAGTCAAGAGGGGTGAAGCGAACAATAACGTTATCAAGAAAAATTAAATAAAGAAAATATAGAATTTCAAGAGGAGGGGAAGAGAATTTTAAAAGGGGCGGAAAGTAATTTTGCATAAAATTTTATAAACAATATTGAAAGAAAAGAAAATTAAAGTTCAGGAGATGGACGACCACCTTCGTCCGTCTGTGGTTTTGTCCCTACTTTGAACAGGCCTTTGGACCTCTTGCCCTAGAGATGGCTCTTTAGTTCTCTTGACAATTAGTCTGGTGGTGATTGGTTCAATCCTGTAACAAAAGGGATAGATTTTTAGTGTGTTTGAGGAGCAATGCCATCACATATTTGGTTGCTTTCTTTAGGCAATTGGCATTTCATCAACACTACATGCGACTAAAAATGATAGATTTCATGACGATTAAAAATTGTCATAGAAAATTACCATAACGACTAAAAAAATAGACGTGGAAACATGGACTTGAGTGTGCTTTTTGTAGTTCCATAAGTTTCCATGGTCGTGGTAAGTTAGTTAGTTCTACTTATCATGCTTACCCTCAACTACACTTAGTCAGATGGGTCGAGATGTTGTCTAATGAGTCACTTAAAGATGAATAATGGTAGGCAGTGTGCCACATTCTTAAATGCCTACATCATTGTTCAAAGAAAAATAAAACACAAAAGAAAAGAAGAGAAATGAAAAGGTAAGAGAAAAATGTCTATACACTACTAAAAATTTTTTGTTTTGCGACAATTTAAGTTTACACGATGATTAAAAAACCGTCATATAATCATTTGTCATAGTACAAAATGAAACTTACACGACAATTTTTTACCATTGTATAAGGTTGGTTTTTAGTAAGCTTTTGCATGTTTTGAGCGCGTCTTACATGACGGTTTTTTTTTTATAAAAAAAAATCATCTTGTAAACTATGACTTTCGATGACAATTTTTACCGAAAACTATCATAGAAAATTGGTCATAAACAAAAAAATTTGAATCTTTGATCTCATAATAAAAAAAAAAAAAAATTGAATCTCTGATCTCCCCACTAGATGGTCAGTCTTGTTTTTTTTTTTCTATTGGTCTAAGACCCTGATTATGAAATCATAAATTTACGTTTAACATAAAAAATTTTACAGCACATGTAAATACACAAAGTGAAGAAATCTATTCAAATATACAAAAATTTCTCCTAGTACCTAAAAATGAAGAAACCTATTTAAATGGTTTACCCACCTAATTCAAACCTTAAGTAAAACATCACTTGTTTAAAAATCCTTTTTAGAAAGCTTGACCTTACCATTATCTGCAAAAATTATTTTCTGCATGTAACATAAAACAAAATAACCACATTCAATGTTTTAGGTTGCCTTGGACACTTACGGATTCTATAAAGGGTTTTATTGCCTGGTCGATATGTTACACCGGTTCCTGTTGCAACTTTCCAATCATTGAGGGCCCTCAAAACTTGTCAAAATAACCAAAAATTAAACACAATAATATAACATATATATATATATATATATATATATATCAATCCTTATTTTATAACAAAAACCCTCACCGATTAGTACTCTGGAATATACTCCTTAACATACTCCTCACCGTTCTCTTACGACATTTAATGGAATCTTAACCAAATCCTCATCCAAAACAATCACATACATAAAATCAATTTCACCATAACAATCACATAAAGTTAAAATACAAATAAAACATTTTGATAGAATTAACCAACTAAACACATAAACAAATCAACAAAGTGTTGAATAGCAAAAACCAATTAAGAAAACAAATTAATAGAATTAATTTATAAACTAAAACCAAAATTAAATAAACGAAATAACAAAATCCTAAAACTAATAAAATTAAGTTACAATACTAATTAAAACTAATCATTAAAACCAACATGCATAACTAACAAAAACACATTAAAAAAAAATTAACATAACTAACATTGAAACTAATTACTAATAATGCATTAAATAAGGGAATTCAGAAATTAACAAAACTAAGTTATAATACTAATAAGCAAAATTACATAACTAAAATTAATTTTAAAACTAAAACTAAAACTAAAATCCCAGATAAATTGATAATTGATACTAAAATTAATTCACACAACTAACACTAAAGTTCATTCCCAAAGTGCTAATACATTATACCAAACTAATTATTAACACTAAAACTAAATGTAAAACTAAATAAAACTCAAACTAAAACTATATATCATGAGGATTTTAATCAAACACGTGGGGGCATCATAAAAAAAATCAATTCGAGTATAATCATCTAATTTCTCAAACCAAAATCTAAATTTTACATTGCATTACACAAATTCATCAAATAAGAACTATATAACAAAACAAATAAAGAAAAAACTAACCCAAAATAAAGGGGAAATATTGTTACCAAACGAAGCGTTCGGTTGCAGTTGACGACGGTCATAGGCAATGGCAGCATGCATGGATGAAGGCGGCGTCGGGTTGTGGGTGATGGTCGGAGGAGGGTTGCGTGCACAGAGGCAGAGTGCAAGAGGAGGAAATAGTGAGAGAGATGGTTCAAGAAAGAGAGGCAATGTGGACAAGGAGGACGATGGTATCCGGTTGTAGGGGAAAGGTCGAGGCGGCAGTGGGGTCGGGGTTATAGGGGGTTGGGTCGACAACTGAGCGAGGTTGTAGGGGGCAATCTTAGAGAGAGAGAGTTCAGATCTAGGTATAGAAAGAAGGAAAAATTCGAATATGGGGGGCTAGGTAAGGTGCAATGATAAAAATTAGGGTTGGGGCTAAAATGGTGTAGTTTTAGCCCCCAGCTTACACGATGGTTTTTATAAAAAAAAAATCATGAAAGGTGATTAAAAAAAACACAAAAAACTGTCGTATGAGATTGAAAATGATGTTGTTTCATTTTTTAATAGTAAAAGAAGCTTACATGACTTTTTTTTTTTAAAAAAAAAAAAAAAAAAACATTGTGTAAGATGGAAAAATGGCGTTGTTTCACTTCCTAATAATAAAGGCTTCCGAGGTAAGAGCTTAATATTAATAATATTAATTCTTAAAAATATATTATTAATTTATATTAATATCAAAAATATATTAACAATATTGTTATGATAATAATAATATATTAATACTCTTAATTTATAATTCTTAATAATATATTCTTAATTTATATTAATATTAGCATTAAATAATAATTTTATAATGATAATATTACAAAAATATTTAATTGTAAATTAAATGTTTATTATTATAAATTTTTATTTTTATATTACTATAATTAAATATTAATATTACCATGAACCTTAATATTGTCATGGTAACATTGATATTATACTATTCTACATTTCTATTATTATTGTTAATACTATTATTACTTATTATTTTATATTAATATGATATTTATAATTATATTATATAATTAATATTATTATTTAATAATAATATATTAGCCTATACAACGGTTGTTGCAAGAAACCATCAATGTAAGCCAGCTAGAAATCAACGAGGCTTACACGACTATTTTTATTAAAAATCGTCGTGCAAGCCCAAATAAAAACTGTCATGAAAACTCCTGTTTCCACGATAGTTTTCATATTTTTTGCAAACTCCAGCGTATTTTCGCCTACTTAACACAATGGTTTTTGAAGAAACATCGTGTAACAAACTTCATGTAATAACAATTTTTGCTAGTAATATCTTTACAAATTTTTAGAAACCGAGTTCCAATTGCTACAGTGTAAAGCTAAAGTATGCTACAGTATAAAGTTTTCATATGCTATAATGTTTAAGTTTCAACTTCAAATTTTAACTTTGTTTTCAAATGCTTTATAAGAAAGAACTAGTTTTTTTTTTGTGCACTATTTTGTTGTTTCTATCTTCATGTTGACAACAGTTTCATAAGTATTTTTTTATTGATTAATCTCTTCTCTCTCTCTCTCTCACTCACATTTATCGAGATGACAGATTGACATTTGATGTAACTTTTTTAATACTAGATATGTCACATACTATGCATATGGAGAGTAATTTTGTAGATTCTATCCCCGTGTCAAAATTGTTAATGTCGATTTTTATTTATTCTTATACCATTTCATATATTAAAAAGAATATTTAAATAAGATATATAAAAGATAAAGGAAAAAACCTAAGGATCATTTTTGTATAATAAAGATCACAAGAAAAAAAAAATAGGGACCTATTTAAAAACAATGTTAATAGGACCCAAGACATATTAAAAAAATGTTATAAGGATCATTCTCTCCTCTTTCATATTCAAGCCATTATCACATAATTCATAAAGACTAAGATCTCTATTAGCATACGTGGTTCCGTCGAACAATATGACAAGGTCCGGGCATTACTGAAGGCCATTGATGTGTAGTTTGAAACTTTAGATTAGGCACTTGCCAGCACCCTGATCATGAGGTTCTCGTCCTTGAGGCTCACCAGTGTGAGAGGTGTGCGTGAGCATATCATGGAGATGAGGGACATAGTGACTCAACTTAAGAAACTTGAGGTGGAGATGTTTGAGTCTTTTATAATGCACTATATTCTGAACACCCTTCCAAAGCTATATGGTCCCTTTAAAATTTTTCACAACACACATAAAGACAAATGGTCAATCAATGAACTGCTGACCATGTGTACTCAAGAAGAAGGGCGGCTTATAATGGAAATGGGTGAAACTACACTAATAACAACCAAGGGAAAGAATCAGAATCAATACCAGAATCAAGCCAAGAATAAGGGGAAAGGTAAAATACCTCCCAAAATATTAAAGGAATTATATTATAAAAGAACCTTTTGGGAAAAAAAAGGAAGAAAAAAATAAACAAAATATTAAGCAGGGGGACCTATGGAAGAAATTATTTTAATAGGAAAAATTTGAGAAAAAAATATATTTCAAAAAATACAACACATAAAAATTAGAGAAAATAATATTTGGAGAGGTTGCATGACTAAGTTATTGAAGAAACGATATGTTTTGAGGAAAAAATCACTTTAACCGACCAATTAGAGAAAAAAAAGTTCATAAGAATCACTTTTAATATAATAAGGATTGTACAAAATAAATTAACTAGGGACACATTTGTAAAAGTATTTAACATGATAAACAGAAAAAAAAAGACTATTTTAAAGAAGTGCATTGAAAACAAATTAAAATGTGGATGAGTCTTGGACAAAAATGAAAAAAAAATATATGTAAAGACGCATTTGAAAGAAATTGTTTTATAGAAGGAAAGCGAAGGAAGAAAAAAAAAGTACTTCAAAGAGGCATATAGAAAAAAAAAAAAAAAAATTTTAGGAGGTTTGGGGAAAGTTCAAATAGGAAAAAGATGGGAAAAATTAGAAGAAACAAAAAGAGTACAAGATGAATGGAAAAAAAGCTCTTCGTTTTTGTAATTTCAACTGAGATGGGCGGTATGGTAACATCCCTGTTTAACCTCAGTTACAAACCTAAGGATAAACTACTATAAAGGAAGCTGCTTTTTCGTCACTTATGAGGAATGAATTTTGACCATTGTATTAAAATCTAGTAGCTAACAATAGTGATGTCCTATAAAAATAAAATGTGCCACACCGCATCTTTTTATTTCTCTTTTTCTGTCCCTTGTTTTCTTCCGTCTTGTATAAATCTATATCTGCAAGTGACCTAGCCCATTTCAATTCTCTTTCCCTCTCCACTTCATGTTAGAAAAACTAAATTGGTTGAAAAATCAAAGTGGCCATGAACAACATCAACAACAAGCGGACCATTCTGTTTGTTTCTTCGTTCTTCTTTCTTCTACTTTCTTCTCTCTTCACCTATTATATTCTCCGCAATTGACAGTATGAAACAAATTCATGGTATAGGAAAAAAAAAATGATGATTGTTAAAAGAAAAAAAAAAATGCCCACGGATTGTTAAAAAGGAAAACCACTGATGATTGTTAAAAGGACAAAATGCAAACCAAAATCCAGTCCAACCACAACATCTTCGGTGTCTTAATTGGCCTGGTATATATTCCACCTGAGATTAAGAAGTTGCAACAATATAAGGGGGTGTTTGGCAGTGGTAGGAACCACTCAATTCCCACTATAATTTTAGTTATGAACAATATAAAGCTCTCACATGCTACAATAATAATAAAAAAATATGCTATAGTATAAAACTCTTACATGTTACATTAAAAGTGGTTCCCATCATTGGTTCCCACCACCTTTTCAAACACCCTATAATTAATTCTACCCATGGAAAACGTACAAAAAAAAGTTGCTCACGACAACTTCTCAAATATGTAGGTTTGAATGCATTTACTCTATTTAACCTCAGACTTGTTTGGCAAAATTTCTTGAAAATCTATTTCATAGTAGTAGTATTTTAAAATTTTACAAATGGGTATGATGAGGTCAAATGATCATTAAAGAAACACAAGTCCTAGCACCTTGCATGAGAAAATCAAAATTCTATAATGCAGATAACTAGGACTGTTCATAGAAGAGTCTCAAGTGGCAAAAAAATTACATAGAAGAAAATAAGACAGCAGAAAAGAGAAAGTTGAAGTTGAAGGTTAGGGGAGAGAGAGAGAGAGAGAGGTGAGGGGTGCAAAAATAAAGTTCACTTTTTTATTCTCAAGGGACCCCACAGCTAAATGAAAAAAAAAAAGGCGTAAAATTGATCTCATGAAGGTGGTCAAAATGACAAGACATCTTATTGGCATTTCCCCCTACTTGCTTTCTCTTGCTTGGAAAATAGAATAAACTACCCAGTTGCCTTCTGACATGGTTATTACATATATAACTGCCCCTAACTAAAGTCAAATCATCGGGATCAATCTTAACACATATAGGGCCAATTTGATAATTTTGAAAGAATTGCTTTTAGTTGTGCCCAAAGGAAATGCAGCTTTGATAAAAAAACCAGCCGAATGTTTGGTACACTGTAACTTTAAAAGTGCTCTTAGTTCTAGAAGCTGTATAATGATGTTTGGTAAATTTTAAGGTTGAATTGTTGTGAATAGTTAAGATTACCAAAATAGCCATGATATTAATGCTAAAGTATGTATACTTATTCTTTTATCAAATAAATAATTATTTATTTTGAGAAATAAAACGAACATAAATTTGTTCCTCATTCCAACAACAAAACCAGATTAATAATTGTAATATTCCCATTTCTTCGTTTACAGTTTATATTACATCAAAAACAAGTATTGATAAATAATCCATATATATAGAAAGGGCTGGTAATTCAGGTCCACGGGTCAAGTTTGGGTCGGGTTGAGCCCTATATAAACAGCCAACACGTTAATCCGAACCCGACCCATGACCTGACAGGTCAAAAAAAGCTTAACCCGGACACGACCTGACGTGTAGACGGGTTGACCCGACCTAACCTGTGCAACTTGTCAATATGTTACTTTGTGCATGTTCGTGTTAACACGACACACTGACCAGTTAAACCCGATAGACTCGCAACACGATAGACCCAACAATAAGC
Source organism: Artocarpus heterophyllus (assembly GCA_025403435.1). Classification (NCBI taxonomy): domain Eukaryota; kingdom Viridiplantae; phylum Streptophyta; class Magnoliopsida; order Rosales; family Moraceae; genus Artocarpus; species Artocarpus heterophyllus. The sequence goes on along the minus strand of CM046348.1, from coordinate 35,394,579 downwards.
CTACAAAATAAACAATAACCCAACAAAACAAAACCATCAAAAAAGTTAACAAAACTTTGTATAAGTTTAACAAAAACAAATATGCTAGAAATTAGAATCATGTCAAGTTGGATATACAACAAATGTTAGACTAATTTGACAAATTAAAATTAATTTCAGGTTATATGGGTTACATTAAGGTCACACGACTTCAATTTGGGTTACACGGGTTGATTAACAATTTCCAGATCAATTTTCAGGTCAACCTGATTTTGACACATTTTTAGCGGGTTATTTTGGGTTAATTTCGTGTTGATTTGGGTTGACTCGAACCCAACCCCTTTTTTTGTGCGGGTCAGACGGGTTCGACCTAATTCCAACCCGAGGCCTATTTTTCCAACCCTAACCCGTATTTTTCGTGTTTGGTTTGTATCGTGTCGTCGTGTAGTGACCCAAATTGTCGGCCCTAATATAGGTCCTATTTGAGAGTGCTTTTTACTAAAAACAAATATATACTCCAATCTCAAAAACTCGTGAAGTCATTTTGCAAATCAAGTAGTGCTCATTAAACTTGCGACAATTTGATCCCATAACTTGTCTATTTCTTGCGACCTTAAAGCACTAGTAGCTTGATTTTCATCCTCATTAGAGTTCTCATTCTCTTCATGCACAAAACCATTTGGATAATCTCTCACTTTTCGAAAATGTCGATCACCTTAGCATACCTTCTAATATAGTTATGAAGGTCATAGTAGCAATAACTATTTTACTTGCTTTGGAAATAAATAACTAGGCATATCCTTCAAAAATTTCCATCTTTTCTTCCACACTCTAAAGGTGCGTTCAATGACACTTCTTAGAGATGAATGTGCATGGTTGAATACCTCCTTATAACCCGTTGTTCGGCTGCCTACTTGAAATTGTGGTAAATGGCATCTTTCTCCTTCATATGGCCCAAGAATTCCTTTCAATTGTGGATAATCTACATCAAATAAATAATATTTTTTTTATTGAAGTAGAAATAAAAGAATCAATAAAATGCTAAAACATAAATGATTTTAACAATTCAATATATAAATAAGAAAAGATATAAAATTTGTAACCTTCTAGAGGTTTTGGGAAATTTAAAGTTGGGTTATGTAATGCCGATAAGAATATTTTGTATCATGAGCACTACCTTCCTAGCCTGCATATAGGTATACATAAATTGCATAAAAATCACTTACAGCCATGACATTTTGGGTTGGCAACTGCTTCCTTTCAATAAATGACACTTGATCTTCTGGAGGTATTGTAACACCCCAAAATTTATTTAATGTTAATGTAATGTAAATGATGAATTAGTGTGCCATAATTAACGTTTTAACATTTATTAGACTATTTGGTTGGATTTTTGAATTTTTGGTTGTTTTGTTAAATTAATGAATTCGAAGGATTTCTTATTGTTTTAAAATAATGCTTTGAGTTTTAAAACACAACAATTTGTAAAATGTTAAAAATACTCCGTTTTGTAAAACCGTGGGCGGCACATGGTTTTCGCACAGTAAAACCGCCAACCGATTTTCTCTATTTATTTCCTTCCTCTCTCTCTCCTCTCATTCTCTCCCGGTTTCACTCTCTCTCTTCTCTTTCTTGATCTCTCGGCAGCTCTCTCTCTCTCTCAATTCTCTCTCAAATTTTGAACTCCATTTCGAATCCAAGCTTCGGGTTAGCAAGGAGGAAGCTTGGGGACGTGATTCGGCAACCGAGAACGCGGATTGAAGCTTCGATTCGAGGTTAGATTCGAAATTTCTAAACTTTTTACAAAATTTTCAATTTTGTGTATTTTTGAAATCTAGCGTTGTCTAAGCTTAGAAAACCGTGGATTTGTGTTAAATGAGCTTAGAACAACTAGAATCTAAGCTTAGATTGAAGAAAAATGGATTGAATTCAAGATTTTTCATTTTTCTCCTCTTTTTCTCATTTTCAGATTTTTGAGGATTTCGAGTTTAAATCTTGTTTAAATGAGTCCAAACATGTTTTAGAATGTTTTTCTATCAACTATGATTATTTTTCATGCCTGGGAATTGAGAAAAACAGGTTGGAATTCAGATTTGGATTTTGGGGATCGAGAAACCCGTGGCTGGGATTTCTGGATCTTCCCAGTTCGGCAAGCCGAAGTTCATGTTCGGCAGGCCGGAGTGATGATCGGCAGGCCGGTGTTCTTCCGATCGGCAGGCCGGTGTTCTTCCGACCGGCAGGCCGAATCTGGGGAAATGTTCGGCAAGCCGAACCTTGTTTCCGACAGGCCGAACTGTGCAGTTCGGCAGGCCGAAGCAGGGCGTCCGGCAGGCCGACCGAGGCTTGGAAAATTTTGTGATTTTTACCGTTTTCACTGTTTTGAACCCTGATTTAAATCCCAACCTTATAGGATGATTTTAAAGGTACAAATGGCACACTAGGACATCATGAAATGATTTAGTAACATAGAATGTCTCAAACTAGATATTGATTGACTTAGTTGGTATCTAGGATTGTTCGTGGTTCCGTGGAGCTAACGTATAGCGGACCGGGATTGCGGTGTGGGGTACCGGCACGAGTATTGAGGTAGGACTTTTATCCTATTTCTTTGGTAGCCTAGTTTTGAAATGATTTGGCTTTGAAAAGGATTTCTATCAAAATGTTTTCAACGGTTGTTTGAAAATGGTTTTATCGGTTATATTTTAATATACCGTGATTATGAAATGAATTTCATAATGAACGTAATTGACAACACTCGGTAATTGGGTTTTGAATGATAATGATAATAAACACATGGGCATGATGCCATATCAGAGATCGGGTCGTGTAGCGATCGACCTTGGGGGCAGGTCCCGAAACCCAGCTGGGCCACTACGGTGGTGATATCATGGTTTGCCTAGGTAAAAGAAAAATAGTGTTTTTGATTGTACGAGTAGACTGTTCTGTGTCAGAACGGCTCTACTCAAATTATGTATTTATTTATTTAATTTTTCTTTTGAGTACTCCTAACAATGAACTGTTTCTTCAAGTTAAATTATTTATAAAACATAGTCCTACTGAGCCTTTCGCTCACGTTTTATTATTTTAAATTCCCCCCTTCTAGGTGGTTTCCCATTTAGGTTTGGAGAAGATTCTTCGGACCGAACTCAGGAGCAATAGGAAAGTTTATTTATATTCTGTATTATTAATCAAGGCATGTAAGACTTAACTTTATTTGTACTTGGACTGTAATTGTATTTATGATATTGTCAGATCCATGTGTGTGCACAAGTTGTGGGTTGTGAAACCCCTACTCGCGATTTTTATTTAATATTATTATTTGTTTAATATTTATAAATTCTTTTATAAAATGTGGTGGAAATCTTCTTATTTCTTACTTAATTTGAGTCTTAAACCATTGGTTTTTAATTAAATTCTCTTTTAATTAATCTAAATATTCCGCCACGTCACCTCCCTTACTCCGAGACGTGACAGGTATTGAAGCCGAAACGTGTACATAGTCTATTGAACCAATGCAATTCTATAAAAAAGAAGAGTGTATAAAAGAAGATTCAAATATTTTGTATAAATAAATTCAATTAAAAGGACAAATAAGCATATAAGAATTTAAGTTGACCTTAAAATGAGGCGTGTATCTGGAATCTGAAAGTATCACTTCAGGTATTCCTTAAACTCAAGATCTGATAGTTTTAGAACAACGATACTCATATGGCATACAATATGTAAAACATATTCAAAATACCTACTCATAGTCTCTTTACAGTGTTGAAATCACTCTTGTGCTAAACGATTTCCTGCACCTTGGCCTGGAATGAATAAAAACGTTCCCAGTATTTCAGCAGTACACATATTCCTTGATTCCATTAACTCGTAGTTATTTTGTAATTTATTGCATAGCTTCATAAATACCTCTTTTTCTATTCCAATCATCCTATAACTTCTAGTTTAATGCCCCCCTCAATAATTCAATCATCCATATATTTCCTGCTTGAGAAAGGTTCATACAAGGATTTTTATGAATATACATATTGTAATAATGGTCAATAAGTCGAGCAATGATGCAAACAAGTTGCAAAACGAAGTCCTCATCATTGTCTACCGTCCTCGGTAGCAATCAAAAACCTGTCATTATCACATAATTCAATAAAACGATGAGCAAACTTAAAAGAACAAGAGTCAGACTATGAGGGTAAAAAGTGTTTAAAAAATAATACGTAGCGAAATTTTAAAAAATTTTATACCAAAGCATTTTCTAAAACATAAGTTTGACAAATTATATACATAAATTAACTAGATTTACTAACATTGTATGCCGAAGAACTCTTGAAATCGATAAAGAGAAGTGCGTTCTAAAAGGACCTCAACTAACTGGCATTCTTTGCTTTTCTCTATCCACGATCTGTGTATGTGTGGGCACACTCGTACAGCTATTCCTTCGGTGACTCTCCTTCCAACCAATTAAGGAAACCAAGAACTAAGGTTCGTGATTTGTGAATAATAGCTCTTAGGGAGTTGCAGAGACTCACAGTATAGAGTGCTCATTCTTAATTCCTTAATTGATCTAAATAACAATGAGTCTCACTCCCATCTTTATAGAGGTTTGGCCCATGAGTTAGTCTTTATCAAATAAGGCCTTAAAAATTCGAATTAGAATCAAACCAGGATCAATATCTAATAAAATTTGTGTCTAAAACCAATTATAAAAAATCGCTCAGTTGGTAGGCCGAACTAGCAGATCGGCTTGCCAAACGTACTCCATCCGCAGGCCAAACTTGAAGATCGGCCTACCGAACTAACGATAAATAATCCCTACGAATCTTTTATTTCCCACCCGAGAATCTTGGGATAGACTCTCAATTTTAATTCAAATAACCTAATAGATAAGTTATCTGTTTAAAATAGTCATATCTAAATAATCTCTAGGAAAATAAATATTCCTGATAATTTAACAAGTTTATATTGAATTAATTTATTTGAAATTAACTCAACCGATAAATAGACATGAATTATCTGATTTCGATAATTCAACAAGAATACCTTGAATTAATTTTTCACAAAATTAATTCAACCGATAAACAGGCATGAATTATCTGATCCTATTGAATTTCAGTCAATTTGATAATTTGACATAAGTCACCAATTTATTAGAAAAGCACGTCGTATCATTACAGTATTTATTATGAGCTAGCAAAGGGGACGTGATGACCTATATAGTTCAAGTTCCTGATAATTATGAAACCATATATCTTAGATATATATTTCATAATTATCAACTCTAATATTTCTCCACTAAAAGCTAAGAGCTGCACTCTCGAACTATATAGAATTATGAAGCCCGAATAGCTAAGTCTCCATGACATAACATAATGTATTGTATCCCGATAGAATTATCCATAATCGGCTTAAGGACAAATTCTGTCTTATCTTCCTGATTATTTTTCTCTTATGTTCTATTATATCACTATAGGAAAACTTATCATCCAAAGATAGTATATCATTCGGTTACACCTATGTATCTAAATGGTTGAACGATCTAGTTTTTCAATTACAGGATACCATATATAAGAGGATATCAACCACTCCTAAAGAAGAGCTATGGATTCCATACTATGAATAACAAGTCTATGCTATCAAGAGTCATGCTTCCAATGTTCCAGTGTGCGCACCAACATAAAATGTGGATGTCACCCTTTGGTACATTAAAAGACATAAGTCAAGACAACGAGCCCATTATTCATCTCAGGATTAAGATACAGCACATATAATTGTCTAAAATGAATTGATTTGTCGAAACAGAATTTTTAATCCAAATTAATTACACTTTTATGTCTTGATCCAATACATTGTCATCTATGATAATGTACCAATATTTCTATTCATAGAGTCCATATCCGATGGCCAAGACAAACCATCTCTTGTTAGAGATATAGACAACATAACAATCTTTGCATGAATAAAGCACTCAACTTTATTCCCTCGATTGCGGATCTTTTAATTTAGGCCGTCACCTTTAGAATCATGTTTTTCGCATAATTTGTCTATCATATGCCTGATTCTAAAGGTTTAAACCAATAATCTCAAACTTTTGTTTACTTATCATACATTCAACAAATATAAACGTAAAGAAAACAACAATTTAGCATATAAATAATGAATAAACTCTTTATGGATAAAAATGTCTCCAAAAGACATTATACTTTTACTTCTTAAGGCATACATGTCTAACAAAAAAGCTGTTACATAATACTTAGAAACGTATCTAGTACAAAAAGTCAACACAGTCTAAGAAAGAAAACCATACCAAACAATAAACATTTAAATAGAAATAAACCAAGAAATGATATTTAAGAGGATACAGGTCCCAGACTTTGCCTAGACTTTGCTCAAACTTAATGCAGTTAAGCTTTAGTTTAGGTTGTTTGAAAGCTACAAATGTCTTTCTCTTATCTTTACTAGAGTATGAGTGAGCAGCAAAAAGTACAAGTTGCTCCCAATCTCTAACTCAGCTCGGGAATCAAGCACTTCAATGACTTCTGTAATGCTATAATTTGGCGATGCATTTTGCGCAATGGATGATCCAGTACTTTTAGTCTCAACTATATCAACAAGACGATCAATTTGTTGAGACAATTTCATAGCTCCTCCCACCTTTGACTTCCCCTTTCCTTTTATGACTTTCTTACTTTGTTTCTCATGGCGATCAATTGATCGTTTCTTCTTGCAATCTTGCGCTACTTCGCTTCAAATGGGTTCATTTAACTCACCACTACTCTCGATTCCTTCAAGCGGAGTGCCATCATCATTTGATTTTTTGTCAAGCTCATCTAGAACAGCATAGTCTCCTATGGCCACAGTGTTCATAAACATTCTATTTAACCTTGCTTCCAGCTCTGGTTCAATTTGCCTACATTAGGATTAATCTGGAAGAAAAATTAAAGAAGTTAAAACTCACGCAACACTAATTAAGAGAATGAAAAACTTTGTTACTTATACCTGCATTTTATTTTGCCACCATTCCTCAGATGCGTCAAGCATCTTCCTTTTAGTATTCCATCCTAAACCAGTTTCCTTTCTAATAGGTTGCTTCCAAAGTTTCCAATCATTCCTTAAAGAATCCCACTTATTCTTAAATTGTTGTTTTAGATTGTTGTTTTACATATACTCTTCTTGTTTATGCACTAAACTTCAACACTAGATTTTTCTATCCAACTTTACTAAAATGAGCTCCAGGACGATGTCCATCTTCTACTGCTTTGATGCACAAATCACAAAAAAGATCTACAGTCTCGGAGTCCCGTATCGCCTTACCATGTTGAATGGCACCCTCCACTTGAGAGCACTCAATTCTATTTTTTATTGCCCATCCAAAAGAGCAAAATAGCAAGTAAAGAATATATAATGCAAAAAAGAGTCTTTTGCAAACCGATTTCAAAAAATCTTTCTTCCATGAAATGTACTCTACAAAAAAAGACAGAAGTACACAAATGCAAAACTAATACTGGCTAAAAAAATTCAACATTCAAGTACAGTATTCAGCATTCTCTTTCTTTCTTGAATTCATTAAGCACATTTTCTCAAAAGAGTCTAGTTGAATTGCAAAAAGTAAAACATAAATACCAAACTAATGCTGGTTTAAAAAAAGGAAAATTATATTCAACAGGAAAAAAAGAAAATTTCTATTCATTATGTAGTTAGTATGATTGTAAACAATATGTATGACTCTATATATACTTGAAAGCGTATTTCAAATACTAGACATGCTCTAGAGACTGTTCCTGGCATAAATAATGAACGTAGACAATCCATCCAAATTAAGTTTTATAGAAGGTTTTTTTTTTTTTTTTTTTTTAAATGAAAAGCAAAAACTATTCAAGAACAACAAGAATATACAAGATATACAACTCCCACATAGAACCAAAACGGAAGTTTTTTGGTGCTCTGATAGAGCATTTGTTTTGGGTTTGCTTTTGTTTGTGCCGGTTTCTTAACTATAAAAAAACAATATTGTACAAGAAATCGGCATGGAAGACCAAAAACTCTCATACTCCTTGTCGTTTGATTCAATGGGTATTACCACATTCACTCACTTTTTCTAATTTTAAAAAAAAAACTGACATAAGTTACAAACCCATTTGGCAACCTCTGCCACCTTGAATAGCAATGCATAACACAGTTCCATGGGGGGAATTTCTTAATCGCCGGTCCATCCACATATGTAGAGAAGAAAATTCAAAATCCAACATGAATTGTAGAAAATTGATTGAGAATAAAAGATTGTACCTGAAGATGTTTGGTTTAGGTGATGAGAGAAAATCGTTGGCTACCGTCGGAGGACCGCTGGCAGAGAAACGGTGCGGCGATGATGGTGCTATTAATAATGGAGGAAATAGATGTTTTGAAAGGCCCTAAATTAACGAATGAAGGAGGCTGCCACAGTTTTTGGACAGTAGATATGATGTTCATTTTCGAAAAAGATCAAGCGCATTTATGGTACTAAAAAAATTTCATTAATTGTACGGTCGAGCTTAAGCGGCAATCTAAAAGCCAAGAGCATCAAAGCAGGAGCTTCTGATTTTAGCCCTAGAAAAAGCTGAAATTCCCTTAAAATTGTTTTCTATTGCTTTTACCAAATAATAAATTTGGCTTAGGCTAGTACTAAAATTGATTTTCAGTCACAAACGGCACTCCTAAATGGGCCCATATTGAAGTTTTGATTCTTCAATTAACAAGTGATAATAACCCGCCTTTTTAAGACTTTATTTAATTTATTTAAATGTTATTTCTTAAGCTTATTTTTGCATACTAGTGAGAAAATATGGGTAATTTTTTTTTTCTTTCTAAACATACTTTAAAACTATTGCAACATCAGTTACAATGTATTCTGAAACATACTTCAAAACATGTCTTTAAAATCATCGAAAAAATTTCATGAAATTTGTTAAGTAAACATTTATTTCCTTAAAACTTTTTAAAACATCTTTAAAGCATTTCTTTAAATATTTATTTTTTAAAAACTCTTAAAATGTTTTTCAATATAATGAAAACTTCTTTTATTGCAGTAAAAAACTTCCGTAGTGATATCCATACCCAACCATCACATTTATTTTTGGAATACCGAGCTCTTTAACTAGTGTTATTGGTCATTTATAAAACTACCTACAACATAAATGAACTTTTAAGCTTTCATTGAACAACGAGGTCGCAACTTTAACATACTTGCATATGTCACATGAAGAAGGCCAGTACGAAAGTTAATTAACATATTTGATTTACCTTCTTGTAAACTTTAGTGAGCATATCAAACGCTAACATGTCATATGCTATAACTTAATGCTTAAACATTAAACATAATGAATGCAAACACTTTGCAAATCATGACTTGGTCTTTAAAACATAATGCATAATGAATGAAACCAAATTTCAAATCAAGTCTTGGTCTTTTAAACATTTTGCACAGCAAATGCAATACATTTCATACGTTTATAAAGCGTTTAAAATATTTTTTTCTTCATACTGTAGGTGAGAGTTTGAGACTTACCTGAGCAGTGCTCTATCATTCCCATTTTATCCTTTTTCTTCTACTGGTCGGCTTTTGTGTTTTGTTCAAACGACACCCGACAATTAGCTAACTTTTCTTATTATCTATTGTATTTTAATTTAATATTAGTGTGTCAATTTAATTTTTTGTAAAATTTTATTACATCTAAAATTCATCTCATCTTATTTATTCTACTTATTTTTAATTTTTTAAAATTTCCGTACACCTATTTAGCATATTTACTAAAATGCTATTGGAACTTTTAGTTAATTTCAAAAATGCCATTTGGCATTATTTGCCCTAAAAGTCTATGATGAAGACTCATGTACACCTACTTTTATCACTTTGTTTATTTTCTCCTTTCTTTTTTCCTGAATTATTTCTACCTCCTTCCCAAGTTGTCTTGTAATTTTTTCTTCTCTTCTTCATTTTATTCTCTTTGTTTTTTTGTTTCCTTCTTCCTTTGCATCTTCTTTACACCCATGATAGCCTAATAACAAAGAAACACCAAAGAACCATCAAGCTAAATTCAAGCCATTTTCCATCCAAAAGCACAAAAACAACCTTCTAGCAATTCATAGAGCTTGAAAACAAAGGGATTTTAGTTATCAAAACAACGTTTTTAGCTTAGATTTGAGGCAAGCTTTTCAAAATTTAAAACCTAGATTTTTATTATGTTTTAAGTATGAAAATCTATAGAAATGAGTTTATATTATATAGATATGATTATATATTGATTTTATGCTTAGAAAGCTATTAGAAAACCAAGATTTTGAATAAAAACTCAAAATTTAGATTTTAGGTTCTTTGTAGAAAAATTTCTAAGTAAAAAATAACATGTCTTTTGTTAAGCAAAAAATGCAAATAACCAAAGACTTGCTTTCCTCAAGTCTTGAACATACAACCTCCTAATACCTTAGGATGCCTTCCACCATTTCACTGACCCTATTCCTTTGTTAATTTTATTGTTGTTTGATATATTATAAGTCGGATCGACCTGACCCTAATACAAAATTTTTATTCATATGTTTTATTACAAAATATTTTAATCTCATATTATTTTGTTTTAAATTATTTTTAGAATATTTTAGATTGGAATATGGGTCAATTTTTGTTATTATTAAAATTAAATTATGTGTTTAAACTTATATGCATATTTTGAACGTAATAATTATTATGGCACACTTATAAAAATAAACAGTAAATTGACATAATTATAGAATAGGATTTAAGTAAAAATAAACAGTAAATTGACATAATTATAAATAGGATTTAAGTTAAGTATGGTTATTTTTTTTATTACGTCTTAGGACAACGACGTACTTGCAGCTCATGTAGTGAACTTAATTTCGTGAGCTAGAAGTTGTCAATAGATTATTTGCCAAAGAGATATGGATTATATTACTCATCTTTTATGAGGTTTTATGTAATTAATATTAGTTATTATTTTGTAAGTTAAGTTATATGTTATTTTGATAATATCATTATATGAGTATCACATAAAACTTAATACTGTGGACTCCTCCTATTGTGTACAGCGAGGTCAAGTTGTTTTGATATGTTTTAACATAATTTGAAAAGCATAGTTAGGAAATACGGACTCTATAGATATCGGTAAAGATATGAGAGGATGGTTAGACGTGAAAAGGGCGACGGTTACTTTTTTAGGCAATTACACCCTAAAAGGTAAATAAGAGGAGGCGACGGTGATTTCTTGTGTCGAAAGTCCCATCACATAGTATAGAAAACATCTTGGTGACGATTCGGGACTCGATCTCTCCGACAACTCGTGGTTCGGTGTATTAAGTTATCAAGCGCACCCTACAAGGTTACATTGAGTAGATAGACATGATTCTCAACTTTGTTGTGGATACTGACAAATATTATTTAATTATGAATTATAATATATGTATAAAAACTTGGTACGTGTTTATTATAGGGTTTTTACTAGATGTAAACACAATAGAATGGTTATAGAATAAATAATATTGTTGGATAATAAACGAACCATGGAGGTGTTAATATGGTAAATAATAAAATCTAAAGATGAGTAATAGTTTTCCTACTAGGTATGTCAATGCTTATTCCCCATTTTTTTTACCTCTCAGGTGAAGTGTAATGTAATTTATCTAACGAGGAGAAGACAATAATGCTGTCTATGACGTGCCAGAATTTCTTTTAGTTTTATATATATTTCGTTTGAACATGTAAGACTCTTATATTGTAGTACTGGCTATGCTTAATTATCTGTTGACTGAGAATTGTATAATAATGATGATGGTGATTGTACTTTTGATATTTGGTGCTATACTAAATTGTGGATTTGTATTTTAAATAAGTTCTTGATTAGTTTTATTTTAAAGACCCATAAGCACTGTTTTAATAATTTGAAATGATATTATAAAATTTGCTTATATTTACTAAATACTACTTTCCCCACTTAGGAGCGTCACAAATTTTGGTATCAGAGCCTAAGTTTGATTAACTTAGGGGGTGTAGCACCACTTTAAAAATGAGTTTTTAAAATGGTTTTTAAGTTAGATTTGAATATCATCATCATTGGTTCTAATCCTAGTTTAACTTTCACAGTCAAATAGGAACCATGACGCCAAGATGTTAACCACAATTATCTAAACAATTATAAACTATTGAACAAACTCAACCTACTATACAACCTTCACCGGTTGAGCAACCTCAAGAAGTTGAGCAACCCCAACTGACGGAACAACCTCAACCAGTTGCTCCAGAAATGAGTAATTTGGAACAAATCCTTCGAGCTCTTCATAACGTTCAACGATGTATAAAGGCTCAAGATCCTGAATAATGCCTCCTGACCTTATTGAAGGTATTTATGAAACAAAAACCTCTTGTGTTTGCAGGGGAACCTAACCTAGGCATGGCCGAGTAATGGTTGAAAGCTATTAAGAAGAAGCTAGACACTTTGAGAATTCCATAAGAGTACTAGGTAGACTTTGCTACATATTTGTTTGTAGGCAAAGCTTACTTGGAATCAATTCAAGATGATAATTTGCAACACTTATGTTCCCCAGAGCCATCGAAAGGTGATGCTTTGAGAAGTTGATAATTTGGTACAGGGCAACATGACAATAGCTGAATATTAGTCCCGATTCATAGAATTATCTTGCTATAACCCTGAAGTTGTGACATAATACTTGGCAAATGTGAAAAGTTTAGAAATAACATAAGGCCGAGGATCGGGCAGATGATAGTTGCAACCTCTTCGATTGAGTTTCTTGATCTGGTAGCTGCTACTTAACCAGCTGAAAAAGAGTTAAATAATTCCAACGACAAATACAAAGGAACTAGTGGGCACTAGAGGAAGATGAACAAGAAAAAAAATTCTCAAAGGCAAGCTTCGTAGAATAGCGATTTGAATGTTGGCGATGGGTCCTCGAGTGGTGGACTTTTCCAACCGTATGCTTGTCATAATTGTGGACAGATGGGACACATGAGATGAAACTGTGTCAATGGCGTAGCACAATCAACTTTTACTTCGAGGCCTCAAGGTTGTCATTTCGACTCCATTGTGTAGGGAGGAGATCAGAATCGTGTGACGTTGTAATATAGTTCACTAGCCTCACATGTTTTTGTAACCCAGCCTCGTGGGTTCCAACCTCCATACAATTTTCAACAGCGACTACATGACTCAGGTTTCTAGAGAAGCCAGAATTTGCAATCAACTCCTGAGGCTTCTGCAAGCCAAAGGCCTTACTTCATGGTCAAATTTTATAATAATTTTATTGTTCTCATTGTTTTTAAAATAAAATTATAATTTTAATAAACATTATTGCTATTATAATTAATTAATTAGTTTATTAATTGCTAATTAAGAATTATTATTTTCTTAAATTTATTTTTTAATTTCTAATTAAAAATTACAAAATTTTAATTTGTTATTATTAATAACTTTGACATTTATTCTATTAATTTTTTAATTACTATAATGCATAAAGAATAATTTTATACTATATTATCAGCTTTTATGATAATTTATCCTTAACAATGATATTATAATTATTAAACTATATTGTTCACTAATTTATAGTAACGATTTAGCATATTATTTTATTTTACAATTAATAAATTAAATAATTTGTTCATTAATTGTTAATTAAAAATTATTATTTTCTTATTTTTAATTTTTAAATTGTAATTAAAATTTACAATTTTTTATAATTTATTATTATTATTAAATTTGACATTTATTCTTTCAATATTTTAATTACTATAATGCATCAACAATAATTTTACAATCTCAAAATTATAATTCTACAAAATCCTAAAAATTCAATTCTATAACAATCCACATTAAAACAATCCATAATTCCAACAAAATCATAATCACAATACATAATTCAACAACAAATCACAATTCAAATAACATATTCATAACTCCAAAAATTCAATTCACAATACAATTCCAAAAATATTCTAAATACCAAAAATTTAAAAACTTACATAATCTAAAACCCACTAAGAACGGGCTTAGAAAACGAGGATGACAGTGAAAAATTCAACGGTGGATAGTCGGAAAACAACCAAAAGCTCCAAAAACTCAACTGGGAAAAAGTTTGGGCATTTTCTAAGTTTAGGGAGATTTCTATGGTTATTGTTTGATAATATTAGTTGTTACAATTCAAAACTCATGAATCTATGAATTTCTAGAAGTTTGGAAGAGATTTAAGTGGAATAGGGTAGAGAAGTTTGGGAGAGATTTAAGTGGAATAGGGCAAAGAAAATGGAGAGAAAACGGAGATTGGAGGGAGAAACTGCCAAAAAAATAAAGGAAAGGGAGTTCTTAGGTTCATTTATATGCAGAGTTTTTGCGACAACATTCTGTCATCTCAAATAATTAAAAAAGTCGTCGCAAAAGGTCATCAAAACTACATCATCCCACTTAATCTAGAAAAAAAATATTGATGAAGTAATCTTTTGCGATGACAGTGAAAAAATGTCATCGCAAATAATTTTCATTAAAGCGCCCTTTTCTCTACCAAAATTTTTGTAAAAAATTAAATTTTTGCCTTTTTATGACAACATACACTGCTATTGTGATTGACAGCGTGAGATAGTTGTTAACCAGTAGTATTTGTGACGATATGTAGTTGCAAAAAATCAAATTGTCATCGCAAAAAAGACCTCTAGAACTGTAACTTATTTGCAATGACATTATCATCACAAAAAACTTTACAATTCTCGCCATGTGTACAGAGTGTTATCGCCACCAGTAGACAATGGTATTTGTGACGCCTTTGTCGTCGCAAATACATAGCATACTTTGCACGAGCCCTCTGGCGCCAAATATTCTTGGTGCCAAATGACTAATTGTGATGAAATGTCATCGTAAATATGAGTAGTTATGTGCTTTCCTTTTTGTGATGATATGTCAACATGAATGCGACAACATGTCGTTGCAAAAATGTTCCTCAATTTTGACGTTTTGTCATTACAAAAAAGGGAATATTTGCCATGACAATTGTCATCGCAAAAAATATCATCACTATAAGGCTTGTTTGTAATAGTGTGAGGTGCTCCTTAGGGCCCCCACTAGCTGCGCACAAGGCATCGCCTCTTCGGTAAGAACATATACTCGGTCAAACCGTCAGAGCCTATATCCAGGCAACAACTCACCATAGAAGGTCGACATAGGGCCTCATTTCAACCCTCAGATGGAGACCAAACCTCCGGTGGGGATTATGACACTTGTCACCTGCTCCCTGACAGGTCTTGATGTGACACATGGGTTACGGGTCAAACCCACATAGTATCCAATTCAAGTGGTAACCTATAAATTGAGCGCATTTATTGCAGCTCAAGTTAATGTGCTCTTTCCCGACTAACTTCACTCCTGAACTTTGCCGAACAAGTACTTAACTTAAGCGTCAGAGAGCCTTTGACTAGCACCATACTGGTACCCCCTAAATCTCTGTGGCATCTTCTTTTGGTGCAGGTCCACGTTGGGAGGCTGAGACAAGTAGAAGGAGTTGTCCAACTACTATACGCAGCCGCACGTGGTGTTGATGCAAAGCAGTCCAGAGCTCAACATCAATAGCTATTATTGTCCTTTCATGTATAAGTTTGACATAGTTAAATAAGGGGCTGTTGACATAAAAATTAAAGTTGGATCCTGAGGGGAGGTCAGAATGTCCCCCTTGTTATGTACCATTGGGAAGAGATTGCAAGGAATTTTATTTCAATTTTATTAGTTAACATTAATGAATATAAAGAAAAAATAGTTTGTTTTTGTTTATTGTTAACTATTTAACTTGTCTGAAGTTTGATATTAAATTTAAAGAGATAAAATAATGTCTTTAATTATTTTGATTTATGACACCTATTCTTTTTTAAATATCTTTCCGTTTATGCGTTAATTTTATGCATTATATTGCAGAAAACTTGCCTCGTGTAAGATCAATTGACTTACAGCGTGTTTGATATAACGTGATTTACCAAACACAATGGACAACCATTGACGAAAATGGAAATTCACACAAAATGAACAGCCAGTCTTCTGACTTCCCTTTGTTTAATAAAAAGAACGGTTCCTTGTTTCTTTTTTTTTTTGTGGGGTATATGAATTTCTTTTCTGGCCTAAAATGGAGTACAATATATGAGATATTGCAATTTCTAAATTACGTACATATTTTTTTTTAATGAATTACAAACATCTTAAAGCAAAAATTATTATTCAAACTAATGTTATATTGTCAAATTTAACATGCATGTGCTCAATAATTCTTACAATTTGTCAGGTATTAATTAGTATTGAATTATTTTACAATAACTGTGACGTTGTCATTTTCAATTTTTTTAAGTTAAAAAATCTTTTACAAGTTTTAAATTAAATTGTGAAAACTGTTAGATATAAATTTTAAATAGCAGTATATATATTTCTTTTATAATTCTAAACTAATTTGCACTGAGAATATCATGCCATTTAACATTTTTATTCAGCAACATTTTTTTTTTTGCTAAGATTATATGTCAAATATTTTAAATTTTGGGATCTCTTTTTTCTTAATATAAATATTGATTTATGTCGTCAGAAATTGTAAAAGTAAACTGTAACATTTTAACTAGAGCATGCAAATAAAATTATTATCCCTCAAGCGTTATTGCTTTTCTTTGTATTCGAACAAAAATCAACATGCAGTCTTGGTCCCAGTTGTAAGTAGTTATATTGGCTTCTTACATTAATAAATAGACTATTTTGCATCTCAACTAATAAACAATTTAAAGCTCTTAGCAGCCATAGTAAAAAAACAAAAAAATATTACAATATAAAGAAGCTCTCATATACTATAGTTTTCAAATCAATATTTTCAATTCTAAATGTTTTATCAAACACCCTATTAAAGACAAATTAATCTCTAATAGGGTGTTTGATAAAGTGAGTTACAACCAATTTTGACAAAGCGAGTTAAAAGCAATTTTAGTCAAAAATACTGTATCATCTTTTTTATTATAACATGTGAGAGCTTTTCATTATTTAAGTTAAAGCTCAAGAGTTCCAACTCACTTTGCCAAAACACCCTATAAATTATGTACCTTAATTTAACACGCCTACACACTTATAAAAATGTTTAACTCCTGAACTATACAAAATCGTTCACGGTTTAATTTCCTTCCTTTTTTAACGAAGAAACCCAACATTTTTTTTTCATCCCCAAAATCTCTCCTCCAATTACTTCCCCTCCTTTTTCTGTCCCACCAAACATAGGCTAATCAACTTCCGCAACGTGAATACTCCTCACACCGTTAGGTATCCATCTAATTAAGAAGATAAGGATATTAATTAATTATTTCAGCTACCATATGTGTATGGTTAGTGCTACATAAGTAATGATTAACCAACAATATGGATTGACTATTAGGTACGTACTAATTGATAATTACTAATAAAAAAAATTATTGTCGTACGTCAAACAACTTCGTTCATTGTTGTATGTGCCCCTCACTAGAGTTATATAAGTACTCTTAATTGGCTTACTAATTACTCAACTATATTACACAATCAACTCAAGTACTTACTCGGTCGTTCTTCGACGTAGGAGGACGGTGTCTGGCTCAAACATGGGTCATGACGAGGATCACTGCTCCAGGCTCTCATTACTAAATAGATCTTCTGATGAGAATAATTTGACACATGTACAATACGATCGAATCTCAGAGTTGTCATCCCGCCAAATCGAGGAAGTTTTGGAGAGAAAGCCCCTAGGCATCCGATGGTGGTTTAGGGTTGCCACGTGGGAGTCGAGGATCCTCTGGATACTGTCAGGCGCTTCAATTGTGGTGTCGGAGTTCAATTACATGCTCACCTTTGTCACCCTCATGTTCTGCGGCCACCTCAGCCCATTGGAGCTCGCCGGTGCCTCCATCGCAAGCGTCGGAATCCAAGGTCTTGCCTATGGTATTATGGTGGGTTACTGCCTATGCCGTTTTGCTTGGTAATGTGTGTTTGTTTATGAATTTTAGGAAGAAAATATATGTAGACAGGTCAACTGTTTTTTTTTAATTATTTTATTTTGTTGAATGAATCTATATATGTTGACCTTTTTGCTTACACTTCGTGGATTTTGACTACGTTATAACTTTTATTACTTATGAAATAAGAAATAAGAAAATAAGTTGCTTGTTGTATTATTTGTCTCTTGTTTTTCAAGTGATGTATTTGTCTCTTCCTTACTTTGGTGCCCTTACGTAAAACCAAGAAAATTACAAACTTTATCAGGCTGTACGTTTTCTTTTCTTGTGTTTATGTTCACCACCTACTTTGTTTCTACAAATAGATAATAACAACGGCAATTACCAAAATTAGTTTAGCTTTTTTTTTTTCTGTGCTGATTGGATTTTGTGGGGAAAAAAAAATCTTTGTTTATGATTTTGGTGTTGTATTCTTTGTATATTGATGACGAATGTGCGAAGGGGAATTTACAATGCTTCTTTTTTTAAGAACAAATTGATGGATATGTACAAAAAATAATTCGATAATATATATATATATATGTGTAAATAATTGAGGAAAAGGTTCAGTTCAAGAGCATAGATGAAATCGCTGGTTGAGTTACAAAAGAGCACCAAGTAAAGTATGAGTTTTCTAAAAGTACTAGTAAATAAATCACAATAAAGAAAAATGAGAAAATTAACTTCTTTCTTCTGAATTTAAACTTTTTCTTGATCTTCGTTTTAGTTTTTGGTACGTGTTGTTTTAATTATGTGCAGATATTTGATAGATACTAAAAATATAATTTTTCAATGAGTATTTGTTTTGAAAAATATGGTTTTAACTGAATTTAATAATTTAAAAATCAAATAATTTGAAAACGTACACTTCGGATAACAGTACCCATCTCGCTCTTTTATAAAATTTGATAAGTTGTCGTTATTTCTTTTTCTTTTTTCTTTTTTTTTTGGGGAAAAATTAGCTTGGCATGGCAAGCGCGGTACAGACTGTGTGCGGGCAAGCCTATGGAGCCAAAAAGTGCGCTGCAATGGGGATCATATGCCAGCGAGCGATCATCTTACATTTGGGTGCCGCAATTCTTCTCACATTCCTCTACTGGTTTGCGGGACCCATCCTCATCGCCATGGGTCAATCAGAGACCATATCAGAGCAGGGCCAGATCTTCGCTCGGTCGTTGATTCTTCAGATCTACGCCTTTGCTTTAAGCTGTCCAATGCAGAGATTTCTTCAGGCACAGAATATTGTTAACCCACTGGCTTATATTGCCGTTGGGGTTTTCCTCTTCCACATTCTCCTCAGTTGGCTTGTTGTAGACGTTTTTGGGTTTGGGCTTCTAGGAGCTGGGCTCACCCTCAGCTTCTCTTGGTGGCTTCTGGTCATCTCCAATGCCCTTTACATTCTATTGAGCCCAAAGTGTAAAGAGACTTGGACTGGCTTCTCTTGGAAAGCCTTCACCGGAATTTGGCCTTACTTCAAGCTCACTATTGCCTCCGCTGTCATGTTGTGGTATGTTCATAAATTTTGAAACTATGAAAAAGTGGGGTGCATTAGAGCAACACTACTTATAGGGTATTTGAAAAACATAGTTAAAATCATGATTATAGTTCAAAATACTATATTATATAAAAGTTTTATATTATTTGGTAGCTACAATCATAATTCTAACCACAATTATCAAACAACCATTAATTAGTATTTAGTCTAATTTACAGGAAAAATGTTACAAAGTAATTGGCTATTACGTGTTCAGAATACGTGTGTCTGTGGGTGTGTTAGGCAGTGATAATGATTTTTTTGGCATGAATATGTAGTTTGGAGATATGGTACAACCAAGGACTAGTGCTCATATCAGGATTGCTTCCAAATCCTACAATTTCCTTGGACTCGATTTCTATCTGGTATGCACCCATGTTGAAGACTCTCTTTCATGTTCTCTGTCTCTTTTAGTATTATGAAATGTTTTAAACCATTGTTACCTATAACTTACAACTTGTAGCTCTGGTAAAAATGCAGCATGAACTACTTGAACTGGGACATCTGTTTCATGTTAGGCCTAAGCGCAGCAGCCAGGTCAGTCGCAACTTATAATTCATGGATTAATCTATAATCTTAAATTACTCCATTACTTATGAAATATTTGTGTACTTTTATGTAATGAAGCGTTAGCGGTTACTAAAGCATCCTAAATGAGTTGGTACTTACTAATGTGATATTGGGGAGTGATTGCAGCGTTCGTATCAGTAACGAACTAGGAGCAGGTCATCCAAAGGTAGCAAAATTTTCGGTCTTGGTAGTAAATAGTAACACCATCCTCATCAGCACAATCTTCAGTGCGATCGTCCTAATTTTTCGTATTGGATTAAGCAAGCTGTTTACAAGTGATCCCGAGATTATCGATGCGGTGTCTAATTTGACACCATTGCTAGCCACGTCTGTGTTCTTGAATGGGATTCAACCTATACTCTCAGGTGACGACTAATTACAGAAGTTTGGTAATCCATAGTTAAAAGAAAATAAACAAAAAAAATTGCAAATATGACTCCTCATTTTTTAAATCATATGTTAAATCCTTCGTTGTGTTTTTTTTAGGTGTGGCCATTG
This sequence comes from Artocarpus heterophyllus, assembly GCA_025403435.1. NCBI lineage: Eukaryota > Viridiplantae > Streptophyta > Magnoliopsida > Rosales > Moraceae > Artocarpus > Artocarpus heterophyllus. Next base: position 35,373,976 of record CM046348.1, on the reverse strand, counting down.
GAAGTGGATGGCAATCTATAGTGGCATATGTTAACCTGACAACTTATTATATTATTGGTCTCCCCATTGGATGCGTTCTTGGTTTCAAAACTAGTCTTGGAGTAGCTGTAAGTTGGACCCCAGGACTTTACAGTTCGTTTGGGAATTTTGTGGTACTTTGGGTTTAAATTTTGCGAAATAAAAAATGAAGAAAAATGACAGAAATAATATGTCTGGTTTTATTTTGATTCAAAACTAGTTATCGGTAGAAGATAAAAGTGAAAAAAAAAAATAGTATAGTAATTGTGTCTGATTTTATTTTCTTTGGTTACATTCAGGGGATTTGGTGTGGAATGGTTGCTGGAGT